>JAXCHO010000164.1:17443333-18726666 GCA_036630365.1 Acanthiza pusilla
ATCTGTCCAAAAAGTGTGACTTCCCATTATATAACAGAATAATTTGGCATTCTGGGAAACCAGAATACTGACTGTTCTATTTTATTCAGTCAAAATCTACACATTGCAGCAAAGTTTCACTCCAATGGAGCGTTTACTACATAAAAGGTCAAATCCCAATCATTAGTTCTGTCTTTTTGTGAAAGAAAACAGCAGATTTCAAAGTAGTATATCTACATATCTTAGGGAAAACACACATTGAGTTTCAGCATTTGTATATTAAATAAGTGTATTCTAGACTCATCCTTTGGAGTGGTGGCAATATTCTTCTCCACCTAGTAGTGTATTCTCATCAATAACTTTTGAATTTGCAAAATAAGTAACAATAAGTGTTAAGGACATATACTACCTGCTACTAGACAATTTAAAAATAATATTATCACCTTTTTTTTTTGTCAGGAATTCACCATAATACCTAAAAAAATCTGAAATCCTGTTTTGAAAAGAAATATCAGTTTCTTGTGGCCATGTCTTTATGAATCAGCTTGGTATTTCACTTGAAAACAACATGACACCTCAAAAAAACCATAAAGCGGCAAAGAAAACACTGCAACAAAGCAGTGGTTTGTAACATAGTATGATCACTTGAAAATAAATCATAAAATTATAGAGACAGAAATCCTATATTGGGGGGCAACAGTGGTGCTCTAAACATAAATATATTTACTGAAAAAATATATCTCTGACATATTTGTATTGCATTTATATAAGCTACATCCTTACCCTATAGGAAAATCAACATCAACACCTTGAGCAGTCATATGGTAGAGTCCAAATTTAGCCAACTTCACATGTCCCTGCAAAGGGAAAAATAAGTGATCAATAGCAGCAGAATCCAACACTGGAAGAATCTGTGTTTAAGTTAAATTAAAAAAAAAAAAAAAAGTTCAAAAACAATTGCAAATTGCATTAGCTGTCAGAGGACAGAAACCTATAAAAAGCACTCTCTTACATTTCTGTCTCATCTATTATGCAGAAGTTCACTGCAAGTTAAAGAGGTGCTTATTTCTAATGCTTTTACTCTCAAGAGCATTAAGTAAATCGCTTTGCTTGGAACCGCCAGAACTTTTTAAGTTACAGTATATTTTCGGTAAATTAAAAAGGCTTAAACACTTCGCTGAACATTTTTCCTGTTAGAAAACTGTTCAGAATCCGGTTTGACTCCTAGAACTCCCTAAACATGATCACTCTTCCATCAATTCTTCCAATGACCCAGCCTTGCTTCTGTAGACCTCCCATCAACTCATTACTCTCTTGCTCTCCTTAACTGTATCAACACATATTTCAAACAAACACTTTTTCTAGGTGCTTTGTTTTTATTGGTGAAGACAGAAAGCTAACAACAAAACAACAAAAAATTAGGTATAGAAGTTAAACTGGAAACTGGTTTCTGCTGGATTTTGAATTACACTCAGCCAGCCTCCAGATGGTGCAGAGGAGCCTACATCAGAAAGCTTTCAAAAGGCAGGGGAGAGCTTAGAAGTTTATTGTCTCACAGCCCTCTTCTGTTCTTGTATTGATATTAGCAGTATCCTAATATCCTAGAGTACTTTAGCATGTTAGAGTGTTATTATGATCTTCATTTGTTTACAAGCATATAACAATATATGTGTTCCTTATTTCCTTTGTCCTCTCCTTTGTCTTCGAAAGGGGAGGATCTAGTTATTCTACCTAAACTGAGTAAAAAAAAGATAGATAGAGGAGTTAAGCAGATAGGTTAAACTCTTCAGCTGTTGGCTCTGATGAAGAAACTGCTCTGAGTACCACAGTAGCTATTAATTTCTCTCAACTTTTATGAACAGAATTTGTATTCTACACTGCCAACTCAATAGTCTGTGATAACAGAATTGACAGATACTTAAATCTGAATAATTTAACACGAACAAAAAAATCTTGGTAACTTAAAAGTCAAGTATCATATCACCGTGTAACACAGGAAATATTATTGACAGCTGATTAGCCATAAGAATTATTTTTCTATTCAAACAGCCAGGAAGGTCTTGTAACTAATTACAATGATGACAAGTAGACTTAGATTTCCACTTTGAGAAGAAAAGGGAGAATAAGTGTGGCTTGGGAGAGAATAGAAAAATAAATTCTGAAATATATTTGAAACTTAAATGGGGGGAAACTATAGTTTAAAAAAAAATAAACAAAACCAATTCCTTTCCAGATATGCAATTTTTTCCCAACTGGAAGGACTGTGACTGTCCAGTCTCCATCTATGACAAAGCATGGTAGTTGTTAGCAGCAAACCCATAGATTTATTCCTGTAGCTGTACCTTTCGATCCAGAAGAATATTGCAAGGGGAGAGTGCTCGGTGGACCATTCCATGTTTATTCATGTATTGTAAACCTTGCAAAACCTCATATGCTATGCATAAGATCCTTGAAGAGCTGAAAAAAACCAACCAAACAACATGTTATAGTGATTGCTTTCCTTTCTAATCTGTAAAAATGTAGTGTTCCACAGCTATTCCAAACAAAAGTGAGACATTTACAATTCCAGAATGATTTAAGGGATCAGCATTGAATATGGTAGGATATGTTCAGTGCCATATACACCTCCTCAAAATCCCACAACTAGGTTACTTCACCCTGAACTGGTCCTTAGGAAGAGCAGAAAATGCTGAAAAAGTATAAAATACTCTCTACAACAGAAACTATGACTCAATACTTCACCTAATTGGAGAAATAAAAAATTTTATTCCTCCCATATTTTAATTTGCTCTGAAGTCTTCTACTGAAATTCATAAAAAAGGTCAGCTGAACATAAGATTTTGAAACTCAGACGTTAACTAGAGCTTACTCAGAAGACAGCGCAGAGGCCTGACTAGATCATGCCTATAGTCTTCAGTCATGTCAACATGTAAAATAAGAAAAAGAAAGGGCAGAAAACTGCATTTTCAGCACATTTTGTTTTACAGCCTTGAAAGTACGAGCCTTACCATCTTCAGAAAGAAACAACGAAGCTTACCACCCAAAATGTTTCGCCATAACTATGTATTTTGACAAAAAGTTACTATTTTACTCTAAAGACTGATAGCGTTAAATAGAGTTTCTGTGAAGAAGCGATCAGGAATTTGTGGAGATCACCAGTAACAAAGTGCACCCTAGTGCTTCCAAAGTGCACCCTAAATAAGAACAAAGGCACAGATCTCATGTCACCCAGAGAGATTCCATTTAACTTTCCACTCTTCCTCATTCTGCCCACTCCCCCTCAGCCATTTCAGATATTTTTGATATTTTTTCCTCTGCAGGCACTGGTTTACACAAGGTCCAAAAAGAAAAGAGTATCTACTTATAAAGACCTAACTTTACGTTCCAGTTTTTTTTGTATTTCATTTTTAAAGAAATAGAAAAAATGTATCATACAGTAGCAATCGGGAGGATGTTCACCATCTTCTCTTGCTTATTAAAAACTTGTGCAGCAGCAAAATGAGGAGGAGTATTACAGACTGATGACAATGACAAGCCAACTATCTGACTAAACAGCAATATTATTTTCTTTGACTTCAGCTGCTATTCATACCTGGTGTAATGACAAAACTTTGTCACAAGAGTAAATAACTAGATTTTGACAAAAGGCACACTTCCACCAAATTCTGAGACTAATGCAACACAGAAATACTGAAAAAAGCCAGGACTAAGTTACCCTGCGTGGAGCTATCCTCTAGATGCTAACCTTTTTCCTAGGAGAGCTCTGTACTAATTTATAACAGTTGTGAATATATACTTCTAAGATAAATTTTAAGCACAAAGGGAATCTGTTCTAACATCTGTTCATACTGCTGTATCCTAGGTCACAGTATTTGAAAGTGATTCTCAAGGTCTTAGCAATTTGACCAAAACCTCACAGCTAGTAACCACAAAACCAAAACAAAACCCCACAACCATCTAGCTCCTCCCTCCCTAGCACCTTCAACCCCCAAGTTAAATACTACACCACAGCATCAGACACTATTAGCTGTGTACCCTTCCTCCCAGTCATTCTTGGGCGGAGATATAAATGTGGTAAAAAAATCACCTTACAAATCTTCAGCTTCCTCGTATATTTTTTGCCTGCAATGCAAATATTAATGATAATGGTGGCAAACAGAATCCCCTCTCTCATTTTCTGCACAGCTTTGCCAAACAAGACATGAAAAAAACCCAATGGAATGTTCCAGTAAGGAACAGTTGCATGTGAAGAATTAGTAAGTACATAATGAGATATTGTTTCTCTGCGTTAAAAAATAAAAGTAAATATATCACATAAAAAATCTCAAAGTAACTATCAGAAGTGCAATTTCGTGGCTGTTTGCCGGGGGCGTGCAGTGCTCTCTGCCGGCGCCAGGGGGCCTCAGCCACCCATTTATTCTCCATGATCTCATGCAATTCATTAAAAAAGCACCCCAGAATCCGGGCAAATACGTGAAAATACTGCTTTGGGATTCTTTGCTCTTTAAGATAAACCCTTCACGTCGTTACAACGATCAGGAACACATTACTGATAACTTTTTCACTGCACGTCCAACACCCAGTGCTTTTAAACTCTTGATGCCACCCTGCTGGGCAGAAGCATTGAGCCAAGAGCCTCTCACTGGTCCTTCAGCACACACACCAAGCCCCAGGAGAGAGGGAACTCTGTATAACAAGCTCTGCATAGTGCTGTTGCACCTCGTGTAGCTCTTATTAGGGAAAATACACTGTGTGGTTAAATGCAAACGCATGAGATTTGCATTTAATTGCAAAGGGCCTGACAACTACACTTACTGCTCTTATCAAGCCCAAGAGATTTCTCTCCTTTCAACTCCCCCAGGCCAAGCTCAGCAGATGTTCCCAGCCTCACTGGGGATGACTACCAAGGCTGTCCCCTTGCTTCAGTGGGTCTCAGCTCTCCCCAAGTTTCTATAGCCACTGTCAACACTGCAAGCATTGCATCAGCCTTCTGCAAGTGTAGAAGGTACACGCACAAAGCCACTTCGAGCCTTCAGGTTAACTTGACCTTTAAAAAAACTCCATAAATAGAAAAAGAAAACATTGTTCTAAATGAGGACAACACTTACAAAAATCCAATGTTGGTGGCAAGGTCTGAGCAGATTCAGAAACTACTTCCCCAATTACCTGGAAGTGTACTTTTGAATAGACTAGCTAGTGTTGAACTAAGATCTAGAGCAGTGCTTTAGCTATCTGGCCTCTTGATCTGAAGAGATATCAGCACCCACCTTTAACAGGAGATGGAGCAAAAAAAACAACAGCACAAACACTGGATACAACACAGGAGATAAGGTGGCAGATATATGTGTGGCAGGTTTGACACCAATCACACTGCACCATTGACATAAGGAGAGCCATGATGACAGTTGTGTGGCATGAAACAGCCTCTTCATCTCAGCAGCTGATGATAATGGTTGACTTCAAATTACAGTGAAACAAATCACTCCCCTTCTTAAGGCAATACTGGAGGATGCAGCCAGTAAAAGCATGAAAGTGTGAGATGCACTGGATTTTCCTAGCTCTTCTAACAAGAGTTGTTTTAAGTCCACTTTCCACTAGCAAGAAAGGAAACAGAAATTTCTTTGCAAAAGGAATACTTCACAGATGGAAGAGGAGGCGTGACCTTGCTACAACTACCAGCACATTCAAGGAGCTGGCTGCATTTTAATCCTCAGTCTGGATACCAAAAAAATCTATTCAGCTGTAGCCTAGTCAGCTAGGCCTCTGAAAAGGGGCTCTCTTGAAGTGAAAGGATTGCACAATGGTGTAAAATCTAACTGGTTAAATTTAATGATTCTCCTGTTCTGGAGAAGAAACATAGCTACGAAAAGAGGTAATTTTGTGTTCCTTCATACTAGAAATCATGAATTAAAAGACTGAAAGGATTAAAATGAATATCAAGCTTGGAGCTAAAACTTGAACGCATAGAAAAGGAAGCACAAAGGAGAACTATATTCCTCAGATTCATCCTGTAAGTAGGATGAGGAAAAAAAATCTCTACAAGTTGCTGTGAGCAAGTTCAGCCAACAGTACAAAACCCAGCATGGTTACGAGAGGCATGTGCATGGCATTTGTGGGTGGAGAGAGAAGGGAAGTCGACTTAAAAACCCACAAAAATGAGGATTGTTTTATTACCTCCAGAACTTGTCAGACCAAAAGCTATACCAGACAAATGACTAATTTCCACACTGTAATAGTACACAGGTGGCTGCATTGTGCCTCCACAAAAAACATTAACTTTTCCACTTCACAGCCACCCTCATCTCCAGTCTGTTGAATTCTTAGTGTTAAGGACTCAAAGTCGTTTTCTGGAAGTTTACTTCAGGAATAATAAACCTAACCTGTCAGGAAACAGATGTTTTAGCAGAGTTTCAATCTCTTGTGGTTCTGCAAACCCACTGATGAAATAATCTGATTGCTTAGGAGACTGTTGTCACTTTTTGGATTCAGACGGGTGGGGTGGGGAAGAAAAGCTTCATAGTGCACTCACTACACTCCCTGGTCTGACTGGGAACAGCTTCTGCACCAAGGCAAGAGGCTAAGTACTATAAGAAGTTGGCACACCCAAAGCCTTATCTTTTTCAAAAGGATCAGATTTTAGCAGAGAGAGTGGGAAAGATGGATTTATGAAGAACCAAGTAAAGACAATAAACCCTGAAAATAATTAGGGGATTGGAGAGCTAAGAGCGAGCACACTCGCCCAGTACTGAGCAGTGCCTGGGAAGAAACATCTAAGGAGAACTACCCAAACCATAGGTCAACATAAACACATGATCAAACAAAAAAACTGGAAACATTTAGAAATCAAGAACTTTTAACAAAATGTAGTATGCTGAATTCCTGCCAAAATAACCCCAACAATATTACCTATATAGTATTCAGTTTGAGTGGCTACTTATTACCTTATTATTTTTGATTAATGGGAATGATAATGCAGCTGCTTGTAGAAGCAGGAACTGGACTCCAAGATAGGATACTCTAGGAACAAACAATCAGCTGCAACAAATTATTTCCATTTCAGACTAAATTACTGGTCTTCCAAACCCTAAAAATGGTTGTACTAGCTCAGACCAAAAACTATCCTTCTTTCAAAAAAAATGGTAGGCAGATGCCTAGGAGAGAGGGAACACAGAACAAGCACATATGAAATTTTCCTTGATACTCTCCTGTCTTCCAACTTCCTCTAATTCAAGCTTTCTTCTGGGTGAAACAGAAGTTTGCCTCCTAAGCATCATGCCTGATATTATCACCTACTAGTTCCTGTGGCAATTCACAACCATCAAGAATTCTGTTGGCAAAATCTCCTTGCTATTTTATTCTTGCTTACCTCTGGAGCTGGAAAAGTAATTGTGGAAAAACGCATTTGCCAGCAAGCAGCATAGTAGTCGCTACATACACCACAGATTGCTAGAGTGAAAATAAAAACTACTTCATGCATGACATCTTGAATACTTAAGAATAAGAGGACTGCAGATCACACAGTTGGAAATCAGAGACGGGTGGGGTCAGGAGGCCTGACTTATTAAACTGTCTGCTTTAAAAAATCCAACAGAAGAAACAATGAAGAAAGAAATTTTCAGCCTTCATGTCAATATCATGGAAGTTCCAGGTTCACACAAGTTTATTTTCCTCTAGTTTAAAGGAAAATCAATGCCAACCCACACACAAATTTATTTCATTATCTTTAGGAGAAGGGCATTCATGGCACTAACTGGAAATACATCTTCTCCATCCTTTTTCAGTACTGCAATAAAATAAGTTTAATATGAAAGAGTAATTGGGTACCTCAAAAGATCTTCCTGTCTTCTTACTGTGTCTAGTCCTACCTTCTCCTAGACTACATCATCTCCCCTTTGATGACTGTGACACAGGTAGAGGCAGCTATTACAGTGCAGGTAATCAGAATATGGTGATGCACCCGGACAGCAGGACAGGAGCAAAAATCATGGGCTGGAAACAAAGTAAAGGCAGGAGCAAAATCTTGGGGAAAGGAGAAATATTTCTGGCTGTTACAAATACATTTGTGGTATTTTTAACTGGTTATGGCCAGTTGTAAATTTTGTTTCCTTTTATGCTTTTCTATCAGTCAACACAGACCTCCCAGTCCAGTCTGTAGAAGGAAGAAAGCAGTGCCTGGAAAGTAAGGACAGCACATTCAGTACTTAATGGAGTATTTTAAATAAGAATGTTTCATCAAGTGAAGTAAACAGACGCCCCACCAGAATCAGAAAACAACGCAGGACTGGTATCAGAAAACAAGCCTCATAATTTGCTAAACTGTACAGAGTCCTGTAATTTTGTAGGTACTAGAAATATATTAAGTCACGTTTCTTCAGTGCAGTGGCATTTTAAGGAAAGAGAAAATTGATAACAAAAACTAGAATCAGAATTATTTTGACTTCTCTCAGGAAGGCAGAGCAAGACCAAACAGGATAAGATTATGCTGACGATACCATGTTTCTGAATTTCTCTTTCCTCAGACTCACAGTTCATGGGTACATACACAGCAATGCACGCTTAAGTAAGTCCTTTATTAAATCTGTGCACCTTGTTCTAACATTGTAATACTGCTGTAAAAAGTAAACTCTAGAGGAAGAGAACCTCAACAAGAAGGAGTCTTAAGAAGCTTATGGCACTAATACACAGGAGCAAAAACATACACTCCTCTTCCAAAGCAGAGTGTCAGACAGGGTCTGCCCTGAGGAAGCACACCAGAGCAACACAAACCAGCAACGTCATCAATCACTACCCCTGAACTTGTGAAACTAATACACATTTGGAATCCAGGAAGGAGATTCATCACAAAAAATTGTGTCTGTTCAAAGTGAAAGGGAACCAGGTTGTGAACAGATGTAATGTTTCTGAACTCATAAAAGTGACAATATTTCAATACAAGCAAAACTATAAAACAAAGAAAATGACATTTGCAGTTAGTTCCATTACTGCCAACAATGTGGACAGACTGGTTAGGAGTGGTGTGGCCAAGTGGTTACAGCAAAGGATAAAGTTTGGGTATAATCCCAGCTGAGACAATCACTACGCTGACCTCAAGAAAGCCATCTGACCTCTTTATTCCTCAATCAACCAGCTGGAAAACTGGATAAAAAGCAGAACTGGGTTGAAAACCAGATGTGCAGATAAATTGGGTCTTCCTGGGTAAATAAATTACAAAATACCCTATATAGAACATAAAGAGTTTGATGCAGGTGGGAATGGTTTATTTAGCACTTTATTATGTGTTTGATTAAAAAATTGCACTGGGGACCAAGATTGTAAACACTGCCAATTTACTTGGAAATGCTTTCGCATTATCAGAATGAAATGAACTGGAAGGGAATGCAACAAACAGAGAATCAGACACACACAAAAAAGTTTTATAGGCAGAGTGCTCAGAAGTCTCTAACTCATGCACAAGGTTATTTCACACAGGATATCTTCAACAAGTTCATATTGCTCACCTGAGGAAACTCAGCAAGTCCTTTCATTCCTTTTTTCAAGTTCTAAGCTGCAAGCGTGACTTTAAAAGCAACACAGACGATGTTACACTTTTATGAAGGTCTCAACTTGTAATGTGTGATAAAAGTCCATAAAACAAAAGATGAAGGCACAGATAAAGAACAACTTTGTATATAGAGCTGATTAAACACAAGATTTTTTATCAGACAGGTGATTTTTCAGATCATTATCACTCTGAATGATTTAAGTCATAAACCGAAAATTTTCAAACATTGCACCTTGAATTCCTGTAAGACATCCAGCATGCATCCCAAAAAATGGGAGAGCAAATAAAGCAGTTTTGAAGAGTAAGTGCATCTAAGAAAGTGCTATTTTAATGAAAACTCTAGTGCCATCCTGTTTAATGCACAGAACAGGAAAGACAATCCACATTCCCAATTTTTCATCTAGCCCTTGATTTACTTCTAAAAAGGTTTCTTTGCATCTTAGCCTCAGCCAGCTCATACCTAACACATAAAACAGTGATACTTCACATTGGACAAAAAAGTCCAATGAAATAAATTATTTCAATCACTAGAAACGAAGATTAGGTAAAGTAGCCCTCATTTAAAACCCATCAGAGACTCTGCATACTTATCACTGACTATACACTCTGAGAAATATAACAGAACCAGATGCACTGATGACAATAAAAGACCTAATGGGGGAAAAACAAGACAATGACCTTGAAATATACAATAAAGAAATAGCTTCAACAGCATTATATACATGTCCCATATGCCACATGGCCAAAACTTCATTGAAGGAAACAACATATCTCACATTCTCCTTCTCCGAAAGGAGTGAACTCAAAATGTACAAGTAGAATTAAGATCAATCTAAGTCAGATCTCCAAAAATCTTTCTTTTGGACTCCTCTGAACAAATACAATGCACCTCTAAAAGGCCATACATTATGACTGATACTCCAGCAACTCTCCCTGCTGCAACTGAGGGCAAGGTATCGATCACGTATTTTAAGATAATAGGAGTTCTTTCTCCCATTTGAGGTTATAATGGACAACTGTATATTTTACTTTATTTTTTAAGGAAGGCTTATATCCTTGGCACGAGAATAGAGTTTTAATTAACGTTAGCCATACTGACTTTCTCCTCCACACTGCAAGAGAAGTGATAGGTCCCTAACCTCATCTCCCTCAAGGAGACAGATTCCCTCATTCTTACTGTGGTGCCCTAGGTGGATCAGGAAAACCTGATCAATGAAGAATTTTAAAGGAAAAGCTGAAAATGAAGTGTAATTATTGATGCAATTAATATTGTTGCAGCTGTGTGGCAGTATAAACTGAACTGACAGCTCTAGATATCATTCCTAGCTAATAACAAATAATGCTGTCCTTGCAGTCAGACAGGATTGATTTTTTTTAAAGTTAATTTCTGCAGGCATCTCTAAGAGAGGATAAAGCCTTAGTAACAAGCCACTTTCCTAATTAAACCCCTTCTCCCTCATTTTATAGATTTGCAACAGAACTTTTAAAGCTAGGAATAAATCTCGCAACACTGCAGAGATCTCCGAAAGCCAGGCATTCTATGTAAATTAATAAATATTGCAACACTGTTATATTAACAAAAAAACTAGGCCATAACATATCTTTAAAAAAATCTAAATATCTAAGGTGAAAAGCCTACCTAGGTATGTTTTAGTGTTTAGCTCAAAAGATCTGGATCCTTATATCAATGGTACAGGCACTGCTAAAAAGTGAAACAGAACAGA
Organism: Acanthiza pusilla; assembly: GCA_036630365.1. Classification (NCBI taxonomy): domain Eukaryota; kingdom Metazoa; phylum Chordata; class Aves; order Passeriformes; family Acanthizidae; genus Acanthiza; species Acanthiza pusilla. The sequence continues at coordinate 17,454,578 of JAXCHO010000164.1, forward strand.
CAGTTTCAAGAGAAGAACAGCCTGCAAATTCAACTGATCAAAGGGACTTTACAACTAGGCCAATAAGAAGTAGTGCTGTTAGGAATTTTATAGCAAGAACTACAACTAATCTTGCACAAGCTGTTAGAAAGTGCATCACTTTGATCTATAAACCAGTACACGTCACCACAACAGGCAGAAAACACCTATTGAGAGAGGTAACCATAAACTTACATGTAGACAAAGCACATGCCTGTGACTATAAATTAGAAATTGATAAATCAGTATACAATTAACACTAAATTTTCTTGGAAGTGACATGAGAAATGTGATCACCAAATGGAGGAATAGAGGGGGCTATAGTCGCATGTAGGAGAAATCCATACACCAAAAGTTGCCAGACAAAAGGGCAAGAGAAGCAGAACCAACTGTAAATATGCAGGACATACTGCCAAATATATAGGAAGAATGACTGGCAAAACATAAAACAAGAAATACTAGAAGTACAGGAAATTACACTTCGCAGGAGCTGGGCAGTCCTGATTACATAAAAATATCAGGCATTAGATAATAGTAGAAGAAAGACCAGTTCATGCTTCACTTGAAGAGCTCTCAAGCTTTACCACCTTGACTTCTAAGCACTGCAAAGGGCCACAGTTCCCACTGTTGAATCTACAGCTCCATGGTATTGGAGACTCACGGCTAATTTACAGTAAGTATCAGTTTTGTGCACACAGAGATGAGTAACAATATGCATGAGCTAACCTTCAGCAAGATGTGTACTGCTAATGAATGACATCGACATTTTAAATCCCAAAACTAGCCTTATCTGCCAGCCTTCTAAACACTCCCATCACAATGTCCAATGCCCTGGTACCTATCTAGTTATGAACCCAAGAAGAGAATATCCATATGCACAGAAGAAACAAATCTCAAACCACAATGACGTTAGAGATGTTTGTAAGCAATCAATGCATCCAAATAAACCAGCTGTCTGATCCCTAATTAGTGACAAATGCTCGCTTGAAGACACTGCTCAGCAGTCCAAAAACAAGAACTTTAAAATATAAAATCCTTTTCTAGAAAGATGCACTATGAAGAAAGTCTAACAAGTGTTGTCTCTTCCTTTTTTTTTTCTAGGAGGAGGATGAAGTGTCAAACACTGTGTTTTGTTAGAATAACCATATACTAACCACATCTTGTTCTCAGTCTACAGCAATTTTTATGCTAAACACAACTATCATAAATCAACATTAAGATTAATAATGTGCTTTAAATCCCTTAAGATTTGCAAAGCATAAATTTAACATTTGGTTTTTCAGCCATTAGCTCATTAGTAGTAATTTGCTCATTAATGCAGAATGGATTTTTAACACGATCCTTACACAATACCCTGTAGAAATGCAGGATGAAGCCACCCTCCCACTGAGGATGGTGTTTTGTCTGTTTGAGAGAAACTCAACATCCTCTTTCACTAGAAACTGTAGACTCAAAACTCTCCAGTACTTTTGTTCTCAATTAACTCAGCATAACTCATCTGCAGCTTAAGATCTTTAACACTGCTTTTAGCACGGAAATCTGTATGAAGTGTCTACATGGAGCTACAGAAAAAGCATAGTTGAACAAAAGGTTGAAATAATTGTACACTTTTTCCCTACATACAGACTTTATATGGCATGGTCTAAGCACAGCTGGAAATTAAGCACCATGCAGCCACTTGCTCAACCTCCCTCTCTGCCCCCCACCTCAGTGGATTGGGAAGGAGAATCAAAGTAAAACTTGTAGGCTGAGATAAGATTAGTGTCATTGAAAATAAAGTAAAAGATAATAATAATGGTAATATAAAGGGAAAAACTAGTGATGCACAATGCAACTGCTCAACACCCACTGACTGATGCCAAACCCCCTTTCCAGATCCAGGCTGCCTGCCCTTCCAGGAGACTCCCCCAGTTATACACTGGGCATGACGTGGTGTGGAATATGCCTCTGGTCAGTTTGGGTCACCTGTCCCAGCCCTGCTACCTCTGTTTCTTTTGTGTGCCTCCATACTGGCAGAGAATGAGACAAGGAGAAATGTCCTTGACTCAGGATAAACATGACTTGCAAAAAACCAAAACATCAGTGTGTTATCAACACCATTCTCATTCCCAGTCCAAAACATGGCACTGTAACAGCTACTGAAAAGAAATTAACTCTACCCTCGCTGAAACCAGGACAATTATATACAGCTATCATATCTGCATTTTAATAGCAAGAGGCAGAGACTATCATAATCTCAAAGAGCAGAATTCTTCTCTTTTTTTTTCCTGGAAGAGAAGAAGATAAGAAACAAGCATGCAGTCACTGTTATCCTTCACATGTAAGAAAGAAACACATCTGTGTTCTGAAATGCCTTTGTGCTGCCATCGAACAGTGCAGCCAACTATACAAGCAAAGAATTTGGTTCCATACCTAAAAAGATCCTTAAACATCAAGAGCAACAATGTTCACCTCAAATACTTCATGCAAGCTGCACCCCTTTTCCGTTCCAAACAATTGTTTTCTTGTGAAAGACAATCAGAGGAGACAACCTAGGCTAAAAGGAATGCGACAGGAAGATCTGCAGACTAAAAATTACTCACAGAAATAAACCAGTACTTTTATACAAAGAAAAGCATAATTGGACAACGTATAAACAAGTCCAGCCTAATAGATAATCCTTCATTGCGGCTTTGCAAGTAAAGCATTATCAAGAAAGAAAAGAAAAAGTCTACAGACACTAAATGCCCAAACTACAGAACCTCACACACGCTTAGGGAAAAAATAACTTTGTTTATTAATGCTACTTTATTTTCCTATTACATAATTTATCCTTGCCAGATTCAGCCTCATCGTGATATATGGATTTCTCATGTGAAATCCAACACAGACTTGATTCAAAGCAGAATACAGTCAGCCCATGAAGCTCTGCTCATATGCAGCTCTTCAAGTCAAATAATGTAAAACCTTCAGCCTTTTGATGACTTGCACCTGTGTTAAAAATATTTTTGAAGAATGCCTGGCTACTCAGAAATTGTTTTCCCCCCATCTAATAACTTCTGTACCACAGTTCTACTTCAAGTTTGCCAAAAGCACACTAACAGCAATGATGGCATGAAGAACTCTAGTCCAATCAACAAACAGACAACTGTTTAATGCAGCCAAATAAAATGTACTCATCCGAATCCGTCAGATCATGTTTTCTCCAAACTAGTAAACAGCTGCAGACACAGTCTGCTTCCCATCAAATGTTCCATGTATAACAAACTATACCTTGTATCTCTGATGGTTCACTAGTAATTTTTCAATACCATGACTTTCAAAACATATGACAACTATGTTTTATTGAAGAAAGGAATAGACTTAGATTGTCCAAGCCACAAATTGAAGACGAATCCAGAAACTGTACTGTAGGTGCCAAAAGTCTGCTGAATGTCAGTATTTGCTGGCATTTTTATTGTTATGAATACAAGTGCAGACCAACTTCTTCAAAGAAGAAACACACTTCAAGCATGACAGAAAAGGAAATGCTCACAACTCCTTTTATAACAGCACAGGAGCAGAGACAATAACTCCTTTAACACTGTCTGGAAAAGGTATCTCAAAGGAGTAGTTGGAAATGTGTTTAAAAGATGCAGAACCTTAAAGATGAATGTACATCCTACATTTTGTTCTTTGGTATCAACAGTACTAAAATAACTAGGAACTGGGAAAAGCTAAAATTTTGATTGCCACTACCTTTAACGAGACTGTTAAAGTATAAAACATCTACCCACCATAATTTTTTGTGACTTATTTTCAATTCATTCACAAGAAAAAAATCCTTGAATATGCAAGAAGATAGAGGAAGCCAGCTATAGTGAGACACATTTTCAAATCTCTGAACAGCAATAAACCATTATGAGCTTAAATCAGGTATTTACTATTTTTGCATGACTGTACATAAATTCTCAGCCCTTTAAAAACTTAACTGACTCCTGAACATACTTCAGACAGCTGATTTTGCACTAGTGTGGCTGATATAAACTGAAATTAAGCGCGTCCTTTCAGTGAGCACAACAACAAACAGGATACTAAATCAGGAATAAACAAACAGGAAACAACGACCCAGACTACAATTTCTCTCAGAGAAGACAATGGAAACTAGTCTGGTGAAAAATGGGATATCAATGCCTAAAATCCTTATCCTACCCTTATCATACCCTCTTATCCATGCTCGCAGCCTGAATTTCCTGTGGCACACAACTCCGAAAGAGCTCCCCCATTGTTACTGGGGTGCCCTGGGAAGCACAGTAAAGAAAATTGGGACTGAAGTCACTTCTAGAAGCATTAATTTAATCTACACCATCCACATGGCTATCCTCTGAAACAGAAAACACTAAAGAGCTGTATTAAATTCCTTTTCAGTACCTGGTTACTTATGGTAAGAATGGTGAAGAACTGAAACTCATTTCCTCCCTCTGAGAGTTCTTGAAATTTACCTGATAAGAGTTCTAATAGCAGCAGGTGGTTATTCAAATAAAGCAGAAAATAATATGGGCATAAATTACCAAACACTTACTTGCATTAATCTTTGAAGTTGAGCATGTTAACTTTGAGGACAATGACAAACTATCTCTGCAATTCCTGGGGACTGCTGACACAGTATTGTCAGGTAATGAATGAATGACTTCTTGAATATATCACAAGTCCAATTTCTAGAAGATATTTGGTGGTATGCTCAGTAAAATGACTTTCTGCACTGTGACAGAGCAGATAAAGTAAACAGTTGAATTTCCAGTATTTGGCCCCTACGTGCAACTGATCTATTAGAATTAGAAAACCTAGGGAAAGTCTGAAGTTAAGAAAGAACATTCCTACATTTCTTTTCTTAAAATATAATTCATATATTAAGGAATGTATGCTACACCTGATGCATGACTTCAGCAAAGGTTAACTGCAAAAAACTACCAAACAGCTGTATGGCCTGTTTTCCAAATTGTATAGAAAGATAGACAGTCTATAATGTAATGTCTTGAATTTCAGCACTAACATAATAGAAGATTTCCTGCTGATTTTACATCAGCTTGTGGTACAGGTGCAAAGGACTTAGGTTACTGGCAAGCGTAAGGAAAATTAATCTAGAAACCAGAAGAGCAGTTTCTCACATTCCATAAACAGTTTATAAAATTAATTGCAATAGCACACGCATCAACTCCGGATGTGTAGCCAGCTATGCTATCACTAACCAATGCAATCAGGATTCATAAAAAAGCCAAATACTTCCTCCAAAGGTAATTGATATAGACAGATCACATAACCAATAACTGGGAATTGGTCCATCCAACTTATTTCTGGAAGTTTCTGGGTCTCGTATAGGAATAAAAAAATTCTGTTTTCATGGGAAAAGAGAAGGAAAACGTCATTCTTGCAAGAAACTTCATTTGAAATGAACATAATTTATCCTTGAGCTACTACTGCAAAAGCTGTAATTTACAGTAGATGAATCACTAATGTCACTTAAAACTATGGATATACATACAGGCTATATTTTAGCCTTATACCTCAGGTGTTAGTTATAACCAAAAGAAGCCCCAATTGGCTCATTAAAAGAAAGATCAGATAGTAGAATAACTTATTACAGTAAAAACTCTCTCAAGACAAGAGGAAAAAAAATAAAGCCAGGCTTTGTGCAACTACTCTCAACAGAGCCACAGTCCAAAGAGCTGAGGTAATGTCACAAACTAAGTAACTTCTTTCAGCATGCCAAAAACTAAAGTTGCATACCTTAGCAAGCTATCTAAAAAGATGTAAAAAATGTTTCTGGGTGCCACAAAAGACATGCTAGTATAGAAGGGCATAATGCATGTGCATATAGGCCACATCTGTTATCTGAGGAAATTTTGTCAGAGAATCTATGTACGAATACTGCATCAAGCAATTCAAAGCAAATTAAAATAGCTACATGCAAGCTTTTTCCAAAACAATCCAGAGGGAAGAAGGCAGGCTGGGCTGCTTCTTATAGGACATGAAGACATAAACAGTCAAAGAACAGTGTGAGAACTGAATTAAAAAGGAATTAAAAGAGTTTCTGATGCCTCAGCTTTTTCTGGAACTTTGCACAATAGGAGCCTGACGCAAAACTGTGTGAAGAACTATAACATGTATCACACGTGAAAAACCCTTTACAGCTAACTACCTCTCTTCCATAAGAAAAAAATGGAAGCTGTATTTCCCCAACATTCCTCAAGCTACAGCCCTCTGCAACACAGTCACACAAGTTCAAGTTCACAAAATGCTAACACAAGCACAGGGCATTTCACATTTAGATGTACCTCTGTCAGACATTGTTGGCCTTCTATTTGGGGGCTGCAAGGCTGAAAAGGCCACATATCCAGTATTACTCCATTTACATATATCTAATTTGGGGTGAACCACAGGAACTCACAGAAGCATAGTACTTTATCAAACACATCCCACCTGAGATGCCTCATGTAAACCAGGAACACACAAAAATTTGTCAATTATTTTACTGAGTAATTATCATCTCTATGATTGCATAAACATCAAGAGAAATTAAACCTAATGCTTGATATAAACTTCAGAAACTAGAATGAGGAGACTGGATTTTTCTAAATGTGTTGTATATTTACATATTTTCCGTGCTCTTAAATAGCCAGTTAGGACAAAATATCCTACTATCTCAAATGAATTAATGTTATCCTCCTTCCACTTTTCACATTTTGTGTTGCATATTATCTACAACAAGATACTACTTTGTGTCAAAGGTAATAGTGATACATTTTGAAATGACAGTTAATACTTTTTGCAACAAGCCTGGCAGGGATTTTGGGTTTTTGCTTATTTTTTTAAAGATAAAGCTCAACTATTCTACACATCCTACAATTTAAGCAAACAGTCCTGACACACAGCCTTTGGATTCGGTTTTGACCAAAGCCTTGCTGAAACGACTATATAAACCCAAAATCAAATCACTTATTAGCACCCTGGCACATTATCTGACATCTTGTCCACTTTCTAGATGATAAATTAATAGATTTCTACAAATAAAAACACACACCAAATTCTATCCATTCTAGTGAAAGCTGTATTTCATCACCTAGTGGACTTAATCTTCCCATTAATTCTTAGGAAGTTCCATATCCTGACATAGGTATGATTTTTTTTTTAAGGAAAACCCAAAACTATGGTATTTTATGAGTTACAAAGTATTTAAATTGTAAGTAAGTTCCCCATAACAAAATTTCACAGAAATGAGTACCCCCTCTTCGGGCATGTATTTTATCAGATAAAACAATGTCTCTAGGTTAAGCTTTAACAGAATAAAATTTCTATAAACCAGTAAAGTTAAAAGATGGTCCAGGATTTTGCCACAGATGATATGTGAAATAATGATGAGTGGATTTGAATTAGCTTGACACCTCACCTGACAGGCTTTCTTTCTCGTAGCAAATCTTCCAGACTCTTTTCACAGTGTTCAGCTGCCACAACCAGTCTCTCTAATGGGAAAAAAAGAAGTGTAAGAGGACTGGAATCCAAACGAAACTATGAGAGTAGAGATTTCTTACTCTACCTATTTGGCAGACGCTAAAGTATTTTGACCTACACTGTACAGAAAATTAGACATAATTAAATGTTACAAGATTTACAATTTAGGGATAACACCACTATTTGTTGTTTATGAGATACAGCAAATTATCTTTCCAGTTTCCTCATGCAAAGCACTACCAATCCAACCATCCATGCATCCAATAATCTCCTAATACTGAAGCCCTCAGCCAATGTCAGTCAGATTTGACTGAAGAACAGAGGTCTCAAAGACAAGCATTTATAAATTTGCAGAAATACATAGCTGGGTTCATGAAAGAGACTCAAAGTAAGTGCAGCTTTGAGAAAAGGGACTCAGGATGATCACAGGAGCTTCAGTCCCATTTTCTGTTTCAAGAGGTACTAGTAAAAACAAATGAAAATTATTAAATTGTCTAGATCTCCTGGCTGCACAAGTGAAAAATTACATGTTTGAGGGCAAAGGAAAACACATAAAGAACTCCGTGCCCAACAGAATACTTCACTGTTTCGAGTTGGCAATATCCTAATTTTGTAAAAATCTGAAACATTCCATCACACTGCATTCTAAAGGGGGAAAAATTACTTGCTCTACTTTATGAGACCCTGTAGTTAATCAAATACATACAATGGACTTTTGTATGAGAACTTGGTTGATTTAAAAGCTAAAGGCGGCAATGACTTAAATTGTCACAGGTGTTACAGCATTTTTGTGGAAATTAAGTGCTGTAGTCCTGCTGAGCTTGCAACAGAATACCTAGAGCAGAAAAAAACAACTTAAGTTTTATTTGAGCTAACAATACGTGTGATAATAGTTACTGAAAAAAAACCCCCAAACCTGTACTAGAATAAAGTAACCACTAGTGACAGAAATCTTAAAGAAATAAAAAAATAATACAGCAAGCTTGCAGCCAGGACACAAGGCGAGTGAGGGAGGAAAAGCTACAAAGCAAGTACAAGAAACCTAACCATCTCATGAAAATGTTTACAAGATTAGAACATAGGTGTAGGAGCTCACCATCAAAAATACACGTATTTCCACATTCCAGACAAAGACATGGAAGAGCAATTGAGAACAGGAATTTTAGTGAGGTATAAAGAGAAGAAAGTTCTTAGCTTTTATCTGTAATGTAACACAACTAAACAGGACAGATAACTAATCTCTACTTTGACTCTATAGAGAAGAAACAAAAGGACCAATACTGCCAGTCCTAGCAAAGGTATTCAGGAATTTTGAGACTGAAAACTGGCCACTCTGTCGTGCTAAGAAGGCAGTACTCTGCTCAGTCACCTTAAAATATACTGTCACCAAAAAAACCCCAAAACCATAACTATACATAAAATCTACTTATTAAACAGATACTCACCATGTTTACCTCTGGTAATGTCAACATACTGGCACAGCCTGGGATGGGTGATTGTTTTAAGGATTTGAAATCTCCCCAGAATTTTGATGGAGTTAGGTGTTAGAGGGAGGCCATTACTTCCACAGACATCATGTGGCAGAGCTGAGGCAAAGAAGGTGGAAGCACCCATCACAGTGTCTTTTAAAGGAAACATCTTTTTCACACAATCTTAAGCCTTTCAGAGCAATTTTTGTTCCTTAAATAGAGAACACAGAGTAATAATTTATCAGCAAAAGATACAGACTCTAAGGTTACTAAGGTTAAATAATGCAATTAAATTTTTTTTTCCTCTGTTATGGGAGAATGCGACATTTTTGCAAAATAAACACAGTAATAATAATACAATGCTGCTGCATCATAAACACATTTAATGATGAAAATATAGTGATAGTTTTAAGCACAGATTTAAGGATCAAATTAAGCTATTTTTAGGAGCAGATAAATGCTTTAATAACAGCAATCTTTAGGTGACTGCTGCAATATAGTCAGTTATTCACAAAAGAGTAAAGGCACCACACAGAACAACCCGTCTAAAATACCGCCTCGTATCAGCAGGTCTCAAGTCCAGATTACTGCAGCTTTAGTGATGATCCAGCATTTATATCCTATAGCAACCCTAATATTTAAAGCTATGACATAGGAGCGTTCCATCACACCACCACCTCCGGGTTTCAGTGTTTCTTTCCTTATCCATGGGTAAACTGCTAGTTCACACACTGGCTCAATAACAAATAAAGGAAGTAATCTGCATTAAATATTTCTGTAAAACACTCGAACAAATAATCTTGAAATTTAGTTCCAGGAGCAGTAAGTTTCATCACCATTTTTCTCTCCAGAAATATGCGTTTCCATTTGAGCGAAACATTTTCTCTGCAATTTTCCATAACCAACCATTACACCATCTACAGAACACCAATTAAAAGCTCTAAAGAGCAGATGCAGATATGCAAGTTCTCTGGGAAAAGAGAAGGAAGAACACTCAATATTTGAATCCTATCAAAGAAATAATACAACAAACTTAAAGTATAAATGCAACATAATTATTTCAAATGAGATGGGATAATTTAGTATCATTTTAGGGGCTCCATGAAACAAAACCCAAGTAAAATAAGATAATGCAGAGCACTAGTGAAGCCATTTGCTACTTTCTTATAATTCTTTCAGCCAACATTGACCTGATGCTTTCAGGAAAAGGGCTCTCCTGAGGAAGTCACACAGGAGAAACAGAAGACTTAACAATATGGTGTCTCAAAATTATTCTTTCTCTAAGGGAACAACCTTGCTCAAAGCATAAAATTCCCAGTAAAAAACTAGTAAGTTTATCTGCAAATCCCAACTGAGAGTAACTCCACACAGGCTGCACAAAGATCCTCATATACCAAATGTACTTACTGAATCTATACAAATGGAAATGATGAAAGGCACCTTCTGTTTTAACTAATACAGTCCAACTTAAGATACAAAGCAAGTATAAGACTGATCTCATTTGTGGGTTTTTTTTTCCCCTGAAGAAACACAGACATGAGATATGTATTTTTACACTCTAATAAATATAATCATATTAAATATGAATCTATACTGTTAAGGAATCAAACTTCAAAAAGGAAGAAAAATCTGTAACAGCTTAGAGGAGTGGAATATTTATATTAATATTAGTTTCAAAAGTCTTTCAAAAGTCAAAAGATACAATACTTTCATATCTCATGAATATTGCATACTTTTTTGTAGACAATTTATTTTAGGATGTGAACAATGCATATTATAGTTAGAATTTTCCATTGGAAAGACATCAGTTGAACAGAGTGCAAGAACAAAGATTTATCGGCATGCAGCAGTTTCCAATTGGGAACCTTTAATTGTGTATTCATAAAAAGACCCCCGTTCCTGTAAAAATATCAAGTCTGCCAAATAAACTACTCAGCTTCAGAAAGAAAAAATTCATTTAACATTTAAAAAAAAAGAACTTAATTTACAGATCCAATTATAATCTTGCTTGGCACAACGCTCCTCTAATGCTTGCTCTAAAATAAAAGAAAACCAAGTTATTATGATCAGAGTTGAGGGGAGGGAGAGGAAGATTACGCCTAGCAGCACGATGCATTATGTCTCTAAGAAGGTACGTGTAGTGTACAATACATTTACTGAGGTAAAATGTTCTCATTTTTACTGCAGAAAAATAATGTTAGATAATACTTCCTCTAATACATTGTACCTGCACTCAGCTGAAACTTAGAAAGGAATTTTAATAAAAAGAATTGTTAAATACCATCAATACAATAACCATTCTAAATGATTAAACTTTCCTTGCACTGCAGACTTACAAGGAGGAATTACACCGCCAGGAGTATGTTCAAGGAGACAACTAGACTCTCACCTCTTACTGCTCACCTCCTTTGGTTAGAAATCAGATGGGGAAAAAGCTAGACATGAGATCAGCAAACAATACTTCCTGTGGCCCACCTAAAGGAATCAATAAAGAATGTTAAAAGGCATGCAATAAAACAGGTTCTCTTACTACAGAATTAATTCCAAGGAACTTTTTTCCAATGAAAAAGGTTCTCTGTGATGACAGTAATCAGCCAGTTCTGTCAATTGCTACCCTTACAGTCGAGCTCTGATCTCTCCTTAATTTCCAATTTACATAAATTACAGAAATAGAGTTGAAAAATAAACTGAGCAACCCCAAACTTAAACCTTCCCCTACCTTTAGAAAGGGACACATATTACAGCTTAAATGAAAGGATTTTTTAAAACAAATTTTCTTCAGTTTTGACATTTCTCTAGTAACTTACTGACATTTCTAAATTCAAACAGAATGGTTATAGATATTTTAAAAGTTCACCTGAAAAAGGATCTCTTCTGAATATTTTTAAATTTTGGGGGCAGTTGTTTGTCTGTTTTTAGTTTCTTTTTTCACTCCACATCAAAGTCTGGCAGAACTATAAACACAAGAGAGTGCTACACATAGTCCTTACTTTGATGCACACAATTTTACATCTCAAACTCACTTTTACTATATAGAAAAGACACATCCTGCATTAATTTTGTGATTTGAAGGAATTAATTATATCCTGCAGAAGTTCCCTGTTACTTTGAAATAAAAACACGAAGAGAAGAAGAAAGGTTTGTTATTTTAAACTGACACCAGAAACAATTGCAGCAACTTTAATTTTGGGATTGAATTCTGGAAATTCAATTCTGATAATCCAAAACAGCAAGGATGGAAGAAGAAGCAAAGACTTGTCTTATTAGTGTCATCTAAAATTACTGAATCACTGTTTCCAAAGCACCATTTATTCCATGAGAGACAGTTTATCACATCTGTGAAACATGCCTGGCACAAAGATTAGAAGTCCAGAAGTGGATTTGTTGCATCCCACCTCTGAACAACTTTCCCTAGCTCCCTGCCTTCATCCAAATCCTGCTTAGAAAACTTTATAGTACACAAAAACACTAACCGACATTCTCAGCAAAATAAAAAAAAAAAACCAACAAAACCTTTAGAAATTCCTATTCTATACTCAGATTAGCACTATTTTGAAAATCTTACACTAGATAGGTTTTCTAGGTCCAACAATGAGAAATAAAACATAAAATGGAACTCCATCTACTGAGCAATTTATTTGCTTCTCTGAATATCTACTGCCCTCAGAGAACAATTGCTTTTTCTTCAGAAGTTAGCCTTTTCTAGCCATCATTTATAACTTCTTCACCGCATCACTGCAGATTGAGTTAATGGACACTCTGAACTTTGCCCTTAGGAAAAAAGAAATCAAAACTCAACAAATCTAACTCTCAGAAGCAAATACTACACATACAAAAAGACCAACTGGAATGAATACATCCAGTGAATCACATGTATAAATTCCTGAAGCATCTGCCCCACTAGTAACTTGTAATGGTACTTCATTAAATGCCTCCTGAGTACTCAGGTGTAAACATCCCCTACCTAAGGAAGGCAGCTTTTCAGAATTAAAACATAATTATAATCAGTACTGCTATTGAATTATTTTTAAAGCAATTGAGAGCAATTTCAGGAGCAGGGAGCCTAAACATCCTATACTTACACTTTTTCATTAAATCACATTATGTTAAACAATGTAGGCCATTCCATAAGAAGAAATTCTTTCACAAAATAACTTCGGTCTTAAATCTTAAAATATTCCTGCTGCAATGACAGTAATTATTAATTTGATAAAATAACTGAAATAGAAGATACAAGTCTAACTAGAGTTGCTACTTCACAAAAAACCCCTGAAACTGACTTCACGAAGTTTATTAAAATGCAGAATAGGTATTGAGGAAAAGTTGAATTCACATTGCTATGGAAGGGAGCACAGAAAATAAATAAGGGTTTGTTAGGACAATAACAATAATGAGATGGGACATTTTCCATCTGCAGTATAAATATCTACTACAAATGCCGAAATATTGCTAAAAAATCTACATATCAGCAGTACCTTCTTTAATTAAATGTTTTCCCTTATAACATCAAAACATCCTCTTTTACAAAATTTTTTAACTTCTCTAACATTAACTGAAGTAAGAAAGATTCTAACTATATTTGAAAGGTTATTTCATGAAAATGCTAAACAGTAATTCCTTCTTAGAGGTATTAAAACATCACTCAAGTGAAACAGAACATTTCTTAATCTTTTTTGATTACTTACATAATATTTGGGGAATTTTGTCATACATACACTAATGCCTCTGCATCCTGTCATTTGTAATGTTACTACATACATTAAAACACTGCTGCTTTGAAAGTCAGGCATCAGAGTTGGTGAGACTTACACAGACACCTCAAGTTTCACACCTGCAGCTACAGCGTTCATCCAGTGGGAAAAAATACCAACACTTGGATAGCACGCAGAAAACATATAGAATAGTTTTCGATATATATTTGGATAGTTCAGAATAGGTTTTCAGCCCCATTTCCCTCCTTTATAAATCTGTTATTTCTTTGACCTGTTTATCAGTGTCTTTTGCTTACAGCCTGCCTGCTCTGCTACATTAGTGTGCCAAAAAAGACCTAAAATGGGCTTTGTCAGCATTTAATTTACCCAATATAGGTGGCTGTTCAAGAACCACACCTGGCACAAGAGAAATCACCTTTACCCGGTTCTCTAAATAACTCAGAAATGCTGGGAATCCCTCTGCTGCTACAAACTCCCTGGCCAGAGACCCCCCGGGGAAAGGGAGGGGAAAGGGAATAGGGAAGGGGCAGGGGATGGTGGAAGTGGGTGGGAATGGGCATGAGGAAGGAGTAAGGAAATGGGGAAGTGCATAGGGAAAGAGTAAGGAGATGGGCAAGGGGGAATAGAGACGGGGATGGAGGAAGGGTATGGGAACAGCAATGAGGAGGAGGACAGGGATGGGAATGACGCTCAGGATGGAGGGACGGGATGGGGACAGGCACGGGAACGAGCAAGAGCAAAGGAAACGCGCCGGGAGTACCTGCGCAAGCGCCACCGCCCCCTCCGCCGCCTGCCCCGCCCTCTTATCAGCATCACTCCGCTGCGCCAGGCGCTCGCTGTAGGACCAGGGGGGTGGCTTACATGATGCCTAAACTTCATTTTTGTTCGGGTTACTATAAAACAGAATCCTAAACAAAACAAAGAAAAGGAAAAAAAAAAAATAAAGGAGAGAGAGAGAGTTTAACACCCTTTCCCCCGTGTGTGCGCGTGCTCTGCCAGTGCTCCGGGAACGAGGCATCGGGTGCCTTATTCCTGTGCTTGCCGAGGGGAGCGAGGCTTTCCCGGGCGCCTCCTTCCAAACTTCAGGCGCTCGCTGGAGCGGCCCCGGGCGCGGGTCCTTCTTCCCCGGGCGGGCAGCGGCGGCGGCTCCTCGGTTCATGTGAGTGTCCCGGCGGAGCCGCGGGCGGGCTCGGCCGGGCGGGCTCTGCGCTCCCCGCGCTCCCAGTGCCCCATGCCGCATTCTCGGTGCCCCCGCTGGGCCTCCCCTCGGCGCTCCTTCGCCTTCCCCGGGGGGACGGCGCCATGGGCGCCCTGGGGCTCCGCCGCCGGCCGGGCCGGGCCGAGCTCCCTGGGCTGGGGGGGAGCCAGGCAGGGTCCCGCTAATTTGCTCCTGCTAATTTGCTTCGAGCCGCCAGTGCAGCGCGGGTCCGGTGTAGCGGGAGTGCCCAGCGGCGGTGGTCGTGGGGAGGCCGCCCTTGTGGGGTCGTACCCCGCGGCGGAGGGGCAGGATCAGAGCTGCGAGCTGCTGGAAGCGGCGCTAGGGTCGTGGTTCAGCCCAAACAAGAGATTTTATCGCACGGCTCGGCTGCAGCCGTAGGGCGGCATTGCAGATTCAGATCCCGCGCTTTGCGTGGAGGATACGCCCGCACGTGAAGTGGGTCATCTCAGATCGGTTGTGTTCCTTTATTCAGCTAGTGAAATGAGGGTTTGGAAGCGGCGTAGTGGTGGGCTGTTCAAGAAAATGCTGTATTCGCCGTGAAAGTACATGCACGGAGTATCCACTGAGCTTTGCTATTACTTCCGGAGAAGTAGATGCTGCCTCACTTTTGGTTAATGGTATAACGTTCGCTATACTTTTGTATAGACTTGAGTGAAAAACAGAGTGTAATTCAGTATTTGGTCCATCCTCGGTAGAGATACTTACAGGGTTTAACTTAGAGCGGATGTTCTGTGCAGGGATGCGTGCATTGGTTCAACAGGGATGAGCTTAGGGTTATGTTGCCAGTCCACAGCGGCCCAGCATATGGCAACACTACTGAAGTACTGTATGTATCAGGTACATATCAGTATTATATCAGTATATGTATCTGTTTATATCAGTACTGTATATATCAGTATTACATCAGTAGTGTGCTTGTATATATCAGTACTGTATGTATCAGGTAGCGTTATACCTGAGGCTCATCAATAAGTGATTTTGAGCTGGCAGCTGGCAAAATAAAGATGATACTACTGCAAACTAATACTTGCATTTCTTGCTCTTTCTGTTGCTTTAACTCAGTGTTTTTTTTTTTTTTTTAAGGAAGCCATTATTTTTCACAAATAGTTCTGTGATTCAGGATACTTACATGAAATCTGTAGTAAGGTGAGGCAGTGTTGTATATTTTTAGGTAGTCTCAAGGATCATTTCTTATCAGTATAGCTTCATCATAATACATTCTCTCCACCCTGTCACAAGTTAACAAAATATTCTTGTTGCAGTAATTTTGACTTATGAGAACTTTTAAGTGTGCAGAAAGATAAATCTGGTATTGACCATAATATTTTTTTACTTTCCTTATTATGATTTGATTGCTTTATGTAACAGCTGTCGTGTGAATGTATTCATTCACGTTTGTCTCTTCTAAGGGTGTGTTACCTAAAACCTAAAGAAGGTCAAATGCTAGACAACAGATAAACCCGAGGAGTCAGCATAGAGGGCAGCTGGTAGGAACATCAGGTGTGAGCAAAGCAAACAGCACCTCTTGTTTCTTGTAGCGTTCTGAGTTATATGATGTCAGTCCAGCAGAGACCCCCAGAAATCCATGTGTTTTCCTAAACAGTTACCTGCGTGGTTCTTACCTTTACCAAGAAACATTTCTGCTATTAGATTTCTTGTCTTACTGGGGGTGAGGGGAAATCAATGTTTATTTTTCATTTCCATGTTTACATTAGTATTAAACAGCAGGGGGAAGAAAAAGGTCTCTGATGGCTTTTTCCCTTCAGTGTGATGGAAGCCATCCTTATTCGTAATTTAATGTAGTTTAAAAAAGATTTGGATACTTCTGAAAGCAGTCTTCTGCTTTCTTTTTTTTAATTAGTATTTTTTAATATTTAATTTTATATTTTTTTGTACTTGGGAAAAGTGCTTTCTCTTAAAAGAAATTCATTTAAGGAAAATCTTAGTGATTGCAGATTAGTAAGTCATCAGTTGAAATTTTCACAATTTTTTGTCTTGGAGAACAAAAAAATACAGTGCTGTCTGCATTATAATGTTAGAAGTCAATTTATTCAGAGTGAGTGTAAATTTAATGCATTGGTATTTTACTTCACAGGTGGTTTCTTTATCCTGCTCTCACACTTAGCAAGTCTTTGATGTATATTATGTTGTCCTAAATAAACACACTTAAATATGTGGAAATATCACAGAAGGGTAGGTTTTACTGCATGGTTTTTAATGTTAAATAAAACACAGGCATATAAAAGACGAAAGTATGATTGGGTTTGTAACACAGGGTCTAACAAAAAGACCTCAGCAGAAGAGGAGCAAAAGATCTTCTCATCTATTATAACTTAATCACTTCTGACAGATGTTTTCCTAGCCTGTTTTTAAAACCTTCCAGTGATGGATATTCCACAGCCTCCAAAAGCAGCCTGTTCAGTCTATTACTCTTACTTGAAAGTTTTCCAAAACTTAAATCTTGCTTTCTTTTTCATGTCTGCATCAGACCTGGTGAACAATTTAGTCCCATTCTCGTACCAACTTGCTTTGTCTTTGAAGAACAAGACCAGGTCTCCCATTTATCTTCTCTTCTATAGACTAAACAACTGCATTTCTTTCAAGCTTTTTGATCTTCTTTGAAGTGTCTTGAAAAAGTTGAGAGACAGGAAAGGGGAATCTGAACAAAGGCAAATCTCTGTGCCAGTTGTAGGGGGTCTTGAGTATGTATGAGTTCAACATGAGTATTGCTTGGGCAGCCTCTTGAGCAGCTGAGGCAGTTTGCCTATAATAAAATGTGGCTGGTCAGGCGTTTCCTGACTTGCTTCTCCCTTATTCCATCCTCTGTCACTCACACTTGCTTTCTAGAGAAATTAGAAGTTTGAACTCTTTTTTTTTCTTTAAGCTGGAACAGACAGGTGTGGCAGGTTAATAGACTCCCAGGTGAGAAGTTGTTCTCTGTAGTTTTTGTGGTGTAGTGTTGTGTTAGTTGATTGAGTCATTAGTAGCCTTTATGCTTTTCTAATTCAGTTTTCTAATGAAGTTAGAAGCATGAAACATCCTGCAAGCAGGTATTTTCCTCCTGAAAGTATAGCCCCTGTGGTTCCAGTCAGTTGAATAGATTTGATAGATGGAATAAAGGAAAATGGTTTCTTGAGTGTGATAAAAATGTGCTAGTTCTCTTGGGTAGCATGATGGCTCCAAATGTTTTGAGATTGTCACTGTATTCATTTGAGTGTTCCTAAATTGTCCAAATGTATATGTTTATATTTAATAGGAAAAGTTCCTTGCCTGAGCGTGCTCTGTGCTTCTAGCAAATGCTTTTAAGTTCAGCACAATTAGAAATTTCTAAGCAGTTACAACTGGTTTTAGGCATGACAATCACTGTCATTCTTGATTACAAAATTCAGTGTGCCAGATTCCTATTCATTTTTTAGGGGACAGTTGCTTAGGATGTAAATCATGGCCTGCTTATGGATGATAATCTCTAATACCAGGTGATTGGCCAACACACAGAGAAATCAGTTTAACTTACAGGATTTTTTCTAAATGCCAGCTTCCTACAGCCCCACAAAGAAAGCATCTTAAAAAGGCTTGCCTTTCAGGATTGGCACATGGTGGATGTTTTGGATCTTAGTGTCTTCTTACTTTCTTATTGCTTATTGTCCATATGGAATGTGAACATTATTAATACAGCTATGAATTACTTTTAAAGGCATAAGTGAGGAAGTCCTCTCTTCCTATCAAGATGAAATATAAGGTTTCTCTAGAGTTATATTTGTAACTTAGAGCCATGACAGTTTGACATTTTGATGATTAAATGCATCAATGAGCATCTATAACAGCGGTTGTAGCCATTTGTTGACACTTGATGTTTCTTAGGAAAATCTTTTTATTACTTTACTGAAATGAGAATTGGATAAGTTCCTCTTTGCTGTGTACATTTTCAGACAAAAGTCCAGAAAAGAGATAGCCTCTGCTTACCTAGTTGTTATAATTTTTGTGGCCCTCCAGAACTTTGGGTGCAATTATTGAATCATAGAATGGTTTGGGCTGGAAGGGACCTTAAAGATCATGCAGTTCCAACACCCCTGCCATGGACAGGAATACCTTCCACTAGACCAGGTTGCTCAGAGCCCCATCCAACCTGGCCTTGATCACTTCCAGGGATGGGGCATCCACAGTTTCTCTGGGCAGCTGGTTCCAGTGCCTCACTACTCTCATTTCTAAAGTTCTTAGGCTGCTTTGTATAAATTAACAGCCTAGAAACTGTTCTTTGACTTCCATAACTGTAGAGAGGGAAGATTAAACTAGCATTCGTATTAGAAAGCAACATGTACTGTATTTAATCATCATCTGCTAAACACAATTCACGTAGAGCTCATTCTTCCCTCAGTATTCTGAAATGCTGACAGAGATTCTATTCTGTATTAGGGGAAAATTGAATTCCTGGCAGCTGGTAATGCATTAAACATCATCAAAAATTGCCTCAAGTTAGCACATGTCTTCTTGAGGTCATTTGCTTCAATCTTTTGGCATAAAACTCCCTGTTATGGAAGGCTTTTATTTCCATTTCCTTCTCATCAGGAGCTTTCCCAACATAACTGAGTACAAATTAATAGTTTAAAGCTTAGTCTCTGACTTCAGGACCCTCTCTCAGAAACTATCCATAGCTTTTGGATCTGATTTCTATCCCAGAGTGTTTCTCAATTACAGTTTAATATACAGCTTTGTAGTGGCATCGTGTTTCAGACCCTGGAGATAAGTGGACAGATCATTTCAGCAGCTCATTTGTCTGGGGCAGCTGGGGACTGCTGCTCCCCCAGGAGTGCAGGGGCTGGTGCATGGCATGCGAGAGGCACTGTGTTTGGCTTGCTGGCAGCTGCTCTGGAGTGAAGGCCCTGAGTTCACATCTGTGCTAGTCCTACTGTAGCGTTTGAAACCTTCTGTGTGAAGGGCTCCAATAATTGGTAACAGTCACACACTAAGGAAGTCACTGTTGCCAGCTAGGATATGACACTGAATTGTACCCCAGGGAAATTAATCTTTTCTTAGGGGTTCATTTGCCCTGCTACATCACAGTGAGTAAGTAATTTCACATCCAAATGACCATCTATAAAATAATGCTTGTGATAAGAACTAGGCATGTATCTTTTCTTTTTCCTTTGCATTTTACTGAAAACTTACCTGAAAATTAGCACTTTTGAAGATATTAAACCAAGATGTCTTAATTGAAAATGATTGTTTTAAAATTATTGCTTTTTTAATAGAAGAACTTGGAACATAGCAGAGTTAGAATTTAGCTCAACTTTTCTTAAAACTTCTTTTGTTTCTGTAGTTTGAATCCATAAATGAAAAATGGCTATTCCCCAAAAGCTGCTTGGAGGGTTCTTCTGTCAGAGACTATCAGTCTTAATAGCTGACATCAGCCCTCTCAACATCCAAGATGAGTGCACAGGGAGTTTGTTTGTTTTTGTGATTATTTTTTTTCCTCCTGCACAGATCAGTATTAAAAGAGGGGAAATAATTTTCCTCCTATAAGTTTTAAAAGCTGTGAATCTCAAGTGCTTCTCACTATATACAACTACAAAGTGGTAGATACTGCTGGCACGTGGTTTTGAAGCGACATGAAACTGCCTCTGGCTGCTGAGGATAAGTTTCAGCCCACTTTAGATAAAAAAGTTCATTTAAACTTTTCACACCACAGCTGAATATATAATTTTCTCTGCCCAGGCTTAGTGCAGTTAGTATCTTTATAGGTTTTCATTAAAATACCATCCTATTGTATTATGTGAGTAGATTCAGCATTGGCAAATAAAAATTATTTGTGCTGTGTGGGGGAGGGTTTTTTCCTGTGTAAATAAGGTGCTGCAGCTGCAGGCTCAAAGTTCATCAACGACAACTTTTCCCCTTGGAGTTTTGTTTGACAGCTTTGTTGCTCTCCATTAAAAGACGTTTGCCATTATTCTTGCATTGATTACACACAGACATGTGCGCACAAACATGCACGTTCTCAGTTTTTTCTTCAGCTTTTATTTGGCCCACATAAAGAATGCCTAAAGTTTCTGCCTCAGTAAATACCAGCAGTTGCTAATGTGTGTGAAGTTAGAGGACACACATTATTTTGCAATGCATCTGCGTGATGTTTGCTGAATGCTTTTGTGAGTAAATAATGGTTATTTTTAACCTGAGCACTTGTTTAAATTGAATGGTTAAATCCTGTTTTCCTTTAGCTATTCTACAAGATAGTACTTTTATATGTAGAAAAGCTGGTATTAATGTAAAAGTAGTAAATTTCAAGATTCTGTTTTAACGTAGTAGTACTATGTAAGATAACTAGCAGATGGGTTTCAGGTATTGAGAGCATTATGAATCGAAATGAAATGGGGGATCAATGTTCTGTGAATGACCTAACCAATATTGTTATTTTGCAGACTATTGGTGACATAAAATACATTGTTTAATGATATTTTTATTCCCAAACTGTGTAAGTTTCTAAGGAAAAGATATTTCTGAAGTGTCTTTTTAGCAGCTAGGGCTTTTGACAAGGGTTTTTATCCTTATTGCTCTGACAGACCCAAAAGAAAAATACCAGATTTTGAGAGATATTTTAAAAATATATCTTTGTTCTCAACTGAGACTTCTCTTAGGGAGAGAGTGTAAACAGCTTTTTCTTTCTTTTCTATAATTGCTGTACTTGCTCAAAATTAAGGAAGTAGGGTTAATGTGCACTTCTTTTAGGATAAAGTTACAATAAAATGCCTAAGAAAGTGTACTACTTGGCATTAACAGGTAGATTTCAGTGCAGTTCTGATTCTTCCATCTGATTTATGAGTAGTTTACTCTGTAGTTACAATAGTAATCTAAAGCTTTCACTTTACTTTCCCTGTAAAACCCTAGAGGGTGAACCACAGTACAGATTCTTCGAGTTCCTGTGGCATATGCTGACCTTGCAGACTTGTCCAGATGCAGCTGAGTCCTCTTAAATTTCTGAATTTATAGGCATATGTGTGTGTCTGTAATTGTAAAGTTCATCACCTGTCAGGGAAGTTTTATGAGGATACTTTGAGACATGAATAGCAAATACTTTTTAATATATGTATTTTTATTTGTATATGGACACACATCTATATATAACCACTGGAAACTGATTTGGTAATTTAAGCTTTTAAATGTATAAGAAGCCCCAATAAAATGAAAGAAAAACAAACAAAGCGAACAAAAACCCCACAATAAAAACTTGTCAGTTTTTGATGTGAGCTTTCTGTTCCAAAGAACTGGATGTATTTTGAGTGTGGAAATTGGTGATTACAGTCAAAGGAATGAGGCAGGGTGTTGTGAGTGTTGCATCTTTTGTCTCATGAGATTTATTGTGGGAATTTCTTGTGCATGTGGTGATCATTTACTGAAAGATTTTGATAGTATTATTAAAATATTAATGCAGTGGGATTCGAAAGATAAACATTGCTGAAAAATACATAAGGCTGTCCAACTGTTTTGGCGTATGAGCTGCTACTTAAATTGCAGACCGCACTACAAAGCACAACCAGATGAATCTCTGCGGCCCTTGCAGGGGACCTGGCAGATGCAGTGGGTGTGTAACCTGGTGAGACTTCAGTTGAGCGGCACAAAGAAATTGCTTTTCTTGAGCCGTGTTGTGAGCCATCCTTGTCTGTTCAATTACTGGGCAGACTTCTCAGGTTAATATATTAAGGTGCAAATTTTGTTAAAGACCACATCCAAATACTCGACTCTGTCTTAACCTGGACAGAACTCCTTAAGTGTAGTCATGTCTCTGCTCTGTTTAGTCCTTGGAGTGTCTGCTCAGGGGTGGGAAAGAACACAAAGTTGATTCAGAATTGGACTGAGGCAAGCATTAGTAGAAACTTCTCCCTGAATAGACATTTAGCATAAGTTTACATCAGCGATGTGAATGAAACTGCAGGTACTCTCAACCTTTTGAGTGTTGCAGCTGTAGCATGCTAGGGTATGATGCTGTTAATTAATACCACTGTGGCATCTACTGAAGTCTTGAAATGCAAATTGAACAAAATACTAAAATTATTTTTACTTCTGACTATTGAATTTCTAATGATCTCTACCATGTCAATCCAAGACATCTATTTTAATGCAAATTAAGCCAGTCAACCTCATGCTTCTACCCTATATTTTGTAATGTATGCCTGTCTTACTTCCTTATTCATTGCTTCTCATAGATTTGGTTTTTGCTTGTCTCATTAATGCTGTGACTTGCTCGTAACTTTGGGACATCCTTCCCTCTCAAGGCAGACTTGTCTTTATGTTTAAAAATAGTCATTACAGTAAGTAACTTCTATTGTCTCCTGATTGGTACCCGTGGATCGGCCTTTTCTTGTGTGATGTTCCATCACATGTTTAAAAAAATAGCTTTTATGCTGCAGTGTTTTTCAATATGAAAAAGAAATGTTTTCTGTGTTTTTACTATTTACAGCTCTTTAAAATAGGGAGGGGTAGGCTCTTAGGACTACTAAAAGGACCTGTCTGCAGCTGGGATTGAGCCTGATTTATCTGGCAGCCAGAAGGGTTGGACTGTAGTCTCCAGAGCTAGCAAATCATTCCATGGAGCTGACATTGCTACTTGGATGGACTGTGTTAGACATATTGGGTGTTTGAAAATCTGCGAGGCAATTATTCTGACTTTCTCAGTGCCAAAGATGTGAGTTGAAATAACATAAGGCAAAATGTGCATCTTTGCCTGCTAATTTGGTGCTTGGCAAATTCCTTTCAATACTGAAACTACACAGAAGCTTATAGATAATGAATACTTAATAAACTGTGTTTAAGAGCTAAAAGAAAAAAAAATCTGGTTGTTCAACTGTTTAAAGCCTCAGTTATAGCAATCACAGTTTGGGGGGAAAGGAAGATGAGTTCAGATGTCTTTTCTGCAATTATGAAATTCTAAAGCTGTACTGTCATACTTTATAATACCCTCTTGCTCTTTAGGCTGTAATTTCATTTTGCTTATATTGAAAAGACTATTCTTTATTTTTAGAAAAATGCAAGGGTAGTAGTTAAAATTTCATTTGATTTTTTTATAGTGCCCAAATTTCTAGTACCTGGCAGGGGTCACCGGTCTAGTACTGAGAGTCAAAAATCAGATTCCATGATGATTCATTTGATAATTTCTAGATTTTGACTTTTCATGCTGCAGTCTACCAATATTGCTCAATTTTTGAAAAATACCAAAACAGTTGTGGTTTGGGTTTGGTTTTGGGTTTGTTTGCTTGTTTGTTTTGTTGGTTTGTGTTTTTTTAACCTTTTAAATTTTTTTAATGGGTTGTTTTCGTTTCTTTGGGGGGGATTATTTGGTATGTTTTCTGGGTTTTTTTTGTTTTGTGGGTTTTTTGTCTGGCTGGATATTTTATTTTTTTTTAAATTTTGCTGTTGCTTTTCACGTGTTTGCCATTGTTCTGCCAAAAATGTTTTGATAGACCTCCTTGGCTGTATGGGGAGAAAGACCTGGATGAGCATCTACATTTTGAATACTTGCATGTATTTGCTTAAGGCCTTGGACCATATTTTTTTAGATGTATGAACTTTGTGCTAGTCAGGAAACACATTCTTCCGTTACAGAGCTAACAATAAACTTAATTCTGAAGGACAGATGAGTGGGTAGTTAAATCTTGACTGATATGTGCATGCCTCAAATGTTCTTGAAATTATATTTAAGTGGAAGTGTGCAATGTCTTTTATGCTATAGTGTAGCAAGGAAACTATGGGCTTGATAGTAATGCAATTCAGAAGTATCTGATAGTTAGAATACTTCTGTTTTCTTTCTCAGCATTATATTGTTTGTTATTGGGACCTTCGCCTATTTGTATATGAGTTTAAAAGGCATATTTTTTGAAACTGTTTGTGAACAGCTCCATATTTGAGTTTTCATTTTTTGAGGAATTATATTTTTCCATACATAAAACTGTAGAAAACCTGCATTTACAATAAGTAAATCTGATTATTTTCTATCTCTTGAAGCCTGGAATCACATGATCTTTTCAAATTGTGTTTCCTGAGAAGGAATATTTGGGTGTGAAAGCCGTGATCTGGTTTACAACATATAACAGGTGTAAAACCAGTGAAATACCCAACCTTTTGTGGTAGCGATAAGTATAATTGCATGAAACTTACTAAATATATCGGCTCTCCAAAATGTCCTAGCAATAGAATTATTCCACTGGAAATTTGTAACGAAGTGTTTCAGGCCATCGCTTCCCTGAGACACATTGGGAGCTGCTGCTGATTTTCATTGCTTTACTTAGAGTGAAGTATGGGGGTGATCAAGTAAAAACTAAGATTTGATCTGTAATCTGATTAATTGTTGCTCTCCTTTGTTTTGGGTTGGGGTTTTTTATACAGTTTACATTTTCAGAGGTTTGAAAACTAGACAATAAGTTTTTTACCAAAAATGTGAAATCATCAAATTGGGTATTCTAAATTTTAGCCAAAGATGCTGACAGCATCAGGTCTAGAACACTTTATCAGAAGTTAGGAGAAACCTTTAAGAGAGAATTGATTTTTAAAGCATGGATCTCAATTCTCCAGGATGAGAAAAGGTGGAATGAGTTACAATTGCCTAGTTGCAGTGATACTTTGGTTCAGCCAAAGAAAACATACTTCCAGTCTGCTTTCTTCTGTTTTGATCTGCTGTTGTTCCTTACCTTGCAGAATAAAAAGGTGTGATGTGAGATTCTCGAATCTGATTTACTGTATCCTCACAGTTCATAGAAGTGCAGAGCATAGGAAAGCAGAATCTGGCAAACAGCTGGAACGTTCTGTTGTGTTTATGGGTTTCTGTAAGATTGTCTGCCAGAAATGACCATACTCAGAAAAGATGCTCGGATAGAAGTCTTTGAACACACTTCTTGCAGAAGCAAAGTGATTGTTGGTACTTGGTCTTTTACAGAAGGTGGAATACTTTGCTGGTCAAGTTGGCCACAATCTCAAAAAGGAACAAAAATAGCTTAATTAGAAATCTGCTTGAGATTGAAGACTAAAAGCTTAGGAAGAGGAATTAACATTAAATATTTTTCTATAGTTAAATTACTAAACTTTAGTTAGCATCAGAGAAATTACCTTTGTGTTGTCAAAAACTTCTATAGTAAGCCACTGGTTCTCTTTGATTTGAACAGATCATCTCAATTAAAAAGCCAGCCTGTCTTTTTGCAGGTCTTAATTTTTTTCCTCTAGTGAGAAACAAAGTCTTAGGTCTTGGTTGGCAGCCACTCATTAACATACCATAAACATATGCCTCAGGAAATACCACCTGGACCATTCTGTGATTGTTATCTGCTCTTTGTTAAAGATGAACAGAATTCGCTTTGCCGTAGGAATACTTGATTCCTCTGTAGCAAGCACAGAGCAGAGAGCAGTGATGGGTGAGAGCAAAGCTCCATGCAGAGGAGAATGCTGCCCAGGTGTGGTGTAAAAGTTTGCCCTCTTACTGTGAAGGAAGTAATATGTACGTGGGAGAGGAAGAGAGGAGAAGCAGGCACCTGTGGTTAAATCTCCTGCAGTTGTAATCTTACTTTGTCTGTTGACATTAGCAAAGTATTGCCGGAAAAAGCTGAGAACTTCGAAGTACTGAGCTTTTTAAAACTTCCAGCTGGAAAAAGGAATGCTCAGAGCTACTTCTTTTAGGCTTTAGGAGTCAGTATTTTTCCAGTATCAGGTGTTGCTTTTTATTTTGCCTGTTTGTGGTTTGGTTTGGTTTTGTATTTTTTCTGTTTAATGATTGCTTTTCCAATAGTGGAAAGTAATTGGTTCCATGTTCAGACTATGAATAGATTCCAAAACTAATTTTTAGAGTGTAAGTTTTAAATTTTGTCATTAATTTAATGGGACTTTGGCTTTTTCTTGCTTTTAATAATAAACAGTATTAATACTGATTAATAAGCTACAACCAGGTTTTTGTTTTTAGCATCTTTTATGTGTTCAGTTTTTGATTTGGATCTATTCCAAGGTTGAGGCCAATGTTGATTAACTAGTATTTGTAAAACATGTTAATATTTGGGGATAATTTGTGCTTTGTGAGAAGTCTTGATTTATTATAGAGAGTTTGCCTCTTTGGGAATGCTTTCACACTCCTTGTTTTTGAACAACAAAGCAGGATAATGCCTGTTTTCTCCTGTGAGGATATTGCAGCAGGCAGTGCTTTCAGTTTAAAAAAAGATGGACAACTCTCTTAATCAACAAGTACAATGATGAGAAATTAAACAACTTTCATGGTTGATGTGGAACCTAATGATTAACTGTACGGCTTGAGTCTTTCATTTCAAGATTGAGTTCCATTGGAGCAAGTGGGTTTTGGAGCAGTTCTGAGTGTCTTGAAGTAATAAAGCAGTCCTCAGAGATCTTAGATGAAACAGTTTCCCTTAGCTAAGCAAGCACCTAACTTCAGGAGGACCTTTTCAGAACGTCTGAATGTAGCTATTCCATACTTGTTTTTCAAAACAGGGAAGAGAGCTCATTAGGCACAATTGGATGAAGTGACTTTACTTTCAGTTGCCCTTTGGGACATTTTCTCCTAAACCGGTCAGAATGTATCTGTAATGAGCTATGATGCTGGTTTTTAAGCTATATTACTTCTGCTTTTCTTTCCAAGTTTTAGTTCATGTATCACCAATAGGAGTTGGTTGTTTGAGAATCTTTTTGTGTGAGGGTGTCGGGGTAATAGAGGGCAAAGGAAATAGGGTAAAGGTTAAAAAATTTAAAAAAGAAAAAAAGAATTGTCTGTAACCTTTGTTGCAGTTCTATTTTTTTTTAATATCTTTTGTATTCTGTAGTAAAGGGTGGATTTGATTTTATTTTTTTTAATGTCCACTTTTTGGATACAATTTTATCACTGCTGTATGGGTTCCTGTGCTTGTGCAGCAGTTCACTTCAGCCTGTTTTTATATTACCATCGGAAATACCTATTGCTTTGTGTTATTGTTACAGTACTAGCTTTACAGAAATTTATTTGACAAGTGGGAAAATTGTAATCATGTAACTTCATTTCCAGATCTTCAGTTCATTAGCCAACTTGGCTAAAATCTATAAAATGTACCAATTTTATTCACTTTGAAGTTTTAGTAGCATTTCTGTTTTTGTTGGCAAAGTTTCCACTGTTTGTATTGGGTTCCCCTGAGAGAGTTTGTAGCTTGCAAGAAATCTTACTGGTATGCAGACAGTAATATCCCAGGCTTTGTATTATGCTGTGTTGTGCCATAATAGTTTTATGTCTGTTTCCATTTGACATCTTAGTTACTAACTTATTGGAATCACTCTTTTCCTTTTTCAAACTGTTTTCAGTCTGCCCATGAAAACAAAATGATTTTCTTGTTAGCAGAGATTATTTTGAATATAAAAATTAATTTAGTTGTCCTGAAGAGATTTTCCTGCTCTTTGCTCCAAGAGAGTTTCTATCTTCTAAAAGAAAATCTATTGTGGATGAGTGGAAGGTGTGATGGCAGTAGTACTCTCACATCTTTAAGTGAAACAGTGTGTGTAGAACAGGCTTTGATTGTAATGCATTGCAAAGAAGGCAGGATGCTGGTTCATGCATCACATGTGCAAGATACCCCATGCATGATCTGATTATTATGCCACTCTCTGGCTTTGTGAATTTTACTTTGGGAACTTTTAAATGCACTATTCCTGAAAAATTGTAGTTTGTTTTCTGGGTTTTTTTGCTATTAATATTTTTTAATTTATTTAGATGTATTGCTGTGGATATTTGAGTTATTTATAACATGAGATATAAAATGTATGTTGATACTTAGAATGCAGCGGAGGCAGTATGTTTACACCAGATGAGTGTGATTGTATCTGTTCACCTTTCAGTTATTCCTAATCTGTTTTGTCTTCAGCATGACTTTTGTGGCAAATCCTAACAGGGAATATTTGTATGTTAAAATGAGATTTAGATCATAGTGTTAGAATAATCATGGAATAAAATAGGAAGTTTTCTGCCCATCTGGTATGAGAAAAGACATTTTTGGATTTTGATGAAGTTGACAAGCCAATACATGTGTCTGGATTGCCATTTTCTTACCAATTCTTCCCTTTGCTGCAGTTAATGGACAAATTCACAGGAATTAAATCACTTCGCAGGAGTTAAATCACCATTGCTTATAAAGATCTTTTCTTCCCACCTGTAACCAGTTTTCTTGATTTACAGATGAGGCAGCTGTTAGTACAGATTCTTTCCTCATTTAGATACTGGGTGGGAGGGAAAAAGCACTATGTGCTGCAGATATGAGTGACTGTAACTGTATTTCATCATTCTGTTGCCACTATTAGAGCTCTTGTGTTTAGACACAAATGTTGCTGAGAAGGAAAGTAGGCCAGATTTGGAAGCTGTCAAGAAATAAAGGCTGTACACAAGGCATGGCTAGCTTCTGGAACATTAGTGAAACATTACTAAACAATGAATACCATAAAAGAAGGTTAGACAGCATTTATTTGTGCTCTTTGCTGGTGTTTTTTGTTCCCTGCTTCTTTGTTATCTGTGTGCTGACCCTTCCATTTTAGTGGATACAAAATCAAACATTTAAAATTGTGCTAAAATAACTCTGAAGGTGTAAACCTGCAATAAAAGTTGTTTTTGTCTGAGATGAGAAAAAATACTCATGAATTCTGAGTATTAAAAGTAAAACAATAGTAAATTCTTAATATATGCACAACGACAATTTATGAAGTGTTCAGTATATTCTGAATAAATTTGCTAGAAAAGTTTGGCAATTTTTGTGGGATGATTCAATTTTCTTAGTCTCAATAAAATTTTGTATACACTTAATATATATATTTTTTTAAGTTAAGCCCAGGATACAGTGTTCTCCTGTCCAATCTTTTCCCTTTTATTTCCTTTCCCACCTCCGAATATATTCATACCTTTCTTTCTGAGAAGGTAGATTTTTTTTTTCCTGTTTCATGAAGGAAGAACATGTTTTCTGCAGCTGGGAAGAAAAATAGCTTTTCTTCCAAAATACTTGAAAGCAGCTGTCAGGCATCAGATTTTATTTAACGTTGCTTTTTTGTTTGGGCTTTGCGTTAGGAGGTGGGAGCCCAGCTTGTTCACTTAGCAAATTTTCTTATTCAGCAACTGATTTGAGAACTGCTTGACATGGTAAGAGGTAATAATTGCATGAAGAAGTCATTAATTTGCGACTGTCTGTTATTTGTCTAGGTTTTTATCCCGTTTTTTGGTAAAGATGGCAGCCAACAATGCAGTGCTGAACAGACTGGAGCAGAAGGGTGCAGAGGCTGATCAAGTTATTGAGTACCTCAAACAACAAGTTGCTCTGCTCAAGGAAAAAGCCAGTAAGGATTTACCTATCTTATGATAAACTTATTAACTAGATGGTTAACAGCAAATGCTCATAGGGGAAGATGAGAACATTTGGTGCTGTCAGCCTTTTAAGTGTGTTTCAAAGTCTCCAAGATAAACCTTGTAATAAATATTAGCACCCCTTCACTGTCCTGTGGTTTGGTGTTTTATGTTTTTGGGTTGTTTTTTTTTTTTGGAAGCTGCTTGTTCTGAAATAGAAGAGGTATGGATGAGGAAGAATTGATGACACAAACAAATTATGGAAATTTGATAGGAAATTATTCCATTTGAAAGGAGTAAGATAGTTGGAAAGAATACTAGACTATGCATTATCCTGAATTTGTTACTGCTTTTTCACAACTAAGGCATTCTCTCAAGAGTATCATACCATCAGCTTTGATACTTCATACTTAACTTCACTGTATCAGTGAATTAAGGTGCTCTCTATTACAAACATGGTCAAGGTTTTTCTGTAGGTTTCTTGGAGGATTTTTCTTGTGATTCTATTTAGGGGACTGAGCAGATAGTATATTGAGAGGCAACTTGATTATATAGGTATTGTAAAAATGGCTATTTCAACAGCGAAGAGAATGAAAACAAAGTATCTGTGATGACGCACTCCTTGAAAGTTTTCACTTCTGTGTTATTTGGCTCACCATGTTTCACTTTTCTTTAAAAACAAACCTCTGTGTCCAAAGTGATGAATATTAGTTATTGAGACCTTTTAATGTGTCACCTCTAGTCTTGCAGGCATCTCTCCGAGAAGAGAAGAAGCTCCGTGTAGAAAATGCTAAACTGAAGAAGGAAATTGAAGGGCTGAAACAGGAGCTGATTCAGGCTGAAATTCGAAATGGAGGTGGGGAATAAAAGTGCAATTCTCATACAACATAGATGTAGTTATCACAAAACTATCTTAATTCTTCTTGATTTTAATCTTTCTGCATGTGACTCTATGATATTTCTTACAAATTCTGGATTCTCCTAGGTTCCGTGCCTATGACAAGTTACTTGATTCCAGCATTTTAATAAGCTGCAGGCCTGACAGATCCATATACCAAACTTAATCAGACATGGAACTAGTTTTTTGTATTTTTTTGTTCAGTGCCTTTCATAATAAGCATCGAACCTCACTGATGACAGTGACTCCTTTTAATAGCTTAGAAATTGCTGCATGTCTAACTCTTCTTGCTCCTTTGAGTATTTAATCTAGCATGACTGAAAAGTCACTGTGGAAAAATCAAGCTGTAGTGCGAAGTACAGATGGTCAGGAGCTTACTAGGAAAACTGTGGTAATGTAAAATTAGAAACAATGTGTTCTGAATTTATGATTCCATGCTTAGACCAGCCTTCCATTGGACTTCTTTCTTTGCACTCCTCTGTGTAATTCTATTCAGCTTGTACCTTCATGATGTGCTTCATATTAAAGAAAAGAGTAAAAAAACCCCAAAACCAGAAGTGTTTTAGATACAGTGTGTTGTCTTTTAAAATTCTTGCCAAAAAATCCTCTTCTGCCCTCAATAAATATTGTTATTTTTACCCATGCTGTCAAAATTGTAAATTGTTTAACATACTATCCAGTGTTTCTGGATGCTAGCATTCAACTGAACTGAATCTTTTAACGGTAAAACAGCACATTCAGTCTTCAAAAAGATTGACATGTGAATACAGAGAATTCTGTTCCTCCTTTGGGCACCAATGAAGTCTTTCCATGTACTAAACCAAACCATTAGTTATATTCCTCTGTTATCTATTAGACTGCAAGAGTTCTTGACAAGTATAGGATATTTCTCAGAATCTGTTGTGCTTGAGAGAGATCTCAAGGTATATTGGTCCAGGATGGGAAAGGAAATGCTTGATATGCATCTTCCTTTAGTTAGCTACTTTATCTAAGTGGTAGTAGGATCTAATTCAGATCTTTTTTTTGAAGCAAATAGATGTTTGTTAGCTTTGAAAGTACTAAGTAGTTGAACACAGAAATTAGATGGGTGCAGAAGATCAAAAATATCATGAGATATTTTTTCAAAAATCTGGGAAACAAACTATCCAACTATCCCCAACTATCAAGCAAGTGGTTGTTGGTACAACAAATCTCGTATTCAAATGATTTTAGAAAGTTGTTTATAAGAAGTATAATTTGTGCAAATCACTTTTGTGTTGGAGAGGACAGGCATCAACAAAGAAAGTGCAATTCTTCAGGAAAGTTAATAAATATCTGAAATGCAAAACAAAACATGTATGCAGAATGGAGAACTCTATAATAGTGGCACCAGAAGAATTTATCAGATAGCCGTTAATCATAGAACAGCCTGGGTTGAAAGGAACTTTAAAAGATCATCTAATCCATCATTTCTTGGAAAAGGGAGCCATGATGATACTGTCTAGTGCACTGCTGATGCTTGCCCACTATAATCATTGGGTAAAAAGCCTTGATGAGATTCTTGAAGAGCAGAATGTGGAAGAGAGGTGATTCATACACTTTCATCTGGTAAGATTGATAGTGTGATGTCCAGAATTCTGTATCAGCAGTTTAAAAAGAGCTGTTGAAGGTAATGTGGAGAATTTAGGAACGGGAAGTGAGAAATCAGCAGATCATGTTAGGGCTGCAGGTAATTTTTTATTATTCAGGCTCAGTTTCTCAAGTTAATTGTAAGAATTGAGGGATGATCTGAATACAATATAAAAATTATCTCATACATGACTTATTTTTGGAAGAGTCTGCAGTATGACAAGAGCTAGTTGCTATAAACTGAAATGAAAAAAAGGGGAAGTAGGGAATTGGTAGACAAAAATAACTAGATGTTGAAATCAACTACAAAAGGAGGTGGTGTTTGCTTATATATTTTTTTGTACTTAGCACTTTTTCCTGTTAAGAAAATTTGTAGTCAAATGCTTTGTTTTAACTGGTCATAATAATTTTATATAGGTTGAGTTCTGAAACATGTTTTGTAATGTTGTGCTTCTCTACTCAGCGGTTGTGGTTAGGTGTAGTAAGT
The DNA here is from genome assembly GCA_036630365.1 of Acanthiza pusilla. NCBI lineage: Eukaryota > Metazoa > Chordata > Aves > Passeriformes > Acanthizidae > Acanthiza > Acanthiza pusilla. The sequence continues at coordinate 17,487,778 of JAXCHO010000164.1, forward strand.
AAAATTTTCAGTTCTCTCTGCTTTTTCATTGATGTTGGACAACTTAAAAATGTCAGTGTTCAAAGTTTTGGTACTGCCCCTAACTTTTGTGGTTTTGATTTTAGTAAAGCAGGTCGCCGTTCCTCCTGGTACAACCGTTTCTACAGCTTCGTTTTCAGATGATGTTCCACAACCTACAGCAGCTGTATCATCTTCTGGTTCCAAAGATCAAATTAAAGGTGAAGATGAAGAAAAGAAAAAGAAGGAAAAAGTAGAAAAAAAAGGTGCTTCACTTTTCTTATCTGTGATAGTGGAGATATTTAATTTATGCAAGTGCTTTTCATGGTTTTGAGCACAGAAAAAAAGCTTTCATACGGCTACAGTAGGAAGAGTCATGTGCTAGCTCTTAAATCTTTTAAGTGCTTGAAGCTAATGAAGGCTGTCAAGTAAGCTACAGATTCTTCCTTGCATGGGATACATGCTGAATCCTGTTTAATGTGACTGAACTTCCTCATTTAAAAAACACCACCAACAAAAAAGGCACGTCTGTTGGACACCTGTACTTTTGTGCAAGTGTAGCTTGTAACATAAACTTTTGTTTTGCAATCCTTCTCTTATACAGATTGCTATTAATTTGCTGTGAATAAATTTGTATGAGTTTTTAGAATTTGGATATTATGATAATACACTGTCTCTCTTACTTTTCCAGGGAGTTGTACATGCACTTATAAGCTGTTTCATATTTTTGATGTCCTGCAGCCTTTGGCACATTAATATTCCAAAGAGCTGTAAATATAAAAGCAGAGGCCCCATGTCATAACAGGCAATTAACTGTTTCCCTCAAGTATCAGTGCCTACAGAGCAAGTATTCAGTTGGTAAGGAAAAATAAAACCTTCTATATATAATAAGGGGAAGTACAGTACAAGTAGCTTAAATTCAGTCAAACACAGTTCACGGAATATCAGAATATTCTGAGTTGAAAGGGACCCACAAGGATCATCAAGTCCAGCTCTTAGGGGAATGGCCCATACAGGGTTTGAACCCACAACCTCGGTGTTATTAGCACCATGCTCTGACCAACTGAGCTCATCTCATATGGAAAACAATCTGACTTTTGCCTTCTAGTGACTGTATTTGGAAGAAGGTAAAATTTAGCATGAACATTAAATTGTAACCCTGCACAGGCTGTTTCTGTGGAGTTCGGCATCTGTTGTAGGTATAGAATTTAACAATTGAAGTAACCAATATGTAAAATTTGTTTTTAAGTCTAGAAATTGATGAAATGATGGACTATCTCAAATCCCTTTGCTTTCTGTCACCTATGTCATCTGTTTCCTCTCTGGTTATTCTCATATTCTTTGTTCTACTTTTTGCAAACCTCATTTGTGTGATTTCTATGGATATTGATTCTGGACTGACTCTGACACTGGCCAGAGGAGTGCATTTTTCTCCTTAGCCTGTGGCATTGAAAGGGATGTTTTCTGTGTATCTGTATTTATACACCATGTACACTTTTGCTGTGTTCTCTTTTGATGACAGACTTCATTTGTCTTGTAGAGAAGTGTCATGGAGAACAATGCGGAATTATACTAAGGATAAACTTAACAGGTCTTTCAAATGATCTTGCATATTATGCGTTAGCTATTTTGATAAGGATTTTTTTCCAGTTTCTCTTAAAGTATTGTATATATGACTGATTTTATTAATCTACTTGTCAATTGCATTAAAGAAACCCAGTCATAATCACTAGAGCTTTTCATTCATCATAAATGAACTGAAATAGTTTTGAAGAGCTGTTGCTTGTATTAAAAAAATAGTGCCTTTTTATTATTGAAAGTATGATTTAATTTCAGGCCTGTACTTGAATAGTGATGAATGAAACAAATTGCGTGTTATGTCCATTTTTCCTTTTTTGCTCCCTAAAGAAGGGAGTTTAGTTTACATTCATATGTAAGCTATCTTGAATGAAAGAATAACAGAATATGCTTATTTAAAGTAACCACGTCTTAGACATTTCTTAATCTCCCAGAGCTCATAGCTCTTAAACAAGTCTTGAATGTCTCCTAAACAGCACAGTTTTATCTACAAACTGGATGTAACTTGCTCATCTTGAAAGGAATATTTCATGATTCTATGATCTAAATAAGCAGCTGAGTATGGAGAGTGTTGCTTCACTGTGGTTTTATACTATGCAGTGTGTATGGGTGATGGTCATGGGGTAAAGAGACCACACCAGGGAAACCTTGAAAGCCACGAGCATTTTCATGCACTGTTATGTTTGAGAAGTGAAGAAAGTTGGCTAAGGTCATCTTGAAGGATTGCATTGCGGCTCCTGACTCTGTACAATGCTGATGAGCACCAGTAACCTGATGGATTGTGATTCCCTGGTTTCCTTTTGTTGGTGAAACACCATGGCAATGCTTACTGGTTACTGCTAATTATTAAAATGGGACGATCAGGCTTATTGATATGGCCTTTGTCAGAGTATGTATGTCATTACATACATGTTAACTGCACTTAAATTCAGGGTGACTTTACAAACAGGAGGTGGTAATTAAGTTATGTAAATCGAAGCATGTATGGTGATTCACCACTAGAAACTGGTAATAGAGGTGCTAACTCTTTACTCTTCTTTTGTGTTTTACCCAGAATTTATGCATATTTCTGAGACTGTAGCTTGCTTTTCCCTTGCAGTAGTCATATACGTTAGTTGTACTTTTGAAAATGTTTATTTAATGAACAAAATTTTCTTTAATAGGTGAAAAGAAGGAGAAGAAACAGCAGCCAGCTGCTGGAAGTAGTGATGGAAAACCCGTAGATGTTTCTCGTCTGGATCTTCGTGTTGGCTGCATTATTACTGCTGAAAAGCATCCAGATGCAGACACTCTGTATGTTGAACAAGTGGATGTTGGTGAAGCAAGCCCAAGGACTGTTGTCAGCGGTTTAGTGAAACATGTTCCTCTGGATAAGGTATTGACAAAATTATTTACTGATAGCTTTCTCTTTCCTAGGGTATCTTAAGACATTCATCTATTTATAGGATATGTTTTCATTCTGCTAAAAATTTGTACAATCATGAAAACAAAAATAAAATGCAGATGGAAGTAATGCTTAACATCATTTGCCAGAAACCAGAGAAGTACCCTTACCCCAAATCAGTTTCTGATTGAAATGCTTCTATCCTGGGATCTTGTTCCAATTCCTCTGCCATTGGTACACACTGGACTCCTAAACTAAACAGATGTTACTCCTTCCCTTAGGTTTCCTACTATGTAGTAGAGAAATCACAGTAACTTTTTTGGTATGATTCGAACTTTTGAAACCTTTGCCTTCCAATTCTCTTTTATAGCCTGTTGAAATATTTGGCATGAAGTAAAGCAGAAAGCATGTAAATTCAACTTAGCTGGCAATGAATAGCTTGAACAACAGTGGAATACAAAATGCATATTTTTACTTCCTTGTGCAGAATAAAATCTGCCTCTATGCTTTTTTTAGTTGATGTGCTTTGGTGTTTGGCACGGGTGGTTATGGTTGCCATTGCATAAGCTAAGGCTTCAAGATTAAGTTTTCCTTTCACACCTCTTCTAGAGGATGAGAGGAATTCACTGAAGGCTGCTTCTAAATTCAGATGCAAGCTTGGCATTTAAAACAGTGTTGTGTAGAGCAACTGCGAAGTGGATCGTGAAGGAATTGATCTTAGTGTGGAGAAAGTTCCACTTTCTTAAATGTCTTTTCCATCCTTATTTACATGCTGTCTCCATGGTAAGACTGCAAGCATAGGAGGCAATTAAAATTGTGGTTGTTGTTTTTATGCTACAGAAAGTTACTGAACCAGAAAAAAAAAAGACTGAATACAGTAACTCTTCTGCACTGATCATCTGATGGTGTCCACTTACTGCATTTGCAGTGGGCAAAATCTCAAATCGCTTGCTTTTAGCAGTCTGCTTTCAAGAAAGTGTGTAGAAGAAAACATCTTAAAAGCCATTCTAAATAGACTTGCAAACATGAAGTGTATAGAATGAAATGGCAGCAAGTGTCTTTTCTCTTTAACCTTTTTTCTGACTGGAAAAATAATCTGAAGTACTCATTAGCAGGGAATTAGGGATCATCTTTGCATGTTCTTGGAGATCAATTTGTTTGCATGTCTGTTTTCGGTTTTGGCAAGGCTCTATTAAGACAGTAAATTCTTAGAGGCAAGCTTCCATCTTTTTGTGTTTTTTGAAGTTTTCAAAAATGTGAAGGCCTGGCATGTGTCTACTGCCATGCATTTAAATAAAAATGTATACATCAGATCAAGGACCATAGCCATAAATTTTTTCACAAAAAATTCAGCTGTTCATGATTTTGGTGTTTGATGTGGTAACATAGCAGTGTTTGAGGCTGTAGTATTTGTGTCATCTGACTTTACTTTTGGTTAGAAAGCACAGTATGTAGCTTCACTAACATTTCAGTATGCAGTGCAAGTTATTTCTGGGTGTGAAAACTTGTTGCATGCCCACTTTATATGTGGTTTGCTGTGTTTTTGTTCACATGGTGCTGAAGCCACGTCAGAAGTTGCATGCTCTATTGTCATGAACATATGTGTCAAAAGTAACAGGGATATGGAAGGATATTGGCATGAGGTGGACCGTGCCATTGATGAGCTCTTTTGGCAGCTAGGCACAGTTGGGGAAATTTCTGAAACGTCTAAAGGAATTGACAGCTTTCCTGCCACTGCATTTGGCTTTTTGAAGTTGGATCTCTGCGTGTTCCTAGCATCAATACCTGTTTCAGGCAGTCTTTCTTGAAATTCGGGCAGTTCTCCAGTGTCGCTTTTCATTAGCCTCCTGAAATTCTCTTTAACCTAAGAGAACCTCCTGCCGGTGATCAGAAGTGAGGAACAGGAATGCAGGGAATGTATCTTAAACTTAACAAGAAGAGAAAAGGACACCATCATCCGTTCTCCAAAAATGCTATTCTACAACCATTCATTGTAAGAGGATATGTTACAGTTCCATCTGTTATAAACTGTATACTCTGATTTTTATAGCAGAAACCTTTTCTTTTCACTTAGATGCCTTGAAATCTTTTCTTTTTGGGTCATTGTGTTGTTCACCCAGTAATTAGCATTCAATTCAGTAATTGTTGTTCAGTGCTAGATAATGCTACAACTTGCGTTTTAGTCACTGACATGTTACAACCATTTTTTGTGGTTTGGGCTGCTTATTTCCATAGCAGTAACTTGAGAAATTTTGAGTCAATGGGCTGGCTTAAAACTTACGCAAGATCAACTTTTCCTTATCAGCTGCTTCATTTTGGCTATTTATATTTTTGCTTTTTGAAGTGTTCTACTTGGAAAACATGCAGTATTTGAAATAGTTGATTATATGAATTTTACTAATTATTATTCCTGTAGGTTTTTTTCAAAGTTTGTCTTGTCATGCACAAAGACCAAAATCTAGAAGTATGAAATATATATATTCAATAACATGCACTAGTAGCATGGGAATTAAGACATACGTAATTTGTCTCTTAAGAATGTTCAGAGTTTAATTTTTATTCAGTTTGAAAGTGTGGTTTGTTTTGTAGTCTAAGGTGTGGCGGTTTTTCTGAACAAAGTATATTTTCTCTCGTTTACTATTGTAATTTTTATTGAAATAAAACAGCAAATGGAGGAACATAGTTTTACACGTTTGTGCTAACAAATTCAGTGTACAGTGTATACAGCCATTTTCAGTAGTTAAAAAAAAAATCAAGGCATTTGGGTTAAAGGAAATAAAATTTAAGATTCAAGTGAGCTCATTATGTAAAAGACCTCTAAACTTCCAAGGTACAGTTTGAAATTTTTACCTATGAGCCTAATTTGTAGACAGGTTTTGTTGTTGTTATTATATCATCATTAAATAGAAGTTGTTTGGTTAATAGTGCTATATTGAAAGTGGACTAAAGTGGAGGTCTGTAATGAATAAAGATGGAATGCAAGTGAAATGCCTCGCCTGGTTTTTAGATTTCTGAATTGCATGTTTTATGTTTCCATGATAAATATGTCACATTTCAGCATTTAATCCCTTATTCACTGGCCAGCTCTTAAGGGGTTTAAATGTTATGTTATTGGTGTCCAGTCAATAAAATCATTAATCTTTTGTTACGTGCTTCTCTCATGCTTCACAAATTGTGGTAAGATCTATTCACCGTAATTCTTTTGTTATAATGAAATAATGGGAGTCCCCAAAACCACGTGGCATTTTAAGTACTCATATCCTTCTGTTTTCCTCCCCCAAGATGCAGAATCGGATGGCAATATTACTCTGTAACTTGAAGCCTGCAAAGATGAGAGGGGTAGTATCTCAAGCAATGGTGATGTGTGCCAGCTCCCCAGAAAAAGTGGAAATTCTGGCTCCCCCACCTGGAGCAGTACCTGGGGACAGAATCACTTTTGAAGGTTTTTCTGGTAAGTAGGTATTTGGGAAAATGATGGAAACAGGTGACATCAGTGTTGAAGCACATAAAACAGCTTTTTTTAAATCTGGTTGGGTTTTTTGTTGAAATTTTCTGAATTGATAGTATTATTTTTTATCGTTATTGACATGCTAATATTGTGTAAATAAAGGATTGAAAATACGTTACTGTAATTTGATAGTTGTATAGGACTTTAATGTAAAATACCCAATTCCTTTAAGTCTTAGTAAGTATTTCATCTTTGAAATACATGGATAAATGTATTTGCACTTGGCAAGTTAAAACAAGCAAATGTAAAGCATCTTTCACAGTTTCTCATTGTAAGTGATAAAGTGTTAAATTCCTAATTCCAGCTCCTTCCTGTAATGAAACTGTCAGAACTTTAGGTAGATTTTTTTTTTTGAGTATGAAGGGATGGAGAGGATAGAAGGGAGTGGAAGACTCTATTCGTGAGAGGAGCTTGTAATATTCAAAACACCAGGGGTTTTTGTCTTGGACAAAATGTCTGTTTAGGTTTCCAGAGAGAGACATTGGACTTCTTCCCACTTAATTAAATCAATAAATCCATATTTTTTCAGAATATAAGTAAGAATTGAACCAAATTTAAACTTTATCAAAAGATGATTTTTCATCCATTTTTCCATTTCTTCCACCTCTATGAAAATGATTAATTTTTGACTGCATGTTGGGAACTCAAATAAAGCATCATAGCTTTATTCATCATGTTGATGAATGCTTCCCTCCTACCCAAACATCAGTTCATTAATCTCAGTCTGAAAGGGATACAGTCAGATCAGCTTTTTCAGTTGCTGTGTTTGTTAGCACTGTTGTTTTGTTATTTTTATAATGGTTGTGAGTGTTTTCACTAGGAAGTGCTGGTTCATTATGATCCCAGTAAAAAAGGCACTCAGACTCTCTAAAGTGTCATTTTAAATGCTGTTTATTAGCGGTGAGTCTGAAAAGAGAGACTGGTGTAAATAATCTTCGTTACTTCTGACAATTTCTAGCTGTATAGCAGAGTTTTTATTTATGAACCTCTTGGCAAGCTCTATGTTTAAACATATTTGCATGAAATACCTTTCAGAAATATATATATATATTTTTATACTTCTCAAGAGTGAAATTGTGATGCTTTTAAAAAAAAGATGTATTTTGGTTGGAATATGATAAAGGAAGCAATGCTCTAGCTAAGTGCTTTATGAAACAGAAGAATAGCTCAGTTTGCTGTGATTTAATGCCCCAGTTGAAAATACTTTAAAATAATACTGTGTTTAAGAAGGAAATCAGTCTAGCAGCTTTTTTTTTTTTCAGTTTTTGTTTCCTGTATTAAAACTATACCAAGCTTGCTAGTTGAGATGCAGAATTGGTAAGCTATACTGAAGTCTTGAATGCTTCAGCAATTGCATTGAGGAAATTGTAGAAGACTCACTCCTACTTTTAGTTGTTATCACAGTAAAGATGGATTAAATGCTGGACCTTTGTTACCTGTGGGAATACACTCATACTTCTTTCTGTTGCTGTGGAAATGCATGTGCAACAGAGCATCAAGCTGTAGAATAAACACTTCTAGTGCATAAGCCCTGAAAAATTATATACAAGTTCACTCCTTAAAATCACCATATGCCCAGGTTGAGGGTCTTTTTTTGTTTGCTTTTGTCTAAGATATAGCTGTACTCCAAACTTATATCTCATGTAGCTTCACATACCTGGCATTTGAAAATGTGAGAGCTGATAGTAGTGCTATTTTCTGTTCACCAGCAGATCTGTTCTTGCATATAAAGAATGAAGTTTTAACAAAATAATTTAACGATTTGACTCCAGTTGTTTGGATATTTTACAATGGCAAGAGGTTTTCCTAGAGGAAAGTGGTCATACAAATACTTGTTCTAAAATTATTCCCAGGTGTTAAGATATGCAGACACTGTGTTGACATTTTGATTCTTAAAAGATACAGAAGAAGCGAAAGGTGGTGTGTAAGTTGTATGAATTCTGAAGTTATGACTTGCAGCCAGTGATACAAGGTTTCATGTGCATTATATCAGTTTCCTTCTGGTGGGGAGCCAAAGGCCCGGAGCTCTGAAAAGTGCCAAATGAAGGTTTTTACAACCCCTTTGCAAGGTGTATGTATCCAGGGCTATGGACTGTAGTCTGAAATATGGCACTGTTATCTACTGTTTCATAAAGAGCTGCTCAGAAAGTTTTGTAGGTATGAGATTAAAGCTTATCATCGATTTTGAAAATTTACCTAATGCTTAATAGCATGGGGTGGAGTTATCTCCTGCTTATATAAAACTTATTTCAAAGAATTCTAAGACTTGTGATTTTACTATCTTGAGTAGGAAGATGCAAAAAAAAGCAAAAGTAGATGGAGACCTACAAAATCATGGTGACATCTGCTTCTGTAAATTTAGTTTAGTTGGTTGAGTTCTTGTCTTTTCAATGTTTCTGTTGTAAACTAAGATGGGGGAAACGCACTGGGAGACTAGAAAACTCTTTCTCAGTTTTTAATGGCTTTGAGCATCTATCTTTACTCACCTTTTTTGTGTTAAAATCTCATGCTTCTTAGCTGCTGCTGTCTCCTCAAGGGCCATCTGGCACTTCACTGATTCTGTTACTGGGAGGATAGACTCCTTGTTGTGTCAGATGTCATTTAATTTCACTGCTTAATTGTAACCATTTGTATTCTGATAATTTCTTTTTAAAAGAGTAATTGTAAAGCATAAAGATTCAGTTGGAGTCCTTGAAATTAAAATAGAAAGGACAGCTGGGTCTTATTTTAGTTTGAAGTATGAAAGTCTATGAAGCAACAGAAGCACCACCAGCAACAATAAAGCAACTCTAAAATGCACACAGCTGTCTATCAAGGAGGTTGGAATCAAGTTATTTTTAATTCTTCTCTCTCCACCATACAAAATTTTCATGAGATACAGACTATTTTTCTTTGGTCATTTCAGTCAAAGTAAACAAATGGTATCTTGTTTCAAACCAATTAAACCTTTTTTTCAATAGCAACTGGAATGTTTACCTAGAACCATCTTGAGTGTTATAAAGGAGGGATTTGTTAAGGAATGCTGTTGCCTGGAGTAGTTCTTCATTTTGTTTGTTCATTTAATGTCTTTGCCCTCAGTGGAACTTCTAACACTGTTTTGTACTCCAGTGAATGAGTCTTCAAGACCTCTTGGGCCTTTATTGCATTAAGAGCTGTATCAAATTTTTATCCACCTTCAGTGGAAAAGGTCTGATTTTTAAACTGTAGAAGAATTGTTGTAGCATGTGTGTGTCAATTCTATAACCTCCTACACAGTAATTGCTGTAAGACAGCAATAATGCTTGAAGATGTCACGGTTTCGATGCCACAGGAACGAAAAAAATCTGTTACTGAAGTTATATAATTAAATTATCATTCTGATCTGAGGATCACTAGCAATTTAGTAAATTACTATCTCTTTAAAAAATGAAAAGTGGTAAAGCTGGAGTGCAGTGACTAGCCTATAGTTAGCAGGTTTCTTTAATCAAAGCTTGAGTCTATGGATGCTTTCCTTCAGCTCCATAGTTACAATCCACTGTGGGGTAAGTGGCATTAAGTTTTTGTGAAGTCACACATCACTGCGTCCTTTTGCCCCTTGCTGTGCTGAGATACATTCCTTCAGTAGTTGTTGAGCTGTTACAAAGTGGAGAGGTTTCTTGCTTATTATGAAAATCTTTTTGTAATATTAAACCTGCAAGACGGAATGGCATGTTTAACAAAATTTGGGACCTCTTATTTGGCCCATTTTTGGTAAAGAGAGTGGAAAGTTGATTAAGCCATTAAAAGCTTCAATTTATTTTATTTATAGAAACTCTTCTAAAGAATATTTTCTGGGAAGAAGGAATGCAGTGAGGAAAAGTCATAGGAAAATGCACAGCCTAAAGCTCTGGTAGTATTTAAAATTGGTGCCTATGCTAATCTAATCTGAGTTCACCACAGATCCCAAGGGAGTTTGACGCAGGATTCCAAAGAAGCTTATTAACATCCAAAGCGTGTTTTTTATGATAAATGTCAGGGGCTTTTCTTACTGAAAAAAAAATCATGTGCTTTTTATACTTGAGGAGGGGAAGGAAAATGCACAATGGTTCACTTAACATTCTGTTTAATGATTTTATTAGTTTGTATGCATTCACTGTGGTCTAAATCCAAGTTTGCCTTTGTTCATGAACCTGAGCATTAGGCTAATTTGTTTTTGTGAAAATGTGCAATTAGCTCTAAACATTCAATAGTTTTTATTTAATAGCATAATTATTTATTTTAGTAATTAATGTATTTAAATTTCTTCTTCTGTTTAGTATTAATTATAAATATTATATAAAAATAATTCATGTTATTACTGATTTTCTTTGAAATACTAAAGGCACTCTGATTGTGAAATAACTTGACTGCATTATTGAATACTGGTCTGGTAAGGCTAGCTTACTTAACAGAGAAATCTGGCCTAGTCTGCTTCTTTCACGTATATAGAAACTACAGCATTAGACCCATCTACAGACAGAAGTAAACCAGGTTTGCAGGCATTGAGAATGTGAGTAGACTGAAGTACTGAAAACATTTAAAGGAGAATACCAACAAGGCATAGGGCAGGCTGGAATGAGAGTAGTTCTTTTAACCACTTGTTGGTCAGTCAGTCAAGCAGTGATGCCAAGCAGTGATGAATTTCAACCAACTACTAGAAAGAGGTATGTTAAAATCACTGTAGGCTTACAGTTTTTGTTCCTGAACCTTTGGAAACACTTTGTAGTGCGACATGAGAGTACTTGATGTTCTGCTTGCTTGGAGAGCCGTTCCTCTGAGTGGATCTCAGGGAGGATATGATTACTAGGATTTGGTTGATTTTGATAGTTTGGGCAGAATGGTGCCAATATGGCACTCCAAGCACATAAAAATATACAGTGTAACGACAATGAAATAACATGGGATTCCTTTGAGCATTTAAATGTGCAGTCCTTGTGGGGTTTTTCATTTGTCTTGCCTGTGTAACACACAAGAAGTCAATAGAATCCAACAGTGTTATGATTAAATTATTTTTAATTACTTTTTTTAATGGAATCCCTGTTGTATTAGAATTAAGAGATTAAACTTACTTGACCTTTGAACAGAAAATAATAGTACACTGAATTGGCTGTATTGCTTTATCTAGATTATGTCAGCTGGCAGCAGTTTATTCAGTATCTTTGCAGCAAGTTAGCTTGCTTTGTTTCTATACTTTGCATTTCACGCTTATTTAAAAATAAGAATAATATTGTGCTAATTTGTTGACAATATTTCAAAACATTAATAGGAAAAACCTGCATTTTGTGGTCATTAGCGATCCTTAAATAGTCAGGTTTGCTAATGTAGTTAGACTGTCAGTACCTCTAGGGTATAGGTACTTATCATGGTGTATCCATGGAAACAGGAAACTGAGGCTTATAGAGACTGAGGCCGTAATTGCTGAAACCCTAGCTACCTTCTACTGCTTCTGTTATTTTGGGCACCAGAGCTTGTCACCACACAGTACAAAATATAGCAGAACAGTGTTGAAACTTGGGGATAAAATTTTATGTTAGTATTCTACCTCTGGACTATTCTTGTCTAAGTTCAGCATTCCTCAGGTGTAGCAGCATCTGCTAAATGCACTTAATTGCTTATAAAAACATCATTAATTCCTAAACTTAAGAGCTGACAAACTTGTGTCTTGGTGAGCAGTGTAGTTCTGTGGTCCATATCTACATCTTGGGAATTCTTTTGGTCTGTAGTATAAACCAACAGCAATGGTTTAATTTCTTCTTTTTGACAGCGCTTGTTGTCTGATACAGCCTTTTTACCCTGAAAGATCTTAATTTTCAGAGAGGTTCTGGAGTAATTTCCTAGACAATTTTTAATTACAATCAAAGTTTTCATTTTGAGAATCAAAAGGAATGTTGGGGTTTTTCTTCTCTTAAAAGTATGTGCAATGATGCCATGTGGACTGTCACAGATGTGTGAGTACATAGAACTCTTGCTCTGAGTTGTATGCTATGAAGTTGTTCTTTGTTTTGAAACAGGAGATCCTGAGAAGGAACTTAATCCAAAGAAGAAGATTTGGGAGCAAATACAACCTGATCTTCATACCAATGACCAGTGTGTTGCTACATACAAAGGAGTTCCATTTGAAGTGAAAGGGAAAGGAGTCTGCAGGGCAGAGACCATGGCAAACAGTGGAATTAAATAAATGGTTATTAGAAACTTTTACAGATGTTGAAATGGAAAGTGATGCAAGCACAATAAAAAACATGAAATGCATGGCTTAGACGCGTTTTGTTTGACTGCTTTTCCACAATATGTTATTTGTCCAACATTTTGCCAATTCACTCATTCACTATGCTTATTGTTCTTGAGGTTGTGTGTTGTCAGCAGTTATTAACCACTCAGTGCTCCTAACTTAATTGCCAAGGCTTGTTTGTGGTGGGACTACAAGCAGGCAAGTAAATTTTCTGGACAGCTTGAAGGTGTAGAGGTTCTATTTAGCAAGAGCTAAAGGAAATAAGGAAGATATTCTGGCATATCCCTTGTGTGCTAATTGCAGGACTAGCAGTTGGTTAGTGAAGGCCACAATAGTTTTTATTCTTCTAGTCACTTGGTAATAGTTTTTCTCCTTCCAAGCAGTTTTCAGACATAAGATTCTGCACCTTTGTTGTTGCCTGTGTTATCTCTGTAGTCTGCAGTCAGTTGTAACTGAAGATTAAACTGTGGTGCTTAATGCCCTAAGATGTACAGGTGGCCATACTTTCATGTCCCCCACAACTAAGCTATTATAATTTCATCAAGATCAAAGCTGTCACTTTGCTAGGATAGTTCTTTACCTAGTCCACCTAGGTATAATCTGTCACATGATAGATAGAAATAATTAATAACAAATAGATTCCTGGAGGAACTAGTAAAAAAACCTGAAAAAACAAAAAACCAACCTCCCAAAACCCCCAAAAAACCAACCAAAGCAAAAAAATCCATCTCTACTGCTCAAACAGGTATAAAATCAATTGATTTTTGTTTTGTTTTAATGTGCTTTTATAAAGTGATATTTTATAGAAAAAGAGCTTTGGTTTTAATAGAAATAGCTTCTTCAGTTTTTACTGTTAGAATTATTTTCTAGTAATGTTGTACAAATAGTCATGTTGCTAGGGCATTAGCTTCAAATTAATTCTTTTAATTCCTTATTTTCGGTAATATGAAAATAAATGTTTTGGATCAATTTACAATAACCCTTTTAAGTTGCTATTTAGGGATACTACAGATATTTTGGCATATAATATTAAATTAATTTGTTTCTGTCTAACCATGGAAACAGCAAATGCTATTTTAACTACTGAAATAAAAAAACTAAAGCCTTTCTAAATTTTGCAGGCTTTGAACTTCATCCAGTAAGCGTAGAGAAAACAAAATGACAGTGATATAGAATTAAAAGGAACATGCGTAAAGAGGATATGAACAGATTCCCTTTTTGAATGAGTTTTGTTTGTGCCTGTAAACTGTTAGTTTTTCATGCATCTGGGAATAAGCAATAGTAATTAGTTCTTTTAAATGTGCTGAATAGCATTAAGCACATGGAAGCCATTTTATCTGCCTTGTAAATTGTATATTCAATAATGTCTTATTAAACATAATCCTTGTAGTTCAAGAACACAGTTATAAGTAACCTTGAATCATGGTAGGGAAATACTTTTACAATAGAAGAATTCCTTTTTAGAAATGGAAGTTCAGAGGAAACTGAATTCAGGGGAACTTCTGAAAGCTTGAGGAATTGAGCAAAGAGGCTCCTTTACAGTCTGAACTCATGTGCATTATTTACTTTTTAAAAATTTTATTCTATTCTTCCAGATCTGTATTCTGTGTGAACTGGAATATGCAGTCCGGTGTAGTACAAAGTCTCATTTGTGGCTACATACATATTAGGAGCATGACTTTGGGGCACTAGCTTGGTCTGATTTTGTGGTTGAAGCCAGGATTCTGAATGCAGTAGTGTGAGGTGCTCTAAGAAAGACAAGTAGTTTGGTCATCTAAAGAGGTACTTCTAATTGTATATTCAACAGCATTTGGTATGGATGTGGAGTTTTTTAATTGATGACTTTTACTCTTTTATTTCTGTTAGATGTTACCTACATAGAAAATAGAGAAATGAGTGCCGGAAAGGTAGTTTTATTCTTTGCTGTGTTTAAGTAGTACTTGATAATTATTTTTCTGTATAAAATTCAAGAGCTTTCTTAAGACAATATTTCTTTCCTCTTTAATTATGCTGTTGTGGTTGTGTAGGAAAATGTATTTATGCTGTAGTGAGCTCAGAAGTGACAACAGGGTACTTGAGGCACTGTGCAAGTATGTTTCCTCGCTGTATCCAGCCTCTTCTGCCTTGTCTGCATGAGTAAGTAACACTGCAGTGAAATCCTTCCATGTGGGACCCAGAAGCTCCTGTAACGAAAAGCACATCTTAAATAGTTACCTTTTCTTTCTTTTCCCACTCCCATTTCATATACTTAGTACATTAATAGACCAGTTGCATGTATGGTTTTTTTCCTTGCAGTAATCCAGTTCATGCTATCTGAGTTGCTGAAATTTCTGAGGTTTTTTCCACCTTTCTGAGACGGTGATATCCACTTTCAGTGGAAAAACATGGTCATGCAGTTCCTCGCAATTCTCTGTTCCCTCACTGCAGATGTTCACAGAATGTCTCCAGTTAGAAAATGTTCATATAAATAAGGAAAAGTGATTGCTTAGCCATATCACACATTAGTTTGAAATCAGTAGTTACAAAATATCTGTATTTCTATGCTGTTTAAAGGTCTTAAAAAAAAATTTTGAAAAACACCAAATCACCTTTTGTTGAAAAAATAAATGATGAATTTCTGTGTAACACCAACTTCAGTTCCAGCTGTAATCCATAAAACTGAACTATTCTCAGCAGTTCAGGAAAAACACAAATCAAATGCATCACTTTAAATAATGGGCCAGAAAGTTTGTCTTCAACTGCTGTGATTTATCTCATGGAGGAGAATGGAGAGAACAAGCTGCTTTTCTTTCAGTAAGTATAGAAAATTTTAATAGGGATGAGAGACGTTTGGTTATAATTTATAGGTGTAAATGAAATTATTACTTTGGTGCAATCCTGCTAACTCCTGTGTTTGACAAAAAGCCTACCTTGGTAATAAAGGACACTGCACTGATCTTGACTCTGTAACCTAAATACTGAGGTGTGTAAAAGTACTTCAAAAGATATCTGTCTGCTTCCGCAGGTAAGTGGGGTGTTAAGATACCCTGGTGCATTGATAGTGATTAATCTGTTTCAACTAGGACTGAAAAACACTAAAAGCATACAAAATTTTGCCCTAAGCTGCCTAAGGAAGTCTTGGATTACCAGTTTCAGAAAGAGAGGATAGAGCTTTGATTTGCTGAGGACTCAAAATCTATTACAATCTTTGTTCTGAGATTGTCTGCCACTCTCAATTCATTATGCTGTTGGAAAAAAAAAAAAAAATTCGCTTTTGCAGTCAACCCTTCCATAGCTATTGTCCCCTGAAGATGAAAGAGCTGCCCTTAGGACAGAGACTTCTATTTATTTTTTTGGTTACCTGGATGAACTGAACTGTGTCATCACTTTCCTCTGGACACAGGGGCAGGTCAGCCCTGAGGACCAAGAGAGCCAAGTGCAGGCCTTCCTCCCTGAAGTGGTGAGCCAGAGCTGCCCTCACCGCATCTCTCACTTGCTCTCTGCTCAGGCCACTGTGAGGGTAGCTTGGAGTGTCCAGAACTTGAACGCGGAGAGCTGACTCACAGCCATTTCTTCGGATGAGCCCCAAAATGCGGCGGCTGCGTCCGAGGCTACAGCACGAAGTCACAGAGCTTGGGGAGAGACGGCTCTCGAAGTCTGAGCTGCCCAGCAGGCTGTTCCCAGCAGCGCTTTTGCCCGTCTGAGTTTTTCCAAGGACAACAAGGTTGATGGTCATTTCATTGCTGTCTGCCATTCGCTGCGCTTTTTTCTGCAAAGCTGGCACTAAGTACAAACAACGTAAGGTGTTTCAGATAACTTGGGCGGGGGGGGAGAGAAAAGGCAATAATTGCCAAAATTCAGTGTCTTTTGAGCGTTTTTCCCTGCTTAAAATATGAAAAGAGTTTTAGGAAGAAGCAAAACTGAGCTAAGGAGAGGCAACCGAGAATGGAGGCGTTGGGGAAACAACTGTGGAAAACACTGTTATCATTCTGGGAGAGTAGCAGGTTAGGAAAGGGAGAAAAATGAGGGAAGGAAGAAGAGGGTGGTGACAAATAGGTGCTGCTGTTATTAAGTGATGATGTTTCAGGATGTAAATATTTACTTATTTTAAGGAAAAGAAATTAATAATCAAGGAGAAGTAGATTTTAAGGGAGCACATTTTCACAGCAGAGAACAGCTTAGAATAGTGTGTCTTTCATCAACTACCACTGACATTGAAACTGAAGTCTGAAAAGGCTTTCTGGTGCAGATAAATATAAGTGTGTCAATTAAAAAAAAAGGAGAAGAGCTGAAATAGGCAGTCTCATGAAAATGAGACTTTGGAAATGTATACTAAACCAGCTTATTAGCACAGTTAGTGGAAAAGAAAAGCATAGCCTGGTTGATGGAGAGGGGAATTGGCTTAGTATCTTTTCCAGTTACTCTAATTGCTCATAAATAAGACTTCTCATTGTCTTTGTACTTTTCTCTAATCCAGTATCTGAAGGGGTTTTGGTGCATGTTAATCATCTAACAGGAAGATTGGTTATTTAAATAAATTGAGACATGTTTCAGAAGGTAGAACAAATGGCAAATAGTGGATTTTATGTTTCTGTGATGTGAACTTCAGAAAGAATTTATTTTTTGGTTAAGATGCTATGTTTAGGTAGTCACAGATCATGGATAATTTTAGACTGGGATTTCCTGAGATTAATTTATTTAGATTCTTACTGTGCAATTTAAGCTTTCTTTCATTAATTCCATGCCTAAATCAAACTTTTAAAATAACTTTAACACCAAAGACGCAAGAGCTGGTAATATGCTAATTTTGTTACAGGCAGCATTGAATACTGTACATGATAATCTTCCTTACTGAATTCGCTGTGAGGTTTTTGTAGATTTTTCAGTGATCAATTTCCTTTTAAAAAAAATCTAATGGAATGGCTGTCTTCAGTTACTCAACAGTCTAGATATGCATTGTATACTTTGTAGCATAGTAATATGAAGCAGTGGACCTGGATTTGTCCATTTTTTTTAAAATCAAAATCAAAGATTTGTTCTTTTTTCCCTGTAAGCAGTCTACACTTAAATACTTGGATTAATTTCATTTTGTGTCACTTACCTTATTTTCCCTTAAATTCTTCTATTCAGACTTCATTCATGATCCACATGTGCAGTGTAAAAAGAAGTTCATATGTGAACTTTGAAACTAACAGCAGCACCGTACCATGCTGAGACTGTTACGTACACATTAATCTGGTTAATCTATTACTGATAGATCCTCATTCAATTGGATATGTTTGGTCAGTAATTGGCACTGTTGAATTTTTTAAACTTAGCTGCAAATACTGGTTTTGAAGTCACATAAGTGATTATATGGTGCTATTTTAAAAAGTTACTTGAATTCCACCAGCAGTTAAACATGCAAGTGATAATGATGGTAGTGGGATTCCTTTGTATTGCATGTTCTTGAAAGTGTTTTCATATATGCATATGAAGAGAAAATGCACTGTCTCTTATTATTGCAATGAATTATTAATTGCAATATTTTCGTAGTACAGTGTAAATCCTTTGCAGATATGAAGATGTTTGCTTAACAAAGATGCATTGAAATAATAACAAATATATTAGAATAAAGAAATTATTTGTGACCCAGTAAGAAAACGGAAGGCTTGCAGAACTGCCAGTCATGTGCACTAGCTGTTGGCTGTTAGCCTAATATATTTCTCTTGCAAGCATCATTAATTGTTGTGCCATAGTAGCATTAAAACCAGAGATAAAAGATTGTCCAGAAAGGACTTATCACTTGCTGTTTAGACAATTTTCCACAAGTGGGAAAGTCACTGGTTAGAAAATAAATGCAAATTTTTGCTTTAATGGCCAGGTTCTAGTCATGGAATGGGAGAGTAGTGTAAATGAGGCACCATCTAAATGAGCTCTAGAACTTGGCTAAGCAAACGTAAAAAAAAAAAAAAAAAAAAAAAAAAAAAAAAAAAAAAAAGGCATTTAATACTATTATGAATGTATGAATGTAATACAATCCAAGTTGGAACACATCTGGAAGGTCCTACAACAGCACAGGCAGAGGATTTTTAAGAGTTGTCTTCCTGGGAGGATGTGACGGGGAAAAATCAAACTGATTTATATGACATTTGCAAGGGCTCCTCAAATGTGGAAGAAGTCATCCCCAAGGTGGCAGTATCAGCCTGCTCCACAGGTACTGTAAAACTCAGCTGGAGTCCCCTTGCTCTGCAGTCCTGTGCTGAAATAAAATACCAGATCAGAAATGAGCTACAGCATTAGAAAACACAGGATAATTACAGGACTCTTCAAGCATCTCCTGAAATAAGAAATGTATAAAGCATTTGTCTCTCTTCTGTCGCAAGAAACATTTTTACATATGAAATGCAAACAGCGTAGCACCTTAATGAATTTGAACATCAGTAATGGAAAGGTAGCTGTTAAGAAACTGGAAGTATTATTCACTGTTCCTTACATGTCTTTTGAAAATCAAGTTCTTTTGTTTTCACCAGCTTATAAATTAAGTCAGTGACAATTATTATGAGGCTTTAGATATGAGATCTTAAAATCTACTGTCAGAACAACAACTTGTACAGAGTGCAATAAAATTGCCTAGGATGCTTTTTTAGCATGGCTTGCTTCCAGTGGGTAAGCTTTTTTTTTTTTTTTCCATTTGCTTGGTTTTTATATTTCTTTATTTTTAAAATGGCAAGGAGAAAATCAAAACTGAACCTAAAACAGATTGGTAGGCAGGAAGGCTTCTTTAACTGGTAAAGGAGGCCTTGTACTTTTCCTATGGAAATACCAAGCAAGTCTGGTGAGGAATTTTCAGGAATCTAAGGAAGTAAGATCCCTGATCTAATTGAACATAAGGACCATTGATGTATCTAGCATCTTTATTTGTCTTTGACAAAAAACATGGCTAAAATAATTTGCAGGTAACCATTAGTTTTGTATCTATAGAGTTAACTAGAGTTGCAATGCATTTTAGTCATTAGTGTGTCAGCTGTAGTCCCTGTGATCACCCAGTTGGTTTGCACACACCCTGAACAAGCTCTCCATGATGCTTGTTAGGGTATACCAAGCAGGCTAGATCTTGTAAAACTGAAATAGCAGTTTCTCTTTAGGCACATGGTATCTCTTACCATGTGTCATCTTTCAGTTCCCACGCCTTCCCATCCCTTACAGCTTCTTTCCTGATGTGGGCTCTCATTTTAGCCCAAGATGATGCCATAATAAGTAATTTAAGATGTGCTTTGATGAATTTCTCTTACTTAGAGAAAACCCAGTGAGGCCATTTTATGGATTGCCACACACAAAGCCAGGCTCTTAGCCTGCCCAAACAACATGAGAAATCCAGGAAGGTATGCAGTCCATGTAGTCAGTGTGGCTTCAGTTCTGTCAGATGTGTAATTTCTAAGAAACAGCAGGCACGTCACTGCTGAGAGAGAACCAGGACAGATTTAGTAATGTTCTTCTCCTTTTGCACTGCATTCACACAAAAATCTGATTCCAAAGGAAGACACATATAAAGCACACCAAAGTTTCCCCCAAAACAGATGATTATTTTTTTCCCCTTGCTTAATGCAGTCCTTAGTATGCTTAGTATTTTTAAACATAAGTAATCAATTATCAGCAGTCTACAAGATCATGGTTTTTTTTGCAGTATAGGTGTCTGTGTAGGTTATGTGCTGCTTCATCGGCATTGCTAAGGGGGAAGAAGGTGGGGTGTGGCTGCAGGCTGACATTGCAATTGCACCAGCTTTGGGACAATGTCTGTACGGCTGTGGAAGCAGCTCCTTGAGTTCCCTCTGTACTTCTTAACAGTGGATTATGGGTGCAGGACAAATACTGCTGGCAGAAAGGCAGATCAAGGACTCACTTCGTGTTTGAAAGAAAATCAAACAGAAGAATCAGAACAGTGAGAACATCAGCTGGACTTCCCCCCTCCCGTCCCCCCCATTCTCCACAGGAATCACTTCCCCCTCCCCTCCCCCCCACTCTCCACAGGAATCACTTAAGATCCACAAGATATCTTTGTCCTTCTTCCTTTGCAAATAATAGGCAACTTCAAATTCAAAACCAGTGTATTTGACGTGCTGGTCTGGTAAGTCTCTGCTGTGGAAGAAGTGCAGGAATTCATTCTGTTGGCAGGAATGATATTCATCTAAGCACTCTGCTTCGCCATGTACTTAGCACTGTACCAAGCCACAGGAACAGAGTCTTCTTGTAGCATGGTCTGGTGTGACACAGCTTTTCAAAATTTTGGGGAATGCGACGTAAAGTAGGGCATGCAGCATGTATTGCTGCAGGCTGCCAGCTTCTTAGTTCTCGTACTAATCCCCCCCTTCTCCAATTTAATACGATTTTCCCCATATCAACTGTTTTTTTAATATGCAAGGAATATTTTTTAATGCACTGTATTGTACTATGCTGTCCCTTGATCAGATTACTTAGAGAGATTTCAACTACATTGTTTTCACCTGTGTTGCCATGATATGCTTTCCACATTATAAATGATGTGCAGGTTTAGCTATAGGATTGTGCCGCAAGGCTGGCGTGTTTGTGTCTGTTCACTGCTTCGTGTGGAAAATGGAAAGTAGCCCAAAAAATTAAGGTGATATTGCAAGGAAGACTATACATATATAAAAAATATTTAGAAACAACCACAGTAAAATCACCACCATCAAAAAAACCCTCAAATTCATAAACTGTTGGTTTCAAAGGCACATATTTGGGAAAGAAACAATAATCAGAAAGAACGAAAATACAGACTTAAGTAAGAATTCTTTTTCTCCTTTTTCCCGTATACATACTTAGTTGGCTGAATTCTGTGGCTTGCCTCATACGTCTTCTGTTGTGACAACATGAGCCAGGGTACCATACTCATTCACTTTCTTGCGTTTAGCCTCAAAAAATGTCCATGTGTAAAAGCATTTTGCCCCTGAGAAAAAAGTCCTGTGAATGGTCAGCATGTTTAGAAGCTCAGGAAACCCAGATCTGGCTGCTGTTTCTATAACACTCATTCCCTAATTCTGAGAAGCTGCACAGTTTCTCAGTTTCCTCATCTAAATAATGCAGGGAGTATCCACCTCTTTTGAAGATGTGTAGTGGGAATGATTTAGCTGAAGGGAACAGATTTCTGTACAGCAATAACAGCATTACTTGCACTTAAAAAAAAAAAAGAAGTGTTTTTATCATATTGTACAACACTCTATAGGCACCCAAATGACTGAAGACATACTTTCCAAAAACATTCCCATGATGCCTGGAAAGGCTATAATCATTGTAACACTAGTATGCACAGAAGTTGCACTGATGCACACAGTTGAACTGGTCACACTGTTACTCTTATGCACTCTAATCCTTAAGAGATATTTCACAGAGTGCCAGTAATACAAAGCTTATATAGTTTCAACTCAAGGATGTGTAAAAATGACTTATTTCTATTTAATAGTATGGGTATCTGTGTATTTTCAGGACAGACTTATTACTCAGTTCCTTTATTTTGTTATTTTCTGGGTTTTCTAGGGTGCTAGTATTTCTATGAATACAACATATGTTGAGGACTTCTCTTAAAATACACAATAACTAGCAACTTGATATTTTTTATATTTTATTCTGATTCCGAATCTGTCCTGTCTTCCCTTTGTATACCTACTCTTTAGAGGTAATGTGCTGAATTGCAAAGAGCGTTTCTTTGAAATACAAGTTTAAGAAAGTGGACTATTAATTAGAAATACTACACTTCTTGGTTTTTATAATCATGATAGCTTGTGGTAGCACAGATGCTTTTTCTATTTTAAACCATCCCAAACATGCTGAATCTGAGGTTAACTTTCAATATATTTCATGATGCCAAGCAACTGAATATGTAATGTCAGAATTATCCTGAAAAGTTTGTCTTACAAGACAATGTGTCTTGCTTTAGCAACAGAATTTTTTTGAAAAGTGGAATTGCTATAGGTAGTTTATTAAAATTCTGGTCAGGAAGGGGCACAAAATATGTGGTTACAGAGGTGGTATGTGGTTTGGGACTGGGAACCCAACACTGAGTAATTAATTTCAATGCTTGTAACTTTCTAACATGAACTGTCACAAAACACTGTGAAGTTGGAGCACTTTAAATTGATGCCTTTTCCGCATGAGGGGACAAAAGAAACAAAAATCCCTACCTGCCTTTCACAGTGGGAAGGATATAAGAAATCAGAATGCTTCATCTCTTCAATGCCGTGTGTGTTGTAGCAACTGTAATGTGCTGCATTCAGGAATGTGTTACCTCTATAAATTGTGGAATGTGTCTAGGATCTTTCAGGCCTTGAAGTGTGACAGAGAATTACCTTATTCAGCAGCTGGAAGTTTGCTGTTGATGCAAAATACAGAGCTGCATCACCACGCACTGTCCTGGAATTTAAATTTTGTATG
This sequence comes from Acanthiza pusilla, assembly GCA_036630365.1. Classification (NCBI taxonomy): domain Eukaryota; kingdom Metazoa; phylum Chordata; class Aves; order Passeriformes; family Acanthizidae; genus Acanthiza; species Acanthiza pusilla. Next base: position 17,510,875 of record JAXCHO010000164.1, read on the forward strand.
TATAGAGAAATAGGATGAGTCTGTGCAAATGCTGCAGACCTGAAGTCTGCTCACAGAGAGCACTGACAGAACTAGGAGCAATTGAAGTCACACTGAGTTTCAGATACAGCAGAGGGCTGAGAAGCTGCAGGGCAATTGGAATTTTCCCTGAGTTCCTCCATGGTTTTATATCACTGCTTGACAAGGTTCATCATCTGCACACAGTGGAAGCCTTCTGCTGAGTATCCTCAGGTAAAATAGCTCAGGTTTAGCACTCCAGTGGAACACAGAAAATGTGAACTCAGGTCCGCATGACATCGTACACCTTTGGTTAAGTCACCAAAACTTAGACTGGAGATTTTAAGGGTAATAATGATACACAATAAACAAATAGGGACTAGAAGCAAGTTTTCAGAAGTCAGTTCACATTGTTTATTTTGTTTCGGGTGTTTGGTTTTGTTTTTCTCCTTGAGGTCTACAAACCAGTTTGCCACTACAAATTCAATGGATTCAGGTCCTCAAAGTCTTGCTGTGGCCACCTCCTCCTTTCACCTACTTCCCTCCTCATCTAGACTTGGATTGTTTTCTTCTAGATGTGATTGTCAGAAAGAGCTGGGTGCAACTTCTGTGCATTTGATTCCTTACTTCAGAGCAGCCTCTCTGCCTCAAAAGAAAGTTTAGGGTTGTGGTTTTTTTCTTTTTCCCCCCCACTATCAGACATCTGGCATCCTGGAAAAACTTTTCTTGTTGGTGCTTCCAGTCCTGATGCAAACCTGGGCTCCCCGTACAGAGTGGGTTAAAGGGTCAGAAGGGAAGACTGATGATTACATGGCCTCACTAACCAATGATCAGGTTCATGGATTCTGATAAAGTAAGTGAAAGTATTGTCTCCTCTTCCTGTTCTCAGCTGTGGTTTTTATCTGAATAGTTGAGCCTCTGATGTATTTTACAATAAAACTGCGCTAAACCATGAGCCGAGTTTAAAACGTGGCATCATGCTGTGAATAATTTCTGTGGCAGAGATGAGAGTATTCCATCTGTAGTGCAATGCAAAAGCAGCACTGCTGGTGGAAATCCAGCTATAAATTACTGTCATGCAATGTTCCAGAGGCCTTTTCTCAGAACAGAGGTGTACAGAGGACAGCTGTATGGCAGAAACCAAAGTGTGACTCCCAGGAAGTTCTGTCTCCCAGTTAAGTGAACCAGTGAATGGCTCAGGGCTGCAAGTTAAGTTCAGTTTTGAATTGGAAAAATAAAATTATGTAGTGATTTTATATTCTTGCATTATCTCCCCTGTAGCTCAAACAGTGCTTGTTCATTGTCAGCTGCTAAGATTTTACAAAACCTGTATTTAGAGACAGCATAAAATCATCTGTGGGCCATGAAGAAAAAATGAGTAGTAATTTTTTTCAGTTTACACCCACATTTCTTTCTTTGGAAATGGCATTTGTCTCAAATGAGAGAAAGGATTCACTTAACAAAAAATATGCAAACTGTAATGCAGGAACAAAAACTTTCAGCTGTCAGCATTTCAGTAACCTCACAAGACCCAATTTTCATGTCTTAATTTATAATCTTGGTGTAAAGAAAAAACATGGTTTTGCTTTTCTTGTTTTAGATTTGAATAAATGAATGATTATATATATAAATTTACTGCATTTGTGTAGAAAATGTGTTGGTTTTAACATCTGTCAGAGAGCGGCATCTTAAATTGCCTTCTGTGATCTTCTTTTGGCTGTTATTTTCTGGAGACTTCAGTACTTCAGATGGATTTTGAGAAGTCTTATTTTAGCAAGAGGGCAAATCCAGCCTGACTCAAGAAAATACTCTCTCTTTAGCATGTGTACAACCAGAATTCGGTGGTTAATTATCCATTTTCTCAGGAAACATAAACTAGTGACAAAATTCAACAGTTGAGTTTTGGTGCTTCCTGAGGGGGCTCTGAGGGCTTGCAGTGGAGTCCTGTGAAATGTATTGTAAACAGGTTGCTACAGAGGGTCAGCCTTAAGCAGATGGTAAAGGAGAAATCTTTCCTTCTATTGGAAGGCTGTGTGTGATGATTTGGTACATCTTTGATGTCATTGCTTGAGCTGTTTGGATATAAAATCGGTTGTGTTCTGGTAGATGTAAGAGAGTTCACTGGAACCTGGGAAGTGAGAAAAATATTTCAGTCATTCTGTAAGAGCTCCAAGGCCAACATTTTTGCCATATTTATTCTTTGCACATATAACTTCATTGAAGGAATAAATAAAGTAGACATTTTCCCAAGAATTTTTAACTGAGCTTCTTAGAGCTGACATTCTTTAACTGCAGTTAGCACCAGAGTTCCCCAGGCAGCACATGGAGCTGTCAGGCTTTGCACAGGAATGTGTCAGGAAAGGCAGACATGTACGAGAGCACGCAGAGAAAGAGGAGAAATTGTAAAATGGAAGAAGCTTGCAAAAAAACTGAGTTGGCTTTGGTAGGTGGGAGATTGAGTGACTGTATGAAATATGCACTGTATCACGCTGATTTGTGCTGCAGTGTTCAATACCAGCCCATGAAAATTGACTGTCTTGCTCCCCAACATATTCACTGCTACGGAAGGCTCGGCTTGCAGACCCTGGCAGCGGAAAAGAGAAGAGGAGTTTCACAGATGACTACACGCTGTTTAGAATTTCTGCATTTGGGGAATATTATGGAATTGCTAACAAATTAGTCTATTTTAATTGCAGTGGCATGTATGCGTTTCCTGTCCCAACATATCCATGCCTATTCATAGCGCACCAAAAGAGTTGCAGATTATTTTTTTTGCCCTTGAATACAAACAGCATGAAGAAAAATTATTTTCTAGACATCAAAGAGAATGAAGTCAAAATGACCAAACGCAGAAAATTGAACAGAAATCTAAATATTGGCCTGTTTTATGCCATTTAATGATATCAAGACCAGTTATTAAAGAAAGCAAAAGGGGAAAAAAGAAAGGGAAGAGTTTTTCCCAGAGTTTGTATTTAATCATGGACAAAAGTAAATTGTAATTTGGACTGTAATGTGGTGAAAATAGCTTATTTGGACCTGAGTACAAGGATAATGTGGTAATTCAGACTGTCATTTCAATAAGACATACTGGGTACTTAAGTCTGCACTTGCACGAGTGACGTTTATTTATAGTGTTTCACCTTTCAGATTTCTTGGATCTTAACATGTCTAACCTTATACAAATTTAGACATAGGATTCACTCAACTGCAGCTATGTCATCAGTGTTACACAGGAAACAAATAGTTTAGAGTCAGAAGTTAAACATATCAGAGGAAACGGGGTTTGTACAGGCAGAGGATAATTTCTTACATGGACTATTGCCAAGGAATAGCAGATACCTGATGGCAAAACTGTCATGTGAGCATACTTCTGTTATTTATTTTTCCCCAATCCTGGGTTTACATAGCATAAAACAAAAAACAAACAAAAAAAGGATTCTTGCCCAAACTGAAGAGTTCAAACCTATGGCACAAAGTGCAGGACCAAGTGTTCCAAGGAAAAGGCACCAAAAGGTAGGGCAGAAGGAAAGTCATGAACATTGGTTGGGTTATTGAGGAGTCTAAAGAACACATACACATGGGGGAATGGACTTGGTGAAGCAAATAGTAAGATTGTACAGCTTTGCTTAGTGTAAGTTGAAATAACCACACTTTTTTGGGAAGCCTTGGAAAACCTGTGTGTCTGCTTTGCATCTGATATCTGGAATGTAAATTCAGATCAACTGCAAGAGTAGGAAAGGGTATTGTGCAGTGGGGTCTCTGAAAGTTAATATTGGCCCTGGGGCAAAAAGCAGCTAAAATTCCTGAGGTTTAGGACAAGAGTATCACAGGGATTCTCCAAGAAGTCTGCTTCTTCATTGTCTTTCCCACTAAATAATATCTCTAATTTTCAGAAGTTCTCAGCCTCCAAGAATTCTCATTTGAGCCTGTAGGAAGGGAGAAAAGTAGCAGTTTTCAATTAGAATTTTGAATCCAAGTGCTTAAACATGGATTTAACGCACAAATGTTTTTGTCTCTTTCTTAAAAATAAAGAAAAATAGAAAAAGAAAAGAAAGTCCCATGTCCCTATTCTAAACTGGTCTGAGATATCTGTACGGGGCGGTCTCTTGGAACCTGGATGCAGCTCCAGCAAATCCTGCAGCATTCCTGTTGGAAGACCCTGCAGAATTGTATTTCAAAGGCGAGACTTGCTTTGAGTGAAAGGCCATATGTTTAGAGAAATCTTGGTCCAACTTCCACTGGCATAGATGACAATTTTAGTGCTGAATTTGTCAGCTTCTTTTCCAAATCATACAGTTTTTGTCCTTTTCTTGTTCATAAAGGTTTTTCTTTTCTTTGGCAAGGCCCCAAATATAGAGCATCCCCTGGCTTCCAAACTGTGCCTTTGTCCAGCTCTTTCCTGTGTTTTTCAGGTTCTCTTGAGTTCAGTTTGAGCCTTGTAAACTCCAATCAGCAGGTTTTCACATTCACTCACTGAAAAGAGTGTAAGAAGAGTTACAAGCATAAAATTTTTACTGTGACAGTAGCTGAAGGATACTGAACAGGCTTTAATGCATGAAGATACTGAGCAAAAGAAGGATGGAGGACTTGTGGGTAGGCACTGTTAAGTTTATTGATAATACAAGTGCACTGCTCTTGCACTGAACTGGTAGAATATGTCAATGGTAAAATGTCAATAAGATTAGTTTGCCTTCCATGCGTAACAGTGATTTAGGGCTCTTTCAGATATGGCAGATCCAATTCCTTTCTGCTGTACCCCAGAATAACATCGTTGGGTTCATTTGCCTTAACTATTATAGCGCACTCTTGGTTGGGTGTGCTTATAAATCTTTTGAGTGGTGCTGGTTAAAACTGAAAGAACACTGATGTAAGTGAGACCTTTCACTTCAAATTGAGATGGCAAAATATGTTCAGCCTCTTGAGAGGAAATGACAAAGAGCTATGGTGCACTAAAGGAAAGCTGAGCATTGTAACTCTTGGGATCACATTGAGAAACTCTTTGTAAGGCCATGGCCTCTCACTTCATATTTTCAAGTGTCCAAACTGACTCTAATTCTCTTCAAAAGGAGGATAGTCAGACTTTTATTTTTCCTGCAAGTCTGAGTTCTCATTTCTCTCACTTTCATAAAGAATGTTACCTCAGAAACATTAAATGGGAAACATGTGCTTCAGGGCTAATGGTATTGCTTCTTTGTAAGGTCAGCTCCAAAGTCTTAACATAAAGGCTTTGTTAATCTAAAGTGAAATAAAAGCAGCTGTCATAAAGCATGTGATATATAAACTCTCATTTAAAGTTTTATTATATTCTTCTTATTATTTTTAATAGTCTGAATTGAGAGAGAGAAAAATATTTATTGAGAGGATAAAAAGCAGCATTCTTCTAAACTTCTCAAGAAAGGGGAGACAAATATTTTGTCATTGATAAAAAGACACTATCTTTAAGTGTCTTTTTTTTGCCCCTCAGTTCTCATTTCCCTTAGGTCCCATATTCTGCTTAGAAAAGAACAAGGAGTGTTGGTGTTCTGTAACTGAGAATAGCAGACAAGAAAGAGAAATTTCACAGTTTTTTCAAACCAAAGTAAAAGGTTTTTTTTTTTTTTTAAATTTATTAAGTTCTCATTTCATGACTCTACTAAAGGATTTAATTTTGGTTGGCGGTCCCAAGGAAAGGATTTCTGCCATGTTACTACTTTGCCTATTGGAAAGTTGCAGTCAATATTGACCAAAAGCAAGCATTGCTGTTCATGCCACAAGACTTCTGTGTGTTGATGGACACTGGTTTTCTCTCTCAATACAAACCTAAGTTACTTCTGTCTTCTACTGACCCCTCCAATCCGTTCCTCATATCTCATTAAGACTAATGCACACAACTTTTAAAATACACTATGTTTTTAGTTATATGTAGGTCTCAGGAAAACTTGTTGCCATTTTAAAACTGATGAGTCACTGTGTGTGTCTGATTCTCCTCTCTAAAGACTCTTTTGCAAGGACAGCTATTAAGAGTCAGGACCTACAGACAACTTGGAGGCCAAACTATTTCATTAAGAAACTTAAAAACTTCTTGACAAACATAACCTGTGAAACTGAAAACTAAATCTGCCTGCAAGTGTTGAGTATGAACTTTTTCCAAGACTCCAATGACCATTTGGCTATATCAAATCACATTAGGGAAAAGTGTCCAGATAGGTGAGTGGTTTTTAAGATGTTGGTGGAAATGTGCCTCTTCATGTATTTCAGTAAGAAAAGAATTAACTGAAGAAACCTTAAACTACATTTTCTTCACTGCCTCGCTGGTTCTCATCAAAGCTATTACCTTGGAAATCAGAAAGTTTGGAAAATCTGTAGAGAAGCTTGGGGTTTTTAAAAAGGCATATGTACATTTCTCATATGTATCAACATTTATTTTTCTCATCTTGTTTTTTTCTCTTCCTAGTGTGCAATAGCTAATTTAGTTGTTTGTACAGTTTAATAGCTTAGCAACAAGATCTAAGGACAATTCTGGTAGTCTATAGAGAGAAATAAGAATAAAACTTATATAAGTAGAAAAATAAACAACATTTCTACACTTTGTAGGCAGTGCAGTACTTTCCCTCTCAGTTTCATCTGCCTTTTCATTTTTCTAACCTCAAAATTAATTTCTAGATTTATCTTACTTAACATCTGTTTAAAATATTTCATATTTTTGCTCCCCACCCTCAGCAAATCTTTCTGCATTCATTGTAGATATTTTTATCTAACTCTAGTTTTATGACAGGATAAAAAGCCTTTGTATTTGGTGTACAATTATCGTTCTTCTTTATGAAGCCTATATCCATTTCATAACATACATCTTGAGATACTTGTTTTTGTGAACTTTAACTGGAATATCCTCAATTCTCTTTTATAACTCTTTTGGATATCTTTCTTTGATTTTACTCTTTATTTTCTTTTCTGGAAAATCACAGTTTCTCTTTTTACAGTTCTTCAAGAAATCAGAAACCTTATTAAAATCTGTCAAAATTAAAAAAGCATGTTCTGTGAAACCAGAATATCTGTTTAAGTGTTTTTATTGTCCATTCTTCCTTTTACACAAGATCAAAGCATCAAGGGACAAGAAAATAGGGTGAGAAAAGTCAATTCAAGCTCACAGAATTCATGCTCATGCCAAATATTTATCCAGTGATTCATCAAAAATGTTGCAAAATGTGGTACTGGATTTTTAATGATCGCAGGTTTCACTGCCAGTTCTTGTAAGACATCCTGTTTTTGTGCAGTGCTTTAAACAAAAGAAAAAGTCAATACGTTAGTTTGAACCATAATTCAGGGGCAACTGGAAGCCACTAATGGGATGGACATAGCTCATTATGAAGTGGTTTTTAAAGGAATGTAAATACTTTATTCGGTGGTACTAGAAAACTCACATTTAATTTGATTGTAGGAAAATGTCTTGTAAGTGAACAAGTTCCAATTTCTGCTCACAGAATAAAGAGATTCCTCAAGAGTGAGATGAATTCTAAAAAGTAGTGGCACAGGCATGGCAAGAATAATTTCCCACATTTCAATTGAGCTGAAATAAAAGGTGGAATTTCAGAATTACAAACTATGAGATAGCAAGAAACAGGTTACTTGCTTACAGGAATCCTTGTCATTAGGAATTCCTTGTTTACAGGAGTCCTGTGTCCATTCATACGAAATGAATGGACACACAGGAGATGCAAGCAGACCCTGATCTCTGTTGGCAAATTAGGCATTGTTGAAGCAAGACACAGTGAAAGTAGAGAAGAGCAGAGAAAACAAGGTAAAACAGAAAGGTATGAGTCAGTATCATAGGAGTTGAAGGACAAAATAATTGTGAATGTAATCAAGTTTATATATAACTTATCAATAAAATCCGAAACGTGTCTGCATGAAATCTATTATTTTGCTGAAGTTCAACATGTACAAACCACTAATACAGAAGGGTTTGTTCCAACGATTTCTAGCTATTGGGAATTGCAGCATTCTAGTGCTGCCCTTGTCCCCTCTCTAGGTGGCCATACTTCAGACACAGGCCTGTTCCTATCACACAAGGGGTAACACTGAGAGGAGCCCAATCTATGAAGAAGAGGAGGGGCCTTGAGAGGCTTCGGCTCTGAGGTACTTTCCTGAGTGCCTTTCCACAGTGCTCTGCATGAAAGTGAAGCCAGTCCAAACATCTCTCTTTTTCAGCCTAACCACAGGTACTTTTCACCATGTTACTACCATGCTATATATCAGAAACTTATTTAAAAAAACCAACAAAGTAGGAACAGCAGAATTAATGTACAACCATACAACCTATGTATTAATGACACAAACATATAGATAGCAAGAAAAGAGAAGCAGATGCTAAGAGGTAACTCTAGAAACTCAGTTATAAGGAGCAGAACTGCTACCAAAGATAAGTTTTGCTGACAAAGCATAGTGTGCCTGCTATTCAAGCTGCATAGCATGTGTCTATATGAACAGCTTACTCTAAAATTTATTTTAAAACCGATCCATGACCTTTTTCTCATATGACATTCTTAAAAGTGAGAATGCATAGTTCAGTGCAATGAACTGTAGTGTACAGCCACGTATAACCACAGAGGTTATATATATATATTAATGAAGGTATAAAATAGAGAACAAAGTTGGAATGAAATGCATGGGAAAACTCTGGCTCTCATACTACACAGAGAAAGGCAGGCAGATTTGTCTCTTGTGAAACATGAAGGAAAACACGTAACTAAAATTTTAAACATACAAGTTTCTTGGCTTCTCTTCCTTCCAGGATTACTGAGGTAATGAAGATGGGATTCTACTTGTACTTTTAGAAATGTTATTAATGGCATTCCTGATTGCCAATGGAAATATCTTTGCTGTCTCCTGATGGACTGTATTCATTTCTTTTGGAGCTGTAAAACACTGACTGTTCCAAATCATCTTAAAGATGCCCCTTCTCAGTCACTCCAGGAGACAATTTCCAGCTAAAAATCCATCAAGCTTAACACATGTAAGCAAGGAGAAGTGTCCAGCTTCTTTAATGGGAACAGCAGAGAAATGGGCACATGCTGCTCCATGGCACTCACACCCTTCTCTAGTGCTGCTGCTTTGGCAGTGTTTTCATGCTCATCAGAGAGCAGCAAAGATTATAACATGGTATCTTCACCCTGTTGTTAAAAGCATCACTGCCAACAAAATATGCATTTTAAGGAATTGTCATTTTCTTACTTCGAGATAGGTTTCCACATCAGAAAGCAGGGAAGAGTACAAGAAAAGTGGCTCAGACTAAGTTGAATAGGAATTAGAGTGCAAGAAGAAGAGGGCTAAATAGCTTTGCTCTCTTGCACTAATCAGTAAGACTGAACAGTAGAGAGACAATGGAAGAGATTTGCTGGAGAAATGAACTTGATGCCCGAAAGGAAGCTATAGCCTTCTTGCAATGTTTTTCTTTAGATTATGCACCAAGAGGTTTCAATGAAAGGTATTAGAGTTTAAAGATCTGTGAGGGAAGTCACCTTTTCTTCACTTTTGAAATAAAAGGTTTTTCTAATACCCTTACAAACAAAACAATAGAAAGAAAATATGTAGTTTGTTTTGAGACATGCACAGAGGAATTTATGGCAGCTGTACAGCATTGTTAAGATGCTGTTATCTTTTCGAGCCAGCAAAAGTAGGCTTTGATCCTTACCACCTGTGTTACACAGGTGTTGGAATCCAAATGGGGTTGATGCTGGCATGCCATGGGAAAGATTTGCTTCCTTTTTTGAGGAAGTGTGTGGGTGAGCATGGCTATGCTTTGTGTAGGCTGCTTTTTCTCTAAAGAACTACAGTAGTGTTTGATGTACAGTTAGATATTTTAATTCTTTCACACTGCAAAACTAGGAGAGAAGCTGACCCTGATGAGCAGCAGCCTCTGGTTTTCTGCATTGAATAATGGAGGTGAGTGGCTGCCAGCTGAAGTAAAGTTGCTGTTGGGATGTGGAAATTAATTATTAAAGTACAGAATGAAGGAGTGCTCTAGATGTAAGCTGGGAAAGAAGAGAAGATAGACTGGCATAGTGGAGCAGAGGTGGTGCTTGATAGGTTAAGTGGAGGATGTGTGGATGAAATCCTGTTTGCTGCTTAGAGGTGCACAAAAGGGTCTGCATCCCCAGAGCTGTCTTGGTATTTCATGGTGCTTGTTGCCAGTGGAGGAGACAATTTTCCCTGTTTATATTAATATCCAGTGCCCTTTTGCTTCTCTGTTGGATTAATTGAAATTTAGAGGGCTCACTCCCTTTTTTCAGGAGCATCTGAGGCTCTAAATCTGATTAGAAAAGTTTTTTTGTTCTCGGCTTGGGAGAGTTTCAATGAAGCTGTTTCCGTGCATGTCTAAGAAATTCATCCACTCTCTGATTGCTACCAAATAGCTTCAGTCTCCAGAGATTTGTTCTAACTTGTGAGCTTTCTGGGGAAGCAGTTGACGACTCAGTTTTCAGTCGGGCTGTTATGGAGAGATGGATGTCATTTGGATATGGATCCAGTGCATATGTGGCCACTGGTCTAGGGGAAAGCTGGAGGAGAGGAAAGCATCAGCCTCACTGCTTCCTGAGCCTTTCATGCAAGGCCAGTGTGAGAGGGCCTGGCTGCCTTAATACTGAACTGAAACCTGGCGGAGAGACAGGACTGTGATTTCCTGCGTGAGGAATAGTGGTTTGTTTTTCAAGCTCCACACCACTCTGAGGTAAGTTGTACGTGCTGCATGGCTTTAAGTCATACATGTGTTTTGGTATGGAGACTGTCAGAAAATACATATATATGTCAGAATGTCTTCCCAATGTAGCTAAATGCCTCCCCCTGAGCCTTAGTAACTCAGAGATGAGTACAGTCCTGGAGGTACTGAGTTGAAAGGGCTTTATGTTTACAGGTATGTGAAGCTCTGCAGAGTGTTTGTGTCTGCTGATGTGTAGGGAAGAGGAAGCCAGTGATGCTGTGGTTGAGCTGATAGAGGAAGGTAGTTAATGTCTGCTGCCATAGTCCTCATTTTTCATGGACACCTAAGGTGACAGAGGTGATGCAGCTCAAAGTCAAAAAGGACCTGCACAGTTGTGCATGAAAGTTGGTGCTTTTCAAAGAATTTCTCCTTGTCTATTCATGCTGATCTTAGAATGCCACATATGAATATGAAATTATTAAAGTACTGTATTTTTAAACTTTTACATTCACTTCATTTTGAACTTATGCAAATAGGCCAACCCCATAAAGTAGTTTCATTCTTTTGCTCCTTCTCACAAAGAAGAAAGAGTTTCACCAACTTTAAAGTAAAAAGGGAAGTTTGTATGGAAAACTTGAGGCTGGAGTCAATTAGTCCAACTATTGAAATGATCTTTATTCCGGATGAAGTTGCACCAGCTTGAAGGCCAGTGCCTGCAACTGGCGTGAGGCAGGTGTGCTGGGGATTAACGTATGGACGCGAAGCGTGTTTGGGCTGCCTGGGTGGATCACACTAACTACAGGAGGCAGGCAATCAGCTGGTATCAGTTAGCATCAGGACATGTGCCTCTGGCTGGCTTGCTGCCTGGCACACGCCTGTGAGGTAACAAGAGACAGGCAGGACTTAGGAGAACATTAGGAGACAATTTGACACAGAACGGAGCAGGCAGCGCGGAAGATGAAACAGGGAGTTTTAGAGGTAGGCGTAGAGTAAATTACCAAAGCGTTTCTCTTTTCCATGTGTTTAATTTGAAGTCTGATTTCATAATAAGTGATCCCATGTGGTGCTTCCTTAAAGTAATACTTACCTACTGTAAGCCTTTAAACGTTGTGAGATGCCTGAAGTATGAAGTAATTTTAATCTATTACCTGGAATGTACTAATCTCACTTAACAAATTTTTTAACTGCTATTGATGTCATTTTTCCTCCTTGTTCTGCTCTCTCCCCATCCATCCAGGGGCAGGGATGTTACTGTTCCTGCAGCAACCCTGGCATAAATACAGCTGCATCACGTATGGTTGAGTTGGTGGTGAATGGTGGCTGAATACAATGTTTTAGCTGAACGTGGATGTTTAGGCAATATAAATCAATGGTCAAATATAGTAATATAGTGAATAACTTTCTCCCCAGTTTAGCTGTAGTTTTTAGGAAAAGTGTTACTACATGGGTGGTAACTTTTTTCTTTTTTATTTTTTCTTTTTTCTTTTTTCCTTTTTCTTTTTCTTTTTCTTTTTCTTTTTCTTTTTCTTTCCCTTATTTTTTTCTTCCATCAGCAGTTTGATAAACATGGTGATTGTTTCCTTTCACCAGACAATCTGGCTTGACTCTTGATAACTGTCTTGAAATCTCACTCAGTTGATTGTACTCATTTTCGTGATGTGAAACAAAAGCAGCAATGTTCCGTGCTTGTAGGTCTTGTTGCAAGGAACAGCACTGAGAATCTGAGGAATGCAAGAGTTTTCCAATAAAAACATCACAGTAATTGCTTTAAAGGAATGATTCATACATGTAATCTTTCAAATATGCTGGCATGGATTTTGTTAAGACCAATTGACTTGGCTCTTGTGATAGGTGCTATTCTTTAGAAACATACCTAATGATAATAAAGAGATCTTGTCTGATCTCAAAGCAAGGTAGGGCCAAGTGAGGCTAAATCTTGGGCATGAAACTTTCTGGACACAATAGTTTGCAGAAGCAGATGCTTTTTATTTTGGGAGATGCTGCACTGGTAGAAGTGATCTCTGTAATTACCATCATGGTCCTGACAATCAGGTGACACGAATATAAATCATTCAGGCTGGAAGGGGTCTTAGGAGTTAGGAGATTGCCCAACAATTCAGAGACAGCCTAAAGTTCCTTAGTTAAGGAAACTTACTAATTTCCTTAGAAACTCAGTGGTACCCTGGTTGGTAGAGCTGCATGTGCTGTCAGCCTGCGTTGTTGCCAAGTCAAAAGTCACTTATGTTCAAACTCTTGTCCACCAAGATTCCAGAGACCTTGCAGCGGAGCTGCTCACTTGCAGGGCCTGTATAGCTCTTTCCTTGTAAGAAGAGAATCGGGTTGCTTGAGAGATGAAGTTCCAGCTCTTACTCTCCCAATTGAACTGTGATTTGCATTATTAGCCTACTACCTTCTTCCTATTGTAATTGTAAAGGATTCCTAATTGTAAAGATTGCTGCTGCATGCTGGTTAAAAAGTTGCCACGTCCACCACCATAAGGGTAGGTTTTAGGTCAGAAACAATGTCTGTATAGTCTAGATCTGAGAAAACATGAATAAAGTCCAGATAATCTTGGAGAATGGTCTGAAACTTTCTAAATGAAGAAAGGAAGTGTTGAGATGCAACATCAAGTTGGCTGGTGTTGCCAGGGTTACTTTCAGTAGTAACTCTTTTTCTCAATTTTCCATGTACAGCTCTTACTCAGGAGTAACCCTGTTAAAATAATATCAACACTGAGGTGTTTGAACTGATTTAGAAGCTTTTTCACCCCACCATTTGTTTTTATGTTTCTACTTTACTCTAATTTTTCTAAGCCTCATGGTTATGGGATTCTCTGTATCTTAACAAACATAATTAACGTTTTCATTTGAATACAGTATTACTCACCAAAATTGATCATGAAAGGAGACATGCTTGCACTGGAGAAAAAAATAAATAAGAGCCTAATTAATCTGGATACAAGCCTAGGATCAGAATGTAGGTTAATGGTGAAATACTAGTTGTTCTATATACTTATATATATAAGGTTATACTATATCCTATGACCTGTTCTATGCATGTAGACTACTAAGTTGTATATGGTGAGCTTTAAAGTTTGTGGTGCTGCAGGGTACAGCATGTGATACCCACCGAGTGAAGTGGAAATGCCATCAAAATGCAGGCATCCATTTCTTTTTTTGCCACATGCATCCAGTGATACTGTAATTGTGGAAATAGTTTTGGGTTTTCCTTTCTTAGACTTAATTTTTAAATAATACAAAAACTGTGCTATTTTATCTTCCTGTCTCTTTTAGGAATGTATTTAACGCAAATTCTAATATGTATTTCTTGATTGGCTCTTGATACTGAGGGACAGGTGTAAGCTAATTCTGCAGTGCTATTAATTTAGTGAAGTATGTGACTTAAGTATCTTTTCCTGACAGGATTCCAGCGATTAATTTCATTTTTATCTGTTTTTCCAAGAAATAAATGAGCAGTGGTAATAAAAAACTAGTACTGATCTAGCAGAGAAATTGTGAAGAATGAGATACTACAGCCCCCACCAATGAAGTAGTTAAATATTTTAATTCTACTGATCAAAATAATAATAAAAAAATTAATATATATTTCTATTCCTGGCCTAGCATCATTCATCCATGAATTGTCTTTGAATATTCATGTACATATTTTAGGAAATTCAACCTCAATAATCAGAGGCTTTCTGACTTTTACTTTGTGTATGACTGCAGAGAAATTCTGAGGTGGTATGGGCTCATAGTTGTTTTCAGGAACCTTCTGTCTCTGAAATGGTTCTTGATCATATTCAATTATTTTGAAACAAGAAGAAGGGTTTCAAAAATGTGGGTTTTTTTGGTTTGTTCCTTTCTTGTAGTATTGAGGCCAGCTTATGAGCTTTAGTCCTCAGTGTGTGCCACAGAAAGAATCTTTAGCGATAGACATGATGCATATGCAAAACTGACACCTTCAAGAACTTTTTCAATTAAGTAAAAAGCATCACAATATTGCCTCCTTTCAAGGCTTCTCAGAAGGCCCAGGTCTGATAAAATCATAGGCCCTGCAATTTTCTGTATCTCAAGTATTTATTAAAGTGCATTTGTCAAAGGTAGTTGACTTCTGGTTCTCTCTGCATATGGATCTAGAGCTAATTTCCAAAACCTGTTCTTCCTCTCTTTTTTCCCCCCTCTAACTCCAAGTTTTGCTCTAGGTGGTTTTGATTTAGTGAGACACATGATATGGTCCAGCTGCTGGCACTTGTGGAAGAAGGGACAGTTTAGCTCAGTTTCATGTTATTGTATCAATAGAAGGTTGTGCTTCACTTATATTGAAGGTTTCTTCAATATAAACCCAAACGTACCCTGATTCTTTATGACCTAGACATCTATAGAGAAGCTTCATGTCTGGGGTACAAGATGAAGAATATCTTTATCAATGGAGAATATATTCCTTCTGAAAGAATGTGCTGCTAGATTATAGCTTTGGCTACCTTTGTCCCTTCAAAGGAAATATTTAAAGGTTACAACAATTGAATTTTGGCAGTTACTGTTTATTGACTTTTTAAAAATAAATTTGTATTTAGAGTGACTTACAGCCTTTTTAAAACACTAGAGAATGTATTTCTCCTTACACCTTTTTGGGACCAAGTGCTTTGTATGGAAGGTTAGTTTTGGAAATAGATGCTATTACTACTTTTAGTGTACAATAGTTGAGTAGTTCAAACAAGGGAGAGTTTCCTGTGATCTGTGTGTTAATGCTTGGCTCATGCAAGTGCTAATTAGCACTCCCTTAGTTCATGCAGTTCCCTGCTCTATGAATAGCTCAAAGAACTTCAATGGCTCTCTAAATTTGCTTAAGGAATGCTGGGAGAAAACACCCCGTGTCAAAATCTGATGTTCACTGGATTGTCTTTGTCTCCATTTGATATTGTTTTACATGGTTTCCAAGTTGTTTTTTTACATGGTTTTCAAATTGTTTTATAGTGATCCAAAGAGATAGCTGGGTTTAGAGAGGGGAAAAAGTAATGGGAAAGATTAACATGACTTTAATATTCAGAAAAACTGGAATTTAAACATTTGTCCCAGCTCTGCAGAGACAATTCTGCATTCCAGTAGACTACAATAACATTTTCCTTATGCTCTTTTAGAGTAACAAATTCTATTAGATCTTAGTTGTTTTGTTTTTTTTTTTTAATTTCTAAATACACACAGGAGAATTTTAAAGATATTTGCCTATTTATCTTATTTTTTAAAAAATGGTGGGAGTGGAGGAGAAGAAAGTAAAAAACCCCAAACCGTCACTACCCCCACGCTCTTCTTCTGAAATGCCCATGCCTTTGTTTTTGTTGCAAAATAAAAACAGAATGCTGGCTTTTTATAGGAAATTAGGAAAGCAATCAATGAATAACATGATAAATTGCCATAGGACATGTTGAGAAATGCCTTAAGAATGGCTGAAATACGGTGTTACTCTTGGAAAGCAAACAAAAGCTCAGTCCCCTCTTACTACAGAGGACCAATACAGTCAGTTGCTGACCAAGGGAGAGTGAGGATTTTTGTAAATCTTGGCTTCACTAATGAGCAGGTATCTATATAGCTGGGAAGCAGAATAGGTATGGCACGGCCTCCTGAATTCAATATGAGACTGAGAATTATAGAGCCAATGCTGCCATGAACACGAGGCATAGGAGGGGGACTGTGATTTTCTTGCTGGCTAGACTGGCTCCAGAGCACTTTGGGTTTAATGTGTGCTAGATTGAAAGTCCTGGCAGACGAAAATGCATTAGCAGAAGTGTTAGTGTGTCCTAATGGGAATGTGGGTAACAGTTCCATCAGCTCCATCTCTTTATAAAGACCACAAATTACATTTGTTTAGTAATAATTGGGGGGGGGGGGGGTGGGGGTGGGGGTGGGAAATTCCCAAGACCATACACCCTTCTTTCTCTTGTATTTTATTTCTGGAATTACTGAAGCAGCCAAACCTCACCCCCAGAAATATACATGCATCCAGTTCCTAAAAGCTGAATTCCTGAAACATTTTATATAATTGGAAGGAAAAGAGGCTGGTCACTCTTAAATTCGATGAGTGATTGGTGCATGAAAGTCTGGCTGCGGTTGTGCTCTTTTAAGTCACTGAATTTCAAATAAAAATAGCCTTTAAACTATGCAAGTTGCAGTATAAATTTGTCTTACCAGTACAGATGCTAAGTTGAAATATCTGAAGTAACTTCATATACATTTTTAAAGCAATGGAAGAGCGTTGTAAAAGTGTGTTCTTAGCATGGATACGGTAGGCTGTCTGCCAGTGTCTTCTGAGGAAAATTTGCTTTCAAACTTTTTCTGTTAACTGCTGTACAATGATGGTTTCATAATGAATAGATTAATTGGATATTTTTATCAGAATAAAAAAATGCTTTTCAATTTAATTTTGTTTCTTCTGTTAAGTAAGAGAGATGGATTTAACTGATGTTTGCTGGCACAGCAAAGCACTATAAGCCAACGAGCCAACATTTAGGGAAGCAAACAGAACAGGGAAGTTGTGGGCAGTGGAAAGCAGCATCCCGTACAGCTAGTGGTCATTTAGCTAGGCTGGCATAGGAAACAGTTTGTCAGAGCATAGCATAAGTACAGATATAGCTTAGAATTTTAATGTCTCTTTCATCTGAAAACCACAAAAGAGCAAATGCATGAGGTCTTCCAGTATTGTTTTCTTTTACAGCAGTGGTGTGAGCTGCAGAGGAATAATGAGTTACTGCTTGATCTGTCTAAAAGCCAGGAGAGAGTTGTGTTGCTATATGACAGGAATAATTCCTGAGCTTCCACTGAATTCTTGGTCATTGCTACTAGCAAGCCTTTCATGTCACTTCATGTGCATTGGACAAAGCCTGGATGTGACAATAGTGACGTCAAAATTGGAATAGTCAAAGCTTCAGAGCTGAACAACCCCATCCATTTGCACCAGCTGCATCCAAGCCGCAGATGGGCTTTCTTGACAGAAAGAGGAGTAGCTCCTGGAAGGAAAGGGTAACAGCCTGTGAAGATGTTTGGAGTTCCTGGAGAAATAAAGACAATGACCAATGCTGTTTCAGCAAACTGCTCAAGTAGGAGCACACAGATGAACTCTATCATAAATACAAGATCTCTGTGACCTCTCGTCTTCCTCTGATGCTAAGACAAGCTGTTAATTAGAAAAATTAATGAGATTTATAATGCAATTAAAGCAACTTGGTCTCAGCTTAAATGTTTATTATAAAAACACCCCAAACATCATAATTGGGAATAACATTTTTTCTTTATGTTGATAATGAGACAGGTTTAAATTTAATAAAGAATTTAACTGTGGCAGGTGGACAGTGTCAAGCACAGCTCGTTTGAGCTGTTCAGTGGTATGACCAAAAGATCTGCTTTTGCAGCATATTACCTGTAAGTGAAAAAGTCAAAGTAGTAACCTAAATGCAGTTGCCAATTCTTAAATTTACTGTAGCTACTCATATCCAAATTTCCCAAGTAATGTTAAACAAGGTAGATGCAGTCACTAGGAGTTTCATCTGAGTTTGAAAGAAACAAGCAAACAAACAACAACCAGCTGAACAAAATGACCACTAAAACTACATTTTGATTTCCAAACGCATGAAATATTTCATATTAATTGGGAGAAGAAAAAGCGAGATGCCAGCTGATTCCAAAAAGACTGTCACAAAGACTTGAGGTTTAGTGAATATACTGGGTGTTTTCAGTAATGCCTTTGAGGTTCACCCACTAACAGTAGTTTTGAAAAATGTCTTTAAAGTCTTCATCTTATTCTTTTGATGGATTACCAGAATCTCAGTCGCATGCCTCAATGTAGTGCAACATAAACTGCAGCTAAAGCAGAGAAAGAGGAAATTAGATGAGAATGCCTGAAGAAACTTTGAATGCCCTTGCTTTGATGTATTTCACAATCTTAGCATGACTTCATAGCTGGCAGTATACAATATATGCAAGACTCAGAGTGCCAGCACAGCATGACAGCCTGAAACAGCACTATGTATTACATATCAAGTGGAGAGTGAACTAAATATGTCAGGAATAACTACTAAGTTCAAATGATGTTATGAAAGCGTTGATGGTGGGTCTATGATTTTAAATTTACCTGCTTGGTTTTTTTAATTTCTGAAGGAGGTATTACGTCCCTGTGATGTCTAGAAAGAATTAGGGCATTTTCACTCTGAGATTATAGCAAAGAATAAGTAAAAGTTATGTTGTCTTTCTGTATAGTGTGCATACTTTGTAATTAGATCTAAGAGTAACTGGATACCTCACTAGACAAACTTGCTGCGAATGGAGATTGTTAGACAACCTAAATACTAGAGACAACAGCAGTGAGCTGTAATGCATCCTGCCATGTGAAAAAGAGAGGACTGCAATGAAATGAGTATTGAACAAGTGCTTTAGTACCACTTCTAGAGCTTCTCCCAGGTCTATGTTGCTATGATGGATGCCTTCACCAGTTTTGCAAAGGAAGTTAACTATGAGTGGAAACTAGTAATAATTTTGAATTTATCACATAGCCACCTAATCTAGGGATGGCATTGGCCACTTGTGCTTCAGAGAGTGTTTTCTGCCATTGGCAAACCTGGGCTAGTCATGAAAAAGTGCTTAGAAAGATTTAGTCACAACTTGCCTGAAGGGGGAAGCACAGACAAAGGCGTCACTGTGTCTGTCCCAGAATTCATCAGATCTTTTGAGTTCAGGGCTTCTGAAATTCACTCCTGGCACATCATGGAGATTTTGGGGGGTTTTGTGTATTAGATCTAATTGCTTCAGTGACTAAAAATTTTGGTGTTTTAACCACATTTTTTAAAATGCCTACAAACATTAGAGAACTGACATTCTTAAAATGGCAAGAAGCAGCTTCTTGACTATCGTGGCAATTGTTGCAAAATCTATTTTCTCGCTTTTGTACAACAGGATGTATTCTGGGAACAACTTTGGAAATGAAATGAGAAGAAAGTCAGTAATTTGACTAGCAGAATTATAATTTGGCATGTAGGGTAGATGACTGTTTTGTTCTTTCTTTCACATCAAGTAGAAAATACCATTTTATCTGGCAACTTTAAAAATCTCACCTACGATTTCTCTGGTTTCTTTTTCACTTTTGTACATGTGTGTACCGAAATGGGTGTTTGCAACCTAACCACCAAATAAACTGCAGTCTTTTAGTGGCAGAGAAAAAGTAAGGTCTGTCCTGGTGACTTAAATGGCTACTTACTTCTGTTATTCAGAAAGACAAAGGACCAAGATCTCTGCCGGTTTTACTTTACAGACAAGAGTTCTGTTTCATCTCTAGATAATTGCAGCAGTAGCCAAGGCCAATGGCATCCTGGCCTGTATCAGCAGTGGTGTGTCCAGCAGGACCAGGCAGGGATTGTCTCCCTGTACTCGGCACTGGTGAGGCCACACCTCGAGTGCTGTGTCCAGCTCTGAGCCCCTCAGTTCAGGAAGGACATTGAGGGGTTGGAGCACATCCAGAGAAGGGAAGCAGAGCTGGTGAAGGGTCTGGAGCACAAGTCCTGTGAGGAGTGGCTGAGGGAGCTGGGGGTGTTTAGCCTGGAGAAAAGGAGGCTCAGGAGAGACCTTCTCGCTCTCCACAACTGCCTGAGAGGAGGCTGTAGCCAGGTGGGGGTCGGCTTCTTTCCCCAAATAATAAGTGACAGAATAAGAGGAAATTGCCTCAAGTTGCACCAGGGAATGTTTAGACTGCATATTAGGAAAAATTTCTTTCCCAAAATGGGAACAGACATTGGAACAGGCTGCTCAGGGAGGTGGTGGAGTCACCATCCCTGGAGGTATTTAAAAGATGTGTAGAGGTGGCACTTGGGGACATGGTTTGGTGGACTTGATGGTTGTTGTCAATGATCTTGAAGGTTTTCCATCCTAACCTTAGATTTCATGATTCCAGTTTGGCTTCAGGAAGGAATGAGCGGTCCTGAAAGAGTATGCTGCAGTGAGCAGCACAAAGAACAAGATGTGATCTCAGAGGCAGGTCTGCTATTGCACTGCAAAGCTGGAACCCTCTCTTGTTGAAAGATTAAAATGCTGTCTGTTACCTCTTATGGTAGTACTTGCAGTTTGATTTTCAGTTTCTCAGCCAAGTATCTGTTGTCAAAAGCATTCATGACTAAGGTAAAAGAATGAAGGATTTTGCCAAACAAATAGTAGAAAATGAAAGGCTATCCATGTTCATTGATGTTCCAGATGAATATTATATTAAGGACATGCCTAGGTAACATGGTTAAACTTGGCTTTGGTACTTTATTTTAATTTAAAGTCTTGCATTTATAATACAGCTTTTTTAATTTGCAGGTCACACTCCATAGTAATTGTTTGAGAAACAGCATATGATAATTTGAAACAACTCTATATAACGTCTTGAACATAGCCTTCAGTTCCCTGATGTGAGATCATAACGAATTACAGTATTATATTGGCAGTGGGGGTGATACTGAGAGATGCAGTGAGGAGCAATGAGCTTTCTCTCTGAGCTGAGTGGTCTTATCCATTTTATTTGTAATTCTAAATTTATAGCAAAGATAGGGTAAATAGTATTAAAGTAAAAATGCAGTCAGCTGTACAAATACTGAAGCCTAATACATGTGAGCGTGGGCAGACAGAATAGAGTCTAGGTCTTGGCCAAAGCTTGTCGTCCAAAGCAGCCCTTGATGGAACTGAATGAGACGTATCTTCTTCATTTCTGCTTTTGCCATGCCTGTACAGGACTTAAAATACAATTGTTTTGATAATAGAAGCTGATGGACAGATACCATCTGAGAAAGAAGTAAAGGATTTAAGGGCTCTAACATAGACTTAGGGTGCAACAATTTAATTTTTAGCATAGATTCTTTGGATTCATCACTCGTCTTCCTAGTACTCATCTTTGCAAATACTTTCTCATGATTTGCCATCAATTCCTTTCTAAAACTTTAAGGTAAATTAAAATAATACTAAACAATAGGGGCCAATTTGTAGTTCTTGTAACATTGTGTGTGTGTGTGATACTACTTTAGGATTTCCAAACTAAATCAACATCCTTTCACAAAAAAATGCAACCTTGATAAACAAGGAGCAAATCAAAACCACTATCCTTCTCTTTGAACATACTCTGTTAACTCATTGACACGGATATAAAATATTTTCCCCAGTATGAGTAAACAGATTGTGCTCAAATGAGAGGAAATAATTTTTTATTAATTCATTATTATTATTATTATTATTTTAAATTAAGTCCACAAGGAACTCTTAAGAAAGTGTTGCATTACCTGACACACAAGTATGTGATGACTATAAAATAATAACAGAAGAGATTAATAAAGAGCATTTGTGTTATGAATTAATCAAATGTCAGGATACAGTCTAGAGGAGTGGGAAAGATAGTGTGCATGTATTCAGAGTGCTGTGCCAAATGCAGTTTACAACTGTCTCTGTGGACAGCAAAGAGCTCAGCTTATTTCAGAGTGCCCCCGTGGCTCCGTTTTAAGTGACGTGTGTGAGATCTGGACAGATTGTTGAGCAGATGGTCCTAGTGTGAGATGATGCACTTCTTCCAAAGCCCTGGCTGGTGTGAATGGCAGGCTGCAGCGAGGATGTGCCGTGACCTGGCTACTGGAGAAGGCAGTGATGTGAAAAATCGGTTTGGAAAGAGGGAGCATTTGAGCCTCTCTGAAAAGTTTGCTGTAAAATTCAGGTTAAAATACTCTGCAACTTTGGATACTCATATTACTGTTAGATTCCCAGCCACCACCATAACTAGTCTGTGTACCTAAAATGTCTTGTGTTATTTCATGTGGCTGGTCAGTATATGTGCCTTGGGGTTCATACCATCTTCTGCTAAAACAACTTAAGGCTGCTTTTTTTTCTCGATTTCCTTCCTCCCCCCCCATGCTCCTTCTGTGTGGTGTCTTAATCCTATGCTCTTTCTTTATCAAAATGTGAAATCTCTGCAGGAAGCAAACATGCTGAAAATGTGAATGGTGCATTGTCTCACCCCACATGCAGTGTTTGGCAGCCTCGGAGTGACTGTAATCACAGCTGCTTTCAAACCTGCTTGCTGTCAGAGGATCTCCCACAGGCCCTTGTGAAAGCCAGCATTAAGATCAGAGCTGGAGCAATAAACTTCTGTCTTCCATGGTTATAGACATCCCAAATCCTACTCAAAGGTGTGCTTAAACTGAAGCCAAAATCATCGCTTTTCAGTTGGAGCTGCAGAGGTGGAAAAAAACCCAAACCTTTCTCTTGATACTGTTAAAGGGTCAGTGTTGAAGAAATCTAGAGTATAGTGATTTACTTAATAAATTCAACATTTCTCTTCAAAAGTCTTGTAGTGGGCAATTATTGATTACAGCTAAGACCCTTTCTCAGCAGGTTCAACAAAAGAAACTTTTTTTTGTGGGGGGAGGGCACATTATAGATTTCTGTCTGTAGGTGTTGGGCCTCCTATTCCCATCCTCATACTTGCAGAATTATCAGTGTTGTCACCATTTAGTAGTTTTGCCCCACAGGAATGTCATGATCAGACCCATGGATAAGTGAGACTCTTGCAACACATTGAAAATACAAACCAGTTACTCCTTCTGAAGAGCTTGTAAAGTTCAGACTGGGTCTTGAGAAATCCACACAAATGTTCCTTTTAAAATTTTTTTTCCTTTTTTTTATGGGGTTAGTTTTATAGTTGTTTTCTTTAAATAAATAAATAAATACTAATGAAAAGGGATCTCTTTCTTTACAAGTGGTTTAATCCCACTGCTAGAGAGGATGTAATCCAGATGACATTCTCAGGGGACAGTAAAGACTTTTGCCAATATTCCTGTATTGCTGAAAGATTCACCAGGAAGCATTCCTAGCTGGGGCAAAATGTATTACTGCATTACTATTAGTTTTACCTCCAACTCCACCTCAAAGCTCCCTTTCTTAAATCTTTTGAGAATTGAAAAGGCAGCAAGGGTTCAAGTGAAGACCCTAAAAGTAATTCTCCATTAGTTTAAAAGGCAACTTTTCAAACTTTTGGTAAAGTAGTTAACTGAAACTTGACATTATGCAGCTTATTTTAATTTAGTAATGTAATGATGTGGTGATAGAGTATTGCCATCGACCAAAAATGTATGTCTAGGAGAATTCCAGAAGTTTTGATTAGAAGAAAAAAAGTTGTTCCAACTTAACATCTAATAATGAAGATTTTGAATAGTTGAACTCATGTCTTCATGTAGAAATACTTTTCTTTTAAACAAATATTTCCCCCAGATTTTATATTTTAGGCATTGTTCTACAAATTATTCTAGAGGTTAGGTGGACCGTGTGGCTTCAGAAAATTCCACCAGATGTTTTATCTTTCAAAAATTCACATTGTCTGAATCTTTTCTGTGCTTGCATGACCTCTTTAAAACATTGTGATTAGTGTCTACCTACTGCTTATAAATCACCCTTTCCTCATCAGGCATCTCTGCTTGTATTTTATTTATTCATCCTTCAGTGTTACCAAATACTAATAACACACAGAAAATGTACCTGACTAAAGCTTTGTTCATGTAAACTTCTTTGAAAATAGACTTTAGACTACTTGAATTAATGTATAGCAAATTCCAATTGCTTACCAAAATCTTTGCTTCAGAACACTTTCACAGTTTAAAAAAAAACAAAACACCAAACACCTAAACCAAAAAAACCTTTCTGATGTCATTCAGCTAAAAAGGAATAATTTTTTTTCTTCCATGTGGGAGTTCACAGCTGAAAGGATCCTGTGCCAGCTACCTGCTGGCACAACAGCTGGCACACCTACAGTTAAACAGCAGAGACTCATCCAGCATCTTTTTCCAAGAAGAGCTGGTCTTTCTAGATGTTCCCTGTGCAACTGTGGGTACTGTGCTTTAAATTACTGACTTTATTTCATTCATATTCGTTGCTGTGTGCATTTGTTTTCTGCTGTTACACAACATTCTGTCCTGAGGATTGAGCATTCTGTCCTGAGTGCTAATCCCTTGGTTAGCAATTTGTAAAAGGAACATTCACATGAATGAGTGCTATAATCTTGTCCTCTATGAATTCAGAGGTGAAATTAGCACAGATACATACATCCAAGAAGCCTATCTCTCTATAGCTGGGCATTGTATGAAGTACAGTAAACATAAATATAGATTTTGGGTCCTTCTCAGGAGAGATCAAATAGAGTAGCTGGAAGAGCACAGGCAAATATCTGATTTCATTCTGGCATTAACTCACACGGTTCCTGGGTTATTTTAAGGACTCTCTTTGTGTTGTTGGAGCTGAGTTTCAAATAGTGCTTCAAAGTAATGAGTGGTCTTGGCAGACAGAAAAGTTCCACCAAATTAGAAGTGAAATTAGACTAGTATAGTGTTACAACAATGAGGTTAATCGGTTAAGGGAATAATTTGTGGGATAGGATCATTAAAATGTCAGTGCCAGAGACGTTCCTGGACTGCACAGAGTGTAGAAGATGCTTCACTGAAAGGGAGGAATAGAAAAGTCTGTTCTTCCTCAGTAACCATAACACAAGGCACTGCTGCTTTTGTGCTTGTACATTCTTTTTCATTTAGCAGCAAAGTTCTTGGTAAAGATCAGAAAACTCTTTAAATAACCACTTCCTGGTATGCCCTTGAGTTGCTGATAGCTCAAAGGAGAAACTTCTTTTTTAAGTGTGAGAATTCTGTTCCTGATCATGGCTTTTGTTGAGAGTGTTTGTGACTGATTAGTATGTATAAAGTGCAAGTAAAAATCTTAATTATTTGTACATGTACAAAACTGTGACCAATTGCCTTTTCCTACTGTTGAAAGTTGTCACACAGGAGCACTTAGAAATGGGTTAGAAATTGGCCTTGGATCTCTTTATTCTGGTATTCTCTCTTCGTTTGTGACTAATACTGGACTGAGAGGGAGATGCCCAAAATTTTAGTGTATGTTAGAGTAGGGCAGTTTCAATTTCCTGTAGTAACTGTATGTCCTTCTATTGAAACCTATTCTAACATTATTTCAAGATATAATACTGGTATTTTGCACAAGGTTGCATCACCATTTTATAAGGAAAAATGAAACCAACTTGTCTTAAAGCACAGAACTTCATTGGTTAAAATGAACAGGAATTGATTGTGTGAGTGAGGAGCTCCTAAGCAGCACTCCAGTTGAAAAGTCAAAGCACTGAGTTGATAATTTTATCAGCTTTTACCTATGTTTTTTCACCTCTCTGGATGAACAGCTGAGGAAGAACTGTACCTGTGTCATTCATAGCCACTCCTGAATATCTGGCTAAGGCTGCAGAATTTCTTCCTTGGTGAAATTATGTTTCTATAGTGCTAAAGGTATGTCTAAAGTGCATGGCTTTGGATGGCCTTCAAACCACCATGCCACAGTATGTAGCTGGCTCATTTCAAGCCTGTTTGGGCTAGAATGGGGCATGGTAGAATTCTTTCTTCCTCCTTTGCATCAAAAGGAGTCCAGGCATATGGGACAGACATAAAAAGTATGTCCAGATTTGGCCTAGTCAGAAAAAAGGAAAAAAATAATCAATATCCCTTTCATCACAAGGTCTTTGTGTAATTGATAACTAAATACTAATTTTTTAAAAGCCAGTTGTTTTGAACTTTTTGTGATTCTGAAAATAAATGTGAGTTTCTAACCAGAATTTCTGTTGTTAGCTTACTGGAATCCCTGACTACTACTGCACATCCATGTTAGGACTTTCAAAATGGCCTAGCAAAATTGGTTCATCTTTCATGGTTATCAGGAGGCAGAGGAAGATTAGAAAGGGCCATTTCCTTTTGGAAAAAATCTTTTGGCTACTGATTGTCCCACAGAGACTCCAACAGTCCATCTGGCAATAAAGCAGGGAGAGACTACAATGAAACTAGGGAGTCCTAAAATAAGAGATGAACATTGAAGATAAGAACCCTTTTTCTTGTTGTTGTTGTGATAGTGTTTTATCTTCTTGTTTATTAATTTTGTACTTCAGTTGTGAAAATGGAATATGGTAGTGACAGGGATTTATGTTCTCTGTTAATGTGAGCTGCAATTAAAACCTCACCAGAGCTGAAGGACAGATGAAGGAAAATCAAACGAACCAGGAGCTTATTTGTTTTCATAACACAGTGGGTCACAGTAGTACCCCCAGCAGGACAGAGGAGAAGGAAATAGAAAACCAGGACTATCTTCAGCTTGCTGAGGGTAGAGAGGGTAGAAAGCTGCAGGTAAAATTGCATTTGATTGTTTTATATGAAATTTGTAACTTGGCCAGAATCCCTTATACGAATTCTTCACACTGGAAAAATGTTACTCAGGGGAATCCATCTTATTACTTTTTTTCCATTTTGATGAAAAAAGTAATGATATGAAGTGGAAAATGTCAAGTAAAATTAATCTAAATATTGGCTTGGTGTAACACAATAGAAAACACATTTTACTGTGTAGTGGTGTTACTCACTGAAGTCTTTAACTACAGGTGTGCCAAACTGTCAAAACATTTTTACAGAACTGATCGATTTTTCCTCTGCTAAAAATGCTGCAGTCCCCAGGGTTTGTTCTCCCCTTGGACCACGACCTAGACAAGCTTTTAAACACTTGCTGCACAAGACTCACCACCCCTTTCCTTTCGTGGCTACATCCTAAATGGGAATATTTTCCATCTGCACAGTATGGCTCTATTCCTGCAGTGCCTAAGCATCTCACCTGGACCTTTCCACTTACACAAAGACAATGGTGTGAACGTGCAAGGCAGACCCCACAGAGCTGGTGGGGTCTGCAATTTAAGAGTAGGTACAGTTTATTTTCATTGCACATGTACAGAGAGCCTGGGGATAGCTCTGTGTGTCCTATCCCCGACACAGAGAAGCAGAGCAGGAATGGGAGCTCCATTTGGAGTGGGTAATGGAAATCTGCTGCCCAGGCTCCCTGAGGGTGTCCCTTGGGGATGCCACTAGAAGGTAGTTCGTCTGTGGTAAGGCTGAGATGCTATTGTTGTACTCCAAACCAGAGAGTTGCTTGTTATATTAATTGGAAGCTAGAAAGCTTCCAATGCTGATGGTCTTAGGTGCTTCCAAGTTAAGCAACTACTCTTTGATGAATATTTGATGCTAAATTTGTTACCAAGTTTGATTTTTAGATTTTTGGAATCATTTTGGTAATGTAAGCCAAGATACACTGGAAATCCTTGTGAGAGCAAGAAATCAATCCCATATTTGCAAGCCTTGGCCAGTTTCCTGAATGTTTGAATGTCCTCCCTCTTGGAGTGTATTTTGCTGAAATACAGCACTCCTGATTATGTGCTGTTTGGATGACAGCTTGAGAAATTTGTAAGAGTGAAGGGTGACCTACTTGCATCTTAACTTTTTTTGTGTGTTCTTAATGAAGATTTTTCCAGTTTAGAAGTTGATTTTAGTTTAATCACACATTGTCTAAAAGCCCTTTGTGTACCACAAATAGATATTTTCCAAGTAGACATCAAATAGCTATTTAAGAAGGATATGTTTATATCAAAACAATTGAGACTGATGTGTTAGCTAGTAACACTGCTACTTAGTTCCTGCTGTTTATACACTTCCCATTGTTTTGAAGAGCCATTTTGTCTCAGGTCACCTTCAATTCTTGTTGAAGAATATTTTGGGCCCTCACTCTTATGGATACCCATCTTCTTTGTTCTTAATTATTTTTCTCTTCTTAAATAAAAAAAAACATTATTCGCATCCATACACAAGTGCTAGTTGTTGTCAATGTTGTATTTTAAGAATTAAAAATAGCATGTGGCCACAGCAATTAGGATTTCATTATTTCAGGGTTAGAAGGATATGTGGTGCCTGTCTGCAATGTTCTCTGAGGTATCTTTGTTTCAAAGTCCATGCATTTGTTCATAAATAAACATCTTTAGGCATATTTATTTATGTCTGTAGACTTTGTCTCCCACTGGTGAGAATAGCTGGCTTACCTTCAATACACAACAAACAGGCATTTTAAATACAATTTAAATTTGCTTCTGTCTCTCTTCGCTAATGAGTAGCAAGTGATTTGCCAGCCCTAATTATGGTGTTATTGTGTTTCCAAGAGGCACATTGACATGAAATTCTACAGTGGCTTAAAGCATCTTGGTGTAACAGTGTCTAAACAGAGCAAAATCCAGCCTCTCTTTGTTACATGCAGCCAGTGACAGCAGCTGAGGCTTTTTTGGATGACAAAATGCAGGCAAACTAAATGTCAGATTAACACTGTTCTGCAGAACACCCCCAAAAGTAGTTGATTTTTAATTTTTAAAATTTTTTTTTGAAAACTCATTCTCTTCAGTAATGCATGTGTCGGCTCTGATGACATATTTGAGATGGTGCAGTGAACCGAGGGGGGCTGTACAGGAAGTAAAAATTCAGGTTCTTTTATATACTTGAGTACCACAAAGTAAGTGGGCGAAGATAGATGTGAGCCCTTTTCTTTTTAATTGTTTGCTATTTTTGTTTTTTGGCATTTTCTTTAGTGCTTTGATGCAAAATTGTACTGACAATCCCATCACCTGGAGCTGGGTTACGTGGCATTTGAAAAACAGCATGTGTAAGTATAGCAAGTCCTTTCAGAGGGCACAGCTGGCTTGGAATGAGGATTGTGGTATGGATTGTTGCATACAAAAATCTCTCTTCCTCTTTTTATCTCTCCTTTTATTGGAAACGTACTATAAGCACTGAGTTTGAGCTTTCCTTGAAAGCTTTAAAAACCCTTACGCTCATATAGAGCAACTTCTGTTTTCCTTATGTAGCTCCTGGTGCCAGAGGAATTTATAAAGTGCTTTTAGCAACTTAAAAGCCTGCAAAGTGCAGGATAATCCCTCCCCGTCTTTAACACAGTCCAGTATCCCTTCATCAGCTGTCCTAGCGGCACGGCTCCTTACTGTGCTAAAATGCCTTCTCCACCGTGCATGGGCTCAGCCTTGCAGACCGACTGGGGCTTGTTCTGACAAATGGATCTTATTTTCCATCTTATTCTTGTCTCTAGAAGGTTGAAATCACTGGAATTTGTAGGATCTTTCTGAGGCTTACCCATGTGTTTAAAGCATTTGCTTATACACGGTGATACCTGAATTCTCCACACTTGTCCCCCCGTTTTGTCACACCAGCTCACAGGCTTTTCCAATGCATGCCCTGCTGGCACATACAAGCACTGACATGTACAAGTCCTGAACGTTCTGGGGTTCTTGAACTGAGTTGAGACTCCACCACCCCCTTCTTCTAGAGGTGATTTTTGCTGCTGCTTCATGTGTCATTTTCTTTTACCTTTTGGTTCTCTGTCCTTTCACTAATAGTTCAAATATCTCTAGAAAACCTCATAATTGTATTTTTCAGTGCTATGGTGTGAATGGCCAGGGAAGGAGCTAAGGGTATGTCAGAGCCACATTTGAAGTTCTGTCTCTATAAGCTTAAAAATAAACTAAGGCTGGAGTTGCACAGAAGGTATTTAGGCACCTCACTTGAGACACCTGAAAGATTTTGGGAAATCCTATTTCCAATCTTGCAGGGATTTCTTTTGCCCTCTTCTTACAGCTTCCTGTCCAAGCTTTACAGATTGAAAGGAAAGCACATAAGATGAAATCCTGGTCCAGAAAGCCACATGACACTGCACAGTGCTTCTCTGGACTGGGATGTGAATCCTTGAATCCACTAAAAGTTTGGTACTTAGACATCTTTTGAGGATCACTGTGTGAGTATATAGCACTGGGATAAGAAGCTGGGAGATTCTGATTCACCCTTGTCTATCGACAGTAAATGATAATGTCTCTCCTTGTTTAAACTGAATAGTGGTTGTGACCTTTTTACTCCATATGGAAAACCCATTTCAGGCTGTGTCTTACCTTGTATTCCAGACAACAGCTGTGGAGGGACTTCAGAGCAGAAAATGCAGGAAAATTGGGCTCTGATACTGATCTGAACTGAAACAGTCAGGAAATACCATATTCTAGGCTTAGTGGGCACTGACAATTTTATTTTTTTTAAAGAACCCTAGTCCTTAATATGACCCACATTAAGAAAATATCCTGTTAAATTCATCAGCTGTTCCCCACATGGTCTTTAAAACACTCTCCAAAAAGGTATCTATGAATGTAACTTTCTTGGTCTCAACAGATTATTTAGTGTTTTCTTACTTTTACATGTCTCAAAGTTTGATATTTATCTGGAAAGGAAAAAATCTTTAGTAGCTGGTTATAGTCCCAGGTTCAGATAGCATCTCTTCATTTGAAACTTTATTCATTGATGTAAAATGGAAGGATATTTATTGGCATCAGATTTAGTGAATGGAATGTTTTTCTTTTTGACCTTAAACCAAATTGTAATGTAACATTTTAGACAAATGAAGTTCCTGTGATTGTTTGAAGGCAGTATGTTCTACTTCTGTTATCTTTAACACTGAGGGAAAAAACCCTCACTATTTTCTGAAATCAAAATCTAGTTTTATTTTAATAAAGTGTTGCATTTCTTTTCTGGCTCAAAAAGCCTTTAGGCAACAGATATATTTCAATGGGGTTGCCTCCAATTAACAAAGAAAGTACTGAGTTAAGTTAGCCAAACAAGTTATGTGACTGCTTTTCTTACAGCTGTCAGTGGCTATAATCATGAAAAAAGCAGAAATCTTCCAACTCTTTTGTGTGTCATTAAATCACCTTACTACTGTGTCATTTATAGCCTCTTCTCTAATACCTTTTTTTTCACTGAGCACTGACAACAACCTTTACCCTGATATTCTGTTTGGGTGGTCCTTTTACAAATGGCAGAGAGATAAACAATGTGAAAGTATAGCTGGTTCAAGGAACTATATTATATTACAATGCTTGGTTAGTTTAACTTTGGCACGTGATCGAATACAAGGGGTAATTATATTCTGGAGTTATTCAATATTTGAACAGCTTGGAAAGAACAATCTTTAGGGAGGTGGAAGGCTCAGTTTGATTATAGAACTGTCTTATTTATGCCTTATGGGACTACGCTGCTTGCTGTCTTGTCTCTGACAAAGGTGCAAAAGAAGTAAAATACTGACCAAAGATTTGAGTAATACCAATAAGAGTATTTCATCGAACAGTGGGTTTGATGAAGGCATGATCTCCCTGTTCCACATTATGCAGTTTCCTTTTCAGCATGTGTGAAAAGAGAAAAAGTCTATGCTAGTTGTATACTCAAAAATCAAATTAGCATTCGTACTGGGTTTATTGCCTGCCACCCTAGGTTAGCTTCTTACTTCAGTTTCTACTGTCTACTTATGACTATAATTTTCTATCAATCTTAGCTACATAGCCCTTAAACCGTCACTGGAAATTTGTGGGTAGCATTTGACCTGTCAAGCATATTAGAAAATTAATGGATATCTAAATCATCCAGGCCCCTCTGAAATCCCCATTTTTAATGTTTCTGGACTATTGACTATCTTAGATGTGGTAAGATGCTTTAATGATGAGTGCTTGAGGGCCTAAGACAGATTT
Source organism: Acanthiza pusilla (assembly GCA_036630365.1). Classification (NCBI taxonomy): domain Eukaryota; kingdom Metazoa; phylum Chordata; class Aves; order Passeriformes; family Acanthizidae; genus Acanthiza; species Acanthiza pusilla. Next base: position 17,543,021 of record JAXCHO010000164.1, read on the forward strand.
TCATCATTATTTGTCTGTTGTTTTGCCTCCATAAGGTGAATTGCTCTGTCTTTGGAGCTGTGTTTAATGTGTGTTAAAGTTCACTGCACTTCCCCAAGTTCTCTGAGGTAAAGCTATAAAACAACACTCTGCCTCTTGAGAGGCCAAGGCAGTTGACTGTTTGAGGGGCACTTGAGCCACATGATCTGTCCTGCAATGAACATCTGTTTCAAGATTCACAGCATGCTGGGAATGATTAATGAGTGTTTTTAAATGTATTTCACTTTATGAGTGAATACCTGACTGGCACTAAATGGCTGGTGCCTTTCACCTAGAAGGTATCACAGCATGCTCCTGAGCTTTGGAGTATTTACCTTGTGTTTTCTGTCCATCTTCTAGCAACACAGTAATTTGAATACGTAAACTTTCTGTGGATGTGTAGACTTGCAGGGAGTCATTAAGTGTGGAAGGTGACTTTCCAAGGAGATCTGACATAACTGAGAACCAGCAGAAAAATATTTGATCATTACTTGTCCAGGGATCCAGGTTCCTGAGAAAACAGAGAAGTTTCCTGACTTGACTTTCGGTGAATGAGGGATTTCCTTGCACTCAAGCAAGTCAGCAATTCAGAGCAATTGAGTGCAGTTGATATGCATAAGGGCCTCATTGTGGGTGGGTTTACTGAGCACTGTTGTGCAATCTGAAGGGCCCTGGATGAGCAGGAGGGCAGCAGGAAGATGCAGGTAATTGTTAATTTTCCTGTTAGGTACTAGCCACAACCTCTCTGACTAACTCTAGAATAACACCTGTCCTCACCACGAAAGGCTTTGAATATCAGCCACAGGTAGAATTCTGTGCCCAGGGAGAGCTATTCTGAAAGGTGGGAGTCTGTAAGAGGGCCTTGAGGATGAGGAGGGTGGCAGGGCCATGCAGAAGGGAGAAAAATCATCTTTATTATTCCTATAGTACTGCATAGGAACCACCTGGTTTTGTGGATATAAAAGTGCCTGTTTTGTAGACTCTGGTGAAACCTAAGACTGTAGACTGGAAAAAAAACTACACAAGTTTGTTCTGCACTTCACTGAAACCATTTACAGCTTAACTGGCAGGCAGACAAGGCATTTATGATTGCTGATCACTCTCACCAGCTGGACATTGAGACAATAGCTTTTCTCATGCTGTTGTTCTGAGCACATATGATGGCAAAAGGCTTTAGTTCTGCTTGGACTGTAATTTGGTTATATAAGAGGCTAATCTATTTTGTCCAGTTCCTAACTGTCCTGCAGATTTTTTTAATTTTAGGAGGAAGAATTATCTTGTAAATGCTTCCAAGGATGTAATCCATGTTCCTGCCGTTCTCAGACTCAATTTTGCTGTAACACTAGTGTGTGTGCGTATGAGTGACCTTAGGCTGCTCGGAAGAGAGAAGTGTTAGGCCAGTTGATATGGCCCAGTGTGCTCTTCCAGTTTCTGAGAGCTGACCATATGGGACCAGGCAGTAAATGGACCCTTTCCCTAAATCCACTGGCCAAGTCCCATCACCGACAGTGAGGACAACCCCTTTCCTCCCAGGTGATTCTTTGTTCTTTACACGAATCTGTTCCACTGCAGGAGAACTTTCTGTGCTGCATGAATAGCAGCGAGACTGAGCCATCAAAATCAGCTTAAAGCCCTTAAGCCCAAGATGTCACATCTGCTTTGCAGAAATTACAACAGGAAAACAACATGATTTAAAAAAGAATCATTTCAAAACAAACATTGTAAAAACTTAGTGGAAAAACATCTGCAGTTTTCAGACCATTACAGCAGTTTGTCAGGGAGGTCATGGAGCATTTTTGCATTTTTTTCCTTGAATTTATTATTGTTGCTTTATATTTCTAAATAGCATAATTTCCCACCAAGGAAGTTATGCTGATGTCAGCAACAGCATGTAGCTGCTAGGCAAGGTATACAGGGTGCCTGAAACACTGCAAAGAATGCGATAATTAGGACAGCACAATAAATATGAGAGGCAACATTTACAAGGGATTGTTCTCGTAAATTGTCTTAGAGAATGGAGATGCCTGGGAAAGAAAAAAAAATAACAAAACAAGCTAAAAAACCCTTTCCAAGCTGCTAGAGCAGCTAGCGGAAGAAGTAATAATGCCTTTTTACAAGCAAATAAAAAAATGCAAGCCTAGTGACATTTTGGACCAGGAAAAAGCACTACAAGTATGGCTGCACTAGAAAAGGCAGCATCAGGCAAAGAGGTATCGTGCCCGGATATTGCTGGCCAGGTATCGGAGCTAAAGCTGCATGGTGGTGGGAGAGCTGTCTGTGTGAGGTAAGGATGGCAAGAAGCAGAGTTGATCTGATCACACTGGACTTGGCTGGAAGTGCTCTCCCTACACTGCTTTCAAACCGGCTTGCAAAGCTAACAAGGTGTCTTACCAAAACCCCGCCTTCCTGGAGAAATGGAGGCAAGGGCAAATGCTAAGCAGGATCACCCAAGAGCTGACACAAGACCTCTCATGCTGTTAACATTTGACATGGTCACTGTGAGGACTGTGGTCCTGCAGACCTTCCAAAATGCTTGATTTCCTTATGAACTCTTTGCCAGCTTGGCGGATATGATTGAATAGCTAATAATGTTGCCATTGTGACAGAAATGTTTGCTCTCTCCTTCTCTCGTAGATTGGGGAAAGATTGAGGAAAGCCAAGCTTCACATAAAATCCTAAAACAGAAGAGTAAAAGAGTGAGTCACTTTGGTGGACTCTAGTGTACATTCAAAATATGCTTTCTTGTCATTAGCACTTGAATAGAAGTGCTGTTCCCATAGGAGTTGAGTCAGTTGTTAAGAGATAGCTTTGTAGCGACTGGCATAAATCAAGTCTCTAAACTTCCGGCATAACAGAGCACACTCCTGCCCCTGATTAACATTAAGCAAACCTTTCTCTGCAGTTGTGATGTCCCGAACTACGTGGTGTAACCTACAGAAACACAAAACTTGTCTGCTTTCCAGTGCCCAGTGCCACATATGGCTTTCTGCAGCTGACAGAAGGCAGATGCCATCAGACTTAGACTACAAAACTAAACAAAGATTGATTGCAGTGTGAAGGATCAGTGTAAATTTTGCCTAGGGCTAGGTTATGAGAGTGTTCTTTGGGATTAGCTCAAGGCTCTTCCTCAGACTTCACATGGCAAGTGGGAGGCCTGTAACAAATCTCGTAGGATGCGCTTTAGTTGTTTTACAGCTGCAGGAAAGAGCTGAACCATCAAACAAGCAAGACGGCTGGTGCCAGTGTTAGTGTTATATTCTACTGCCCTGTAATCAGGCTACACCCACTGATGCAAAGCTCCAAATAGCCCAGCATGTACAGAACTCATTCAACATGCATCTGAGAAATGCTCTGAAGTTCCAGAGCAAGAGAGCTATTTAGGTTTGCCCAGAGTAATGCAAATGCACTCTGCAAATACTTTGCAATGGTCAGCTTCCACAGCAAGTAATGTAAATGAGTGGGAAAACGTTGATACTTAGGTCTTGATAACATTGCATGGACACAAAGCATTTTTTCAGATACTTCTGATGTAGCCAGATTTAAGCAATTTCTGCTAGCTATTTCTTGGTGGAGATGCTTAATTTCTCTGTGAGTGGGCAGGGGTAGTACTCTACTTTTTAAAATTTTAATTTATTTCCTTTTAAAATTATTATTTAAAATTGATTTAGGGTAACATTAATTTCAAATATGAGTACACTTACAGATATTTCTTTGGTGGACAGGGAATATTTTATTCATTGTCCTCTTTTCAAGAATATGCCTGTAAGAATTTCCCCCCTCTGATTTTGCTTACCTGAACCTATTGTTAAGCTGAGATAAGGTGGAAAACCTGTGATCCACATTTAAATGGTGAGTTGGAAATGCTTCCAGTCATGTTTAAAGCTTGAACCCTTGTCTCCTTTAAACTTTGTCTGGCACACAAAGTAGCCATTTCCTGCACATTGAATCAATCAGGTGGGCTGTGCCATATATGAAGGCAGTCCCAGTGGGATAGGGACAGGACAGCAGAGCAGCACCAGTGTAGGATAGGATGTGAGCAAATTACTACTGGAACTGCCAGGTGCTAGTGAGAAAACTTGGGGACATTTCACCTGAGATGACAAACAGCTTTTTTCTACATAAAGCCTGTCCACCGAGAGCATGGGCAGGATGACGTTGACTTGACAAACACCAGAAAGGACCGTCTTCACCTGCGTCACCTCTCATTTCTCTAGCAAAAGAGCAAGAGAATGAGGTGATGGTGTGTGGGCGTATATGTACGAGAGAGTTGTTTCTGAGTTGATTGCGGATGCTGCGTGTATAGGAGCAGACTAAGAACCAGTCTGTTTGAAGAGCCAGGCAGGAAAACCAGGAACCTGGGTTTGTTTCTGCTGAAACAGCATATATATCTTGGATTGCTGAAAAAATACCTATTTCCACTTAGATGAACCAATGTTTACTGGGTTGAAGTGGAACATTGAAGAGTCTGTGACTTAATGGTAAAAGCCAGCTAATGTTGCCACTATGACTGCAAAGACATAATGTTCAAGTTAAGCAACTCAAGGATGCATGTGCAAAGTCAGCAGTGCAACCAATTTCTTTCCCAAAATGTTTTAGAACTTGAATACTGTTTAAAAGAAAAGCCCATAGATTTCACTGAATTGATCTAGTTGTAAAGAAATTCTAAAATGTTGACCAAAATATTTTAATTTTGTTTATCTTGAAGCTGATAATCACACCCTTGCTAAAGGAAGGACAATATTATGTCTATATGCACAAATTTTAACAACAACCCCAAATGGAATAAAATAAGACTTCTGTGCTAAGTCAGAACGTGTCAGACGTGGTTGATCTAATTTCCAGCCCAGTCTTCTTTAGTTAATAGGCTTTCCCCTCATACAAAATATTCCATATTCAATCTCCCCCGGTCTAGTCCCAGGTCATTCTTCTGTATTTTATATCCAGAGTTTTGATGGTGTAGAAACCAGTAACAGGCCTCTGCCAAATTCTCATCCTCCCATTTTCTTTTTTCTTCTTTGTCTTTCTTTTATTCTCTCTCCCAAACTTACAGTGCATTTCACAGTCAGCAGCAGTTTATAATGTTTTCCCTTTCTGTGGTGTGGAAGTCCCCCTTGAAGGGATATTCTGAAAAAAATCACCATGAAGGAAGGACCTGGAAAGAGAACATAAGCAGAGTTTATGCTCATGGGAGTAGCAGATGTGGTAAGCTACACTGCAGGTGATCTTTGCATCTAGTGATCCATCTGAAGTTACAGGTTGAAACTCCTGATCTCTTTGGGGACAGTCAAATATACCCTCAGAGACAGAAAAATCACAGAAACACTCCACAAGTCAAAATTGGTGGAGTTTTCAATTTGTTGACTGTGTCATATTCCAAATGGAATGAAAACTCATAAGATTGCAGTTGTTCAGATATTTTTATCACAGTTATCCAGGTCCTTCATACTACAGAAGAAGCTGAGACATCTGAAAGTATCCACTCAAAATGAATAGATTGATGAATTTGAAAAAAATGTGTACTGGAAACTAATACAGCTGTTCAATGTTTCCACAACTTGGCTGGTTAAAATACATAAATAATTAAAACTTAACCTCTAAGATCTAATTTCTGGTATGGGGGTGATATATCAGGAATAGCATTGGAAGGTTAATCTTGAGTAACAAAACTGTCTGAGATTCCACATTATGTCTTGGGAAAAATACTTTCCTGTACTGTGGATGTAGAGAAACGCTAACAGGTTAAGGTGCTCTTGTGGGAACTGTGAATCTTTAATTATATTCTCTCTTCGAGGCCTAATAGCTGGATCTAGCTTGCAGTAGGTGCTCAGAAAAATGTCAGTGGGTCCTGTTGAACCGGTGACTTCTTGAGAGAGAGGTTATTGAAACCATAAATAACACACTAGCAATAAACTCTACCATGAGGGAGTTGTGGTTGTCTGGTTGGGTCTCAGAGCGTGAACAGGTCAGCAGAAACAACTTCAAAACCTTCCTTGCCTTGTGAATCCTGTTTGTCTCTGGCTGTGGAGTAGTTTCCACATCTGCATTTCTGCGACACTTTGTGCCAAGTCCTGTGCACTCTGCTCCCCGTGAGTCACCGCATTGACCTCAGCTGGATGGCTCCTTTGAGTAAAATGAACACAGCTTGGGCCACTGCCAGCACAAAAACTAACAGCTAGTCACTGTAGCTGGACTTCAGTTTCCCTGGTGTTTCAAGGTACCTTCTTCGGCTGCCAAATGTGGAGTATCTGAAACCCCTGTGCCTTTTTACTTGAAGGCCAACAACCAGGCAGTCCTGAGGACTTGCACCATGATGGTTATCCCAGAAAATGTTCCGTGTTACGCAAAGACCAAAGATTCCATGACTTCTGTTGTGGGCTCTCTTTCAAAATATGTTTTTTATTTCAAGAAGACTATGTTTCCTAAGAAAGCTTTTAGTGACATGTTTATTCATGTTGGTCAAATGAAAGTCATGTGGCACACCTCCCTTTCTGCTGTGGTGAGCCGCACTGTGTTTGATATAATCCCACTATCTTGTGTGAAAAAAAGCCAGCTGAATATCAGATGTGCCTGGCTTGCATGTCAGTGAAACAGAAAGCATGTTACACAAGTCACCACGCTTTGTAAACTCTATTTTTATTTTGGAACAACCCTCCCTTCAACTTTTTCCGCTCTCTTTTCTTAGGCGTAGGGTGAATTCAGGGCTTTTCCTGAGGTAAGTGTATGAAAAGAAGTCATAAGCATCAGGGAAGGCACAGAAATACCCTGACTTTGATGTGGCTTCCTATGTTTCTGTGGTTAGTGTACAAACTGGTTAGCTGATTTTGTACTCTGCAGTGGTATGAAAGTGATTTCAGTAAGGGACTCTTGAGTTTTCTCTTGACTGTTTTCTCCATTATCAGGAAGTCAAAACTCAAGTGAAACACCATGGCTCCAAATAAGTATTTGAAAAATCAATATATTTGTTTGCCTTTAAAACATAAGTATAAGAATCAAAGTTATCCACTGCCTCTAATAATAAAGAATTCAAAGACCTTCACACTAGGACAGGTATTGACATGGTAGGGCTATTCAGCTTTATTTCCCTGCTTCTGTCAGACCAGTGAGAGAACTTAGGGCAGTTTTGATTGCCCCCAAAATCGTCATACTCCTCTCAGTTATTTCAAAGCAAACTGCATCATATTTTAAGTGCTTTAAATATGTGAGCCTGTTTAATATTAGGACATTGCACAGTATTTCGATGCAGCATTTGTCCAGTGATGTTTATTTCTGGAATATCCATTTCATACAAGATACTGCTGTCTTGTTTGCAATGGATAGCCAAGTCTGAATAGCAGATAAAAGTGCTTGGCAACACAGAATACAGAGGAAAACTTCATTTGTTTCACCCAGAGCAACAGCGACTTGCAGTTAGCAAAATAAAAAGGCTGTGCCATCCTATTGGTGGGAACTTAGGAAAAATCAGATATAGAGAGAGAAACAGGAGAAGAACAAAGGAGACAGCTCATGGGAACACCAAGATTCTTGTTCTGAATCAAGTCTGTTTTGTTTCCTTATTTATACCATGCCTGAAACTCACAAAATTTCCTGAGAACAAGGAAATTAAGTGAACTTAAATACAGCTGGATGTCCCTCTAGGTACACTTCATTGTAATACATTAGAAAAAAGTGAAGGATGTTTTCTTTGACAGAAAACAGACAAAAAGAGGGAATTAACATAATAAGTGAAAGAAAACACGCTCCCTCTTAGTCATGGTATCGTGCTAATGCGCTCTGATGTGACTTTGCTGCTCATGATGTTCCCTGTTCTGAGCGTGGCCTGGGCAAAGAGCACAGGAAAACAGCTTCACCAATGCTGCTTCTGCTGAACAGAGACCTGGAACAGCCTATTTTGTACTGGCTCAAAGTGATCTGCCCTACGCTTGACTTTGGAGCCTGGAGTGGCATGAGTGGCCAGGTGCCTCCTGCTGTTTGAACATGTTTTGTCATTATGTTATACCTGCTTAAGCCAAAAATCTTAGCTGGTTATGCAAAGCAACTTGAAATCACTTTTCTTTATGGTGGTCTTGCTTTCCTGTCATCTGATCAATCTGTGCAGGCCACAGTAATTTTTCTAGCTAGAGCCAGTAGGGTATGCAGTTTTCTTCCTCCTTAAGAAGCAGGTGCTGCCACCCTTACGAAGACCTTGTCATTAGTTAATAACTGAGCAGTCATGGACTTGTGCTTGTAGGACTGGGTTTTATTTTCTTTCTCTGCCTCCCTCATCCCTAGCCTACCAGCCCCTTTTGTTTTACTCCTTCTTGGGTGTTGGAGGGAAAGGGCACTGTACTCTTTGTGCAAAATTTAGCTTTAGGATGCTTTATTCAGTTAAACTCCACAGAGACAGAGCTAATATGGGGTGGCTGTAATGTTTGAATATTTGAAGAACAGTACTGAGCAGAGAGTTAATTTGAAATGCGAATGGGTCCCTTCGTCACAAACCCAGGACATCTCCTAGTGGACTTGTGGCACTTCAGCAGTTTCATTAAGCACTTGTGCAGTTATTAAACAAAGGAAATAAGGTGCAATCAAAAGTTATTTGAATAAGAGAAGCTTTATTGCTTTTGAGACTGCAAAGCCTTTTTTAGTTGCAGTGTCTGTGGAGCTCTAGGCTTTCTGGTTTTCTCAAGCCTAACCCTAAGCCGGACCCTAACCCTCAGCACAGGAGTAAAAGCAGCCTTTTGTTGAGGTTGAGATTCCCAGCCCACTGGTGCAAAAATCAAGTGAAAAGTTTTTTATATCTGGAAACATATCCAGAGCTGGATGACCTGAGTGGCTTCAGGACGTCAGAGCTGCTGGTCAAGTCTGGTTAATTCTGGAGCTTTTTTCCTTTTTCTTTTTTTTCCTCTTTTTCCCCACCCTCCCTCTCTTGCACACTTCATCAATTTCTAATATGAAACCCAAACCATTTCCTTATTTTCATCATTTAATTTGGAGCTGGATGGGACTTCTCTCTGTGTCCTCAGAATGATGGGGGCAGAAAGCTCATTTATCAAAGCTCTGCAATGAACAAAGCCAGAGCAGAGCAGCATAAGCATAATTAACAAGGAAAAAATGGAGCTTGTGGCTTGATGCTGATGGATACAAAATGTGACACAAAGGCAACAAAGCTTTGAGAATGCTTTGAACATAAAACCAGTCTCACGGGATGAACAATTCCATGCCAGAGAGTAATTTCAGGCTAAGATGGATAAGCTCAACTATCATGATGACCATACCGCTGCAGCTGTGTACGACCTAGGTACTTGTTGGACATGTTTCGGGGTTGGTTGGGAAGGAAGGAGCCAGTTTACTCACTTATTTTATCTTGGCATGCTGCAGTTGGATAGAGCATTTTTGTTATTGTTAGTTGTAGAATAGCGGAAGTGTGTGCCATGAGGGGATTTGTCCAGAGAGAAATGGCTTGTATTTGCTTGAGCTGTCATCAGCTCCTCTCTGCAGAAGACCCCAAAGACAGGACAGATGTGGTTACTTAGGCTCTGTTTGTATACATGATCACAAACCTACTGTAGCTTGTCATGCAGCTGAGCTCACTGTTGTGGGCAGCATGTCCATCTTCTCACCCCAACACTCTTTAGGGAAAGGAAAAATAAAATCAAATTCCATATGACTGCTTCTATCAAAATCATGTCATGAAGGATCCAGGGAAATAAGCTTTGAAAACTGTGCCTTTTCCCTGGAAGTGTTTCTTTTACCATATCCACATTTTTCTTTTCCTGTTTACTTAGAAGACTTTAATATTCAATTCCTGCAAAAATGTGCTTACATATTTTTACCAATATGGTCAAGTGTTGGACTAAATAGAAACAGAGTTTCAGCGTGCATAGTGGAAATTATCTTGGATAAGAATAAACCAAACTTCTCTCCTGAATAAAGGCATGGATTCATGGGCATGCAGAGCAGAGCTAGAGACTGTGTTGTCACTCCTGCTTTGTGGCAGCCCGAGCAGGAACAGTGAGGGTTACTACAGAAACCTCTGAGACTCCTGCATTTTTGAGATTTGTGGCAAGATTTCACAACAAAAAGGGAAGGAAATGGATATCACTCCTGCATTTATATGTCATAGAGCTGAATGGCTTAAATATGGGGTCGTTTCTTAAGTGTTATAATAGGTGAGGAATTCAGTCAATTTACACTGCCTTGTTATTGGTGTCAGTTTGATGTGGATAAACTGCCTGAGTCAAGTCAGCAAAACAAACATGACTTAATCATCAACAACATTAGGATAAAAACATTTATTTATGGAGCAAGCTGGTTGAAGGGCATGTATAGACAATCAGAAACGATTGTAGTACTGATCATTCTTCAGTTACTGTTCAACTATTTTTCATTGATTGTGTACCTATATTTTGGTTAGTGTGAAAAAACCCCAGCATTAATTGATGGGATTCATAGCTGCCCTATCATAGGCCAAAGTATTTAATTCTGCAGATTCAGGGATCTATACAACTTAAAGCAGTAACTTGGTATGCCACGCACTTTTCTGAATGCTTATGAAATAGGATAAATTTTCAAGACCAATTATTGATCATCTGGAAGATAAACTGGTCACGGTGTTGGAAAAATATAATCAACTTCTTTAAATATTGCAAGCATTAAAATGTTTTTGTGTTACATTTGTTGGTTTAAATTTGTGTTTACAGATTACACATGTGGTAGAACTCATCTTTGTTAGTGTCAAACTGGAATTCTGATTAAATCGCTGCAAGGGGCCTAGGCAGGACTTGTGAATTCATTAAAGCTTAGAAATTTTCATGCTGGTCTTAATGATAAAACTGTGCTTCTTCCTGTTTGTATTTTTTTTTTTTTAAATTCAATGCCTTTAGGCTTTTCATCTACTGTAAATATTTGTAAAACATAAGCTTGCTTTTGAAAGTAGTTATTCTCAGCTAGCTTGCAGTTGCAAATTTGACAGTCTTGTTTTCTTTTGCCATGTCTCTTCTTTTCCAGATCCCACCAACAATTTCTGAAAATTTTCATAATTATATTCTTAGTGTTTGTTTATAATTGTTGAGAATGAATGCAAATCATATGTTTCAGCGAGGTTATGTGGCGGTATGCTCTTCCTTTATACAAAACCACATAATTTTCAGATTCGACACATTTTCTCAAGTAATGCTTGTTTAAATCTGCATATATTATTTTTTCCTCCTCTGTACTGTAATAGTTCTGTTTTGAGGACTGTTTGGGATATCCAAGTCAGGATGGTGGGGTGGGAGAGAAAAAACAAAAAAAAGGACATATTGTCTGTCTAGTCATAGTTATGGTGCAAGCCATGAAATGGGAACTCTCATATTTCCTTTGCATACCTCTGACCTGGGAAGATGACTGCCTCTGGGGGAAGGAGATAATTTAATTTCCATTCATTTCAACTTTCATTTCTTTGCAAAGAGTCAACAGATATATTTCAGTTTCTGTGGGATCACTTATTTTGCTTGGCAATATAGCATATCTCTGCCATGGGACTTAGGTTAGACCACCTGGTTTCCTTCTCTTCAGACCCTTGGGTGGGCCTGAAACCAGGGTAACTTTAAAGATCTTACCTAGTACACAGTCCAGTTACTCCCTTAATTTTTACTTTGATTCTTTCTTGGATAAAAAAATATAGCAAAATTCCTCAGGAAGGGTGAGGACTAGAGGAAAGGTGAGCAGGGTAGAAAGGCAATGGGAGTCGTGGGCTGGGTTTTGTGTCTTGCAGTCCATGTTCTAAGCAAGGGTTAAAAAATTGCTTACCTTCAGGGCTGGTGTTCAATAAGTGAAAGCTATTCAGAAGTGTGTGCTCAACATGATCCTGGAAGAAACAATGTGGTTGAAATTCCTCAGGGAAATTAAGATAACTTCATTGCCATTTAGAGGGTTTTTTAAAAAAATAAAAATTAGTTTGTGGAATCAGTAAACCTCAACAAATTTAAAGTACTTCTGTCTTCTCAGACAAATTATTAGATTCCTAGAATGAATTCTAGTCTTTTTGTTAACTTTCATAAGTATCTCTTCAATAATTTGAAATTGTGCCATTGTTTTTTTTCCCCACGCTCAATACCATTTTCCTGAGTAGGAGGTACTCTGAATTGAGCTCAATAACAAACATGCCATTTTCTGCATCAGTATGTGATTTACAGACTGTCCTAACTTTAAAACATGTAAATAAATTGTGTATCTAGAAACACTGCCATCTCTTCCCAGTGAGAGCACTGTTCCTCATCAGGCAGGTCACATTTAATGAACACAAATACTTAAGTTCCTATACATGTCACTGCAACCAAGTGGTTCTGAGTACATGAAGAAAGCATCCCACAGTTTGGTCAATAAGCAGTGTGGCTGTCTTTATTCTAAAGCCCCAAATTAACTTCATACTCCAACCACCAAGTTGTTGGTAAGAGGAGGAGGAACCCAGAACAAAAAACCCTCTAACATCAGTTTTGTATTGCCTCCCTGCTTCCCTGACAAGTCTTGTGTCCACCTGGAGATTAGCATGTTTAGGTGAGAAAGCTGCAGTCAGTTTGTGGACATCCCATTGGTGCTCACCTGCTGCCTCACAGGTGAGGCTGACATGCTTCATATGTACAAAATATCAGATGTGTCCGTGTGTTTGACATGCTGCAAGTGATCTCAGGGTGGAGATATAAGTGAAGATAAAACCATGGTTTTCTAGAATAGCTCGTAAATGTCTGGTTTCCCTTTTCCTCCTACTGGACAATTGTCACAAGGTGATTAGCAGGAACTGAGTATCAGCACTGACCAATGCAACAGCACTTTTTAGGATTAATTTTTTGTCTTTAACCTTTTGGTGGACTGTCACTTTTTGAAAGTAAATGCATTTCTTATCTCTCGTAGTAGGGTCTCTTTTTAGAGGTATTCAAATAAAAGAATAAACTAATCAGCCTTCAATACATAAATCTCTGGTATTTCTTCACCCTTCTTCTTTCATGAGGCGCATTAAGTGCTTGAGTCAGAGAAGCAGAGGTGCTGTGAACACACCTTAATACAGAACTGCTCTCCCTAGAAAATTAGAGTCTCCTGACAGTAATCTACAGATACGTTTAAGTCAGTAGGACTTTGATATTCAGGAGTAATCGAGCCCTAGTGAGCATATTGGTGCCATATCATATGTCTGACCGTAGAAAACAATGAACTGGACCATTTGGAGCAGCCAAACTCTAGTGGGAAATAAATGCAGCTGCCTCATTGTATCAGCTTTCCATACCTTCTGACTCTTGAAGGGCCTTTTGTGCTAGCAGAAAGCTCTCTAAGGTGGCCAAATTGTCATCAGTGTGCAGCTTTATCCTGGGTGCAGGTTTCATTTGCCTGAGTGGGATCTAATCTAATGTAACCTTAATATTATACTGACAATAGGAGACTGGGGTGCACTTGGGTTGTTTTGTTTCATTTGAATTTTGGGGCTTTCCCTGCCTATAGTTATTTCCTGGGAGTGTCTTGTGGGGCAAATTTCTTAAGAGAATTCAGAAAATACACATGTCATATCTTATTAAAATGCTGCTGGAGACCTATAACTGCCCTCAGGCATAATGCAAACATACAGATGTATCAGTGACCAACGAGGAAGCAATAACTTGCTGCATTTGGAATGCACAAACATGCTGAGATCAGGTGTTCAAAGCTCTGGCTTTTGTGTACCATGTAAACTTCTGGCTGTACCTGAACAAGTTTGCTCTCTGGACTCATGTGTTTGAAAACTTACTAGTAATTGCAGGACTGGGATTTCTTGTCCACATTCACACCGAAGCTTGTGCTGTAGATCATTGTGGGCGTAACACTGTTCTGTTATTTGGAACAAAGCATGATCTTACCAGAAAATTCTTCTTTGTACTGGGGAGAAGCTTCTCTCAAAGTTTTTGTAACTTCTCTTAGCTCTTTTTTCACTTTTGGTTTGAGTTAATGACTTTTACTGCAGCAAAGGTAAGCCAGTATTGCTCAGCATTTCTCCTCTACAGGCAGAGCATTCATAAAAGGTGACTTAAGCTTTCCTTGTGTAATGCAGAGTCAGGTCATGTAATTCTGTGAAGCTTTGCTTTCAGGGTTGCCACATAGAGAGCCAGGGATACAAATAAATGTAAGCAGAGTGTTGTCTTGTCCTATAGTCCCTCAGAGAGGAAATATACATTATTAGGGTTTAAAATACTGAAATTGGTTTCATGTTTCTTTGATTATACAATGATATAACCAAAAGATAATATGTTTCAGTAGCAGAGAGGAACATAGAAAGAGGATATATGAGTGGCATTTTGCTTTTGTTAGTGTGATTACTAAGTAACTGGAGTTAGGTTTGATCTGTTTTGGTTCTAAAGAGTTTTGTATTGTAAACATGAACAGGAACCAGACTTGTCTTATAATTAATTTTTAAAAAATATAATGCCATAAGGCAAATAATTATTTGGTCAATAAAGTGTTCTGATGAAAACAGACAATGAGAAACTAGATAGTATATTGGATTTGATAGTATGTGGAGCATATCTAGTTTCACTGATAATTTGGGCTTTTGTTCTTAACTTTGAGCCTAGGAAACCAGTATGATAATTTTTTAAACTTCCTTTCACATTGGTATTTAGTAATGAAAAGTGGGGAAGCCATGGAAAGAATGTTTGAGATGAAATGATCTTGTCTTTCAAGAGCATTAGACATGGGACACTTTGGTTTGTCATTTGATCACCTTACCTTAAATTATTGAGGTCCTAGACCCACTGCAATAGGGTGGGAATTCCCTCTTTCCCTTCTCCTCCACTTCTTCCAAAAGAAGCCGTCTTGCTGAAATACTGCTGGTGGCCAGAGGTCAGAAGTACTCTGTGTAAATCCTTTGTATTCATCTATGCATTGGGAAATGCGAGGCGGGAGCGTAAAGTGTTTAGTTTTGGCCAAGCACGCACACCACCATTGAAGATTACATATTCAGGTGTGGAATCTGCAATAAAGGGAGAAACAAACGCACAAGTAAAACCACATGAGGCCAGGCTGTCTGTGCTCCAAGGCTGGCAGAAAGATAGCTGTGTCAAGCAAGCAAGGTGCCTTTTAAGTAGCGGGCAGCCATCCAGTTAGAGACATTCTAAGTTGAAGTGTCATACTTTTATGGGATAGGAAATTGAAAGACAATTCCAAGGTAGTGACAGAAGACATCACAGCTCAGAAATGACATGTTAAAAAACCCATAAAAATTCTTTGAATTCTGCTCAAGTGCACATCAATCCTTCTGTTAGCTAAGGTGGAAGGATGGTGTTACGATTTTGGCTTTGTTGAGACACCACACACCTTTTTGGCAATCACAGCTCATGAATTTGGCACATTACCAGCAACTAAATTTTTCAGTTTTGTGGAGGAAATGGTAGGTGCTCTGGAGGAGTTGTTAAGGGGTGATGCAGATCCCCCATTGATGAGGGTGGAATGAAAGGACTGCAGAACTGAATGTGCTTCTGTGAGCAGAGGTCATGGTCATCCAGCTGGCTTTGCAGAAATGCTGGTTGGTGGGTGGTGCCCTACAGTCTTGGTTCTGCCCAAGTATTCATTCCCCCATCTTCATTTAACTTTGCTGTTTTAACCCCCTGAAGAAAAAGATCCATTTAGAATTTTTCACTTATCATGGAAATACTTGATTTGCTTTAAAGAAATATTCTTTCACCTATTTTTCATCTAAAAGAAAACTATTCAGCTACAGCTCATTGTGTAGCTACAGCAAGACAGTGAAATAATTTTCTAGATGTGTGAGTGTATGTCTGCAGCATTAACTGCTCAGTAATAAAGCCATTGTGTTGTGAAGGTAATGGAAGAGGGATTTCTTAAATAGACTTGAGTTTTTCATATTTAAAAAAATTAAATATCAGCAGTCTGTAGCGTGGTGAGGAACTTCAAGCAATGAGAAGAAAAATCTCACTATGACCATAAAGTGTCATATCTTATATCAAAGAGCCTTCTCAGAGCATTTCTTCTTGCGAATTGCTCTCCAGATCTAACAAGGTTTCTTGCTGATTGCCTCTTTCGCTCCTGCTTGTCAATGATGGTTGAAGGACTGTAGCTTTACTTGGCAAAGAGGGAATTACTCCTCTTGAGCACATTAAATTTAAATCGTGTGCTTCATGTATCTTATCCTTTCCAGCAGTTATATGTTGGCTTACATTTTGATAAAGCCACGTGTATTTTGAGGAAGCACAAACATAAGTTTCAATTATCTAGAGAAACTACTGCAATCAAACATATGTTTGAATGGAAGATCCTTGAAGTTTGTATTTATTTTGACATTATCATAGCTTTATAGACTTTACTAAAACAAACAAGCAGTGATGTGATGGGGATGTAGCATTGTTAATGCTCGGTCTGCCTCTGTGGCAGCAGAGGGGGAAAAAGTAGTGATGTCAGTAGATATTTTGTGAATTAAGAAATGAGGATTTGGACAATGCGGCTTCGATGTATCCTCTTTAGTGTTCATATTAGATTGTGCTCGCTTATGCTCTGATTACATCACTTGTTAGTAGCAAAAATGCATTCATTCTCAAGACAAGTGGTGAGCGCAGACTTTTAGGGCATGGGATATTTAAATGAAAGTCGTGTTCTGGGGGTTTGGCTTTGTTTTTATTGATTGTTGGTCTTTCCCCCCCCCCCCCCAAAAAAAAAAAAATTTTTAGATTGGCTTTTGCCCAAAAGGAATTGTGTAATAGGTTTTCAATTACTGGAAAATATGGGGACTTTCCAGTCTCTTCCATTCAACAAGGCAGATGTGATTCTTGCCTGGCTTTTGTCCATTAAGAAAAAAAGCTTGTGAGACAGGGTTGCTGAGAAGTAGGGATTTTAGACATGGAGCACATGAGCTACATACATTTTTGCATACTAATGTGTCAGCTCTTATATTCTCTCAGTGGTTTTCATAACCAGGGATTTGAGATTATCGTGAAGCCTTCCTTCATCTCTGTCGAATGATATTTTTTGTTTTCCTCTACATTTGCAAAATAAGCCTTCTCAGTTATGGCTAACCTTATTAGCAGCAAAGCACATATAAAACCTGATTTTTAGAACCTACACTTTGAGTCTTTCGGCTATTACTGGATATGTTGGTCATTCTTTTAAGTACGAAAGCCATAGCTATGAAGTTAAACAAGTTAATTGTGAGATGTTCTCAAATGTATAGACTGCAGCAACCAGTAGCACTCTATGTGGCTGATTGCTCAGAGGAAGTAAAAAACTACCGTAAGTAACAAAAGTCACACTTTGCCACAATTCAGACTTCTTTAATTTAATTTTATTTCCCAGATCTGAGTGTTTGTGCCTTTTTTGTCTCTGTTTACCCATCAAGACAATAAAAAATGTTTGGGTTGGGTCTTCCAATTAAGGTGGAGAAGAGTGAGAGCATTATTGCAGCCTGTCTTGCTCTTAGTGGGAAAGAAAAATGAAGTAAAGCAGCTGGTGTAGAGTGGTGTGTATGTATGTGTGCATTACAAGAGGTCTTTGCAGATTAAAGGTAGCCAATAACAGGTTTCTGAAAATGCTAATAGAACTGACTTTTAAAAAAATATGTACAGGACATGCTACAATTTCTTCCCAATGTCACAAGCGTAGCTTACTCATTACTCTGAAATGATGTCAAGACAGTGTAGAGGGGGCACTCATTTTCCACCTGTCCCCTTCACAGCTGTCTCAATGGAGTAAAAAACTGAGTGACTTGACCTAAATTTTACCTTGAAGTCTAAGGCAAGATGTAGTACTGTGCTGCCTGACAACTCCTTAAAGAGTCCTGTTTTCCTCGGAGCTAGGGACAGGGTAGCTGTTTTTCACTAACTTCTTCATTTGAATTCCTGAGCTAAGCCTGGGAGCCAAATAAACAGTTGAAGCTGGTTTTTATGTCTAACACCTGATACATACGTCCTGCCTTTTCCTCAAGGGTAATGACTGCTTCTTATTTACTGCTTAGGAGTGGATAATTAATTAACAGGGGTGAGAATGTGCATGCTTGACTAGACACTCAAAAATCACATAAGTGATACCTGGGTTTGAATAACATTATTTTAGTATCATAAAACAGCCTTGAACTGGAAAAGTTCTATTGTCAAAAGTATGTGCTAAAACTTTTATGACTATGCTGTAATTTATTTTAATTACAAATAGGGCTTGTCTTGCTCAAGGATATTTAATCTCTACCAGTAAGAGAATAAAATCTTTGCCATAGTTACTGGAGGCACTTTGTTGCATAGTACTGGTATTTTTCTCACAAGCTCTCTTAGTAACCAGCTTAGATGAATGGAGACAGGTACATGAATAGGACTGAAGTGCCTTTTGCTTAACTAACTTTCCTAAGATGTGCTTGGTGGAGCATATGACTATTGAGACAAGTGGTCAGGGCCATCAGTTTGCCGTGTGATGTTTCCTTTGTACTCAAAAGAGGTTAATGGTGGCTGTATTTAAAATATCTCCACTAGAGCTATGTCTACCACTTGTTTACCATCAGAATTTTCTTCTTAATTTATAAGAAAAATACATTATGACAGATGGATTTTTTATTTATTTAGTAGAATGTTTGGTGACGTTTAACTTGAAAGCTACAGTATAGGAATTCAATGAAGGGTCTTTGTGTAGGGTGAACCTCCTTATCCTGAACTTATTCACAGGCTACTGATAACTTCTAATTAATATCCAAGACACAGGAAGTCATGAGTCTGTGGCTGAAGACTAGAGTTCCACCAGAACGCTCTGAATGTTGGTTTTAGTTAATTAAGCATAGTAAAATGTTGGTTTTAAACCTCATTGTTCTTGCATGATCGTGTTTCATTGTTGCACTCTGCAAACATTCTCCAGAGAGCTGTATACTGAGAGCTTGTCTGTGACACTTCTGTGGCTGTGTGTTTCCAAACAGGCTGCTCGAGCACGCATGAAAAAGCCGGGGTGAGCTCGCAGGGCAGGAGGTCAAGCGCCGTCAGTCATGGGCTTGTGATGTGAGAGTGCTCTCTGGGCTTGGCGGTCTGTGTCGGGTTCCAAAAGGATCCGTCGCAGATGTTGCAATGGTGTTTATGACATAATATTTCTTCCCAACACAGATCACTGAAAGTGGCCATCAGTAAGTGTATGCATGGGGAACATTTGCATGTGTGATTTCATGAGGGAGGCAAGTCAACCATCACATGCTAGAGGAACTTGGCCAAGTAATATACATAAAACTGCACTATGTCTCGGTGCTATCCCAAGAGGACCTGCATGCAGATGTTAGTGGGGCATTTGCAAAATGAAATCCCGTCGAAGAGAACTAAATCAAAGCTGCACTGCTGAGACATGAAGCTCGAGTTCTTTGTGGCACGGTTTCCTCAAGCAGTTTTTATAAACACTTCCTAAACGTTTTATGAGCTATGAAAACAGTTGGGGAAACTGTGGAGCCACAGAGAGGTCACATGCTAAGTACATTGCTGGAAAATATTCAGTAAAGTTTGAGAACCAGCAATTCCCTGACAATGTTATGGACATGTGACAAGCCTCTATTAATTGCCTTCTGCTTAATTATTTTTATTAAGACTTTTCTGTTCATATTTATTTCTCTAAAGAAAATGCTGTGCTCACTAGACACTTATCTTAATTCCATGGGTTTTTTTATTTGACACCATAAATTGTCCTGAATGAGAAGGTGAAAATTGATGGGTTTCTGCCTGTGCCAGTGTATGGTCTAGATTATGGAAGTAGGGTTTATTAATAAATAAAATCCTTTTAAAAAGTGTTATTTTCTTATTTGATTTATGTTTGTAATTTCCGTAAATGCCAACAATTTATATTGTGGTCTCCCACTCTCTAAGTTACTGGACTTTCTGCTGACTTCCTTTGGGTTGCCTGAGAATATTCTTTGATGTGACTGTGCAGAATTTATTCAGCGTGTCAAAGCATTCTCTGTGTTCAGCTTTAGCTGGTTTCTCTGCTGAACAGGTGTATTCTCCTAGATGTCTCACTGATGGTCT
This sequence comes from Acanthiza pusilla, assembly GCA_036630365.1. Classification (NCBI taxonomy): domain Eukaryota; kingdom Metazoa; phylum Chordata; class Aves; order Passeriformes; family Acanthizidae; genus Acanthiza; species Acanthiza pusilla. The sequence continues at coordinate 17,563,006 of JAXCHO010000164.1, forward strand.
GCCCATGTCAGACAGATCCATTTCACTGAACTCTGAACAAAGCTGTCCTATCTGAGAAGGCTGCAATCTTGGAGGCTTCCAGCTCTCTTTCTTTCTGCAGTGTATCTATCCAGGAAACCTTGGCAAGCATGGCACACTTTATTTTAATAGAGAAGAAGCTAAAAGCATCCAAAGCTAAGCACTAATCTGAGAGTGCACAAAATGCTCATCTGCCCTCTTTTCTTGAAGATAAGGCTTTGAAATGGTGGTGAGTAAACTAAATGATAAATCAGAAGATGCTGGCAGTTTCAGGAGCAGAAACTATGAACTGCACATTAGGAATGCTTTATATTCATTAACAGAGCTTATACCATGGGGCTGTGTGGTTAGCCATCACTTTCCCCTCTAATTTTTGGCCTTACTGCAGAAGCAGTGATGTTAGCTGTGGCCTTTCTTCACCTATAAAGGAAGGGGAAAGCTGGAGGAGGGTGAGTAAGTGTCTTTTGGAGTGATGTCAGGGGAGACTTAATCATCTTCAGATTGGTGCCTGTTATGTCAGTCTGTTAGTAATTAGGACAGAGCCCACTTGCCATGCAGGATAGCTTTGGAGTGCCTGCTCCCCACCCCTGAGGAGAGCCAGCGTGGGGCCCGACTGATGCACAGCTACTCTCCTGGATCTTTCTCTGAAGTTCAGATCACAATAAAGAAAATATTTGGGAAGACGAGGGGGAAGAGCCCACCCCTGTAACATCTCTGTGAGGCAAAAAGGCTGTCAAAGAACTATGTGCAGCTATTCAGGAAGTAATATTTCAGGCAACTTGGTCTCAATATTAAGATGAAAAAATACTGAAATTTTCAGTAAGTGACTTCTGAAAGAGCCATGTCACACTTCGCAGAAAAATAAATATGCAACAAAGACAAACTGGGTAGAGAGGCTTGATTTTCTTTCATGCATAAAACCTATCTTTTTTCTTTGATTATTATCAAACATGCATATATGTGAGAAAGAAGAAGGGATATTTGGTAAATATTCTCCTAATTGCTTTGCTCCCTGTATGGTTCCTTACTTAATTTTACCAGTTTCTGTAGTCCTTGAGAATTTTGCTCACTCAACAAGCAGCTACTGCCACGTACTGAAACAAATGTAAGCATATTTATGATATCTCTCTGACTTTCTCCAAGATGTTCAGGCTTTTTCTCAATTCTTGCCTACTGAAGAGATTCATAAATCAAAGGAAATAAGATGCTCAGTGGAACCTTGCTGAGTGGTTGGAAATCTCTAGGTGAATGCATATGGGACTGAAGCATTTGGGAAACCAGATTTTGAAGTTGTGACTGTTGAACTGAAATTGAATGTTGAAGGTGAGCACTCATGCTTAACTCTGATGTCAGCGTTCAGCATCTCAGTAACATCAGTTCTTTCCAAATCATCCCTTTTGGGCCATTTAGCATGGCCAACACAAACTTTGAAGAGCCCAGTTATGCCTCAGCAAAAGTCAATGGGGGCAGAGATCTACAATCCACATTTTTGGGGTGATTAAAAGGTATTGATGCACATACATGAGAGCAGGCCTTAGAGAGTTCTGTAATTCTAACCAAGGAGGTTATGCACCTAATTACCTCTGAGATCAATGGGGCATTATGTATCCGTGTCCCTTTATGCTTTTTGAGGATCTGACAAGATCCTTTCCTGTGTCTGTGGGTATCTTAGTGTTTTTTGAAAGTCTTTGAATTAAGTTCTTAAAACTATGGAAGGCTTATAGGAGCTCCCACAAATATTTATGGACTCTATCTCCTGCCACACCCACAGGAGTCTTATTTTGAATTTGTTTCCACTGCTTTTGCAAATATGATGGGAATGAAGAAAATGAGTGAATCCCACGGTTTCAGAAACCACCCCTGGCAAATCTTGTTCTTCTCTAGGTCCAAATAAAATTAAAATCATACACAAGTCTATGTGTTTCCATAAACAGCTTGGCTGCTTGGATCCCACCATGCAGGGAGAGGCAGGAAGCTGACAAACAGGAATGATTTAGTGAGGATGGGGTTGTTCACTTTTATACAGAGGGTAAAGGGGAAGACAAAAACTACTGCTTGAACACTTCTCAAATTTAACCTAAATTGAGGCTTGAATGCGCTCCCATTGACGTCAGTGAGAGTTTTATCATAGGCTTCCTGGGGAGCAGGATAGTGTCTCCTGTGTAAACAAGAGAAACGTGGATGTTTCTTCTCCTCTCTGTTTATTAGTTATTTGTGGTCCTTACCATAGCAGTCTGAGCACCTACACCGATGTGGCTGGAGTCATTCCTGTGCTGTGCCAGTGAGACAGATGTGGTGGTCTGCTGCTTCAGAGGATGTGAAGCGAGACACAGAAAGCTTGTGATGCTGTTTCCAGTAGAGTGCACAGAAGGAGTCTGGCTGGCTCTGCTTGCCTTTTTGTGAATTGGAATTGGCAGACTACTGTAGTTATCCTCAGTAGAATTTAAATGTGAAAGCTCAACTTGGAGGTGAGAAGCCCTGAATATTTTCTGCGGTAAACTCTGGACTGTTGGCTTCATTGCTTAACAGTTGACTTCATTGCTTAAGGAACTCAAGGCTTCTACTCACTCCAGCAGAACCAGAATTTCTCCCTAAAGATTTCATTCAAAGTCCACTGAAAGAGATTTTTGGTCTGTTCAATTAAATGTGGGTCCAAACCCATCAGTTCATTCATCAGTTGGCTGCATTTTTGTGCTGAGGCTGACATTTGCTTCAGCTCCTTTCCAGCATATTTTAAATTGAAAGGCAGTCCGTACTTTGACCTCTCTTTGAGGCATCAAATTAAGACAACTGAGACCAAGTGGCTTGAAGAGTGGAATGAGAATTGGAAGACCTTGGCTTTGGTTTTAGGTTTCACTGACTGTTTTAGACTTGTAGAGGAGTTAACTTCTGTTTGTTTTCCCTCCTGTAAACACTGAGTGTCTGTCTTGTTGCAGAAAGTGCTGTTTTGGTGGCGTTTTCTTTGTCCCTAATAATTTAATTTCATTGTTATCTCCTCAGTAGGAAAGGGCACTTGGCTCTTTCCAGGTTTAAATTCTTATAAAGCATTTAGCAGGACTAGAAGGCATACTCTCAGCTCTGAGATGTTTCCTTGCTAAAAGTTGTTGAAGTGTGCATTCAGGGGAGACATAGACCACAGAAAGTAATAGCTTTAGGTGCCTTGTGGAGTTCCAAATCATAAGAGATAAAGCCATAATGTGACTATTTCAGCATTTTCTCGTTTCCGTGAAGTCCACAATAACATGAGGGTCAGTCTTTTTTGTGACTTTTGCGGGAAACCAAAATGGCCAGAAAAGATGAACAAACTACTTTGGAGAATGAAGAGAGTGATTTTATTTGGTGACTAGACGAGAGGTCTTCATCCTGCATGCTTGTATTGGCTGAAGGGTCTATAATTTTTTGTTTGTTATGTGTAATATTTTGGAAAACACTGTGACAAAATTTAGAGTTAATTTAATGTATGCTTGGATAGAGTGCAGACATGACATTGTTTCAAAGAATTTGTGTACATCTTGATGTGAAGCATTTATGACCTTTATTTACAGCTCCTTCTTATTTGGTGTCCCAGACTTGTAATTCAATTTATGTGCATCTGAATCATACAGGACTACTCACCACTGTTCAGTTCTTCTTGCCCAGTTTTTCTTTGGCCAGGAAATGTCATTGTTGAATAACTTTTGCCAAACCCTGGTAGCTGCTTGGCTTGGTTGAAGGGATCTCTGGTGTAGCCTTGGTGGTTTGTTGGGGTTTTTTTGTGCACTTGAGGTAATGTTGGTTGTAGTGCTGTTGTTTTGCTTGGGAACGAAAAGTATTTGAAATTGGTAGAGCTGATATTTTTAGCTTCTTGGCTTTTTCTGGAAGAAGTGGGTGCGGAATGAAGGCCTTATAAATTCATTTCTCTTTTATATGGGCTTTGACTGCTTTACAGTCCACGTGGGACAGTAAAAAATTATAGAGTATCAAGTTAGTAAAAGGTATTAAGACAAAATATCCAGTTGCTGTCCAGCCTCTCCATGAAGGAAATACTGTGACATTTCATCTGAATTTTCAGTTACCATACGCTATCAAGAATGTGGTGCAAGGGTAAATTTATAAATTACTTTGAAGCATCATAAAACAGACACCCTTGCCTCTCCCACAAGAGTTACCAATTTTACCAGGGAACTCTTTAGTTGATTTCCCTCCATATTTTTTTTTTCTTTTTAAACCAGAAAGCAGCCTCACCTACCCTAATCCTGATTTTTTAAAATATGTTGGCCAATTAATGTCTTAATTGAAAGAAGACATTACACAGAATTCATCTGTTTTCTAGATTATATGCACATAATTTATAACACATGTTGAATTCATAACAGTTATGAGTGAACACTTTCAACTCCTAAAAGCATTTGACACTTAAATTAACAGTGTCTCCAATGTAATCGTGCCTTACCCACAGTATTAGATGTTTTGCTTAGAAAATGCGTACTCTAAGACAGAGGAGTTAGGTTATTAGCATGGACTTTAATTATATGAAAGGAAAAATATCTAGATAGTTGTCCATGTTCCTCAAGAAAAGCTTTTTTTTTCTGTTCTAATACTGATATCATATTTACTGAAAGATGGAATGACTCCCCCAGAATCAGTAGAACAGATTTAGTGTAAGTTTGGTGCAAGACTCAAGCTGGACCTTAACTGCTAAAATTCATATGTTTCATCCAAGACCAGGGGATAATTTTAGGAACAATTTATTTAAGTTATGTGTGCTGAGGTAAGGCTCAAGTGCTGCCTTTTTTTGAAAAGTGAAAATTGTATTATAAATGTCAGTCTTCTATCATAAATGTCAGAAACACACTTTTTGGAGTGGTAATTATTCCCAGAATAAGCATGCAAAAAAAATGATGAACTGTACCCTTATATAAATTTTCCTCAAGCTTGATAAAACAGTGAACACTCACTATCCAAATCCTAAGTGAAAAGCAATGTTGTCATTGCCATCTGTATCTTCACAAGGAACAGAAGTCTCCAGAAGGAATAGAAGAGGAGGGATTTCCCAGCAGAAGGTGGCTGGCTCCTGAAAAATGCTTCAGAAAGATGAGCAGCCATAGAAAATGAAGAAAACTTGCAGAGACCCTGGGTACAAATGTTCACGGTGTGGATTATCTATTGTTTGTAGTTCTTGTTCCTTGCCTTTGAGACTGTTAGGGAGAGTTCTCTCGAAAGCTCTATCTATCACTACAGACACTCAGGGGTAAATCTCACTGTAACTAGGAAGGAAATTCTGTAGATTAATGTTTTGGCTGGATGCCTCATGAAGAAGGCATTAGCTGAAATATTGGTCTATAGAACTTCCTCTCCTCAGCTGTGTTCAACCTGTTAAAGTCCCCGTTCAGAAAATATCCAACCCATGATTTGCTGAAATTACGTCTGGGAACCTGGTAGTTCTGTCGGATTTGGAGGGTGGAAGGGTTTAAAGACCTGAGGCAAATGGAGGATCCTCTTGACTAAGAAGTAGTTTTCCACAATGAAGAGCAAATTTGGATTTTTTTCTAAAAAGCCAGAAGCACTCACAGAAAAAGGTGTTTTAAAAAAATACTGTGAAAGTAAAAACTGAAGACTGACCCAGTCATGAGATAGAACCTAGGAATAATGGATAAATTTACTGTTTAGTTGTTTACTTGTTTTTCTTCATCTGACTTAGTTGAGAGTTAATACAAAACACCATAAAAATGCTATAAACTTTCCATGAAAATATTGTTATATTGTAAGATCCACCCCCCCCCCCCCCCGAGAGACAAGTTTACTAAATATCATGTGGATTGAATAGTAGTGACCCTGAGGACAATTCCTTGCTCCCAGCTCTGACAGAGTCCATCATCACTGCCCTTATTATCATTTGGTTTCTCAAAGGTCAGGCACAGAAATTAGGCATAGGAATGATTGCTGGTTGTATTCAGAGGTTAACTGAAAGGATCATACAATTTCCTTAACTGTAAGAGAAATTATTAATATGGAATGCTTTTCAAAGTAGCATCCCATTCTTTATAACAACACAAACCTCTTCAGTATTTCCTGTATGGTATTTAGTCCAAGCCTCCTCCCCATTATCTATTAATACCTTACCTTTAAATCTAAGCCTCATCCCCATTATCTATTAATAGCTTATCTTTAAATTCAAACTCATTTTTTTACTGTCCACTCAATCTGAAAGATAAAGGACAAAGGGAAATGAGGAAAAAACCTCCGCAAACCAACCAACAGAAAAGAAAAACCCAAAAAGAAAATCATACCAGGACTGTGGTTACGAGAATATTTGCAAAGGTCTTAATAACTTCACTGACATAAAGCATTCTCTCTGCACTCAATGCAGGTGCAGTATCCCAGCTCCCTGGAGAAGCTTGTCTTTAAGTCTTTTCTCCTTGAGTCTTTCCACTCCAGTGAGAGGTGGGAGGCACAGCTAGAAAGCATGTTCCCCTAAGATTCCCCCCCAAAGGTACCAAAAATGTTGTGTTTTCGGGTTTGTCAGATGTTTTCCTTGGGCTTTTCCTTAGGAAGTTTACCGTAAGGTGGGACACCTGTTATTACGTACAATAGCAATATATCAGAGGGTACATGAAGTGTAATGAAAAGAGGAAGGAAATGAAGGAAGATTTGGTCTGTCGTGCTGGTAACTGATGGAGAAGTCAGCTGATTTCCTTCTGCAGAAACAGGGCTTTCTGCAGGAAAGGGACCATTTGTCCCTATAAACTCTGACCTCCTAAACTTCCTGTATGAGCTGAACATCACCAGATCTTGACACTCTCCTGTGGATCTCCTCTTTTGTATCCCTTTTTTTTTTTTCCCCACCCACCTTGTATATAAGAAAATAGTTAACTCTTCTTGCTCTGTCAAAGGCAATGGGCATGGAAGGACAGGTGAAAAGAAGTAATAGATCTCACAAGAATTCAGAGTTCTTGCAATGCCTTGCTAATGACAAGGTTTCCCCCTGAGTATTCCATGTATACCACAACAGTAGCCCCTTTGGTAAAGGATTTTTACAGTGAATTTTCTTGCCTTTTCCCCGTAATAAAAATACAGAACTACAGAAAATCTTTTTTTTGTTCTAGTAAGAGCTGCTGATTTTTTTGCAGAGGCTCACTGAAAAAGTGTGAGAAATGGATGGAGAAAGATAGGATAGAAAATTTCCTGTGACCTTTGGTCACTGCAGGCATGAGAAGATAAAAAGATGCTTAATTACTTACCTACTAAAATAGCAAGTTGCACAGAAGACATGGCCCATCTTTACAAAAGCTCTGGTGTTTGGTGATTAGGCTTAAGAAACGCATTTTTCTCCTCTCCCTGGTTGGATTGATGATCACACTGTTGCCATTGGCATCTTTCTTAAGCTACAGAAATGGTTTTAGCCTTGAAGTAAGTCTTTATTGCCACTGGAGCAGCAGCCTTTCTCTTTGCTGTGCTTGGCAGGTTGCTGCATCCTCTTGCAGGCTAGAGGGTTTTGCTACCATTCTGTGGTATCTGGACTTGGAAAACAAACTGTTTTGAGCACTTCATCTTAAAATCTTTAGGTTTCTATGGTATTTTTATACTAATTCTAAAAGATTACTGGGAAATCAATGCAAACAGTTATGAAAGTACTTGAGGCAGAATTGTTTGGAACTCCAAATAGACAACTGCTACATTAAATTGCAGCTGGGATGGATTTCACACAAGTGTGGAAATATCAGATGAGGATAATCTTTCACTGGACTATTAATCATTTGCCTGCTTTCCTGTGTCATAGACTGCAACACCTCATTTGTTTTGACTCACTTAGCTTATCCCTGCCAGGATATACACACTCTGTATCTGCTACCCAGTATGCAGTAGATGGCAATAGGACTTCTTTTGAAAGGTGACAACAAGCGAACAGGTGAAAAGTTAAGTAGTTATTGAGCACTGATGTCCCTGGAAAACAGGACAGTGAGCACAGCTCCCCATCAGTTTTATCCAGGGAAAGCTGTGTGTGGCCTTGTGAGCTACTTACATCCCTGGGGCTGCAGATGCAGGCTCCCCAGCCAGACACGGCGCAGTGAGCTCGGCTGCTGCACAGCCTCGCCTCCCCCTCTGCTCACCCTGCCTCTGCTGCCTGAATTTGTGCTGCTTGCTGCTTTCCAGCTCCAGGCTGATAGGGAGCAAGTGGTTTTAAAACACTGTCAGCCTACTAGTTTGTTTTTCTTCTTTGCTTTTAGCCTTTTTCTTGGTTTTTTTTCCTGGTATAACAATGCCACTACACAGCAGATGCTCATAAAGTATATCACATGGCATTTCAAGAGGTCTCTTCCCCATCTTTAGAGCAAGCTGAAGACAATGATTTTGAGGCTTCAGGATGCTGTGACAGAGGCTCCAGGTCTTGCCAACCATCGGAGTACGTGTGCTACACCACCAGTTTCCAAGTCATTACAGCCCTGCACTGAAGGACATGCTGCTGGATAATCAATGCTGCTGCTAACTAGATTAAGTTATTACAGCAGCAAATTCCTTCTATTTGTCTGTATATGCAGGGGAAAATAATATTCAAATGATACACAGGATGCTATCTTGTGATTTGGATGGTACTTCCTTATTATTAGTGTAATTTAACTTCTAAATTCAAGATCCTTCTTCAAAGAGGTGGAATATTTTCGGTGAATTTCAATGAATTTTACAGATATAAAATATCTGTAGAAGTTATTTAGCATAGACAATAAGAGAAGGTAGCAATTATCTTCCCATGCTGAAGCAGACATTTTGAATAAACCAATGCCAGAATAGCCTAGCTGTTTCCAAAACTAACTTATGAGGGAAAGGAAAAACCCAAACAACCCAACAAAACACTCTAAGTGTTTGCAAAGTGAAGTGAAATAAATGGCTTGTGTCCACTTAGCCTGTGTGGGTTGCTCTGTGTACCTAGATAAAATTTTCTTTCTAAGGAGAAGTAAGGGAGAAATCACTTCTTTAATGCTGTATATGACTTTTACTGCCAATATATTCCTTCATTATATGGACTTTTCTTGCATGATTGACAACTTTGTAAACTGCACATCTTGACTCTTTCAGGCTTTTAATTTGTAAACTAAATGTTAATGCTTTGTATTTTTATCCCTTTGTGCCAATGATATAACTCATATAATAGTCCATGTATTTGGAAACGTGTCCTTCAATTTCTGCCTTAAAAGTGACATTTCTGGCACTTTTGGAGCAGAGTAGAAATTAATGGTAGGTTTTACGTGTGACATTCTGAGGCACAGGGCTGGGGCATAGTTTTCTGGATGTCTTAGATAAGGATGTAATACAGAGCAAGACAAGTTAGTCTTCTAAAAATAAGAGCCAAAAACTACATATTAAACTTTATTCTTGCCTCAGTGAGGTCTAAGCCCTGTAGCAAGGCATTGATTTCTCCAGCTGCTGGAGTCTGTCTGCCACTGTTCCCAGGTCTGTGCCCTGCGTTGCGTCTCAGGCACTTCTCACCTGTTGCGTTTGCTCACCACCAACAGCTCAGCCCAGCTCCTAATGGGAGCATGTGGGTTTGGTTGTGCTCTTTCCTGACTCATTATAACTCACAACAGTTGATCTGGACACCTTGTGCTCTGACCAGGGTTGGTTTGGCGTCTCTGATGTTGGTGAAGCAAAGAGGAAAAGCAGCCAAAAGGCCTATTCCTGAGGCAGGCACTGGCAGATGGTGCTGGTGACTTCTTTGCTCTTCCTTGGCCAGCGAGGACCTCCGTGGCTGTGCTCTGTTTACCACGTGTGCATGCCAGAACAACGGAAATGTGGAAAGTTTCACGTTCCTCTCAGGAGGTGTTGACCACAAACACTTGAGCCTTCGGACAGGCTGTCCAGGAGCGTTGTGTTTTCAGGTTCTTGTGCCAAGACAGTCTTCAGATCTGATACTGAGTAAACTTTAGTAAGGCATGGGGCTTTAACTGTAGGCTAAATAAGTGCCTGTGCTTACCATTGTACATCCTCAAAAAGTTCCAAAAAAGGGCTCTCCACTCCCTACACCCCTGATCCTCAATAGAATCTGAAATAAGGTGCTTGCCTAGGAAAGAAAATTTAAAGTGACAACTTATTTTTCATTTTTATGGTTGACATGTGGAAGTTTCATTCCAACACTTAAAAAAACATTGTTCTGAAGCCACACAGGTATCCTTTCAAAAAATATCTCTTACTGACATTTATACTTCTACCCACATTTTTGGAGTCTCAAGACACTTGTGTTATTTATTAATTAATGTTGTACTGGGATGTGATGCTTCTTTACTATCTCCCTGGCTTTCCCCCCTCCCCAGGTTCATGTAAATCTTGATGTTTTGTAACTGGGGAGAATTAAATCTGCTATTGAAATGGGTTTCCATCCATCCCTAGGAGCACCATAAAAGTTTAATGTCTTTGTTATTTAGAGTGCTGTATAAGTTAGGAATAATTTTCTGTTTTTCACAACACCGGACAATTTCTTTAGTTCTGTAGGATTCCTACTCCCTACAGATTTCCCATGTCCCCTAAATAAACTGATGCTGTCTTGTGGCTACAAAACTATTCTTCTGGAGAGAGACAGTTTCGGAAAGTACACAGTGTGTGTGGTTAATATTCATGGCACATACTTCATTCATAATTTATCATTAACTTTCTTGTTTTAATTTCTTCCCAGCGGGTCTGTAACACACCAGTGTAATCCAGTGTAATTTCTTTCCCCTACAGCTCTGACCATCTGGAATACTCTTGCTGCATGTCTTCACCTCAGCTACACTTTCCAGTTTTTAAAATGTGTAAATAAATAGTATCAGACATGAAGCCCTAAAATTAGATACCCAATAAAAATGGCTTAGATTTCAGAGTGAAGGGAACTCCTGAAACCATCACTGAAATCCATAAACCTGCCATGATGGCCAGTAATCACTGAAGAAGAAAGCTGCAAATCTTGTGACCTGGAGTCCCAAGTCCTAAACAAGGCTTAGGTTTATGCTCTTCTGTGTTTAAGACTTTTATTAGTATGTTGGTGAGCTTTGAAACACATCATCCACTCATCCACGTTGAAAGTGCATTGCTGTGCTTTGTGGGCCAGCCTGGCAGTGTGTTAGCTGGGTTTGCTTTGGCTGCAACTAAATAAAAATATACATTCCAACCTTCTAGTGGGCATTCAGCTCACAGTACCTGCCAGCTGGGACCAAGAAGCCCCTGAATGTCCAACAGTGAGTATATCTCATCTTCACCACCAGCTGCTTCTCTTTATGGATCTGTTTCTACCATGCTGCTCCACTTGCTAATATGTGCTTAATCTATGTTCTTATTCCTATTAATTCGCACCTTAAAAAGACCTTCCAATGTTGCTTTGAACATTGAAGAAAACTTGGAGAAAAGTATTTATCTTGTTCATCTAGCAGAAATAATTCATGTTGGTACCAGTGTTTATCTTTAAAGCACTACAATGTTCACTTGACTTCAGAGCATATTTTTTCAGCACACCATACCTGGTTTTTGTGTCAACAGGACTAATGCCCTCTAGGGCACTGGATTTCTCCTCAGCTGGTAAATATCGGTCTGATGGCAATGTTGTAAAAACTTAAGTCTATTTTTCTGGTGAAAGGATTAGTCCTCACATTTGGCAGTGGACCTAGAATTAAAAAGATTCATCAGAAACATGTTAGGAAGGATAACCACATTTAGGCTTTGGCTTAGCAAAGTCTGTGACAGGTGCTGTACTTTTTCACCATCTGTAAATCATATATGGTTATGTAATTATGTGTTTTGAGGAATAGAGTCTTCCTCTAGACTATTTGACAATTAAATTTGGTTCCTCTAGGTCTTTCTTGCTACAAATGCATAAATCCTACTAGGAATTCATGCCACCACACCTGTGCTTGTTCAAAACCCATCAAACACTGTTTTTTTCCTGTGCAGCTCACCCTGCTTGGGTTTCCTCCCAGCTTTCACATCACATAGATGTAGTCCAGGTCCTTCCTCCTCTGTTTTTCAGAACAAAAAGTTCATGTTGTTGAAAGGGTTGTAGAGGACCTGAAGAGGCACAGTCACAGGGTTTCCTCAAGATGAAGTAAAAACTCATTTGGATGCATTTGGGAATTCTATTGTAATATTGGCCAGGAGATTTCATTCTTGAACTTCTGAAATGTACCCTGGACTCTCCTTCAATAGCTAGGAACAGTATTCTTAACTTGTACCTCACTGCCTTTTGTTTCCTCCTGCTGGCTATAACTTTGTCAGTACAGAACCTTTGTTTTAGGGCTGGTTTTTGCACATGTGGAATTTTATTGGATGATGACACATTTGGGGCACACTTTACAATGTTTCTGCATTTCTTGCAAAAATAGAGGCAAAAAAAAGGAGTTACTATAAATGGGAAAAGGAGATTTTTGCACTCCTACCTAATTGGAAGTAACAAAAAGGGCATTTTAATTAAAAATTTGGCATGACTGTTTTCAAGTGTACTGTATTTAACTACTAAGGCACTTAAGTATAAAATATGATGTTGCAAAGGTACAGAAGAAAACTGCTTGCAGCCTATTTGCTGAGGGTTTTTCAGCCAACATAGGCATAGTAATATTTCAGGGATGCCTGAATTATGGACATTGGAGCAGCTGGTATTTTTACAAGAACCTTCAGCAAAAGTTTTGTTTCAAATTATTCTCAGTCTAATTGAACAAGTGAAGGAGGTTGTCCTAGGGAGTGACCACACATTGCTGTGTGAAGACACCCAAATGATCTCATTTACTCAAGGCTGCTTAGCTGGAACAGGAGCAGAGTACCTAGGGAGAAAGAGAATCAGAGCAGAGTTATGGAGACCTGGGCAGGATACAGCATTAAGAGGCACAATCTAATGGTGCTGATGGTACACAAAAAGAGGAGAAAACAGATGGCCTACAAATGCCAAGTTGTAGCCAGAGGAGGTCCTCAGAGACTTGTAAGAGCAGTTGGGACAGCATAAGGGAGAGCTGTACTGGAGCTGCTCTTCTCAGGTTTCAGCCTGCTCTCAACGACTGCGTGTTCCCTTGGTCTGCAGAGGAAAGCATGACCCTTTGCAAGGGGGATCAGGACTGTTTTTTAGAGGGAGAGCTGTGGATGCAGCTGGAAGAGAAAGTACGATGGTTACTGGCTGCTCATCACATCCTTCCTCCCCAAGGTTTTCATTTTTTCACAGAGGCCAGCTAAGCTGGTCATGCGGGTGACCCCACACCTGGTTAAGCAAAAAGGATCTAGGCTAGGTTAATTAGTTCAAATTGTATGTCTTTGGTAATCTGTCTCATGTTGACTGGAAGTAGCTGGAGAATTCTCCTGCAGGCTGATCAGTGGGAGGATAACTTCTAGAAGCAGCAGGCTGTGGGAGACTGTAAACTCTGCAGGTGCAATGCTACTAAGAAAACTCAAGTGACTTGATGGACCAAAACTGCATCCATGTTTAGAGACAGAGTAAAGATAGGTAAGGAGTTACTAAGGCAGTCAGAAGAGGGGTGAGCAAGAAAATAGTCATTACTGGAGGAAAATAGAAGTTAAAAGTGGGGAAAATAACATATATTATGTCAGTGCAAGATTTTGGTGTGTCGTCTGCAGGGACAGATCCTGGGCCTGTGAGAATTGTGGTGCTCTTGTGACTTACTGTAGATGTGCATACAATAGATATGTATATTTTTTTAAACTTGGTATGTTAATGTTGTCTATACTCGCATAACAATTGGAAACACTTCGAGACTTATTTGGAAACGCAGTAAGATTTAGCGCCTGTCATCAGCTGAAAACTCAACTTTCAGACAGAATTCTCAGCATTTGACTGTGGTTAGAAGTTACATTACTGACTCCCTGCTCTCCTTGCTGGTTGTGGGAAGCTATTTCTCATTCTTATCCTGTCCTGCAAAGCCACCCCAGGTTCTAAGGAAGCATGTAAAGTACTCTGTCACCTACCCAGTCACGGCTGTTTAAAGTGTTAATTATCTTCCAATTATAATGGGTCAGAGGAAAGGAACCAGCACGGCTTGTGTCCATGTGAACACCTTGGTGGGTTTGAATCATCATTGTGCACCACAGGCAAGACCAGCAGAGAACCAAAAGAACATTTTCTTTTCTCTAAAGCTACAAGCCTTTTGCAAACTTTTAATTAATTTTTACTCCTTGATTTCCCCCTTCCAAAAAACCTATGGATTAATGTGACCTGTTTTATTTATTCACATTGGACTCTTTTACAAGAAGAGCTATTAAGAGGAAGGACTCAAACTCAGTCCAATTTACCATGTATCCGGAGGCTTAACCAAAGCTATTATTACATGAAAGAATGGAGGAAATTAAGAACAGGGCCTTCCAAATACCAAATGCAAGTACAATTTTTTTTCTAAATTTTCTTTCTGTCTAATTTACTCTGTCAGGAATTCGAAAACAATTAGGCACTAAAAAGAAAAAAGGGTGAAACAGTCTTACCTAACTCTTGTGTGCATGCTAAATACTTCCATACTGCATTGCAGACCTTTTCGGAACTGAAAAATAGAAATCGTTAAAAAATGGTTGACATGAACTCTAGTGGTGGTTCTGGAAAAATACTGTCCTTGGTTACTGAAAAGCATGATGAGAGCCTCATAGACAACAACAGAGAGGCCTATAAAGGCTAAGGAGGGATCTCATTTAGGTGATATTACCCAGGAGAATATGATTTTTGAAAAGAAATACTTGTTTGGGTGACTTTTTTCAAAGGCAAAAAATGGTGAGAAAGGTTTTTCGATACCTAGGATATTTTCTTTTGTAAGATAATCAAGAGTAAGTGAAATTAGACAGAAATTATAGTATCTTGAGAGCAGGTAACCTCTTTGTTGCTAATAACCTCACTTATTGGATAGTGATGCTGTAATTTTGCTTCAGCCCCCACCCCATTTTTTGCAGACCACGCCTTATACAATCTCAACATCTGCACATACTTTGATCATAGCAGAAAGATTGTGGACTTAATTTAATTTAATGTAATGATAATTGTAGAGAATTTCTGCATGGATAAGGATGAGAGCTGGTAGAAGAAAGCATGCTATCTAAGAGTTAAGAAGATGCAGTCTGTTTGAATGCCTCTGCTTTTAAGCTTGATGAAGTATGTGAAAAATCTCATTTCCAGCAAGATTTTAATTACATAGTGGAAATCTGCCTCTTTGTATGAAGTTCCAGCTGGATATGAAAAAGCAAAAGAGCCTGGGAGCTGCGAGCACAGTCACGACTGTGATGTTAGGAGGCAGTGTGTTTAAGTTCTATGTAACCTTGTGCTTATTATCCTTTACTGCACAAGCAACCAAGTATTTCTGCAAAGACATAGATGTCCCTCTTCTAAACAAGCTACAGTGGCCTCTGATGTGACAGAATGCTTCCTACATGAAGTCTTTTTCTGCTGCTGTTTTCAGGAGTATTTTTGTGAGTGTGTGGCCTTTGGGGCAGTAGGAAATGTCAAAAGTTCACCTGTAAACAAAACTTCTCTTTTTCTCTCTGCGTTAACTAAGCATATCAAGTACACTTGACGCAACTATGACAATTTATTTTTTGTTGCTTAGGAGCGTGGGTTCTTTAGCGTTTGGCTGTTTATTTGGAGTATTATTGGTCTTCACTTTTGTCTGGGTCCAGCCTGCTGTTGCCAGACATAGTGGGTTGCAGGTCTCCTGTGAAGAATTCTAGGAAAAATAGGAAAGGCTACACATTCCCTCAGCTGGCAACGTAACAAGAGAAAACATAACGTGATGGTAAGGTTTGCTACAGTGCCACTGTGTGTTGAGGACTGTAATTTTTCTCTCTCTGGATGACTTTTTCTACATCCATGTTTTTTTTGTGTGTGTGTGCGCGTGTGTGTCAGGAGAAACTGTAAGGCTTCCTTATAAAGGGAAATGAGCATTTTAAGATTTGTTTCTGCAAACATATCTTCAAATTATAGACTGAGAGGATGCTCTGAGTAGATGATGCACTACAAAATGAAGCTGAGACCCATGTCACCACAAGGGTCTCAGTGTGGACCCAGTCTCTTTGCTGGGTTAGCTGTCTCTGTCGTAGCAAGAGTCTTTATATCTGAGCATGGTGGCATCCTGCTGGTGATGCCTCATGGCATGCCAGGGTGGTGAATTTTGCTAAGCTTTCTGTGAAGTTAGGAGGAAGACATTCAGTCCATTCTCTGAAGAGACAAACAGGTGAAAGGTGGGATAGGTGATACAAGTCAAAAGCAGGTTGATCAAATTTTGACAAAATCATGGGAACTCCACAATTTTTGTTTTTCAATTTTCAAATTTTGTAGGTTTTGTGTATTAGGGTTAGAGTTACAGAAGAAAAGAAAAACCAGGAATTTGGGAGAGTAGAAAGGAAGTTCTCAGTTCTACACCTTTACTCCTTAGTTGGGAACTACTTGAAAAAGCACTCCATCTAATTAAACAGCTGATGAAAAATGCTGTTCCTGTGCCTCCAATTTGAAGCAAATAAGAGATAAAGTTTTTGCATATGTCTGACTTGTAGATTTACTTCAGGCATGTGAGTACAGCAAGGCTATAGATCTTCAAAACAGAAGACCATCACTTCTTACACTTGCTTCTGCTGTGGAGTCCTGAAAAAACCTCTGCCAAGAAAGGATTCATAGTGGAGTACATAGTGGCAAAATGTAGTCTTTGGAAAAAACCATTCAAATCCAAAACCAAATAAAACTGTTCTGTTCAGGGTGTGCAGACACACAGTGTTTAAATACATTGCCTCAAAGTTATTATCTACAGCTGCACAGCCTCCTTGAATAGCAGAACAAAGGATAGAGGTTAAATATCTTATGAGTAAATACCTTTTAAACAGATTAAACTACATTTAAACAGATTTAAACAGATCTTACTAGATCATGACCCTTGACAGTAATCAGTTTTCTGTTTTGGTAAAGTTTTTGTTTTGGGTTAGTAAATAAGTATTTAAAACAATATTTGTATATCTTGTCTGACAATATTTGTATATCTTGTCTGACACACAAGTCCAAATACTTTATTTACATGAGAATGTTTGTTTCATAGAATAAATGTTAATATGAGTGTCTAGATGTCAACAATCTTCATCTAAGTGTGAAAAACAAAAACAAGACTCTGACAATCCTTAATTGACTGCTGATTTGTACATTTTTCATTTAATGTCCAGTGACATTTTGATTGCTGCTTTAGTGACCAGTTTATAACTCTTTATTAACCCAAAACAATGAATTGAGAGCAGTGCTCACTCACTGCTGACTCAAAAGCAGAGCCTCCTTACAGATTTTCCCACTCTCCTCCTTTCCATGTTTGGTGATGGGGACTGCCTTTTGAAACTGTAGGTATTAGTAGCCTCTGTGTATACCAGGTTGATCTGGTTTTTAAAAGATGAAGAGAAATGGTTAAAAAATGCAACAGATCCAGGAATTAAGATAGTCTGTTATGGACCCATAGAGCTTCTTAGCTGATGAGCTTGGTCATTACCGTTTTTCAGCCTTCCAACTGCTTGAGTTTTGCTGAAAGAAAAAAAAAAGTGTCATCGTGAATATTTGCATGTCTGTCTAATACATGAATGATCAAAATAGATTGCTGACTTTGCAATGTACCTCCAATGCCTGTTTCAAAACTTCCAAAGAAAAAGGGCAGACAATGCTTTCCCCAAACAATTGCTATTTTTATGGTCTATAATGCTCCAAATTAAGAAGATTTAAGATTCTTGGCAAAAGGTTTTAATTGTTGTGGCTTCTACAATGATGATATTTATTGCATGGATTCCTCGATTCGACTCTTAAAAGCTTTTAGAACCTTGCCAAATCACCATGGAAAAAAAGAAAAAGCTTTCTAACCATCTAACTACATCAGTGACAGCTGACAACTATGGGTCAAAGAATAGAGGGACACCTGGGATCAATTATTAATGTCTGAATTTGATTTTAATCGTCTTTGCATGTGAGTGTGGATTAATTTCTTTGTCTTCTGACAGATGTTTTCATTGGCTGCTAAACAACACTGTTCTGATTTATGAAAGGTCCTGACAAATTGTTGCAAAGAGGTTGTGAGATGTTTCTGCAGCTAATTGAATCAAAAATTATTTTCCTTCCTCAAGCTAAATCTGGGAAAGGTGTGTGACATTTCAGGTTTATAAAATTTTTGAATATACTGTGTCCAGTAGTGTGCCTTGTGAAAATCTCCCTGCTTCTGCCTTGGCATACACGATTCAGATGGCTCAAGTGTGTACATGATGCTATGTGAATTGATATGTGAGCCCAATAAAGGGAAACGAAGGGGTAAAACCGAACTCGCAAGGGCCAGAGGTCTTCCTGAGTGGTTATGCATAGAATTCTATTCATCAGACATGATTTTCCTAAGTATCATCAGCAGCATTTTTTTAAAATAGCCTAAGGAGACCAAACAGTGTATGCCAATGAGGATTCATTTTGGGGTATATTCCTTTAAATTCACTCTGATGTGTATGTCTCAAGAACAGGGATTGTGTGCGTGTGTGTTCCAACCTGTAGGGAGGAAAGTGTGTTTTCTGTAGAATTCTCCTAAGTAACAAAATTTTTTGCTTTCCTCCCAGTTCTGCATGATGGAAAACTCCTGCACATTTTGCTCCTTTCTCTAAAGACTCTCCATTTCCATCAATATATTTGCTCAGTAAAAACAAACCAGGAGAACCCAGGAGAATGAATTGCATTATTAACATCGGTCCTTTTTTCCCCAAGTTGACATGGGTTCCTAATGAAGTACTGTAAACTTATTCTCATTAACTCAGTTTCACTTTCACATTGTTCATACATACAGAAGAAGAAAATGTAGGTGGACGTTTAATGAATTTTTACAATGGTCTGAAATAATCCAGTTTGATTGCAAAGGACCCTAGTCAATATCTGAAATACCCATCCTGTTCCACAAATCAGTACATAAATAAATAACTTTTTTTCCTGGTAGTAAGCACTCAGCAGCTCCTATTAAATTATTTGTCCTGTAGGTTATTGGTTTCCTTTAAAAAATATTTGCTGGCTCAGGTAAATTAGGAATGAGATGTTGAATACATACTAAATTCCTTCACTGTATTTACTATCTTCAAATGTTTCCTTAAGAGCTTCCACAAAGGAGTATATGAACGATTTCAAATTTTCCTTTATCATTTTTCTAAAATGTATTGTTTATTTTCCTCAGCAGCAAAGTTTAGTTCTTTACCTTGCACTAAAATGTAAGGCATTGGCATGATACTGTGTTTTTCGAAAATGGAGTGGTTGTGCCAGTATAGGAAGGAGAGACAGAAACCTCAATCTGAATTCACCAACTGGAAAATAAAGTGTTTCTGAACAACTCTGATGGAGAAACAATCTTTAAGAATGGAAAATAGCCTTTGTTCTTTTATTGCATTTAGTTTACAAGATGAACAAGAACCAACAGGGCAAATAGCAATTCTTAAGCGATTCCATTTGCTTTATGTTTATAGTTCAACAAAAAAATACAAATCCTTTCCTTTGGGAGGATTTATATAACCTCTTACTATCCCTAGAGCAGCTATACTATACAGGATCTTACCCTTTCTTGGCAAAATTTGCTGTGCCTTAGTCCAACAATAAAACAAAGGGTAAAAGAAAAATGAGCAATTTCTAGAGAATTTGATTCTCAGTTAATAAAGTTTTATTCTAAAAACCCCCTCCAAAGTTTAGAACTTCCACTTCAAAATCAGAACTAAAAGTCATGTTGGATAACAGTTTCCACTGTTGATCTATGTTTTCCATTTATTCAACAGAATTACTTATGAATTCAGGTTTTTGTTCTTTAATCATACATCATATTATTATTACTTATATAATTTCATGAATTCCACTATTTTGAGGCCTTTTAATTGGCAGCACCTGATGTGTGGTGTAAAATCCTGGCAAACCTCCTTTGACTTAGCGAGCAGGGTCTCAGTTTTGAGGTGCTAGGTCTGGCCAGATTCTCTTGCTGAAATAACTTCACAGGTGCTGTGTGGGATGAGTGCCCACCCTGCTTGAAGGAGACTTGGGGCACGGAAAGTCCAATAATGATGATCAGCCCCAAGCAAAGCAAAGGCAGTGCAAAAAGCCATGGGTAGGGGTGTGGCTGACCTCTCCCTTTCAGGCTGTGACATCTGTACAGATGTGTAGCCCTGAGGAGTTCATGGAGCCCTTGCTGCTGTAGCTCCACGTGTTGGAAACAGCCTTATTTCTTCAGCATTCCTTACAACTGAAGCTGGCTAGGAAAGCGGTGGTTTTTCTTAGGTGCAGATCTTATAGCTGTGATCCATCTGTGTGATACCTTGAGACAAGATAACTCCGTGTAGAACATAACCATAAACCTCTCCAAATACGAGTGGGCAGTAGTAGAGTTTATGAGCACCACATGTTAATGGTGTTCTCTGATATGTGTCATCTGCCTGGGGTTTGAGTGCTGTGTGAGTTTGTGCTTTGTATCGATTTGAAATCCATCACTTTTGAAGCATTTCTCAGACTGTAAAGCTGAAAAAAGTTGATGTCAATGGTTTTACTCCTGTAGCATGTTCTTTGTACTGATGCCTATTAAACGCTCTGACTCCTCTGAAACACTCCTGCTCCCTCTCCAAGGAAGAGTTAACTTGAATTTCATGAACCAGTGAGCATGTTACCATTAGGAAATTGTTGCCTCCCAGTTACAGAATCTGTTCCTTCAATTCCCAAAATTTGTCACATTCAAGATCTAATGGGCAAAAAGAACTTTATATAGACAAGAACTATCATTGGTATAACTAAAATCTTAATTTTCCAGCCAAAGGATTATTATTTTTCCAGTTACAATAATACTGACACTTATACTTCAAAGTAAATGCAGGTGAAATGAGGCATGCACACATTTTCTAGTATGCTCTGGAACCATGTAGCAACATCTCTTCTTACCTCTTCCTCTTAAGTTATACATTCTACTGGCACTCTTGGTCTGGAGGTCAGTATTTTTGGTCTTGGCAGAAGGAGAAGTTTCTGGTGAGTTGTATTGGCCTCAGTTTGCTTATGCATATTTTCAGATGTGAAATGGTAAGGGTGAGAGGGTCATCTCAGTGTGCAAAAGATTTTCTGGTAAGACATCAGTTTCAGAAAGCACCGAGTTTGGTATGTCCCAGTTACAGGACTGTGGTTTAGCAGGACATGGACCAAATATTAAAGAACAGGCAGTTTCAGAAGTTTTTAACACTGTCTTCAGCATGCCTTGCTGAAGTGCTTCTTGGGGTGCCTTCTCTTTGTTCTGTAGAAGACAATAGCAGGTCTGTGGTCTGCTGAGATTTCCTCCCTCTGGGGGAGGAGAGTGGTCCCCACGAGTCCTGTTCCACTAGCTAGACCAAAAAGTGGACTTTGCTTAAGTGAAATACTTTAGCCACAGTAATTGCCAAAGGGAAAAGCGGAGCTTTCAAAAGCACTGCAGTATTTTTTTTTTTCCTTCCATTTTATTGTATTTTGAACAAAATACTGATTTCACTGAAAATTTGATTAATATGTGTAGCAAAACTTCTCCTTGAAGTAGCTTGTCCGCCATGTCTCTTGAGGAGAAAAATCTGAAAATCAGCTGACCATGTTGGTTAGGGAAATCTCTTCAGCAATATTTCCACTGGTTTAATCAATCTGGTTTCCAGCACAGCTTCAGCCAGAATGTGGTTAGCCTGCAGTTATTGCAGCTGTTGTTTAAGAAGAGTAATAGGAAAGGATTTTCAGTATTTTGAAGACCAATTTGATAGTTTGGAGACCAGGCTAAATGTCTCTGTTTTGCTGCAGTTTTTCAAAGTGCCTTATCTCCTCATCTCTAAAATGTGAGTAACGGTACTTTTTATTTTTAACAACTGATGTTTTTTGAGTAAAAATAAAGTTATTAAATGTGCTGAAAATTTCAATGGGAGAAGAAATCATAAAATATATTTGATTGGAAATTTTTCTATTAGTATTATTTTTTTATATTCTGGGAAAAAATCCCACCCAATTTTCATTCACTTAGCAGTGTTTCTTTTTCTTTTCCTCCCCCTCAATCAGTCATTTCATCATTACATTTATGACCAAACTTGGACCAACCTATTAGGACAGTGAAGTTATAAAAATTTCAGAAACCTAGGACCTGGAATTCATCGCCACTAAATTATAAGCCTTTCAAGAAATACTTTGAGAAACATGGGAACTGATGAGACTGCTCTTTAATGAATAAAATCAAAGATGATGAGTTCTATAGGCAGTATTGAGCTAGTTGTCAGTAATTAGCTTCAGATGAGATTGTTGTCTTTAATGTTTCTTGACTATTCTTGGATGAGTTGGAACATACGATGAAAGTGTAATTACAGCCTTTGATATTTTGGTGGATGCCTCAGTGCATCCTGGAAGTACTCCAACAGGTTGTTTGGCCAAGTGGTTTGTGGGGTAGCTAGTCCTATACAAATAAATAAAGAAAGAGAAAACCCTTTAATTGTTCATGCAATAAATGGTCTCCTCACATACATTTTATGATGTGGTATTTTAAGTGCATCTAAGCAAAAGTCAATCTAATGAAAGAACAAATGCTTTTTGTCTTTTATGTGGATTGTGTTACTTGTGTGCTTATTGTGTTTTTTTAAAGTTCAGGCTTTTTAATGCTAATTATTAAAACAATAAGTTCAGTGCGTCTGGAGTGGGGGAAAATGTGCAGTTTAAAGAATACAGTCTGTGCAAGAGGATTCTGATAGGATGCGTGTTGTTTTGTGCTGGTGTAGGTACTGCCACTCAGATTATAACTGTGCAATTGCCATTCAGGGCTTTAATATTTATTTTTAAAAATGATATATAATTTCAGACTGATTTTTTACTGTTTAGTGAAACTAAGCAATTCTAAAATAAGGACTTGAATTTAAAGGTGCTTATAATTTGAGATTTCTCTGTCAGATTTACATTTAATGAGACTTGAAGTAGAAGATAAATTTGAAAGTGTAGACTAGGCCTAGTAAGCTGTAGAAAGAGACAAACAGTATTTTAGAAACTGGGAGAGATAGTGACAGAAACACAAGTAGCTGTATGCCTGCTGGCATCAGGTGTAAAGGAG
Source organism: Acanthiza pusilla (assembly GCA_036630365.1). Taxonomy (NCBI): domain Eukaryota; kingdom Metazoa; phylum Chordata; class Aves; order Passeriformes; family Acanthizidae; genus Acanthiza; species Acanthiza pusilla. The sequence continues at coordinate 17,586,042 of JAXCHO010000164.1, forward strand.
AAGGGAGAATTATCTCAGATTTTCTTCTGGAGAAGTCTGCAAAGGCAGGGAAGAGGTAAGGAATATCTCCCTGGTGAGATACCTTAGAGCAGCATCAGAATATCTGGGAGGCAGATGTCCCCATTAAAACACCAAGTGGGCAACCATCAGCTCCTTGTGAAGGGCACCTTCAGCTCTTTGGGGGCCAGCAGATGAAGACCTGGAGACCCCCCAAACTTTGGGTACAGTCTGTTGGATCTGGAGCCCGCTGGATGCCAATATGTTGAATCAGTTTTCTGGAGACATTTGCCCATGCCACGTTTTCCTTATGCTGTGCTGCATGTCTGGAGAGGAGGCTGAGGGGAAGTCTGTGTGCTGTCAGCTCTCTCTGGGATTTCGTGGGTGCGCTTCCTGTAACACCTGGGATATACAAAAGGGCATGCTTTGCATGCTGCTGTAGCCTTGCCTTCTGCACCTTTCACCTCTTCTCACGCTACTGAAAAAACAGTCAAATGCTGAAGTAATGTATTTAATCAGGTTCATGTAATGGGGATTTCTGCTCCTTATCTCAATAGGCAGCTTTGTGATAAATCCCTTGACAATGGAGTTAGTATTAGAGAATCATGGTTTGGGTTGGAAGGGACTTTAAATATCTAGTTCTAACACCCCTGCCATGGCTGTGGACACATTTCACTAGACTGAGTTATTCAAAGCCCCATCCAACCTGGCCTTGATCCCTTCCAGCCTGGATGGGACACTCACAGCTTCTCTGGGCAACCTGTTCCTGTGCCTCACCACCCTCAAAGTAAAGAATTTCTTCCTATTCACTAATCTAAACCTATTTTCTTTCAGTTTAAAGGCATTCACCCTTGTCCTGTCACTGCATGCCATTGTAAATTGTTCCTTTTCAACTTTTTTGTCAAACCCCTGTTTTGAGTTAACCCTGGCTGGATGCCAGGTGCCCACCAAAGCCATTCTATCTCTTTCCTCCTCTACTGGATAGGGGAGAGAAAATATAATGAAAAGTTCCGGAGTTAAGCACAGGGAAAGATCACTCACCAGTTACCATCATGGGCCAAACAAGCTTGACATGGGATTTCATGTGCTCTTAAGCTCAGCACATGAGGGAGTCTTTCAATATTAACACACGAAATGGCTGTTTGTATGCAAATGTGGCTTTAGTCTGATGAATTACCTGTGTATTTGAAACATACCTGGCTAATTAAACTTAACAGCCTTAAGTAAAAGAAATTAAAGCTGAAACTCTGCTCCCTGCCCTTAGGTGAAAACCCATGGCTTACTCCTTCTGTCCCTTCTCCTACCCACTCTACCACTTATTTTTCAGTTAAGTTTTGAATACAATATTTTGGAAGATCTATGTACAGTAAGTGAAAAGTTCTGAAATTAATTTTCTTTAGGTTTATCTTTCTTAGCTATTTCAAATTGTCATTGTGTCAAACATTGTCCAGATCTGAAGCTTTTTGTCTGTGGGTGACTGATGAATGTAAAAACATTCAGGTGAGATACAGAGTAAACAATTAGGGAGATCAATCTACAAGTCAATTTTGTCTGTAGAAACTGCATCTCTGAAATATGTACCAAATGTCATTTGTATATGAAGAAATTTGCAAGGCTCAGTAAAACTTCTGTGGTGTAATTTTTAAGCACTGCATTTCAATCAGCATGGGAGTGAGGTGAACAAAGAAATTAATAGTTGTGACATTTTTGTAAACGTCTCAGTTAACGAAAATAGGAACCCTTTCTCATACACTTTTGCTTGGAATGCTTATTGGGTCATTTGTTAAACAGGATTGTCTAATTGATGATAAATGTGTGTTATTGTATTTTTAATTGCTCATACTATTACTCTTTCTGTATGCATGAAACTAGTTGTTTGAGCACACAAGTACTGATAAACGAGAGACCCCAAATCCCAAATTAATAATGAAATCAAAGAGATAACGCAATTTAAAAGACAATGCCTTAACAGAACACTTAAAATATAAAAATTAATTTAATTCATAGGATAAAACAGAACCTTTCAGTAGGTGTAATCATCAGGATTACATTTGTCTTTTTATAGGACTGGGGGTGTCTCATAAATGATGAACCATGTTTTATCTTAGCAATATATGTGGTGGTATTTGTGCTGGATGCCTTTCATTTTTCTTGCCTCTTGGTCTGGAAAATGATAAATTATGCACCCTCTGGTATGAATTCTATTTGTGTGTATTTGGCATAACACAAGAATCTTAGAAATGAGTGAAGATTTCTCTCACATCTGGAACATGTCTAAATTATCACCAATAACGTTCTCACTACAAATGGCTGAACAAGACAGTAAGGCACTGTGTCAAATTTAGTCCAAATCCTTCTGCCATTAAATGAACAACAGCCAAAAAAGTGAAGTTGTTGCAGTTCCTAAAGTTATGCTTAAAAGCAAAACAACCAACTATTTCAGAATAATGGCTAGATTTTAGCTATGAGTTGGCCTGATTTTAAATTGGTTTCAAGAAAGCCTTGTCCGTGTGCTTACGCCCATGCATATAGGACATACACGTCCTATAATAGCAGCAGCATTGATACTTTGGTATCTGTTCTGGTTTGTATTCTGCTAAAAGGTGCCTGAGATCTTCTGGTTGTGCTTAGTTGAAGTCATTCAGCCCACGAACTTACTTAGCATCTGAAAAATATTCCCTCTCAAGAAGCGCAGCCCATGCCTTGCCCAGCGTTTCTGCTAGCCTGGGAGCAGGTGGCCAACACATTGGTGCAGAATGTCCAGCGCTGCTGGCTTCAATTAGGATCCATTCAGAGCTGACTCATCTGTTGCCATGGAGCTCTTGTCAACCTGGCTGCTTTCAACCCAGAAGTGTTAATGTGCACTTACCGCAGTGCAGTTGTCAGTCATTCACACCAACACCCTCATGGCAAGGATTTGCTCCATAGGGTTAGCGGTGCTGCTGAGGGGATGGGACTGCCTCTTGCAACCTGCAAAACCAAGGACCACGGTTTTGTTTTGTGCATCTGTTCCTTTTATTTTCCATGGACCGAGTAACAATTTACCACCCAAAGAGATGAAGGGGTATACCCCATGCCTGTTGTGTTTGGATACTAGCAGAAAGATGAGATGGTCTGTGGTGAAGTCTTGCGGTTTAGGAAACTGTACTGCCTATTTTATTTTTCCAGCGGGGTAAATCAAAGAAATAAATGTTTTTTTTTCTTTTTAAACTTCATTCTTCATAACCAAGGTTGTACTCAAAGTATTTCATGACTATGCCGTAATACTATGCCCTCCATCCCCCCCCCGTGTGGTTTATTGCTCTGTCCCATTTTTAAGGAGCAGAGAAATTGGGGGCCGATTGATTTTGAGGACTTTAAAACATTCTCTGGAAGCTTTTTTACTCGTGCTAGCACCCTGTCTTTCTTGTGTAAATTCATCACAGCTGTTTGTGGCACAGCATCAGCTGCTACTCAGACCCTGTAGTTGAAAGTATGTCCTTCTGCAGCTCAAAGGCAAATTAGTGCAGCAACTTAATTCTTATGGGATCGAGGTGCTTGATTACTGCGCTCCTGCCACAGAGGTGATTTAATATCTTTGGAGTCTGTGTGGACCAGGGTTGATGGAAGGTCATATCCCAGCTCACTGAGGAACATGCAAGTTTTCCCTTTGTTTTTTCCCCAGTTTAGGCTCTGGTGACACTGATGCAATCCTCACCTTTTATTTCCCTTTCCTGTTCCCCACTTCTGGCCCTCGTAGCTTTGTCTAGACTACAGATAGGGATGGTGTGGGAATAACGGGCAAGGCCGGATGTGCACGCATGCACACACACATTTTGTGTCTTTTAAACTCTGTATTACCTATGTGAAGTACTCCTGCCTGAATGAGCAGCTTTAAATCAAAACAGGCTGGGAGAGGGAAACAACAGGAAATGAAAGAATGGCTAAGATAAGGCATTCAGCTGCATCAACTGTTTTAATAAGAGTGTCGCTGGTACCTCTCTTCATATGTGTCTTGCCTGGTTCATCAGAGCTGGAGCAATGCAGCAGCTACGAAGCATATCAGAAAGTGGATTTAAGGGAGAGTTGCATAGTGAAAGGAATGTTACCTGACCAAGTATCCCTACCTACAGAACCACTGAGAACCACCAGCCAATGGCTGCCTGCTGTGCCTTTATGCCCAGATGTCATTTTTGCTTCTGCATAAGTGCTCATCCTGGTATTGGGGGGGAGGCACTTACTGCAGGCAAAGTGAAAGGACTCTTGGGCCTTCACCATGTGTTCTGTATTGCTGCAGGGCTTGTTGAGCGTGCAGGCATTGGCCTATAGATGCATCAGGTTTATTCATCTGCTGAAAGCAATCAGCAGTATTTCTGCCAGCTTTGAGGGTCTGCCTGTAGCCCTGGTTTCATTTCTACAACACCTTTCCTTTACTGGCTCCATGAGAAAGAGCATTCAGATCTTTTTTGTCTTGTTAGATCATTTGCACACATGCACATGCAGAAAATATTGTTTTCTCATTGTTTTGCTTCATGTCTGCCATGGTTATGTCCCTGTAGGACTGGATCTTGCAGAAATACAGAGCATGAAATAGTCTAGTGACTCCCAATTAAACAAACAAGACATTTTCAAACCCAAAATTTTTACCTATTTGTACTTGGGTTAGGACATGAACTTCAAATATACTTTCACAGGAACATAAAACTTTCTTCAGCCCCTGCATTTCTGCTGCAAAGTAAAAATGCATTTCTTAGCTGGCTTTGTCTTCTGCATTGTGTGCAAGGGTGGGAAAACCCAAATGCTGCTAACACAAACCATTCCCTAACACTCACTTGTTCCCCTGGCAGCAGGATGAGAGAGGGAATGAACTGCACATGATTGGCTTAGTCACACTGGTTACTGTGTCCTACTGGAAGGTCCATGGGTCTGAAGAGGCCCTTACAGCCTCCTCACAGAGCAGGGCTGCTCACCCCAAAATACGAGGAGCTCTCTCTGCTTTGTCTAAGAGAAGCAGCACTAGAACTAAATTAGTAACTGCTAGGTAATTAGGACTAATAGACAAAACTAGAAATGTTTTTAGAAACATTACTAGATGCTACTGCTGGGTTTCCCTTGGTCTCCTTCTACACCACCTCTCCTGTGCTCCTCTCCATAGAGCATCTCTCTTTCGAGAGACTCTTCATTGTTTTCCTTTAACTTGCCTTGCTCTTTGGGTCTGCTTCATCCCAATGTAAATTATTGTTGTTTAACTGCCCTCTCTGGTTTTCTGCAGAGCTCTGTTTTCTGTCCAGAGCCATTTTCACTCTGTTTGTAGAGTGCCTTGCACAGTGGGGTCCTCTCCAGTGGCAGGGCTCCAGGACTCAGTGGAAATGAAAATAAGAAAGGCATGATACTTCATCATCGTTTACTTTTATGTTTTTGTCAATAATAGGGTTGTGTAATGAGCAAAAAAGTAGACCAATTACCATGTTTTGATACTCTGATTCTGGATTTTAACAATTAACTGGCAAAAGAGCTGTATTAATTCAGGTTGTGGGGAAACTACTTGGCTGGCAATATGGTCAGACTAAAAGAAGCCAACCTAATGGTACCCAGATGCTCCACAAAATCATTGGGTGACCTTAGTATGATTATACAATCATTTCTTCCAGCTTAATTAGCCTATGACTAAATATATTCTTCTTTGGTGATCTTCCTTTTTGCGTGATTATATAAAAATTCCCAGAGCTACAAAAGCTTTTTCCCTTGGTATAGGAATAAATGATGGCTAAGCATGGCATTATCATGCCATGGGAGTGGCTGTTAGGCTAGATTCTTTATCATGGCATGGCTGACTTGCAACAGCTGTGTTGTGAAACCAACTCTTTGCACTGCTATTGGGTGAGCTGAGAGTTTTACAGCTGTCTTGTGCTCCCAAAGTGCCCTAGATTAGGTGTGGTGAATTAATGTAGTAGTAAATCTAACCCAACATTTTAAAAGCCATTGTGTTGTGGGATTTGGGGTATTTTTTTTTGGTCAAATGGCCACGTTGGTGTTTGTTTTCATTTTTCAAGCCATAGCATGTTATAGTAATGTAAGCTCAGCATTTTTCAACAGTCAAATCTAAAACCTGAAGTTAGTTCTGAGCAGGTGGCACAAAAGGTGAATAGATTTTAATTATATATTTTCAGTTTCCTCTAAGTACTATCACTCAGTATTTGCTGCCCTCTAGGTTGTATTTAGGTTTTTATACACCTGATCTAGAATATCTCATTCATCAGAGATCTAAATGTAATTCAAGTTTACTTCTGGTGTTTAAAAATCTCTTAATCTCTGTGGCACTGCAATCTGGAGGAATATTATTTTAAAGCTCCTTTATATGTATTATCTGGGTTAAAACATACTTTATTTTAGGTAACCAGGAAAATGTATGAACAGATGAGTGACTTCAAAGTGTGCATTGTTTAGCTATGTATTTCCATCATTCTGCACTGGCATCCCCCAAATTCCCCAATGACTTAATTTAGAAATTAGTGCCCATTGATTCACTAAACCTTTGTTCTTGTGAGTGCTTAAGCTTTCACTGCTCATATTGAAACTGTGTATTTGCTCATTTGGGTAAAATCCCAAAAACAATTTTTTAACAGTATCTGTTACTGAATTGCTTCTTCTTTGGGCATATCGAATTGCCTATCTCTTTGGGCATCTGAACTTGCTGCTATCTAAGTAGAGTATTGTGTGGCGCAGGACTGCAAAACCAAATTCTGTGTATCTGGGCTAGATAGATGTAGTAAGACTAAAACACGGTGACCTTGAAAAGGAAGAGGAAGAGGGTAGAATGTGATAATCAAAAAAAGGAAAAAAAAGCCTAAATTTTCTTAGGACTTGACAGGAAAACCTTCCCTGAGCCAAAGATGTGGAATGACAGAAAAGTGATGAAAGTAGGGATGATTTGTGAGTGTGTCCCTAGACATGCTGGCTGGATATGAAAAGGGCTGGATATGAAAAGGGCTGACAGAACATGAAGAGATCCCAGTAAGCTTCCTGAACATGCCCAGTGTTCTTCTCAGTAGGACACTACCAGGTTTTACCTGGACTATGACTACACAGTAATTTTTTTTTTTTTTTTTTTTTTTTTTTTTTTTTTTTTTTGTGGTGAGGATGGTGAGACACTGGAACAGGTTGTCCAGAGAAGCTGTGAATGCCACATTCCTGGAAGTCACATGTCCTGTTCAAAATAAGGCTAGATGGGGCTCTGAGCAACCTGATCTGGTAAAAGATGTCCCTGTCCATGGGACATTGCTGCCTCCATAAATACAAAGGCAGAGTAAACACGAGGTACAAGGCACCAGCTCCTTCAGGAGCCTGCTCTGTAGAGGATCTCCGAATGTGTGTGTCTTCCGTGATTTTCTTTGAAAAGCTGTTCTCAGCAATCAGCAGCCTGCAGGGGATGTGATGAGGCTCTCCTTGCACCCATTCAGCTGTGTTGGCTGGGTGTGCCAGCACAGCCCCAGCCTGCTGGAACTGCAGGAGAGGTGTTCACACAGCAAGAGGAGTATGTGCTGGGAGGTGAAGGGTTTCACTTATATTTGCTATGGCAAGAGGATCCTGGAAAGCTTTTCTCCCCTGCTAGTGTTAATCACTCTGACTGCTTGCAGAGGAAAACTGAAGTCCCTTTTAACCTTTTTTTTTTTTTTTTTTTTTTTTTAAGGAGGCTGAATAAGCTGCCCTGTTTTTTTAGCACTCTAATGCTCTTATTTGTTCTGGTAGCTCTGTTCTGGTTTAAATAAATTTTTTATGAGCTTGGCTGACCATAAGTGTACACAGTCTTCCAAAAGAGGCCTTGCTATCTTCTTCTACCAGAACACAAATAATTGTCCCTGCTGGAAAATCGTCAGGGTACATCCAGGGTTAGATGGCATAAACATGAGGGTTACCCTGTCTTTGGAAAACATAGCCAGATCATTCTGTCCTCTGCCATTTCCATTGGCAGAGCTGTCCAAGAGAAACCTAGTAATCCTGTTCCTAGCTTTCTGGGGTTTTTATTTTTTGTTTTTTAAAAACTTTTAATTCTTTAGGCATCGTGTCTATCCCTAAGATGACTGTTTTTTTCCCATGGGATATTCCAGCCTTCCACTGCACTTTCATAACTGGCTGCTCACTAGCAAATTATTCCTGTTTGTGAAAATGTCACTAAATGAAAATAGTTGTCTCCAAGACTGAACTGTTGAGGAATTACACTGGTAACCTCCTTTTAGCCTCATAATTTCAGTACTTCCCTACAATTAGTAGTCATGTCCACTATCTCTTTTACAGTCCTGCTGCTAATCTCCAATTTTAGCAGACGAATTAATAACTTCCCATATGGCAACATATCAAATGCTTCAGTGAAGTCCAGTGGATTACATTTTCTGTGCTTTTTTTGTCTAGAAAAAGAATCACCTTATCAGATAAGACGAAGTATGCTAGGCTGTCTGGAACATGTTTATAAGCTTGGCTGAAGAGCTAGAAGGACTGTGCTACCATTTGTGAGATTATGACTTACTGATTTGGGAAAGTTCTTTCCGATTTTTGGATAAGAGCTGTGCTCAAGTAGAATATTTTGCCTTTTTGTTGTTGCTATTGCCTAAACATTTCCTGTGATCTGCTTTTATTATATTGTTGAAATTTTACCCTTAATAACACTGGTTAACTCCTTGAGTTGATTTTCATGGAGTATTTAAAATTTGGATACTGGCAATAGGATAGTAACTACTAGTTGAGTGGAGGAGAAATATGCAAAATGTTTAGAAGAGCTTCCTTTAGTTTACTGTGCAGTAAGAAAAAGTCTTTACTATAATTACTTTAACTACAAAATAACTACTAAAAATCGCTTGGCTCCAATCTTGTGGTTTAGCTTATCTGATGCACTTTCTAAAAATAAGATTTGCATTGTCGCTTTTGAATCACCTGGTTTAGTCATCATACCACACAATTTACTACTTAAGCGTTTATTAAGAGGCACAGTCTTTGCTTTCAGCCTTTAAACAGAACATTTTAACAGGGAATATCAGTCTGTTAAGACTCAGTAACAAAGGAAACTTCTATTGAAAAAATAAAAGAACTTATTTCCACTGTGTATCTGAGACTCTTAGTAGTTGCTTGCAATTATCATAGAAGGAAACCAAATATCATACTGCATATTCTTTGAAAAATAAGTGTTTTTTTTATAAGGGTCTGAACAGAGCTGAGTCAGTGTAACATAATGCATATAAAGGAAATACGGCAAGTATATTGATCCTTTCTTAAAAAAAACAACAACAACAAAAAAAAAACCCACCAGGTAAATAATTTCTTACAGCAATAAACCCACAAACTGAAGTCACCTCTGTGACTAGAAACAATTTTCAATCACAAAGTTAATAATGCTTTTGCTTGTTAATGCCATTGTGATACTGCTAATGTTCAAGATCCAACGGTGATTTTCTGAAGAAGAGAATAATTTGGTATATTGGTGAAAATTAGTCTGGATAAATTAGATATTTATTTTCTTTTTTTTTTTTTTTTTCATCCATGATGAAGTGATGTAGTGTTTTCCAAGCTGCCAAATCCCTTTTCAAAAGACTGTCAGACTTTCCAAAAGATTTCCATTTCTTTTTGACTTACATTCTCAGTTTCATGGGAAAACAGTAATGGTTTGCACAGAGAACTAATACTGGATGCAATAGATTTATTCGTGCAGAAACAGCCCTTAACTCTGTGTGTACATCAGCTTCAGCAAAGGGAGCTCCTTGTACAAATGTTAAGTGTGAAAACCTATTTGGCTTTTGCAGAAGGCTCCCCCTACATCCACCTCTTGAGATTCAGAAGCTGACATCTGTTTTGGTTCCTTGACCAAGTGTTTGGTTGAGATAAAATCAGTAAAGAATATTATTCTTTATCATTTATTCCTAGTGGTAGTTTGCTGAATACAAAAGCACATGCACTTGTCCTTATGACTAAATGCTAGAATAGTTAAATATTGAACCACAGAGAATCATTAAACATGAGCAGATGTAATATTTAGAGGTAGACCTGCATATTTGAGGCTGGAAGGTATCTTCTCGTGCGTATGTGTATGTATGTTTGTTATGGGGAGGCAAATTGTACTTCTCTGGACAGGTTCCTTACCAGATGTTTCTTACTACCTCAGATGATTGAGGAACCAAAGTACATCTGGCTATTAAAATATCTTTATATGGTTACATGATTTATTTGGAAAGCATGGTTGAAACTAGTAAGTTTACAACTATGTGAATAACTCTTACCAGTTTCTGGATAGAGACAGTAAGCTTTGGAACTTAAACGAGACAATATTGCTGATCTGTGCTTACTTACGAGATGTGCTTGTTTATTTTTAAGATTATTACATTCAGACAGCCTTCTATTTACTTATGCTATTTTGGTATTTTTGCTGAGAGTCAGGAGACTTAAATAAACCCAGAGTCTCTATGGATTATAGTTATGTACTGTTTTATACATGCTGGAAAGCCATAAGCCTTCGGGCTGAGATAACTGCATAATAAACATATATTTTATGAAATAATACCTTTAACACATGTTGCATAAAAAAAGAGGGGGAACACAGTTCATCCCTGTCTGCCATAACAGACTTCTATCAAAAATAAATTTAGAAGACCTACAGTTGCTCTCCCAGGTTTTGACAAGAGATGATTTTACTTGATATTTCCATAAGGTAGCAAGGAGCATTTTAGAATCTGTTCAGTGAGCCTAAAGGAACTGTGAGATCCAAATGCTAACAATCTGGCACTCACAGGGAAAAGAGGAGGTGTCAATGGGATCATGGAAAGGTTTGTGCTTAAGACACTGTATTTTCCCTGTCAGTGATTGCCACTGATAAAACATTAGCTATTGCGGTGTTTCATGTTTGCAAGGATGTAATAAAATTCAGTATTCTTGTACAATTATTGGGCAAGTGTTTGATAAGGAGCCAATAGTTCTAAAAGAAAGGCTGAAAAGATGGTTCAGAGTTCCTTCCACTCTGAAATACCCACTGCTTCAGGTGCCAGCTCTGGATTTGCAGGTGTCTAACTTCCCCAGCTTTCCTCAGCGTGTTAGAAAGCAAAATGCCATGCCATTGTCCCTGAGCAATTACTGATTCTTGTTCCCTTTCTGATATCTGGAGATTAGCAATAAAACATCCTAAAGTGGCATCATAATCATATATGGCATGTAACAGCTTGCATGGTCTCACATATAACTGCATTGTTATTTCCTTTGCTTCAATAAGGGATTTTAAAAAATGACAGATTTCATGTTATTGGTCATCTTAGCTAAAGTTCTTAAGAAGAGGCAACTCTACTTCATTTTTTAGAGCTTAGTTCCCCCTGAGATTCAGGTAAATCTCAGCACAGCTGTTCAAATAGACATTTTCTTTTAAAGTACTTCTTTGGAAATAGAAATTCTTTTCGAGATACTGGCTTAAATATTGAAGGAAAAAAACACCCCTTTTTGACTTTATTTACTTTTGATATTTTATTTAGCCTTTGGCATTAATATTTACTATATTTCTTTCCTCTTCTTCCCCTTTTATTTTGATATGCTTTTAAGAAATTCTAAGTTTTTAGGCAGATTTCCTGCCCTGTGGATTAATTTCTAATGAGAAAACTAAAAGGTAATCTTTTCCTGAAAGAAAGGTGAAATTTTACTCTTCTGAATAAAAATTTCCTTCAGCACACATATCCTGGCCTCCAACACTGTCTAATTAGAACCATAAAAAGTAATTAAAACTGTCCAAAAAATGAAATTGGACATTTTATTGAAAAAAGATAATATACTGTAACAAAGCTGAGGATATTTTGTATTTTGACTAATAGGCTTTTCTGAAATAATGCCCAATTCCAAGTGGACAAATGAACTTTGGCTGTCTCATTCTCTCCTTCTCCTCTATGAAATGGGTTTCTTGGTCATACTACAATATTTACAACAAATCTGAGCCTCTCTTATTGGTGAGAAGAGATTTGCCATGAGAATCCAGACCAGCCTGGATAGAAGTGAGGCTGGTAACTTCCACAGGGCACAGCTACATATATATGAACAGACGATAATATTTTACCAGTATCGTTTTACTTCTAGATTTTCATTTGATATGCTTTCTAGTGGCCTGGCAGTATTTTCCCATGGAAAGATGATAGTTTTTGCAGAAATGTGTCTGTTACTTGGAAAAACATACTTCTGTCAGCAATAGTGTTAAGGCCCAATGGATATTTCTCCACAATGTTAGTTTTTGTGTGTCAGTTACCAAAGCAGACAGCTACACAGGTAATCCTAATGAAAGCATGAGGACAAGAAGTGTCCATACAGATCCACCCTGAGCTATAGATCACACAGCCCTCTCCTACCAACAGGAGATTACATTTTATATAATAGTTTCTTAATTTTAGAGAATTTTGAGATTTCCTTATTTGTTCTTCTGTATTTAAAGTGACTTTTTGTGGTTTTGTTATTTCATTTGGTTCATCTGGATGTACAATTTTTCTGTTAGTTTGTGTTAGGAATCAAGATGCATATTTTACATAGATAGAACTTGAGCTGTGTACAAAACCTATGGCCAGATGGCACTGAGAAATTCAGAACTGTACACATTGCCACTGCTACTCTGGTTTTTCGGCAAGGTGATTTCAGTGTGGAAGACATTTTGAGCTTAAATCTAGGTTTGAAAATGCACTTTAATTGATACCAGGAAAATAGACACCACAACCTCTTTGTTTCTATTTGTTTCTTTATAGTCTCCTTTTTCTCTTTAAGTAATTTTCACTGTTTTTTACCTCAGTGTTCTCCTGTCATCTCGATTCCTGGCATTGCAGTTTTTTATGATAGCACTCTGGAGCTGTATGCATGGGCATAACTGCAAACCACATTTTCCCGGGATATTGTTCCTACAGAAATGTGCATACCAATTCCATCCTCATTTACTGCGGATCATCTTGCATTTTTTTCTTCTCCCCCCCCCTCCATAATGGTGTAGCAATATTACCAGTTTTGATTTGGTTCCTTTCATGGGACGGGAAAGGTAAAAGAACTCAGTGGGCTTGTATAAACATCTGTGCAGGAAAGCAGCAAAAACACTGCTCTCCAAATTTGTGTAGCTATCTATATCCCAACTCCCCTGATGCATGAATATATTTATGTATACGTACTGGGTTGTTTTGTTTGGTTTTTTTTTGTACAGGAGCAAGCATTTGACACTAGTGCCAGCACTGTATCTTATAAAGTTATTTCAGCTATGCTGGTGAAGAGCAACTTGATGGCCAGTATAATTACCTGCTAGACTAATACATCCCTAAATTCATTAACTCCAGTTGGAAAACTTTACATGCAGACTAGGTTTCAGATGTGTCAACATTTTGTGGTTGTGTTTAAAGCGCAAGAAACCCCCACAACCCTACAGGTTAAAATGTATTCAAACGGCTGCCAAAATCCTCAGTATGAATGACAGCTAGGTAGTGTTATAAAATGTTGAAAATTTTTAGAGAAGCGTGAATTTGGAGAAGCTGGTTTGGTCTCCCACACGGTGTTTATGTCCATGCAAGGTGTGTTCTTACTCCCAAACTTTTGGTTTGACTGGGCTGAGAAAGTGACAGGCGCAGATTGACTAGCGATAGCTTCAGCATCCAACCATTGCCTTTGCGACTGCATCATTTTCTTCCCCACTGAGTTCCAGTCCCCAAGGACTGGAGAAACATCACACCGTGCACAGGCGTGGGCTCAGTTTAAACAGCCCATTCATTTCACGTTGTAATAACCTGCTCGTGCCCTTGACGGTTCCAGTGAATGGAGAATTGGGACATTATCAGTGACTAGCGAGGATGAAAGGAAATACTTCACCTCGCCTGTGGAAGTACCAGCATCTGTTACATTTTAGCTGTTATCTTTGGCCGGGGACCTACAACTGATCTCACAGCTGAGACAGGAACCATATGCAGAAAGAAATGAATTTTAACCCTCTCCTTGGCCATCAACCATGGATGCTCACTGTGTGTGTTAATGTGAGAGACATTAGCACTTCCTTATCAGGAAATGCCACCTAATAAGCAAAGGGTTAAAACCTAAATATGGTGTTTCTGGTGATGATCAGGAAGAGATGCTTTCTTTGGGTCAGCACACAGTAGCAGTATCACCAAAAGACCTTATCCAAATTATTTGGGTGTCTGACATAAGCTATGGGTAGCTGCACCTGCTTCTTTCCAGCTCTGGCTGTGATTTCACCCCATGTTTCATCTGCTCTGAGGACGTCTATATCAATAGTATCCAATGACTAGACCTATTTAAAGGAAATTTGGATGAAAGGGGATTTGTTAGTTTTAATGCTATGTCGGTGGTTTAGGAGGTGGCTGATACATTCAAAGTTGCTAAATTGGTGGTCTAAGTGTTTTAGAAATAATAAGATCAATGGTTTTCCAGAAGCCAAAATATTATTATAGCAATATGTTGATGTTGCTAATAATTTCTGAAAACTGTAACTGTCCAGTGGACTATGGAATTCAAAACTGAATGCAAGAAATCAGGATGCTTTCCAGCTAGAGAGACCCAGAAGAAGGTTTTATGTTATACTCCCTCTCTGTTTATCCTTTACCTGCACCATATAAGCAAACAAATGAAATCTACTCACCTTAAAATCACTGCACAATTGTCAGTCCAGGAGTTTCCTTCCGCTTTAGCTTCTGAATCTATAGCTGAAGCTAACACCCAGCTGTACCATAAGGGCTCCAAGAAATTATTTGGGACAAAGAGGACGGGAGGGGGCAAAACCCAAAACAAAAGCAAACCTGAAAGCTCTTCACAAGGTAAACCTAATTATCTTTGATAGGGTTTTCTTTTTTCTATTGCAGTTTAAGATCAGCATTTCATGCTATCTTGAGGTGACTCTGCACTACTCTGTCTGAAGTGGTCAGGGAAAAAATAAAAAAAAGCAAAAGGCAAGCCAAAGAAAATATTAATTTTGAAACTATGAACTGATATCCACAATGAAGTAACCTCTTTGGCAACCACCTGCAGTTGTGCTTATATTGTTCATGTTTATAATGAATAGGGAAAGAAAAGATTTTTGATAATTGGGATGAGAAGCAGTGATATGAAACACACTGTAAAGAGGTTCCATGTGCAGTGGATTAAAAAGTAAACTTGCTATATTTCCAGTATCATGACTGACACATTCTTTGGCTTGACAGTCTAATCTCTATTTGTACAAATGCCAGATTAGATAACTATTCTTGAAGGTTTGTAGCCCTTTGCTACCACTCACAGCTTCAAAAAAACCTTGTAATGCTGTTAGATTAAGTTGTTTTATTTGGAGGATAATACTAGGAGTTCTCAATTTTACCTTCATGTAGTTCTAGAAAATGTCCTTCAAAATTTAAACATTATATAGCCTGTGAAACTACTGTTAAATAAAACATTACTGTATGTATCACACTAATTTTTTTGTTAAATCTTATGGGAAAATGTGCTTTCCAGGTGTGTCCCTAATAAAGCAATTGAACACACTATGTGGCATGCCAAATTGCTTTTTGATGATCAAAATTCATCACCAGTTCCCGGCATTTAGGAAATAAATTAGGCAGTTTCAAGTGGTACAAAATAATCCTTCTCTTGACATTCCTAGAGTGATGTTAAAGCAGTAAATAGATGTGCCTGCCTTACAAATAGGCTGTCCATAGCCAGTTTCTGCTCACGAGACACTAATCACAAGAGAAAATGTTTTTTTAAACTTGCATTTCAGTATCAGCCATATATGAAATTTAGCCTGTCAAAGAAAAATTAATTTCTTCAAATAATACAGGTATTGAGGATTCAGGAGAAGGAAATATGCAGAATCTGAAGAAAAACAACCGACCAACCATGAAAATAGGCTAAGTAGACAGAGTCCTGCTCCTCTATTTCATTTTGCATAGGTAGAGGAATTGCCTAATGTTGCCAAGTTTTTTTGAAGATCCTTTTAAAAGAGGTTGATTCTTTGCTAAACTTCTGAGTTGAAGTTCCCAGACTTTTCCTTATTTCTTGCCTTCCACCCTCTCTGCTAAAGAAAAAAAAATACAGAAATTAATTAATTTCTCCCAAAACTAAATTCCAAGATTTTCAAGACTGAATTTTTTCAAGGACGCATTAAGATAGGATACATTTAGCTTTGACTGAAATGAAATTGATTTAGCTGCCAACCAAGCTCCTGAGGAGGGTGATTTTTTGAGAAGATATTGGACATAAAAATGAAAGCAAAACTAGCAAACATTTTCCCTGCTGACACCTCAGCAGTCTGGCAGAGAAGATGAACAGCTGTACCGAAGCCCACACAAGTCAGGGAGAAGACAGGGTCAGAGTCTGTGGATAGAAAGAATATTGTCTTAATTCCTCCTAATGATTATTTTTAAATGGCAGGAAATTTTAATGTGCTTTTGTAATTCAGCAAGGGAAAGGGGCTGCTGTGTAGAGGCATCAGTGTGACGACATGCTATTGCAAATCCTTTCTATCCTTGCCATTTTAAATGACTTTTATAAATGGATCTATGTAATTAAAAAGATTCTCTGAGGTATTGAGAAAGAAGGCTCAGGTTGAACCCTAAAAGGTACCTAACACCATTTGAAATCAATCACAGTTTGGTATGTACATTTTCTTCCAATTCTCAACTGTGCCCCATCCTGATTAGTCCGAAAATTGTGTCTAGGGAGCAGACAAGGGTTTAATTTCAGTTTATATTAAGGCTAAATAAATAACATAACTACTATTTTCAGATATGTTTGTTCCCTTTGTTCACTGTGCCAATATACAGCTCAGCTAAGCCTTAGGATTAAAATAAGTGATCCATGGTACTAATTAACAGATTTATAAATCATTCTGTATGATCAAGCCATTCGTAGATTTCCTGTCATATACAGGAAGGCGAGTGCAGTTGCCAGAAATGTATTACAAGTGTAATGAAAGCAAATAGTCCAAAATGCTGAGAAATCAAACAAAGTCTTATTAAAAATAACTTCAGTCATGGATCCAAAAAAGTAATTATTTGCACAGTTCCTATACCCCACAACACCTGAAAATTTGGTAATGTTTAACATATGTCAGATTGTAGGCCCAAACCCAAACTCAATTGTTGAAGTCTTTGCCCTGGAGAAAAACCATAAATCAGACAGGATATGAGAAATGGTGACTGATTAATGCTGCTCAAGGATCAGGAGAGGCAGAGGCTCTTCTAGCTGGTAAACTTGGCAAAGATTGGTTAAAAGTGAGCTGTAAAAGTGGCTCTGCCACCCATGGCATAGCTGTCATGGTGCATGGTGCATATAAATTGTTAGTTCCAAGTTATCTTCAGAAATTCAGCCTATTGAGTTTGAAATAGTTCTCCAGGGCTAAGTTCATTAAAAGGCTGATGTATTTTAAACTGTTTCAGTGGGAATTGTTTGCAGCTAATCTCTGCAATTTTCTCTTTGAATCTAGGGACCATCGACATTGGAAATGTTAGATTGCTTTTGAGATGAAGATTGAAAGAGAAAAGTTTGCTCAGTACTCGTTAGCCCACATCTGGAGCACCGTGTCCTGCTTGGGGGCTCCAGGACAGAGAGGTGTTAATAGACTCGAGCAAGTTCAGCCGAGGGCCACCAGGATGGTCGGGGCATTGAGGCAGGAGCCCTGAGAGTGGCAGCAAACGGACCTGGGCTTGTTCAGCCTGGAAGAGAGGCAGCCCAGAGGGTCCTACAGCAGCCACTGCCCACAGGGAAGCGACTGAAGAAATGCCACCAGCCTCCTTAGGGAGGTGCAGGGCAGCAGGAGGAGAGGCAGAGGACACAGACTGAGAGAGGGCTGGGCTCTATCTGACACAGGAAAATGAGTTTTACTGTGACAGCTGAGCATTGGGGCAGAGATGCCATGTGGTCTCCATTCTTGGATCAGACCGAGTTAGAGGAAGCCCTGGGCAATGTGGCATTAATTCAGACTTGGGCCTGCTTTGTGTGGCAGGATGGGTTGGGTGCATGACCTCCCAAAGTCCCTTCCAGCCTGAAAGACTCCAATCCTGAGTGAGGACAGCAGAAGGAAGAGAGACAGCAAGCAAAGGGTGAACAAAATGACCTAATAAAACATATGTACCTTGCTAAAACCAAATAGCTTAATCTATTTATTTTACTTAGTAACCAAAACTGCAGAGTGACATAGTTGATTCTGACCATGACAATCCCCAGGCTACCACAAAAATTGTAGCTCTGCAAGGTTTTGCAGTGTGTAATGTCGTAATGCCTTGCACTTGTGCAGAACTCACATCCAGTGATTTCTAACCTTGTACAAACTTGACTAACGAAGACTCAGCGCAGTCCTTTGAGGCAAAGGATATATTGCTGTTAATTTAATTTCTGCAGACACAGCTTGCAGAAGGCTATCATACCTAAAGTTGTGCTGGCTTTGACTGTAAATTTCTGTGGGGTCAGAGGAAGTGGAACAGATCAGGTGTACTGAGAGCACAAAATGATGGCCAGGTCTCCACTGAGAAGGGATGGAATATACTTCTCTTTCTGCCTGTCCTGGAGCAGCTGATACATTGACGTTGAGCCTGGCTTAATGCTGAATATTAAGTGTGTGTCTCTCAGCTTCCTGGGCTCTGTCCTTGCCACTGGAAATAATTGGTGTAGCCTCAGTTTATTTCCCACTGATGCTTGACACAGCCAGGCCACTGCTGTGAGGAAGAAGAAAAATTAAGCCTCCTTTTCCTTTGGAATCACAGAAAAATGGTCCTGATGCTTGGCCTGCAAATGGCTTAAATAGGGACACAGAATCCATTGGCTTGATTTTTTGAAGAATAAGACTGACTGAAAATGAATAGCTGTGCAGATATAGGATGAGCATAGCTCCATTCCCTGCTGCTTCTTCTGGCTAACTTCAGGCAGATTATTTCTTATGGAGCTGGATCAACGCAGGCAGGGAATGAAATTCACTGTTCCACACCTCAAGTTAGTGTCCTAAACACCATCCTATTACATTCCACTCATGCTGGACTATAAAACCTCAAATAAGCAACGCCCAGTTCGGCTGTGGCTAAATGAAATTTAATTAGAAGTGTTCCAGCTAGCACTAATCATTGCACAGAAATTCTGTGTAACCAAACTGTGAAATTATTAAATGCGTGTTGACAATGATGTATAAAATCAGTGCTAACCTGACAGTGGAAAGGTAAGTAAAATCTATTAATTCTTCCTTGATTTCCCCAGTCAACTTCCATTCCCTAAGAACTGCTCAGTGATTTGTACAAGATTTTTTAGGTTTGCAACTGTCTTTTTAAAATGTAGTATGCAGGCTTTTCTTTTGTCTGAGTTATTTTTGTAGTCCACCTTGAGTAAGGAAAGAAATCAAGCTTTTCATACACTTTAAAATTTTAATTTATTTTATAGACATGTTGTAATTTGCCTCACTTTGCTTTTCTTTTTCTTCACATATATGGTAGTATTCCACTGACATAAATGCAGCAGCCCCCAATTCTTATAAAATAATCGTAAGCCCAGGTAAAACCAGGCTGATGGTTTCTGTGGGTGGGCTGGCTGCAGCCTGCACTGGTGCAATGAGGGTGGAAGTCATTGGGGCTGCCCCAGCTGAGAGATGTCTTTCCATCTCATCCCTTCCTTCCTCTTGCTTGCCCAATTATTAGGCTTAGCCTCAGGCCCTTGAGAAAAACCCTCATTCCCAGCACGAGATCGTGGTGCGGTGCTCTTGCAGGGAATGTTACCATCTGGTGTCAGCAGTTTTGCTGTCCCAACTCCTGGAGCAATTCATATTTTCCGGACACATGGGTGGCAGGATTTTTTGTGGCCAATTCCTTTTGTCTCTTTAGACACTCAATCTTCCTTGCGAGCCTCATGGGCAGCGGGCTCTCCAGTCAGAGCGCGGAAACATGGAGGGGGGCTTTTCCACCAGTAAGCTTTTTACAATGGATGCCTATTATTCAAAATAAGGACGGCGGTTTTATAAGGCCTGTGAGTACACATTTCCCAGCCTGTTTCTTCTTAAATTACCAGGAATGCAAAAATAACCAATGGTTTGACCTCTTAAATCACAAATTGGATAGGCTTACCATTAAAGGACATTGTAAATGTGTTTCCCATTATTTAGTTCATTTGGTGTGTTCAGCAGTGAGCTTTTGGATGTTTGGGGTTTTTTAAAAATTCTTTACAGGAATCATTTGATAACTTTCTTTCCTAGAGTTTGATTAGATCCTCTGGACCTGCAATAAGGAAAACTGAAGACTTTATAATGAAGGTTGGGTGGAGCTATAATATTCTTGCTGTAAAAACTAATAGGTACATATGTTAAAGTATGGGTATAATGAACAGAATGACCTCTGTAAATTAGATCTATCCATCTTTTATGTTTAGAGACTGGAGACAAGGACTATACCAGAGAACTGTCCCAAATTGACACACGCTGTATAGAGTTTACCAAAGACTGTTTTTCTGCCTCGGAAGGAAATAATTTTCTGGGAGATTTCTGCAAAGGATGGGACTTGTAAAAATTCTGCCTTTGTGTCTGATCTTGTTTCCATTTAGATTGATTATAATATTGTGTGCTCTTCTTTCAAATCTTTTCTGAGCAGTGTAAAATATATCTTATTGCAATCTGCAAAGATCCTATTTGTCTTCCTTATATCTCTTTTAATTTTTTTTAAATTAAGTTTCATCTTTTAATAGATCCATTCATGTTGGATGTTTTAGGATGGAAGTGATGGCATGGGATTTTACAAAGTGTTTGTAAAAATCTTTTTAGAAGCGTGTTTACAAAAAATATTCTGTCTGACACTGGGCTTTTATGGAAATATTTTCATTATTTTTATCTTTTAAACCCTCTTGCTACTTTTGTTTAGAATTTTCTGATCTTCAAGTGTAATAAATTGCGAATTGAACAAGAAGGAGTTTTACTGGAACAAGAAAGTTTCAAATACCTTATTGTTACTTAATTTTAGATTATTCAGGCTCTATAAAGGGAGAGAAAATATGTGTCCTCCAAGTCATGTCTGTATTTTGGGTATGAGCTGGGAGAAATTAAGTGGCTGCATGCTGTTCACACTGTGGTGGGCTTGGTCCTCTGCACGCTGCTTGTAGGTAGATTGTGATCACATTTTTATTGTAACCTGCCAGGCTCTGCAAAAACTTGAGTTGCCTTTGCTTAGACAAATGTTAAAGCACAAATTGCTCTTATCTCAACCCATGACCTTTACTTTTTGTGCCTCCCATTCTCCTCTCCAGCCCGCTGCCGGAGGAAGTGAGTGAGGCAGTGGGAACACTGAATTGGGGAATATCAATCCTAAACAATGACAGAAGGAGATAGATGGCTTCATCACAGCTGTGACTATGTTAAAATTTTTTAAACTCCTGTAGCTACCCCGCTTGCTAGAAGGGCATCAGTGCAAAAGACAAACTTCTGCGAGCCGGCCAGGCTTGAATGTCCAGTTCATAGAGTGAGGGCATAATCAAGTCTTGTTCTCCAAGGATGAAAACAGTTTACCTTTATTTTTCATCTGGGGGCATATAAAGTGGCCTGCTGTCAGGCAGAGGAAATGAAAGAGGGATGAGACAGACAACTGGAAGTGCAGGTGGCTCTGCTGGTTTTGTGATGAAACTGTCTTGTGCCTTTGATTCCTTAAAGGGGAGCATACAGTACTGCGAACTCTTACTTCATTTCACTGCATGTCAAGGTAAAATGTGTTTCATTTAAACAAGGTTCTAAATGTGTTTCATTAAAATAAGATTTTGAAAAATACTTAGATGATGACGACTAGATTCTCAAAGACAGTTTAAAGAAATGTGCACAGCATTCTGTGAACAGATAAAATGTCATCTGTAATTCTTTGGATATATTGCCTGTTATATGCACTGTCATCCTCTGTTTGAGGTGTTATCAGTAAAGATGTAGAATAAAATTGCTATCACTAACAGGGCATTGTTCTAAAATGGCTTTGTCTGTCAAATGAAAGTCAGGACCAGAAAAGGTATTTAACTGCGCATCTGCTTTTAATGGAGATATGTGAGCAAAACTCACAAAATGAATGTTCCTAAAATGTTGTTGCGCTCTTCCTAACTATTCTTAAGCCAATGAATTTATAGACATTGTAGACTAGATAAACCTAAAGGTTCAGGATTCCACTTAAGTGGTCCCACAGGTTGAAACACTATTGATATCTTAGGGAGTAAACAATTTTTATATAATCAGTCTGTGACCAATTCATTTGAAGATACTGAACAGAGGACACACATCTCTGAGGTGCATGGAGGAAAGAAGCAGTTTATGTACATACACACAGATAAAAGTCTCTTGCTGTCACAAAATTTTCCCTAGGTTTTTCTATGTGGTTTTTATCAAGTAATTTGAACTTTCTATTTATTAGTAATTTGGTTAGTCTGTTCACCCTTGTTATTCAGTCTGTTCCCATTGCTAAAAGAACAGCAAAATGCAGCACAAAAAGATAATCTGTGACCCTAGGAATATATCATCTTTGCAGGAGACAAGGGAAATCCTACGTACACAGTAGAGGAAAGTAATAAAAGTATATTTGCCTACAGGACAGCAAGTGGTCTCAGCATGCAAGGAACTTAACCCTTGTCAGATTATTTTGGAAGAGCCATCTGTAAAAGAGGGATATGAGCCTTGTGATATGCATATACTGAAATCCTGTGTAAATACCAAGGCTTCAGTGCAGCCTGGCTATTCAGGCAGTAAATCTTACAGGAACATCTTTTCTGGCCTGCAACAACTCAGACAATAAGTAGAACTAGAGATTGCCATCAGCTGCTGAGGACAGGGTCTGTTGAAAGTAACAACACACAGCTAATTGATTCCAGGTCTATGCATTGACTCAAATTAATCACACAAGGTCATATATATGTACGAATACATCTGTATTTATATTCAGAAATATTTACTGGTTTGATTTTTTTTTTCCTGAATAGGGTCATTGCTTATAGGAGTTTGCAACCACCTGACTGTACCCATTTATACTATGTTCTAAAGAAGAAGGAAATTTTTGTGTCAGGGTCCTCACCAGGTTAGTTTCCCTTCTGAAGAAAAATGGTAAGCAAAAGGGAAAAAAAGTTCACATTACAAAAACAAAATCAGATTTCATCACTGTATTGACAAAATACCTACAGACACATTTCTTAAAAAAAAAAAAAAAAAAGCACTGGGGCAAACATCACAAAAATAAGAAGTAAGTGGGTGGGAAGAGAGCCCGGGCTGTGGGTGGGAAGTCCCAAATATAGGCACCAGGAATTAGACTATTGTTGTGTCCCAAAAAAGAGCAAATGGAAATGAGTTTTTAGGGTTGCAATGACTAAGCGCACTTCAAAGCATGGCACTGATTGCCTGGAAAGAGTGCAACAGACAGCCCAAGGTTATCTGGTGAAATAGTGAGTTCTTGTTTCAGTCAGAGGAGATAATTTCTGTTAATATCCCAGGTGGCCTGTGAAGCTTCTCTGTCAGTGAAAATGACAAGAGGGGGTGAATGAGCTATAGCATCACCTGTCTGCTTTTGATAGCAGATGGTAAAGCATAGCACCTTGTTGGAGACAGAGAGGCATTAACTCAGATTTTTGCCTCCCAAAGTTATTCCAGCCAAATGTCTGTCATTATCAATGCATCTGTCATGCTGATCCTTGTGGGTAAGAGCTAATGGTTGGTGTTCATTTATTTTGTAGAACTTACTTTATTGCTATGCTGGAATTTTTTTTTAAAGAAACTACTCAACAATTCCCTTTATGGCCAAGCAGCACATTAGTGCACAGAGTAATAGTGCAATCAAATCCTTCTACAAGGGAAGCAATGCTGCTCTTTTTCTAGGAATTTAGCAGCATCCAGTAATCACAGTGATATATGCTAGGTTCATACATTCTCCCAAGGAGAGAAGGTAAGGGAATAACAACAGATGCTGGGCTGGGTATCAGTCTCTTGTGAAAATAAAAACAACATTGAAGGTTTCAAGTGGGAAAGGCCTAAATGCAGAAAGTGTTGGAAGATCTGGTTGAAGATTAGTCTTAAAACCTCATGTGGGGCAAAGGGAGGTGAACTCTTTTCCATAAATCATCTGTATACTTAATTTGATATCAAACATGAACCTTAACATGTGTCATATAATCTGGTTTAATACACATGGGTCTTATTAAAATTGTGTGAGCCAAGGACTGTGCTGATTTACACAAGTTTGAGTAAGTCTTTTGCAAGGCAGCTAATGTACCTTAATTTAGAGTACTTTCATTTTGAGAGAGAATTCAGGATGTTTTTAGGAATTCTAGTAGTTATCTTCATGAAGGTGCTGACTGGGATCCTGCTGGTGTAATTGCAAAGATCCTTATAGCTTTGCAAGGGGAGGTTCATTCCCTTAAATGCAAACGATTGTCTGAGGTACAGTGATTAAATAGGGAGGGAAACACTCCTGGAGTAACTGTGACTGAGTCCAAACCCAAACTGCTTCAGAATGTGAAACAGAGCTGGAAGCTGTGAACCTCTCCTTCTTTCTATTTTTTACCCTCCCCTTTGTTTTAATTTGTTTTCCTTTTCCCTTTTGTTTCAATTTTTCTTTTATTCCTTTCCTTTTTTCCTTTTTAATTTCTTTTTGTTTTCCTCTTTGCTTCTTTCTTTCCCTGGTTACCACATTTTCCCTCTTTTCCGCTTCCCTCTCTCTCCTTTTTATCACTGTTTCTGACCAGATGTGAAGCCTTCGGTTCTGAGCCAGGAGAAAGAGTTCTTATTTGGAGTAAAGTACACCACTCATGCTGAAATATTTGATATTTGTGACCAATATCAAAAATCAGCAGGTGGACCAGACCACTTCCATTGAATGTGGCTCCCTCAGTTTGGCATTATCAGCTCTGTTTCTCCCACCCAGTATGGGCTCCAGACTTTGCTTCATCAGCGCACGCAGAGATTCCAGCAATTACCGTGTGCTTCACAGGCTGACAGGGGAATGAGAACAGAGTGGGGGAAGAGCAGGTAAAGGAGGATTTCTTGAAAGACAAGGCTGCAGCAAATTATGATTTGAACCATCATTTAACAGGAAAGCCTTAGAAAAACAGAGTAGCTATATCAAAGTATAAGAAGAAATTCCATTTTTAGCTAATTGAATTTATATTGGGGTTTTTGGTATCATTACCAATTATCTATACAGTGTGAGATAGATCACACTCTGATTGTGAGGTGTGGTGTTTGGACTTTTTTTCTGGTTAAATAGTTAAAAAATATATTTGGGAAACTAAGCAAAGAAATATGCAAGGATCTGAGCTTGAGTGAAAGATGAGAACTCAATCTGTAAAATATTCTGAAACACAAAATGCCTGCAAAGTAGTTGTGAAGATATATCAGTTCATAAAAAAGTATCTGTAAGAGCTTAAAAATGAAGTGAAATCAGGAATACAGGAACTGCAGGAATCCCTGCAGGATGAGAAGTGCTAGTTGCGGTTGAATTTAGGAATTTTCAAGCTGCCCTACTCCAGTCAAAGGACAGAAATAAAGGTATTTTTTATGCTGACATTTCACAGAATTCCTACAGGAATCCTCATTTAAACAAACAAACAGAAAAAGATGATGACTCTGGCACACTAGAAACCTCTTAATCTGACCTATGAGAAAAGATTCCTGAAGAATCTGGAAATGACAAAGATCTTAATTTAAATGTAGGAAAATTCTGAACTTCTGTGACCGAGGCACAGGGAACTCAACACTTTTAAATGTGTTAAAAATACAAATGATTTATTGCCATAGTTAAATGTAAGGAAACTTTAATCTTCTGGAATACCAGATCAGTATTTCTGATTAATCAAAACAAATACATAAAAATAAGGTTTTATATGTATGATGTATTTGATTAAAAGAAACTTTGTCCTGTTTGAAGCTTAATTTTAAAATTTTACTTCTTACATCTTGAAACCATTTCAATCCTTTCTGCAAATGTTTTGTGGCACTGAGACTGC
Organism: Acanthiza pusilla; assembly: GCA_036630365.1. Lineage (NCBI taxonomy): Eukaryota > Metazoa > Chordata > Aves > Passeriformes > Acanthizidae > Acanthiza > Acanthiza pusilla. The sequence goes on from JAXCHO010000164.1 coordinate 17,611,962, forward strand.
TGTGTTTCCCAAGTGTTAATCACAGGGAGTAGTTTGTCTTGGGATGGGGTATGATCCAACAGTTAACTGAAGGAAGAAGTACAGTTCCATGGAATTTAGCACCAACTGAATCAGGCTCAAGGTGTTGCAAAATCAAACCTTCAGCAAACACTGAACAGTGACTTCGAACTGGGAGAAAAATAAAAGGTATATTCTGATATTTTTCCTCTGGCAGAACAGTTTTCTTTATTCCATGAAAATTTACGTCATTGGGACCTTCAATAAAGAGAGGCATTAACATCAGGATTATGGCAATGTCTAACAAATTTGATCGAAAGTTACACATAAAACAATGGGTTTGTTGGTTTGGTTTGGTCTGGCTTGGTTTGTTGTTTTTTTTCTCAGAGTTATATCCAAGATACGAATTGTTCTACTAAAGGACTTGGAACTGCTTCAACCATATCAATTATTATTGCAGGGAATCTTGCAATATAATTCAGAGACTTGTGGGGTAATAACTTTGTGTGGTTCCAAAAGGCTTGGATAGTAGCATTAGGGTATAGATATTTTTTCATAGTTTTTTTTATACTAAGTATTTTAATTGAAATGGTAACAATAACAAGTGCATTGTACTTAGCTTTAAGGTCACTGCCTTGAATAGTTGAACAAAGTATCCATATTTTCTACCAAAGGTGGAAATGAAGATGAAAATACCAGAACATGAGCATATATATTAGGACACATCAATTTCAGAAACTTCATTTCTTTTGAGTTAATAAAAAATACAATTTCTTCTAAGCAGAAGAGAATATTTGTTTAATAGATTGACCTTGAAGGTCAATCTATTAAATATAAACTGATGACCTTAAACAAATATAGGATGCATAGTTTCCTCAATTGAAGGAGAAATATGGCAGGTGACTTTTTTTCAGCAGCTCTATGTGTCTGATTCAACATAGTGTGCTGCCTGCTGCCTGTTCCTGTCTGCATTCTTCTTACCCTGTCTGAAAGATGCACGGTCTCATTCTCTTTAATTCCTTCTCAAATATTCCGTTCAGTGTTACCATAACTCTTTTACCTGAGTGGCTTTGCCGATATCTTTGTTCCTTGAGTGATTGGACGTGTGCCTGCATTTTTGTTTTGGGCATCTAAATTATCAAAAAATACTGAATGCTTTTCCTTATCTGAAAGCAAAGCAATCATTACATGCTGAAAGAGCAATGGAAGAACTTTGGTGACAGCACAGAAAATACAAGAATAAAAAGTAAAGTGAAAAGTAGATCAAGAAATTATAAGAAAACTTACATAGAAGTTATTTATTTTTGATAAAAGATTTGTAGCACACTGTATTTCCAATACATTTAATTTGGCATTGGACAGAGCTTTTCGGTTTTGGGAGGGGTGTTAAAACTCTCTTAGCAATTATTGTCCTTATTATATGAAGCATAGCAACTGAGGGAACCTTCTGTAGTGGAGATTTTATATTAATATGAAATTACATGATCACTAACAGATGCAATTCAGCCTCAGTATTATTTTTCTTCCATACTGCACTTAAATATAAGGCAAAAATATGATGCTGAAGGTATTTTATTCTACGGTGGCCATTAGAGAAAAACAAGCCTTGCAAATTTCATTTCATTGTGGTGAAAGAAATAAGAAACAGTGATCGCCTGTTTGCAAAAAGTCTGTTCAGCCGCTGGCTTTGAATTCTTTTTTCTTGCTATGTACGCAGGTAAGTCTATTCAGAGGAAGAATTCCTAATTTTTGTCCAAAAAATTTGGAGGAAAGTGTTCCACTGAATAATATTTTGACTTTTCTAGAGCTGATCACACTGATAAGAGAGTTTAGTTTATCTACATGATTAATTACACAGAAATAAAAAAGGAATAAATACTACTGTTTGAGGTAGAGAAAGTAAAAGTACAATTTGATTTCACTTGAGCTGACTATTACTGTTGTTGTTACAGAATACTTTGGCCAGGAGTTTGATTTGTATAGAAGTTCTGATTGTGTAATTTAAATTCTAAATGTGTACTTCTTTCCTTGAATTTTGAAAGGCATAATTTTTGCTTAATGTAATACTCATGCTTATTTACACTAAAACCATGTACTTCAGTTGACTGTAATTTTAAGTAGTCAAAAATCCTTTTATTTCAATGTCTCACTGAAAATGTTATCTGCAGGAGATTAATGCACAATTGGGGGAGTCATACTGTGGAAGCCTTTTGGAAAAAAAAACGGTACAAAAGCTGATAAAGATGAAGAAATTTACTCTGGACATCTATGTTATAGGAAGGGGGAGAGGAAGAATTTCTGCATACTGATATTTTTTCTGAACTTGTATTCACAGTATAGAAATATTTGTAAATCATAACATTTAGGTAGCTCAGAAATTTTGCAGAGTAGAAATCTCATTGGATTTTTTAATAGTGTTTCTTACTAATGTTGAAATTAAGATATCTTAATATTGGCTTAGTAAAATCCCATATATGGCATTTTAACCAAAATAATACATGCTAAATACAAATTTGAATAATTTTAATAATATTTGTTACATATAAACATAAAAATAAATATCAAAATAAATATCAAAATTAAAATAGAAAATAAATTTACCTCTACACTCTTGAACAATTCTCTTCTTGTACATGCTTAAATGGTTGCTAGTTAGAGGGATTTAGATTTGTTGTTTATGTGCAACATGCTTTTTCAGAGTTTGTTGTCTAAATTGTTTTAGATGCAGTTTTGTATTTTCAATGGGGTAAGCTGTGGCATACATATATCATCAGTTCAGTAAATTCGATTTTATTGCATTCAAAAGTGTTCTGCATGTGAACCAGAGAAGGTTATAGATTAATGCACAATTTTGCTGTGAATGTGTGCTGCTACAGCCTTTTTCCTATAAATTCATTGCACGCTTCCTAAGACAGTGCTTTGGGCTGTTTCCTACTCCAGCCACAGTTTTAGTCCTGTTTCTGATCTTAAACTGAACCCCTGCTGATGACTCATCATTGGGGAAATTTTCATTTTGCTTAAAATTATCATGTTGGGGGAATATTGTCAATTCACATGACCTTGCATTTTGACCTGTGGTTTATGTCCCAGTGTTCCTCGTTTTGCTTGAGGCGCAGAGTTGAGGGCTAGAAGGGCCTCAGCTGAGGGGGGGAAGGAAAGCATTCCTATGCTAATTTGGACAAACTCTTCTCCATCTTTCTGCTTCTCCATCTTTCTGTTTCTCTTATTTAACTTACAAAAATGCCATCAATAACCCTTAATTATATCACACAATTTTCAAGTAATGCTGTATGGGAGCACTAATTTTTAAAAAGCAGCATTTAACCTATTTGGGCTCTGGATGTGGACTCGGGTACAGCTCTGCTGGCAGAACTTTGTCACTGAGCCTTCCTTTACCTACACTGTGCTGAAGGACGACTGAGACTTTGCACAGCCTCCTGTTGGCATCTGTAGAGAGCTCCCATCACACCACACAGCACCGAAGTGATGTTTTCTGTGAACTTCCTGGGGCACAAAAAAATACTTTTCCTGTAGCTGCTTCTGCATTGGTGGCGTTTGCAAATTTGGGACAAAAAGCTTTTTTAGGATTTGATCCAAACAGATAACAGATTATAATGCTGCTTAAAAAAACCCTAAAACCATTTGTAACGCAGTTGCCAAGTTTGAGAAAGAGCCCAGTTAAACCTATTTAAGTCCTCTCTCGTATATCATTAGAGATTTACCATTCAAAATCTCTCCATTAATGTTATTTATGGACCACTCAAAGTAATATTATTTTATGTTAGGGGGAAATAAAACTTTAGGGATTAAATATTTTACTTGTCAGTGTTCATTCCAGTAAATGTATTTTTCCCTAGCTAAATCCCAGAGTTCTTAGGATAATAGTTTGCACTTGTAAATACTTGTATCTGTGACCCTGATCACTCTTTTCTCATCAAAAATGAAATAATTATATTTCACAAACAGTTCAGCCAGCCAACCTTTGCTACGTTGTCCCGCAGTTCTGTTTCGGTTTTGCTGTAACCTGAATCTGACATTTCATAGTAAAACCAGGAACAGAGCTATGAGGAATTGTGTCCTAGAAGATGCTGGCTATGACTTTTTGAAAGCAGAAATAAATTTGGTTCAGTTATATGCCATTTACACTTGATAAAATCCTGGACAGGTTCACCCGTGGGTAGACTGGTAATACTGAAAACAATTTCTCCTTTTCTTCACAGATTTTAGAGAAACAGTGTCTAGCCCAGCTCCAGGAACCATCATGCACCATCAGAAAGATGGTTTTGTAGGGAAAAATACTTCTTCCATCTCCAGTTTCAGTTACTGGCACCTCTGCCAAGGATTGAGTGACAGTTGTTGTGTTTTTTCATAGCTGATGGATAATAATTTTATATGTCTGCCAGAGTCATCCTGAAGAGAAATGTGGGTGCCTGTGGCACGTGGGGTATGAACAGCAAACTCTGTGTACCTGATGTGTTTAGGGGTTATTGCACATGCATGGCATAGCCTTTGTGCAGGTAAATCCTCCCTGTAAGGTGGTGCTAATGAGACCAGCAAATCCAGCCTGGGGCTGGGTCTGGAAACAGGAAGAAGACAGTTTCTGGCTGATGCCCATGATTAACTATAAAATGTAAAGAACCTGTTGGGCTCAAAACACAAAAAAAAGTGGGTTGCTTCATCGATGCGAAGTAGATCTGTGTCAGTGCACAGCAGAGGAACAGAAAAATGTAAATTCTAAATCGAATTTATATTACGCAGGTTACTAGGAGGAAAAGCTGGTTTTGAGCTGGATAGGGATCTTTCGTCTGTTATGTTACTATATATAAAGCCTTTTTTTCCCTTTGCATACTGTGAATGTATTTTGCATCATGGCATATACATTTGTGTTGCTGTGGAAACACAATAATATTATTTTCGTTGTCCTAGGAAACACAGACACAACACCTGATAGTGGTTGTTGCACAAGTTGGGTGGACCTTTTTTTTCTCTTCTGTCCCACAAAATCTTCCATTCCCTACTGTACCTGAAATAGCAGAGGTTCTTGTGATTATTATCATTATCTTTAAGGATCCATTCACACAAAATGGGACAGGCATTTCATGCATGAAAATATTCGGTCTCTGCAGTATGAGCTTTTCAGTTCATGGCACTAGTCCAGGTAAGTTACTTTTGCCCTTGCTTAGCATCAAACCTGTGAGAAATCCCGCTGACTGCTCATGTGCTTAAAGTTAAGTGCATGCGTAAGTGCTTTGCTGGACTGATGCCGAACTAGAAGTACATGACCACTGCTTGGAATGAGTGGTTGAGAACTTGAGAAAGTTTGTGGCTATTGATTCTGTTTTAAAACGGAAGAGGATGTATTAGCTATCTGTGAGTTTCCATTTTTCCAGCACCTCAGTCATGGAATCACAGAATATGCTGAGTTGGAATGGACCCATGAGGCTCATCGAGTCCAGCTCCTGGCCCTGCACAGGACACCCCAAAAGTCACAGTGTGTGCCTGAGAGCATTGTCCAAATGCTTCTTGAACTCTCTCAGCCTTGGTGCAGTGACCACTTCCCTGGGGAGCTGTTCCAGTGCTCAAACACCCTTTGGGTGAAAAGCCTTTTCCTAATATCCAGCCTAAACCTTCCCTGACGGAGCTCCATGCCATTCCTCCAGGTCCTGTCATCGGTCACAAGAGGGAAGACACCACTGCCCGTCCACCCTTGTGAGGACATTAAAAACCAAAATGAACTTTACCCTCAGTCTTCTCTAGGCTGAAGGTTTTATTGCTCTGGGGGAAAAAATAATTAGGGTGTAAATTTGAGGGGAAGTTGTACCCAGGGGAGCTGGTTACTTTATGCCATGAGAATGTATGGGTTTGTCGTGGTTTAACCCCAGCCAGCAGCAAAGCCCCACACAGCCTCACTCACTCCCTCAGAAGTGGGATCGGGGAGAGAAATTGGAAGGGTAAAAGGTCAAAAACCCGTGGGTTGAGATAAACACAGTTTAATAGGGAAAGCCAAAGCCTCACACACAAGCAGAGCAAAATAAGGAATTAATTCAGTGCTTCCCATGGGCAGGCAGGTGTTCAGCCATCTCCAGAAGAGCAGGGCCCCATCCCGTGGAGTGGTTACTTGGGAAGACAAACGCCATCATTCCAAATGCCCCTCCCTTTCTATTTTTCCCTCCCGCGTTACATACTGAGCGTGATGGCACGCAGTGTGGAATATCCCTCTGGTCAGTTTGGGACACGTGTCCTCCTGGCTGTGTCTCCTCCCTGCCTCCCGTGGACCCCCAGTCCCCTGCCAGCGTGGCAGTACGAAAAGGCCTTGGCTCTGAGTGAGCCCTGCTCAGCAATGACAAAAACATCTTTATGTTATCAGCTCTGTGCTCAGCACAAATCCGAAACACAGCCCCGTACCCGCCACTGGGAAGAAAATGAACTCTAGCCCAGCAGAGGGTTGTTGAGGTGATTTTTGGGGTGTTTCGGCAAAAGTTCAGATTTGTCTTTTCTGCTGTGCTTCTGTGGGATGCACAGCCTAGCATTATTTCCCCTTCATTTAATTGACAAAGAAGCCCTGTATGCAATTCGTAGTTTTTTGACCATGTGCAGTTATACACAGAGTTTCGGGGGTTTTTTGTCCTATGTGTCTCCATAAAATCTGTTTTCACAGAATCATATGATTGAAAAATTATGTTTCTTTTATAAAGAAACTTAAATTAGTTTTATAATAATGCATGCAGATGTCTAATGTGTAAATACAATTTCTCAGTGAAATCAGGCTCATACTTTGTTACACATGGTTAAAAAAAAATTCTTTCCTTAGACCATAGATTTATGTCTTATGCACTCTTTCTGATATGTCTGTATGTACTTCCTCATGTTCATTGTGTTGTAACTGTATTTGAATGCCTGTGGCAAAAGGAAAAGCCAAGCATTTCAGCATGTAAGAATATAGTTAGTCTATATTTATATACGGACCAATGTTCCTGGAAGAAAAAGTTGATAGGTTCAAGTATGAATCCAGTGTAATGATAAATTTTGACTCCCTGCAGATTGCTTAGTGCTGACAGAAAAAAATACCTTGGAATTCTGCTGACCTTTTTCCCAAAGGACCTGGCCCCAGTTACTCCTAGTTGTTGGCTTCATATAGTACTGTCAGTAAGAATAACTGCGCTTTATTCTGCGCAAAACTTTGTAACTTATCCAAAGTACAGTGCTTGTGTGTGCATGAGATAGAAGCAGGTAGGGAGGCAGAGGGAGCGAAGAGGAGCAGAAAGATTTGTACTTCACGAAATTGTTTATTTTGCTTTTTGAGAATCACTTCTTCCCCTATTATTGTTCTAGCATTCCTTTCCCCACAATCATTGTTTTTTCTTGCTTCACTCTAGGATGAGCAGTGTGCAAAACAGAAGATGGACCATGCAGTAGCCCACATGGGATGCTTGAAAAAATGTGAAGTATCTCTGAGAAGAAGTTTTTCATTAGAAACAGTATTCAGTGGGGCCTTCATTCAGGTAAATGGGCTGACAGAGAAGAGAGAAAAAAATGGAGAAAGCAGTTCATGAAATTCTGGTTTTAACTGGCAATTCTTAGGTTTTTTATCTGGTGGAGGAAGGGCATACTTGTCTCACTCTTCCAAGTGATGGCTTGGGTGTGGTGGACATTTCTGGCTTCATTCTTGCTGGACACGGCGTTGGGTGTCAATAGCACGCAGAGCAACACATCTGCATTTTCTGGCCTAGGATAGCTTATTTCATTACTACATCCGTTTGTGCGGAGTAGAGAGAGAGAATGAATCTGCTCCTCAGGGAAGGAAATCCAGTGAAAGGCTTGTGCCAGAGTTGTTTTTTGCTCAGTGCACAAGCTATGTAACACCCGAACTGTCTAACTGAGAGCTGACTGCAGTTCTGCTCACATTAACTTACGTAGTTTTCTTCATTAATATGTTTAAACTTTATTGTGTGAGAGTGAGAAAGTAATCTCCAGAGGAAAAGCAGAGCATTCAGTAAAACCTGAGGATCTGTGCAATGCTCTGCTACCTCTGTGTCTGGACAAAGGGCATTCCAAGGACACGGCAAAGCCTTGGTGCTGGTGCTTCCTGCACAGTGGAGGGGACCGGCAGGTGATGATTCAGACCACCTGAATTAGGGACTCATCCTCCCCCAGTGCTGTCAGGAGCCCTGCTTCCTCAGGGAAGTGCTTGATTTAGATGTTTTACAGGAATCGTTCGTTGCTCTGCTGTTTCTGAGCTGAAAGTTTGTTTCTGAAAGTTGTGGATCTGCACGTGTCATAAATCAGCGTAGCTCAGCATCAGGTTTGATTCTGGATGACATTTCTTCTGGTGGACTGTGCAGTTTAGCACCAAGGCTAAATGTATTCTTAGGCTTATGACGCATTGAAATAAGTGGAAATCCTGACAGCGCTGAAGCTAAGGGCAAAATTATTTGGCTTCAGTCTATCCTTCAGTTACACAAAGATGAATTTAATCTCCTGTTAACTTCTGGGGGCTTGGGGTGCACATCCCCAGAGAGCACTTACTTGCTCTTCCCTGCTGACCACCAGCAACTTTCTGATTTTATTATTTCTCTCTGTTGGAGCTCAACATCTTTACTATGCTGCCCCACTTACCATCTGCCAAACACCAAGGCTCTCTGTGTCATTCAAACCTCTCTTTGGAACAACTTTTTCTGTGCAAGCCTCTCCCAGTAAAACAATTTTTGTCTGTGGTCTTCTGTTCTTATTTCTGTGGGAACAAGGAGAGATTTCATGTTTTATCTAGTGAGTGAGATGTGACAGTAGTTTAGACCGTAGAGTCTTGAGGCATAAGTCTTTATCTTGCCTCTTGTTGAAATATTAGATGTAGTTACAGTTCTCTGCTCCTTTTCATTCTTGTTTCTTTGATTTTCCATAAAATTTGATACCCTCAAGCATCAAATCATGATTCAAATGAACACATAGTCTATAAAGAAATATTATTCCAAGAAATGATTGATTTCTATTGCATTCAAAGCCAGTTTTTTGCATGTTGTATGTGCACAAATCAAGATCCACTGCTTTTATGATTTATAATCTTTTTAATATCAATAGATTGTGTCAAAAATACCATTTCATCCTCTATAACTTTTTTTTTCTTTACCCATAAACGATGAAGATTACAACATTGAAAACAGTGTAAGCATAAAACTGAAAAAAAGTATGCTTTTGTATAATTCCTTCACCAGTCTTTCTCCAACCCGTTTGGGTAAGAGCCTTATCCTTTATCCTAAGGCAAAAAATGAGGTATTTGTTTATAACATAGAGCAAAAGATACATGATCTGTTACACTGACCATGCAAATAACTATTTCTACTCTGTGAATTGGTCTTCTTGATTATGGCAGTTAGGAAAACATCTGTTTCCATTTTCACATGTTCACTGATTATTTTTTTGTGATGCAGACCACCATTAATGTGTACCAGAACTTAATTAGGAATCATACTTATGAAAACCAATCAATTGGCATGCACATAAGTCTCACTGGCACTTGTTGAGGACCAGGCTTTATTATTATGATAAAGGGAGTGGGTGGGTCTGCTAGGTGAACAGATGTGAGTACAAGAGACCCTAAAGCTCTGGTTTTGATATTTATTAAAACTTATATAATTTGAATAGTTTTTATTTTAATATAGTTTATTAAACTATGGAAAATATTACGCAATTTATATAGTATAGATGTAAACATGTTTAAAAAGCTGATCTTCAATAATAGCTAATACTGGTAAGCAAAGGGACAAGGTAATATGAAGAAAAACATTGCAACTTGCACATATAGAAGTGAAGTTTGATAAATGATCAGAGAATATGAAGGAAATTTTAGGAAAGGGCTGTTGCCAAAAGAAAATTTAAGCAAACCAATAGACCCTAATATTCTCAAGCCTGAGACTGACAGGAGAACTGCAAATTGTCCTCCACTTTTCTCGGAGTGTCTCGGTCTTCTACAAGCTCCCATTGTCTTCTGCCCTTCCCACGAGCTGGGAATTAGTAAGCAAAATATAATCTCACCCGAGGGAGAAGCAACCTGACATTACCCAAAATGAAGAAGAGGGGAGCCTGAACGAATTAACAGTGATGAGCTGAAGGCACACTGCTTGCAGATGAGTTTAACAGTTGGGCTACTTCACAGCATCGATGTTATTTATAGCAATGCAGCCAGAGGCACGATCACCTGGGGATTTCATGGGGTTTAGCTCAGAGGAGCTTGCTCTGACCACAGGTTGGTCTGGATCAAGCATTTGTTCTGCAGGTAATACAGATTACTTACAGGCAACTTATTTACAGGTAACTCGTTAGAGTAGTATGACCAGGATTGCTAATTGGGGATAAAGTTCAGGATAGGGTGAAATGTGTGAAGACCCAAGTCAGCCATCCTTCCATCTCAGGGTACCCATCCCCATGCTTTGTGGTACCTTTTGTGCTCTGCCTCATATCCAGGAAATGGCTATTAGCTGACCATTATAACTAAAATTAATATGGGATGAGATTAAACAATACACTGTGGGACTCATTATTTGTCTTCCAGATGCAGGGGGTGAGGAAAATGTGGGAGTTACTGTTTACCTTACAGTGCTCATATTCTGATGGCCACAGTCCAGGCCCTGACTAATGGCTTTGAAATGCTGAGGACAGAAGTTAAACAGGCATCTACATCCCCGACCCCACTAGGGAAGCCCTGATTAGTGTGTGGAGGGTGAGAAGCAAGGGAAGAGCTGAAACTTGAAGCCTGGCCAAGAGCATAAAACCCACAGGGCTTGTGGCTATTGCAGGTAATAACAAAGGGACAGTGTCCACAGGAGGGTAAGAGAGACGGTTCAGGGAAGGGCAAGTCAAGAAACCAGAAGGCTGAGGAGTCAGAAGGTCTGCTGCACATTCCAGTCATGGCTTAGGGAAGGCACAGGGACTGAGCAATGGATCTGCACTGAGATGTGCCCACAGGGGTGTCTCAGTCACCGCGGAGCAGGAGCGTGCAGAGGAAGGATGATCGGGGCAAATGGAAGCTCTGAAGAGCCGTAAGTGCCTGTTGAGAAAGCTAATGGGTAAGAACATTAGAAAACCTGGCAAACACTGCTGGGAGTTGATTTTATAGCTTTGTTGAAGCAAGTTTCACAGGTTTCCAGAATGCTGCACTCTTCTTGTACTGTCTGATTTTTCATTACTTTACAAAGATTATCGGGGTCATGGTGTAATTACTCTGTTTAAAAACATCATAGACAAACAACGTGCAGGACACGTTTGGGACAAATGGAAGTCTGAGTTGTGTTTTAATTTTTAGGTTTTCAAGAAACAAAGTGTTGTAGCTGTACTATCTGAGTAGTGAAGAGAAATTCAAAGAGAAAAGGTGGTAAACTTCAGAAACTGAAGCATTTTATTCAGCCATGAGTGAAGAATTATAGCCTGTGCTGTGAGCATAGACAGCTCTCCCATTTAAGTCAAATGACTAAAAATACAAATTTTCTACTTAGTGAGACCATGGTACTTTCTGTCAGAGTACAGCTTGAGAAAATACCTCATCACTGTCAAAAATCCTGGTGAGGGAGTTTCCTTGCTTTTCTTCTTGCAGCGGTTTTCCTGATTGTGTTATTTGTAAGGGACCGACCAAAGCCAGGCACAGCTTACTGGACACTATACAAAGGGTAGGGTAAGAGGTAAGAGTAGTATATGAATAGCCAAAATGGTAAGGGAGCATGGTAATGCATAGCTGTTAATGCTGTGATGATAAATGACATGTTAATTCTCGCTCTTTGGCAGAATAATATTGTTTAGGGGTTGGAAAGACAAGGAAAACGGTCAATTTGTAGTAAACGACAGGGGAAGAGAAGGAGACAAGAAGGGCAGCTGTGGAGCACTGCAGAGGTGAAGGGACCGAGATGAGATTGGAACAAGCTTGAATCAAGCATCAGTTATCAAGGACAGCTTAAGTCCAGTCAGAATAGACAAAATATTTTCGGTGTGAGCAGCACCAGGACTTCCACCCTCTCCTCCAGACTGAGCCCTTGAGAAGCTGTTCCCACAACTTCAGTCAGAAAGGTTTTTAAGCATGCAGAGTGTATCTTGCGCTTGAGTAAGAAGTGTGGTGTGGGATGCAGGATTTATAACTGCTACAAAAGTAAATGGACTCTTTTTAAACACAGGTTATTAGAAGTTTATAAATAGGATTTAAATTCAAGTTGCAATTCTGCAGGTATGTCTGCTAATGGTATGGCAGGTGCAACAGCAATGTAACCATTACAGCAGTCATAAGAAAAAAATATTTAATGAAAATTATTGAAAAATTCAATTTATAATACAGAACAATTACTAAATGGTTAACGTTTCTGAAGGACTCAATTCAACATTATCAGATTTCTTAGACATGCCAAATCAAAAATACCCCCCATTTCAAGACTTAGGACTTATGAATACATATCCCTAAATTAAGTGTTTTGTCTCTGACAAGCACTTACCTTGTAGAAACAAATACTGGAAAGTTTGTTTGTTTTCCTAGAATTGTAAATTCAGTTAAATCATTATAACATTTTAAAATGGATCTCATCCAAAGACGAGAAGATTAGTTCAACTTACCGCATATACAGGAAAAAAACCACAGTAGAAATCTATCACTTGAAATTTGTTCTCTAAGATTAAAACAATTTAAAACTTTAAGCCTTTTTTGTTAAACTCAAAATACATATATTAGATTGTTGGATCTGTATTTTTAAACTCTGAGTAAGAACATGTCTTGCTTTAAAAGAGCTAAGTAAATATTTTTCTTCACCCTGTTTCTTGTCTATTATATTCCAAACCCATTTTTACATATTGTGTAAAAGTGGCTGTCTTTCACCAATCAAAACCATTTCCAAAATACACAAGCAGAACTATACTTTTTTTTTGTTAGAAACACGATGTCAATGTTTGAAAATATTTAAAAGAGGTTGAATTTTTATTTTTTAAAATTATATAGAAACATGGTCCTTAAGGCTTTTTTTTTTTTTTTTTTTTTTTTTTTTTTTTTTCCCTAAATAAAACCACAGGTGCACATGTTCTCTTCCTTTCCTGAGGAGACCCCTCCTCATGTGCCGTGTGATGGCTTTGCTGTGTTACCTTTCGCAGCCCGGGATGGGTTGAGCTGCTGGTTCATCTCCCATGGCCATTCCGGAGTGTGAGCAGCTCCTTCGAGAGGCACTTGTCAGGAGGAAAGGAGGAATGTACCCCTCTAGCTCATTTCCACCTTATATAGCAAAGCTATATAAAAGGTCTCATTATAGCAAAGCTAAGACTGCAGTGGGACCAAAGCTGAGAACTCTGCTTCTCCGGGAACAGGTCCAAGACCACTGACCCCCGGTGTGCAGAGCCTTTCTCCAGCACATCGTCAGGACAAGGTGCTCGTGGCTGGGCTCGGACCAGGGAGCTTTGGGTGAAAGGATACAGGGTTTGAAATTGGCTCCACAAAATGCCCTGTTCTTATCACCCTCCTAATCAGCGAGTCGGCCTAGACGCTTCCTTCTCACAATCAACCCCTCCACCTGCTGGGCTGGCCAAAGCCGGCACCTGTCCTCACTTCTCCTAGCAGGCTGTTTTTAATTCACAGCCCCGAAATCTCCCTTCCATCCGCCCAGGGTTAAGTTGCTGTATTTTCCAGGCAATAGATAAAAAAATAAGATTGACGAATGAGTTTAGCATATGACCATCATGCATCAGTTATTAAAAAGAAAGAATAGCTGGAAGGTCCATCTACAGCTTGTTTGCCTTGTCCATATGGGAAATGGAATTTAAATTACCACATTGCTTTAGGAGCAGTTTGTAATCCTGGGGTAGTGAAGTCATGTTTTTCATGGGATGAGAACAGCAGATAGTAAGAGTTTCTGTGGTTAGCATGGTATCAAGTGTGATGGCAAAATACTTTAAAGTATTTTTGTTGTAGATGGAAGTGTTCAGACGCAGAACCAACAGCTCTCCCTCCCTGGAAGGAGACACTGAAGAGCTGCCATCAGCTTGCTTGTGTTTGCAGCATGTCCTCCAGGATACCCACAGCTTGATTCACATTCTCACTGAAAAGGTGGGACAGCTTCCCAGAGCCTGTAACAGGATCACCCTTACACAGAGTATGAGGTTTTCCTTACTTACTTTCTTTCTTTTTTTTTTTTACAATACTTTTCTAGCCTTTTTTGATTTGAAAACTCCTAATTCTTTTCCAGCTTACTAACAGACATGCTTCCTAGTTTAAGGTCTCTGAACATAGGGCTTTCATGGACCTTAACTTGAAAACAGTTGCAGTATGAGGCAGGGCAATACTGTGTATTCATTTGGCTTTTGGAATTGTTGGCAGAATAATCCCATCTGAAATCTGTGTTTCCAATCATATACAGCAGTAAAAATAGGAAAGATAATAGACCTTTAGCTGTGAATTTGGATGCTCTTGTGCTAAGTGCTGTACAAATACAGAAGAAAAAGTCAGTCCCAGCACCAAAGAGTTTAGACTACAGCAGTGGCTGCAGACTGCTGGGGGAATAAGTAAAACAAAACAACAGGGCCGTGCTGGTGGTTCAGATGATGTCAAAGATGCTTATGGTTGTCCTGGTTTTCTACAGGGAGTCTCTTCCAGAAACAAAGGGTTAATGAGAGTCAAAACTCTGGCTGAAAATTTAGTGATTAGTTATTATTATTTTCATAATTATTATAATTGTTATAATTATTATCATTTTATTGTTGTTGTTATTATTAATACATAATACGGAAGTTTTTTTAGTAAGCTCTTTAAGTTCCCAGGGTTAATCAAATCTACTTTTTCTAGAGAAAATGTGTTTTCCAATCCTTATACCAAACAGAATGAAAGTTACAATCCATTTCTCATTGCCAATATTCCCCTCCTAAGAACTGGAAACCATTCCTGTGACTTAGTGAGGGACGGAGTCTACATTTCTTGCTATGACCTAAGGAAACTTTCTAAATTTCAATGTTGTAGTGTTTTTTTTTTTTTTTTTTTTTGCAAAAAACATATAACACCGCTATTGAACACTCAGTTAAGTATAAAATCACAGAATTGTTTGGTTTGAAGAGAATTTTAAAGATTGTCTAGTTCCAACCTCCCTGCCATGGACCGGGCCACGTTCACAAATTCTGGTTGCTCAAAGCCCAATCCAATGTGACCTTGAACACCTCCAGGGATGAGGCACCCACAGCTTCTCTGGACAGCCTGTTCCAGTGCCTCACCAGCCTCACAGCAAAGAATCTCTTCCTAATATCTGATCTAAACCTGCCCTCTTTCTTTAAAGCCATTTCCCCTTGTCCTATCACTACACACACTTGTAAAAAAGTCCCTCTCCAGATTCCTTGTAGGCCCCCTTTAGGTACTGGAAGGTCCTAAAATGTCTTCCAGAGCCTTCTCTTTTTCTGGCTAAACAACCCCAACCCTCCCAGCCTGTCTGCAGAGAAGACGTGCTCCAACCCTCTGAGCATGTTCATGGCCTCCACTGGGCTCATTCCAACAGGTCCATGTGCTTCTAATGTTGAGGCCCAAGAGCTGGACAGAGTACTCAAAAGGAATTTTTATCTAGAGCTGTCCAAAAATCAAAATCCCTGATTAAAAAAAAAAAAAAAAAAAAGCCTTCTATCCTCAAATAGAAGCCATAAAAGAGTATTAAAAAAAATCTTTTCCATAGATTTCGCCACCAGTTCTAGTTCTGATGAGCTTTAAACTACAATATTTGTGTGTCTCCACAGTTACCTATTTAAGTGTCAATGAAGATGGTATGAGCTGATGATCACTTTAGCAGTTACTGTGTGTGTTTCAAACAGTCTCACCAATTTCCTTAGATCCAAAAGCCTCAGTGAAATGTGAGTGGCTAGATGTGAGGTGCCTTCTTCATCCAGACAGAAAAAAAGGTCCAACTAAAACCAAATGGGGATAACCCAGACTTATTTAAATATTAAACAAGCCACCTTCTCTCTTGGTGTTTTCAAAATGAAATTACTTTGAGGGAAATATTACTTGATATCATGTGCAAGTTGTGCTTTAGGAAAATGTTCTTGACTGTTTAAATGGGGTAAGTAGGTAAAATACAGTAGCTCATTATGCACAGGATTATTATGACTTACTGCTTCTTTCTGACATGAAGAATTTTTGATAATTGCATCAGATTACCTTCTCTAAACCTCTCATTATTTTATAGTACTTCATTATCATCTTCACAGTAATTTTCTTTCTAAAATAGTAAATAAACCATCAACCCTTAAACCAAACCTCCTTATTCCCCTCCATGAATCTTTTCCTGCAACTGTTTTCTATTCCTGGAATGTTGTTACTTCTGATCTCTGAAGGCTTTTCAGTTCTGCATTGAGTTTTTGCTGGGTTTGCTTTTGTATTTCAGGAAAGGTGACTTGTTACACAAGGACACTTGATAACCTTACTGAAGGGCTGCGCCTCAGCTGCTGCAGCTCTGTAGGAATTTCTGCTTATTGGATCATTGTTAAATCAGTCTCTACGTACTCGAAGTGTTTGTATATCAGAGATGGATTTAAGCAAACACTTAGAATGTACTGAAATAAACAGGAATTCTAGCATTTATTTCAAGCCATTGCAAGCTTAATCTCACATTTCCCTGACAGTTTGTCTGCTTGATTTTTTAGTGCTCAGCAGAAATTAGAAACAATCACTTGGTTCTGCTTTCTTCTACATTCCATGCAATTGCTTTGATTTAAATTCTAAATTGGGTTAGAGGTGGAATAACCCTGCAACAGTCTGGAAATGGTAAGAGTTTATCTTTTTAAAAAATGCAGATATGTGAATTAATAATAAAAAATAAAACTGGATTTGAACTCATAGATGAAAACTAATTTCCTATGTTGTTTCTAGGACATGTAAAATTACTCTGACAATCCAGCTGAGGAGCTGTGTTTGGTCATGTACAAATGAATCTCTTTGCTCAGATGGGAAAGGCAACACTGGGGAAGTTGACCCTTGTTATAAGGTAAGATGCAACCTAAGTAATTCCATTTTTTGTTAAAATGAATGCATGCAAAGCATCATTTCTTCATAAGAGTGTCTTCCTGTTTGCTTAATCAGAGAGATGGTCACCAATGCTGGTGTGAATACACAAGTTGTGTGGACAGGTTTATGACACCATGATTGGAATTGCCTATTTACAACCAAATATTTTCAATAAGTAATTTTCACAATGCAGCCAGGGTGAAATCCTGCTGCTGTAAATACTGAAAGGTATACAGCAGTGCAATGTCTTCTTTGATGACAATATTACAGTCTTGGTGTCACTCTAGCTCTCAGGTGAGTTGTACTGACACACTTCTCTATTTTTAGTCTGAATTATTTATATAGTCCCTGTACAATACATGTTGGGTGCTAAATGATTGCACTCTGTCCTGGGTGGCTTTTAGTCTTCAGCATCAAACTTTGGAAAAAAAATTTTCTATATTTGATTTTTTTCTGCTTTTTGAATATGTACTTTCTGCATTGCACAATGTGGTATTCAATGGCCCTCATATAAAGGTACATTCCTACAAGAGCTTTTAATGCGGGAATCTCAACATGTTTCAGAGTAGGTACTTGAATAAACATAAAGAATTTTGTATTCTGCTTCAAAGCTTCTGAACATTTTTGATTTATGTTTTGAGCAGCAAATCTCATGGAAACAGGTTCTGCAGTGGCACTTATTATTGTAAGATTATATTATATTATTGTATTAGAATCTTATTGTAAGATTCTAATTGTTGTAAGTCTGGAGACAGTATAAGAATTGTATTTTGACATTTTCACATCTGAGCCAGAGATGCAGAGAAATGGAAATTAATCTGATGAATTCATAGGCTTTGATACATTTTGAGTTCTCACTGGAAGCTGTGGTAGCCCAGGGAAGGCCTCTTGCTTCGCAGTTATTTACAGCATCCTGATGAATTTCTAGTGGTGACCATCTCTGACTTGCAGACTTCTTCCATAACCACTGATCTCCGCACAGGTTGGAAGGAAGCTCCAGGATAAAGAGCATTAGCTTTCAAGTCATTAAATAGATCTTAAACCAACAAGTCTCCAGACTTACAATATTACCAGCTAGCAGTGTGCTGCATTGGGAAGGGAAGTTATCACCTTCTTCTGAACTTAACAGAAGAGTTAAATGTTTTTTGAAACAGAAGAGTTAACTGTGCTTCGAGAGCACATCATTAGAATTTTGTTTTAAGCATTGTTGCAATATCCATAACTGCTCAGATATTGAGAAAAAGACATTGCCCAAACAATTTCGAGGTGGGTTTTTCTAAAGCTTTGGGTGGTCATTGGATTCATTAGTGTGCTGCATTCCAAAATTCCTGACAAATTTATTCCAGAACTCATTGTGTCATTCATTACTTTCAATGCATCTACATCTTGGATGGCACCATTAAAAATTACTGTCACTAAGGAAAGAAACAATACCTGCTAACCCTACACTTTAAATTGTACTGAATTATTGAATGTTTAATATTTGATTTTAAAAAATAGTTTGCAAGTTTTGAGTGAATAATGTTGAATAAGATATTCTCAGAAATAAATAGCTTATGAGGAATAGAAAATGGGAACAAACATACCCTAACAACCTCACTGGTATACATTTCTGATTTGTTAACTACTCTTTGGCCAACTGATACCAGCAGTGGAGAATTACAGTATGAGCTTTGCCAAGTACCCAAAGACTACAATTTGTGTCAAGAAATCTTTGTGTGTTAATGATGTTTCCTTCTCCTTTTCTAAATATTTTTTTTCCTAAAAAGGAAAGAAAAAAATATACAAAAGCCACCCTTGTGTTTATTATAACCTTAGTTTCCTCTAAAAGATTATTTCCTCTCCTTTAGGAAGTTGGCAGGCAGCAAAACATTTCTAAATCAAGCTGCAAGCCGGTACTGTAAAAAGCAAAGAGTTTATTGGTACCAGACATTTGTAAATAAGTAATTGACACTCATGCTATAACAATAAGCAATTCCAAAAAAAACCAGGGAGCTGCCAGAATAAACAAATCTGCAATGAGCTCTATCCAATGCTATATATCCATCAGGGTCAGTCCCATCAGTGGTGGTCAAAATAACAGCTCTGGGACCAGCTGGAGCTCTGTAAAGAGCTCTAGTCTCCTGCTTTTGCCTCTCCCCTCCCTCTGCACAGGCTTTCCGTGCGATCCCTAGGCATGGGCAGGCTCTGAGCTATAGCAGTGTTGTCCAAACAATACACCTGAATCCAAAGCCTCTGGAATTACTGGGATTTGGATACAGAGAGGACCAAGGTGAGAGGCATACTGCTTCCAGGGGAAATAGGCTCAACACTTCAGCTTTTGAGGGACCAGAGTCACTTCAACAGACCTCCTCTCTTTGGGTCAGCACTGTGGGGTCACAGCTCAGGAACAGAGTGTATTTGCCCTTCTCCTGCTCTTGATTGTTATGTGAGATGCCATTAATGTCCATGAGGTTTGCAATAACATCCAACTGCATTCTGAGGTAGCTTCCTCCCTCTACCCAGTATTTCAAGCTTTGGGTTGGTTACCACCCTTGTCACCTCCAGGTTTTCTGTGCTTTTCCCTTAGCTCCTGCATTGCTGCCACAAGCAGGGCTGTGTAAAGCTGGCAGAGCAGCAAGAGAGCGCTGCAGCAAATACTGGGGGCTTTTCATAACTGGTAGAAATCACGTGAAGTTGAACCTAAACAAAAGGTAAGAATGGGTACAGGGTCTGTGTTGTTCTGTAAGCACCCTTTGGTAGTGGTGAGCATGTGAAAAAGTGTATTAGCTGATAAGGCACTCGAGTTGAAAGTCTCTGTTCATCCCAGTGAAACACAAGGTTTTAAATGAGGGAGCACAGACCTTGATGCTAACTCTGTTTCTTCACTCCTGCAGCAAAAGAGAGATACCATACTTCAGACTGGTGAGCAAGGTAAGAAACCATAACTTTATTATTAGTGTGCTTTAATAACAAAATTGACGATGCCTTTGTGTGCACTGTGCCTAGAACAAAAGAAACCCAAAACAACTGCTTTCTCTTTGCAAGGGTCTACAGGTAAGGTTGCTTGGGGTAGGAGGAAGAGTTTGTTTTTTCTCCTTGACTGTGGCAGTTATTTTTCAGAACACTTGACTGACAATTCAAAGAACAAGTTTTCTTTATTTTTCGTAAATGTGGCCTTGATATTACATAATTCTCTTAGCAATTAATTTTTTGAAAGTTAGAGAATAGATCTCAAAACTCCTAAAAGCCTGAGCTTAGACCCTCTGTTACATGAGTTTCTGCTGGTTTTGACCTGCAGGATCTCTTTCTTAAATGGCTTTCCTAGAAGGAAAGGAAACTGGAAGGGATTAAAAATACAAATTTTCTTTGATAGCATTTACTTTTGCTAGTGGGGTGATTGCAGAGCTCTAAAGTGAAAACAGAGAGGGCTGGTGACAAGGAATAGTTTAGGAATGTCCCTTCTCAGCCTCTGCCCAAGATATTTTACCATGTTTGTTGAGGGCTTTTTCACTGTTGCTGAGACAATGAGCTGGAAAGTCAGAATATGCAGAAGATGGCTTAAATTCCATTGAATTCTGGCTTAGGTGTCAGATGCTGGAAGTATGATGTTGAAAGTGTTGCTATAGAAATTAGCAGATAAATCTATTTTAATTGTTTTCATTAAAAAAATGTTTAAAATCATAAATACTATAGGTTGCAAACAACATGAGACAAAGCAAATGGTACAGGAATAGCCATACACCCACATCAATACTGTAAATCAAATATATGCCATTATAGAGTAGAAATCCATTATTTTTAGGAAAGTTAATAACTATTTCCAAAGAGATGTTCCATTGTTGAGGCTATTCTAGGCTAATAGGAAAATTATTTGAATTGTTCATCAATAACATCTTCTGTGCTTGTGTCATGACAGCAGATTTTTGAAATGTTACTGAACTGAAGTCATTCTTAACTCCCGTGATGAGTGACACAGTGAGTGAGAGCAATTATTCCCAAATTTAGCTGTTCTTCTATTCTCAAACTGATGTATATTTCCACAAAGCATTGACTGACTGACTTCTAAACAGCCAAAGCTCAGTCTTACGAAACTGCTTGCATGCTACTCGGTTCAGCTATGTGGCTCAGTATTTGTGGTGGGCAAGGAACTGCCTGTGCCTATTGTTTTTGTTCCCAGATTAAATCTCTGAAGGCTTTGGCAGTCTCTGTTGAAGTCATTGGGTTCTGAAAATGCTCACAACTTTATTATGTTGATGTTAAAAGTGTTGGAATTTTCAAGGGCCTACTCACCAAATATTGCAAATAACAGTAGCTAAACCTTTTCACTTTATACAATCACTCGTGTGACTTGGAGACCATTCCATCCTCCAAATGTACATCTGTTGGAGAAAAGGGTTACCAGAAACAAGTAACAGAGATATCAAGACCATTTCTCAATAACCACAGCCATTATTTTGCAATATTTATTGCGCTCTGCAGGCATTTTCCTGGGATCAAAACTTGGCTGGTTTTAGTAACAGTATTCTCAGTTGTGCCACATGGATTATTTCACGTTATTAGAGCTGAATGTTGTAGCCTGCCATTCCAGAATTGCTAGTTATAGATTTTGCAGTGGTGTAATGCATCCTGTAGCCTCTAACAAAATGCTATGTAATTTGAATACCACCTTTATCCATTATGAGTCCCTCTGGTATGTATCACTGTCCAGGAAATGTGTCTGGACACCTTTCCTATTTAACCTGGCTGATTTTACCTTACACAACCATGTGCATTATTTTCAAAATGTATTCTTGAGTGTTTAGGTGTAAACTGACCCAGGAGAAGCATACAGGTAGTTGTCACTTAAACCAGTTTTGTAGAAATTATGTATTTCTATGATGGGGATTTTAAGATGACCTTCATGTGTTTTACCAAAACTCAGCCTACACAGAGACACAAGTACAAAGAGATGTTTTTACTTGCATAGCTAAGATATATGATTTTTTTTCAATTGGTTTGCATATCTTTCTGGAAAGAATTATTCTTCTCAAACAGCAGGTAAGGAAAAGAATATGGGTAAAATATTTGGGGAAGAATGTGAAAGGAAATTTAATATATTTAATCTTATTATACATTTTTCTACAATTAAAGTCAACAGGCTGCAAATATATTTTGCTACAAAGCTTTGTGTAAGAAATATCTCTATAAGAAAATACATCTCATTAAACATTTCCTGTAAATAAATTATCCCAAATAACTGTGTTTTGCAAGAGCAAAATGGTGGGTAGGCCAACGATAAGAAGAGCTAAAAATTGCTGAGACCCCATTTCTGCAACCTCCCTGCTCATGCTGGATATAATTTTCTTTTATATGTAGTGACAATGAGAGCACTTGAGTTCCTCTGCTGAGTATATGATGCGTTGGTGTAAATAAAACTTGCAAGATTGGTTCCTGGACTTTTTTAGTATCTTGAAATGTCTGAGCCTTATTCCTCTTCCAGTGACATTGGAAAACTCTGGAGCAAGCAGAGTTGTGGTGATAGGACTCTGAGATAAAGCTCTGACTGATACTATTATATAACAGAAGCCCTTGTCTCTGTGCAGTCCCTCTAGGTCAATAGAACTAACTCCAGTAAGAAGAGGTGTGTGAAAGACTCTTCTTCTTCAGACTCTTACAAAAGGTAAGGGCAATGTAGCTGAGGTCTGTGTTCTGATTAGGAAGGCTGAGGCAAGTGGTGTAGCTAAGCTAAAGCTTTAAAGCATCCCACTGGTGGAAAAAGGCATCAGGTAATGGTGACGTGGTCTTCAAAGTTAAACTGCATGCTGGTCTACCCATGTTGTTCAGAATTGAGTAAACAGAAAAGTCCTTTGTATTATAGAATATGAAAATGGGTAATTATAAATGGGTAATTACAACTTAGCCATAGGTCAATTACAAAATCAGACTTCTCTAAAGTAATATCAGTCTCTTTACCAAAGTTTATACAAAGGAATATTTGCAAATGAGTAACATTTTAAAGGTTTGAAAAGACTTGGGAGACAAGTCAAGGGACAGAGGCTGTCCTTTTTTTAACCAGTACACAAAAAACGTAGGGTTGGCAGCTGTTTCCACAGTCTGTGTATTTCCATCATTCCTGGCAGAACACTCCAGAACGAGAGGACAT
The DNA here is from genome assembly GCA_036630365.1 of Acanthiza pusilla. Classification (NCBI taxonomy): domain Eukaryota; kingdom Metazoa; phylum Chordata; class Aves; order Passeriformes; family Acanthizidae; genus Acanthiza; species Acanthiza pusilla. The sequence goes on from JAXCHO010000164.1 coordinate 17,635,073, forward strand.
CAATTTCAGGCAGAATACATGCTGAGTGCTGGGATGCTGTGACATCAGATGATGTTTAACAAGTCATTTGTAGTTAAACCATCTTCTGACATCCTCTTCTGCAGGAGAGGAAGTGCTCACAAGACCCAACTCCTTTTTCTTTGCTGTCGTATGAACAATCCATTACACTGCTGCAGAGTGCCATAAAATGTACAAATTTGAGTTTGTAGCAGTATGTTTGATACACCTCAACAAATGTCTATGTCCTCTATTATAACAGCAACAGAGAAACAACTTCATAGCTCTTCATGTTAATCACTTCAACACTCTGCTATTTCTTTTGGAAAGTCTATAATGCAAGAATGCTTAGGCAAGGGAAGTATATTTAAGACTAACGAGCAACTGCCTGTATATAATTCTGGATTCAGCATGCACACTTATTTGCTTCATCTGTTCAACCCAATGTGTATTAGCAGTAAACTGAGGCAAATACAAGTGATTAAGTGCCTTACTGTAACATTGAACTACATAAAGCATTTCAATTTACTCATGTATAGGAAGCAAAACCCTGGTTAAATGCCTCCTCTTCTGCTCTCTCGAAATTTTCAGATGGCCAGTTTTCACCTCCTTCTTCAGGGCCTGCAAAACATAGCACTCTTGTCCGGCAGGAGTGCTTCCTTTGCTGAAGTGTCAGCCCTGAATAACAAGGGCATGTGGACATTCACAGTAACTTTATTTCCATTTCTTACACCTGCAAGGTGGCCAATAATGTGTTGACAGATGAGTCTTCCTGGCATGCACTGCTTCCTATAGGAGTACAATGTATACAATTTCTGTAGAAAATCTTTACCATGCTGGAGACCCACTGTAGCCCTAAGACTGAACCCCTGAAACATCATGGGACAATACAGCAAGGTAAGTGACATTCATTCCACTCGGTTTGCATACCAGCATTTCCCACAGACTGCAGAATTATTTACAGGAGAACTGGGCAGTAGGTGAACTCCAGCTACACTTGTGTTTGCCACCAGCTCAAAAAGAAATGCGTTTGGTGTGACTTCTACTCCTACTCTAACAGTTACTTTAGCCATTCCACTTTCATTTGTAGTCCCCTTTTTCCACCATGCCATAATGCATTAAACACATAAAGCCACAGTCACTTGATACCATCTTCCCAATCCTCATTCAGATTTTCTGGCACACATGAAGCCTTGATTTAGAAGAGGAGGTTGCATCTTTCCATACTTTACAAGACAAACCCTTGGCACAGTCACATCGTTGGAAAATCTCCAGTCCGTGGGACCCCTTCTTGCGCTGTTTGGTGCACACCTCCCCCTGATGCAACACAGGCTTGCAAATTTTGGTCCAGAAATGGCGAGCACAGCAGTGTCCCTCAATACAGTCTGATGACCGTAGGCAGGGATCGCCTTCGTGTCCTAAAAAGAACAACCAAATTATTTTATCTCATGGAAAAATGTGAAAGTACAGGTTCGGTGCACACACATGCAAATGAAATTCAGGAAAAGGAGAGGTAATATTTCCACCTGCGGCTATTTGAGGGATGTAAACACAAGAGAAGATATTAATTGGGAAGGTTCATTCATGAGACCTGCCATAAGACTTAGTAGGGGGAATTCAGCTACAGGCTTGTAAGTAGAATTACATGTGTTCAATTACATGGCTGTTGTAGGAGGAGGATGTGTGCAGTCTTGCACAACTGATAAAATGATTGTCAGTCCACATCTGATACAGAGAAGAAAGCAGATGCTGTTTCAATCACAGGAACTGTTGGTTGACATTACATCACTTTCTGAGTCATGCTGTGAATTCTCACAATAGACATTCACTCCCTGTGAAATTACTGCCTATTTCTGGTTTGCACTGCTGTATCTTAACAGCACTAACATGATTCATGACATGAAGCAGTCCAGTCCAAATGTGATCTTACCTTTTATGTGTGACAGCTTGGATCGGGGCCTCCCGAGGTTGTGCCATCCCAAATCCTTGCTTGCGTAATGACCATTCTTCTTGTTGCGTGGCCCTTCTAGAGCAGGGATGTGAGGAGTAAGGATGCTTTCAGTTACTGGTATGCAAATACCTGCAAGGAAAAGACAGCCACTCAAAGATTTGAATAAGAGGAAAAGCAACAGAGAGATATTCACTGAACATGGTCAGGACCAGAAAGCACTGATGTTTGGCCTCAGTGACGCTCAGCTCTAATCACATGTTCACCTCTGGTTCCTGGCACTTAACTTCACCACAGATCTGCTTCACTCACTGTCAGACAGTCTCACTGTCACTTTATGGTCTGAGCCCCTGGAGACCTCCTTACAGACATCTCTCTCCTGTCTCCAGAGGAGAATATCGGAATGCCAGCAGTATGGTTATAACCCTCCCCAGAGAGAGTAGATTCAGGATTCATGGTCTCCTTTGCTTCCTTAAAATATGACTTCTGTGGAGTCTTTGGTGAACCAAATGACATTGAATGTAGAGCTGTGATTTTAGCCAGAAGCAGCTGCATTTTTGTGTTTCCCCACCATAAAATATAAAAAAGACTGAGCCCTAAACATAGAAATACTACTAAAGAAAATTAGGTAGAACAGAATGAGGTAGACAGTTAAGTTTTCTTAAAGATTAAGAAAAAGAATAGTTGAGAAAAAGAAGAGTCACCCGCCAGGAAAAAATACTGTTGCTGGGATCACTAGAAATAGATTGAATGGATGATATCAAAAGAAATAGATGATCTCCAAAGGCTGATTTTCGGTAGGAAAACCCCCTGAGCTGGCAGCCATACCGTTGTTGCAGCGGTTCCCAGGGCAGCACATGCCGTCGCGGTGGCAGCGCTTCTTCTTTCTCCGGCACATCATGCATGCAGACGTGGCTTGATGAGGACTGTGGCAGTACCGCCCAACCTCACACTCCTTGTCGTTAGTACAAGGATAGGCCTGGTGGGGAAGAGAAAAGTTTACGGTGAGGCACTCCTTTGCACAAGGAATGGACGCAGCCCATAAAAACAAAGAACAAAAACAAACAAACAAAAACCCAAGACAACAAACTACAACCAAAACCTCCAAAGAAACCAGAACTGAGGTAACAATTCACGGCACTAGGAGATGCAGCTGGGGATGCTCCACCACAACCATACAGCAATCTTTAAGCTCACACTACTGCTGGTCATTGCTTAAAGAATAAGAGAGAGACAACCAGCTCGCTCGTGGTTTCGTCTTTCCTTACCTCAAACATATGTAGGCACAAGAGATCTCATATTGTTGTGGATTTAGGGATCTGATTCATAGACAAGAGCTTAAAACTCCACAATGAAGAATCAACAGGGCCATGGAAGCCGGTAAAAATACTGAAACACACCCTCCAACAGGTAACATTTCATTTTAAGCTCTGAGGAAGCATTTTTCTTTTAACAGTTGTCAAATACACTGGGTGATAATAAGCTCAGTGTTGTCACAGTGAGTATCTGCACTGCACTGGTACAGATGCCCTGGCCCACACCAGTGGGGCTCCTTGAAAGTGAAAAAACGTTACTGGTCAGCATTTCAGTTTGATAACCTTTAATTCACTTATGGTCTTAGAAAACTCCCTCAACTTGCCACCTGCCAAACACCACCCCTGTGGAATGCAGCACTGAATGTATCATAGAGCACAAAATATCTCGCACATATAATTCCCTGCAAGCGGATACATGGGTATAAAATTCTTCTAAATTCATCATAACCAGCATAACCAGCATTAACTCACAGGAAATCTGACTTTTAAAAAAAGGATGTGAAAGCACTGCTGCCTCCCATAAAGATAAAGTTTGTTCCTACAAAAGGAAAAGACATGATACTTGAAGGAGACATAATAACACACACTGCCACATTCCAGGATGCTTTCTGCTGACTCCCACACAGCTACAACTATGACATCTGTCTGAATCTAATTTTACTGCCTATTAAATTAATTACAGATTTTTTTTTTTTCCATTCCTCAAAGTTATACTTGAGGAATTTGTTTAGATAAGAAAGATGACGATAAATTCTGTGCACTTTCTGGAAAATTATGTTTACACTTCCTCAACTAATTTTATTCAGTACTTCAAATAAAACAATCTATTGTTTTTACTATTTTCAAAATTATTTTGCAATTAATTGTTTACCCCAAACAAAAGCTCAACTGACTAACTTTCAGTGTAAAATGATTACTCCTCTGTAATCATATTTTAAATCAAGACTTATATTGCTCTCAGAAAAGAAACACTTTGTGGCCTTTGAGACTTCACTTTGAAAATTCTTCCTGTAGATGGAGAAACCCTTGTTTCTCTATCTTCATGCCATTCTGTTGAGAATCACAGAAGAAACAAGAGGTCTTATAAGAAAAACAAACTGATTTCTGTAGCATCAGTAGTGGGAAGGGAAACAATGTTATTTCTCATGCCACATCATGAGCTGTTTCTTTATCAAAATTTACTTGACAAAAGTGCTGTCTCGATGTTTCCCAACTGCTGTTGCCTCACTACTTCTGCCCTCTGAATATGTGCCTTTGAGAATTTTTCCAGCGTGTTTGGAGTAATTTAAAGTAGGTGGAAGTCTTTTAGCCTTAAGAATGCATGTTTCCTCAAGAGGATGAGCATTAAAGAAGGCCAGACCTTGCAAGCTAGGAGTACCAATAAGAGACAAATACAAACACTTACCTTTTTGGTACCCTTAAGGCAAAAGCAGATTCTACCCATTCTAGCAAAGCGAAGCTGAAGTGCTTTTCCCTCAATCTCATCACTCTTTTCCCTCATTTTTCCAGAAATAAATAAATAAAACTAACCTAAAATTTATTACGTAGTTACCATAAAAGTAGGACTTCCCTATTTTAAATGATACCTTACTAACCTAAGGATCTTACAATGCAAAAAAAAAAGTGATTTTATATAGTCTTATGCATGGTTATACCGAGTTTGGAAAACACTAACTATACTAGCTGGAGAAATGCAAATAAAAACCAGATGGACTGGCTAAAACCTGGAGATGAAGGCATTTTAGACCCTTGTCTGTCATCAAGACCTTCATAACCGTATCTTTTTTCCAATATGGGCATGTGGTATACACCTGCAACTTGTCAGCAAGAAGCCTACTTGCAGTTTTACTTTGGTTCCTCAAACAGTTTTTACAAAAAAAGAGTTCCCTGATCCTGAATGGTGCTAATGAATGCTCTCACATACCACATCTAGTGGTTGTTTTACTTTTGGCATCTAAGTTGAGTGACATGGAAAAGATATTTTAAGATATGCATCTAATTGTCAACCCTAAGTTCTGTCTTAGAGAATGGTAAAAGTAACAAAAGACAACTTCAAAAATTGCTAGGGAAATCAACACGACCCAACCTTTATGTCCAGTCTAGAGCCCATTCCTAAATAAAAATTATACTTTTGAATTACAATAAGCCAAAACTGACCTACCTAAGGCAAATGACTGCAGCTCATCAAGAAATAATTCGGTTACATGTAGCTCAGACAGTAACTAGCAAGTCCATTCAAAAGGTCAGCTATCAGCCAGCCATATGAAAAAACCTCTTGCAAATGCCTGATGCCATCAACTGTTTTGATCTTCCAAAACCACCATCTATTTATAGCCTGGCTATCAATCACAGGGACCTTGAAACAAAAATGCCTTTATAGCCTCTGTTTCCTTGTCACTAGGCATTGACTGGAATAATTCCTGCTCCCAGCAAAGTAATTTCAATTGCTGTGCAGCAGTCATTATTAAAACAGAAAAATAAAAGAAAACAATATATTGTGTACATAGCCTTGACTAGCAGGAAAGAAATGCATCCATGATTATTCCTTTGTTGTCAGTTGAGTCAATCTAGGTATACTTAATTTTTAAAATACAGGGTAAAGAAAACATACTTGTAAAAATGTGCATGTTAACTATTGTCTATGCATAAGTCAAGGTTTTCAAAATCTCCTACACCACAGTGCCTGGAACAGAGTCTTTACGTTCAGAGAATTGTGGAGAACATTTCCTACACACAACACAAAGACACAGATCAGTCCCAGATGGAGAGGGAAAAAGCAAGCTGTAAACCAGCTCTACTTCCCCAGCAATGATAACTAATTCTATAAGGCACATCATCCCCTCACATCCTTCAGCTCTACATATCATTTTCTGGTTGTAAATCTCCATCCACTAAACTCAGCTTTGATATCATGGGAAACCAGATGAAACTGAGATAAAATATGGAGCACTCCCTGAAGCTGCATTTAAACAATCTTATTTTTTTATTTGTTACAGGCAATCAAGTCACCCATAGCATGACATAAACTAGATTTGCCTGTGATAATGAGTCACATTTTCAGAATGTGTTGTCTGATTAAGAGCATTGTTTACTGACATGTTTTTTCTTCCGCCATTCCAATTACTCTTGTATCCCTGTATAAAAGATCCTGTTGATTACTTGTCCAAAAATGTTCAGCAAAGAGATTTTTGCGATGTTGGGGGATTCAGGCTAGATATTGAAATGGGTGTTGCTTGCGCTGTGCCGAAATGTCACCTGTATCAGTCCACCAAGACTAATCTTTACCAGTCAGGTCACAGCAACACAGAAATGCTAAACTTTTCTCTTGGAGAGAGAGAATATTCCTTCCCTTCTGAATTTATATTCAAAATTTCATGAGTGCATGATGGAAATACTCAAGGACAACTGTGCAGATGATAGAGGAAAAAAGTTAGGGATTTTTATAACGGAACAAGATTTTCCAGACTACTGCAGATTGTCCCTTTTTTTACTAATTTTCACAGCAAGACTGAGTAAGGAACTGGCTGTCTAGATTTTGTGACTGAGTAATGTCATTCCCATGATTTGAGAATCATGAAGCAGTGAGGTTTATATCTACCTTTGTCTTCCCCTTTTGCAGAGGAGCTCTTAGTCCCTTTTCTCAGTGCAATGACATTTCCTTGATATTTTTGCTGGACTCATTTGCTGTCACACATATTTTATAGGAACCACAGAGTTTCACTGAAAGCTGCAGCAATACTATGTGGTGAAACTGATGTGCTAAGAAGTCAAACAGTTTGAGTCTCTCTGTCTGGCACTAAAAAAGGTAATGGAGAAGCACTCCAGGGGGAGAGTAAGACAGACACTGTAATGTGCTGAAGGGTGAGAAGACTGATGGTAAACATAGTTTATTGAGCTTTGGGAGATAAGGTCTTGAATTTCAGCATGGTCTCCAGCAAATATTTGAAGACAATATTCCCAGCCAGTGTCTCAGCCACCAGGCTCTCATTTGTTCGTATTATGATGTCTCATTTGTTTTTATGCTGAAGTACTCCACACCACACTAGCTAACTATGTCAGTGAAAGATAGGAACAGCCACTGATATCAGCCACACCTAGGCTGTGTCATCACTTATCCGGCACAAGCAGTCCTGGACACTTCAGACCCACCTTCGACTCTGAGAGGAGCTGTGCCTAAATAGGTGTTTTGATGGAACAGATATAAGCAGTGATTCCCCCAGAAACAGTTAACTTTTTTTTAAAACACGTCATAAAGTCCAAGTGCAGAGTCAGTCCTGGCAGAAAATCATGGCTACTACCACTCCCAGCAGAAGAAACAGCATGGAGGTTGTCCATTAGCCTTTCACTGCGGATGCCAAGCAGCACTCAGTAAGACAGATGAAGTCTCATGTACCACAAAAACGACAGTAATCACTGCACTTACTGCACTGGACACTCTGCCAGATCTGGTCCATCCAATCACCCCCTGATGACAGTGAGGAGAAGACCCACAACCAATTGTACAGCCAGAAAGTGAGAGCTCTCCAGAGCTACCAGGTCTGCTCTTCATCATCCTCTCTCGCTGGCAAATAGGCAGCAGCTCCATCGCAAAGGTGAGACAAGAGACTCAAGGAAATGGACTCATACGTTATCCCAGGAATGGCCTTGCTTCCTAGGTACCCATATGTTAGAAAACAAATGTAGGCTATTACTCAGTCTTGTACATACTATTCCTATTTTCTAATATCCTGTGCAAATACCTGTGCCACTAGGCTGTGCTACCACATGCTACAGACATGTCTTCTGCTGTCAAAATCTCTTCTGTATCACATCTACACAATCTTTTATATTCACACAATGCCTGTGAGACAACTTACTACAAATGTCTTGGTACTGCAACTCAGTCTATTACTCACTTGTTACTTAAGGAAAAAAAACAGTTATTTTCTCTATTTCAATTAATCATACTTCTGTAAATTTTAAAGTAATGACTGTGAAGGAGGTGGAAGCTGACCTCTCTACAGCCAACATGCTGGCTAGATGATCAAAACTGTCCTGAACTATAAGCAAGAGGACAGAGCTTCCAACCTCCACTTGAGAGATGAACAATAGAGCTCGTTTGCCCTTTAGTCTTGGGCATATTGCTTAATATTCCAAAGCCATCAGGCACAATGAAGCAACCAACTGGCTTGATCATGGTGAGAGTCTCTCCTTCCCATCCTGCTTCAGACAGGACAGAACTATCTCTCAGAGCAAGGACTTGATCCCCATAGAGCAAACATATGAAATAGCCACAGGGGTGCCATGTTTTCTTTTTCTTTTCTCTTTCTCTGAAGAATTAGTAATCCAAATTAAAAGCATGCCAATAAATTAGGAAATGCAAACATATGCTTTAACCAAATAGCCTGCTGTCAAGACTAACTACAAAGAATGCAAGTCATTGTTTGGCTCCCCAGTTGGGCCTGATTCTGAGTTGGGATCTCAAATTTATTTTGGCTTTTAACAGATCAGCATTGGTGGGACAGTTGTATGCAACATGTGGCCTGTAGAGCTAAATGAATACATCACATGTGGGATTTGTCCCACTCGCCTCTTTGGAGACAGAGTGAAGATCCTCTCTATGAAGTCTGAGAGAAATCCTAACATGATCTCATAGGATACAAACCTTAGTAACAATGGAAATAAGAGTTCTTTATTCAGAACCACATGAATGCGATAAAGAAGAATGGAGGGGGGTAAGAGGGGGATTCCAAGCTTTTTAATTACCAACAAAACAAAGCAAACTCCCAGCTCTTTGTGGGTTCTTTTTTTTTCCCCTGCAAGGTAATTAAACTACTTACTGATAGCTTTTCAGGTGTACCCAGAAAAATCCACCTCCACAAGACTTCAGCCTAACTTTCTCCTAGCTGCTAAGCAAACATGTAGGTTATGATGTGGATGAGAAATGACCATCATTTGCTACTATTTTATTATTAATCCCAAACAAGAAAAATGTTTATCAGCAGCCATCTGGAGTGATGTACTTTTCCCACAGCACTGCTGATGTTGCTTTTTTCTATTCTTAGCTCAACATAGGCATAGATGATAGCGAGGGATCTCACTGTGTGCAAGCAGAAAGCCATGGTTAATTTATCCCACAGAGGAAATCATGCTGTGCTCTCAGACAGCTCCAGACATGGATCCTGTCTCAGACTGAGAAACCAGAAACTCTCAACTCTCAGTGACTGCTGTGGCACAGACCATGCCTGAAAGAAAAACTTACAGTAGTTGCAAGGAAACAGATTTACTTCTTTCAGTTGCCATAACAAGTTTAATGATTCAATTTTTCTCACCAAACCCCCTTCTTGTTAAAATAATACATCTCTGGCCCACTTCTCTGCCAGACCTAAGGAGAAAAGCACCATCTTCAGCCTCTAGATTAAGCACAGGCACTTTCTTCTAGAGATAATTTATTTTTAACTCTTCCATTTAACAAAATGCTGCTGTTACATGAGGTCTGATTCACAGAGAGCTACATCATGGACACGTATATTGTAGCTTCCAAAGACCATTCCTTCAAACTGTGTGGATAATGGTCCCAGAAGCCTGCATTATTAAACAATAAATATTCATGTTTCAAAGGAATTCTCAATCCACTGCTAGACCACCAGGGGAAGAACATTTCTACAACATGTAGTAGGCCAGCTCTCATGATTTGCTAGAGCCAAAGAAAACTCAGATCTTAACAACCAGAAAACAAACCTCACTGAGGTCCCTCTGAACCAACAGGCAGGACTCACAGGGGTCCTCTCTTAAGTTTTCCTTGTCCAAATAATAATGCCATGGAAAACAACATCCTGTTCTGCAAGCACAAGGCAGTTGTGCAGGGAGCTGTGCTCAGGGGAGTGTGTAGCTGCATCTGGTGGGAAGAGAGTCAAACACCTCCAAATAAACAGGGGAGCTGTGCTGCCCTGTTTCACACAGCACTAGTCAGCGTGAGCAGTGACTCTCCCAGCACAGACAAAAAAAAGCCTCAAAAGACTTTTCCAGAATGGGATCTCACTCACACTGTGGCCCTATGGGTCTCCCAGACCATGTCACGGATTTCAACAACATATTAGGTCTAGACTATCTGCATCATTCCAACCTGTTATTCTACAGCTTATAATTCTACACCTTCCTTTACAGAACTACATACATTTTGTGTCCTACTAGGAGAAGATAGTGCCTGTTTAAGCTGGCCTTGGCTTCAGAGGGACATATGCAGGAAGGTAATCTGAAAGACTGCAAGTGGGTCAACTAAATTTCTGGGTGGATACTATTACGTCAATTAAATCTGCCTTAATTTAGTGCATTTTACATGCGTCATGAAAGTATAAACTCAAAGGTTTAACGCACTTAAAATAGTCCACCTTAAAATTTTATTCAACTTAATTCACCTTCAATTCCTCATCTAGGTAACACCAGAAATTAGTTACATTCCCAAATAATTTAATGGGCAGCACTGTCCAACACATGCCCAAAATGCACAGATGTGTGTTGTTTATCACAGAATAGCATCAAATTTGCTCCAGAATACAGCATATACATTGCTGTCCCTGAGGCAGCACAGTTACAAGTCTTCCTACCGTATCCCATCTTTAAGGCAAATTACCAGCTTTATATTGGCATCACTCTGCTGAATCTTGTCATCTCAAAGGAAGCAAATTATGTTTCCTGCCCCATGCACAGTGTATGTACACAGCTGCTCAGGTTTTCCCTGTCCACCTCATATCATGACCAGGATATTTCATAGCAGTGTTTCCTCTTCAACACTTGGAGAGATCGTGAGCCACTTACTCTGCTTGATTTTGAAGGTGGCTTCCTGCTCTGTAGAACTGGGAGCTTACAGAAGACATGATTGAAGAAGGTAGAAAATTTGGGACCAGTTAGTTTGACCCCAAATCTTGCAGACTCTGTCTCAATGCATATGATTCATATTGTCTGGTGAATTACCAGCAGCCGCATCATAACAGAGCATCAAAATATTGTTAGGTAATGTTTGAAGTCAACAGTGTTGTAATAAATCAATGTAACAAGGAGCCTCCAGGTCTTGATTTTACGTCGTTTTCGAATGTATCACCAAAGGCTGCTCAAAGAATGAAGGTTTGTTAACGCATGCTTTGTTCTATGTCCAGTCTTTTCAGCAGACTGTTCTTTCCCTTTTATCTCTGCCTTTTCTCCACCCTTTTTCTGATGGTTTTGCTTTTGCGTTTTGTCTCTAATTGGCTATTTATCATCTGTTCCAGCGTGAGATTCTTCTGGCTTTTTGATCAACATGTTTACTGCAATGGATGAGCAGTTGGAATACTGAGAATACTATCCAGATGAAAACAGATGGCAGACCCTATGGCTCCTAAAGTACCAGGCATTCAACCAGAGGGAAATACTCAGATGTTGTGGTTGGGTGTAGAATAACACTGCTGGGAACTGGCAGCAAGATAGTGTTTAACACCTGGGTCTGAACATCCTCAAGTCATGGCACACTTTCAAGGTGAAGCTTTTATTGGGAGCCATCTCTGCAAGCATGCAAACAGAGCAAGAAAAATGAGATGACAGCTTTACCTTCTGTAGTGTTCCTGCTAAGCAAGTAAACTGCCCTTGCTTTTAAACATTCACAAAATCTAGAAAAATGAGGGAGAAAACCTGTCTTACTGAAGTCAGTGCAAAAACTCTCTTTTGTGTGCTACACTGCCTGGAGAGAGAATGCTTTCAGGTTATAAACATTTGTGCAGCATCTGCAATCCTCCCCCTGGAAATGACTCTTCGGTATTCCTTACAGAATACACTTTGCATTGCAGAATACAAAGCATTTTAGACACCATTTTTCAAAATGCGCTTTGTCTGGTTCTCATATTTAAAAGGACAGTCCTGAAAACATGGGTTTGTGTCAGCTGGAGAGACAGCCAGATGCCACATGTCTGAGAAGGATGAACTGCAGTCTCCACCTCAGCAGACTGCTGACCACAATCTAACATCATTACCGAATGTCAGCATTATTGTCTCCTTCCTTGATGGTCATTTATGTGAGAACACCTGCCTCATATGCCTCTTTCAATCCCCAGTTCTTTCTCTATGGATCAGAAACCACCATTGTCATCTGATATTTCAAACACCTTCCCTCTTTTCCTGTTCTACATGAGCCCCTCTGCAACGTGATGGCTGTGACTGCTCCATTGCAAGGGGAACTGAGAATGCCAAAGCACCTACAGAGAATTGAAATCGGTCGTCAAAAAATCCATCAGTCCAGCTTTAATGTCGGAACAAACAAACAGCTTTGGGGCACCTGTACCAGCTCCCACTTTCTAGTCTCTTGTACCACACATGATTCAGAGACATCGCCACAGAAGTCCACGTGTTTTAAGGAAAAAGAAAGAAAAAAAAGTGAATACTTGTTCTGTTTTTACAATTGGTCTGCATGAGTGAGACAGATAAACAGGATGAGTCAATAATGCAACTTGGGTCTTTCTTTTACATAGCAACAGGAAAATTTCAATATGAGAGTGCAGCTCCTCATCCTGTCGCATTCTAGGAGCAGTTGTGAGTGGGTGAGGAACCAGCAGTGCTTATGCAGTGGGCCTACCTGCAAAAAACCAGCTGTCCTGGGAAAAACACTTGGTCACAGCCCCCTGAGGGCACAGGCAACCTCTGTGAAGTGCTTAGAGTCATATTTCTGCTCAGCTGACTCCTCAGTAAGAGTAAAATGAAAAATTATAATACTAGGCTATTAAGGCAAATTATCACAGTTTACTCAAAGAACACCAAAGATGACAGAGAGAAAAGATCCCTAAAAGCTTCATTAAAAATACCATTGTACTCTTATTATACGATTAAATTAGAACTGCCTACCAAACTTCAGCCTGTGGTAAATAACGTAGCAATCAAGGTTTCAACACTATTCACCCTTTTTCTCCCTTTTCTTTTAAAATGCTCCTGGTTAATTTTGCACAAACAAGAAAACAGGAACAGCACAGCAAGGCAAGAATAGCTTGTGAGTAAAACCAGATGAAGACTAACATATTTACATAGTGTAATGACTTCACTATTAATTCAAACAAACCCAGACCCCAATTCTCAGAAGAGAGAGAGAGCACATGCAGTCCAGGAGGCAAGAACAGGGTGGCTTCAGACTACATTTATGTCTGCAGCCCCTGAGTTAGTAGAGACTGCTCTTAGTTTCAGTCTGCAATAGTCACTGGGGGACCATCTTTCATTCCAGACACTGTACTCCAGCTACACCCTCTTCTTGATATTATGGGCCCCTTTCCATTTTCCAGCAAGACTTCCTTCAGTGTTAGGGACCATAACACAAAAAAGACAACAGCAGAGTTTCAGAAAGCATCTAATTTGTAGGAAAAAAGCCCAAAAAACCCAACACCTAATCTGATAGAAATGAAAGAGGAAGGAAGGAAGGAAGGAAGGAAGGAAGGAAGGAAGGAAGGAAGGAAGGAAGGAAGGAAGGAAGGAAGGAAGGATCCTACATTATTTCTGAATCAAGACAAAATGGACATTGTCCTATTTTAGTCATTGTCAGAACACAGTTACCTAGAATTCTGGCATTTAACATGGAATTAGCGAAAAATCTGATCTCCACCCTCAAAATAAACTGTTCTGCAGCTGAGACTTGTATTTATCCTCTTCCCTGCTACCTTTTATCCTATCTTCTGAACTTATATTTTCAAGCACTCTCTTCTTGTCTGAAAATAATATACTTTATGTGGGGTTACAGAATCTCTTCTTTGTTCCTAGATGTCTTGGATGTTGGTCAACAAAAAGTCATTAAAAAGTTTAATCCCCTATGTTTGGCACTACATCAGACTGAGCAATTTCTTTGTAACAGCCTTTGGAATAAATAAGCATTAAAGAGGGGGGTGCTTTTTCCTTACACTGGTCACCCAGACTTTATAGTGGGTGGCCCTTTCATTTATCCCATTACTGTATTTCCACTTCTAAAGCTAAGCCAGATGCAGCAACCTGATACTACTTTTTAGTTCTCACAACTGTATTATAGTGAAAAACTTCCGTGTATATCTGATTCTTGTTAGGAAAGGCAAAGAAGCAGGAACCATGGTAATATTGCACCACCTTCTTGACAACTTCTATTCTGCAGGAGCTGGATTCCCCAGGGTACTGCACACTTCATTAGCAGGCATTTTTCGCATTTAGATGCCTTGGAGTGCAAACATGGAGTCATCTTGTATCTGAACTCTACTTGTTGGCATTGTAACCTTGCCCAGAGGCAGTGTTTTGGTGCTATGCTTTCTTAAAGTTATACTTGATCAGTTCTTTACCTGATAATTCATTTAACTGTATGATTTTTTTTTTCTGAATTTGCACCCTTCCTTTCAGATGTGTTAAACATAAGTGATAGTGACTGTAACAATTATCTGCTTTATAGAGAGACACAAACACAAATCAAGATGGCCACATTTACCATCCAAGTAGGAAAAAATGTAGTCCTAATTTCAAGTGATACCCATGCAAACATATTTTAGAGAATTAAGTTGATTTCCTGAAACATATTTTACAGAAAAACTTAGTCTATTTAATAACTGGCAAAAATTTCTTAGAACATGGGTATGTGCACAGTTCCCCTTAAACTTCATGCTGAAACCAAATATTGACCATGCCTATGTGATTATTGCAAAGGAAGGTTTCCTTCCTTGCTTTTTGCTAGAGTGTTTGCTCAAAGACGTAAAGGAGATGTGATTTATTGTTTCCCTATACATCACATGACACTCCAGGAGAAAAAGAAAAAAAATAATTTGAATTAGACAGATATTTATAACGAAGTCTTGGGGAGTTCGACTAGCAGTAGTGAAGTTATTCAAATGCTTGATGTAATTTATATATTTATGCTTCTGATAATACAAACACATTTGTAATAGTTTACTGTACACAAAGAATGATTCAGCTCTTGGGCAACAGATTATTTTCCTATTACATGGCAAGGAGGCAGAAAAGCAGACTAGACTGACATGAATTAAAAGTACTTCATCACAGAAAAGTAATGAACACTAGGTGGTTTTCCTTAGTCATGAGAAGGGTACTTCCCAAGCCAAGCAATTCCCTTCCAGTTTCCTGCTCTTCTAATCCTCCAGGAGACAGGACTGCTCAGAATAGATTGCAGTCAAAACAACGAGACACTTTTCGCTGGCAAGGTGCCCTTTGGGCCATGTCTTAGCTCTGATGAGCACTTGGCCTTGAGGACCTCTCTCCACCTGCAATGAACACTCACATCAGCAGTGGTTACACACCTCTCTGCTGAAAGAGCTGCAAATCCAACCAGGCAGCTCTTCGCATATCCAAGCATCTAAATTCACCTGAGGGTTT
Organism: Acanthiza pusilla; assembly: GCA_036630365.1. Taxonomy (NCBI): domain Eukaryota; kingdom Metazoa; phylum Chordata; class Aves; order Passeriformes; family Acanthizidae; genus Acanthiza; species Acanthiza pusilla. The sequence continues at coordinate 17,650,664 of JAXCHO010000164.1, forward strand.
GTGTGTTCTGTGAAAAAACACAGGGAAAAGAATCCAAAACAAAGTAGAAAATGAGCTCTTTCCCTCTGACCCCTCATTCTCAAAACAGGCACAATTCCCATTGTCCTAAGAAGTCTCTCCCTAGTAGTAAAATCAACCCATAAAGTAACTAAGTATCACTGTTTATAAGTTAGAGTGTTTCCTAAACTGGTGGATTTTCCTTGAAACCAACTCAAAAGTTCCTATGAGATAGAAGCAATCAGCACTTTGCCTACTGAGAGGAGCTCTCTAAACTGAGGCACTGGGGCACAGCCTTGCTGATACTTGCTGCCTGAAAACCCATAACTGGTCATTTTGGTGCACTGTTCTTATTTTAATCAACAGAACGTCATTTAAGCATGTCATTTCAGGACTTGGCCCAAAGGCTAGACAGTGCTTATCTTAAAGAATCAACAATTAGGAGATAATATATTTTAGACAGGTAAACTTCGTCATAAAGGAAAAACATGCACTTACATCAGTATAAATAAATGACCAGTTAAAATCCTTGGTTTGAGGGTGTCAGGCTACCTTCAGCAGCAACAATAGGGTATATTAATTGCTTAATACTTAGCTCAAGCTTTAGATAGTACATAGGGAACTTACAAAGATTTCATCTAATATAAGTATATTTATCCAGGCTTATTAAATAAGTATTTTTTCCCCAATTAAACCAGTGCAATCATGCTGAAGCCTAAAGGCTGTCTGTGGGAAAGAATATGAGCATGGATACTGAGAAGTCCCTCAATAAAACAAGAGTGTACTGTCCATCAGTTAGGCCTATGCATTCAAAATATTTCTTGAACATAAAATACTAGTACATTGCTATTTTGATGTTTTTCTAACACACTCTGAGACAACATAATGATTCTGCTCCAAAACATTCCTTTCTAAACCCTTTCTTATTTTTCCTTTTCTTGTATTAACAAGACTTACCATACTGATCATGAGACCTGGAAAAATGAAGGAAGAAGCACATCCTAGTGGAGTTAGACAATTTTTCTTTAAACAGAGGACCAAGTTGGCCTACACACACAGCCTTGCAATCACTGACCTATTTCTTTGCTGTAGTTTTAAGTCCTTACTATAAAACTCGTTGAAGGGAGATGGAAGGCACTGACAAATATCAGCATTAGCAGCAGCGCAACCATCTGGCACACCACTAAGGCCCAGCCATTTGTGGAGTGATGGCCAGCAGGGAGTGCATGCTAGGAGCAAAATACAAATGCCTGAATCCTCCCCAGCACCTCTTTCTGTATTATACAAACATTTGCTGCCTTTCTTTCCTCATTTCTTTTCAGTGTCAGCTGCTTTTTACTCACGGCTAAACCGCAGTTGTTTACTATGTACCAAAAATCAAAGTTAATGATCTTAGAGCCTTTAAGTCAAAGTACATCTGGTCTAGAAATGGGACTCTATCTTAGGCCCATCTTTCCTGTAAATAGCCACACATCTAAATGGAAAAGCACCCTGTGTGTTACCGATTTGCTGAGGAACGTGCAGTAGTACCCTTATCATTTCTATCGAGGGTAGCTCATGAAAGACTTTGGAGAAGTTCAAAAGAAAAGCAGCAAACTGCAGCTTAAATGAGACTCCATTAGGCAGAACTCTGTTCATGACTCTCCCAGATCACTGCTTTTATTAGCAAGTTACATGAATAACAGCAAAGCTATTTGTACAGCGCCCATCAGGCTGGGTGCAGGCTCCCATCCTGCCAGAGAGCTTTTAGATGTTCAATCCAGCACTGCTGTTATCTGTTCTGTGAGAAAAAACCTGACATAAACAAATGGAAATTTTGTGTCTGGCCAACAAAAGGGCTTTCCCAGACAAAACCAGGAATGAAGGTTTAAAGTTATTTGGTAAATCAAAAGGCTAAAAAGCTGTGATCTTGTAATCTCTCCCTAGTGTGAGTAGTGCTCACGGTGATCCCTTGATTTCACTGAGCTTCAAAATAGATTTATTCATTACAGACTTAGCTTGTGAGAAAAGATTTGAAGAGCAGGTCATCAATACATGACAGGAGAAAAATTATGAAATGTAAATTTTGTGTTAGTTGGAAGCATTCTCTTTCAGTTATTTTAAAGCAACTTTGACAAACTTTTGAAAAGAGGTATGGAAATGCTCTGTTTTGAACACAGAAAAGCTAGGACCATATCTGTCAAATTTTCTGAAACACCACATCTACTCATCTATGTACTGAGTAATGTCATAGTCTGACAACGTCCACAAAAATCCATTTTATACATCTGAAATGAAACTCTCACAAAGCTTAAATAATCTGCTGTTCCAGACAAGCCTAGTCCATGAATAGATGGCATTAGACCATTACTTCATGCAGAAAAAGCAGCTGTAGAGCACTCCATAAATCTACTTCTGCTTCCTCTGAGCAAAACCTCAGTTCCAGCTTCAGTGTCAAGACTCCAGCCCAATACTACAGAACAAACACATCTGAGAGAATAAACCAGATCAAAGGCTTGATCCTAAGTCTTTCTCCATTGGTCATTATGGCTGAGACAGTACTGACACTTAGTCTGCTTCATACAGCCACCAAACCTACTGCAGAAAATGACTTTAAGCAGCTATAAAGTGTCTTACACTCATGGCCCCATTGGTTCTGATGGGACTATTGATTCAAGGGTTTTTCTTCCAAGCACAAACACAGCAAAGAAACACTGCTAATAACACCTCATCTCCCCAGAGGTGCGAGAAGTTGGTAAAGTCACCCTTCATTTGCTGCTGTTCAATTAACTGCTGAACCTTGTATTCAAAAATCAGGAACTAACATGCCACAGAAAGCATATGTTATCTCAAAACCCCCACCACTTTTACTGACGAGTTTGCAAGAAGCAGAATTACTGAAAGGCTACCGACAATCTGATATAGATTCTCTGAGAAGACCCACCAAGTGTCACAAGTAGGAAAAATCTTCTTTAAAGAAAACAAAAGCCACTTTTTCAGAATGGTCTTGTGAATAAGATATTAACATAAGGAAAAACAGCCACAAGAAGTGCTGAGAGGCAAAAATATAGGTACAATTTAGAGGACTGGTGAGTATCCCGAGCAGGCCAGGATATCACTGGTTCTGTAGGAATGCTGAAGTGTTCAGGGTTTGAAGGGAGGGAGACAGAGACATGCTTCCATGCTTGAAAAATGTACTGCCTACACACACATGCTAACACCTATAAAAAAGCATTGATGAGTTAATTTTAAACATTCCTTCATTTATCTTGATATATGTCACGTGAATATATAGCAGAGATATAACATGGGGCCATGCTCATGTATGGCAAATGATAACAGAATATAATAAACAATTACATCATTTGCAAGTATCATTATAACCATGCTTTAGCTGCTCATAATTTTTTCTATTGAGGGCAGTAGAGAAACGTCGGTTAGAGGCAAGACCTGCATTGTTTTAAGCAAAGTAGGAACAGGAATTCAGTGCAAATGTGAGAAAGGTTCAAATCTAGCTCTATAGTGGACTTTAAAAGAGCTGAATGAAGTCCAAAGCCTTTTAGGATATGTCAATGAATCAAATTGAAAACACAGCAATTCCAACAAGCAATCTGTATATACTTACATATTGCACATTGGCATACCTGCTGTGGAAGAATTTAGTTTAGCTATCTTAGTTAGGAAACTCTTCATTTAGGTTTTATTTGCTTCTCCCTTTTGAAGGCAGCTTACTATTTTCCTCTTTTGCTTTTATGGGCCACCAAATGACATGTGACCAAATGTACCTATTTAGTGAAAATGGGTTCCATTAGTATGTAATCTTATACTTGCATTGTTTTCTTCTGAAGGAAAATAATGGGGAACAGGTGGTGATGCTTAGCATCAGGCTCCTGTTTCTAGAATTACAATCTACTGGGAGCCACCAGCAATCTCTGAAAGCTGTCATAAGTGCTCGGAACTAGTAAGATCCAGAGCACACTCAATACATAAAAGCTTCTTTTTGAAAATTTAAGTAGGTGTGACAGGAGAAAACTGGCTGAATGGTGCAGGGATTCTAACGTGTCCCTGCAAAGGGTCGTGATTTCCTTCTGCATCCCACAATAAATAACTCAAGCTGGCCTCTATTTCCACAGCAGAAATTAGACATTTCAAAAAATTCAAATAGGTACCATATGCACTATAAACCTTTCTGGTTTAGCATTCAAATGCAGACTCATTCACATTGTTGGAAAATATGGGATTTAAATTCTCCTAGAAGAACTTCAAACAGCTGTTCCTTTACACTTATTTATTCTTTTCTCAGTGCCACAAAAACAGCGGTGCCAATAAATATCTCCTTGATGTTGTTTGAAAACCTACTGGAGTCACACGGCATGAATCGTTTTACCCAGTGAGTCACAAAACCACACATCAAATGAACATTTCTTTGTTTTATCAATCCCATCCTTACCTTACAAAGTAGGAAGTGGTTTAGAAATAATTCTATATAACCAACTGAGTTTTCCAATGAGTTTTCATGATGAACATGAGACAGAAACACCAGCTAACAAATCTATCTATACAAGCAAATAAGCATTGTAGCCGTGTTTTTAAATGTGGCTCTGAAGCTGAGGAGTAGGACAAAGACAACGCATATTTGTGAGGCAGTTTCAATTGACATACAAATTTACATAAACAGACATGGAAGGCTGGCTGGCATCCCTAACTACTGCTATATGTCAGATTTGCACACTTACATGAGCAAAGAATTAATGCAGGTTTGTTCTGTGCCACTGTAGTTTGAAATGTTAAGAATTAAAAGAATATAAAGTTACTTGCAGGACCAAATTTTTCTGTTAGTGGAAATTGGTAATTTCCCACTAATTTCCACAGGAATATGACAAGTAGTTCCAAGTAGTCAGATTGTACTTAACAATCCAGATTTCTCGCACAGCTATATGAGATCAATGTTACATTTATTATTACTGTGGTTATTTCTTTTGGGGAACCTTAGCCAAAGTGGTCCCTGCAAGTTGAAATTATTTTATGCTCCAACATGCTTTGGGGCAGAGTATCTCTATTTTATCCATCTTGAGTCTCACCTGTGTTAGCCTTCCCTTAAAATAAAAGGCAGTGTGATGAGCTGCAATTCGACAGAAATCACATTTTGATTCAACAGTGCTCAGGAAATTCTTTTACTGCTTCTGTCTTTCCTCAAAGACTTAGAGCACTGAAAATGCCTTGTTTTTCAGCAAGCCCTATGGAAGCATCTCTCTGCTTGAAGCCTTGTGGCTATGACAAAAAAAAATACAATTAAAGGTGCCCATTACTTTGAAGACACTCGAGCAGGAGCACCACCTTACAGGAGCAAGACAAGATCAAACCACAGAACTGAGAGAGACAGCAAAAGACAACAGTGCTAGGCAAAAGAGGATGGCCAATATTTTTTTTTAATCAAAGAAACACTAGCTTTGTGCTAAAAATATCTTAATTAGTTTTTCCACCTGAAATAAGGTTGCTGAAGTGAGGGATTACATTAAATTGTGCCATCACATTCACCTAAAATCAGCTGTTTTCTGAATTTCCTTAACACAGAAAACGTTTTCCCTCATTTATCACACCTGTCAACCTGAATCCAGATAAATAATTGTGATCTCCTCTGGCATGTGCATCAACAGCAAAGTTCTTGACTAAAACGCAATCACAAAATTAGTAGTAGTAGTAGTAGTAGTAGTAGTAGTAGTAGTAGTAATGAGTGAATCAGAAAAAGTGTACAGCCTGATCCCAGGAAAGGTCTAATCTTCAAGAGACAGAATAATTCTCATCCTGTTTATGAACTGACTAAGTTTAAACTTTGGAAAACAATACACACGAAAGCACATCATGCCATTTTTAAAGAATCTTGTTTTATAATAATTTTACTATAATGCCAAGCTCCAATCTTACTTTCAAAACTATTTAGAAAAGGAAAATTGCTATGCTTTGAGCAGTGAATAAGACTGAATAATTAAGTTTAAAATCATGAGTAATTTGATTTTCAAGAGACTTGATTTCTTTAAGGGTTTTTTCCCTGAAAAGAACTAAAGGTTTTGTGTTTTTATCAAAACTTCTTGAATTTTTTATGATGTTTTCCATTTCCTGATAATAGAGATTGCAAAAGCAGTTATAATAACAATAGATTATTATTTTAAAAAACCTGGAAAATAAATTATATGCTTCCTGCTTAATCCACGTGCCATAAATGATCTTAGTATATATATGCATATATGTACAGATATATAAGTCATATATAATACAAAAAAAATCAAATTAGGATATGCTATTACAGTCGGAAAATGAGAGACATTCTCTTTACTGTACCACCCCTAAAATTATGTCCTTGGCTAAAATTCTGAAAGTATTTTAAAGGTAGAAATGCTTTAGTTGCCTTCTTAAAATCCTTTTCTGACTGATTGTTTTCTGAATCAATTTAAGCACAAATTCACCTTAGCCTGGAGCACAAAGATAATGGCTTTAGCTCTTAGAAATACCACAAATTTACAGCTATTGTACTGCTGAAATTTTCATTCAATTCAGAAGACTTGCACAGGTGGAAGAAGATCAGTGCAACTCAGAAAAAAAGAGATTTTCCAAGTTATAATAGTGCTTTTTCTTTTCAGAAGAGAACCCTTGCATTTCAATTTCACATGGTTGCTTGAAGAGGCAGCAGAATCACAACACTGCATTTTGATAGGATAATTGGCCATTAAGTCCTTACACTATTTTTTCTTCCTCCATCCTCAATAAGGTACCATTACTGCCAAAGTTAGCTCTGAGGAAGAAGTGAATTCTTTTCCTTGAGGAAAGGCAGCAGTGATTAATTTACCAAGAAATGACAATATTAGACCAAAAGATAAACATGGTGTGTCTGACCTTCCTAAAAGACTAATTTTTGTTGCCTTCCAGACATAATGGTTTTACCATCTTTCTTCAAAGAAAAGAAATCTACATTTTCAAAACAATGTGTTGAAAGATGAATCTGTCCTGAATTGCATCATCCTGACCTAGCTGGTGTATGGTCCATTAACTGTTTATAATTCATGAGGGATAAGGTTCATGGTACCATGATTTCAACAGTTTGCTGACAAACAAATTGTTTAATTTTTGCCCGGATTGCTCTCCCCCATAAGCAGAACATTAGTACCTTGTGGCAGACAAACGACACTGCACTGCATATGACACAGTTGTTCACCCTTCTCAGTTTGTAGAATCTGGATCCAATTTTCAAATGAAAGATCACTTTGCTGAACATTTATTTTTCCTGTGGAATTACTGTTTGGTGAATAGGCTGCTTTCAGCCTTGGGGGTTATTTATTTAGATTTTCATTCTCTTCAAAATGTTGGTGGAAAATGTTTGTCTGCTGGAGGGGTACCATATGCTTCTGATCTGAAGATTGACTGACTTCTATTCCCTAAAAAGTGAGTGAGCAAGTAGAAATACAGACAGAAGATTAAATGATCATTAAGTATCTAAATGAACTGGGAATTACAATCCCTGTTTCAAAAGTCTGTCAGATGAGTTGAGTTCCAGTCTAATTCAGAGTCCTGGGAACCTAAATTTCTATACACTCTAGAGTTTAATATAATATCAGAAAGAGATGGATGAGAGAGCATGAAAGCTGAGAAGGATAGAAAATGAATGCAGCAGTAACCTGCTGATTCAAGAGCAAATGCAGGTTCCCAAAACAAATGTTCTTCCTATCTGCAATAAATTATGATATTGTTCTGCTGAGAATCAGTACCAATTGTGAAAACAGCACCTTTTTTTTTTTTTACATTAAACAATTAAATAGAAAAAACCCCCTTTTTATGCCAAGAATTTTTATGTGAAAATGGAGCAATCTCAATGAAATTTTGAAGTTTCCATTGCAATTTTGTCTGTTTTCTCTTAAGCACTAAAAGCATCCTCTAAGTCCTGATTTTACCAGGTATTCTGGAAGCAGAATATTTTGTCCAAAAAATGGAGTTCCAAAAGGAGAAATTATGTTAGGTATGCATCTTTAAAAAAAATATTCCAATGCAAGTTTAGAAAAACTACTGTTTAAAGGCATATTGATTTAAGCAGGATCAATTTCAACCAGTGCACTTCCTATTAAACTTCATGACATTTAATTTCTTTTGTGTTTCTCTTCTCTAAGAATACTCTTCATTGTATAAATGTTGGGACTGGTCATCTATGTTATCATCTTCCGAATGTTTTGAGTTCCTTAAAATACCATATATTTGTTTCAGAGGGGAGCATTTTACATAATTGGGCAATTCAAATGATATACAATGACAAGGTTTTGGAATCGAAGCCATAGAAATTTAACATAACTGATGACTGAGCCAGCCAAACATTATGCTTGAAGTCCAACCAACAAAGCATTTATGGCCCCTACAAATAATACATCACACACCCATTAAAAACACTGTGCTCAGAGAGCTAATATACTATAGGCACAAAAATGCAGAATGAACAAATACATGCTGGGATATTTTTTCAAGACCAAAAAGTGTGTCAGAGATTTTAGCAAGCAGATAAGCTCAGGACAGCAAGTTCCTTCCCACATCTGCTTTAGAGAAGGGAGCAGACTGGACTTGGTCACATCTACCAAAAATCATGTACTGCATTAGCCATAAATGCAGTAAGTCTCTTCACATCAATCAACTGGTCACAAGATGTCACATCTTGCTCTCAAGCACAGGGGAGAGGCAGCGGCTCTGCCAAGTTTTTACTGAACCTGGATGGTTGGAATCCAAGTCTGAATGCCAAAGTATTGAGAGATGTGTGTTAACCATGGCTTTTAACTGTTTTGGAGTTTACAGGTGGAAGAGGAGATCAAACGAGGGTTTAAAAAAATTTTTTAATACTATCAATACTTATTAAGTCAGAGATGGTAGCCAGGGACTGCGGCAAGGGGAAAACAGCAGAGGGAACACAATATTTTGTCAACTCCAGCTTTTGCCTGATGGAGAGAAGGATCTGGTGAAAGCAGGGACAGACACACCCCAGCACTTATAACACTATGACTTCTACTTTGGCTCCTAAAATCTCTGGTCAAATTGACTTCAAAGATAAAACAGGAAATTCTTGGGTTGTTTGACTGTAATCCTGAGTTGCTCTTTGTCCTCAGCTTTTTGTATCTCTTTGTAGACAGAACAAACCGGCCCAGTACATCCCTGGTATGAGAGTAGTTTCCATCAAAACTATAACAATTTTGGAAACATTGGACCTTTCAAAAGTTTGGAGATACCCGGCCCTGTGTATATAATAATTTGCTAGGGAAGGATTTACTCATTAGCAAAATTCTTGAGGAAATTAGAAAAAAAAAAAGCAAAAAGACACCCCCAACCCCCAAACCTTTCATTCTGAGTAACGAATGGCTTGAAAATCTTACCCTTTTTTGAAAGTATTAACTTCTGTAGCTGATTAAATTGTAGTAAAAATCTTTGAAAAATCTCCCCTACATGTCTCCTATGTACTTTGTAAATCTGTTCTAAGCCTCTTTGCCTCTTTCTTCTTTTTTCCATTTCCTTTTCATTGTCGTCATGTTTTCCATTTGCTGCATCAATCTCTTTGGACTATTTAACATTTTGACTAAAAGTTTCACTTGATAACAAAGCCACACTGGCATTCATGGGAGAATTAACACTGCTGTCCATGGGCATTGGGGAGGATACGAATCAGTGCCCACTGTCATGGACCCAAGGACTGGTTCAGCTCAGTAGTTAAATTTTTGCCTAAAATTTGTATATGCACATCCTAATAGAAGTACACAAAACAACAAAAATGCTTACACTGAACCAGATATGTTTAAATTTCTTGATAAATTGAGGTAACAAGCTGGGCTACTTATGATACTGACAAAATACACATTTTTATTGGTTTTCATGTTGATTAAAGTGATTAACTGCATAAGTACATAGAAGTTCCTGTAACGTATCCGAGCAAAGTGGTCAGGCCAGCATCCTGCTAGATGCAAATACTTAAAGGGATAAGGTTATAGGCAAGTACAGAAGGACTTTTCCCAGATGCATTCTCCCAGCTTCAGTCAACAGCCACTTAGACACACCTGAAGTTGGAAGTTCAGTACCTACCAGGGCAATCTCTCACCTCTGTGTCCGTCTCCTCTCCGTTTGAGCAGTTCCATATGGCTCCCACGGCATCATGTGGCAATGAGCTCCACAACATGAAAAAATAGTTCCTGGCTGGCTGATCATTTCACACTGTCTGCTCTTGGCTCTTCTTCTACAGCAAACACTGAGTGCTTGCTCCCCACTCACCCTCTCCTGACTCTTCATTACTTTATTTCTCTCCATCCTGCTCTCCCATGGGCATCCCCTTTTCAAACTGGGTCTTTCCCTTCTGTTTACTTTTTCCTGTGTTTAAGAAATTCTGCTGTTATGATCAGCCCTGCTGTCCTCATCTGTTTAATCCTGACTGCTTTTATATCTTTTGTTATTTAATGCCATGAAATTAGAATCAGTTTAAAAATACCCTCTGTTTCTTTTTCCCTCACTTCCTGATCATCCACTTGGATTTAATTTTTTATATTTTTTAGTGTTTAATTTTTGTCTGTCTGCTGCTTCTTCGTCATGAAAGATAGCTAAATTGACTCTAAATTACAAATTATCACTGTATGTGCCTAATTGCCATCATATTATGCCATATCTATTTCTATATACTTTTAGAAATTGAATTTTACCCATGAGATTTATCTCTCAGGTGGTCAGTATGCTAGCAAATATTGCAACTCTTTGTGGTCCACTTGAGTTCTTACTGCTATGAATAAATTATTTTTAAAATTTCTGTGCCTCATTAATTCCCTATTTTCCAGAACATTTGTCAATAAGTTGAACAGCATCTGTCCTGAAAGATTTATGTGAAGCTTTGCTTACAGCCTCTCTGCACGGAGAAACATGGCAGTTTAGTCCTGCTTATTTTTGATCAATTTTCAGTTATTCTAATCAGTTATGAAATGGGTTTTCCCTTGGCAATTGAATTTCTTTAAAGCTTTTGTACTTGAGCTATAGCTCCATTGGCACAGGGATTTGAAGAGCAAAAATGGTGTAATTTGGTTTTGATCTGTAATTTGTCTGGTAAGAGAGTGCTGTTTGAAAGATTAGCTTTGATACTGTACTTACAAATATTATTGAGAGAGTGCTTTGTGAGGTAGGCTAGGAGCAAAAAGGAAGCCTCAGCCTCGCACATTGTTGTCAGGACAGAAAATCATCAGAGATTTTTTTTTCTGAAAAATATTCAGGTGAAACATACTGTTAAAATGAACCTTAGAAGAAGCAAATGTTCACCAAATGTCCTCTAGTAGCTACTCCTTAAATTAATTCCCTGACAGTAGGGTCATTTAGGACAGAGGAGCATCAAAAGTAAAAGCAGTGACCGTTTGACCAAGAAATGGTCATAGCATACGAGCACAAAGACTTCCAGTGAAGTCCAGAGTATCAGGAGCAGCCGAGCTCCCTGTACTGCAGGGACAGAGACATTGTCCCATTGACAGGGCATGAGCTTTGTCCATGGCTGGTCCTGTCTGTACAGACTATTCAGCAGTGTGGATCACCCTGCCTGAATTTCACCCCTGCACCACCTCAGCACCCTTCAAGCCCTCCAGCTGCTATCTCACAAAAACCAGTTTGCCCTTTGATCAAGTGGTAGAATTCAAAGGACAACACTGCAAAGGTAAAACAACAACCCCCAAAAATCCTCAAACAAAAAAAACCATTCAGACACACACACACAAAACTCTACAACTGCAGAACTGAATACTGACCAGCTGACAGAAGGAGCACTGGAGGTCAAACCAAGGAACAAAAGAAAATCAAATCCAGAAACTGTCAGTCTGTGTTGTGCAATCTGTTTTCACAGAATCAGCTAAATCTGAACTCGTGAATTCCACTTCAGCTTTTGCTCCTACCGCCGCTATATCCACGGTATCTGGGAAATTACTTAAACACGACTCTGCAGAACAGCATGGGACCGGTGCTTCCAAAAGGCCAAAGTCAATGCGTTCATATATCAGAGACATGTGCCAGGGTAGCCATCCCAGCTGCACAACACATGATGTGTCAACTGCTTTACATAGGGCGGGTCAGGAAGAGGCTCATTAAAGACAAGCACTACAGCTCTCCTTGCAACATCTCTGCATCCTTGCTCAGTTTAACAGTGGAAATAAAAAGCTGGTTTAAGAAAATGGTTACTCTGGATGAAGATTGGTACCAAGAGAGAAGGACTAGAGTAACTGCATCTGCTACCTTTGATAAGATCTATAACTGATTTTTCCTACAATTATTTCATCATTGAGGGAACATAGTAAATTATCCTGATTTAACTTTTCTGTAATAATAATTACAAAAAATTATTCTGATTACCAAATTTGGACTAACTTATACAGGCAATGAAAAAGAAGAGAGGTCCTTGTCCCAGAGCATGCCTTGCACCGAGTCTCAGACAGATGATTTTCACTGAATTTCTCTTGTGCATGGCAAAGACCATGACCCCACTCTCCAAAGGCATGTAAAATGTAATTCCCACTAGAAACATTCAGGGAATTAGGTATATAAATACATTTCAGATTTTTCCTATCAGTAGACAAGGTCAGACCTTTGAGATGGCTATCTCTGAGGAAGTGTGTGGCACTTCTTGGATAAGAAGGGCAATGAATCAGCTCATTTTGCAGAGTAAGGAGCTCAGAAGTGCAGCACTTCTAGGCAGCATTGAACTTGTGTCGGTGGCCAAATTTTTTTAGTGCATCTGCTGAAAACTGTCCTGGAGGGGAGTGAATTACATCACTTTTGTTTGGGTACTAATTTGTCACCACTATCATGGATGTTACCCTCAGTGTACCTGAAAGCTGTTCCAAACAAATTGGGATATCATCCCATGACTGTTAAAGAAAATAATGGGTTTTCTCTCATTTTAGCAATCCTTGACCCTTCTCTTCTGACCATTTAACTGTAAAACAGACTTCAATCCCACCAAACTTATGAGTGATGAGGGCACCACAGAGCTGGAAATCACACCCCACTATCACACCTGTTCATGCATTGACTTCTAGTCATCTAAAACCCTTAAAACAGAGTTAAGGCAGTGCTATCCTACTCGCCTGTTTGTTCCTGTTGGAAGAGGATTTTGTGGGTAACTCTCCGAGACAAGAGCATGACAGTGGATACCCCTCCCAGATGGCATCTTGGTTAACTGGGACAAGCCTGTTCAGAAAAATCAGAGATTTTCAGAGTGCTAATCCCCCTCACACAGACAATCTGCAGCCCATTTGCTGTTCTGTTTTGGCTTTATTTTTTAACAGGGCCTTAAAACATATTTTTCCTTAAAATGACAACATTCTTTTCTGCCCTCTTTGTTCATGGGGCTTTGTGCACTCATAAACAGTTTAAGAGTTCCCTTCACACCTGCAGTGCACATGTATGTCTGTAATAAAGATTCTCTTATCTATTCTTCACTGATCACTTAGGGGATAGTGCTAAAGAAAAGGCATAATTCTTGCAATTGTAATGGACAAAAACAAACCCCAGTCCCAAACCTACAGCAGTGACAGTGAGGCCAGCATATCTAGGGAAGGAGAGATCCTGAGAGTTAGAGAGGCTGAGAGGAAGGCAAGCGGACCTGAACCTCCTTTCCAGGTGGCAAATCATGCTCGAAGGAAGCACGCATCCGGTACCGTCTCAGGGTTTTGCTCCATCCTTTATTGACCTTCCTGGGCTGTGTGTTGCTTATTTGCAAAATAGATTCCAAAAATGCTTCCCAGTTAGCATAGTGTGAGCTATGCTGAGGCTGTGCTGCTACTCAAAACCCTCTTGCTCAGGAAATGCCCCCCATGGACTTGTTTCCTCGGCAGGGGTGGACCAACACGCAATGGATTGCAGTGCCGTGACTTCTCGGCTGCCTTGTGCTGTTACAGCTCTGCTTGTGCTGACATCACTGACCGGCCCCAGCAGAGGAAAACCCTAAGACAGCCTAACCACAGAACAGATTGGGATTGGCAGGACTCTCCCACCCTCTTGTAGCTTAAGCGTTGGTACAAAGTCTGAGAGAAATTCTTCTCCACAGAGAAAACCTTAATCTTCTGGTTAGACAACATCACACACTACAATTTGATACTTAATAAACTGTCGTGAAGCTATAATACAAGTATTCACTTGGTCACTTATCCTTTTAGCAATAAAAAACAATTGGGACTGAAGTTCAGTGGCAATTTGTTGCAGCTGCTGTGGCCAGGACCCCCTCAGAAAGTAATTTTCAGAGGATTCTTCTTGTTAAAAAGCCATTTTCCTGGCGAGGAGTGGGATGTCTGGAAGATAGCAACAGGGACAAATCCAAGCACAGAAGTTTACAAGCATTCCTAAAGTGCATTTTAAAAACTCTGTATTTATTTAAACAATTACAAAAACATTTTATGCAGCTAAGAAGTTTAATACTACCACCAAACTATAAAGTAGACTTTTAAACCTAGACAGTTTTTCTCTTTACCTGTAAGATGACAAGAGACAGCATCAACATTTGGCTCTACATGGAGAAAATGTGGAGATAGGATGGTAACCTCCTGTTTTCATGGTCCTACCTTGGTTCCCAAAATTTCCATTCTCCAGTTCTGACCTACACCCACTCTCTCCACAGGAATTGGTTATGAATATTATACAAATGGAAATTTAGTTTTGTTGGGAGAAACAGCAACTGAACAGGTCTGAAAGAACAACCTTCAGTCTTGCTGAGCAACCCCATAGTGTTCAGCTGACACATAGTGGTTGGTTATGTGAGTCAGATGGTATCATTATTGCTACCCGAGCGGATGATAAACTGAACTTTAAGAATTGCAGGTCTAGTAAAACATGACCACTTGATATCTTCCGTCTCCTTCCCTCCCTCCTGAAGAATGATGGGGAGATGATGTTTGAAAAGGAAAGGCAGAAAATATCCACCTAGTATTCCTATCAAAGGAAAAGACTCACAGCTCAGTGTCTCTCTGGGCAACCTAAAAGTCCAAAAGATAGAGAGAAACACAAACTTTTATTTTTTAAGGTAGAAAACAACATCCTCAGTCCACAACGAATTGGGCGTGAGGGCTCTGTGCTCTCATTTTCAAGCCAAACGAAAAGAAACGAAGAAATATGGCAAGTACACTGCAGCATGTACTAACCCTGACAGGCAAGGGCACAGCAGAATGTCCAGTTTAGTATCTTTTCAGCCTGTCAAGAAAAGGTGCACCATTTTCTGTAGGAACATTTACCAAAAAAACCCCCCAAAAATAAACCCAATTCTGGGAGCCACCTTGCTCTGTGCAAAAGGAAAAATAAAGATCTTCCCCCATTAGATGCATTACTTTTCCTGATGCCGTTCCAGTGAAGAATGAGATTCCAAGAACAAAATTTCCTGCTGCAACATAAGCATATTGTGTTTGCAGTTCCTTTAAGAGAACTACAGTCATTTCACATTGCAGAGAGGAGATCATGCTGACAGCAAGTCACTGCTTTACTCAAGGCAGGCTGCCAAAACACGTAGAACTGAACCCTGTCCTCTCGTTCACTGGACCGATAAATATGCTTTTAAAAGCATGCACAGCCTGGTTCACACTTACATGATGCACGGAGAATGAGGCAGAGGGCTTGCAGAGTGAAGCAACACCTCATTCCCAAGCATGTGCGGAGCAGTCTGCCTTTGCTTGCTGCTGAAAATGCTAAACCAGGGCCATTTGCACTACACATGTGCAACATGCATGTCTCAAAGATTCATTACTATGCATATGAAAATTCAATCATATCAAAGCTTAGCTTTAAGGAAGTCCCAAGGGGCTGAACCATGTGCTCATGTGCTTTGAGGGGGGGAAACCCAACAACTTTTAAACCCTTTTTTTTTTTGTAGCATTGCTCTGCTCTTTCCGTTAGTAAGAGCAAAATAGCTGCTGCATGAGTGAACTCCATGCTCCCACTGTGTGTTTATATCCATTTATTTTCATAACTCAAACTCTGTTTGTGTGAGCACAAATGTATAAATCATAGATGGATTTAAGGCCGATCCCAAGAAAACTGTAACTAAGATTAACAAAACTCATTATTTTATTTGAAGATAGCTATGATTTAATATTATGCTGTCCTTTAGTATGAACATATGCATTTTTTAAGCCATAGCTCCCTCTGTAATGCAACTTTCTGTAGCACATTCTAGAGCAAGGGATTCTGCAATAATCTTGGAAGTATCATAAACCCATCTATTTCTACATTACATTACAATTCGAAAATTGCTTGATGCTCATTAAAATTTCCATTAGAATAAATTTGACCTTCAACCAAAAAACAAAAAAAATTACCCTGAAAAAAGGTCATGGTTTGGGGACATGCACTGCCATTGCACATCCTATACTTGATGAAAAAAAGAAGAGCTGAAGGTTCATGGTCTCTAATGAAGAGAAAAACTTTTGCAGGCAAAATTAATTTTAAAAGAGTAACAAAACAAACCTTCTGATCTTCTTGGCTTTTGTACTGGCCTTTCACATCCATGGATATGAAGCTCATAGAAGCTTCCTATAGGTTTCAACCTAAAAGTGCCAGAAACACAGCCTAGAACACAGCAGCAAAAGACAAAGATTTTAAAAAGAATCATCGTCAGTTCACTAAAAAAATTGATAAATATAAAATTCTTAATACACTTGGAGTTTCACCAATGCAGGGAAAACAGAATGGTGGCTTCTAGCTTTCCCCGCCATTTCTGCAGCATCATACAAACTTCAGCTCCTCAAAGGTTTCATGAATACAGTGACAAAACCAACACAAAGCTCCACAGCACCAGGACAGGGCACGGTGACAAGCCCCATGGCAATGATGGCCCAACCAGGGGCTGCTGGCTCCAAGTGTGTCCCGCCACACCCTGATTCTTGCCAGCCACCACCAGTGCATGCATGTGGGTGGTGGCATGAACTTGGTAGGGACTTTGGCAAGCACACACAGGAGGGGAAAGCTCTCTGCTTTGAAGCTGTTCTCCAAATTAACATTTTTACATAGATACAAAACCTGCTAGGATTTACTTAAAAAAATTAACATATATACAAAACCTGAAGAGGAAAGTTATGCTGGAAAAACACACAGAAGCAGAAGCTTCATGGTGCTCCTCCTCTGCAGAGCTAAATTCCTCCTGAATGACATTTCCAGGGTGAGGTATTTGCAAGCACAAGTGTGAAAGGACCAGAGGCTCTACTGACAAGCCATGAGATACGAAGTGCTTGCAAGACACATCCGGTGTTGAGATAATTAAGATCAAGATTAAACTTGCGCTATATTTGCATCTGCAAAGCATCAGTTAATCAAACATAGTGAGTTAATCAGACTCACTTTTCTGAGGGGAAAATGTAATCATGCTTCATCATCTTCTGGGTTGTCATTAAGCCCTGACAGACTTTCCATACAGAGACTGACTCCTCCTAAGTACTTGCCCACCCAGCAGCACAGCAGAGTTCTAGATTTTCTAGGCATTGTTGCAAATCTCATAGGAAATAGTTGTACTAAAGCTACTTTAGACAAGCTTTTTCTATTACAAAGTCAATTAATAATAACAATTTGCAGGGGACAGCAAGAATGACCCGGGAAGGAAATAATACTCTGCATCCAATTTTTTGCAATTAAGAGGGAAGCCAGTAGGCTATTTGGAGAGACTGCTGCCAGTAAACCAGTACTAGTATGTCACCCAGACTTCTAATATCAAACAGCAAGAGCAAAGAATAGATTCTCTGGTGATTCTGCAGATTTAACAATTCTGTACTTTTAAAAATTTAAAATAAAAAAGCAAAAAAAAAAGGCAAAAAACCCCCAACAAAACAGCTATTGCTGGTTGTAATTTCTAGTTATTTTAATTAATTTATTTTTAATCCCATGGAGAAATAATTTATACTGTCTTGGTTGCTAGCTATTTAAGATATTGTGGTTACATTTTTGGTGTCTTTGGTACATTTTATTGCAATATTGTCAGAGCACTGCATTCAATTACTACATCTCATGCTGTTTTACTCGCTACAAAGCATCATCCAAATATTTTCTAGCAAGTCCTTGTGGGTAACTATGTCCTGTCCAAGAAACACATGTATGTCCATGCATAAATAGGTATGAGATCAGTATCAAATTAGTCATTTGAATAAATGCCTCTTTGGTTTGGCTTCTGTGGTCTCAAGCCTCTTTGCTCAAGCTGCAATAAGAGTTTAAAAAAATAAACACATATTTAACATTAAACCAAGTGTATTTGGAATACTGATAGCTGTCCATTGCGCCTCTGCAGCGCTAAAACTTGTCTCAGCTTTTCGCTCCCCTCTCCCTTTTCCAGACCTCATTGTCTCTGTCAGCCCCATGGATGTGCCCATTCCCTCTCCTGGATGTCCCAGCTTGTCCCTTCCTTGCTACTGCTCCCATCATGTGCACAGGGAAGGGACAGTGTCCATGGGAAGCACAAACCCAAACAGCTATGCAGCAGCAAAGGAACAAAGGGAATGAGGGACCCATCTTGCCGGGGAATGAGCTAAAACAATGGCTTGTGGCCAGGCAGTGAGGAGAAGGTAATAGCACCCATAGATCAAAGAAGGAAAACAGCTGGAAATAAAGTTTGGTAGGTCACAGCCTACCAGGTCATTAAAGGTGGTTGAGTGTGAAGGAGTGCAAAACCCAGCATCAAGGGAGAGGACAAGTCTCAGAGGAGAGAGGGGACTATAACCCAGAGGCAAGAAGTCAAAAAGATGGTGAAGTGAATTAAAGAGGCTACAAAGCCATCAACCAGCAATCTGTGGAATGGCTATGCTTTTCAATCCCCATATGTGTTCTATTTTCCCTTTCAGGTTGCATCTCCATAGTTGAGCTAGAGCACTCATGTGGGAGACCTTGCCAAACACAGTGGAAGCTACATCTAACACGCAGAAAAATTAATTCTATCTTTGCTCTCAATTATGACTCTATTCACAGTATCATATTTACCTAGAGAAGGGATATATCCAGAACACTTTCACAGAGAGGCCACGGAACTGAGGATTTGGATGTCCCTAGAAGCATTTCTCTAAACTGAGTTTTGAAAGGAAATTGATGCCTGACAGTGTATAATCCTCACCCCCCCCAAAGTAACCTAGATTAGCATACAATGTACAGTACCATTTCTGAGCATATTTTTCCCTACTGCAAATGGTGCAGACAGTTTATGATACTCTGTGAAATTGGGGAAACATTAACAGTTTGGAGAAAAGGAAAAACAGGAGTGACAGTAAAGAACAGTGAAGAGAATGAAATCTTACCGATTTAGCACATCAGTGCTTCTCATTCTCTGCTGATCCAAGGCAGTAAAGGGAATAAGAACAGAAAATAAATAATATTCCTCAGAAAGACATAAAAATGTTAAGTCTTACTAAAATCCACATTTGCCCCGCCAGTCCCTCTGCAAGCTGGATCAGCTTGCTTTGCTCATGTGAGTATTTTCATTAGTTTGGACTGGAACTTTGCCTGACGAAAGAGCGCTGGATCTTCCCTTTCTGGGCAGAAGCTCTGTAACTACCAGCTGAAAAACATCAACACTCCAGATAAGCCATGAACTATTGTATCAGTTGATTTATTGCTGATTAAACACTCTCAAGTTGCTCCTAGTCCTGAGAATTAACATAATTGAAAAGCAAATACGTTGTAGGCTGATGGTCCTTTCATCAGTTTTGGTGATTTCCACCACGTGTATGCGCAGACCTGAAAGCACAGCTCAGAGCAGTCACAACAGCAAAATTCTATCAACTTTCCTTTAACTGGCATATCCTTGGTCCTTACTAAAACTATTTCCTAGTTGTAAACAAGACACTCCACTCGCCATCTAATGCTGCCAAGATATAAAAGATACTCTTACTTTTGAGACATTACAAATTCCACTAATTCAACAGATTGTTTCAGAAAGAGAAGCACAGGCCTGCTCTTTTGCAAGTGGCACGGTAAACTTCAGTGCAAAGTCCCATAATCTAAACAAATTAAGCACTAACCTAATAAGAGAGTACTTTAAAAAAAATTATGAAAATGTCATGTCTTAATTGGTTGATATGCGTGACACCGCTGTTAAAAAATGCAGTGGCTTACCAACCCTACAGCTGGAAGCATCACCAAAGAGAAAACATTCTCACAAAAAATCGTCCTTTTTCTCTTCTCTTTTCTTCTCTTTCATTTTCCTTTTCTTGTCTTTTCCCTTATTTTCTTCTTTTTATTGCAATTCTGTGTTAACTGTGTTGCTTCAGGCACATGGCCAAAAGTAGCATCTAGAATTATTGGGAACAAATCTGTGTCATTTTCACATACATCTGTGTGAGGCCATGCAGGATTTGGGACAGAATCTCAGGGAGGGATGGTAAATTCAGCGCTGACAGCCCTTGATGGGAGGTCAGGCTTTGCTCCCTGGGAGTCACAGCCACCAATTCTCTGGAGGTCTTTGCTTATGTTACAAACATGACATCTTAACATGCGTGACGTCTCTTCTACCGCTACAGATACTTACTGTGCTCTCACTTGAAGTGTGCCTTGCAAGCTCACGCCAGTAACTAGAAGTGCCCAGAAAACACCAGTTCAGGCTGACAATTTAGGGACAAATCTTGCAAATACAACCGGTGGGCAGTACAACTTGTTTTTCAGGAAATGGGTGAATTATAATCAGTTATTCTCAGCACTGCGCTGAATACGCAGTGAAGTGCTGAGGATGCTGCGCACAGGGGACAGTGGCAAGACTTCACCAAAAGGCAAAGGCTGTACAGCAAAGATTCACAAAACTCATGAGACTGGTAACACTCAGTGGGAAGACAGGACCTGCATTTTGACATTTTGTGAACACCTTGAGAACAAAAGAAAATCCAAGGAGAACAGACAAGAATGTGTATTGGGCTCCTCTATTTCCTCAAGGTGTTTCAACACAGTATTTAGCACAATGCGAACTAGAAGAGAGCACAGTACTTTAGTAATATGAAACTTCACCACAGCATCTCTTACTAAACTTTGCTTAGAGGTAAGGAGAGGCAAACAAAATTCTGAGTAAATTATAAAATAATTGAGTGGTTAGGGAAAGAAGGCTTGGAGGAGTTTAAAAACCAATTTCTCACACGCAAAAAGCAAAACTACCACTACTGTTATTATGCCTGCACACAAAACCAAATGATAACATTCAATTATTAGGAAGCTGATGTGAGACACTTTAGCAAATCCAGTAGATTACTTGAATTTTCAGCCTCTCTGCTGCTTTAAGGAAAATTTAAGCAAGATACAGACCCTTCAGACATTGAGTATTTTGCCTTTTTAGTGCTGAATGTTGGCAGCTCTCTTGCTGCTACACTGTTGCTTATGAAAAGCAGCTGTATTTAGAGATACTAATAATACCCAATAAAATCTATATTTTCAGAAGATGTCTACCTCCTTCAACACGAGAACACGCAACATTCATATCATCCAAGTTGAGACTTGAGAGGGAAGCACAGGATTGATGGCTTAAAATGCTGTTTTATAGTTTAGCACAAAAGATAGTTGAATGAAGATTATTTTCTATCAGACTTCCAAGTTTCCAGGAAGGGTAGAGAGAAAAGAAGGCTGCACAAGCAAGTCAGGATCTCCTTTTTTTCCCCATAATATTTTTTTTTTTTCCCTATAACCTTTTCTCTCTTCTTAACATTCAAACACTCATAACCAAACAAAACTTCAACAACCACTGGAGTGTATTCTGGACAAGAAATCTAGAACTTGTTTTCTGTCTTATTAAAAAAAATTACTGTACCTTAAACTATACCACTGGGATAGCATGCTTTTTTATTCTCACCACAGATCAAGATACCAGAGATCAACTTGCCAGGTGTGATTTCTAAAACCAAGTTTGTTTCACTGCAGTGAATTTTCACTTCACTTTCAAATTTTCCTCACCTATTCAAATTCAACTCATTCACTGTCTTGAGAGTTAACAAGAAATTTCTTCCTTTGCTTCTGGCAGACTTTTGAACAAGAGTCAAACAAAGAAATGCCAAAGATCATATTTTTTAAGTTGCACTTTCTGCTATCAGTTATTAACCCTACAGAGAAAAATGACTGGTTTAAACCCCCTGACACCCACTTGCCCTATTCTTCACACCAGTTATGAGATTATATGGTCCCAGGCAAGCCAAACGAAGTAAATTAATTAATTTAGTACATTAAAGCTCTGAAAACAATGTGAGGGGAAGACCAGCAATTATTTACATATAGCACACAGATGGACAGATACTTGGCAATGAAGCGATGTCCTACCTCTCCTTGCCGGTGATAGTGCTTGGGAGGTTTTCCCATCTGTTCTAGGATTTTGCCCTTCTTACTGCTAGCAAGCATCAGTCCCTGGTGGATGCCTGCAGATCTGTTGGTTGCCTGAGTTGGAGCCTCCCCCATCAGGGTGGACTTGATGGAGTTCACCTTGGAGCTGGAGCTGTCTAGCTGGGAGCTCTCCACGATCAGGACCGCGGCTAGTAAGAGGAGACAGCAGGAGCACTTATTCCACATCAGCACGATCATCTCCCCTCCCCCAAAAGGATTATCTTTCTTTTTTTCCTTTTTTTTTTTTTTTTTTTTTTTTTGGCAATGGAAACAGAAGAGAGGGGGGAAAAGGTTTTTCAAAATAGCTCCCGAAGTTGTTAAGAAAGCAATGGATTTCAAAGCCACTCAAGGAGCTGCTGTTCTGAGAGACACGGGAGAAAAATAATTTTAAAAAAGAAACCCCCAGGAAAAAAAAACAAAAACAAAAACCAAAAAAAAAAAAAAAAAAAAAAAAAAAAAAAAAGTGTCAAGTCTATAGGCACTGAGCAACTGTCAGGTCTGTGATGTCTTTTTCCTCCGGGTCCTCGAGAAGTCCAGGCAGTTCTTTAGCAACTGAGAGCAGTAAGCTGCGATGCTACTGCACCGGGCAGCTCTCCGCCAGCGCAGGCACCAGCACGTTTGCTTAAGCTTCAGAGCAAGAGTGAGCGAGTTACTTCCCCCACTCCTCCTTCTCTTGCGGCTCAAGCCAGCAGAGAGGAAACTCAAACCAGATCCAATCCAAGCAGCACCGGCAAAAGCTGGGCTTAGTTTTCTTTCACTCTCTCTCCCCCCGCTCTTTACTTTTTATTCCCCTCCTCCTTTTTCTGTCTTTTGCCTCAGCCTCTGCAGTCAGCAGGAGTGAAAGCGCCGGTCTCCTCCTACTCTTCCTCCTCCTCCTCCTCCTCCTCCTCCTCTCCTCCTCCTCCTGCTGCAGCCCGGCCGGTGTGGGGCGAGGGGTTCTGGGCATCCGGCGAGGGGGGAGCCCCGGGACCGACCCACTCGCGGCGGGAGCGCCGGGACCGGGAAGGGAGGCAGAGCCCATCGGGCTTCCTGCGCTGCCGCCCCTCGCTCTCGGTGGTCTCGCAGTCTCTCGCTGGCACCCCTGCGGGTGCCCCTCCGCAGCCCGCAGCCCCATCCCCGGAGGGGGACACGCAGCGTCTTTCGTCCCCTCCGTCCCCGCTTGCCCCCTAGCCGGGCGGGTTCCCCTCTCTCCGGCGGGGTCAGCCCGGGCCAGCCGTGCCCCGCTCCCTGTGCGGCTCTGCCGAGCCCAGCCCCGCTCGGGGGCTCAGCTCCACCGGGCTCCGTCCGCGACACCGGGCTGCCGCGCTGGGCCGTGTGCCGAGGTGCTCCAGCTCCCCGGAACGCTCGAAGCACAAAGCCCGTCATCCCCGCAGAGCTGTGAAGGAATGGGGCCGGCAGGCGAATCTTGCCAAAGCTGGTGCCCGAGCCAGCGGAGTCCCTGCCCGAGGTAAGGGCATGTCCAGCCGTGAAGGCTGCGCTGCATTGCTCCCACACCTGACTCTTCTCACTGTCACAGTGCCACTGTCAATCCAAAACACTTTGTGTCCACCTTCTCCATTTCCTTGGCATGAGCACACATCCCATTGCCATAAACCCCCCAACTGCTACGAACTACACCCGCACCGTCCAAGGCATCACCTTGCTGCAGCACCAAAACACCGTGTTTCAGAAAAAGGAAGGCAAACGGGGACACAGAGAATAAAATTAGCAGAACTGCACCCCTCTTAACTTTTCCCTGCAAAAGATCTAGGACAAAGTAGAGAACATCACCATGAGGCACTTGGTTACTGCAGTGGAGCAGCTACAAGCCCTTGTCTTTCCCCTGGACATGTGAAAGTGGGGTGGAGAGAAAAAAATATGGTGAGGGGAGCCTGTTCTTGCTGTCCCGCATCCCACATGTTCATGTATGAACATTACCTTGTCTGGGAACAGTGAAGAGAATTTTCATGCTTTTCCCCTCTTCTGAAGGGTCCCTCCTCTAATCTATCAATCATTTCCTGTTACTCTACCCCTTAACACAGCAGAAGGGGTGGAAAAAGAAATGTGCACTTGAAATTTCATTTATTCTCAATTAACTGCTGTGCAAAAGGCAGTTGCCAAAGCAAAAATACAAGGGAGCCAGGCACTGTTTTGGCCTCCAGTGTTGCTGCTCCCTCGCAGTGAGCAGAAGCCCTCCTGGGAGCTTGGGAGCTCTCTGCAGGAGTACTCCAGGAACCACACCACCTTGGACAAGATTTTTCAAATGTTTTCTAGCTATGCCCTGTGACTGCTAGCAGTGTGTCCTAACATTATGGGTTGTACTATATTAGACAGAACATCTTATGAAGAGTGGAGTCATTTGCACCTTTTCCCACAGCTCAGACCTTAGAATTGTTTGGGAGGATTCAAACCTATCTACCGGGGCAGTTTTGGGTTTTTTATATTCCTTACCTAATGATCTCTTACTTTAGGGGATTATTACTTTTTTTTTTTTTAAAGTAACAACTGAAATGATATGTCAGCCCCAACACTGAGTTTTACACTCTTCTACAGAGTATGACACTTGTTCTGACTCAGGCTTCAGAACTGAACATGACTCAGTTTATGTTCACTGGGTTTGAAACTGGAAGAAATTTTATTGCACTTGATTTCAAAAACTTACATTCAGAATTAGTTTTTTTTCCTGTGCTCAGCTTGGCAAGGAGCAAAGAATGAGAAAAAGCCCCCAAGTTTGCCTTTTTCACAGCATCGCCTTTTTTCCCTGTCTTTGTGGAGCCTTAAATAAAGGAAAATTACCTTTCTGATTTCATCCTCAGGTAATGCCCAAAGACATTTTTAAAGAAATATTTCTAAAAAATCAGAAAGCAATTTGCAATTTCACAGGGCAGAGATATAAGCCAGTCTTTTTGGATTGTGTTTGACTTGGCTTTTGAAATCCAGCCCTCATGGCGTATCAGTCCACCAAAGTCCCAAACCCAAAAGCAAACAGCTATCAGTACCCACAGGAAAAGCTCTAATAGGTAATGTCATGGAAAGTTGTTATCTCACTTGTGTTTCTTTTGCCCAGGAAGGAACACACATTTTTAAGTCAGTGGTAGAGTATTATCCACCGGAGTTTCTTGGAATAAGGGAAGATTACAAAGCAAACAAAATAATTTGATGAGACATGAAAAGAGAATTCATGACAATAAAAATGCAATATGATGACCTCATGCAAATATCATACAGCTCTTCTTGAAATAAATGGACATGTTGTATTAAAAGAGGCACACAGCACCTAAAGGATCAGATAGTAAGTAGATTCTGTCTAAATTAATTAAATATCTCTATTAAATCCTTACTAAAATTTTTACTTACATTAATAAATGTAAAATGCAAGCAACATTACAAGTCCTTAGATGTAAATAACTAAGTCTCCGTAGATTCATAATGCCTAGAAATTTGAAGAAAGCTGGGAAGGAACGATCAAAGCTTTTCAGATATGTCAGAACAGGTGCCTCAAACTCATTTTGTCAATCAGCCCAGATTCAGTGATATGAAGTTCATCAGTCAATTACACTCAGCTAAGTTTTCAGGCATTAATTTAACTTTAGTGGGAATAGAAATGGGTAATATTCTAAGAGGGCAAGACCTATCTTGTGACTCACTGCTCTGAAGGGAAGATACTTTGCAGCATCTCCGAGGAAACAGAAACAGGTTTTGTTTTATTACCCTGACAGACATTTCCCTCCAGAGGAAGCAACAGCCCGCTTCACTGCAGGGCAGCCACTGCCAGACCAACATGATGCTCAAGACCACAGAAACCAGAAGTAGATGGGCAGGACACTAAATCTATGTTGGGGAGGAGCTTTCATTTTTCACCCCTTAACAAAAGCATGATGCATAGGTATACTTGCAGAGAAACAAACTATTTGGTAGTTTGAGAGGGCTGTTTTGGTTTTTTTTCCCCTGCTTTTAACTAGCCTTCAACCCATGGCTTTTCCACTTCAAACTGGTTGAATACAGACTTCCAAACTGAGGTGTAAATTTTCTGTGCTCCTCTTTGCAGCAACCCTGATGTACCTCAGAGTCTGTACACAGACTTATTTCACAATATCCACTTAAATAAGACAGTATGGAGGCAAAAATATCAAGAAGCATCTCCGCTTTTCAGGTTTATACTGTGCCACTACAACCTATGTTTTGAGAGACATCAAGAACTTCTAAAACATTAAAATGCCATGGGCCACATTGTGTTTCTCCATGGGGCTCCTCTACCAGGGAAGCAGCTACAAAAAACAGTGGCAAATCCTACATCACATGCGGGAAGGTCACAAGAAATCTCCCATCAAGTACCATATTGCAGGGACTGAACCTGCTCCTCACCATTGCATACATAACCACAAATCTTCCTGGCGTCCTCCGGAGGTGGGACTTCCTTCCCCCTTGACTCAGGATACCCTCCACATTAACTGCTGTCCTGAAGAATTCCAGCAGGAGAAGGAGAGGCTGTGCTAGTTCAAACCCAGGAACAGGAGCTTGACAGCCAAGAGGGCCGCGCTCATTAAACACCAGTGAGACCTCCAGTGCAAACACTGAGAACTACATCAGTGGGCCACAAGTGGTCACTTCTCCTTTAATGATAAAAACCATATTTATTTCACTACAGAAATGTGCATTTGCATTTCTTTGGAGCTAAATTAACATGCTTTCTGTAAGAAACACAGGGCTTTTCTTTTGTCTTATTTGCACCCATGGACAGGAGACACACCACAAAGTAAAAACTGCTTTCTTTTCTAAATCAGGTATTCACACCCTGAACAAATGTTGAAGGTTTAAATGGTTCAAACACATACTTCTATTTTGCAAATGCTTTGGTGTTTCCTTTAATTAAACTTTTTTATAAATTTAATGGGAAAATTGAGTGGTTTTATACCAAAAAAAAGTTTTGTAGAATTTTTGCAGTTTTACAACTTATTCTTGACCAAAGAAAAATGCATAAAATATATTTAAATTTGTGGTATTTTCATTGAAAAATATAAATATTTTAAATCCTTTTCTACTATCTCTTTATTTTTCTTTTCCAGGGAGTTTAATTAAGTTAATTGTAGGCCTTTCTTCATTTTTCTTGGGAGAAGAATATGATTTGAGGGGGGCAGGGTGGAGAGTGTCAGGAAAGACATTTAAAAGAAAAGTAACCTTTTTTCCTCTTGCTTCCCCTTCCTTTGACTCTGAAAGTTTTAAAAGAGGAAATATTTGGAAAGGACAGAATCTAGCAGAAGTCAAGACAAAAGCAAGAAATGAAGAAAGACAAGAAATTAATATATCCAATTTAAAGACAAAAGGGAAATAGGATGTAATGAGGAGATCCTTTACCTGACCTCCTCCAAAAGGCCAAAATTACACACTGTAAATGTAAAATATTATGGGCCAGATTACAATCCTGTGTATTTTACAGCATCTATATTTTAAGCCACGTGACTGTAGTTGAACCCTTTTTGATTTGCACCAGCTTTAGTTCAGTCTAATGGCCTATGTTTTTCTTTCCTTTAAGCAAACAAAATTACCTGTTCTTCAAATTAAATCTGTTTTTAATTCTATATAAAGCATTTAGGAATACTTGTCATATGAAAGACATTCTATTACACAGAGGTGTATTGTTTTTTGTTATTATTTTTTAGGTTTACCAGCTGCACTGAATTTCCACTGCCCCTCACATAAACTCTAACAATTTGGATATGGCCAAATCTCTCTTAGCATTTCTCCTGGGGCCTACTCTGTCTTTTATTTAATTTCTGACTAAAAAATTCAATCAGGACCATCAAACAATAGCCAGGTTTTGCTGAGGCTACTGCTCAACAATAGCTTTTTGCAAAAAAAAAAAAAGTGCATTTAAGGATCTCCTCCTTCCCCCTCTGTCCTCCCGCTCTCCATGGGAGTGACTTTTCGGTTCATTTATTTCCGTCTTTACCATTTTTATGTTTAGCTCACAACCAAACTGTCTCAACAGAAAAGGCTTTGCATAGCAGTAGAAGGGCAAGAATGTGCAGACACTGGTGCTAGGGTGGGGACCAAGAAGACAGGGGATGCCCTCACTCCAGCACTTCCACCAAATGTCTCATGGCCTGGGATTGTGGCCCCAGCAAAGCACTTGCAGGACAAACTGGGGCCTGAAGGTATGACATGGGCGCCCAGAAATTCACAGTAATGCAGCCTGTGGCCACCACAAACTCCTTCTCCACAGGTAATATTCCCATATTATTATCAGGGAAACCTCTCATTCGAGCTTATGCCATGCTGCACTGAAGTCCATGGGTGGGACTCCCATGCCATGAACAGTCCCACTCCTCCTCCTCTTCCCCTCTTGACAGATGATGTGTGATGGCCACAGCCATAACCCTGTGACCCAAGAGTGTTGTGGGGACCCTTCGGCAGGGGCTGGGACAGACTGCCAGATGAACAAAACTCCTCCTCTTCCTTCATCCCTTCTGACCCTGTGCCATGGGACAGGTCAGCTGGGCTGCCACCACGACAGCCCTGGCAGGGGCTCCTTGCCGGCTGCAGAGCATCCCCCCGCTGACGCCGTGCCTGGCCACATCAAGCAGTCCCAGCTCACCTCTTCCTCCCCAAAGGCTACCCTCACCCCAAGCCTGTCAGCAGGCACAGCCACGGGTGTAATTGCTGCCGGGCTCCAGCTGCAGCCCGTGCAGGAGGCACAGCCGCAGCCTGCGGAGAGGCAGGCTCACAGCGTGCAACCCCGGGCACAGAGACAGGAGGAGAAATAGCACAGCCTTTGATTTCTGTATTTTTGGGTCTAATTCCTAACGCCATGCTCCTCATGAGCAGGAAGGCAAGTGATGCAATGAAATTGTTTTGAAATGCTTATTTATATTTTTTCTCCTGCTGATATTTTTTTGAAAAGGATGAGGACTGAATGTTACTGTTATTCCTCATAAATAACTCATTTTCTGATTAAAACAGTCCAGGGTGGTGTCAGAGATAGTTCACAGCACAGTGTGCTGTGACTAGCTTGGTTGCTCACAGTCCAGGATTTCAGTCACCCTCTCTGACAACAATTAACCCTTTGGAGCAGGAATAACCAACTTCTTGGAAGGATGACGAAGCAAAGGGAAGAAGCACTCCCAGCCCACCAAAATCAATAACAATTGATAAACATTGCTTCAAAAGCCAATGCAATAATAGGCCATCTAAAATTATTTTAAGCCATTTCATTATTTTCTCCAAAACACCTTCACCATGTCAGTGAAATAAACTCTACCCGATCAAAGCCGTATGTATTTTAGCACTGATCAGACAAGAAAGTGCTTTCCAAAAGGATAGTTTCAGCGAAATACAATGAAGGTGCAGGTCCCACACCTGGGAGACTACAAGCTAAACCCCCCAAATCTCCCTGGATAGGAGCTGACGGGAGCCAGCCACATGTGCAGAGCAAGAGGAGCAGCAATGGCCAGGCAGTAATTCCCCATCTTCCTGCCGTGTGTGTGAGCAGGAATGCTGCTGGCCCCACCAGAGCTCTCCCCAGCACCAAGAGCTGTGAGGAGAACGTATGTGAGCTACACTGGGAATGCTCAGCACGTGGTTTTCCAGAGGATCACGACTCACAAACCAAAACATGAATCCGCGGTAGCCCAGAAAGACGGCTGGCTTGATATGGAAATAGCTGAAATTTCAGCCTCTCTCCCTCCCCCAGCTGCATATGTTGAAGAGTTGTTAAAACAAGAAAAATATCTATAATTAGCAAGTCTACATACACCCATTTTCTTTGCAATATTTTTGGCAATATTGAGCGAAGTTACTCAAACTTTCCAAAGAAAAATAACTGTAAGGAAAATTCCCTTCTCTGGAATGAAAGCAGCAGAAAATTATGAGGTTGAAAAGGGTTAGAATGGAAACCATTGTGCAACCTTAACTATAACAAGGACTGAAAAAACTGATTGTTGTTTATTACATTTGTTTCATGTTCTCTGATAAATGCAGTCACAGCTGAAGACTGTATAAAAGCACAAACGTAAAAATATATTTGTTCATATGCTTTGGCTTTCATACCTACTTTAAATAAATGGTTTTGGAGCTAGGATGGTGCATCTAGAGGCTGTAATAAATATCCTACTCTCAGGGTAAAACCAGAGCCTCTGCTTTGCAGAAAAGTGAAGTTACTTCCTTCTCTGTATGATTGTTCAATTTACACCCTGTCTTTATTTAATAAAATAACTAAAAGCTGAGGAGATAAATATTTGAAAATCAGCCTCTCTACCCCCACCAGTTTTTGTAGCACAAGTGTATTGCTTTAGAATCAGGAGGGCAAAAAATGACAGGGCAAAAATTCCTTGTCTGCAATATAAGAATTTATGCTGAATGGTTAGTTCATTAAATAGACTCACATTCTGTCCTACTAATAGGTTAATACAAATTTATTTGATTTTTCTGCTTGCATAGCAGAGAAAAAAGAACCTCAAGGTAGCACTAAAGATACCATATCTCTTTGATCTATCCGTTGCTGAAAGTGGGCAGCAAGAAAATAAGTTCAGTCCATATTGCTTTAAAGACACCGCCTATATAGCTGCTAAATAAAGTAGGAGCAAAATCCAGGACTATGGTACATTTTTCTCCCTAACATATTTGAAGATGGTAAAGTTAAGATAACCATTTAGTGAACTGTGCAGGCTTCATTCCTGGCTTAATGCACAGGTGATGGAGAGCAACTGTGAAGCTCAATGATTACAGGTCAGAACATTGTGTTGCAGATTTACTCTTGCCAATGTATATTTACACTCAGTTCCCTGGCTGCACCTGTTTCCCCATTTTTCTCTCAGTGTAACAAAATGACAAAGGTGAGAAGAGGAAGAAAGGGGAGGCTCTTCTCCTTGGTGTGCAGCCCAGCTTAATGAAGAGAAGGGAGCTTGCTTCACTGCTCAAAACACAAAAAAGCCTGGGAGCATCTAAATTTACTCACATTTTGGCATTTGGTAACCCAGCCTCACTCTGGCCTTTGGTAATTCAAAGACAATGACTATGTAAACCTCAGCCTTAGCTTCCTTCCCAAAGCTTGGCTCTTTCTATCACTGTGCTCCAGGGCCTGCTCTGTCCCACAGTTTTCCATCTGAAAGATTTAATCAAACCTTTTTTGCCAGCCTTACTCAGCACTTTTCTGGGTCTTAGAGGAAGTGAGCACTTGAACCTCAACTGGTGAC
Source organism: Acanthiza pusilla (assembly GCA_036630365.1). Classification (NCBI taxonomy): domain Eukaryota; kingdom Metazoa; phylum Chordata; class Aves; order Passeriformes; family Acanthizidae; genus Acanthiza; species Acanthiza pusilla. The sequence goes on from JAXCHO010000164.1 coordinate 17,682,148, forward strand.
TCAGACACCCCTTCTAAATGAATTCCTGGTTTAAGTACTTCAACACTGATGGAGTTACAAGAGGAACAGAACTGGTCCTTTGCCTTTTTTGCTGTTATCCACAATAGGCAGCTCTATTTTTCTACATAACAAGTACCAGAATACTGAATATATTGACTGCCAAGAAATGCAGAACAAACAGACTTACATGTTTTTCCCTTTATTTCCATCATCTGACCTTTGCTTTTTATGTCCTAGGAGCAAGCTGTAACTTTATTTACATGTATAATCTAGATGAAATGCTATTTGTGTGTAGAAAGCTATGTGGACTTTGGTCTTTGAATTTGACTTTCCATTTTTTTTCAGAGCAAAACATAATGAATTAATGGAAACATGGAAATGTTAAGTTTTAGAATTATTCTCATTTCATGTTTCTGATTCTTTCAGCCCAGGCTTGATCCTTTATTCTTCCCTAGACGTTTGAAGCATTAGCTCATAGTCTAAAACATTAACTTGTGTCCTGACACAGAAGGTACTAAAATCACTCATATGGCCCAGTTCAATAATGATAGTTTAGAATCCCCCCAAAAAGGTTGACTGTAACAAAAAGTGCTACCAGCCATCTCAATTTTGTATAAAGTATCAGTAGTGAGAAAATGAATTATTAAATTATTATAAAAGTGGAATTCAAATTATTAGGAAGAGAGCAAAATCTAATAAGGAAATGGAATATATACTAAGAGAGTCAACAAGAAAAAGTAAACCAGATAATAACCTAGGTATGACTTATGGAGGGTGAGAAGAGTTTAAACAGAACCACAAAATCACAGACTGGTTTGGGCTGAACAATCTCAATTCTCTCAGCCTTTCCTCATAGGAGAGGTGCTCCACCCCCCTGATCAACTTGGTGGCCCCTCCTTTGGATTCACTCCAACAGGTCCATGTCCTTCCTGTGGTGGGGACCCCAGAGATGGACACAGCACTGCAGGTGGCGTCCCCAAGGTTTGAAACCTGCAGCTGAATACATTGACTGTTTTTCTTCACCAGTCTGATCAATTCTGGATGTTTCACTTATACTTTCAAAATCTTGAATTTTTTACTTCTGTGTGTCTGCCTAGATATGTCTCTGACTGCTAGTGAGAAAGGATACCTCATTCTACCCTGCACTTGATGTCTGGGCTATGCAATCTTCCCAATTTTACACAGCAAATGAAAAACAGTATGGTACTGACACATTCTAAATCTTAGTCTTTCTTGGTTAGGAATTTTTCACAAAACAACAGTAAGTAGCCCACAATATTGAAATAAAGGAAATTATGAATAAAGAAAAATAAAGTGCTAACTTCTAGCTCTTATTAAAGCAAAGCATCAATTCTCACATAAATATTTATATTCTGTGTAGGTTTACTGAAAAAATCTTTTATACCCATGCCTCTGTACATCACAAGAATACTATTGTGATAAAACCATAGTACTTTGCCTAAAACGGAACAAGAGAAGGTTCTTCACAGGGATTCTGTGAATAATCACAGAAAAAATAATTTGGGTTTGCAGATACATCTGTTTTATTAATTTTTCTAACTTGCATGTGGTTTTACTATGTGAGTTTTTTTGTTATCTCAGTCCTCACCAGCAAATAGATGATCATCAAATCAGTATCTCTGGGGCAGGAGTAGGGAGCTTCTTTATGGAAATAATTCCCTTCCAAACTGTGTGGTACTATTTATTAGTTAATGACTAAGAGACTGTTCTTTTTATTTGCTACCACGCACAACCCACATGGTCAGCAACAAGCCATCAAAGCAATCCAGATGGTATTTCTGAGAGCTAGGTGTTTTTCAGAAAGGGATACAAAAAAGCTAACAAAGAAAAGAAGTGACAATCTAAGGCACTTTTGAGAAGACACCCTATGCACATCAAGAGCAACAGTGACATTAACTGTAAGGCAAGAGCTCAGCACGAAGCGTCTGGGTGGTGCAGCTCTGCTGCGTCAGTGAAAGCCACTGTCTGTTACCATGCATTCATTATCAAAGAGAGAAAAATCCCTCCCAAGAAATAACAATAAAAAAGTAATCAAGATGATTAAAAGCTTACTCACATGCAATCTCTCTCTGACTTTAACATTATTACCTCTCAGTTCCTAAACATTGAATTTGCAGGTGACCAGCTAATCACAGCAGCTTTTCTCAAGGTGGGAAAGATGAGTAGAAGAAGTCTGCTTCCAGAAGACAATACAGTAGCTGAGGATGCTGTACAGCAAACTCGATTACACTCAGTTAAACTCTGCTATTCAAAAAATTGTGTTTCAAAATGCTCCTGGGATGAGGAACACAGTCTCAAAAAGCAGCTCCCTATCAAAACTGGTGCATATGTCCTACATTTTTTAAAGCCCAGAAACTGTTGAGCAGATCTCCTGTCAGTCTGTCAGATACTGAACTTCCCAAGACAAATGCAACTATCTCCGTTTCGCAAGATTTGTAAAGCAAGAACGTATGTAACCTGCTTTTTCAAAACACACACGCTGCAGATACAGATATCGAGTGTACTGACATTTCTCCATTAGAGCTTAAAATAACATCCTGTGTGATGCCTATATGCTGTGCTGTTAGCTCATTTTCGGATTTTCTAAACACTGGGTTTGCTTTCAAAGAATAACACTCTGGTTTCTGTACAATACATGAGAGCACACTGGCTCTTCAGCTGGGAAACAAAGTTAAGAATGTGTGGGCTTTGGCTTCAAAATTAACCATGCTTTAGTAATCTAGTATACTACACTGTTTCTTATTAATGTATCATGCAAATACTCTCCAGTCCTCCCACAAGTCTGACACTTTCCCAACATATCAATAGCAAATGTTCTGTGAAATGCAACTTTTCTGATGTAGGCCACCCTGACTTCCAGTGTGATCTCAACCCACCATCCAAATCTTCATGGCAGATGAAGAATGGGGTTCTTTAGTAAGGGAAACAATATAGGAAAAAAAAGTTTTGTTGCTAGTTTGATACATCAAATTTATTTTCTTCAGCAAAGAGTCTTCTGCTTTTTTTTTTTTTACTCTTTTTTTCCTTAATTATGGCTGAACCACAGAATCATGTTTGTTGTGTTCTCAGAGTCAGAATGTAAGGTCATGTAGGGAGATTGTTGGTATCAGCCCTTTATTAGTGTAAGTAGCTGATTCTACATACAATTTTGAAGTGCCTCAGCACTGTTTGTGGCCCAGACAGGAGACCATTCAAAATGGCACGTGAAGGGTATGAGAGGAGTATATAGCCATTGATATTTGGTTTTCATATGTTTATGCTTTACATCTTTTTGTGCTATAATTAAAGCCACAGTGTGATTTACTCTCCTCTGACTCAACCATAGCGTCTTTCAGAGGCTTTCTGTAGGCACTGTTGGAAAACAGAACCTTGAAGAATTAAAAAGGAGGGGAATGTACTCTAATTTTTAGCTTTTTATCTCTCTTCGGATTTTAACATTCTCTGTTCAGATGCACTGTGTTTTCCCCCATGACACATAGAGCTATCACTTCACAAAAGCAATACTAACCGTGCAGGAGACAAAAGCCATGTGAGCTGTGCGAAGGCAGATCTGGGGTGATGCAGTGGCTGAGTAGCAGAGTGAGCTCAGAAAAATAACAGTGCATACATCAGGGGTGGAAGGCAAATTAAAGACTTTGGAATTTGAGGTGGGGCTGGATGCTGACCAGACACTGGTACCCGGAGCACAAGAATGAAAAACAGAGAGCAGTGCCATGATAGGTGACATGGAGCAGGGAGGAAAAATTAGCAGATGTGTTTCAGCTGAACTGCATTTCGGAGAGGAGCTGACAGGTTCCAGTGGACACTCATGGAACACACAAACATTTCATCACTTGCCTCTTCAGACATGAATGGGAGATGCAACGAAGAACCTCAGCAAACAATAGAGTCCCTCTGCAATGCTCTTCACTGCCTAGTCCTAGAGAATTGCTGCACGTTTTTTTTCTTTGTTTACTCCTTTTTAGATCTAACTCTTAGAGTTAGGAGATGATGAGGAACAGTGTTTTGGAAAAACACAGGCCACTGCCCGAAAAAGTTCTGTTTGTACTATAAGAGTTAGAGCTAAAACAAAAGCTAAGTGAAGTCATCCACAATATGGCCCAGGAGTCCCAAAGCAATGTCCTCTGCCATGTTTTATTCTGCATCCAAACTTAACTAACAGGTACTATACCTGTGTCCTCTTACTTCAGCAAATGCAAAGTTGCTACACTTGTAAAGGACCAAGAGCTTTGCATTCAGGCTTAATATGAGACACAACAGAAAAATGAGGGGGAAACTGGTTCTGCTAAACTTATTGGTATTATGCCTTTTTTTACCCCCAAAATTGAAAACAACTGGAAATACTTAGGAAATTCAGGAGATTTAGGGCTTGTTTATACAGCAAATGAAAACAACTGACCCAAATGCCTCTGTATTTTAAAGCTCCAAGGTAGGGGCATATTAAAAATAACCAGGTCCTCTACTTTCTATTGCTTAAAGAAAACTTAAATCTAAAATAATTGTTTTTAAAAATTGATTTCCTTTAACATGTGTACAAGATTAAGTGGTTACAAATAGAAATGTTAGATATTCTGAAATATTTATGGTGAATATCTGAGTTGCTTATTCTGGCAGCTTCCATAAGAAGGGATCATTATGGTATCTACATTTTTTCCCAGAGAGACAGCAGGAAAAAACAGTAAGAAGAAAGAATAGGATAAAACGAATTCAGAGTAAATTGCAGCGCATACCTCTGCTTCCGTTCCCTGATAAAGGAAAGCCATTATATGCATACTGCAAGACTAATCAAAATTCTTTTCCAGACAATGTATTCGAAGGAGCAATTGAAATAAGTGGGTACAATTCTAACATTTTCTGTTTGCAATGCAGCTATATCTGGCTCATACATTTTTTCTCCCATTTAATAAGAATTTCTTTATCTCCAGGATTATAAAGCACGACCACATGCCCTCTAGTGAGCTACACAACAACTGCATCTCTGTAGGTGGAGGGTTGTCACCTCATTTAAGAGATGCTTCTTTACACTAGCATGGTGCTATTTTCCTCTCAAAGGTATTTGGTGTGTTTTGCGCTCAAGCTTTCTGAATCTTTTCATTTTCTGAGAGTTCCTTTTTTTCAGGCCAGGAAACAAAATGTTCTGAATTAGAGAACAGAAATACTCAGTTCAGTGAGCATCATTTAAAGCAGAGTCAGACTTGTAAACTACTGAGGCCCTGTTGCTTCAGCTAAGTTTCACAGGTACAGTGTATCAAAAACATCTTCATAAGAGTTTTCATATTTCTTTGGAAAAAAAAAATATTCTAACTCAATAAATAACTATCCAGAAACTGTAAGAATTGTACTAATACAAACAGTGTCATCATGGCTTGGATGTGCTCTTCCCTGTTTTGGAAAGAACCTCTCCCTCCTTACACACCACTGAGCGAAGTGGACCAAGGTACCTCTCTGAAAGTCTCCTAGCATGAGGACCTGGACAAGGAGTTGTGTATCATGCCTTTTTGGGAGGGATCATCTGTGCCCTTTTAGGCAGTAGCTATTTGGAAATGGAGCCCTGCTGGTGTTGAGGAAAGAGTGCTTGCAGCAAGCAGGTTTGTGCCCTGCTAACACTTGACTGAAGGATGCTCAGTCACCTTCTTCAGCGTGCTCTCATTAAATACGTGGAGATATTTCACAGGTCACATTGCCTTCTATGCCACAGACTGGCAGCTCCCTTTAAAGCCATGCTCCTGTTCTAGATAATTCAGCTCTTAACCAGCAGCTTCACCATTCGCACAAGCAAAGTTTAACATGTGCTTGCAGGATTGGATTAAAACACGGGATAAACCAACATTTACCACAGTTTCTTTTTTGCTCATTTGTGCCCCTGCAGTACATCACTACCCACATACTTAAAGAGTCTTACTCTGTCACAATCCATAATATTTGGCCTGATGCTAATTAAGCCTGATTCATATGAAAAAAATAAAAATTGCTGTTGCTACAGCCAATGGTAATAATGAAGTATCCTATTCAGATGATACAAATTAGAGATGCACGGAACATGGGATTTCTGTTTTATGACAATGATTATCATTATCCATAATTAATAAAAATTGCAGTACAATTATTCCAAAAGCAGCAACAAATAAAAATATAGAGGAAATTTTCATATTGATCCTGTTTTTCTGGATATGCTCAAAAATTACATAATACATCAGGAAAATTAACTTCTGATTTACAGATTATATATAACATTTGGAATTCCAGTCTCATCTGAAAAGCATAAAATGCCTTTTTGAAATGTTAATTGAACTTTTGTGACAAATTTGGAACTTTTGTATCCAGTTATGCAACACAAGTAGCTGTCACTCCCTCCTTTGCCATGTTACCAGCTTCATACCAAAAAGCAGCATAGCAAATGTATTTTCCAATTGTTAGACTTTGGCATATTTTCCAGCTATTAACTTGTGACCTATATGTTTCCATGAAGTCCTCCTTCAGCTGTGTCAGGTTCAGCTGTGCACTTAGCAGGTGGCTTGAATGTATTTCAGCCTGACATTATGGGCTCACCAACTCAAAGAGATGTATCAGTCTTAACATCCCCGTTCCACAGGGAATATCTGCAGATTATAAATACGATTTTAATATGAGTCTATATCCTCTATGTAAGAGTTTACTTAGAAGTTATTACTGCTGTCTGAAAATCTTGTCAATCCAACTGGAGTGGGAGCTGGAATTTCTCCATGTTGGGCAACAATAAATATTCTTCATATGAAGATGGTTATCTGGACGCAGCAAGGCAGTTATTCCAGGGGAAATTATGGCTGACAACATAAAAAAGTCTGGTTAGTAATCCAAGTGACATCTTGGAATATGTAAAAGATTAAGTAACAATGTCTGGAATGGACTAGATCAAGACAAATCCAAGTTCAATGGGAACTTAAGCAACTAAAAGAGCACTAAATAATCTCAGGAATCCATCTAAAGATGCAAGATGAAAACAGCCCCATTCTTTTGCTTATATTCCCTTGGTCTGGTTCACAGTTTTGTTGTTGATGGATGCCTATCTCTTTAGTCAATGTCTAGCCTGTCTCTTTAGCCAATACTTTATAGCAATAAGACACATTATTTATATGAATAAAATTCGCTAGCAACAAAGTCTGATCCTTACCAAATATGGTCTCCTTTCTTTGTGTAGCCCATCATGGTTCATTAGCAAAGGGAAAAAAACCCACAAAGTTTTACTGTTCACATTAGAAGCCTTTATAAGAGATGAATGTTTATTTCCAAAGCTTTCACCCAGAAGTAGAGAACAGGACATGTTCAGGGAAAAGCACAACTACATTTATGCTTGACAGGAAAGAACTTCTCTCCTGTATTGAAAATGATCTGTTAAATTTTCCTACCTACCATGTATCCCTACTAAACTAGATAGTTCATGATCTTGAGGTAACCCAGGGACTTGGAAATCTTCTCAAGAGAGCCTTGACCTGGTATCTATACACATCATTTTCACAAATACCTACTTATTTTTAATATCAGTCTTGTTGTCTCACCTTCTTACCTAAGCAAGAAGTGGGATTAAACTGCTTGCTTACTAACTCTGTGTGAAAATATTATTTTCACTCTTAAAATTTCATCTAAACCTGCAAACAGGCAACACAATATGGCAAAATAATTCATTTATAAACTGCGAAACAGTACAGCACAGCAACTATCACTCATCCTTCCCCATCTGAAACCTCATATCCCAGCCCTTCTCATTAATTCAATGTTTAGTAACCTTCTAGAACAACTTCCCCACTGTTGTAAAACACTTATGGCAATGACAATTAACAAAACAACCTGAGCTTATTAAGCATAATCGGCTTGGTAACTAAGATAATTCAGTCTCAACTTCTAAAATAAACAAGCCAGGCAGTTGCATTTGGAATCCCAGTAGAAGACATAACTTACAGCTCATCCTCTCCTCTCAAGAGGACTAAATTATATTACCCCTGTGTTCAAGTCTGTATATAATTTAACTGCTTGAAGGTAAATAGGAGCTTGGGAGTCTTTTAGACCATCACCTGGTCCATAAAAGAGACATGTCCTGAAAAATTATGAGCAATTTTAGAACATTTGTCCCCTCCACCAACTGTTTCAGGAACTATTGTGCTGATTAGAGATGATGCTGGCACAGGCTTGCGTGATGCCCTCTTGACATGAGAGACCATAAAAGCAGATCCTGTGCATTTCCGTGTTACGTCCCTATAGCATTCCTGCCTAAGTCTCATGGTGTAGGGCAGGAAAATCCCTGGAAACACCCTCCCAGACAATAAAGGATAATGAAACGTGCTTCAAAGGAAGTTAAGCAGAGCTCTGAAGACGGAGCAAGAAAGCAGTCTGCATATACAAAACTTGCACGGTGTCATAAATCTCATGGATGTCTCTCATTTCGACTGAACTGCCGCGCTCTTGCTCTAATGAAGTACAAGGCCAAAGTATTGTGCCCACCTTCACTAAATCCAGCAATAAAGCTCTGTGTGTCTCTGTGCAGCATCAAAACAGATTTCACATTATTGTTTTAAATAGCAAGAGGACTGCATGGAAAGATGTCTGTATTTTCTTAATAGCTGTAACCACAGTACATAGCACATGTCAAAATTCTGAAAAGAGAACAGATTCCCAACGCTTTGTACAATGTATATGGTTTCTTTGCTTTGATGTCTTTGGTTCTTTATTGTATTAAATTATCTGGATGTTAAAATGAAAAAAAAAAAAAAAAAAAGGAAGGTTGTCTTTTGTCTCGTTACTGAACTGTCAAACATTATTTGAGCTAAGAGAACAGCCAGGGGCACCACAACAGTTTTGGGGAGGGGAGGAAGGAAGAAGGAAAGTTGTTATTTGCATAGTCAGGTATTTCAGCCATGAGGATTGCAGTGGGACAGCATTGTTCTCAGAAGTTATTGTAAGTGACCTTTTTAAACCCATCTAGAAAGGGATCTACCCTCTCACTCCTTAGGGAAGTCCTGCATCCCTTCCCACCACCATTTTCTGCAGTTTTCCTACCTGTCCTACATTTACCAGAGGGACAGGATGGAGGGTGATGAAAGTGTCTCTGGTCACGGCTTTGGGGATGGGGTGATATTTCTTGCATGCTTTTTCTTCTAACAAACAAGCACGACAGATATCCATTTCTCTTTTTTAATATCTAGGGGAAAATGCCTGCCAACAGGAATCATATTGCTCCACTGATGTTTTTTCTTTACCTGGAGCATCCTTGAAATCAGTACCAGCTGTTGCAGAGAAGGATTTTGGTGCCCTAAACAGAGATTTATAACTTCAGGAGGAGGAGTAAGTGAGAGGAGCACAAAAACCTCATAGAGAAAGGATTTAGCTGCTATGGCAGAGAGCTGTACATCAAATAGACCTGTCTCTGTGGAGGAGCTGACAGAGAGCTCCTTCAAATCACTCAACAATTGCAGAACTGGATAAAAAGTGTGGCCCTTTGAAGTCAAAGGCAAAGCTCCAGGTGACTTTAGCCTGGCCACAGTTTCAGCTTTGAACTCAAATTTGAATGCAAATTTAACAAATCAACAGGCATAATATGATTCAGGTTCTTATAAAATAATCATGGCACTGGAGCAGAGGTCTCCCTGGTCCTTTGCTCTGGCTTATTCAGTGGGAGTTTCCACATGCTCTGCTTGCTACACAGCTCGGTAAAGGCACACATTTCAGCCTGTAACCCTGAAAATAGAGTCAGCTTTCACTGAACTGAATGTTTCTTTCTGTAAAAATAGTCCCTGAAGTTCACATTAAAGGATTTGGGTTCTACTGGTCTGGCTTGAGATCATCTAGACCCTGGACACCCAGAAATCTTTGTCTATTACATCAGAAATATTCAAATGCTAGCAGATTGTGATAAATTCCAATTTTGAGGTCAAAAGAGGGAAAATTAAGAGTTTAAATGGAAAAATGTTAGTGGAAGTGACGTGAACTTAAATGTCTGCAATTGATCGTGTTTAATAAATGTTGATTACTTATTTCTTGATCTAGACACAATGGCTAATACGAGCAGGATACAAAGCAAGTTTCTCCACCCACCATGTTCTGCTTCTGAGCCATAAACAAAGTCTGACAAAGAGAGGAAATGACAAAGGTCAATATTTAGTCCTGTAGTACAAGCAAAGCACTGGCTGTAGGCAAAAGAGTGCAAATTTCATGTGGCATTGCAGGGTACATGAGTTCCCAGAGGGCTCCATGCAGCAATGGCTGGAACGCTTCCTATAGCTAAGGCACAGTCTCAGCACAGTGGTCTCTGCTGCTTTCCTTAGTGCACACAAAGCAGACATTTGTTTTCTAGTTTCTTACGTGACATCATTGATATGTACACTAAACGGAGCTAGAACGGAGCTATCACCAGACACATAACATCCAGCAAGCTCTAGTGCTTCTCCCCTTCAATATCAATACTTAGAAAAGTCTCATTTAAGACAAAGAATTCACACATAAAAACTCATAAGAATGCAGACTAATACCATGTTTTACATGCTCTGTATTAAAGTCTACAAACACAGTAGCAAGGTAATTTCCTACTAACCCTAGGAAATTAGCTCAGGTGGCACGTGACACAGGGCAAGTCACTGATTGCTGGTGGGGCAAAGCAGGAACAAGGAAATTGGCTTTGCCAGCTAAGCCAGCATGCCATAGACATATACACTGAAGCTTCAGTTCCAGCTTTTCAATTTTCGGCATCAGGGCCAGTTTAGGCAACTCCTTCCTCATACTCTGTTCTTCCCATGCCATCTTTCAGCTCAGATGGCTCAGCTTTCCATAGGACCACAGGGAAAGCCAGGAAAAGAAATTATTTTTACAGAAACATGAACATTTAGGAATGTTTACAGAAATAATCTTACACAAATGAAAGGAGAAAAAGGGTTATTTTAAGCCAGGGCTGGCCAATGACATCCTTTGCCAGGCCACATGACAGCAGCATCAGTAGTTCTGGGGGCCAGCATGGGAGTCAAAGAAACTGCTGGAGTCAGAAGACCAAGCAATGGATGGTACAGGGAATGCGACCACAGGCTCTTAGCTAGATTAACACTTGTTGATAAATCAAGTCTCATAATTACCACTGAAAGCAGAGCTGGGAATGCTGTGAAGATGTTTAGCACTGCTTAGGAAGAAGTCAAGATGTCTTAAAAGACGAAAATTCATAGCTGTAGCTTTAAAAGGTGATGGCTCCTCACTCTGGCAGCAATTTTGACTACACCTGATTACATGCTCTGCTCTATCAGCTGCTAGCCACAGCTGCATGCATAGACAGCAAAAAAAAACCCCAAAAAACCCAAAACAACAACAACAAAGTTTAAATGCATTTCTTAAGGTGTGTTAGACTACAACTGCAAAAACAGACCATACCTGAATGCTATCATTTGCCAACAGAAAACACAGTATTTTTTTTTTTTAACTTGGCTGGTAAATTAAAATTGCTTGACTAGACCTCGAATGAGGTCAAGAGTTACAGAATATCTTTTAGTAAGAAGCATACCTAAACAAAGGCTTGAAAAAAGGGTGCACATTTCTTCTAATATTCTTTAAAATGCTTTTCCTTTCTGACTTGCAAGAATTTAACACTGAAACCTCTGCAACCCGGTGTAAGAAAGTCTGTTTTCTATGTGAAGACTAACACTTGAGAGGTCTCAACTTTATTTGTTATTGGAATAAAGTTATCAATACTCTCATCCACATGAAGAAGTCATGTAAATACTGCTATGTAACTCCACATGTAGCTTCGTTCTAACGAGGGAACTTGTGTTTAACAAGCATTTTATTTGCCATGGAAAATTGCAAAGTAGGGTATGGCAGCTCACACGAAGTGTTTTAGTCTCCTGAAGATACATGTGACACAAAAAACCTCTCAGCAAAAGCCAACAAAGTGAGCAGTTATCACAGAATCACAGAATTTCCTGAGTTGGAGGGGACCCACAAGGATCAGAGTCCAACACGGCACAGGAGAGCACTGGAAATCCCTACATGGTTCTGATAGCCTTGTCCAGAAAATTCTTGTCCAGACAGGCCTGGTGCTCAACTAAATTTGATAGATCATAGCAATGACATGAAACTGAGTTCACAGCAGCAGTGTTCACCATTTAAAATCAGCTCTTAACAATAGCAATTGCTGAATTGAATGTTTTTCTGCTGCTATACTTAGAAGATGGACACAACAGCCATGGGGAAATTCCAAGCTGCAAAATCACCCTTGGTGGTTTTGGCCTCAGCCACATCCTGCTCCAAGGTATAGGATGGGAGCCGAGTGCTCTTGTAGGGAGGGAAGCAGGAGACAGCGGGGGACCACAGCATCTTTTCTCCCATGGAGGGAGAACACCAGGAGGGACACCACATGGCATGTTCCAGCCTGCGTGTAGGTAAACTCATGGGGTTTTAACACACAAACAGAAAAACAAGACAGCAACTGCCTCTGTAATTCCAAATATCATAAAAGCAACCAGAATGGAGTATTTGTCTCATGATTTGAGAAATTGCAACACTTGCAATACCAGCAATTTTGCCCAGAGCTTACCCCAGCGTACGTAGGGATGTACGGAACTGTGGGAGCTCATCCCTTCAGGAACTGGAGGTAAAATGCACGAGCCATTACTTTAACCAAAGAAAGCAACACGTGGTATGTTCCCTTCCTACAATCCCTCCCCAAAACTCAGTAACCTCAAAGTCCCACACTCTGGCATCACAGGGATGAATACAAGAAAGACTGGTTTTTACTCTCTGAAACATTCTAGGTTTCAAGTGATGCCCCATGTTTAATCCCTGGGACTAGGAGAACCATCACTGAGGCAGCATCATTTAAAGAAACCTCTCACTAATATCTCTTATTTGAAATGAACCAGCAGTGCCCCTGTGGCCAGGGGGGCCAATGGTGTCCTGGGGTGCACTGAGAAGAGTGTGGCCAGCAGGTCCAGGGAGCTGATCCTCCCCCTTTAGTCAGCCCTGGTGAGGCACATCTGGAGTGCTGTGCCCACTTCCTGACTCCTCAGCGCAAGAAAGGAAAGGAGCCCCTGGAACAGGTGCAGTGGAGGGTCACAATGAGATTTGGGGTCTGGAACATCTCTCTTATGAGGAAAGACTGTAGGAGCTGGACCTGTTTAGTCTGGAGAAGAGAAGACTGAGAGAGGATCTTATCTATGCTTGTAAATATCTCAAAGGCAGGAGGTTGGTGCCAGACTCTTTTCAGTGGTTCCCAGGGACAGGATGAAGAGCAAGGCCCATAAACTAAACTGCAAGGAATTTCACCTCGATGTGATGACAAACTTCTTTATGTTGAGGGTGGCAGAGCACTGGCACAGTCTGCCCAGAGAGGTTGTGGAGTCCCTCTCTGGAGACATTCAAAATCTACCTGGACACGCTCCTGTGTCACCTGCTCTAGGTGACCCTGCCTTGGCACTAGACGACATCCAGAGGTCCCTTCCTAACAATTCTGTGATTGTGTGAAATCTCCTTTTTTTTTTCCACAGAAAACACACAGCCAATTTGGAAGTAAGATTTCCATACGGTCAATGTTGATCCTGTTTGCTCAATCATTTCCACTCCCATTGTTCATGCTCTGCTACCCTCTTAAATAAATAACTTCATCACATATGGATAAAATGTACACATTCTTTTTTAAAGGGAAGGCAGAACAGAGATCACAGTATGAAGAGTGCACATTGAAGTCTTTCCTACAAATTAAGACATTTCCAGCTTTGCTTTGTCTTTTCTTACATATTTGATTCTTCCTGCAGTTGTACTCTTTGAAACAGTGCTACTGTCCTGACTTGTTTGTGTTTCTTCTATTCCATCACATTTCAACTGCAAAACATATCTCCCTGGGATTGCTTAACTCCTGTTTAGGGTTAGAGCTACCTTACCTCCAACATTTTCCGGTCTTGCTCTGAGTTTCCATCTCTTAATGTGACTGTGTTTACATGCAGCATGATGGAGAAAATATGACATGAAAAATGAATGCCAATGTAACAAGCTTTCCTTCAGAAAGTAAAGACAGTAGACTACGTAGATTAAAATCTAATTCTTGGGACTATGCACACATTTAATAACAAGGCACACAGGAGCTAAACAGGAGCTCTGCCACAAGAAGAAAGCATCAAACCCTAGATTGCATGGATATCTCAGATTTGCATGGCAGATTTCATTCGATCAAAAAATTCAAATATACACCTCAGGTTTAGTTCAGCATACTTTCAGACCTGCCTGGGAATGTCACATTCTGAAACCAAGGTATTTCTATAAAGTTAGGACTCACCAGCTGAGTGTTTGTAGAGATGTTTTCAATTATAACATTAAGTCCAGCAGTTTAAAGCCAAGACTCCTAATTTACAACAGTACTTGTTAATTTACAACACTGAGCTTGTATAACGTTTAAGTAAACACTGCACTTCTGGATGACAGAAAGCTAAACAATGAAATAAAACTTCAGAAACATATCTACTCCTGCAGTTTTCAAAGAGCTTCCAGTTCTCCAAAAACAAACAGCTCCCAGCTGCCTGACATTTATACTCATGCATACTGCTACATATGCAGAGAGAAAGGGACCAGCAACCTAAATGCTTTTCATTCCGAAGATCCATCAAAACAGATTTTAAGGTAAATTCTGCCCTCATCCACTGTATTTGATTTTGTTTTGTGAAGGGAGGCAAATGTCAAGAAGAAAATAAACACTAAGTATAAACATGAAACATACTTTGATTTTACTACTGAAGAACTAACTCAGTCCTCAGTTCTTTGCTCCAATTAAGCTAAATCCTTGTCTTTCTAACAAGCATTCCAGCTGAAGACAGCTCCCTCACATTTCAGCCTTCTGTGGCTGAAACAAGCCAAATTGCAATCCCTTCTTCCTAACCATCCATTCCTCACCTCCTTTCCCACTAAAATTATAAAAGGTTTTAGCTACCCAACTTTTTCTTCTCTAAAATGATACTTTCCTCTTCTGATTTTTGCGAACACCTCAATACTAGGGCTAATCAAGTGAGTAGCTGTTCAGAATGCCAGTTTTTCAGAAAAAATATCTTCAATGTGTTTTTCTAAAAGCCCAAAATAATATGGCAATGGAAACAGACTATTTTTCAACAAGTTATTACAATTGTTGCAAGAGGCATACTCTTAATTTAAAACAAATATTTAACTGAAAAATCTTTTTTTTTTCTAAACCATTCCAAAAGCCTGCTGTTTAAAAAACTCTGCAGATGATCCCCTTTAAGGTCCTACTTGGTTTCCCCCTCAAGTCTATAAAATCAGAGCTTTCAGAACTTTTGAGCTTTATCCTCAAATAGAGTGGTTTGGAGAACATTTCAATATGGAAGCCCTCGAAGGGGTAAGAATGCAGAAAATGTGTTTCACAACAGCCTTCCATGGTACAGAGTATGAAGAAAGGACTCAGAGACTGGAAAAGCTGAGGCATGTTCAAAGAAGTTGAGAGCCTGAGGGCAGGTTTTGCAAAGCCTAAATAATGACTTGAATAGCACTGGTGAGCCACGGAATAGGACCAAGAGCATCAAAGGCCTCTTAGGGAGAAATGGGACAGGACAGTGGCTTCACAACGGTTTTGAGAATATGTACTATTCAGGATCTATAATACCATAGCTAATTAAAAAGGGTTTAATAGACATTATTCTCTGGGGTGGGAGGGTGTGTCATGTTACCAACAACATTTTGTCCTTTGGGAATATTCTGCATATTTGCAAGCAGAAATTTGAGTAACAACCTAGGAAAATGCCCTCCAGACTCACTGCCAGGTCTCTGGAGCAATCTAGCTAGAAACATATACAGCCTCATCCAGAGAAAGGGCAAGATCAACAATTCCCTCTCAAATTAATGGGATTTTTGAGTGTTCAGCATCCCACAGCTGCCTAAGCCCTTTATGGAGCAGTAATTGCAGACAGTTCTCTGACTTGGGTGGGGAGAGAAACTTGGGATTGGCAACCTGAATAGTACTCTGTCCAAATGCCCATTCGGCTACTGTCTGAAGACAGAAATCCTGACAGTAATTGCTTGCTCATTTCTGAAGGGAAAATTACCAAGGATCCCAGTGGGATTATGCCTGTGTTAGCAAGGACTTCAGGGTCTGAATTATTACTGATTATTACTGATAAAAACATTCCAAAAATAACAGGGGTACCCTGTACTTGATCTCCAGCAAGATCAAGTATCACAAGTACAAATTTAAATCTAACATGACAAATTCAATTTCTACCAAAACAAACAAGGAAATAAACAAACCCTACAACCCAGAAATGTGAAAGGTAAAATATTACCTCATCACAATACTTGAACAGGAATGAAAAGTAAACACTGAGAGCTAGAAGCATGACTGTGAGACAGGAAGTTTGAAGCAGAATGCTGAAGCTCAAGAAGGGAGGGATGTAATGCTGCTAAATGTAAATGTTAGTATTTTACAGATATAGATTAAGTTAGACATAAGTACATGTCACATAAACCAATCTTCTCCTGTGACAGCATACAGGCCTAGTGCAGATGCAGATGTCATACAGTTTGAGCAGAGCAAGTCTTTTAATACTGTCTTCCTTGGCATTTTCATAAGCCACCAGGAGAGAGACTGAAGGAAACACTGTATTCAAGGAGTTCTTATAAATGGTTCACTAACTGGAAATATGCACACACACACACACACACACACACACACATACACACATACACACATATGTGTGTGTGCGTGTACATATATATATTTCTATATATCTCCTCAGTTAGGTATTTCCAGTATTCTTTCTAATAGCTTGATTTATAACTTTATTCAGGGAATTAAATAAATGCTCCGAGTGGAAAAGGGCCACAAGGACAATGAAGACAACAACTATTTTTCATAAAAATACTGATAATGTTGAGAAATACTCCTGTTTAAAAAAACTCCAGCATCCTCACAGTGTTGTGAGGAAAGAGTGCAAAAGGCATATTAATATGCTTTTTTTTATTTAGCAGAAATAGAAAGCCCATGAAAGAGCATACAGCTGATAAAGTCTACCCCCAGCTAGACCTCACAAAGCAAGGAGCCTAAAAAAAGTCGCCAGAAAAATACATCATCTTCTTAATTAGTGAGAACTTGTAACAACCCACGGGGCTCCAAGCAATACCAGAGAAACACCAATGTGAAAGCGCAAATGACAGCTAAAATTAAAGAAATAAAGAGGCATGAAACATATCCGTGTTGTCTTTCTTGTCTCCTTGTTTTCATGCTTGTTATTATATCCTGTAATCTCAGGAAGAAACTGCATTATCCAGTTCGTTGTATTTGGCCCAGGGTTGACCCAAGGTCAAACAAAAGATGGTGGTGTCAGTGATGGGCTGGGAACAGCTGATATAACATTGTGTAGGGATGCCACAACAAAACAGAGAAGAGGCTCACTATGAAAGCGTGGCACAGCAAATTCCACCACTCCTTCCTCCCGCAGGGAAGAGCATTTCCATCAGCCCAGCCTCTCTCCTCACTTGCCCTCCCTTGGGCTCCAAACACACTGCCAGTATGCATAGTCCACATTCCTCTGGCATATAAAAGAGATATTAATACATTCCTAGCATGGCATTCAGGGGAAATAGTATGCCCAAGAGATGAAATTAGACTCCCAGCTCTCTCAAAGTGAATTACAGTTCATCGCTATCAGGAGATACGGGCAACACATAGGAAGAAACATACTCACAGGGAGTAAAGATGAGGTGTGGCTCATGAAACTGGAATTGAGCACAGCTTGTTTGAATGGCTGGTTTTAATTTACACCTCCTGAAAGCACCAATAAGCTTTGGAGATATACACCAGTGCGGAATCCCAGGGTTGTCCATGGGGCTGCAAGAGTGTGTGGCTTGCCCAGGCTGCACACACAGAGATAAAAGAACCCCTAAGTGTCTGCTTGAATCAAGAACCTGTGGACCTTTAACTTCTACTAATTGACAGAAGAATGTCCTCTTGCAATAAATGAAAAGAGGTTTTGTCTGACTTTGTAGGATAACTTGGTTATCAAGTATTGGGCAAAGGCCCAGCTGCTGGAATGAGAGTGAGGCAGTGCAAGGGTTTGTCATTGCAGTTCTCAGGGAAGCCATGAATCTGCTGAGTTGCTGTGAGATTCATGTAACATCAAACTGAGCTGCATAACGTAGGAAAATAAAACATTTCATCCAGATTACTTTTACAGGGTGTTGCCTTGCATTAGCATTTGCACAATAAATATCTCTTTGCTGTTTCATAAAGTCATATGAGAAGGTTTGAGGTCACAGAGAAATGCATGAAAACTGATTTAAGGAAGAAGATTCATCTTCACAGGCTATGAAATAAGGCTCTGATAAGGTCCAACAAAATGTGTTGTTACGTTGGAGTTTTGCTGTTAGATACAATGCAAATAGGATTTGGATTCAAATGAGGGGATTTTCTGTGACACCTGTGGATGTTTTTAATTCCTGCAATACATGTTAGGTCCCAAGCCTGCATCTGGCAGTGGTCAGTCTTCCTTTCCTGCCTCTCTAGTTCCTTAGGTAGTAACTGCTGGATCGCACCGACTTTCCATTCTTATTTCCAGATAACACAGTATGACAGAGGTTCCCACATCAAATGCCTCAGGCATCTTTCCCTTCTCATCTAAAAGGGGTTTCTTCTAGACTGCAGTAACAACCCTTTCTTAATAGAATGTAATCTACCTCTTAGAAAACACAGGAAACAGAAAATTACTTGAGTAGCACAGTATAAAAAAAATAAGAATCAATAAAACTGATGTAACTACAGTTTATCTTTCATGTTTCAATATTCCATTCAAACCTGATGGGAAAAGCCTGCTCATTAACAGCAGCAGTTCTAAAAACAACAGCATTTGGGACTTACAAGCACTCAAGTTAAGGAACTAGAGACTTTTACAAGCAAGCTTTTGACTTTGTGGATTCCTAAGTGGTTTTCCAATACTAAAAAAAGAAAATCTACCAAGGACTTGTTAACTCTTTAAAGAAAAGTAATAGCATCCAAACGAAAGAAATACAATTTTCATCTCATCTATCAAAACATACAGACAGCCAGTGGACAAAGCAAGCATGTATGATATGACACTAGCTCACTCATTTCCCTAATGCATCCCAGCCTGCATGAGAAAAGCCTTCTGAGGCCCCACAACAAAAACTCTGTGTGATTTCTCACTCAGAAAACCCTAGCACAACAAAATGAACCTTGCAATGTGACCCAAAGGACACCAAAGAAAGTTCTTGGCAAAACAGTAAAAGATTGAATTTCCAAAGCTATGGCCTTCTAAACAGCATAGATTAGATTTTTGATTAAACCAACTATGAGATCATCTCCAGCACAGAGCTAACAACTGCTATATTGTCATGCCAGGAGTATGTTGTTATTCACACTAGGGCAGGAAGACTTTCCACTTAACACTTAATTTATTTTTATTTAAACATTACATAGCTGTAACACAAAACAAGAAGAACCCAGTGCTGATGGGTGTGATGATCTCTACACTCCTGCTCTCCACATCCAAAATGGCTTTTGGTTTTTTCAGGCATACCTAAAAAATGCAGTCACTCCACTGAAGGAATGAAGTGATTTCTGAAGCAACACATTCCCAAAGTATTCAAAACTAGTTGCAGATAAAATTTGCATTTAGCAAAAAAATCTTTTTTTTCATGCTGATTGTTATCTTGATTAAAATCTTCTTTGGAACAGATATTTTTAAATAAAATTGTCTTATTATCTTAACAAATGGGTTTAAATAGCATATTTCTATTTAAGTTCTCTCTCTACTAAGAGACCACCATAGGAGGTAGTATAGCAGTCATTAGAGAAATCACCAACCAAAGTCAGTTTTATAGACATTAAGAAAAATGTTCTTCACAATCAAAAGTATGGCTGAGTAGGAAAAAGCTAAAAAAAATCTTGAAGTCCTTAACTGAATGGAAGATATAATGTAAATGTACCCAGCCTGAATTTATTCCTCTACAGTCTTCCAGTGATGTATACAGACCAGCAAATCAGGACTGGATGATCTAAGAAATATAATGATCATTTATCCTACTGTAAATTTCCAAGAAATAGTGCTACTGGTTCAGAAAATCAGCCAGCAATAATACAAAGACATAGTTTTACGTTTAAACCCCATAATTTCTTAACTCAATATCTGATATTTGATTAAAAAATTGACAAAAGGGATGGAGAATCTGTTTCATGCTAATGTGTTTTCATCCATTTTTATCTCAGATCTTAAAAAAATGGGTTTGTGCAGCCCAAAGTATGTTTCATGTGAACACAGAGGCATCTGTGTGAGGTAGTGCATTAAATGTTTCCAGCAGATATTATCAGAGTTGCTGCACACTAACCCTATGGCAAACTTGTACAGGTGGCACAGGATTAGGAAATGGAATGGATTTACCAAACCATCTGCACTAACAGACATCTGCACCCTTACTATGGACAAAGGGTCATGGAGGATATTTGTCTCCTTCCACAGTGTTTTTCTGTAAACCTGCTGTAATCATCAGCTATTTCTCTCCTGTGCTGGAAATGCAACTTTGATTAAGAACAAATGACAGGTAAGAACCTGAAAGAGGATTCAAATCACTGAACCTCTATTACCTCAGCTTCCACGAGATTTAAATACGGAATCTTAAAGCCATGACACCATTTACTTTGAAGAAGAACACACCGATATTAAGATTCTATTCAGAGGCACAACATCTCCTACAGCTCTAAAAATCCAGTTCATGATCCAGTTATGGGAGTGGAATACAAGATATTCTGAATTTTGTCCAACCAGAGCAGGCATGCAGCAGTATTGCAACAGCTTCCTCGATGTGATCACACACCATATCATGGGCAGTTAACGTCAGGTACTTGTACCCCAGAAAAGGTTTGATTGTCTAAGAATGACAGACAGGACCTTGGAAACTTGAAATATATACTGCCTCATCAGCATTTAATACCATTTCCATATAATAATGCAAAAGAAATTCAAAGCTGACAGAGGAATTGAAAGGGAACTAGTGATGATGTCAGCATTGCTAACTGCAGTATCTAAATTGGTTTTATTTGATCCCTTTCCCATAAGTAATCTGGCCTGGCACAGAAAAGTTCTGTGGTGTTTCAAGTTGTGATACCTCAAAGCTCAATAGTCAGGTCTCCCTTTTTCCAAATTATTTTTCATTAAATGGATTAAGCAGCTTAAAAAAAAAAAAAAAAAGTTGTATTTGTTCACATTAGAAAACTCAAAGCATATCTAAGGAGGTTCTTTGCATAAGATTCTATGGCTTACTACAGTTGATTTCCAAGTTAAGTTCAAATGTATTTATGTGTTTTGAAATTGTGTCTATTTTACCCTCAGAAAAAGACTGTAAGACAAATATTCAAGATGTCCTTCAGCCCGACCTATAAACCTATGAATAAGAATTTTGAGCTTTTTTTGCTTTTTTTGCTTTTTTTTTTTTTAAATCCTGTTGATAAGATTAACTTGTTGCAGAGGCACCTAACCTGAGCTGGGACTTTGCACATTTCACACCATTAGCATACAGGGAGAATAAAGAAGAAGAAGAAAATTCCTCCTTTGTTGGTTTCATGCAGCAAAAATGTAACTATATCCTCATTTTTTAGCCTGTGTTACTTCCAGTAACATTAACCAAATATTATTCCGGTAAGATTTGCCAAAAATACACTGGTTATTGTTTGGGAGTATTTTTTGTTTTGTTTTGGGGTTTTTGTTTATTTGTTGGTTTGGGGTTTTTTAGAGGCCCAAGGCTTATTTGCAAAGAAGCTCTATAATTTTGCATTTAACCTTGTACGGAAGATGTCTCCCAAAAATAGGGGAAAGGACCAAGGGTTAAAACAATGGATGAAAAGCTCAGAGAAAAATGAGTGCCCACAGGTTACTATAATTCAAATGTGAAAGCCATTTCTTCTCAATAGAAATAGATTTCTATCCCAATGAAAATCATATGTATTTTTCTAAAACAAATAGTAAACTAACCACATCCATGGTTAAGCTCTAGTGTTTACTCTTTCTTGATTAGATGTACAAGTCATCATAAATTACATTTTATTAATAAAAACATTGCAAGAGCAAAGATTTTGCTGAAACAATGCTATAATTTCTTGTACACTGTATACAAATAATTTTTCAACTGTGAAATAAAGGAAATGTGAAAGTCCAAAGTTCATCCATTAACTCCACATCATATATTGAAATTCTGTATCTGTGTTCCCACACGGACTTGAGGCAGCAGCGCCATGCAAAGCCAGGCACATTCAGTCCCCATGGAGTGTATACACGCATAACAGCTTCCAAGTGAACAGGCTAAAAGTAATTAATGGTTGCTATATTTATACCTTTTTTCCCTGTAAACACTTATTTGAACACTTAATTTACAATTTTACATCACTCAAAAAAAGCAAACACCTCAGTCTTAAGAGGATATGATCTCTAATTTCCTCATTCTTCATTCATAGAGTCATAGAATAACCTGCACTGGAAGGGACTGACAAGGATCATTGAGTCCAGCTCCTGGCCCTGTGCAGGACACCCCAAGAGTCACACCATGTGCTGAGAGCATTGTCCAAACTCTTCTGGAACTCTGCCAGGCTGGTGCAGTGACCACTGCCCTGGGGAGCTGTTCCAGTGCCTAACACCTTTCTGGGTGAAGAGCCTGTTCCTGATATCCAACCTAAACCTCCCCTGGCATATCTTCAGGCCATCCCCTCGAGTCCTGCCACTGCTCACCAGAGAGAAGAGAGTACCTGGCTTTGCCCTGCCCAGGGAATCAGAATGCCACACACCTTTCCCTGATTTCCCCACACCTTTTTCCTGCACAGGGGACCCCGACAGGCGGGAGCCCCACAACACCGGCGTCTCTCCCTGATTCAGCCTGGCAAGAATGCAGCTCTGCAATTTTCCCCTCTGCAGAGGGATGCTACCTGCCCCTAAGGCACCCTCCTGCCATGAATTCCCGGCTGATCCCGGCCGGATGGACACGGCCGCTCCGCGCTCCCGCAGGCACCGGCGCTCAGGGCCGGGCGCGCAGTGAGCAGCGCCACCTGGCGGCGGCGGCGGGACAGCAGCGCTGCCTCCTAGCGGCATTGCCCCGGGATAATGGCAGCGGCGCCCGTGGTTCCCAGAGGGAGGCTGCGCGAGCCTCCCCTTCTGACCATCAGCTGTGGCAATGTCCTCCCAAGACACTCGCCATGATGTGCCTTTTATTCCTGGCGGGAAACACGAGTCAGTTCAGCGAGTTCCTAGTGCAAATCTGGCGTGAATGGTTGGTCTGAATTCCAGGGGACAAATTTTAAAGATAGAACAGGTGGACCGGGCTTCTGCATGTGGAAAATTGGATGCCGAAAGTTCGATAATGCTGCAATTTGTCCTAGATTAGTCTTAGACCAAAGCCAAGTCATTTGACTAGCTTTGTATCGTCGGTATAAAGCTATTTTGTTGACACCGATTTGGGCTGTAAATGAGTGCTCACAGTTATCTTGTGCCCTTTCAATGAATTTCTAGCTAGCACTTAAAGCAGCTCTGTTTCTGTTTCAGCTTCCTGTCAGCAGAGCACCCAGCCTTGCAAAACGTGATTTGGTCTCACATGCTGATAGTGAGCACAGGCATCAAAAGGACTTCAGCCTTGCAGGACAGGGCCCACTCTCCTTGTTAGAAAGAAGTACAAGATTTCTGGACTCAACTGCTGTCATTCCTGCATATTTTTGCTCTCTATTTCCGTATCTGCTATTGCATCTCTGCCGCAACATCAGGGAGCATTTCTCGTGCAGAGTCTAGACGGGTTCTACATATTTGAAATAGCACGAGGAATTTGGAATGGGGTTTGTTTACCAGCCTGCAGTTCTATGTCCTTATCTGAACCAAAGTGCTCATGCCTCTGAGCGTCAGGCATTGCTGCTCATCAGAAAGTTCTCTCCCCAGACAAGGCACGTTGCTCCCAATTTAAAGGAGTTACCAAACGCATTTGAAATGTAACAAAATTGGAACAGGCTAACAAAAGAAGTACAAGAATTATTCAAAGTCTTGCGATTCAGCTAATTTGCTTTCTTCAAAAGGAAAGTTAGAGAGGAATAGTTTGATGTTCTTTCATACCTATTTGAGAAGAAAAGGATAAAAGCTATTGAAATCAAGCAGATAAAATACAATGAATTTGTGGCTGACTGTAAAAATTCAGGTTAGAAATCAGAAGTCTATTTTTTCTGAGTGAAGGTAAACCATTCAACCAGACAATACACAGCTATCATTGACTGTCCATCACTTGAAACCTCCAATTCAATATTCTTCAAAAACACATATTCCATGATCTCAAACAGATCCTGAAGTACCATAGAAAACACAGGTTAATGATATACAGCCTGAATTGTGCAAAGAGCCTGACTAGATGATTTTAACATTTTTTTGTCCTTCAGAATTTCAGAATACTTTGTATTTTAATGTTGAGCATGTGAATAGTTCCTTTTCTTTTTACTAATTTCATTTATTTCAACAGGGCAACTGAATGACTTAAATTTGAGCATGGGATTATGTGTAATACTGACAAGACCACAATTAGAATCGTAGGAGGTTGCAGACATCTTTCTCTAAGTGAAGTTGATCATACAGCTGATAAAAATCCTATCGCTTTCTCAAGAACAGGGAACATTGCCCAGTTCTCAATGACTCTCAGGAAACCCTCTTTAGAGATGTGGATCTGCCTAACAGCTGAAAGTCAACCACTCTATACATAATCTGTTATAATCAGACATTTAAAATACTTTAAAAGTAAAAGAAACTTGGAAAGTTAAATTATGTTTCCATTCATCTGACTTCATTCCAAGCCTGTAATGCCTATTACACATCAGCTGGATTATATTTGAGACTCATTTTAACTAGTTAGCAGTGTTCTAGAGGTCAATATAATTTTTGACCTGATGCATTAAAAAGGGGAGATTTATAAACAGTATTGACTAGCTCATACCTAAGACATCACATCAAAACTATGCCATGCTCTTTCTCAAATTCTTTCTTGCTTTCTTCAAGTCTTTTAAAGAGTACGTCATTTTATGCTACATAAGTCTCTCATTAAGAGCCTTAGAGCTCTTTATAGGTTTTCTGTCTTCTCTACAAATTTCACCCATAAGTAAGAATTAATCTGCCCCAGGCTGGGGTCCAAGTACCATGTTTTACACCCCACGTCTTGCAGGTGAGTCCCACAGTTGCCACAGGGTACCTGCTACTGCAAAATAACTAAACTGCAAAAACAAAAAATCCAAGCACATACTTAGAAGTCACTTCATCAAGAAAACAAAGTTTTAAAAACTGTATTTTTGTTATTTTAAGTACTTCTCTATGCAGCTTACAACACCTGTAAGGAAGGCACAGAAAAAGCAGGAAGGCATGACAGTGTGTATGTATTTAAATATATAAAGGCCCCATGCCAAAAATCTTAGGAAGGGTGAAGAGGAAGACCTTCTAGTCTTCCTTGTAAGGGAAGTGTGAAGAATAGATTCCAGTCATTTTGCAGAGAGATCCTGCCTAGTACTGCAGTATCTGAGGCAGATTTCACATTGAAAGCAAGAATTCAAATCCTTTGCCTGACGTAGAAACATACATGGATGAATATATATAGACATGGGCATGTGTAATACACACACATCACATATGTGCTTTTTTTGCACACAGGGTGTTCTGCATGGATTTCCTGCTCTCCTTGCCTGAAAACTGACCAGACACCTGGGAACATCTACACACTGACCTCAGCAAACTTTGCACAGGTGTCTCAAAAAGCACTATGGGACAATCTGAATTCCAGAATTACATTGCTTTGAGTGGTTTCCAAGAAGGCAAACAAGAAACTTTTTTTCTTCCTTGATCACAGAGAATTCTGAACCTTATGGGAAAGCCTTTGAACTTCCATTAAATGTGATCTGTTTAATGTTTGGATCTGTCGAAGGAGAGGCAGTCAGATAAACTGGGCCAATGTTGAAATGAACTTGCTTCCAACACCTCTACAGTGTAATCACATCTCCCTGAGCACCTCTGTAGATAATTATTGGATTAGACATTCAAAGAGGTGATTGACAAACAGAAATCAGGCAAATAAAGATAATCTACCCTTCTTCTAGCCATCCAAAGGGATTCAGACCTACAACAAAGGAGCTTTATGTGCTCCGCTGCCTACCGTAAGTATTAAACTCTTCATGGCTGACATGTCTTTGGAGCTGGAAACTGTTGGCAAAACATCTCTTGTTTGTGTCTCAGTCTAGGAGAATGAGATCTTTTTTCTGTATTAAAGTACTCTGAAATGAGTCACCTAAAGCACTGTAACCTGCCTTCTCCATTTGGTAACAATAGAGCAGACATCAATTTTCAATCTTATCAGAAGTCACCAGTCCCTAAGTATTAGTGGCGCCTACTGAATTTTATCCAGGGACCTAACAGAAAACATCTGTTCTTTTACTTCACAGCAAATCAATAGATTAAATCAATGTTCTCTTTTCTCCTTTATTCTGTTCATTAAAGGCATAGGTTTTCTTTCATTTTTCTTCTATTTCTTTTAATAATTCACTTCTCCTTGCAAGTCAAATCCTAGTATATTATAGAGATTTCTATGTCTCTTTCTGGGCTTACTTGGGGAGACATGTATCTATGCTCAAGCAAAAGAAATTATTTTGGAGGGATGTATTTACAAAGAGCTTGGTAAAATTATACCTAGTATTTGGACCACAGCCCAGCAATACCTAAAAGAACCTCACCCAAACATTGTTTACTGCCTTTTATGCCTTTTTCCAAGTCTATAATTTACATTACAAAATGTGATACTATTACTAAAAAATCCACCTCTGATCTCATACATTTCACCAAAGAGCTAAAACATCACAACTGTCAATTAAGATGTGCTTTGTGGAGTCACCCACATTGTAACACTTACTTAGTCCAGTTTTGAATCTGGTAATGAATTCTCTGTGCATGCACACATCATCCCATCGGTTTGCATCATCCCACCAGTACTGTACATCAGGTTTGCACCAGAACATTCTAAGCAATACAGCCCAGTATCCAATGTGCTTGTAATTGAAAAGAGCTCTTCACTTAAATAGTAGGTAAAGCTAGGCACTTCTGGACTAAGAGGGAGAGAGACATTAAGGCAGAAGTTATCAAAAAAACAGCTGCAAGCAGCAGAATTAATATTAAAAATTACCAAGATAGCAGAACCAAGATTTTTTTTCCCCCACTTTCACTAATGTTAAATATGTCTAAATATAGCCAAAGTATTAAGTGTTTTTTTCCTCAATAAACATCTCCGGGTAAGAATCTTTAATATTAAAACTGAGGAAAAAAACATTATGTACACAGTTTTCTCTTTTTCTCTTACCTATGGAGATCTGACATTGTTTATGCAGTCTAATATGAAGCTGAAACAGGATGAAGTGTAAATGAACATGCCTACTTTTGTTCCAATGGGTAGATGTGAATAAAACACAGGAGGGCCCCATTTGACTTGAGCTGAAGTGATGTTATATTCATGATATGCATTGCAAAGGTGTTCCAAGAATTGTATGAGAGTTTTATTTCCTTGTGTGTGAGAAGCTGATAAACAGAGCTGGTCTACAATAAAGCAATACATACAAGAATATGAAATGCTTTAAATCATCCAGCAAGGATAAATTCTTGCCTGATCTAAATAACAAGGGTTCTGCTGAAACACTCCATAGTACGCTGTGTGTGTAGCACAACCTGGCAGCAGCTCCTGCATAAAACCAGGAACATGGGAACGGGGTGGTATTGCATCCAGTGCCTCACAGGAATTGGAATCCAGCTTTTTGCCCCCACACCATGACTGAATTCAGTCACAGTAAATGAAACTCCTTTTTGGGTCTGTAACTGACACACAGTGTAGCAACCTCAGAACCACCTTGTTTTTGATTTTTCTGCCAATTTAGTGCAGCACCGTGAGAACCTTGTCACTGGGACTATTGGCTGCCAGTGAGTTGCAGCTCACCTCTTCACAGTTCGAGGTGAGGATTAGGAGAATTTTCACTGGGGAAAAGAGAATTATTGCTGGAGATTAATTTAATATGGTGTCAAGGCAAAAAGAGACAGAAATAAAGAAACACCACTTAGGATAAGAGAAGAAGCAGAAAGAAGCAGAGAGAGGGGAAAAAAATAGAGAAGTGACAGCTCACAGCCGAGCAAAATTTTGCCTAGAATGGTGCAACGGCTGAGCATCCCAGATTTGGGAGACCTTGTCAGTCAGGAAGGGAACTGATTCAACTGTCATCTGATGAATGGCAGAACAGCAAAGTCAGTCAAAAAGTGGAATATTGTTAATTTCTATCTCAGTTCCTGTGAAAAAAGCAGATTTTTTTTTATATTTCTTTTCGTTAGCTATTAAAAAACTATAGCTCAATTGCTACTGAATAAAAATCATAAGAAATGTGGGGACCAAAGAACAACAGAAACAAAACTCCATAAAGTAATTAAACCTCAGACCTACCCAAATGCTGACATCAAATGTGTAAAAGTCATTGATAGTTCTGTGTCTCATGGGAAACAGAGACTGATGAAACACAGCTGTGTTCACAGCAATTGATGGCATACATCATCATTTCCACAGCATTCACATTAAATTACTTAGCAGCTATAGTGCCAGTATAGATTATGGGATAACCCAGTTCTTTCTTTTAATCTCAGGCATCTGGAATTTCAGGGTCAGAGGAACCTTTCTTCCTTCCCTCTTTTTTTTTTTAAGTCAAGATAGATAAAGTAGTAATACCAAAGGCATGAGGATACCAAGTCTCCTCTAAGCAATATGTATTCACATTGCACTCAAAAATAACTTTTAGAGTAATCCTGAATTTTAATATATATTAATATCCAACCGCAGGAGCACAGGAAAAGGGAGAGAAGCTTAGGCTTAGACTAACATGAAGTTCAAAAAACATCCTGTAAAGGTATTGGCAATGCAGCATCCTTCTATATGAACCACAGCTGTGCAATTTGCCTATTTTCATTACATTAGCAGAGCTAGGAGCCTCATACCCTCAGACAACCAGCTGAACTGACAGAAGGTCTAGATGATCCCTTCTAACCAGAACTAGATGGTGCTTAAATGCAAGACCATTCTGGACCATATTAAGTTGATCCTGGAATCACAACTGAGATGCTTAAACACAGGAACTCTAAGCTCCAAGAGATTTGGCTGAAATCCATCTGATGTGATTAAAACTGGGCAGGTTCTGTGCTTGCCAGTTCAAGGATTCAAAGGTAGGCTCTGTATCTAAAGGAACTTTTACTTTGAAATCAGATGGCATAACTAATAAGCACCATGATTCTACTGTGGTAAAAAAAAGAAAAAAGAAGAAAAAAGCAAATGAATGTGCATTTAAAAAGGAGGCCAGATTAAGAAAAAGAAAACCCTGTATTTGCAGTTCATTGTTCTCAAAAATTGAACTCACCATGATACCTAACTGAGTAATAATATAAGGAAGAAGCAAGAAAGTAAAGAGAATGTATTCCAAAATGGGCAAGGGGTAGTTTAATCTAACCACAGTGTAAAATGTGAATAGTAAAAATAAGGAACTTGTTTTCAGCTCCATTTGAAATAACATTTTTGTAAACTATTTACAAAAGGTCATAAACCCCCTAATTTAAGTACTAGCTGGTTCAGTAATAAAGAAGATAAACAATTTCACCTAAAGTGAGTGAAAATTGTGAAGATCACTAAAGAAGCTTATCACTCAAAGCAGATTCTGGTTTGTTGTTTGGTCATTCTATTTGTGGAAAGGGAGTTCACATTTATGAGTTTCATCACAGTATTAAACTACAACTCACTGTCCTAAGCATAACAATTTTAGAACATTTCATATCAAATAAGGAAATACTCTGAAGTTCCACTCAGCATCACATGTTTAATGCCCTCAGTCACTTGAATGAAAAGAAATAACTAAAAAACAACACAATATATTGTATTTCTTGAAACTTTGTTTCAAGGTATTTTTGATAACACCAAATGTCTGTGGCCTCACTGGTTACAGGTTGTGTTATATTTATTTCCAGGAAAAAAAAAAAAAGTAAAACACTGCATAGCACAGGTACGATTTGAACTTGAGATCTGATAACATCTCACTCCAGTTTTCATTCTGAACTGAGAGCCCTTTGGTGCTCCAGCACCTCAGTTAGGAAGCTGCAATAATTAATCCAACACCAGCATATCCCAACAAGCAGACCTTCCAGCCAAGGATGGCCAGATGGCACTTGCTTTGCACAATTCATCACCTACTGTAGTAGGTCTGCTTGCAACAAGACAGAACCAGGTAGCAAATAAGGAGAGAGGAAAGAGGAGCAAGAGTCCAGCATTGTCTTCTGGGGTGTCTCAGAGAGAAATGAATACAGCTGTTGGGCACAGGTCATTTATTCCCCTTCCCAACATCCTACAGCAAACTGCTACAAAAGGGCAGGACTATGAGGGAGGAAAAGTCCTTTCAGGCCAAGCTGAGATATTCTCCCAATATAAAGACAGTGCCTACCCGGAAAATACTCTGAATGTTGGGTCTTTTTCCAGTCTTAATCATCTGAACAAAATCATATACTGTAACTAATCATTTCAAGGCAATGCTTCATCTGCTTCAGCCTGTCTCAGTTGTCCCAGAGCATTCACGAACCCAAATGATCTAGAGGAGCCAGAACACATTCCATCACTCCTTGAGAATAAAATAAACTCATTGACCTATTGCATCTGTTTGCACACATCAGAAAATGCAGCTCTGCACAGCTTTCCTCAGAGAGAGAGGAAGCAGCCTGGACCATTTCCCTGGCTGGGTGGCAAGTTTTAACACTCCCCACTTTAGCCAGGTTCCAACGTGGCACAATGACATTTCTGTTTTCTGTCAAGGCCAGATGTCTTTTTTTTTTCTTCTTTCCTTTATTCTCTATGTTTGGATAAACACCTCTCTTTCCTAGGAAATTTGAGCAAATATTTCCCTACCTGAAATATTTGTTCTGTGTGAAATGGCACTTTTCAAGTCCCTAAATCCCAGTTCTAAACAGGAGTCCCAAAGTTTGGTTTATGCAAGTGGTAATTGAGCCTTATTGCACTGTGATAAAGCCATTCAGTAGTCATACAACTCTACAGCAGCCTCCTATATGACTGGTTTTAAGTGTGATTGCTTGTTTTTCTTGTTGGTCAGATGCAATTGCAGAGCCTGGAGAGCAGTGATGTATAGCAGTAGGCTATATTTTTATTTTTAATTCATTTTTGATCCTCTGGTGAGCTGTAGCAGAATGTGTATTTGCTGTTTTAGTTAGGCTGGGCTGGACTCCAACATTAGAAATATTGCTTAAAAAGAGCAAATTATTTTGTGCATCCATTTTTGCTGTACTTCCATGTGCTGTTGGAAACAACAGGATGAAAACTAGGCATAATTGATTGAGGGTTTATATCTCAGAGTAATTTGTCCATGCCTTGCATCTTCAGTGCTGTTACTCCAAGCACTGGAGTCACCACAACCAATCCAACCTTTGTTTGACCACCCTGGCAGATCACTCCTTTAAAGATCTTTGCAAAAGGTGATAGAAAAATTGCAAAGACCATTTGGCTTTCCTTTTTGTAGCATCAATAACAGCACCTTTCCATGTTTTCCAGGGTCAAGTACTTGACTAAGAAGTTACAGTATTTCTTAAATTGCTGAAGCTTCAGCTTCATCTGCCTCCAGGAGAAGCCTGCTGTGTTATGTGCCCACACGCCTCAGATGAGCCCAGGAGCCAAAATACCTCCTCACCTCCTGCTGCCCACAACTTGTTCAGCCACAGAACACAAAAAAGGAATGCAGAACTTTATCACCACTGCTGCGAGTGACCATGAGCAGCACGTATTCTCTCCTCACCCTGTATCTTGCATCCCTTAAGCCACATCTTTGAGAAACAAGCCATTCAGCGGTTCCATCTATTTTATTCTTTCTTCTTAGAAAGAAAGCATGGAAGCAGGTAACACTCTACAAGAGTATTTCTGATATGCAAATGTCTGCAGGGGCAGCTCACTTGGGTGGGCTGTCTCTGAGATGGGAAAATCCCCAAGAGCAGCTCTGGAGAGGCCAGCAGTGCTTACACAGGGAGCAAGACAGCAGCAATGGATATACAGTAACTGCCCTGGAAAACTCCCCCTCCTCCCCTGAGCATCTGCTCCGCATGTGCCGAACAGATCTTCTTTGTCTCTTGTCCAGCAACATGTGAACGAACTCGAGTTCCCTCAGGGAATGAAGGGATACGAGAGAAGGCAGCATAAAGATTTGTGCTGGAAGGATAAAAGATAACAGCCTGTCAAACTGCAGACCTTTAAAGCTTAACACTTTCTTTCAAATTTGCTCTCACACTGCTATCTACTGCCAAAATATTACAAGTTTGTGACCCCAACTTACATTTACTGCTTCTTATCAAGACATTTCAGATGAAAAAAGAAGCAGAAAAAGTACAATGTATAAACAGAAAAATTTAATTGGTTGGTTTGTATCATAAAATATCATGAGATCTGTTCAATTTTTAGCAATTACAACTATACAAGACAGCCTGTGGACTCAGGCAAACATTTTCATTGGTCATTTCTTTGGAGAAGTGACTTTATTATTTCTCACACATGCAAACCTTCCTCAGCCCCCTCAAAAAGTTTCAATTCACAGTTTAACCCTGATAAATTCAAAATGCCAAGACATCAAATCTTGTGTAGTTGACTGTCCCAGCCACCTAATCATGTAAACTTAATACAATTTCATGTAGAATAAAAGAGTAATCCAAGGTCACTCAAAAACCCCATGAACTTCAATGTTTGAGGTTTATTTAGCTCAGGGTGTCCCCACAAAAGAGCTGTATAAATGTTCCCAAGCTCCCTGTAATGGAGTTGGCTTCAGACAAATATATTTAAGTCAGAGCAGGACAACTGCTGAAAAAAAAACCAACTATTAACACCTAAAACATATCAGAACAGTATTGTAACAAGACCATGTTGGTTTGAGATCCCAAGTCCTTAATAATTCCTTAATAAGATATTCAGTTGGTAGCATTTGCCTATACTGTCCTCCTGAAGTCAGCCTCATGCTTCAAATTTACAGTGCACACAAATTTACCTCAGTTTTCAGACTGTAGCATGTGTTAAAGCATTAGCATTTCAGATTTTGATTTGAGTAATTCACATGGTTTCTATAAACAGTTTTAATCAGGGGAAGAAAATATGGCCTGAAAACCATTCTTTTGTTACTCCTTGACATGAAAGGCAGCAAATGCACATCCTGACATAAACCATGTTACTGAGATGAAAATCTTCAGCTACTTCACAAAAGGATTGGGAAAACTAATACACATGCCTGAGATGTAAAACGGTGGCACAATTTTTTAAAATTACCTGCAAATTGAATCAATGAATATACTTGAATTTAACTGTATAGTACAAGTGCATTGAAATGTCAACCCAGTCACTTTTCAGCTGGCAACTTAAACAACCCTGAGACAAGATAAATACTTCAGAGCCTGAGAGGCATCTCACTTCAATTAGAAGTAATACAAATTATCAGCATGAGCACCACTCCAGAGAAAAGCAAAAAAAATGAAGGAGCAGTGGAGACAAAGCAGGAATTTGGGAGAAAGACAATTTGGAGAGCTGAGATGGCAAGTCCAAGAAGTGCTACTCTCCCCATACCCTTGTTTCTAGCTGCCGCCTGAATTCTTTGGCTTCACACTCAGGATTTCCAGGGGATGGCACTGGCAAATAAGATACACTTGTGTTGCTGGGAATCATCCCTCTGCTTGCTTTGTCTGCCCCTGGAGCCTGCCCAAGCTGTGTGAGACACTAAAAGGTTGGCTGCTTCTCACACACATTTCTGACAAAGGTGGGTGTAATACAGGAGTCTCAGTTCCTACAGAGCCACCTGTGACCCTTCTGGGGCACCTACAGAGGAGCACCCAGCACGTGTCTGAGCTCACCTGGATCCTCCATCCTTCAACCTGCGTCTTTCCTCCTTGCAGCTCTCTCCTCACAAAGGCCACCCAGGAGCTGACTAACAGGAAAATCTATTAGCTGCTGCTCACCTGGTCTGGATTTTAAAAGGTGAACAAGAGGGTACATTTCCTATTACGAATCCCCCATGCTCTCCAGTCCCACGGGCTGCTCCATTATTGCATTTCTTGTTGAGTATAGATCCACATTTTGATATTGCGCATGATGGGAACTCTCCTGGCTTTCTGGAATTCATTACGACCTTGATCCACTTCAGGCATACTGGTAAGCATGAAACAATAGAAAGAGCCTTCCAACTGTCACCTTGCATTTGTCATCAAATATGGAATATTATGGAAAAACTTTCAAGAGGTGAAATATATACCTTCCAAACTGGCAAAATAAGCAAAGCATCACTTCATCATGTTTAACTAACTCTCAGGTGTCTCCCTACACCATTTACAGTGACTTGCAGCTAGCTGCAGTCATCTTGTCAGAGGGGTTTTAAGCTTTATCAAGGGTCACAGCCATTCAACCAAAAATTCCAGTAATTTTGATATTATTACAGTTGCAGATAATACATTTTATCACACTGTGATAAAACATGCATCTTAGCAGAGTATATGCCATCCACTTAGCCTGCGGTGCATCTTTTAGTACAGCTAAATCTAGTAAATTGTACCAGCTCACTGAAGTGTGACCAATGGAAGTTCTCAGGTCTGCTATAGCACCTATGCAAAAATCTGCTTTATTTCATCTGCAGTTCTATCAAGACTGCTCTCTGGATACTTGAAACACAGCCATTGGCTCATGTTCTGAAGTAAAATATAGGTATTGCTGTAATTTAAAATGTGCTAGTTAGAATATGTTTCTAAGTTTAATATATGTGTTAGTTATAATATTATTCTGTGTTTCAATGCTGTGGAGTTTGCATTGGCTGAAACCCAGAATGGAATTTTTGACAATTTCTACCCAGATAGAATCACCGAAACAAATTCAAGTGATCTGCATAGTCAGTTAGATAAAATCAGTAGCCATATAAAAATAGTAAATAACTGATTCAGCAACTATTCATGATGTAACCATTTTTAAAATTAAAAAATAAAAGTATTGCTGCAAGTATTTTTTTCCTATTTTTTGGTGGTATAGAAGCACTAATATCAACAGTCTCTGCCTCTCAGTAATAAAAGTATGGGCCTATGTATCCACATATTAATACTGTAGCATTTGAAGGTTCTGGGTCTTGGCTAAAATGAGTCCATCTGTTGTGCTTCAAGTAAGATATTCCCATAAAATACAGATGCAATAAGAGATGTACACTTGCAGTCTCATGGTTTGGAGTTTAAGAAAAAAAGTTAAACCTTCTGCCTTGAAGAAAAAAAATATCTGAGGCAAACCAACTGAGCACAAATGGCTTCATCTTTTGATGTTGCTGGATCAAGCATGCTTTGCTGGTATGTTCAGAATCAAAAGAAACATCCTGATAATGAGACATAGTGTTTTTGTGATCTTTTTTGATTTCCTGTATTAACATTAATGAAATAAAGAAGGCAACATCTGAAGTCTAAGGTCTTCATTCTTGCATAGCACATAAAAAAAAGTCCTTTGTGGTCAAAAGAAAAAAGAGAAGTTTCTTATACATCCCTCAGACAAAACCCTTATAAACTTGTTTTGTGATATGCAGACCTATTTCTCATTAAGTTTAATGTTTTCTGCTTGCTTTCCTCATCTGTTTACTAATGTCCCATTTATGTGAAAATTCACATAACTGCTCAGGCCATTTGCATTGCTCGTATCTTCAGAACCTGAAGCTGACATGACACATAGGTTTATACTGACCAATACACAACAGGAGTTTCACCTGGTGCTTGATCCTTCTATAGAAGGAAGTCTTCTTAGCAATTCTCTAATTCCTTGACCTCCCAGAAAAATTGTTTTGGGAAAAATAAAATCTAATTAGTAATCTATATCAGATGTGGTTTTCTTTTCCTGAATATCAACAGTGAAAACCATCTTCCCCTCAAGTAAAACAGAGTTGGAATATGACTTTGGCAAGTCCCCCTGCTCTGTATATCACCCCTGAACTAATTTCAGAGGAGTTGCTGTTTCTGGTTTCTGTTCATTCCTGCCATGATGAAAATACAACTGTTCCAATTTTAAGAACAGAAATTAAACACCAGAAATTTAAAAACTGTTCCAACTAAATGCTTTTAGAAATGTTGAAAGTTTTCAGTGCACTGAAGCACTTGGACACGTGCATAACTTTAAAGGCAGGATTTGATCGCATTGGTTTAGAACAGAATTATTCCCAAACTGGAGCTTTAGGTATATGTAACTTTCCTCTGATGTGAGTCAGAAAAACACCTTCTTTGACTTGAATTTAACAAGATACAGGAAATATGTGCTTAAAGGCAGTACCTTCTGAGCTGGCCAAAGAAGGCAGCCAATCCTGGCACAGAAGCATTCCTCATTGTTTAATGAGTTTGTCTGTGCTGGAGAAAGAAATTACTACTTTGTATGCAGCTTTGAGGAAAAGGGTTCTGAGTGCTACCATGGTCTGGAGGAAGTGTGTGAACCTCCTGTTAGCCATTCAGGATGTCACAGAAAAAAATGGGGCCACAGGCAGTTTTCAGTCTCAAACTCTCTTTGAACACACAAGTCAGCAATAACAGGCCCAAAGAACCTGTGATCTCTATGATCTCACCTATTCTGCCAGGAAATGAAACCCACCAGGGCAAAGTTACCCTCTCCAAGCACATTTCAATGAGTAAAACTATTCTGGGTCAGTTTTATCTATTATAATGCCTACCAATGGCATATTTGAGCCTGTACTGAGGACCCTAAAATTGGATTTGCCATCTTATTTAACCACTCCTCATTTTTACTCCTCCTTGATCCCCCACACCTATCAATTTTGCAGCCAGATATGATTATGATCAGGGTACAGACTTTGCAACGCTCAAATTGGAAAAAAAAAACCCTTCTTGTGGTTGTTGTATGATTATGTAAATTATCCCTACATAGGTTTGTATATAGAAGCATAAGATGCATGAGATATGAGAATAGATGTTAGTTACAACTGCTTCACTGAATTTAAAAAACAAATCAAGGGACTTCTACAGAATTTACAATCTTTTTCACATTATGTTCTCTAAGAAAATTATTTTTCACTTAGCTATTAGAACCGTTACAGTAATAATAAATGTTATATGACCACTGACTGGACCAGAACATGCTGGAAAAGGAGCATCAGTCTTTATACTTTCAGTTTAGTTACTTCATCATTTCTATGAAAGTCTTATTTTTGGGTATCTAATTTCTCAAAGCTCATGCCTGCATAAACATTTCAGCTTCTTATTAATATAGCTGAGCTTATTTCTTTTTATCTTAATATATTCAGTACCTCAGAAGGCGCCACAGCTGGAATGCAGCTCTTGGATATGATCTTAAGTGCTTCAAAGGGAATGAGAGAGGTCAGCATGCCTGAAAGAAAAGATATCGCCACTGTCAAGGACCAAAGAGATTGTGACAAGATGGGGATACAGAAGTTAATATAGAAAACCAGGGGCAGAACCTTAGAGGTTCTAGTGGTAGCAAAGTTAAAATACTTTGTTTTCGGAAAAGGAGCCATGGAGCATATTCAAAAAAACAGAAAAAGCCTTCACAAGAGGCAAGTGAAGTCTGATAACTCATTGCAAGGATACAACAAAGAGATTCCTTACAGAAGCATGAATCAGCTTAGGTAAAATAAAAACACTTTGAAAATCAGTGTTATTTCTGAGAAACAGCCCACACTGTTTGAACATTGTCAAGTTCTGGCATATTTGAATAGTTAATTGGGCTGCTGTTGTGTGTGTATTCAGCCACACTGGAAGTAGTGACGTACCATAGGAAAATGCTTCTTGCAAAAGAAATGTAATGCATCAGGTTTTTTTCAAAGTAATATTAGTAAACCAGTGCAAATGAAATCAGTATTTGTCCCCAGTTGGCTCAGAGGAAACAAAATTCTAAACTTATTAAGAAAGTTCAAAGGAAACATGGAAAGGAAAAGGTCTAATGAAAAGGAATGTTTATATGGAGTTTCAAGTAGTTTGCGTCCATATACAAATATTTGTTCAGGGATTATTGTTAATGAAAATTCTTCTTATGGAGTTCAGCCTTCATAACATCTTTCAATTTTCCTGAAGTTAGCCACAACCAGAAAAGCAAGCATTCCAGATGTTTTTATGATGCAGACAGACATCTTATAGTAAGGTCACCTCATCCATTTCAGTTCTCTGTGTTGTGAGCCACACTTTTCTTGTCCCAGTCATTTCCTTACACAGAAGAATTGAGCCCCTTTCAGGTAAATAGTAAAAGACAGTGAAGAAGAACCCACATTTCCCACATCAATACTTTATATAGTCCAAATATCCACGTACTCGCACATTAACTCACCATCCTCAGCATGGGCAACAAAATTTCACATACCTCTGTGAAAACTTCATGTAACAAATGCTGAATTTGATAGTCAAGTGCAGTGACAGGCCAACAAAGATTGGTCAAGGGAAGACGAGACAGAGGAGTCATTTTATCATGGAATGAATCAAGATAGCATCAGTCATGAGGGCACAGCACACAAAGGAACATGTGACTGGTACCATCAGCGACCCAGAATCAACAGGGAAGAGACTACAATTCCGGAAGACCAAATATTCTACTTTCCCCATTGCTCCGCTAGTTTAGTCTTTAAACACATCTGGGGTATGTCATCCTCCAGCTACAGGCAATCCTCCTTGGCCCTTTTACCTGAGCCCAGCCGAGTTTATTTGTTATTGGTGTGATGCATGTCTGCTGCACCTGGACACTGGACTGAGTTTGTCATTCTTCTGCTTCTCAGCATCCTCCAAACTACATGCATGTTTCATATTTTAAAGGAAGACAGATTAATATTGGAAATAGGCTTTCCAAAAGCCTGTGTAAATACAATCACTCTATTAATATCATACACTTGGAAATTTGACAAAACTGCATTAAAAAGGAAAACTATCAAAAAGGCTGTTTCTAGTCAGAAACTGCATTAGCAAGCAAAGTTATGCCAGCAAAGTTCAATAAATATATACAAGGCCAATACACTAAACAAGTTGCTAAGCATTAAGTATGAAAATTAAAAAATGCAGCTTAAATCTCATACACAGAAATAAAAACTCATTAGAAAATGTTTTAATGTAGTTTTCAATTTAATTTCCATTAATTTAATCTAATTCATCAATTTCAGCAATAGATTCCTTGGGTTAGAGACCTC
The DNA here is from genome assembly GCA_036630365.1 of Acanthiza pusilla. NCBI lineage: Eukaryota > Metazoa > Chordata > Aves > Passeriformes > Acanthizidae > Acanthiza > Acanthiza pusilla. The sequence continues at coordinate 17,721,419 of JAXCHO010000164.1, forward strand.
AGTAGCAACATAAAAATCCATATGTATTCAAAAAGTCCCTTTTACAACAGGTCTTACTAGTTATCAAATACTATTTTTGGGGCAGACGTCCTTCTCCAAGTGATGCATTGGTGGTAAAGCAATACAACTCACAATCCAGATTCAGAACACACTGAAAGCTTCTGTCAAGGTTCTTTGCCTCATGACCAATCAATACTTCCTTCTCACATGATGACTCCAGAGGTACTGAATGGACACACTTGTTTCACCCTCTGTCCTTCTAGCTGAGAGTAGCTGAATTCTGCGCAAATCCCCAACACAGTCCAGTGGTGAATGAAGACTGCAAAGCATCCAATCACACATACACAGATATTATCAGCAGTGGCTACTCAGGCTTCATTGCAGCTTGTAGAGGATGGGAACTACTGGAACTGGCACTGAACCATCAGAACAGAGGAAGCCTGGAAACATCTCCACAAGTAACCTTTGTGAGGCCTTGCAGATCCTCCTCCTGCAAACAATTTCTGTGGGGAGAATGTTCCAAGAGCTGCAAATTCATGGGCCAGGTCCTTCTGAATGTTGTGACTGCTAAAATGAACCTGATTTCTTTTCCATAGCCCATTGAATTTCTTTTATTCTTAGGTTTGGACCCCAAGATAACTAGAAAATGCAGATGTCACTTTTCATTTATGCCAGAGACTGAATTTATCCTTCAACATATCTTAAATTTAAAAAAAAAAAAAAAATTTTCCAAGCTTATTTTCAAAGCTGCTTTAAAAAAAATGTTCTAAAGACTGAGGGTTAAAAAACAGTATTACTAAGTGTCACAAAATTTAGCACAGAAATTGCAAGGGTTACTAATCCTTGGTTTGGATGAATTTGGACAATGTCATTTATGTTTGATATCACAATATTTACAGGTTTTGTTTTACAGACTTTCACAGACTCTTGAGCAAAAGCTTCCAAAGCAGCAGTTTTAGATGATTTTATTTCAGCTAATTGCAACCTAGAAGACTATATTAATTTGGGAGGTCCACAGACAGTAAAACCCCTCCAAGCCTCTGGTTCTCACACTGAGAATCAATGCTCTGTGCTTTTCCTGACTGACATCAGGATTGTCTGGCTCTTACTTTAGAAGTACTATCATAGTTTTGAAGGCAGCGCTAGTAAATAAATCAGACTTCTCAAACAAACTTGCATTCTCTAGTTGTAAGCATCACAGTCGCTTTGTGAAAGGAAGAGCAGAGTGCCTTCTAGCACAACAGTGGAGCAAAGGTCGAATAGCAGATGGTCAGATTCCTCCATCAGTTAATTCAAAATATTTGTGCAGCATTTCAGCTTTGCTTGTTGACTTTACACCTGAGTATTGATCACAGTTGATTGCACTTAGTTCATAGTAGGCTGATCAGATCGTGCACTCAGGCTGTCCCTCTGCAGTGCAACATTCAGAACAATAATCCATTTGAACTGATAATTCCTTTGTAAATGAAGCCAAACCACGAGATCAGAACACTGTGATTGCGCAGAGGGCAGCGAGTGACACAGGTTATTTACTGATTGATACTTCCCTATAGTAATAACACAGCTTCCATTGGAAAACATCTGGAAACATTACAGTACAATAGTTCTTTTAAAATAATGAGGTCTATCTATCATTTGTATGACCAATGAATGTGAAAGAGCTTCATATTGTCCATAAAACAACCAGACTTGATGCTACTCACTCATGACTGGTGATTTCGCTTTGGCCAGGACAAATAGGTATCTGCAGAGCAGCTGCTGTAATCAGAACAGAGAGTATCTTCTCCAAATGGATGCATCTGCCAAGACTAGAGAGTGCACAATGTGGAAAATAGCTCACCAAAGAAGAGAACAAAGCCACAACTACAAAGGTAAATAAGTCAGAGAGACTTAGCTCAGTAAGATTTACAGGAGATCTTGAGCATGACTTCAACCACTGTATGCTAACTAATATCAGTCGTTGATTGTTTAATTATTTTTTTTTAATTATACCACTTCAAAGAATATAGGTAAGTCATGGTATTATTAATTCTCTCTCAGTATAAACCAGGTAAGACTAATGTGTAAGAAGAATTTGTTGCCATAAAAGATAAGCAAAGACACTCCTGGAAAAACAGAGGTGGAATTCAGCTTTTGAAGAACCTACTGCTCAGTAGTGGCAGCGACATTTCAGTAAAACTAGCCCAAATGCTTGCACTATTCATCACAGAAATGCTTCTTTCTGCAAAGAGAAGGGTCTATGAAGTCGTCCCAGTTGTTTCTATTCTCCACTGTTTCTTAACTGGTCACTCTCACACCTCCTGCTCCCTGCACACATTGCAATGCCTTCTGGTGAGGGTGAGCGGTGCAAGAATGGAAAACTGGAGATAGGAGGGAGAGGAGGAAACAGTGCAGATAACAAGGTGGAGAAAATGACAGCGAGGAACTCTTATAGTTGCAGAAAGGGACAGAAAAATTAGTGTCTGATGTGGCTCTGTATTGCTTGAGGCGAGTCAAATACACCTAGGTCTTTTAGTTGGAGAATTTCCTAACATCTGCCAAAAATACGGGATTCAATCTCAGATTTCACAGATTAGATTCTTTATCCAAAATACTCAGACTTGTGCAACATTAGACACTTTTATCCATATGAAGGCATCAAATCAAAGGTCTGAATTTCCTTTGCATCTCCTACCAAGTGCAATTATTTCAAATTGCTGGGATTAAACATATGTGGAAAAACAGTTACTTGGATCCAAAATATAATCAACCACTTCTTTCCATACATTTTTCCAGGAAAACTGAAATATGGCAAGTATTTCTCATTTACTATCCAAAATACCATTTCAAGAGATCCTTTTGCCTAGAATCTTAAGTTTAGGCAACTTTGAAGTTTAGTGCAGTCCTTCATAATTTCATCAGTATTTCCTTTATTGTTCAGCCTCAAATTTTCTCATTAGCTTTTCCTTTCTTTGTCTAGGTGTGGAAAAAATGATTAACCAGTCACGATTCCAAAAATGTAAGAGAAGCAATTTTAGAGTAATCAGAGCTACATGAGAAATGCACTGACTTCTATCAACCTCCAACCTACCGTTTCAGCAACATTGTTGTAACACTACATTGCTCACTATTCCAATCATTTAGTCCCTTCTATTAAAAAGTTATTCTGAGAGCCATAGAAGAAAATGAGGGAATTCTGTAGAGCAGTGCAAAGTACAAATGTTGAGTGAAAAAGTGGAGAGTACAGAATACTCCCAGGCATGCAAAAGACCATGGGCACTAGAAGTAGACAATTTCTAATTGTCAATTTCTCTATTTTTTCACCCAGTTTTGGGGGAAAGAAAGATCTGCTATCAACCATTTATAATGGTAATTATATAAAACACGATCACATCACCTTAGGGAAACCCAGCCAGGACCATGATGCATCTTCTGATACAGAACAAGTAAGGCTTTGTGAGGCATTGCCTGCTTTGCATAAAAACCAGCTCTGGGTAAGGTAAAGGAACCGCAGATCAAGGACAGCCCAGAAGGCAGAGTTTGACTTCTTGAGTCACGATGCTTTCTGGTGACTGTCACACTCCACAAGGATTCACTGCCACTGCCCAAAGATAATGCTTTCTGAAGAGTTCAGCTCTGAGAATCACTTCATGGCAAACTTGATAAAACAAATTGGCTGGAATTCACTCTCCCTTTTCACTTCAACCAGAGCAGAAGTGTCCCTAAGAGCACTCCCATTATTTGACATCAGCTGAACTGCACCACAGCCCTTGCTCACACTGTCACATGGGAGACTCAGCTACCCTAAGCAGCAAACAAGGGCAACAACAGGAGTTTGCAAAATAAGGGCTGGGAACCAATCTGTTTCTTAAGCAAGCAACCTCCTGTACAAGCACATGAACTACAAACCAGTACTTTAAAAGTTGCAATTTATAAGCAGAGAGATGAATTAGGCTAGTTTTTCACACGCATTACAAGACAGTTTCTCAAGCCTAGACTGAGGAAAGGGGTGAATGCTAAGTCTGAGGCCAGATGGAATATTGCCCTCTCAGATCAATGTAGAAAAAGTGTCTTTTGCCATATAAATAAACAGACGGGGAAAAAGAAAGCAAGTCTAATTATACCAACCTTTCTAAGAAACATTTCCAAAAATACTTATTGGCCTTATCCGGAGTGGAAAGTTTCAGAGGGAGCACCAGAGGTGTTTTATTTTAGCTTGGCATGAGTAGGGAAATTATAGGAATGATTTCTGAGTGTGGCAAATGCAGCTGCTTCTCAAATACATAGTTTAAGAGTTCTACATAAAGCCTTAAACCCTCTGAGAGGCTCATAAAGAGCTGGCTTGGTTTCATTTGAATTTAAGATTTTTTTTTTTAAAGAGCCAGTCAGATACTGTTGTAACAGAGCTCAAGGCAACATCATTAAGACAACAGTGGGAATACAGTGATCAGTTGCTCCCAAATATCACCACCTTCAAGGGCAGGCCCTCTAGAACTCCTGTTAAGATTGCACCAATCCAAAGATTTCAACGAACAAGAGCAGAAAACTTCCCAAGGATTATAAAGTCCCTAAATTCTAGTGAATGGATTTTCTGTATAGTAACAGTACAGAAACAGGGAGAAAAAATTCAGAAGAAGAAAAAAGTTAAATGCCTCATTAAATCTTACCAGACTCATTTTGTGAGTACAAGAGACATCCCTGTTGTGTATGAGCTTTGGGTGGGGACCAAGAGAGATAAAGAAGGTGGTGGTCAGACACGAAGAACTCTTCAGGGTAGAGAGAGATAACTTTTTGTTTTAGGGTAGTCATACTGGCCAGAATAGAGATGGAAGAAAAGGCTAATTCTAGGATGAAAAGGCTAACAGAAGCAGAAAGTTTCCCTATTTTCAACAGGAAATTCTCCATTAAGTATAAACAAGAAGAAATGAAAAACTGGTAACTCCATTTCTGAAAATATTTTGGCCGTTTGTGATGCTGACACAACCAAAGATGCTCCTGGAAGTACAGCTCAGGTCTGTCCTGCAGATTTACAGGGTGCTTGCATCTAGGGTAACAGATTAATGTTTAATACTTGAGAGACTACTGATGAAGATGGGACTTTACCAACATTCATTCAACATTCATCTCACATGCACCAAAAATCCCAGTTCCTCTGGTTTAAAATTTCCTGCACATATATTAAACTTCTTTTTCAGTGCGCACACACACTGTGTTTATGGTTTACTAGGAGATTTCCAACATGCCAGTCAGCAAGAATACTTCTTGTTGCATTTGTAATTCCTTTAAAACCTTGCCTACTATACCTGCATTTTCCATGACTGCAGGAACTATTTGCTACGCTGCTGATCTAAAGTCAAAAATACAGCTCATCAAGAAAAGAAAACCAGAGGTTCCATACATTTCAGAGATTTATCCCAAACCAGTACTCCTGCACAATGCAGTAGAACCATTAATCCTCATATTTCACAGAAAGATGAAAGATTGTGGTTTCCACAAAGTGCAGATGTCAACAAATGTCATCTCTGGCAAGCAGGAAGGAAATCATAGCTCCTGGACATAAAATATTTCACTGAAAATACTCCCTCCTATATAAAGCAAGGAGATTTTAGTTCAAATATATCAAAAAGCACTAAAATTGTTGCACAAGGGGTGTGAAATGACTGATACAATTAAGCCACATTCATTCAGTAAAGATCAAAAGTACCTCAGACAAGATCACATTCAGAAACAAGGAGAGCCTTTATCAGTAGGAAACATCATCAAGATGAAGAATAAATATTTTACAGTTATATTTTCAGGTGCATTCCAAGTGTCCCTCATTTTACATCAGGTCATTAGGGAAGGAGCTTTCTGTTCTAAAACGAGGTTCACAACATTTCTCATCAGATAATTTTGAATATAAACAGTTTAAATCTTCATGTGTGATAACATAAAAAAAATAAATATCCTTAGGGTATTGCAACTCTGTCATATCCCACCATTTGCAGCTCTTCCTTTGGTTTCAGCAAGCGATGGAGCCGGCTTGAAGGTATGGGGAGTCACTGATTATCCTATCTTTTGAGAAAGTCTAGAATTTCCCTACTCTACAGGAACACTTTACAATAATTAAAAGAATAATCTGCATACTACCTCATTTTTTTTAGAAGCAGAGAGAACAAAAGAAATTAATTAACCATAAAAAAATTTAAAATCATATATTTCACTGAGTGTCCCTTTGATGTTAAGGATGAAGATTAACTAGGACTAGGCATATCAACTGCTGAACTTGTCTGCTGTGACCCCAATGCCTGTGCTGGGCTTCTTACTGCTGATTACAGGTCAGTGATTTTCCTCTTAAAATTATGTTTTTCCAGAAGGAGAACGAACAGTCTAGCTATATTTTATGCTAGCACTCAATCCCCAAGTCACTGGTTTTATTTTCAATCTATCGGTTAGAGAATTAACCCTCCCTGTTTTTCTTCAGGACAGATAATAAGTAACTGTTCATACAATGGTGGTAATAATAACCAATTTCTCTGGCTCTGCCAAAATGAAATATGTCTGTAATTTCCTATTTTCTGAGTCCTCTTTTTCTCCTGTCTATCCAAAGCATCAGCATCAGCTTTCTTCACTGCTTTGTTTCACAGTTGAGGCTCTGCCAAGATTCATCATTTCCTGCTTACACTGCAATCTAAACCAGACCTTTTAATCAGATTCTCTGTTATGAATATCTTTCCTTTTCACTTTTACCTAAGACTCATGAGCCCAGAGAATTAGAGAAGTGATGGTTTGTTTCCATCTTCTCCTCTCATTTCCTTTCTTTTACCACATATTCAAACATGATTTAAAGGTGAATATAAACAAAAATACAGAGAGTGTATCTGAATTCACACTATTTTTATACTAGCTGAGGGCACTGACTTAAGTCAGCTTCTATCCAGAAATTTCTAGCAAGGATCAGTTGAAGCCATCAGTTCAATATAGAATCTATCAGCTACAGATCCCAAACCAAAAGACCAATATTTCACATTAAAGTATTTTTAAAAATAGGCTGCCACTTATTAGAGAACTTTTTTCCCAAATTCCTTTGCTAGTAGGAAAAGAATGAGAAATATGATTTCACCATAATTTCATTGTTACAAGAATTATCATGTAACATAGGAAAATTAATCTAGTTATTATAAGCTCCAAGTAGCACGTTTTCTTATAATATTAATTCTTTGTCATGGAATAGAAAAAAATGAATTTTCTATATTCCACATACAGCAGTTTTAGCATAAACAAAAAAATTATGAAACCATTGGCATAAATCCCTCCTATGTAGGCTTCTGTTATCCTCAGTAAAACATGGTAACAGTTCTGCTGTCAGCTTATGTCTTGTATTACTGGTTAATAAATATACATTAAGATAATGTTGTTAACACAACACATACCACAGTAGTGGATTCTTTAAAAAGCATGAACTGGTATATCTGTCATTAGCCCAACAGGAATGGTAGATGTGATTTTCTACAGGTAGGATAGTGCTCCACAAGCTTATAAGTAGTCATGTAATTAACTAAAGACAACATGGGGTTAACAGAAAAGGAGTCCCCTAACATTTTTCATCTTATAAAGTCACATGTTAGAAGCTCTATCTCCTATTAACTTCCAAAAACCTGCAATAATTTCAAGGTTTCTTTCATTAATGATATTAGTGATTGAATGGCTTAGGAGATTGGCCAGAGCTCAGTGTACACAGCCCTTTCAATCCAGAGCAAGCCTACCTTGGCTGTCTGAAGGGCAACTTCCTTGTGCATGGCTGGGTCACTCAAAAACCTAGCCTTTATCCCTTGGCATAGAGCAATACTTTATAATGGCTTACATATTTCATTCTTGTTGATACAATTGCTGCTGCTTGCGTTAACTGTGTAAATGTTTCATGCTTCTGTTTTTATTGTTTTTAGAATATGATGCCCCATCCTTCACTCGCAAATTTCACAGATTACTTTTTGAAACTTTGCTTCAAGTGGAACTCCACATTCAGAAGATGAGCATTTGAAAGGGGCTGGAGCCTAAATGATTTCTATGCCTCTCACAGCTCAAGTTTCCCGAGGAAGCTGGAAGAGGCGATGCTTGTTAAAATCTTGATACTACAGAGAAAGGCTCTAGGACTCTCTCCCTGGCACCACAATAATTTCTAAATACAAGGTCCTTGTGTATTACAGACTCAACTCCCTATTCTCATAGCTCACTGTCTAGCTCACTAGAGAAAGAAAACAGGATAATCACATTATGTTTAAAAGAACAATTTTTCTGAATAAGCAACAGTTTTTGCATTGAAACATCTCGAGGTTACATTGTAAATCTACTAAATGCTCTTGGAACTGCAGCCCTCTGGTTTCTAATCATTTTGGAGAGGTGCAAAATACTAACCTTGGGGTTTTTCCTCACCCCTTTCATTACAGATTATTAGCAATTAGTATTTAAGCAATTCACTTTTTTATGGCATGCTGTAGACAAATTCTGCATCTGACCCCATAATACAATGTACAGAAGGTGGTATGTTACCAGGGGCCTGGAAGAACATGAGACCAAAAAAGTGAGAGCTTGATCTCTGGAAGGCTGATACATATACTACCAAACATCATAAAAATGGACAAATTATATAGATTTAGAGTTCTTGTCAAGGATGCATAGTCCCAAACTCCTCAAGACTCATTAAAAATAGAGGAAAGAAATAGTCCTTTTCTAAGAAATTTGGCTTTCCCAGCTGTTTGAATGGATTTGTCTGTTTTGACTGTGCATTTGTCCTTAAGGCATCTTGTGTTCCTTCAGTGCTCACTGGTCATCAAAAATGGAAATGCACCGCTACAAAGGGAATAATAAAGTAAAAGTACAGTAGCAGTTAAGCTAGAAGTTCTTGTCTGCATCGAAAAATTACTTTTGTAAGAGAAAGCAGATTTCAAAATATTATTGCCAAACCCAATTATTTTTCCAAGTTTCTCTTAAGAGACAGAGAGCTTTTTAAAGTGGTTAAAGTATTAAATAGCTCCGATTATAATAAACAATATACGCTGACACTAAAGACATGTATGACATAGTAAATGGACCAAATTATATTAAAAGATGAGTGGTTCTTTGAAATCTCTTTTTCCTTTCATATCAAAGCCCAAATAAATGCCTGAAAGAAGCATTTCCATCTTCTGCAAGGTGCATGAGAAACTCATTCATTTCCTTAGAAAAATCCTCTCATGTGTAAGAAGTACAGCATTCACAGAGCTCAATACATTTATTAATTCCTACAATTCAATTCATTAATATGAGCTGGCAAAAACTCTTTTCATGTTACAATATGCATTAATACACAGAAGTCCCACAGATACTACAGCTTTATCAGGGAATGATTTAGCCCAGATTTATTTGCTTGCAAAATACACTAGCTATTCTATCTGAGAGACGGGAAAGTCATGCCATTACATTGGTCTTTTTATCTTCATTAAGCATTCTCACAGCTGCTATTCATTCACAAAACTTTACTGGGTTAATCTCAGAAGTTCCTGAAGCTATCTTATTTTGGAAATTTCTAGAAAAACAAATTACTCAGGCACAAGTTAATTATACAAGCAAATGTTTTTTTCCTAATGAAAAGACATGGCCAATAGACATAGATTACTTTGATAGTATTAGTTTAATATGTCAAAGTAAAATGTCTTGCAAGATCCATGGCACCTATAATAGATGTTATCGACTTGCAGTTCCAAAACTGCATTGTCTTCCCTAAAGAATTATCTAAAATTTATACTCTATTCAGTGATGAAACAGCTTAAATTGGCTTAAGCAGACAATAGTTTAAAAACAGTCTTTTCCACAGTTCTAGAACTATATTGTCAGCTTGGGCTAAAGGAGGAAGATCTTAGTCATATTGTGTTGATCCCTTGCTGTGTTTAAATGTAAGCATTTTTGGATAAAAAGTGATGCACAGTTGACAATGCTACAACGTCTGTGATATTAGGCTGATCACCAGGTTTCATACAACTCACCAAACTCTGGTGCTTATGAAATGACAAAAATTTCTGGGGCATGGATTCTCTCCTGAGATCTCACCTGAGGAAGCTCCTTGAGACAACTTCATAATTTAAGCTAATATTTTTCTGTAACTCTGTGCCTGCAGGAGAATCTGAATTATTCTCTGTGCCACTTACTTCTTTGGAGGGCACTGCACACGTAACCAGTCAGACATCTGAACTGGCTCCACACAGGATTAAAACACTATTTGTTTTAGCTCACTATGTTTCAGTACGTTTAAGAAAGTCCTTAGATTATGTGAAACCATCTCAAATATTCTAGAATTAGTTCTCAGAATGAGAGTTGCTTCAGCCCACTTTAGCTCACTGTCTTTGACCTTGGCCAACAAAACCACCTCCCATCATATAAGCATGCCTGTATCTTCTCTCCTTCTGCCAAAAGTATTTTTTGAATCTCCTCTAGACCCTCTTAGAACATCTGGCTTCTTTGTTCTGCCTTTATTAATTTTCCACTTATTCAAAACTCCTGCCTGCAGATAGGAAGCAAAAAAACCTTGGCTTTCTGAGCCCATTGTCACAAGCTATTTCCATCTCAACAGCTAACTTCCACAAGGTATCCCTGGTCTGCAGGGAATGTGGTTAAGCCCTGGACAGCAGCATCAGAAACACATTCAAAAGAGATTTAAAAAAAATTAAAGTCTTATAACTCCATGAAGTCAACCAGAACACACTAGATACACACAGATTCTGCAAAGTTATCAAAGTCATAAATACTCATATGTGGGAAAGTTCAGCCCAGAAATGCTTGCACACCCTTGAGAAATGCCATTGATTTCCTTCCCAAGGTTTTTGAAAGCTGTATCCATGTGGGCATGAATTAACACCAATTCATAAATAATGAATAATGAAAGACAATTTAAATAAATTATTTGGAAACAACTTACAAGCCAAAAGCTTTTGTTTGAAATGTTTTCTCAGCAATTTCAAACCAAAGAACAAATGTGCTGCACATAAATAGACTGCATACTGAAAAAAAGGCAGCATTTACATATTATTTACTACAAATGGACCACCCTTCTCCTGATGAAACTCTTGAAGGGCTTAGGATAAAGTGAACTATTGTGCCTTTTCAGCTTCTTCCTTATGGAACAAGGGAGCATTTGTACGTGCTTTAAGCAAAGAAAACTACGGACCAGGTTCCAAAAGGAGCCATGAAGAATCAGACTGACTGCATGGAGACAAAATAAATAGACAAAGAATCTTTTTAAGGTGCACAGTTTCCAGCTGAGTAGAAAGAAAGTCTGCAGGTACACAGTCTGCAGGTACACACCTGTGTTAATGCCAGTGTGACATTCAAGTGGATATATGTGCGCCTCACTCAGCCTCAGCACCAGGTACCTACAGGAAACAACCAAATCAGGCACATGTGCCTGGCTGGGACACTGGAATGTGGATAGTGATGAATCCTGATGTATAGAGTGTCCATTCAGCTCCTCAAGCATGCATGTGAAAGAAATACGAATTTCTAATGTAATATACTGTTGCTGTATATTAAAAACATATTTCCAGCATTTAGAATCTATTGTAAATGTAATGAGCCTGCCATTTTAAAAAGTAGGAGTAATGTATTAACAATTCTGCATGACACATGTGCTTCCTACAGACAAAAATAAAACAGAGTTGACAAACAGTCCTAACTGTCTCCCTAATCCCTCAACAGCTGGCCAAGTAATGAGTGAAATTAGTGAAACAGGACTGGGCCAAAGATAGCAGAAGAATGTAGGTAATGGTAAGGAGGGTATGGATGTGCTACCATGAAAAAAATGGAGTAGCACATGTGCCCCTTTTTTCTAGCTAAGAATTACGTGGGTACTCAATAAGATCAATGAAATTGTCAAAAAGTATGACTACATCCATATATTCTCCCTATCTCTAGAGTGCTTCAGTAATGACAAGGGATAAATTTTAGTAAAAAGAGACTCTGACTGAAAAATTTCTGTGCTTTTCAGAAATTCCCTTAAAAATACAAAACTTTAGAAATGGGATATTATTTTTCACTCCTATGGGTGAAAAACACAACCCCAGTTTAAAAAAAAAAAAAAAAAGCTTTCTCCTTTTTTTTCTGGAACAGTGAGAAAGCTATTTGGGGCAGAGCCCACATTTATAAAGATTTATGAAAGAGTGGAGAAGGAGGTGTAAACCAAATTAAATGTTTTATAAGGAACATAAGGCAGGCAAAGGAATACACTTTGAATGATAAAGACGACAGTTCACCATCAGTTCTTTGGTGTTGAGAGAATATTTGAACAAGGAAAGACTGGGAATCATATCATGGAAGTGGTAAACTACACCTCATAATCCACATTATGAAGTAGGATTAACAATAAATGAGAAGAGAAAGAGAGGAGCACCAATTAAGATGCACTAAGATGCACGCAGAGTTTAGCAAGCTCCAAGTCTTACTGTTTAGGAACCAGCTGCAACTGGTTGCTTAAAAATGTAAAAACACTAAGAATAAATTGCTGAATAATTCTTCTGAAAAGAGATGATTTTCTGATTGCCATTATTTTTATGAGCCAAGTTTTATACCATATTGTAGATCATGATATAAAATGCCAATTAAAAGAAAACAAGAAAATAAAAAGTCAATTCTCCAAAAAACCAACAACCAACCAGAATAAATAAAGAAAACCCCCCAAAACAACTAGACAAAAACCCCCACTGGAATGTAGGAAAAAAGTGAAAAACATCTCTTTTTTTTTTTTTTTTTTTTAGGGGATATGAAGAAAAATGATGGTTAGTCAGATGATTAAATTTAAAAAAAAATACAACAACCTTGCTCCTTGTTTGCCATTTTTGAACATACCACTTTCTTCACTAACATTTAAATTTGAAACAGAAATCCGAAATTAACTGCATTAACAATAAGCTCATCATAAAGATAGCATTACTTTCTGAATATTCTGCACCAAAGACTAACATTTTGGCATGGGCAACTTTTTCCCCCACTTGGTTTTCTGCTGAGCTGATGAACTTTTAGAATCCCTGAAATCTGACTGCAAATCTGGGGTACAAGCTCACCCACCCTGCTCTTGATGAACCTGCAATGTGCTGTTTACCACTCGGGGCTCACCATATGCTGGTATTTTTGGGTGATCACAGACAGACACCAAAGTCTATATGAAAAAGATTGGTGTATCATATGTAACAGGATTGTCCAAATAAAATACCTTAAGATTTCAATTTTATTTCTTAAGATTAAGTGATCATACACAACTGTGTAACTGCTACACTGTTGTACCAATTACATTATTTCAATGCTATTTTTCACATAAACAGTGTTGACAGAAATGTATACTGCAGCCCTGAGGCTGCAGAAATGTGCAAACTCCCAAATGGAGCTCTTATTTTATTCACATTGCTGTTTGATTAATTGGATATTTGGTTCCTTTTTTTTCCTCAATCTCCAGTATTTTTATTTGTGCTTGAAGTACAACCCCAGCCATATTGTTATATGAGAAAACAATTAGCTCAGGCAGGAAGGTGATTACACAAAATACATCACTGTTGTAAACTTCAGTGTTTGACTGAAGGCATTTTATAGCTAGGAGCTATAATTTTCATAGGTAAAAGCTAACTTAAAAAAAAAAAAGTTCCAGGAAAATGCAGTAAGATAAAGTGAATTGAGATTCTAATTTTTTCATTGTTGCCTTGTTTATGCTGCACAAAGCCTAACAAGCATCTATTGAGATCATTCTACTCTATAATTGCTTTTGCTACCATGAGATTAAAAAAAAGTTAAAATATGAATTTTTATTTTGTTTTTAATTTGAAAAATGTTAGTGTAATTTTTCTCTTATTCCTGTATCCTTAGGTTCTACAACAGTCTCTGAAATCATTGAAAGACTGCCAGTAAGTGTGTTGAAAGTTGGATGGGATCCCATATCAAGGACTTCACTTTACTTTGATTAAGAGGAAACAATAGATTTATGACTTTGGTTTCATATGTTGTGTCAGTGTCACAGCGCATGAAGAGCAAAATGCTAAATTCAGGTTTTTTGCATTATATACTTAGCAGGTGACTTTGAAATGGAGGATTGGACCCAAAATCCAGTAGATCAGTATCCTAATATTTACAGTCACCAGCACTTCATAGAACAGGCTGGTCCAAAACCCTGAGTAAAGTGTGTTGGGATAAGTGTCTGCCTCCGAGATGGGCAGAGAACAGACAACAGCTCTGGACACCTACAGGCACCATCTGCAGCATCTGCTCCTCTGTCTCAGCCCTAAGACAGAATCTAAACTTAGGAGCTCTTTACACTGGCTTTTTTCTTCCTCTCTTGTACTCAGATCTTTGAACCAACAGCCTTTCATTCACAAAAACTGAAGTCCACTCCTGCTGCAAAAGACAGCCTTTCAGAGACTTTAACAGATTTAAATATTTTCTATAGAAGAGGAATGCTTTCTGCCTGCTACAATAGAGAAAAAGTTAGACAAATTACCAAATGAATAGGGAAACCTTTCTTAAATTCACTCATTAGACTGAGAGGATTCAACCTTATACTTTCCACCTCCCAGCAAAGTGTCGTAGCACCGAAGTTAGGAGCCAATGGGAAAAGAAGCACCATCTGCCCACCCCTTTAACCTGGACCTCTGTTTAGTAAAGAACACATCCAGAGGGTTGATATATATAAAAAGAAAAACAGTAGCTGGACCTATAGATAGTAGTGCTGTGTCCCAGTCAAGGTTCCCAGGATTCCATACTCCCAGGATCTTTTCGTCCATTTACTCTTTCATACAAAATTGCAAATAATCTCTGGAACACGGAACAGAACAAACAGAACTTTTACAGTTACTAAAACCAGTTCAGAAAAATAATTTTTCATCTATATAAAACATTCCATTCCTTTTTTGACTCTCACTCAATTCCTGCTTTCTTTGCCTTATTATGGTGGAGTTCCCAGTCTAACCACACATTCTGTTGTTATTTCTTTTCATCAGTTTTGAATTTGCTTCCTTGAATTGTCATGAATGTGCCCTTGTTGCACTACTCTCTCTGAAACCTTTTTTTACTGTTTTATGGCAGCTTTTCCCCTCTTGTCTAAGGAAACAATTCTAGCCTTTCCATTTTAATTTCTTTTACTTGCACAAGTAATTTTTTCCACAAGATAACTAGCTCAAAGAATGATTCTAAATGATACAGCATCATAGGTTTCCATAAAGGCCTTTAATATTTTCCATATGATACTTCACCCTTATACATTCTAGCATATATTTTAAAACACATCTGCACACTAAACTGCCTGCAGCAACATCTTGATGTCCCTAGACTAACAAACACAAGCCATTAATACGTGTATTGAATGCAGCTACACCTTGTTATAATTCTCTGGAAAATGGGAAATAGTGCTTGATCAGATTCATTAATAAAACCACTCATGCTTATACTTCTTGCATGTTTTGTTTTCCTTCATCTCTTCAGAAACTAAATTTTACCACTCTATACTGTACTACTACACTCTGCCTGTTGGTGTCTGTCATTGAATTCAATTGAAAAACATACTGTCAGCTTATTATGCTGAATATACATCCATTAGGAAGTGTAAATGGAAAGCGAAGGACAGTCAATTAACCCTCTTTTATGTATAGGCTGCAAATGTTTAATTAAAAGCAGAAATCTGCTATGGAATAAAGTTGCTCCAGAAAACAGAATAACTGAATCCCAGAAGTAATAGAGCTGTGTTCTTGTACACTGGAAACACACAGAGTAGGAGGACTCGAGGGATAAAAGAATGGTCTGTGCCACTCTGGGACTATTCAATCGTCAAAGAAATTCCTCAGAAGCCATTACAATTGTGTTTGCGGACCCTCTTCCACAGGGCAACTAAACAAAGAATCAGGCTAATAAATTATGTAAAGCATATTCAGCTGAAATTGCATGTTCAAAGATATAGGAAAAACCCAAATATTCAATGGAAAATGGTGAATGACATGAAATCCTCTACAAACAGGGAAGACCCACTTGTTCCTCAGCTGCTATACACAACAAAAATCTCTGGAGAAGGGGCACTGATCTAATACATAGGAGGTATAAAATATTTCTTGAGTTCAGAAAAAATGAAACAGAAGGAACTAGTGCCAAGTCTGCCCTTCAGAGTCCTGGAGCAGCATGCAATAAATGCCTGTACAAAGATTGAAGTGAGGCCTAACTTGCACTCCCTGCTACGTTCATAGGTGGGGAACAGCAAGAGTTCTGAGCTGAATTTGATAACTGTGACATAACTGTGTGTATTACTGCAACAGCAGTTTTTGTAAAAATTTGAGGAAAGGCTTAGAAGAAAGTGCAGGATCTTTAGGTCTCACTTCAGCTGCTAACAGCAGTTCCCACAAAATCCCCACTGCCATGAGCCAGAGCTTTAACTGAGGATGTATCAGCTCCGGCTGGAACAAAAACTATATGGAGCCATCTTTAGGCATCGCTCTTATAACCATGCACACCATTTTAACATGCTCTCAAAACCAGAAATAAACATTTTGTTTACAACCAATTTTTGCAACTATCCCAGAGTCAAGACTAGACAGTGCCCCCAAATTCTGTATATTTAGAACAACCATCATACATGAGAATTTTCTAAACTCTCTGTGAAGGATGAAATGCCTGATGCATTCCTGACCAACCAGAAGAGTTGTGAGCATCTATGGGAAAGGTGTGTAAAAGAAAATTATTCAGTCAGCTGGTGGAATTTACAGATCCATAAATGCCATTGAACTCAGTAAAACAAAAACCTCAAAAAGCTCCCCAAAAAAAAAACCAACCAAAAAAAAAGCTCCCCTTCAGAACACTACACATGCTGCTATGGATTCAGGTCAGTGACACGGAATTAGATTAACAGTGAAAACTTTTGAAAACACATTACTTGGGCAGGTTGCTAACACCAGATTCTACTTGTATGATTTTGCTTGTGGTTAGTCATCTGACATACAGATAAGTAGAACACAAATTAATAAATCAAACTACTGAAAAATACAAATGTAAGAAAAACAAGATAAGCTGAAGAGAATGCACTCAGGTTAATGTCTAAAGAGAGTGCAAGACCATGTTCTATTTTACCTGAGCTACTCAACTACAATTTGGATTACTCTAAAACCCTAAGTAGGCAAGACAATAGGTTTAGTTACAAGCTATACTGCTGATACTTTGGTCCTGTGCCCCATTTTATTAATCTACCATAAATACTGAAATTTCATTAAAATCTCCATTTTCTACTCTTTCCTAGAGCTCAGCCAAACAGGCTTGTGGTGCCCTGTGACTTCTGCTTCTTGTGCTATGTCTTGTTTCTACTCCGCCCCCCCAACAACTTATTTGCTTATTTGTCCCCACCTTGTTCCTCATTAATGGAGACTATACAGGTCTGTTTTCAAGGAAATGTTACTGATAAAGGCCTGGATCTGACCAAAATGAGGCCATTTGTTTCAGAACATAATTCTGAACAAATCATAAAGTTTAGCTTTACAAGAGTTTTTTTCCATTACACTTGACCAGATTTGGTCCTAAGCTGCAGAAGGTGAATATCAACTCTAGCACTTAAGAATGTATACAAGATTTTGATTTTAAGATCCATCTCTAACAAATTATTTGTTGCACACATTTCCCTCAAACTAGCATCAAACCCAGAAAACATCAGATAAGTGTGCTGTACTCATTCTCTCACTCGGGGAAGCATCCACATTTGTTCTTGGCCTTTCATTACTCATATCTTCTGATGAGTACACATCCAAGCAGATTTTGTTCTGAAGACAGGATACCATTTATTAATGGAAAAGCAGAGACTTCTTAGTAAGTGAGGAGTCACTGTTTCCTGAATCTTCCTGAAGTGTCATATTTGCAGACACAATATTCTTTGAAAAAAGGAAATAGAGTAAAAACAACAGCTGCAATGACAATGAAAACTTTTGGAGTTGGGCAGTTGCATTGTCTTTATTTTGCTAAAAAAATTTTTGATGAATCATTACTAGTTTTAATTTTTTTTCCAGTGTGACTAGCAGTTAGGCAGACTGAACAGGAAAATGGATCTATAGCTGCTCTCATGGACCAGACATCTTAAGATATAGCTAAGGTGTACCCCTTGTGTGAGCTATTTGTTATAGAATAATAAAAGCATTTGAGGAGTAAAGGTGTTGGTTGCCAAGAGAATGTTTCCAAAAAAACTGGAATGTCACCATTTCTACACATTTGTGGTGGTATTCTTACAAACTGGAACATCAGTTAATCCAACACACATGAATTAGCCAAAGGAATTAAATATATAATTAGAGGTGGTTGTGTAGCTTCAATAATTCAGGTTATTTGATGCAGGGATTCTTAGAACTGGAAAATTATGTACAGAGTACTTGTTTCACTGAAAAAGATGCAAATCTAATGACATTCTGTACTGCAGATTAAAACAGTTTCTTGAAAAATGTAAATAGAATCTTCTTGTTTCATGAAATGATGTAATACTCATTGTTTTGGTTTTTTTTAAACATAAGATAAGTGATATAATCAAACTATAGAAGAAAATTATCTGGCAAGAACTTATTAGAAAATGCTGTGTGTCAATTATTAGAGCAGATTTGCATTTCATAAGTGGGCTAAATTTTGTGAAGGATAATTCCTTGCCCTAAGCAGGTTGTTTCAAATAAATATGCCTACGACAGGCAGCAAAATGGATGTGCCAGTGCCTCATCACACTTGTGTGCTCTGCAGAAGGATGGCCAGAAATTTTTTCTTCATAATACTTTCCGTTCAACCTGCCACGGTTAATTGAGGGACGTGCTATTTCATTATGTCTTTCTTCCTGGCAGCCTCCACAGTCATTGCACACAGTAGCTAGAGACAAATGGAATAAAAGTTCTGGAATTGTGAATAAGAAAGATGAACAATTTGTACATTAATCTCTTCTTCTCATGGTAACAAAGAACTGAAGTATTTACACACACACACACACAAAAAAAAAAAAAAAAAAGGCACTTTTATACCAGTTCCGTTTCTCTGCACATTGAATAATGTCAACCTATTATGAAAGGTTTTGTACTATTCAAATAGTAAATGAGCTCCAGCTCCTTCCTGGAGTTCATTATTATATAAACTTGACTTTTATGGGGGTCCAAAGGAAAATAAAAGGATTTTTGAGGAAGAGATGCCAAATTCAGCTGGAGATTAGTATGCTTTATTCCCCTGCTCCTATTGTACATGGCATCGAAGAAGAAACTCCTAGATCAATTGCAAAATGTGGTTTGTTAGTGAGGTTGGACTGCTTACAGCATGTAGCATGCGAGTCATGACTGTGAGAGGAAAAAGAAAAATACAGCCCACAGAATGTGGACACAGAAACTGTTTTTCCTTACTATAAAAGTCAGTCCCATTATTGCCATGACAGCTACTATTTTTTCTTTTGTTTTCCTGAACCAAATCTTCAGAAAGATCATACTACTGATGTTTAACTGCAGGCAACTTCTTTTTTTTTTTTAATGGAAAAATGGTTCTTGTTAAAATGTAGGAACAATTTCTCACTTCAACATCTAGATAATTAATACATGTGAGGGGTAGAGCTCTTCAGAATTATTATTTAAATAAAGAAAAACCTCAATAACAGGATTTAATCAGGAGAAACTATTCCACAGTATAAAATATATCTCATCACTAAGACTTTTTTTCCGCTACCACTAGGACTCTTCTAAATTTTTTGCCCAAAAATATTTTGGCTAGAATATTTCAGTTCCACTTTTCCCAGTTATGGTTCCCTTTAATCCAAATCAGACTTCTTTGCCCTCCTCGGAATTTCCATGTAACAAATCCAAATCTCATTCGAGATGCTTCATGTGGGAAAATGGGTGCAGGAAACAGGTGGATTCAGAGTCCTAATGTGCAGCAACATGGATAGAGGTTCTGAAACTAACATGAACTTTGTGCAAAGAAGCAAAGAAAATATAGGTACATTTACATTAAAACTAAGAAATAGCCATTTTGATCTTTTTAACAAAGGAGAAAACTGAAGAGCAGTGCTCTGCAGGTGCCATGTGTGCTCTCACAACAGCTGTCCATTCAGACTCAGATCCAGCTCGCTTGTGAAAAGCTGCTGTTTCACTCAGTTCCCAATAAAACCACAACACATCCTTTACATGATGGGGGGCACCAGAAACATTCCCACACCCCAGTTAATTTCCTTGAACACAGGGATTTCTGTTTCCTACATCTGAATTGATCATCTCTTAGAAATGTTAAGATTACCACAGAGAAAACTACACTTCATGTGTTTCTTACGTAGTAATATATTTGCCAGCATGATATAGGACAGTTTTGCAAGAGGGCAGAGTTTAATTCCAGGGTAATGTGGCACCTTACACTGTCAGCCTAAGACAGAACCATGTCACCAAGTACAGAGCATGACGGTTCCTATGCCTTTTCCCAATCTGAAACCTATGTTAAAAGGAATAACCAGAGATACAAGGATTGTACTTAGTAATAGATGATATATTACATATTTCAAAGAAAGTTATTTTAGACACCTTCCATCTAATATGTCCTTCTCTCTGAGCGCCAGCTCAGATGCTCAGCACTGTGCCAAAGATTATTTATGCTGAAGCAGAAGTCCACAAAGATAAGACAACTTGAAGTACTTTATATTAATATTTGAATGACAAGATCCTGAATTCAATCTACTGATACACTAATACACTACAGATGTGGTCTCAAAGAGAGTAAATGTTATTTATTTCTCACCTGGAATAAATTTTTTAAAATATTACAGTATATTAATTTGGTACTTTAGCCAACTAAAGCAGGAACCGCTGTACAAAATAAGGAGGAGGTACCAATTCAAGAGGCACAGGATATGATTTGCAGTGACACGAAGCAGTAAAAAACTTTATGCATTTCCGAAATTAGGACCACCAACAGGAGAAACACAGGGGATGCAAGTTAGGAATACATGCTTATAGGAACTAATATACTAACACATTCTCATACAGGAACTAATCAGATACACACATAAAACAGGTGAGATTTGTGAAGATCAGACCATAGACATTATGCTTATTTACCAGGAACGACAAAAACACTTTAGAAGAAAATACACTAATAAATACACGACCATGGGGATGCTCTGACTTATGGCATCTGGCTATTGTTCTTAAGAGATAAGATGGGGTCCTGTAAATCCATCACAATACTTGAATACAACTGGCAGGAGCAGAAGGACTCAGAACATGACCCGGTGTTGAAAAATAGCCTTGTAAATCTACAGAATGCTTTTATCACCTTTACACATATCAGCATGATGGACAGGACTGTAGTGTTATGCATATATTTAAAACACTTTTTAGTGCCACTCAGAGGTCCTTCTCACTGGCTCTGAGGTATTTTACCAATTCTGTCTTCAAGAGCTCTACAGAAAACGACTTTGAAATCAACTTGTACCTCCCTTTCTACTGTTGGAGTAATTCGCAAAACAATATTACAGCATCAAAAAACCTAAAGACCACCCCAATTTTACAGCCCTGCAACTTCCCCCTTCTCCTCAAGACCCCCTCAATGTTTGATGGCATATACAATTACAAGATCAGACAAGACCCATGAAGAATTCATAAAATGAATGTAACATGTCTTATGTAGCAATATGAAGCCATTCAGTAAAAGCAGATGTATCAACAACATAAATGCAGCTGTTTGAAAAAATAAGACAGATTTTTCTCATTTCTGACCTGTTAGCTTTACCTGGCAAAAGATAAGATTTTGTAAAGCACCGAAGGAACTAAAGGACACTGTTGATCAAGAGAGTGGCAAAAGAAAAGGACAGATAGAAGCTTCCAAGTCATGAGCATGAACAAGATCCCAACTAGGAAAACTAGAGAATCAGAAGACTTTTCTCAAAACGAAGATAAACCTGGAACTAGCACGGCATCACAGCTACACATTAAAGACCCCTTAATACAACTTTTCTGCATTAATAAGATCCAGGCCAATCTCAGCAAAAGTTTTTTTTGTTAACGCAACTTTGATTCAAAGCAATTGGAAAAAACACTGTGGTTTCTCAAGCTATTTAGTCTAGCCAAATGTGGGCAGATCCTGCTGATAATAGAATGATTTAACTGAAATGAATTTCTATAATCAAAAATAAACTAGGCTAGAGAGCTCCAGACCAGTCTGAATGAAAGAAAACTTTAAAAACATCAATTATTTGTTGCAGCATAGTTAAATATTAATGCATCCTCTTCATATTCCTTCCAGTCAATCACTTTAAAAATGTCAAAAGATGGGGTGAGAAAGGAAATAAAGTGTAATGTCTGGCTAACTTCCCCTCTGTGTCATATCCAAACACTGAAAAGGCCCAAATAATTTACACAGATGCAAGAGGACAAAACCTGAACTTCAGAAATGCACAGCAAAATCCAGGTTTAGGCTAGACCCGAGCCCCTCTGTGTGCTGTCCTGCTGCAGCAAGCCTGAAGGACAGCTGCTTGGTTTGGCTCAATGGCACAAAGAGAAAGAGCCACCTTTCCACCACGCCACAGGAATCACAGGGGGCATAAATGAAAGCAAGAGCAGAAACCAACAAACCTCTCCTGGCACACCAGTGAAGCCTCTCCTCACAGGCCAACCCCCCACATCCTCCTGCACTGCTGCAGGGAGAAGTCCTGAAAGAAGATGGGAAATGCCTCTCCCCAGCTGAAACCTATCCAGCCTGACCTGCAAACACACCTGGCTACTGTCCTGTAAACATTTTAGAGGTTTTTTGTAAACAGCTAAAGATTCTTTCTGTGTTCAGACTACAGTATTTTCCCCTCTTCCCCCATCTTCCTAAATCAAGCCTACACATCCTGGGAGCTCCGAGGAGAGGGAGAAGATTGAGCAGAAGTGTTTAAGGAGGTCAGTGCAGTAGGGTCCTCTCTCCAGTATTACCTGCTAGGAGTTATCACACCACTCCTGCACTTCAGAAACCTCGACAGTTTCTCAGAGATGTTTGTAATCAGGTCAGCCTCCTTCAGCTCGCTGGGTACATCACATTTGCAGGAGACAGTATCTTCAAAGCATTCCTTACCCTGTGAGCTATTTGGCAAAAGGAGAATGATGACAACTCTTCTTCCTCTGGCTAGTCCGAGAAATCTCTGTTTCCTTTGCTCTTTAGATGTTCTGACCAAAATAATAATGAAAAAAAAAAAGTATATTTGAATTGCTCCAATGCTCTTTTCTTTCACCTGCAGTATCTGGGTAAAATCTAAAGCCTATAAAGACATTTACAAGGCATTTTCAAATATATATTTTGTCATATATAATATCTTCTAAATCCAAATATTGCACAGATTAGCCTATATTTTCCTAGTTTTCATGTTCAGGACTGTGTGCTCCAGCAATATTCCCAGTAACAGCTAGTGCCCTGAAATCCCTCTACATGTGGAACAGACAGCTTTTCCTTCCACAGTCAAGTCATAGGAAAGCAGGCAGCAGTGACATGAAATTTTTACTACCCTGGCCATCTCTGGCTTCCAGCAAATTCTCTGTATGTATGTCTGAGAGGCATGAGTAGATGGCAGGTACCTCAAACCAACTCAGAGGCCATCCTTTTTCCTTAGCCAGGAAAAACACTTCAGTTCCAGCCTTCCATTTGTCTTTGGCCACTGGGACAAGCTGCAATTTTCTTCTACAAAGCATTCAGAAGTTGCCTGCAGCAAATAGCCAGGGATGCCCCTGGAAAGGAGACGAAAGTACAATGTAACAGGATTTTTATTGCACTTTACCTCCATCTGCTGCCTTCAGCAGTGCTGTCCTCACATAAACCACTGCCTACCCCATCATTTGCTGCCTCACAAAATCAAAGGCGGAAATATCTTCCTGATGTAGGTCTCAGACTGCCTGTCACTGTAGAAACATCTCCAGGACTCAACCAGATGGTCTAGAATAAAGTAAAAATTAACGAGGTTTGCAGAAATACAAAGTAATGCAAAAAGAAAGGAAGAAATGAAAACTAAATACATCTGAAAGAGGTCCATTTTCCCTCCTTGTGCAGCAATAATGCTTAGATGAGACCATTGAAACATTACTTGCAGTGAAGTGGAGAAACTACTCTTTTGTCACAGACTAAAGTTTATTGTACCAGCCTACATATTCAGTTTTCTGTGGCCATTCACAAGCAATAAACATCTCCTCACCCTGAAGGATCTTCTGACATAAAAATTACATTTGCTGAGTCTCGGCTGACACTGGGAGTGACTTTGCCTTCTGGATCACACTGAAATTGCAAATTCCTTCAGTTTAAAACACTTTAACAGTCAACCAGGCCACATTCTTCCTCAAGTGTCATTTCTGGAAAATGACAGGTTTTTTTTCCCAAATGCACAAATACTTGAGCAATACTCTCATGTTAAGCAGTGAGGACAAGTTAGGTTCTTGCAGACATGACACTGATCACTAAGAAAGAAGTCATTATCTTCTTTCTATATTTCCAATGTCATCTGTCATCCTTAATGCTTTCCCCAAAACCGTTTTTGTGCAGACATTACCATTAATAATAAGTGCCCTCCTAGCTCTGTTTACAAGAATGCAAAATTATTTAACTACAGATCATTATTATTAATATAGGATACATAGGTGCAGAAAATTTGAGCTGAGCTGAGCTGAGCTGAGCTTTCTTTGGGCTTTTAATCTTTTCAGTGACATTTTGCCTGAACCAGACAAAGAAGCATTTTATATTAGTTACTTTTCTATTTTGAGGAGAAAAAATAAGTAGCATAGACATAATGTTATGTTGTCTCATAACAAACTTAGCAGTACATTTTGCCAGATATTTTATTCTTTTATAATTCGATGCTACAGCCAGTTGTGCACTTTTTTCTTTGAAATCTTGATTGCATTGATTATAATGAAAAGACTTCCTTTGGAGATTTTGGCTTTTTTTCATCAATTTAATCTAAATTGTTTAAGCCATTTATTTAACACACCTGGCAAATAACATAACTAATGTAATGCTTTCTCGGCTAGAGATGCCAATGTTTTTCCAATACAGAGACTCTGTCTTACAGTACAGTTCATGTAACATATAGACGACTTAATCATTTTTGCACCATTCCTTCAATGTCCAAAGTTTACATCTCACATGGATGACAGCTCTATTGTCCTTTCTTTCCATATTCTGCACACATCTCCATAGAAACAAACACTCATTTTTATTAGCTATAACAAAGCAAATATACACACTTCAATTTATGTCCAAATTCTTTAGTCAGAATTGACACATAGTCACCATAATCCTAAAATCTAATAAATGCTTTGAACAAGATAGAATTAGTTCCTGGTCTACCTGCCTGTCATGGTTTAAGCCCAGCTAGAAAGGAAGCACCATGCAGCCACTTGCTCAGCCTCCCTCTCTCCCCCCACCTCAGTGGATTAGGAAGGATAAGCAAAGTAAAGCTTGTTAATTGAGATAAGAACAGTTTCATAATAAAAATAAAGTAAAACACAGGACTAGTGGTAAAAGATAATAATAATGGTAATATAAAGGGAAAAACTAGTGATGCACAATGCAACTGCTCAACACCCACTGACTGATGCCAAACCCCCTTTCCAGATCCAGGCTGCCTGCCCTTCCAGGAGACTCCCCCAGTTATACACTGGGCATGACGTGGTGTGGAATATGCCTCTGGTCAGTTTGGGTCACCTGTCCCAGCCCTGCTCCCTCTGTTTCTTTTGTGTGCCTCCATACTGGCAGAGCATGAGACAAGGAGAAATGTCCTTGACTCAGGATAAACATGACTTGAAAAAACCAAAACATCAGTGTGTTATCAACACCAGTCTCATTCCCAATCCAAAATACGGCACTGTAACAGCTACTGGAAGGAAATTAGCTTAGCTGAAACCGGGACACTGCCACAGCCTTCAGATCAATTTTTCTTTCTTCTAATCACACTATCATTTTCAAAAAGGGTTTTCCTCTTCTGCTTTAAAGAAGATAATAACAAGCAACGGTGAAAACTGAGTATGGGTTAAATACCTCCCATTTACGATACAATTACACATAAAACTATCCCATAATTTGTGAACTGTTCCATCATACATGTTTTAAATAGTATCTAAACCTGAACAACATTAGAGTAGAAACAAGTCGAATTTTTCCAGTTTCGGGAACAGCAGGAAAAGGAAGGTACAGCCTTAACTCTGCTCCCTGGAAAGCACAGGTATAAATCACTCCTTGACACAGAAAAGGGAGGAAACTCCTTGGCATTCTAGACATAAGACTGATTGTGAAATAGATATAATCACTAGAGGTTAACTGTAAAACCACAGGGGTAAAAAACCAACAGCATGATTTTCAAATAGACAGCATGAGATAGATGAGGTATTAAAACAAAATCCATAGCTAAACAATTCTTCAGAGGTTTTGTTGCTTGGGAGGCAGGTAGGTTGTTATATAATACAAGGCACAATTATAGATATTTTTGACAGTGAAACTAGAATAGACCCAATTAGAAATAGTTAGCTGGGGTTTTTCTTTAATAGAAAAATCTGTAAGTATTGACATGCACTTCAAATGTCATCAATGTATTTTTAAAAAGAAGATAACACTATTAACAGTTATATCTATTCACAAGTGCTAGTAGGAAATACTAGCACGTGATTTTGCTTTAAACTAATCCTTCAACAAATAAGCTGGAAACATGAAGGATGCAATTTCACAGTAGTGTGATAAAATTAATAAACATTTAGCTATTTTATTACTTGTGCTTTCTTCTGCGCAATTCCATTTTCAAGGCAGGGGAGAAAAGATATGAAGATAACTGACATATTTAGATGGCCTGAAACACTCAAAATTATTGTCAATTATGATTTTTAGGTCAGCTTTCCACCTCTTGCATGCAGAAAACGATCTCTTTTACCTGGCTTTGCCACCAAATACATTCTTTCTATCTGAATTACTGGGGTGTTCAGAGGATCAAAGCTAGTCATAAAGGTCTGTGTTCCTGCAAATCTGATGTTCATACATTTTACTTTTGGCACATGAGTTGTGACATAAAATTGGTAAGAGGGATGAGATACTCCACATTAAATGTATTGATAGTAATGTATGCACTTCAAGATTTCTACATAATAGTTTTTAATGGACATAGTTTGGGAGAAATTAATGAAAAAACATAGAAAATTATCATGTAATTATGATTATTATGTATTATTTATAGTCTAGCCTCTTCTTGTATAGCCTTTCCTTATATTTAACTATATTTGTGATATTGAACACAAAAGAATTTATGTTTCTATATTTAAGTGCTTTTGTTGTTAACTGTGCTTTTACTTAGACTTTATCTTTTTGATGAAAAAAATGAATAAAATCATCGTGTCATTCCATTATTCTGAGAAAAAATGTTCTGCAGCAAGGTAAGTACAGCAGAAATGGATCAAAAAGATAGCTTTCATATTAAATCCATTGTTTTATTCCTCTTGTTATAGTATATCTAAGTGTAAAAGCATCCAGATCCACAAGACTTAACTGAAATCAGGCAGAATTTAAACAAGGAGTAAAATTTGGAATGAAATGGTCTTTTTGTAATTGTTTGAATCTCAAGCCCAAAACCTCTAACCCTGAAAATCATGAGGAAATTGGGTTGTATTTTTGAATTTAGAATTACAAAGCCTGTTCCCATCTGAAATGCAGAGGTTGAAGGTCCTGAAGTTCCGAAGAATACTGTCAGGAAGATAATACTTGAAAGGTTTCTACTAATGAATGAGATTGCCAATTATTTTACCTAACTTCCTTAAAAGTTTTATTAAAAGATGGAAAGTACTGTCTCCCAGGTAACAAAGATGGCAGTAGGTGAGATGGGCCATTCCATTGAGAGGCATTAGACCAAGTTGTGTCTCTTCCTTTTATATCTGAGGCTTTTCAAAACCCAGATTTCTCCAGAAACCTCTGTCTCACTTTCTGACTCCAACCTTCAGTGAGTTTGTAATTTCACTGTCCTGAGTTTCACAGTGATACAAATATATATATTCGGCCAAATATTCCATAGCGTGGGGGGTTTTTCCATATCCTTCAAAAGCACCAGATGTGGAATACTGCCAGAGATGAGACACTGGATTTTGTTGGGTACATCTCTAGTCTCACTTTCTGTTTCAGAAAAAGGTACTGGGTGTTGGTCTTCCCAAAGCCCTCAATATTTAACTGCTTGATTATAACATTGCACCAAGATGATACCACTTCAGAAAAGCAAAAGGGAAACCATAGCCAGAGAATGTTACACAGGCCAGTCACGTACAGGAGATGTAGAGCCTTTCAAAGCACTCACACCTCCAAAAACTGGGAATGTATTTAATGGGAGGAATTTCAAAACTGCTTCCAGAATGTCAGAGACAATTTCCTTGCTGAGACAGAATTGAGAGGAGACTGAATGTGCATGATGAATTTAAATAACTTGCAGAAAAATATATTGGCTATTAATTCCACAGGAAGGTCTTCATACTGAAAACCTCATCCTGAGATGCAAGAATTGCTGACTACCTACATCATTTTTTTTCAAATCAAAGAAACAAGTTACAGATTTTATTTTGGTTCAAAATACCTGAGACTTTCTTACATTCCTCAACCTACATTTTAAAAAAAATCTTTACCTGCATTGTCTCTTTCAAATACTCTGTTTGCATATTACTTTATCACAGTTTGAGTTAAAGATAATACAGATAATAACATACAGAACAATTTGTTCTTCAGCCAGCGGTATGGCAGATGTGAAACTGGGTTAAGTTGGACCTATTACCATGTGTTCATCTCCCCTTCACATCATCCTAGGTGTTCAAAAACTAGTAGGCTCTAGCAAAACATCATTTCTACTGCCTGATTTTAGGGCTGGTATCCCAAGAACCATATGCAGAAAATAGAATTTTCTAGTAGCCAGCATTAGTCAATAAAGTCTATGAGCCCATGGCAAAAACGTGAAGCACACTTGATCTTACAGACTCAGATGGAAATTTATATCAATTGAATTCTTGGCACCTGGGCAATCACTAAGTTTGATGTCATAAAACCATTTTCCCCTCAATGCGGCCTGTGAAAGACTGTGGGAAAAATTCTTGTGCCTCACAGATCACTGAGGAATAGTGCTCACCTGGGTTTCTGTCATGACAGGAGCCTCCAATGTTGCTTTTTTCCTGCCTTGAATTGATGTCCTGCTTGGACTGAAATTCTTTATACAAAGTGGTTGGACTTGAAAAGGAACATTTGAGTGAAGTGTATCTCCTGAGATAAACCAGAGATACTGCAAAAATATTGTTAAATTTACTTCTAAGCTAGAAGTAAAATCCATGAAATCCAATCTACTACAGAATATAATGAGCAATATCTCCTCATCTTCATCTTTCCAGGCTCCTGCCAACTTGTGATCCTTCCTCCATTCCCACATAGCATGTACCCAGTGTCCTTGTTGGATACTTTGAGGTGGCAGAGAGCCAGATAAATAGCTGCAGGTAGGGAGAATTCATGGCCACCAATTGTCTGGAAATAAAAATGGTCCCATTTGGGAATGCAGCCTATGTGACAGCGCTTGCCATGAATGCATCCTATTTTTCAACTTATGTTGAAACACTGTGCAGAACACTGCACAGTTTAAATAAGGAGCTGTCTTGATGAAACCCCGCTAACTTTAAAAAACCGCAACAAACTAATGGACTTGCTTTCCCAGAGCGTTTGACAATGGAACAATTTCTGTGGCATTGATTTCTTAGATAGGATGGATGCTTTCCATTTCCTCAAAAACCCTAATGGCTTAATGGTTTAGACATTATTCATTCCTCTCTGGATTGGGCTGGTAACAGCCTAGTAATGTGAGATCTATTAAGATTCTCAAAAAAAGTCCTGGATTTTGCATTGTTAATTATGAATGCATTTGGGCTGAATAATATTCATGATACGCTTGGAGATTTTGATGTGGAAAATCCCATTAATAAAGAACAACATCTGAGACCTTGAAATATGCAGCGAGCTTTTTTTGCAATCCCCAGAGCACAGAAAGCCTTGAATGCTTACCAAAGCGGGTGATGCACGTCTATTCTGTCTCCTAAAAACACTTCCTCTTTCAGATTTACAGCCAGTAAGAACACAGAGCAATTTTGATCAAAAGGAGCGGCAGCAGCTGTAAGGGAAAAGTGTTCATTTCTGATTGCCTCATCTGGACTAGAATGGGATAGTAGAATAATTTTATTACACCAGATGCAGTGGAGGGCTTTATTTCATTTAATCTGGAGAACAGAGGAATTTGTCACATAGAGAAAATGAAAATAATCTTGTTCTTCTTGCCACCACCCAGGCATGATGGTTATTGGCTGAGTTCACAGAAGGAGCTGGAGTTTATGATGACTATTTACTAACTTTCTCCTGCATGACTGTCCTAAGAGAGCTGGTATTTTTCTACACTCCAGAGACATCTTCTGTTGAAAAGCTATTTTTGTTTGGTATTTGCTGGAGAGCATTTGTTTTGGGAATTCGAGCTTCTGGGATTTGTGGTAGGCTCAAAATTTCAACTGTACACCATAGAATATTATTTTTTTCCTTAGAACAGACTTAATGTTTAAGTTGGAATTTACTAACACTTAGAATCTTCTGTATGATGAAGCCATTCCTGACTGGTGACGTGCACTGATAACAAACAAGAGGCACATTTTGGGGTCTGGGAGGGTTTTTTAATTCTGTATCCTTTCAGTAATAGAACGTGTACAATGCCATTTATCTGTCTGAGTTTAGTTTTGAGGGTTGTATACTCTACAATTATATTTACACCATTAATTGAATATTATGGCTCTGGGTAAAGTGCTTTTTGAGCAGGAGTTTTGAGCAAAGTTAGCAGAGTAACCCTTTTTTTTCTTTTTTTTTGATGGATAGGTTTTAGATGCCATTGTTTCTGACATGTTAATATATTTCAGCTCCTCAGGATGAAAGATAATATCTATACAGAATGATAAGCAGGGGAGAATCAAGTCTGGTACCTACCAATGAAGGAAGGCCAGGAAAAGGTATTAAGCCCATTCTCTAAAATATAGAAATGGAAAAGTAAAATTTATTAATTCCTTTTCCTCTAAAAGGAGACTGATGAGCTATAATTTGTTTTCAATGGACTGGCAAGTTCATTAACATATGTTTGGCAACAATGCAGCCAGGAAATTGGGGTTCAGATCATGCCCCTTTGGGCAGAGTGTCCAATGTCTTGATACCAGGCTGCCTCCATTCCAAGTCACGAGAGAGGACACAGGGGGTAAGTATGGAAAAGTTAGATACAAAAAGGTGGTTGTGTGTCTCCAGTCTAGAAGTACACGGAACAGAAGTACCAGACAAATCAAACCTTGTAAAACATGCTTGACCATATACCAGATATCCCATATCTTCTGGGAAAAAACAGACTTTTTTTGATGATGAGCATGTGATGGCCTTAAATGGTTCTCAGGAAGTAATTACATAACCACAAAGTGAAAAGAAGAAATATTTTTGCAGATAGGTTGTCTATAAGTCAGACTCTTGACTGAATTCAGCTCTGTCACCCATCAGTAGAAACTCTTACTACTCAGTATGTTTCTACCACCCATTTCTCCAGTTTTCTGGTGACTTGACTATAGGACTAGAAACCAGGACTTGTGACAGAAATGACGGGTAAACCATAGGTAAAAATATCTTTGACATACAAAAAAAATACACCCTCACACAAAACATGGTTAAACATAATCCTTTCTAGCACCACTTTATGTCTTGATTTGCAAGAATAATCCTGCAATGCACTTATTTTATAGCTGAAATCCTCTTTGTTATTATGGCTAATGTCATAGGAGTCACTTCATTTTCGGTATCTTTACAGCACTTACAGTCTGCCCAGTTTCCTCAGTTTCCAAGTCCACAGAGGTGCATGACCACAGGGGCTTTGTAAATACTCAGGATAGCACCAGGATGGACATTTGATGAGCAATCCTGTCAGTGCTTTTGTCGTTGACTCTGCTTGCAAAGTATTTTTTTAGACCCAGAAAGACAGATCTTCTTTTCTCTTTGTCCCTTTTCATAGAGATGTCTAATTTCATTCCTGTAGGGCTTCTCTATTAGCATTTACTGCTTCCCACCACTTACTAGAGAACATCTTTATTAAAATATGGGAGGGGATAATCAAGCATTGGGAGGCAGTGACTGCTAATTCAAAGAACAGAAAACTACTACCAAAAAATGCTTGTGAAATTAGACATTCTTGGTGCACAGGGTCCTGTGCCTGAGGAATTGCATCTACTTTCTCCATTAACACTTGGCACAGAGACACAAAGCCTATCAGGTCTGCATCATTACTGCTGCAAATCATGTACTAAGGCCCTAAATATCTGAGCTACCTAACTCTGTCTGAGTCACTGGAGTAGGCAGCCAGTATAAAATCACTGCCAAAATCCTTGTGTTTTGATAAAGATTGCAACATGAAGTTATGTTGTTGGTAGATTGAACTGAGAAGTTAGCAGTGTGTTCCTGAAAACCTTTTCTGCTTGGCACGGGAGAACCAATCACCTTACCTGAAGGAAAAGATTAACATATATATATATATACACATATACATATACATATATATATGTGTATATATATATATATATATATAAAGAGCATCAAAAAACCGTACTGTAATTCAGTAATACCATTGGCTTTTGTGTAAAAAGCAACAACTACTACTGGTCATCCATAACATAATTATTTCCTTGTGCGGATTTCTGTCAAATCCATGTAATTTTTTATGTTATAATTGACTGTATTTGTTAGGCATGCAGTTCCTTATACTGGAAAGGGCTTCCTGCTGAGGATAGGACATTAAGGATAGTAATCACATCCTTTCCCGGATCATAGACATTCCAAGCGAATAACACTTCTTATACCCAGTCTACCTTCACTGATGCCAAAACTTCCCTTTCTCATCTTTATTTATTCCCCGTCTCTCCCACTTTGTGGACTCTCACTCGGATTTTAAACCACTCGTGTTAGAAGACACTGATGGCAGCAAGGCACTCTTGCCGCCGTGGGCCGAGCCTGCGGTGCGAATCCACGCTGGCGCTGGGAAAAGCGAATTCCAGGGGTCGGGCGCCATCTGCTGCGGCCGCGGGCAATGCGCGCCCCGGAGCCGGGAGAGCGCATCGGGCAGGGGCGGAACGCGGGAATAAGGCTGTGGAGTTGGAAAGGATACCCTTCTGAAAGATACCCTTCTTTAATTATTTCTTCCTTCCATGCACAAAGCGTCAAAGCAAAGGTATTCGAAGAATGACCATCAGGTTCATGAATGAGCAGAGCACCTTCAAGAAAAATGAATTAGCAATCTCTTCAGCTGAGACAATTGAAATTATTCCATGCTGGAGATGCATTTGGTTCCCACTTTCGTTTCTGCTGAGAACCTGAAGGAAGCCACTGAAGAAGACTCATTACAGTCAGAAGAACGACTGCTTGTGTGCCTCAATGAAAAAGAGAGGAGCTACAGAGAGCTTGTTTAAACAGAGAAACATTGGGCAGAAGGTAAGTTCAAACTAGTGACAAGAAGAGGTGCAGTCCTTGCCTTGGGAGAACTCCACTTAGAATATGATGTGCAGGTTTCTATTTCTCTAACTAGACATGTCATCCATGGAGAGAAAATTGAAACTGATTGACACTAGAGAGAGTAACAGGTAGACTGGAATGGCATTTCCAGTGCTTCTGCAAGCAGAAGAAAGCAGCTGATGATAAATCATTTTAAGCACCCAGATAAACAAAGAAGAAGCAACCATAGACTCATTTTGAATCAGCTGTCTGCCATGCTTGTAACTCCCCAATAAGCAGGCCTGAGCACAAGCACTGGTTCATCACTGCTTCCTGCTCAGAGTCAGCATTCTGTCCCTTCACTTCATATTTACACCTCAGATACTCTCCTGAGAGTGGAAGAATTCCATGCACCTTGCTCCAGTCCCCTGCCAGTGGATAAATTTCATTCTGCCTAGCAAATCTGCCTTATATCTCATTCACGCAGAAGCAGCTTCCCCAGCTGCCTCAGAAAGAGCTGTTTGTCCTTCTCTTTAGGCTCTGAGGAAAATACTTATTTGTCTGACTAGCTTTTCCCAAGCCCCAAAAGCTCCATTAGTGATCCTCGGGGGGTGAGCAGCAGTGGCTCTGGTTAATGATATCAGAGCCAAGGAAGAGGCTGTCCTAGCTGCTGGAGAGCTCACCCAGCAAACCATGCGTGGCTACCGCAGATGTTAAAGCTTTACAGCCACGGTTGTTCTGCCCTCCCAGAGCAAGCTCACACAGCCTGGGAGCCTGGAGAGCCACGGGGGACTGATGCATGAAGAGCGCAGAGGATAAAATAAATGACCAAAGGATTGCTACTGTGCCATTCAAGGCTTGCTCAGGCCACCCTTCCTTGCACCCTCCCCTGCAGCTTCATGGCTGCACAGGAGGGAAAGAAGCAAACCAAAGAAATGCAGTTGTTGCTCCAGCTGCATGCTTTTTTTTGGTTCATTTAATCGAGGGACCAAATTGCTGGTTTTCAGTACTGATGTGTTTTATGTTTCTGAAAATATGTTTTAAACAATTCCAAGGTGAGCCTTTGGTACTGATGAGTCTGGTTTATGCTGTTTCACAGAACTTCCTATTTAAAAGCCTTACAAGAAAGGTAGGTGGGAGAAGGTCTAAAAACATATACCCTGGTTTGCAGTTGCAAGAGAAGAAAGTTCACAGTTTCTAACGATATTTGAGTCATTTGTTTCAGATGGATTTGTATCTTCTTTACAATTCACTTTCCATGGATACCTTAGCGAAAACTTTAAGGACAGACAAAGCCACCAAAACAAAGATTGCTAAAAAAGGAGTACAGAGAGTGTGCCTAATGTATTTTAAAGTGTCTGTCCCAAATGTCAGTGCTGAAAAAAATACTTTAAAGCTTGGTCTGAATAGCACTGAAGCCTATGGAGATCATTATGAGGGGTCTAAAGCCAAGCTTAAGGGGTATCATAATTCATGCTATTATTAATTTGCATCACAGTAACACTTGGGAGCCTCATTTGTCATAAACAAACTTTTTTGAGTAAGGGATAATAAACAAAGAAAAGAACTGACCCTCATATTCATGACAATCTTTGTTTGAAGTATATGTTGAATACTCACTACAAATTACTTCTGAACAAGCTGCAAGGCAAACTACTCTGCAGACACTGTTTGGTGAATAATGCTGAACAATTAATAAATTGTAGAAAATTGCAAGCAGAAAGGCACAGCACAAACCAGATAATTTTTTCCTTATGCTTTGTTCATCCATCTCTCCTCAGCAGGTACTTCTGGGGCAAGTTGCCATGGGTGGTGTTGATTTATTTGATTAATAAATGTCCGTTCACTTACTAAGTAACCACTGGAATAAAGTCTCCCTGCAATAAAAGTGTTTTATATATTATGGTAAATTAAATTGAGCCTTTTAATGCCTCAGGCAGTAACGTATTTTTAGAAATCATGTTCCCATCACATAATTTTAATGTAACTAGATCCATCTTCAAATAATTTCCAAAATAAAATGAGATAGAATTATAATGGGTTACACCTGGTAAGAGAAAAATTCCTCTCTTCCCTCCATACTAGGGCAGTACTTTCAGGCCTTCAAGCAGGACACAGGGCATGCTCCATATCAGCTAAGCATGACATAGAAGTCAAGCCATAAATCCAGTGCAATAGGATGTTTTAGCATCAAAAGCACTTCCAGGTTTATTGCCACCACACCAAACTTTAGCAAAGTCACCACAAAATCTTTTACTTTACAGTTTTCTCTCCATAAAAATACAGTGGTATATCACAGACTAGAGATAAAAAACACATCAACATTTTAAAACCAAAACATTTTAAAGGAAGAAAGTTGTATTGCAACTAATTTGCTACACATTTTACACATACAATACAAAACAGAGTTTTTACAACAACATATGGAAAGTATCTAAATCAGTAAGACAATGACTTTCATAAATCACTCCAGGTTCCAGCTTTAAATTATGTCATGTTCCCTCTCTCATGGGATATTCACTGCATCTCATACAAACTCGTGGCTGTGTGTGCAGAGTATTCCTAACTTTATAGGGAATGATGTCATATCAACACATAGAGCATATGTAAAATGAAGGGTAAACACAGTTTTACATTACTCTGACCAGATGAACCCTCACACTCCCTATCACTTCCCATTGGCTTAAGGGATATGTTTTTTCCTTTGTACATTATTTATTAAATGGATTCACCAAAACTTTGGGGAATTCCTCTTTAAACTCCATTTTTGCAGCAGTGCCCTGTGGGTTGCAGTGGCCAAGAACAATGTGGGACAGAAATCCCATTTCCCTAACCTCAGGTACATAAAGGCCTCAGGCTCATCCAAGACAAAGTACAATTTCCGATGAATACAATGAAAATTTATGGGATTTTGATCAAAAGCCTGTTAAAATTCAGTTAAGACAGCTGCTCGTGGCCAGTCTTACCTTTCCTTCAGGTATCAGGCAGGTTTACTGGACAAACTCAATTTTTTATATCAGCCTTTCATTTTGTCTTCAAAAGCTACAACTGTGCATATTCCTCTCCTAAAAATAATGTAGAAGGAGACTATATGACAAGTAAATGCTCCAATTTTATCTCCTGTTCATCCTGTTTGCATAGTCTCAAATGACCATCTCAAACTAACAGAACCTTACCCAGTGATTTAGATAATAAAAATGTAGATTTTATATATTTCTATCAAATCATTCTTTGGTAAACTTTTAATGAAGGCAAGGTACAACAAAAGCAGAAATCTACTGTGCTGGCATTGAACATACATATATTTGAATATTATATTATTTCAGATTTTTATTGTGGAACATGTAACAAGGTTAGAATCCTTTATAAGGAGGCTTGACCTACTACTACTACTACTACTTCTACTACTGCTACTATTACTGTAGTTATCTGTGAACTAACTGAACTTGTTCTGGAATACTATCACATGATAAACACACCATCAGCTTAAAACTCAGCTCGCATGAGGATCATACTACAGTAGAAATCCCATATCCATCTGCTTAGTTCAGTTGAACGTGGTAAAATGAACACTCTTTCACCAGCTCTGTAAAAAGAGATCTATGAATTAACAGTGTCACTGATTTGCTTCAACATTTAAACAGATATAGTTCACACCTCCTTTGACTCTAGCAGAGATTGTTTAAAGTGATCAGAATAAAATGCAGTAAGTTTCCATATGACCATTTTTTCTAAATGTTAGTTGTTTATTTCCAGAGACCTGGATTTGAATAGCAGGTTAATTTGAAATTGTTACATAGTTGCCATAATTTAAAGAGAAATTCTGCAGTCTAGAGATTATTCTGGTTTCTGACCTGAGACTAGAGATTCTCATCAAATAACATTTGTCCTCCTTTTCAAATCCCAGGCAAAAAGAACATCAAAGCTCAGACAGAAAGAAATCACAATATTCAGCTTTAAATTAAGATACAGTTTGGATGTACAGTGTATAGGCAGAGCACAGCCACACAATAAAGGCAAATTAATAAACCACAACTGTGTAGTGCAGGTACCTGCAAAGATAAAGAAAAAAATACAAGTACTATTTCCTAAGCAAGATGTGGTATCTTTTACTTTACTGGCAGGAAAAAATGCAGGTTCCTCCAAGTGTGACATTATCTGTCTCATATTTTCAGAAATACAGGTCAGCTTTCTGGAAGTAACCAACAGCTTCAGTGGAAATTTCATGCCATCTCCCAAAAGAAGTAAATAGGTGAGTGGACAAACACTATGAACAGTTAGTGGACATAAAACCATCCACTTGGAAATACTAATTCTTGTTCATGCAGGTACATATAAATGATGTT
Organism: Acanthiza pusilla; assembly: GCA_036630365.1. NCBI lineage: Eukaryota > Metazoa > Chordata > Aves > Passeriformes > Acanthizidae > Acanthiza > Acanthiza pusilla. The sequence goes on from JAXCHO010000164.1 coordinate 17,759,260, forward strand.
CTGAGGCACAGCTTTGAAATTCATGTCACAGATCTGCCTCTCTGGTTTTTGTATGTAGAGCCAAATTAATTCCTTGGATAACTTCCTTTGCCCTCATTAAACTGTGTCAGCTTACATTATAAAAAATGAGGTAAGGAACAATTTCCCCCTTTTTAACGCAACACAGATGAATTTTTCTATATGTAATATCACTCAATTAAATATATAAACTGATTAAGTAGCTAAAATATAGGTGTTGGCTTTACATTACTAAAGGGTACATATATAAGAAACATCATATTATTTTTTTATTGCATTTAAATTAATGGAACTAGAAGATTCCTATTTAAGTCATGACTAAATAAAATTGCTTTCCTGCTGTCTCTTTCCCTTCACGGAGCCTAGCCACATGAATGCTGCCAAATTTGTCACTTCTTCTTGGAATGTCTCATTTGCATCCTTTACTGATGATGCATGTGCCAGAACAACTGGATGAGGACTTTCTCCACCAGCTCCTCCACTGCAGTCATCAAGTTCCCTGAGCAACCTCACTTCCTCCCCTAAAGTGGAGGGACCAGAAAAATTCCCTAATGTAACAACTGTAAAACCCCTTTTCAACATTTTATAAGGAGGTCATGCCAATAATTCCATAGTCAAAAGGTAAGAGTTTTCTTTAAACCAGAACCCCAACCTTGGATTCCTGTAATGGAGGGAAGGAAAGGTGCCTTTCCATTTAAAATATCTCTTGTCTACCAGAGGATGAGATTTATCACAAAACAATCAGACAAACAATTTTTAAACTCTCAGACAATGAAAAATCTGAAAGTCTGGAGTTGGGGGAATGTTATTTGAAAGTTACACTCTCTCTCTTTCTTCTTTCTCCCTTGTCTTTCCTATTCAAAGGCTAAAGAATTCAGAGATTAAAAAATTCCTACACAAACAAGCCCTCAATGGGTACAAAGGGATATTTCCAATAAAATTAATAATTTGGATATATGTGAAATGATTGGCACAGAGTTCAAGAGTTTACCTGACACAACTGGTGAAAATTACAGTCTTCACCATGCCTTATGTAAATTTTTCATGTTTTTATTAACTTTCCATTATGGAAGTAAATTATATCATAGAACCTGCAGCTCAGCTTGCAAACCTGTCACTGATTTTTTATCTCCCCCAAGAATCACAGATCAGTCAAGTGACCAAAACTAAACACACTGCATGAAATTTAAGAAATTGGCCCAAGCGCTACAGTTTTTTTACAAACTTGCAGGACAGTTACCCCATGTTTAATATTTGCTGAGCAGTGGGTGTGATCAGAAGGATATGTACCCACAGACACAAACTCTTCTTTCCCAGTGAGGATCAGCCACCACTGCCAACAACTTGAGTACCTCTGCCAGCTAGGCAAGTCTGATAGAGAGAATATTTTCTTAAATTACAGACATCCAGATGTAATACTGGTGCCATGTTTTCCTTGACCTGTTTTCCTCCTCCAGTGTCATGTGGTGTGTAGTGCTGAAGAAGACCAAGGACAAGTTTCAGATAATCATTGTTCATTGTCTCAAACAAAACAAATCAAGCAAACAAAAAAACCCCCTAAAACCAAAAAAACCCAACAAACAAATTTTCTTTTAAACAAAATAACCCAAAACTATCAGGAGAAAGAGGTGGAAACTTAAAATGCCCTCACACAGTCCATTGTCTCTCTTAAATGTGAAACACAAAATATCACATTGCACATTCAAAAAAATAACCTCCTTGACCTTGTACTTCTCTGCTACCTCGGGCCATTGACAAGCATCCTCATAAACCACTCCTCATCAGCAGCATCTGGCAAGTTTTACAGTTCTGCAATAAAAACAAGAAGGGGTTGATCATTTTACTTGACACTTAAATATAAATCTAATTCACCCAGGGATTAACAGCAGAATTTCTAGGCCAAAGAATTTTGCCAGCAGAGATATACAAGATAAATACTGGCAAATCAGATTTTTAATGAACCTAATTTTCATTATAGAGAAACTACCATATCTAAAAAACACAGATTTTCTTGAGTATCGCAGAATCAATAAAGGTTTCTTCGATGGATGGTTGTTTTAGGCATCCCAGATGAAATCCATTTTAGTTCTTTTTTAAGCCCAGGTTTTGCCAAAAAGTTAAAAGGCTCACTAGTTAGGCAGGAAACATTCTCACTGAAGTTGCAGGCTCTTGACAGCCTTCTCTAGAGAGGCGTCAACCTCACACGAACTTCTGATGCAATTAAGGACTCACTACATCTAGAAGTGTAAACTTTAGCCATTTTTGCCATTTTAGTGCCAAAGTGGCATTCTAGTAAAAATAAAGGCATTCGTTGACAAAAACGCTTAGGTAAAACAGAATTAGGGTTTACAATACATTGTTCTTTAAAATATATATCCCTTAAACATAAAAATCTGGAACTCTGTAGTCAAGCTCCTTATCTCTCATCCTGTACCTTCACAATTCTACTGTTTCAAACAGCTTATGTGAACTCTTTGCTCTACAGGCAAGACAACTCTCTACCCCAGCATCTGACTTCCCCACTGGACAGCAGATTACGCTCCTTTGGTGCCTTGGGAGGGAGCATGATGCCTGGAGCCAGCCTGCTCTGGTGGCACTAGTACGGGTGGGACAGACTAGATTCGACACTGGACTCAGTTTGAAGATACAGGTTTCTGGTGAACTTCCTTAACTGCAGGCATAAAGCATTTTCAAAGAAATGAAGAGCAAATCTCTCCTCAGACTGCTTGGATATCTTTATCTGCATGCCAAGAGGTTTCAGAGCCAATAAGACAAAACATGCCAGAGTTAAACAGAAATGAAACTGGCTACATTACTTGTGTAGCTTTTGCATTTTTCTCTCACTGTCTTTGCTGCTGATTGCTACCATTTGGTTTCAGCTGCCTTGGGCACCACTCCATTCAGTTCAAAATTAATTCTCTCAGTGGCCAAAATTCTTCTGTACTGGGGTTCCCAGTCTGTTTGGAGAGATCCAATACATTCAGATAATCACTGCACTTTTTAGTGCTATCCAAACTAGAACAAACCTCTGGATATTTTGAGATTCACTCATCACCTTGTTATTAATTCTTATGCACTCCATGTTACCAGAATAAATTAAACAAACTTTGTTACCTAGTGTAATGTGTACCCATGAAATACAACATAAAGTGCAATGCAGAGAGCACAGCTGCAGTCACTTTGGTTCTAGGGATCTACACAGTTCTGTCAGATTTGATGAACTCTAATTACATTGAAATATGCTTCCTCTTGTTCATGGTCAGAAATCTTGCCCACATGTGCATTTGTTTTTGTAACACACTGCATAAGGGGACAGAAGGTGTATGACAGCTTTAGCTTTAAACTGCCTGTCTGTCCCAGGAGCTGAACATTGGCTCATATCACATGGCAAAAATCAGTTCGATGGAAACAGGCTGACCTCCTAGCCTAGCGGTAACATAAAATTTACCTCAGATTTCTCAGTTATACACATTAAATTTTAAAAAATCCAAAACCAATATTTTCATTTTCCACTACTTTGCCATGCTGAGACATGTGGGGAATTAAACTACACAGCCTCAGCAAGGAATGTTACACACATAAACACAAAGCAAAATGTGATGGGTAAGTAGGAAATGGATCACAAGGAAGCCTGGTCTGGCATGGGGAAAGCCCAGCTCAATAGCCAAATCACTTTTGTCTCAAAACCAGAACAATATCCCAGAATTGGGAGTACAGCGATTAATTAACTCACTAATCATGCTGCCCCAAAGCAAGGTAGGCTGGTCAGCACCCAAAAACCCTAAAATTGTCCTCTCATCAACTTCTGGCTTGCCTGAGGGAGCAAGGGGCACCGGGAGCAGCAGAGGTGGCAGTGTGCCCTGCTGGGGACAGGGCAGTGTGTGGAGGGACGTGGGCAGCAGGGCTGGGGTCACACACATGTCTGGGTCAGAGACCACCCACAAGCTGACACCAGGGGAGAGTGGGAAGTGCATGGCACTGCCCTGAGGAGCACTTCAGAAGGAAACCAGCAATTTAGAGAGGGAAGGGAGGGAGCCGTCTTGGGAGACAGGTTTTCTGTGTGTTTGGTGGGTTGACGTTTGTTTTCTTGTTTAAGAGTGACACTTCATATACAGAAAACAATGATTTAATATTCCAGTGTTGAATTAAAAGGTCTAAATCTGTTGACTTCAAAGCAGCAGCATCAATTTACTCTGACCAAGAATTACATAAATCTATTTTTGTTAAAACTGTAGTAGCTTGAGCTACAAAATTCCTCTTTTTTCCTGTGATCTTATTCTAATTGCCCATTGATGGCTCATTTAAAGTGTTACCAGTCTGGAGTTTGTTTGTCTCTTTCTGTTTCTAACCAAGATGATAAAATTAACCATAGTCAAAGAGAATATTTTTGCAGTAAGTAAATGCAAAAGGCTCTGAAGTGCTAAAAAAAAGTTATAAAAAGTAAAGTAGACATGCCTTTATCATCTAAATTTGACATATTTTTATGTGTTAGCTTATTGACTCAGGCATGGAGGCTATTGTTAGAGAAAGTGGAAGCAGGTTGGAAGAAGGCATGCCATAACTGGAGACACACAAACTCATTTTGCTCTCACTGAAGTTTGTAATAGTGATTGGTTTGACCCTGAGGTGTTGCACGTACAGTAAAAGTGGACTGAAAGCAACTGAGACTAGTTTAGACCTAAAAAAATTAGGAGATCTTCGCTGGACCATGAAAAATGAAAAGCTGGAAGACTGAACCTCATTGTGAAAGGAACACAATGCAATTCTCATAACCTCACATTAACTTTATGCAGATTTCACTAACACTTCCTTTCATTTTTCAGCAGTATTAAATATGCAACAAATAAAACAGATATTTTGAGGTACTTGCATTATTTCATGGATCTATCCATTAATAGCATCTAAAACAGAAGACAATTTCTGGTTGCATTTCATCCTCTTGAAAGAAAATAGCAACACTTTTTAGGCTTAACATAACTATTTCTCAACCTCTCATAAGATCAATGATGACAATAATAGCAGTAATAATAAAGCTTATCCTCCTTTTCTCTTTCTCCTCCAAACTCAAAGAAAATATTACATTAGCCTCTTCCTGAACTCTGTGGCTGGTGAAAATAGCCAGGACACGTCTCTAAAATTTTATTCTTTTTGGGTGCACCAATAGTACTTTTATGATTGTAATAAATTGTTTTGCCTGAGACAGTTTTAATAAGAATAGATCTCCTTCCAATTTTATTGTGGATAGCATACAGAAAACCTCCATCATTCTAACCAAATCAGGTTTTTTTACAATTAAGGAACTTAAGGCTCCATAACAAAATGAGGATATGTTCCTTCACATATTCACAGGGCAAACATTTTGGAAGAATATCCAAATAAAACTGGAAACACATCTATTTTTCAGGGTTATTTATAGATACAAATGAACATGAACCATTTTAATTACTTATGTATTCTGTATGATCTGTGTCTAATTTAAAACATAAACTCACTAGCATTCCAACTCAGCTCTTTTCCATTCCCTTAAATGCAGTATCCTGCTCAACTAGTCAGAAACTGAGCAGGAGCAACAGTGATTTATTAGTGATTTCTAAAAGTACCTGGCAGAAAGATCTTAAAAAAATTTTCACAACCAAACGCATTGTCAGAGACAGATGAAGGAATTCATTCTTCATTGTTTCAGAATATTGTGGTTCATACTTAGCCTTCCCCACACAAAGATTTTCCCTCTTCACCTTTTCTGGGAAAAACACTCATTAGCACCAATAGTTTTTTCACACCATAGTGTGAAAATGTAACCATAGTTACAATAAAAAAAAGAAGAAAAACAAAACCATAAGAGATATATTTTCCTTTCACAAAATGCAGAAAAAAGGTGAAAAACTCTTTCCAATTTTGATTTCTTCAGTGTGCTTGCAATATGCAACAGAAATGACATGGACTTGATTGTTTGAAAATTAAAACACACTGGAAACTCTGCAGACTCTTAGCAAGGCATTCAGAATCACTTGTCACTTTGGGAAATCGAAAGCCTTTATGTTCAGCTCCCCCAAAGCTAAACCAGTAAGACAAGACAGTGCAACTGCCACTAATCTGAGACCTCCTCATCACTTTTTTGAAGGTGCAACCCTTCCATTCAAATACCTAAGAAAGAATTACTCACGAGGATGGAGGCAAGGAATGTTTCCGTAATTCGATTGCAACAACCTGACAAAGACTGCATGGCAGCTGCATAATCAATTATTTATCTGCAATACAATCATACTGATACAATAAGTCTATCTCTCAGTGTTATAAGAGACATAACAGACTCAGTCATAGGAAAGAAACAGAAAGAAGTTTTGACATTTGAATTTCGTTTTGCTGTTTAGTTAACAAGAACACTACTTTTTATTTATATATAGATATCTCCAGAGTAGACGTTTAAAAACAGATGGTCACAACATATGCTACGCTCTGTTTAACTGGTATATTCCAACAATAAAAGTACAATGTTTAGAGCACCTGCAACAAAGTCAATTCTTCTTTAGTAGTTTCATGTGGATTCTGAAGTAAGAAAAGTCACAGTGCTGCCACTATTAACATACCTACTACAAACAGATTGAATACCAGCAGAGAAAAATTTCCAGAACAGAAGCTTTTCTTTTCTCCTACCATTCATTGTTGGAATACTGTTCCACTGCTCAGAAAATGGCTCATGGCACATTTTCATCTTTGCATTAAACTAAGGACCCACATTATGGAGCTCATCTGATCTTCTAGAGCCACACTTCTTTCTGTGCAATTAAAAAACAATTGTAGAAAATGAACAGTGTAGCCAAGAATATTAAAGCAACCTCGGGGAGGTCCAAACTGTGTAAGGTATGGGACAAGCAAAGCACATAATGGCTCCGCTGCCAAAGGAGGCCTATTTATCTCACCTCTAGCCTGTCACTCTTTAGAGTTGTTATTTTATCCACATTTCTATCTTTTTCCCAGTGCTGAATGGACACAGGTCCAAAAGCTGAACATTTTATGCCAGACAAGATTCTAGCCAGCCCTAATGAAGGCACACCTGGAGAAGGCATTTAGCTGCCTTGTCTTTCTCACCTTTCTTTTCCCCATCTCCCTCCCTTACTGTTCTATTCTTGCACATTAATCCCTTCTTCCTGGGCTGCACATTGCATCTGCTATGCTGTCCTCAGCCTAAGAACGTTCTATTTTCAGCAGCTTCCATCAGTCCAAACCTCAGCTGAATACAGGCACAAAAGAGATTGGAAAGTGCACAATGAAGAGTGTGAATCCAAAAGAATAGTTTTTTGGTAGTATAAGGCCAGAAAATAAAGAGAGAGCAAACATTCCAATGAGACGATAAGGAAGAAAGAAAGGCCTGGCAGGGGAAAAAGAGAAAACAACCCAAATCTAGTAAAACCTGATCTTATTTCACTGTCATAATGTGCAAGATTGCCAAGGGTGGTGCTTTTAGCGACTATTCAGCAGCTGAAAACTTAGTATCTGGTTGGATCAAATGTGGGGGGGTTTTGAGTTCTCAGTTAAATTTTGGCATTTTAACCTAACAAAAAATTAAGGTACATTAATTTGGAAAAGAGTAAAACAAGCAATTTAAGCATGCAGAAAATAAAAATGTTTTGGTAGTAACTACTAATATTTCCCAACATTCTGTGCTACTTGCAAAGCCATAAGAAATTAAAACAGGAAATTAGAAGCAAGAAAGGAAAACCAAACATCTTCAACTGAGACTTGAAAGCAAAGAGTATACAAGCAGAAGAAAAATACACTTGGTAATATTCCATCAAAAGAGTATTAGATGTGAAACTATTGAACCAATATATCACAACTGGGACTTTTGGAAGAAAAGTCGTAAGTGTAAACTGTAAAGGATATTTTTTTGCCATAGGTAAAGAACAAAATAAAACAGTAAACTGTTTAAAAGGTGGTGTAATGAAAGTGTCATCAGTTTGGACAGTTGTCTTTTTATCATCCACTACTTCAGAAATCAGGGATAATGTGAAGCAACATTCAGGAATTAAAAAGAAAATAATATTTCTAATGAGTCCTTCAACAGATAATAAAATTATATATATTGTTTTAATTAATATTGAGAACTTGTTAAGTGCCAGAAAAATCCCTGAAGACTTCATTCACTATGTAGTATACAGAAGACAAGGTATCAGTAGGCCAGATATCTTGAGAGGGCTCCAGGGAATTAAAGAGAAACTTACATCGATTAACTTAATACAGAGCTAACAGTAGTCCTCTGCCTCTTCTAATTTTCATATCCATGTATATTTTACAATACTTCTCAAAATTCTTTGCTAGTGAATCTAAGACCTCTAAAAAAGTGCTTTTTTTCTACTAAGTCCCTCTTTGCAGACTGTCTTAATGCACTTGTGTACAGTTGACAGCTACTGAACTTACAAAGGTAACAAATGCTGGTTGATCATGATTTAGAGAGGAATACTCTTAACAAAGACACAAAAAATTCCTTCTTATTGCGGAAAACATAACTGCGTGGATGAAACAGATAGAGACTTACATCTCTGACTTCATTCCACATCACATTCAGTTTAAATCTTGAGTAAGAGAAAGGCACCTTAGAAGGCTTAAAACCAAAGTGTTACTGTCAGTATTAGAAAAAAACGTCAAACTGAATTACTCATGTGGGGTTCTGCAGTATTAAGTGTCACTCAAATAAGCCTTGTCTATACCCTCCAGAAGTCCTTAATAATGATGTCAGTAGGTAAAATACAGCAGTTACAAGGATGACAGGCTTTCAAGACAAACAGACCTGAATTTCCTAGTAATCTGCATCCTTTCAGATTATATTAATTTCTTTTGCAGGAAATATGAAATGATGCGTTTTGGAATATGACATGCAGGCCACACCTACAAAACAATGACCAAAAATCAAGAGTAGGGGGAATTAATGAAAACCAATTTCTCAGAGCTATGCTGTGACTTAAGAATCTGTCATGCTTTTCAGATGTATTAAGGAGGGAATGCAAGGGAGAGACGAGACAAAAATCTCATCTCTATACAGAACAAAGCAAAACGGAGCACCCCATCCACTTTTGGTATCCATATTTTTCCTGCATTTTTCAGAATTGTTCATAAAGGCATAAGTAAAACTGAAAGCAGCTTTTTTTCTTTCCTAGTCCAAAGTTAGAACACAGCTAAGAGATGCACCAACACTTTTGGCCAATTTTAGCACATCATACAGTATTGCTAGCCACTCTTCTCTGAGATCTTGAGCCATCCTAGTCTCAGTTTTTTTCAGTGTGAGTTTGAAAGCAGCTGACCATGTGAATGACTTACTGACCTTCAATTATGCCCATCCCTGTGACTGATGAAGGATTTTCATGTTCAAAAAGTTTTGCAAAACATTGGAGAAAGCTTATCAACATACTGATGCATAGGCACATATTTACATATATTTGTGTAATAGCAGAAAGTGCCAGAAGGCAATGGTGAGCAATGCCCACCAAACTTTGCTCTGGAATGGAAAGTTTCTTGTTCTAATCCATGTTAAGATACTTAATTAAAAAGTCCAATTTCAAATTCCTGAAGTATAATTAAATTAAAATTAGAATTAAGTAACCTAATCAGATGCCTGTGTCTGATCATGGAATCAGGCCATCAATCCAACTGTAAACCTAACACTGCCAAGTCCACCACTAAACCATGTCCCTAGGTGCCACATCGACACGTCTTTCAAATACCTCCAGAGATGGTGACTCCACCACATCCCTGAGCAGCCTATTCCAATGCTTGACCACCCTTTCAGTGAAGAAATTATTCCTAATATTCAATCTAAACCTTCTTTGGTGCAACTTGGAGCCATTTCCACTTCTCCTATCACTTATTACCTGGGAGAACAGACCAAAACCCATCCAGCTACAGCCTCCATTCAGGCAGTTGTAGAGAGTGATAAGGTCACCCCTGAGCCTCATTTTCTCCAGGCTGAATAACCCCAGCTGAATAACCCCATCTTCCTCAGCTGCTTCTCACAGGACTTGTGCTGCAGATGCTTCAGCAGCTCTGTTGCCCTTCTCTGGACACACTCCAGCCCCTCAATGTCTTCCTTGCAGTGAGGGGCCAGAGCTGGACACAGCCCTCAAGGTGTGGCCTCAGCAGTGATGAGGACTCAAGTATTGTGTGACACCACAGACACAACCACACTTAGAACATCCCTTCTGCTATCCACCATTTGCTTCCATTTGCACAGGTGCTCTAGAATATGAACCAGGATAATAATTCACAATGATCATTTCTCATTCATCTTGCTGAAAATAGCTGGATGGAAGGGGACCAATCACATTACCTCTGCCCTTCATGCAAAAGACAAATAAAGAAAGAAAACTTCTTACATTGCCATGCCAAATATAATTTTATAATTTTATACAAAGGAAAATATAAGAGAATAAATGCATATGCTATTGATACAATGCATTATCTCATTTGCAGTGCACTAGGAAAAATACGTCCAGCAGGACATTGTTTGGACATATGGGTCACATTGACTTTTTGACTGCTTATCAACAAATGACTAACATGGGCATGCAGAATAACATTTGCTTCTTTCATTCTTCAGCTAATGAAAAGCATTCCCTGTAGGTACTTAAAACATGAAAATCTTAAGGAACACAGAAGTCTTCTTCTACTGCAGGATCTACTTTTAAATTTCATTTTTTTATCTTAACATCCTGATAGCTGACATGAAGAAAGTAAAGAATATGGAGGTGTCATTTCTGATTAAACATATGCCAAATAAAGAACATCCTAATTAAGGAATTTGTCTGGAGTTTAGAGGCATTCCTATTTTCTAGATTATTTTTTGAATCCCTAGAGTGAAGAGATTTACCAACATAAAAGAGAAAAAAGGTTAGCAGTTTGCAGCTCATATGTGTTGTTTGGCATAATTTTTTTCAACCTCTGGCCTGAGTTGTGTTAGGATGTCAGTGCATTCAAACGGGATTTGTGGGAATCCTTGCAATTTTTCAGCTTCTCTAATGCTCGCTTTTGAGCCTGTTACCTTTTAACTTCATACACTGTGAACAGAAATACATTAGTATAATTCTGGTTGTCTTCCAAAGAATACAAGCCATGCTTTCAGCACATAGCAGATTAGAAAATTAATCAAATTAAAGGGAGATATGGTGGCTGGTTTTTTTTTTTTCCTACCTGGATGAAGTGAAAGAAGAAGTGACCGGAATCCACCTCTTCATTTTATATATGTTTCTTCTCATCAACTCAGTTTCTGACATCTAGGGAGAATTATTATTCTTTTCACCATGCTGTCATTTATAGAACAGTTCATTTATGACAGGTTTCTACATATTTTACTGAACCCATGCTGGTAAACATATTTATTGTAAAAAATCAGTTACAACTAAGAACTTCATAGTGATACATTAATAAGACTTTCTTGCTGAAAGAAAGTAGTCTTACTACTCCAGCTAATGGAGAACCCCAGGCAACATGTGAGACCTACACAGTTGTATCCAAGCCCAGCCATAATTTCCTCCTGTTCAATAGAACTTCAGTCTCAAATATCAGTAATGTTGTGCCTTTATGAATATAAGAAGTTAGATTTCATTTCTCATATAAAGGAGGAAAGTTTTGTTTGTTTTCTTAACATAAAATATAATATTCCAAGCCTGTCTAAGGGCACTTAGTAAGGACCTAAGCAATTAAGTTTGGACCTTTACTGTAGAAAGATCCTGTATTTTGTTTAGATTCATTGCATTTTCTTTCCAACTGACCTTAGTCAAATTACATTATCAAACTTTTTATTCTTCAGACCCTGTCTGAGTTTTCTAAGAATCTGTGGAAGTTTAGAGTCTTACATTAAAAGGACATACCTGGCTGGACATGAAAGCAGAAGGGAGGAAAAAAGTCAGCAAAAACAGCATTGCAGATTTGCATTATTAAATTTGTATCTGCCTTCTTCCTGTGGTTTCCACTCAGCACTAAAAATGTAACTCTGCATGGAAAAAGAATGGTTTGTCAAAAACTTTTGCTGTTGCTAAATGAGATCTAATTTGCATCTGCTGACAAAAGGTTTTATTAGCATAACACTAGAAAGCCAATGAAACCAACAGCAACAAGAGAGCAAACTGTCCTAACAACTTTATTTTTGTTAACGACAAACAGAAAGAACTGCATGATTATTGTCGAACAAGCTCTGGGGCTGATTCAACTCCATCTGATGTCTACTAAATTTCAGTATTTGGCTTCAGGAAGATTGTTATTAGGATCCAAGTGTGTTGCATTGGCAGCTATCACGATTTTAGAAAACATGATCAGATTAGTTGGCTGTGATCACATTTGGTAAACCCATTTTGTACTGAATTCCATACTTCACTTACCTTCAAAATACCCTTTCCTTTGAAATGCTGTGTTGGGTTTGCATGGCAAAGTTTTGTTAATGGAGGGTAGAGGGAGGTACAGGAGTACAGGGCTGGCTTCTGTGAGAAGCTGCCAGAAGCTTCCCCCAGGTCTGACAGAGCCAACACCAGCAGGCTCCAAGACAGACCCACTGCTGGCAAGGCTGAGCCGTGCCAGTGATGGTGGCAGCACCTCTGGGATAACGTATTGAAGTGAAAGGAAACAGAAGTCATTGCACAGAAGCTATTGCAGCCAATGAAAGGAGCGAGAACATGTGAGAGGAACAGCTCTACAGACACCGAGGTCAGTGCAGAAGGAGGGGCAGGAGGTGCTCCATGTGCCAGAGCTGGGATTCCTCTGCAGCCTGTGGTGCAGACCATGGTGAGGCAGGATGTCCCTCTGTAGCCCATGGAGGCCCATGGTGGAGCAGAGATCCACAGACAGCTTGTGGAGGACAAATGTGCTCTGGTAGACTCTGGTGGAATGTAAGAGAGGCACCATGCATCACATCAACTTTCCATTGAGCTCCTATCTCCAAAAGCGGTCAGACACATGACAAGGAATCAGTGCAGGAACCCAGCAAGCAGCATGGGACACTGCTCCACAGAATGCTTTCAGCTGCTGATATTCCTCAGCTTCAGAGACTTCACAGGCATGTTTTCATGAGTTACATTATGGTTTACAGCAAATAAAGAAGGCTCGCTGGCCCTGTTGACTGATAAAAGTAATCTGCTCTGTGATTACGTAAAAAAAATTTTGTCCTGTATTACTTGCGTGGTACAGACATCACAAGCCTGGATTTGATGTAGCTTCTTCCTTATAGGAGAGTAAGGCTCTCTCAGGCACTTAACCTCCAGTCTAAATGACATTCTAAGCAAGTCTCTATCACTGCAATCAGAAGTTTTCAAGGGAGCAAAGGAAAAGAAAAAACACAACCACATGAAGCATCACAGTGGATAAGAATGTTTTATACCTCAATTTTCTACTTAATAATCTATTTATCTTTGAATTTGCTAACAAAAAAACAACAAATATTAAATACTATGTTAACCAGGGATGTATTCTGAATATTAAAAACAGAGAAAACATTCACAAAAAAATTGTAAATTGATTTGTAAATGACAAAATAAATATGGAAAGAGAAGGGGGATGGAAGATAACTCAGTACAGTTGTAGAAAAAATAATTGATAACACCAACAGTCAACTGGAAAAGGATGTATTGTCAAAGAGAGTTCATGTTATTACGTAAGTATATTGCAATAGTGCCTGGAAGAGTTGCTGAGAACATGGTCTACTGTATTAGGAGTTGTGGAAAAACAAAACAAAGAAAGACAGCTTGAGCTCAGTCCCCAAAGACTTCTTTTTCTGATAGTAGAGCAGGAAAGCATGGCACAAAGTTGCATCATGTCAAGGACCAAAGAGGTGGTCCTCTGCTGTTAGTTATGTAAAAAGTCACAGCTGTTAACAATATGCTCTTATACTGTGCCCTTTACAGTTTCACTACTAGAAAAATATAATTAAATGGGAGAGAAATTAAAATATTATAATTACTAAAAAATCAATTATAATTAAAATATTAGAGTTGGGTATGATTAAAAGGTCTTTTCAAATAGTGACAGTGAAAACTTGGAAACTGGAACTGAAAGAAATACCAGGAGTATTTTTCAAAGGCAGAGAGAAAATAATTATATATTATTAACATGAATGTAATGTCACCCTCAAGGGTAAATATCTAAATATCTATCTAAAGAGATTGCATTGTTTTTTCCTTGTTCAACAAGATCAACTTCTTCATGTCCAAGAGTAGGAAATTATAACCACTTTACCAGATAGGTAACATTTCCTCATATGACATCATCACTGGAAAAAAGAAACAAACATAAAAAGGTTACAGAATCTGCCTCAATCCCACATGGCATCAAGCAGAACTTATGTTAATAGGAATTCGCATTTTTCAAACCCTATTATAGACTCTTTTCACTATGCTTATATCTACTAAAGCAGGTGTCAAGAAGCTCTGCTTAGTTGTCTATTATACAAATGACATATAGTTCTTAAATGACTAAGTAGTTTTAACTCACTTTGCAAAGAGATATTCTGCTTTCGAAGTTCTGTTGATCATAGATTTGGACACTGGTTTAAAGAGAGATGTTTCTTTTGAGTTTTACTGCTGTTGTAGTTTTCATCCCTTTTAAGCCAGGTCCTATTTTTTCTGCCAAAATGTGCAATTATTTAAAAGGTAAAAGAGCCTGACTTAAACTTGTATCCTCAGTTCTGACTTCCCAAGGGTGGATCACAATTAGACACTGGAGGGTAATTAAACCAACAACATTGCAGCAAGTGGAAAGCTTGCTTATTGTACTTGTCAGCATGTATACAGCACAGCTTTCCTGTCTGCCAGGAGCCCTTAAAGCTCTGAAAAATTGGAACCTCCTGCTTCAGCTGATTGTTTGGCAAATTGTTCTTGTGATACATCTGAGTGCAGTCCTTTTGACTGCAGATAGAAATTATTTTTACAACATTTTTAAAACACAAACCACTGACAGAATTTTTTTCAGCACAGTGCACTGTTGGCTTGTTGAGCATCTTTATGCAAAGTCTATTCCAACAGAAAGAGCACTGTTTACTCCAACAGTTCTAATTGGGACTAAATGAAAAAAGAAGATTATTATTTGCTGAATTGCCAAGGATACAAAACACTTCAGTGAGGTCTGTGCTCTGATACATTTCATTAATACAATGAACTCTCCAACTGAAGTTGCCATTCTGTTACAAGCATATTACTAAAACGAAAACCTGTTAGACACAACTCTGAAGTCAACATCAAAGATGAGGGGAGGAGATTTTCTAGTGTTGAGTTTAATCACAAAAGATGTCCTATCCTCTGGTCTTCACTAATACAAAATTCAGTGGAAATTTAGTCTGAGAAAGCCAGATTGTATTTATTACTGCTCTTAGGATCCATACCTAAAGTTAAATACAAGTTAAAAACTAGTGGGGATTATCTGACTTGTCTCAAACACTGACGACACTACCTATGGCTTTCTGGGGCCGTGGACAGTGTTGTCAGATTTCTAAAGAGCACTTCAGTATCTGACGAACTTTCTGATCCTCTAATCTACTCTTCATGTCCTTTATTAATACTGTGATGCAATAATTGCTAGGCCAACAGATTACAAAGCAAAGTATTTGTGATTAATTCCGACCTTCAGCTGTTTGCTATGTATCATCAGTAAATGACATTTTTTCCTCTATTTCTAGCTCATTCAGTTCAACCATTAAGGAATGTTAAGAACCATTTACTAGTTTTAAATGTGTTTGTATGGCAGGGTTTTAGTTTTGCACTGGTTATCAGCATTGCATTGCTACACAGCGACACTTCTGGGGATGTCTCTGAATTTGTATAATGTTGTTTATGATTTTCTCTGCTTTAATATGAGGCTCATAATTCAACACGAGTCAGTGAAGACTTCTGTGTAGGTACTGATCTAATATTCAACACTAGTTCACACTTGATAACCTTGGAAATTTAATGAGATAGAGTCTAGAAAAGTTAAAAATTATCCATTGAGGAGTCAGAAATGGTATAGTCATTTATTCTCTTCATCAGTTTTGACAGAGATATCTTTTAATTCAACTCCATTAAGAAATCATTATTTGTACTATACCATTCACTAACAGCTACCGGAAAGTGGTGTTGGGCATACAAAGAAAACTTAACATTTAAATAGAGAGAAAAAGATTCCTTCTAGACAGAGAATCAACAGACAGGTAATGCAAGGCTAGGAACAATGAAACCAGAAGGAGTCAGATGCCTATGAAGGGGTGGATTCACCAACAAGGTAGAAGCAATAGCTGTGGTAGAGGTCTCCAGCCTGTGGAAAAGCTGCAACCCAGTCAGCTGGACACCCCTGAACATCAGGTCACAGTGCCTTGCCACGGGGGAAAGAGGCAGCAAAGCCAATGGCAGAGGTGCACCAATGGCAGCACCATTCTTCCAAGATACAGTCTAGCTCTTAAACGTAAGTGAGCCCTTCTTTTGGAAGTTGATTTTACTATATTTAGAGTAAGAGCAGTGTACCCAAAACACAGAGACAAGAATGAAACAGGAGTGCTAGGAGACAGATGTGCTTTTTTCCCCCCACCTTGCAGCAGTTGTAATTGCAGTCAAAAAGTTTGGGGCTCTTTTGTTTTGGAACTTACGTTTGGTTGGGGGGAGTGGAGGTTGAAGGGGTGGGTGTGAGCTGTTAATTTGTTTTATAACTAATGCATCTGATCCAGAAGACTTCAAGCATTAAAAAGTACAAGAAGTCAGTTCCAGACGTCGTATTTCCTGTGCCAAAAATAAAAAACGTATACTCATTGTCAATGAGTAACCACATCAACCAAATTAACCACTGTAGAAGGTTGCTCTAAGTTTTAAGATGGTCTCAAGTTTGTTAAAAACCAAATTAGTACTATTAATGGCATTTTCTCAATTGTTTTTCTGTGTGAATACTTTCCGGGTTCCACCCAACATCAGGATCTGGCAAAGATATTGAAATAAAGCCAGAAGGAGACTTTCATGCTCTTTCCAGCTCCCATTGAGCTTCTGGCATGCAACTTGTCCAGCTGTCTGTGGGACGAGAAGAAGAAAGTGGCAGCGAAAAGAGCACAGACATGACAGCAGTTGGTCGAAGACAGCTCAACAAGGAGACCATTTATGACATTCAAAGCATCAGGCAGAAGTGGAAAAGAAAAGCACATCCCAATCCAGTGCAGTCATGCCCGAAGTGATCATTCTGATTCTACCTATTGCTCTGTAGCATGAACCTGCACAAGACCTAAGCTTTTGGCTGTTTTGTGAAATGAATATGTCCATAATTGACATTTTAAAAACCATTTAGCAACGGTCCATCTTGGATATATTCATAAAGCTGATTCTGCATGGTATTGAGTGCTTTAGGAACCCTTGAGTTCATCGTCCATGGAAAATCTCCAGTGCTGCTTTGGAGCAGATGCAAGAGCAAGAAGGGCAGGGAATTTGGTTGAAAACTTGTAGTAAACTGACACAGCTGCTATATAACAGCTCATTAGTGGTTTCTGACTGCTCCAAGGAAAGTTGGTAGATATTTCTTTGGAATGAGCACATATGGGAACAATGGAATCATAAAAAAGGCTAAGAGTAAAATAAAATAATAAAACAATGTACATACAGTTGTTCAGCACAGTTGGGCTCAGATACAAAATACACTTGATGTTCCCTTCCCTGTAAAAATAAGAATACAGGTGAAAGGAGTAATTTCTCATATATGGTGAATTTAGAGTGGAAAAGAAGTAGCAAAATATCATTACCTCTTGACTTACAGGTTCAAGAAACTAGAAGCTCAGTTGCCCAATAGCACAAGTAAATCCTCTTCAAATGAAAGCTCCTTTTTCTGCCCACAAATCAAGATGATAGTTTAATATCCTTTTTGTTTCTCCATGGGAACTGTACAGTGCCCTCTTGCAAGCTCTTCTTCACTGAAGAAGCTTATAACAAGAGAAACTGGATTTATGCCTAAACCTTGTGTGACAGACAAGATCACTATTTTCTTTTATTTTTTTTACATTTCATTGTTCCTCTAAGAAATTAGGTGGACAACTTGAAGAGGGGTGTAAAAGACTGTGCTTGGCAGGCACAAGGCAAGATTAGTGGAAGACCAGAGGGATTACAAGACACAGCTGGCCAGCGTTGCAGCACGAAGCTTCATATAAGGGACAGTCACTGAATTGACAATGGTAGGGACAAGTCTGTAAAAATAGAGCAGACAGGAAGAACTAAGAGGGAGTGGGAGAAGGGGAAATCTTTAAACCTGTCATGCCTTTTCTTACCAACCACAGTGCATTTACTTTACTCAAAAAGTTGATTATTTTTATTTATATTTTTATTTTTTATTAATTTTATTGTAGAAACACCCTGTCTTGATCTTAAAAGCATGTGAGTCCATTTAATGGAAATCATAGGCAGTCTGAGGCAATCCTTGGTCACAAAGTGTTTTCTTACAGTTTGCAAGGATAACTTCCTTAAGTGTGAGAAAAGCTACAATGGGAAAACAATCAAGAAAATGGTATTTTTCCTAAGTTTTTCCTGAAGTTCACTTTTTCTTATCTTTTTTCCCTTTTTCTGCCATCTGCAGATATAAATTAATGAAGAGGTGGTAACTCCCATGGAACAGATGTTCCCAAAAGCTGAGGAAGGCCATGAAGTACAAAGATAACTAACTTTGTTGAATTATAGGATGGGGGGGGGGGGAGTTCATCTGGATTTTTTTTCAAGACATATCTCTCAAATCCAGAGATATTCTTCTATGGATCAGTTTTACCATCACAACACACAACTTTCATCAGAGCCATGAGGGTTTTTTTCTACATAAGAACTTCTGTTCTGCCTTTTTCTCTCCGGGGGTTTATAGATGGAACCTCTGAATTTCATCTGATTCAAGACCCCGTTCAAAGCAGGTTACTCAGAACCTTGTCCAGCTGAATTTTTAATATCCCCAAGGATGGATATTTCACCTCCTCTCTGAGCAACTATTTTAAATATTTGACTACCCCTTGCTGTGAATACAATTTTTTCTAATAATAAAGAACTTCATTTGTTGCCACTTGTGTCTGCTGCCTCTTAGCTCTTGCTATGTACCTCCAAGAAGTGTTTGTCTTCTCTAAACCCTCCCATCAGCTAGCTATAGACAGACACAAGGTCTCCCTTTAGCCTTCCAAAAAGATGAACAAAGCCTGCACTCCCACTCTACCCTTGTGCTTTGTGCGCTCCAGTTCTCTAATGATACTGGTGGCCCTCCCATGGGCTCGTTCCAGTGCATGGCCACACTTGCTTCATGTCCTCCTTCGTGTTTCCTAGGAATCTCAGGTCTTTTTTTGGCATAGTTGTCACTTAACCTTAAAACAAACAAAAAAAACCAACCAACCAAACAAACAAACAAACAAAAAAATTCATCATTTTAAGTAGGCATTCTCATGAAAGATCTTATTGCTTTTCTTTAGCAGGGTCTTAGAATTCTGTCAGTCCTCTTCCTGAAAAGCTGGTATCTGGTCTTAAATTGTAGAAAGATGACTGGGCAAAGATTCAAAGAGTCTTAAAAATGCCTATAGAATGCATACAGCATACATACATACTCCTGAACATGTTATTGGGGCTATTCTACCATAAACTTGCATGATGATTAATAAATCAGGTATCCTTACTTTCAGTTCAATGTCATGTCTTAATAATCATATTTCTATGGAAAATTGAATTGACTCAAGCTGAGTAATAAATAAAGACAATAATTTCATTTGTTGCATTTACAAATAACTTTGGGCTGAAACAAAACTATTTAAAATGTTGATTTAAAAGGTCAGCTAACCAATATTTATTATAGCCAAGGGACTTTTAGTTTACATAATACCAAGACACAGGAGGAATTTATAAAGAAACTCTTCTGACAGAAAGGCCTTCTGGGGAAAAGATTATGCTATCCTCATCATACATTGAAAAAAAAAAAAAAATAAAGTCTCTATTTTTCATCAAAAGATTTAAGCAGCCTTTACAATGTATTTTTTAAACGCTTTCATGTTACATTTTTAACATTTACGTTCCTGCGTTCACTTACTTAATTTTGCATGTCATAGATAAATAAGTCCTCCCAGAGTTAGCTAACATAAAAAACTATAATACTTGTAGTAAAACTAATGGAGCCAGGTGGTGTTCATGTGAACCTTTGACCTCCTCCCACAACTGTACCTACCATTGCTTATCAAGATGAATCAAATCACCTCCTCAGGCCCTGTTCTGAGGGTAAATGACAGTACAGTTTTCCTTCAGGCATGGAAAGAGAATAGAGGAATTCAAAAAGCTTATAAATCTGAAATGTACTCTGCATTTGTTTTTCATCACAGGATGCCTTATTACCATTACATTTTCTTATCTTGCAATGTTTTTTCTTGTACGACACTGAAAGGCTGTAAGGTCTGGAAGCAGACTGCTTCCCAGTTAACTCTAAAGCACAGGGCTCATGTGCAATGTATGCCAGCAATAACACAGCCGCTGAGATCTCTGTAATTTTTATCACCCTCTATAATGGGATGCAATCACAGCACACCTTCTACTATAATATTTTTAGAAGTTATCTTCATTTCAGTCAATTTAAAAGCATCAATAGGTATGATATCTCACACATCTGAATGGACTTCCCAGTACACTGAATACAGAGAAGAGGTGTATTAAGTTCTTGTACATCAAAATACGCAATAGTTTATCTGGATTTTTAGAGACCTTTTATATAGGTTTTTTTTCGTTTATATACTTTAATGTAGACATTTTATATGTATCCTAAGACTACACATTTTTAAGATGACAGAGGGTATTCTGTAGCAAAATAAGATTGTTTTTCAGAATTAACAGCACATTTAAACATCTATAGTATTCTATCCAGGACAGTCGGCACCAATTTGTCTGTGAAACAACTGTCTAATGGGGACATCTAATTCCAATCATCAGAACTCTAGGGACCTTGATAAAGGGCTGTAACTGGGGATTTATTCCAATTACAGTGTGAGGTTAGCTATGGAAATACTTCAGTTCCTTGTAAATAATGTTTGCAACACAAAAAAACCCTTTTTGCTTTGATCAATCAGGAAAGGTATTCTGACCATGGCAGGGACAGGAGTTATTTTATTACTCATCTCTGTCTTGCACCTACTTTATACTGCTACTGCTTGTTGTAATAATATCACACTGGCATAACAGAGCACATAAATCCCAGGATTGTTATATAAATGTTTACTTTTCACACCTTTTCCTACCACCAGATAACAGTCCTCTTGGTAGGGGTTGGACCATGTGGTTACAGCAACTCGCCTATTCCAAAAGACCCATGCACGTGCACACTTAACTCAGGTTATTCCTTTTGGAAGAGAAGTAACTTACTGTGAGGCAGCAGAGGTAGAAACTTGCACACACAAGCAATTTCCGGGGGCAGCTTGCTCTCTGTGACAAGATCACTCCACTACCGCTTTCTGAGTTCACACCACTGACCTCTGCGAGTGGATCAACACTTTCCTTTTGAAAACACTCTGTACACTACAAGTTGTCATGCAGCAATTCCACATAAAATCATCAGTAACAAGAGTATGTTAAGAGATTCACAGTGCTTGACATAAAACACTTAAGGATTTTATCTTTTTTGCAGTCACAATGAAGAATAGCTTGCAGTTTTTAAGGGAAAATTTTCCAAAAATGAAGAGTTTCAACCCTCTCCAAGCAACAAAACAACACAGCAATCAGGGCTGGCAGTTGACATGATAAATTTCAGTTGGGTAAAATTAGAAATGCCTCACATGTGGGAGCTTCGGAATTGAATTTGCCTAGCAAAATGTTACAATTATATGCACAAACAGTTTTGTTTTAAGAGGTTTTAAAGGATTTTACTATCACAGATGTTTATTTCCATCTTTACAAATGACAATGAACTTGAATTTTTCATTCAAGGCTTGTATTAATATTTTGTTACAAGAAAAATTAATTGTCCTAAAGGTTTTCTGTGGGGCTTTTTCTTTGCAATTATGCTTTCTGTTAGGATTAGGTAAATATCGAAACTAGAAGTACCTTCCATCTTCATACATTTCCTGCTGAAAAATCAAAGTATGCCTCTCCTAGGTTCTTTAGTTCCTCTGATATTCACAGCAAATGGCTGCTGACAATAGTCACTGGAAATCAGCAGAAAATACAGGTGTTATCTTTCAAACACAAAGCCAAAGCAGTGGATTAGAAACATCCATACCCATGCATTTCACACCTGCCAAACAGAAATGTAGAACGGATATTACTGTTTAACAATATGCACATTTTCAAACATCTAACAAGCCATTACCAACAATGGTGGGTAACAAAATTTTAAACTTAACAGTGGTAAGCAGCATTACCTTCGGAAAGAAAAAGAGCTAAAACACAGTTTAGCAGTTTTAACCGTGAAATGATTTCTCACTAGAATTGCCTGCCTGCCTGCTGTTTATGATTTCCATATTCCAAGAGTTTTTCTGTAATGAAGCCACAAAACCACCAGGCATTTACCCCTATTGGCTTTTCTGAAGTTCACAGATGCATAATCAGGAAATTAGTTGTCCACTTTTTACATCAGTATCCTGCTTATGTTCCCCTCAGCCTTATAGGGAAGAAAAATTTGGTCACATCTCAATGTTGCTGCAAGTCTTGTTCCTCTGCCACTGCAGTCAGAGTGACAAATGCAATCTGGGAATTTCTCACTCAGGACAAATTATAGTAGAGAGGAATATATTCTATAGAGGCCTTCCTGTGGATCAACTGTATGCTTTGTACAGCTCCTCCTCTTGCCTACTGTATTTCACCTGGATTCTCCTATATCATGCCTTGTTTTGTCTAAAGTTCCTTTCACAGGCTTGTGGCCTTTTTATGAAACAAGAGAAAAAGAAACCATCACAACTCTAGGTAACCTGTTTCAATGTGTAATCATGCTAACTACAAAAATACTTCCCTATTTCTCATTTTAATTTTTTTGACCAGTTTTGACCAATGCTGGTGCTGTGTTTCTCTCTAGATCAGGATCTCTGTTGCTTCCCAAATTTAACATAACTTGGGAATGTAACTCTGTTCCTTTCGAATGAGTTGAATGAATGATGGAACATTTAAAATGTATTTCCATAAAATATATGTCAGTTTTAAATTTGATCGCATTTTGATTTTTTTGTGTTTTTCTCTTGTGCACTAACCCATGATAGAATCCAGTGCCAATTTTCATGGTTCTGTGGAACAACAGAATCCCACACCCCATCCCACTACTGCTCCTGGTGTCTGTTTATAGCAATTAAGTACTGCAGCAGCCAATATAGTCACACTGCAAATAAAGTTGCAACATTTTTCTCACAACAACATTATAATAGCTTTTATTGTTTATACTCTACAGCATTTGCATGCCACATTGATCATCCCATTATTTGAACCACAGTCCTGATGAGGCAAAAAACCCAAACAGACAAAATAATTCCAACAGGAGAAACCCATAAGATGAGCCTCGCTGAACTTAGTAATTATCAATTATGAAATGCTAAAGAATACCAAAGAGTCATTTTTTGAAACACAATAATCTTGCATTTTGTCATTGTTCAGTGGAGCAGAAAGATCAATTTTATTTTTTAGAAGGCAAAAATCTAAACCAGGGCTATGACATAGATTACTAGAACTCACAGTCTTGCATTACACTAAGACGACATTCCAAGGCTCACCTTGGAATGAATTTATATTTCATTTATTCTGAGAAATGTATCTCTCTCAAGCTCTTCGTGAAGCTACAAATGTCTTGGTACTAATACCAAATAAAAGACAAACTACAGCAATGGTGTTTAAAAAAGGAACCCAAAACACCACACTCCTCAATTGCCTTCCCTGTGATTTTTAGCAATAGAAATAGAATTAATATCTTTTAATCACTTCCATATTCTGTTGCCTTGAGCAATACAGGTGCCCAAAATGCAGATGAAACTTAGAGTTCATACATACTTTCAGAGGTCATGTGTTTTGGGGTTGCTCCTTTTTTCTCCTTTCTAGTAATCTACAAGACCCTTGGCTATAAATTGTTCCTTCTAGCAACCACATGCCAGGATTTTGCTGGCTATTTTTATTCATTAATACCAGCTGCCTCACAGTGCCTGAACGTAACAGCAAAAATATGTATATATGTTTTAACCATATGGCAAAAACTGATGAAGACCTTTTATGTAGGATAATCCATATAGCCAGAGTATATGAATCTCTTATGCAAAGACCAGGCTAAAAGGCCTGTTCTCCACTTGAACCTTCAAGGAGTCACATCACTACAATTTTTTGAGCCAAATCCAAAAGTGTCTGCTTGTAATGCTCCCATAAAGTCAGAAGAGCAATGCCAGCTTCCATCAGCGTGTATTTTCTGCTCAAGTGGTGAGCACTTTATTAGCCTTCTGTTCCAGGGGTAGATTTTACCATTGCTCTTAAAGATAAAAAAGCATTGACTTCCTTCTAATAGCCATTGGTCATGCTACACTTCAGTTCCAAAAGTGTTCTGTTGCCATCATTGCTAAACAAATAAGGTTCACTCTGTGATTGTCTAATACCAAAGTTTAACACATAGATGAAAATTAAAATAGATGAGATGGCTGCAAAATAATGTATTCAAAGGACTTGTTCCAATAGTCTAAAGTATTAAATAAAGTCAAGGACAGTAAATGCTAGCAGATAATCAAGTGCAGAATGCTTTACTTCAGCTCATAGTAAGCTTGCACAAAATAACAAACTCTGTATCTGTTAACCACAATAGTCCGGAACACAGAATCCTAGGAACACATCAGAACAAAGCACAAAAAGATCAAATCAGAGAGACAAATGTCACTGACAGAAGAGTAACAACAAAAGATGACAGAAAAGTCATGGATGGGTTTATTCAGAGGTACTATTTGAATCCTAAGAGAAACTAATTCCTGGACACTATATTGATTTCTTTTTCAAGAGGTTACAGAGTATTCTACATGACTTTTCTTTTCATTATGATCTTTCATTTCAGTTAATAGATTATTTTCAATTCATGACATTTATATAATACAACAGGCTTTTTTAAAAAATGTACAAATGCATATATTCATTAATATATGCATATGTATGTATCTATGCATATATTCATGAGTTTTCCTTCATATCAGTCTCTCATTTCCTCCTTTACTAATACTTCCAGGTATAAAACATTTCTCATTAATATAGACAACATATTCTCTAGCACAGGAGAAAAGGACAATCCAGCCCTATGAAATTTTGAGCATTCATATGTGCTGCAACTTAATTAAAAAACTAGACTAGAGAAAAATACCCTTGTATCATCTGGGACAAAATGTCTTCAAGATTTTCCATTTCTAAGCATGGGACAAAGTTATACCTACTTGGAAAGTCAATTATAGAATCACAGAATCATTAAGGTTGGAAAAGACCTCCAAAACCATTGAGTCCAACTTTTGACTGAGCACCGTCATGTCAACTAAACCACAGAACTTAGTGCCACGTCCAGTTGTTTATCGAACACTTCCAGGAATGGTGACTCCACCACTTCCCTGGGGAGCCCATTTCAATGCTTGACAGCCCTTTCAGTGGATACATTCCTGCAGAACTCTTCCGTGTTACAGACTAGAATTAATCTCTTTTATGACACCAAATTGAATTGTAACAAGTGACTAAATGAAGGTTAATGTATATGTTTTTCTCACTATACTCTCAGTGAATATCAAGCTAATTCAAACCAGGATTCTTCTATTCTATGTAGAAGAGAAAAAAGTGTTAAGAGCTTTGCTTGAAGCCTTTATGAAATCCTGAACAATAACAAAACCTTATAGTGGAGAAAGTTTTTTACTTTCGGCTTAGCAGGAAAACTGTTCTCTTCATGTTGTACATGTACCATGAAGTTAAAACAAACTGTTGCAAAACCACATTCACTGTGCTTCTCTGAGCAGGGACAATACTATCTTGAATTCCAAAAATTTTCCCTTATGTGTCAAATGTTGACTTTGCTCTTTAGTGGCCATATTAAGAGGCCTAGGAGGTTTGTTAAAGTAACTTTAACAACTGAATTGAATAACTTGAAGGTGCTTAAAATAATATTCTGCATAATCCCTTAATATCCAAGAAACATTCCAACCCTCGAAAAGATACTGTTTGCCCTTCCTCACTGACTTTCATACTACTGGTTTTCAATACTCCAAGCTTAGTTGTCTAGCAAATATCTTTTTCCCAACTGTTAGTAAAGAATGACAAGATCTGAAAATTCATGTTATATTATTTCTGCCAGAGGCTACGGCATTTGTGCTCTGCACAAAATAACTAGACTAACCAACCACTTGGCTGATTAAGCAATATGGCTTCCAGCTCATTCTTCCATAGCTGTATTAGCCAGCAATCCCAACAGGGATAATCAAGTGGCTTTGTCAGTGAAGAAAACAGATGAATCTCCAGAGGAACATATGTTGTGGTTAAGACACTTTCTCTCATTTCCCATCTCTCTATCTCTATCTCTGTACATGTATACACAAACACTTTAAAATACCTTGGTATCACTTGAATGTGAACAACATTGAAGAAAAAAAAATGCTGTTCAATTGTCACTTCATATTAAAAAAGCCCATCTTTTTATAACAGGCAGAGTTTTATTTTAAAATAAAGTCTCTTCTATTTCTCATTATGCAATTCCTACTAAAAAACAATTAGCACTAGAACTCTATACAGAACTAATTCTGCAAGCCAAAAAGCATCAGTAACAAACTCACATCTTGAGCATAAGTTAGGATAAAACTCATCTAGTAACATGAGTTCATCATCCTGAGTACACCTTGCTCACCTATCAGGCATCTTGTCCTCTGGAAACAGACCAGCATATCTAGTGCACATTTCTAGTAAACAAGAAAAACATCACAACATGAAAAAATAAATGCAAACTCAGTTTGAATAAAAAATTGCATCTAAAAAGGGCTGAGCATTTATGTCTGGTTTTAATGTTAATTGAAATGGTTAAGCCACAAATAAAATAGTTTGGTTCATGGGTGAAAATTATAATTTAGTAGAAATCCAGAGAAACCAATAAACCAAAAGTGATGGAAGTTAGATTTGGCAAGTTCTTCTGAGAAGCAATGAAAAGCATTATCAAACTTTAGAAAGATGAATATAGTCTAACATTATCCCTCTCATGCTCTGATGAAACAGGACCCTATAAAACTACATACCCTAAAAACTAAAATGCAAATATATTTGTTTAGGACTCACAATGAGAGAAAAATTACTAATTTAATTCACTGTTTTCTTTGTGACAGAAGTACCCAAATGTCATTACACTAAGTGTATGCTTCTGTCAGAAGGAAATGAAACAAAACACAAAAAAGCACACATCAGATATTTCCCTCTTAAGAAGATAAAATGGAGAGCAGAAAGGACCATGTTTCAAAAGCTCTGATCAGATAAATATATAGACTCCAAGACTGCCTCCATAAAACAAAGCTTAAATAAGCCTGTAATTAAATCCTATTCAGTTCCTGCTTTTTTACTTGGGCAAAAGATCAGAGCAAATGCAAATAAGCATGTCACATATGAACAGCAGGTCTGGCTGGTATTTAATTTTGAGGAAGACCGATACAGTCCTGCTTATTCAGCAGAATTCTGCAAAGGGAAGGTTTTTATTCTTCTACATGCATTTACAGAGAATGTTCAATTTTACAAAATAAGACAGAAAGGGAAAAAAATCCCTCAGCAACCACTAAGTTTTCAACAATGTTCTAATCTTCCAGAGAAGTCAGTCTAATGTACAAGACAGCAAGGCCTGTTCAGCAGTTTCGGGGGAAGATCAAGTACTGACTCCTGCAGTGAAACCACAGTGCCCTTTCTTTGCACTTACAAAATTACTTTTCCAGGGACAAGATTCACCTCTGAACATAAGAGGGCATCTGCCAGCACTGACTGCTACAGAAAGGAAGTCCAAATGGCTTGAAAGTCTACCAAGGCAAGAACATGCTAAAACAGCTGTTCCCATAGCAGCCTGTTTTCACAGAAATCTACACAGCATTTTGCACTTCACCCATTAAATTAATCCCAGAGCATGAGCGTTAAGGGCAGATCTGCTGTTAGCCCATTGGGAATGACATCTTCTAATTAGTGCAAGGTCAAATGGCCCACAGGGAAGCTCTGACAGAGCCCAGAGACATGCTCATGTGTAATAGCCATCAATGTGTGGAGTAAGTGTTCTATTTTCAGGCTGGGTTAAAAACAGTCATGGTACCAGAAACAAAGGAAAAATCTGAAACATTAAGAAATTTACCACTTTACAAGTGCACTTTTCTGTCCTCCTACAATTTAAAAGTGTTATTAATTAAAACAAATTTAGCAGCTCTTGGATAACTGAAAATCAGTTTAAAAACAAAAAATGGTGATACTCAGTTCTTTGAACAAACTTAATTTTTCAGCTTCTATGCAATCAGATCTTTAATAAAGGAATCTGATCAAGACCAAGACTAAATTCCTTTAGTATCTTGTCTGTGTTGATTTGAAATTTTGATGGTCTCCCATCCCCTGCACTCCCTGCAAGATTTGCATGTTTTTACTTGGCTAAGAGTGGGCTTCTCTTTCACTCTTTGTTTCCAATGAAGCCTGTAAAAAATAAAGTATTTTTGACTATTTCCCAGGCTGAGCATCATTACCACGGATAGTGTTAAAACAATTCTGTGAACATTTTGGAAATGAAGTGCTACCAGATGCACCTTAATTATGTCATACGGCAAACAAAAAGGATTTCCTCATTACCGTGGTTATTTATCATCTTACTTTGAAATACTGAGGAATCGTGGCCTTTATGTCAGCTTAGTAGCAAACAAGGTTTAATCTCTTTGATCTATGTTGCCCATCAGGGAAGCATTAGAGAGAACAAAATATAGAACAATGTAGAGATGAGGTCAAAAGATGAAGGTTGTATTATTAAGAGACATTTAAAGGAAAAGGTAATTGAGAGCTCCTCGCTTCAGTTCTGCTGCTCCCATGTCACTTGAGCTTGTGTCGTTTCCTCAAAATTCAGGAGAAACCTTTCTCATTGTTGTACTAACAGAGTGAATATAACATGGCAAGAATAAAAAACAACAAAGAAATGCAATGTTCTGCTTCCAGATCTGGCACAAGTTCTTTCAGCAGGCTTCACCCAGCAGGCTTTCAGCAGCTTCACCCATGCATTGCCACTTGGTGCTCCACACACAGAAGCTTGTATAACTAGAGCTAGAAGCATATGGAAGTGGAGCAGTGCAAGCATTGCAACTGTCTTCACTATCTGGCTACATCAAAAGAGCAGTTTCTGCCAAATATGGAAGTATCCCAGGATATCTGGAGCTGAAGCTCTTCCAACCTTCACAGCTCTTGTGAAGAAACAAAGCTTTACTGGGTTTGTTTGGGAAGGAAATACCTTTCTTTACAGTAGCTCTTACGACACTGGACTTTGTAAGTTAAACAGCATTGGTGATACACCGGTATTTGAGTTATTGCTGGATATTGTGTGCATTCGCTGTTTCTCAGCAAGTAGGTTGTTGACTGGAAGCTGTGGCATAAAAAGCAGAAGCAGAGAGAGATGGTGAACTAGGATACTTTGGTTTATACTACCGTAACTGCTGTTTTCAGCTCCACATATATGACAAGGGAGAGGGGGAAACCACATGCCCAAAACCACAGACCACAAAAACATGCTCCAGAAATAATAAAAATAGCAAAGCTCACTGAAAAGCATGCTCAGGAAACCCAAAAATTCTGGCTATGAGAGAGATTCAGCATCTGCCACAGTTAGGAAGCAGCTGAGCCCAAAGAGAACCAGCTCCTGGAGCCCCACGGTGATAGCTAGAGTCCAGGTAAACCCAAAATATGAAAGATCAAGGCCATCAGGTCCAAGACCAATAATCTCAAAGCAGCAAAGGTTAAGGCACAACAACATGGCAGACAACGCTTGCTTTCCTAAAGAGAAAGGCAAATAAAAGAACATTAACACTCTGTATTATTTCTTCTTACACAGACAAGGTTCAACATATTGGGTAGACAAGACTATCCTAGATGAACATTCTACCAGAGAAATAGTGATATTTGCTTTGACTCCAGCTCAGTAGGTAGTGTACAAGAGATCCAACCCCAGAGTTCAGGGCCTTAGTTCCTCTTTATGAACATGCTAACTCCTCAAATACTGCCTATTCAATTTATAACTTTATGTTCTTTTATTTATTCTTGCTTCTTTGAATGCATCTGTACTTTGCAATTTTATATAGACAAAATTAATGAAAACTTAACTGTTCTTCTAGAGTAATGGTTCTAAAATTGTGAGCTGTGCTTCCCAGAAAGGCTCACAGACTACCGTTAAAAGATGACAGGCTGACTAATGTTTACTAAAACAAACAAAAACCCCCAACCAAACAAAAAAAACCCTACACATCTGTAATAGTCTGCAAATAAAACAAGTAAAACAAACAAAAAAAGACTGTATGCTCCTCTTATATTGACCCTGACCAACATCAGAAACTCCATTGTCAGAGAACACTCTCTACTTCTTTCTCTCAGTTTGCACAGCTGACCGATGAAACCGTAAGCTGCATGGTTCCCTTTTAAACTGCGGTATTTCCCTTGGAACATCCAATCTAAGAAAATTTTCAGCCTGAAACAATGATAGTATTTTATGAGAAAAGGAAGACAAAGGTTCAAGAGGAGAATGTATGCTGTTATGATTTCATGTGAATGTATGATGTTTTATTAAAACTGCACGCAGAGATGGAGCAGGCATTGAAAATTCCACAGGAATCATGAAATGCATAATAAATTCATACTGCAAAAAATCCCCTTCAGTGCTGGAATTCTTGACATTAGTGGTAGTCTCTCTGGGGAGCATACACAGCCACAGAACTCTGGCTTTTAGTGGGCAGACCTTCTTTAATTTGTAGTGATCATTTTGTAAGCCACATTTTTGTCTTTACTTGGCTGGTTAAGATAAGTCTGTTTCTTTGGAAAACCCAATTGTGTCACATTTTAAAAAAATAGTGGCTTACTCCTTTTCTTTCAAAATAAAAGCTCTACATAGACCAACATTCTGTTGCAGACTGAAAGAGAGACGCTCCGGAGGCTCTCAGTACAGTCAGATTCATTTCTCCAAAGGCATACAGATCTTTCTTCAAATCACACTAAGGTGTCTTCTACAGTTAAAGTCAAACAGTCAACATGGAAAAGAACCGACTTCCTTATCACTAGCTTCAATATCCACAGACATGTGGAGTAATAGTCAAACCAAGAGAGAGGCTAATAATCAATAATCAAGACTCAAACATAGAGAGGCTGAATTTTCTTTCATTACTTACATGGTTATGTACAAAAACCTCAAATGAGGAGTTATTGCATACAGGTGAAAAAATAAATTATTTATGTCTAAATGAAAACATGAGTTTTCTTGTTTGGAACTGTCTAGTGAAGGATTGGTCTAGATTGATCAAGATTTTCAGTTCTTTGCCAATTCTCATTCAGCAAATTCTCAAACTGAAGACAATGCAACTAGTTGAATAAGAGTGAGAAAACACATTGATCCCCTATCAAGGGGGTACACTTGCATAAGCCAGGACATTAATGTTTAATTTTTCAAGCACATTAAAAATGTGAAAAGGGAGGGGAGCTGCTTTCTTGCCCCCCAGAAAACTACTGACTGAAGAACATTCATTCATGTGGTGCTTAGTGGCTCTATATTCACAAGAGACCTGTAATGAGCAGTGTCCCTCAGGGTTCTTGGGACTGGTGCTGTATAACATTTTTATCACTGACATAGTGAGATCCAGGGCACCCTCAGCAGGTTTTAGAGGACACGAACTGAGCAGTGCAGCTGACACAACAGGACAGGATGCCAGCCAGGGGGACACAGACAGGCTGTAGAAGTTGGCCCACGAGAACCACATGAGCTTCAACAAGTCCCAAGTGCAAAATGCTGTACCTGGGTCGGGACAATCCCAGAGACTGGGAGGAGTACTCACTGAGAGCAGCCCTGGGGAGAAGGACTTGGGGATTGTGGTGGATGGAAGGCTGGATATGAGCTGGCAATATGCGCTTGCAACCCAGAAAGCCAACATTATCTTGGGCTGCACCAAAAGAAGTGAAGCCAGCAGGTCAAGGGAGGTGATCCTCCCCCTCTACTCTGCCCTGGGGTACTGCATCTATGTCTGGGGGCCTCAGCGCAAGAAAAATGCGGACCTCTTGGAATGAGTCCAGAGGAGAGCCACCAAGATGATCCGAGGACTGGAGCACCTCTCCTCTGCAGAGAGGCTGAGAGAATTGGGGTTGTTCAGCCTGGAGAAGAGAAGGCTCCAGGAAGACATTATTGTGCCCTTTCAGTATTTACAAAATATAAGGAAAGTGATTTTTCACATAAGCATGGTTTAAAAATTAAAAAGAAGATATGTAGGTTAGATGTTAGGAAGAAATTCTTTACTGTGGTGAAGCACTGGGACAGATTACCCAGAGAAGTTGTGGATGTCCCATCCCTGGAAGTGTTCAAGGTCAGGTTGGATGGGACTTCGAGCAATTTGATGCCATGGATGGTGTCCCTGCCCATGGCAGGAAGTTGAAATTAGGTGGTCTGTAAGGTCCCTTTCAACCAAAAGCAATCCAGGTTCCTATAATTTCTTTCTGCACCTTTTAGGCAGAACATGCTGCCTTAAATTTGCATTTGAACCTTAATTGTGATTATAGAAAAGGCACAATATTCTTTTGAAGTTGTGCTGATTTTGGCTGGCATAAAGTTAATTTTCTTCATGGTGACTAGTATGGGGTGACTAGTCTGGATCTGTGCTGAAAACAGTTCTGACAACAGAGAGATGTTTGACTTATTTTGCTGAGCAGTGCTCACAGTGTCAAGGCCTTTTCTGTCTCTCACATCACCCCACCAGCAGAGAAGTCGGGGGTGCTCAAAAAGCTGTGAGCAGACACAGCCCGGACAGCTGACCCCAACCGATCCAAGGGATATCCCATACCATATGGCAGCATGCTTAGCACAGAAAGCTGGGGGAAGGAAAAGGAAGGAGGTTTACATTCGGAGTGATGGCATTTTTCTTCCCAAGGACCCATTACACAGGATAGAGTCCTGCTTTCCTGGGGATGGCTGAACACCTGCCTGCCCATAAGAAGTGGTGAATGAATTCCTTGTTTTCTTTGCTTGTGTGTGAGGCTTTTGCTTTAGCTATTAAACTGTCTTTATCTCAATGCACGGATTTTCTCACTTTTACCCTTCTGATTCTCTCCCCCATTCAGACATGGGGGGAGTGAGTGAGCAGCTGTGTGGGGCTTAGTTGCCAGCTGGGGTTAAACCACATATTACAAGATGTGGTTTTTTATTGTCAGTGCTTGAATTAGGTTATCCTGGAATTCTCCAGCACCAAATCACCGTCTTTAAATACACTTTTCTCCAGCCCATAAAGTATTTGACAAGAAATCCTCACAACGTGAACGAATCCCTGGACCAAAGGCTAATATGAAAAAGAAAAGAGCTAGAGTTGTTTTAATAGCTGATGAAAATTCAGCAATCTCTACATAAGATTGATGTTTACAAGATTGCTTCTTTCTACAGAATGGAAAATGATCAAACTGCAATGAGCAAAATAGCCAAGAATGTTTACAAAGAAAAAATTTAAAGCTTTAATGTTCTTTGCAAATCAATTTCCTGGTAGACATCAGAAGTGTCCATGTACTTAAAAAAACTCACAGAAAATCAGAAAAACTACAAAGAATCACTGCTATTCTGAGTGTCTCTACCAAGTAAGGAATACACATTTTCCATTTTCAGAAAGAAGCAGCATTTTTTCTTGAAGGAATTAGGAACAAAGAAGTTATAAATAACTGTCTCTAATGAAGAAGTGTCAATAATACTTAGAATTTTGCACTGTACTTATGATGTTGACTCTGATGGTATGTTTATTGCTCTACTGTCACATGGTATGATAGGAAATTTTTGCTCATATAACTACAACAGTGTATCTTTCAGACAGTTTATATTTAAACTAGGATGCAGTAATAACGCTAAACTTTTTCCTAGTGGAAAGTTAAAAATGAACTTGTCTCATAATTGTCTTCATTGTCTGGAAACAATTGAATCAAATCATTAAAATATTGTGTTTTTCACAGGTCGTAGATGAACTATAAACAAGGCAGAACTCAATGACACATGAGCAATCCTGCAAATAACCTTCCACTGACTAATCAACTGCAGTTTTCCATTCTACAGCAAGCAGCATTTGAGTCCAATGTTCAAGGGAAAAGAAGTTTCTCCTGCTTTCACTTAAGTCTTTGAAAAAGCTGTCGATGAAACCAAATTAATAAAACAAAAGTCTAAATAATTTCTCATTCTCTAAGGAGTACTGTTGAAATCAGAGAAATGTTTCCATGTTAGAGTGGGTTTGTCCTGAAAAAAATGACGTTTTATAATAAATAAAATGTATTAATGATGTTCAGGGAATATTAACACATGGATACTGGTCTCTTTCATCTGTCTCATCACTATTATTGCAACAAACTTTACTATCAATCATTACAAAAATAATTGATTTCGACCACAACAATTCAACCAGACCACAACAAGTCATCTGGGTAGAAACCCTGGAGATCTGCAGGTGTTCAGGAAAAAAAACAACTCACAGCTTAGACTCAAAATCTTTTTTTACATGCATCATAACTGCTGTTATGAGATGAAAACAGATGGATATGAATGTTTGTATTCTTTTCATATGATAAAATTTACAGTGGTGAATGTAGGACTCCACAGACAAAACAGCTTTGCTTGCAGGGGATAAAAGCAAGATTTGGGCACTTCTTCCAGCCCACTAAAGTTTGTACTGAAACTGATTTTTTTTCCTCATTTTATACATAGACAGGTATCATTCTAACTACAATCATACTTCAAAGCATTGTGTAGATGGATTTTAACATGACAGTCGGGTGACTACTCTTATACTGAATCCAAGGCTACTTGAGTTTTATGG
Organism: Acanthiza pusilla; assembly: GCA_036630365.1. Taxonomy (NCBI): domain Eukaryota; kingdom Metazoa; phylum Chordata; class Aves; order Passeriformes; family Acanthizidae; genus Acanthiza; species Acanthiza pusilla. The sequence continues at coordinate 17,794,241 of JAXCHO010000164.1, forward strand.
CATATAAAATCTCTGTATTCTCTGTTTTAAGTTGGAGCCACTAACAGTCTAAGCATTCCAGATGTGGCTTTAAAGCTGTGTTTTCTATCTTTCAGTGTAGTTGCCTTTCCCCTTCAAAATTATATCAAGATGAGGTTTCTAGGGAAAACAGCTCTGGAAATACTGAACGCATAATTCTGGCTCATAAGCATATATAACCTCCATAGAGAAGAAAAAAGTGATTTTAATAAAGACTAAATAATGAAAAGGGATACAGGTAAAAAATTTAATTCCACAAGAACAGACATAGAGCTTGCAGGAGAAACAAAGAAAACCCTTCAATGGACACTTCAAAAGCCTAGTAAAAATCCAGCTATATTCATAACCAACAAGGTTTTTTGTGAATGAAAAAGCTAATTTAAAAGAGGCGCTGGTATTCCAGCCCTCAGGCTCTCTTCAAGGTAAAAACAACACAAATGAGCAGAAACCTCTGCAGTCTTCCTTTAAATCACATGTTTACCTGGCACTTGTTTGGCTGCTGGCAAGGAACTCTCATATCCATCAAATTGGCCACTGAAGGCTTGAAATTTCCCCTTAGCAATCTAACTTCTCAGCTCCATCTGTAAAAAACTAAGCATGAAAAAAAAAATGGAACCAGAGTCACTCTTTAATAGCATCCAAATCAAGAATTTTGGTAAGCAAGTGTCCAAGACCAATTCAAAAAGACAAACAAAATACTTATTCTGTGCTATCAGTTACTTTCATTCCAGCGTTTAATTTGGCCAACTCACTCCCGGCTGAAGTCCCTGGCTTTTTACAGGAGACGGTGAAGGGATTCTGTGTCTGGTTTGAGTAGAATACTATCTCTACCCATTTCTTACTAATGTTCTAATACCACAGTAAATCTCATTCCTATAGACATATATGCAAAGGATAAACAGACATACATGCAAAGTTAAAGATCCAGTTTCCGTCTTTTTTGCCTATCAATTGTCCCATATTAAGTGAAGGATTAGTTTTTCCTTTCCTTGTCTTTGGAGATGGTGTCATAGATGCGGTAACAGATCTTCTGACTCACAGGGAAGCAGAGATGAGAGGTTTTTCCCATGTTCCTACAATGCCTAGCACAAAAACTTAAAGGTTCATGACTAGAGATAAAAGGAATGCTGAAAGACACTCACACACACTTGTTGAAGCTGTCAACACTCAGAGGGAAAGAGTGCAATACACTGGTTAGCACCTTTAAACTGTTGGGAAGGGAAAAGAATCTGGACTACACTGTTAATACTTGTTTAGGATGCTCAAAGTAACTTTTATTCTTTTTCTAGCACAGAAAGACAGTAAGTTTAATGCTCTGAATGACCCACTTACAAAACTTTTTAAAAGTAAGGAAATATGAAATGCAAGAGAGGTTCAAATTGAGGCAAGTTACAGTACTGGCTACACAGGTCATGGTAGCCATGTTCTATTTCCACAACCACTACGCTAGGACAGCCTCTCATTTCCTCCCCCTCCTGATTTCTACTGCATTATTCCAGACATAGAAGCTTGATTAGCTCCAAACTGCATCTAAAAAACGACCCATGACCTAGTTTACATTCTCCATTTTGGATCTCAGATGCATCACTGAGTTGCTAGTGCTCAGATTCCCTACTGAAAGAAAAAAAATCAGACAGAAGTCAGCATCCTCAGCATTTATCTACTATTTTTACATCACAACCTGTAGATCCTTACTTGAAAACTTACCCTGAATACATGTTAGTTAAAAAAAGGCGTAAAGGAACTCACAAAGGCAAAAATGAATTCTCAGCCATGAGGTCCGTTAGAAAAAGTTTCTATTTTCTTAAGTTGCTTATGGGTACTGCAGGAATGATTTCACCTTGGAGATGCAGTAATTCTGTACCACTTATTTAACCCTAAGGATTAGGGTTTGGTAACCTCCAGCTGGCTTTTTCACCTTGTAATTTGAAAAGCTGACTGTGTTTGTATCAGCCATACGGATCAAGGGAGTTACTACTTCCATACATCACATGCCCAATACATCAGAATGATCCTCTAGAAGTGAATAATCCTGAGACTGTACAAAAAATACAGGATAATTGCCATAAAATAGCCCCTACAAGAGTAGCAGGTAAAGAACCATTTATAAGGTGAAAAATCATTTACAAGGTAGATCAATGTAGAGGCTGAAAATACAACAGAGAGGGAACACTTTTTGACATTTCTCATCTTAATGAACAGAGTAAAACTCCTCTTGACCTTTAAACAACCTTTAGAAAGATGATATACTCAGAAGTTTGATTTTGTTGCATTTTATGACAACACATCTACACAACTTCTTAGATACATGACGGGCATGCCAGTATTTTTCCAGTTTAAAAAAAAAAAAAAAAGAAGATTGTTTTAGGAAATGAAGAAGTTAGACAATGCAGCTTTTTATTTTTCCAGCTGCAAAGCTAGGTCCTGCTTACATTGATCAAATGTTAGGTCCTGTCCTCATATTGGATCACATGGTGATCCATGGATCACATTATTTCTGCTGCATGACACGTTCCTGAGGTCATTGCTCTTCGGTGCCAGAGCAACTGTGTGAAGGCACAAGTTTGGTGCAACAACCATCACCTCACAGCACCCTTCATGAAGTTGAACCTACTGTTAAAAACAGAATGTTAGGACTTGTCAACTGATAATGCTATCCACTGAGAAGGCAGGGGAAAGCTAAATAGACAGTGCCAAAACAATAATTTTTGGTAGGGTAGCCCTGTCTTTTAAATATGGTTTCCTTAAATAAGGCAGCTGCAGACAGGAGGAAAAATTTGAACTCTAGAGTGAAAACTCATATGATACAGGAAAATACTGTTCAATAGAACAAGTCCTGCCCACAAATTGACTGGATGCTCCTGTTCCTAATTAGCATTATGCTGGGAATGCTGTGGCTTTAAGTTAGAAAAAGGCTGCAGTTTCTTTAATACAGAGCCCTGCAAAAAATGCTTTGCAGAAGCACTCTAACAACAAAATGGGTTAAGTCTAGCAAACTAGATCTATTTGCTATCACTGTACTAATTTGCTTGAAGGCATTCCTATTTCTAAATTAACTTCACAGGATGATTCACATTCACATTCATCCCTCCTACTTCTTTTCCTGGCTTCATATAGCATTTTAAAAACATTAAATTCTGTAGACATTCACCTGTATTTGCTATTCTGTCAAAATATTTTTATTATCTTTCATCACAGCTAGCAAAAAGATCAAACCTGACAGCAAAGAGTCCAAACTGCATCTTCCAACAGCAAATCCCATTTTAGCAGCTGACAACTTTAGTTCACCTTCTTGGTTAAACTTGAAGTTTTGCATGAACAGCTGCACACAGATGAACGGACTCTTTCTTCTGGATTTTGTACATCCTAAATATTGATACAATCTAAAAAGAAAGTGAAGTTTGAAGAAAATCTGCTCAGTGATTCTGAAGAAATAAGCTTGACACTACCAAAACACAGTTTCAAGTAATTGTTGTGGTTGGCTAATAAACAAGCCTCTTGTTTTTCCTCAATTCCACTCTACTGTCTATCAGAGGACAGAATCCCACTAAAACATACATTCTACATCTCTTCAGAGACAGAGGAAGAAAAGAGGAGGTCATTCTCAAAGAATTTGTCTTAAATGCTACTGTGAACAAGTAAACAAAAACTGCAAGTAGCACTCATCTCATTCATTACACAGATCCCCTCACCACAACCATCCTGGCATCCAAAAAATCTAGATGGACACATGGCTTCATCCATTAGCAACATTCTAAAAACAATTTTGAGCTGTTTCTTCCTACATACACTGTTTAATAAGAAAAAAGTACGTTTCTGTGACAGGGATAGGAGGTAAGAAAGGTTGATTGTTCCACTGATTACCTGCAAATGCTCGAAAAGATCCCAATAGGTCAGTATTATTTTACACTTGAAGAAGTGTTTTACTTTTCATTTTTACGTTTCTTCAGGATTTTTGAAGACTCCTAAAACAACATGTGCTTTGTCTTTAAAGCAAGCAAAGCTGACTCACGAGAAGATTACTCTTTGGAGACCTTGAAAAATAGAAAGTTAATATCTAAACTAAGCATTTTTACCACAGGAAATGCCAAAATCTAAGGATTTTCTTTATTTTTCTTGCAATAATTAAACATGAATTTAAGTTTGGTCTGTCATGCTTTTAAAAAAGTTGTAGTAGGCTGATCAAGTATATTTGAAATTAAAAAATGGCAAGTTACATCAAATGAAATAAAGCATACCCTACTGACACCTATGGCAGCAAGCACATACCAAAACAATATGTGAATTTGCTAACAATTCAAAGTGAAAACTAAATATTTTCTTTTATTCATTACTTGGCCATCTTTACAGGTCCATAGCAGAAGAGAATCACCATACAAGTCAAACTCCAAAATTAAACAAAGAAAGCAAAATTTTAATTATGCTACATTAAAATAAAAAAACCCTCTGCTTTTTGATTACATATAGTCAGTCAGAAATAAATTTTAAGTGCTTCCGGAGATGATAATGATGAGATAAAGATGAGGACACTTTTACAGATGTTTTGAAACATTCTTTACTTTTTTGATTAATAGATAATCTATCCATAGTTAAGGGACTAACCGTTACATTTTCTCCTACAAACTACTAAAACCAGACACTACCCAGGAGCTTAAATAACATATGAAAAAGCTGCATCTATTTAACAGCTGCAGAATTCAGGACAGAGACAGTAAAATATTAAAAAAAAAAATACAAGAGTTAAAAATCCTACTGCAAGAATATTAACTGTAATAAAAGAGAAGACATTAAAACCAGCAGCTAGTTAGGTGCCAGGACATAATAGAACCCATAAGGGCAGGCAAAGAATGATGCTAAGTTAGGAAGAAAGAGTCTGTTTTCAGAGAACTTCCTGACAGACACCACAACAAAGCAACATGAATGGTGACTGTGTGGTCCCCTTCTCGTAAATAAATCAGGCGTCAAAGGTTGATCTGCAGTTAATAAGAGGTCTAAGCCTTCTCCAAGGATTTGTAGTATTCTGTCAGCACAGTCCAAGCCTTCGGAGCCATGAAGCCTTCCGGCGGGTTTTGTCCTTCTCGAGCCAGCTTGCGCATGCGGGTCCCCGATATAAAATCAAAGTCTTCGTGGCTGAGAGAGTAGGAGTGGAGGCAAAGGGGGGAAAAAAGAACATACTTTAAAAACAGGCAAAGTTGCTCATATTCCTTTTATATTCTTGATATTTTATACACTTCTTCTTGGGAGTATAATGCTGTATAGTGACTGTCATTTGCAGACATCTGGTCAGCAATGCCAGTAAATCTCGAGGATATACATCCTCTACAATATTCAGCTTTGGTAACTCCTGAGGTTTAGCAGCATGGTCCAACTGAGGCCCTGTGGACTGAATTCAGTCAGTGCTTCCATTGAGCCTGGCTTGCTCTCTGTGAGGACACAAACTCCTGTTGAGGGAGAACCTTCTACTCTGCCTACTGTCTGAACCCTCTGCCAAAGCAACAGAAGCCATCCTGATTTATACCTTGCCTTGCCAGGGCAAGAGACCAGCCTGATGAACTGGTTGGATGTTCCTGTACTGGGTCAAGAAGGTCATTTCAGTGCCACTAGAGAACGTGCAAAAAAACATCGCACAAAATCTTAGAGAGAGACTGCTTGGAAAACAGAGAAAGTAAAAGCCTAGAATCTAGAGGCAAACTTTGCAGCTTTGCCATTACAAGACATTGAGCACATATATGCATATATATGCATATCAATAACATGGCATATATACAGCTCAAAATAAAGAGAAAAGCAAAGGAATAATAAAAGTACTTTCCCCTAGAGATATTTTTCCCTAAAAAGCAGAATTCAGTTGTACAAATGCAAAATTGAACACAGATCAGGATTGTTTACCATTGTTAACATAAGATTCTAAATTAATATTAACTTCTCAGGTATGTGATCATAAGCAGCAAAACCTACACAAATTAAATTACTCCTTACAGGACTGAAACAGTAAAAGTGAGACAAGAATGCCACAGTTCTATCAAATGCTCTGAAGGAAAAAATTATGTATTCCTAAATTAAATATGCAATTTTACTTATGCCATTCACTCAATTTGCAACATGTATGCATTATTCATTCTTTACTTGTCTGTTTGAAATAAAAACCAAGTATTGATCTCAGATGCACATGCTTTAGACAGAAACAGGAGCCAAGTGTGCATATCAGAGGGCAGAACTTAGCTCTAAGTGTTGGTCTATGCTCAGTAGGGTATGGAAGCTAGCAAGATGCAGAAAGCATTCCAGAGTTCCCTTTCACAACAAGACTAGCCCCATAACTTTTTGATTTGGATTGTATACATTTACACAGCAGCACGGTCATACATGTTCTTTTCTTGTTGCTCTAAATTTGGGACTGTGGGTTCCTGAAGTGTCTCAGGGCAAAAAAAAACCCTACTGTGCTTTGGTCCTGCAAAATATAAATTATACAAAAATGAAAATTTAAAGTTGATGCCGTTGCATGGGAGAAAATGTTGGCACTGCTACTTGCAACATCTGAAAATTTTATTCCTTAGCAGAGAAATGTCTGCCATTCACTAACACTGCCTGAAGGTAACTTGAGCTCTTTGCAAAGAACTATTTATATAAAATATATGTGGGGAAGTGATAAGCCTGGTTAATTCTGTCAAAAAAATACCAAGTCTTCACATGATAAGGAAGAGAAGAGTAAAGCAAGTACTATAAAGTTTCTCCATGTGTGTTTTTTCCACACTGTGGTAGCAATTCCAGAGTTAGAGTATTAAAAAAAGAAAGGTGCTTTATCCCCTCCTCATTTCTTAAGTTTTCAGAAAAGCACTCAACTTCCTCCCAAGCCCTACAAGTGAAATAATGGTACTAAACCACTACAGTTAGATATGTCATAGAAGTTTGCTTCAATAACACATACAACTCCATTAGCTGCTTCTTATCTTATTTGCACAAAGAGCAGCTAAGAATTGGGGATACCAAGAAAGAGAGAAACACGAAAAGAAACTAAGGAGATCTACAGAAATTATTAAAAAATGAAAGAAAAAAAGTGAGGATTATTTCAGAAACATAGCACATTCAGCATCTCATAACATTTGTAGAAATGTTTCCAAAATACTCTTAAAAAGTACAAAAGTACTAATGATGTCCTCTCATTATCTTGAGCATATATTTTGAAAGGGTTTTTCTCTATTAAATAAATACCTTAATTAGTAATCATGAAAGTGACTCAAATGGAGCCTTGGTAATATATACACAATAACACAGTATTTTTTCCATTTAAAAAATTACTGCATTTACAATTTTTCAGTTTAATCTCCAATTTCATACATAAAACAGGGTATTTGAGTAACCACTCAATGCTCATTATCTTTACTAATGGTTAAAATCATGTTTCAGAAACTGAGGTTTCTGCTATGGAGAAAGACCTTATCAGTGCTGTCACTGCTTGGCATGATGTGACCCACAAATATTTCTAAATAAAACCTATCAATATGAGTAATTTGCTTTAGTAGAAGGAGATAACAAAAAGAGTAATCAAATAATTTCGTTCAGAATGAATTTTGAGGATACTAGGAGTTACTCTGTATAAGACGGATTTGAGCGAAACATGAGAGGGGGAAACATTTGACTATTAAAGATGCTATAAGATATAAACGCCAAAGCCATTCAAATTCCATTTTGTCAGATTTGAAATGACTCTCAATGAAACAACACAAGCCTTTTCTGAGTATGGGACCTAAGTGCCTTTGAAAATTTTACTCAGTAGCTGCTGGAATCAGCTTTTTTTTAGCCAGACTGGATGCTACTAAATGCTTGTAACATGGGCTTGACCTTTTACTACCAATTGAGCTTGACTGGTACTTACACAATACTTTGTGCCACTGCAATTAAAAGCATTCTCCAAAAGAAGGCAACAAAAATGTGTCACAAGAAAAACAGCCTTGAAACATTTCACATTGAGGACTGATATTTGCTCTGTGGCATAGCATCCTAGACCTCTACTACACTCACAGTGTGGAAAAAGACTATACCTACACACACTGAAATTTCCTTACTTATGGAGGACAGGGATTTCAGAGACCTTACAGTTCCTCTGACAGAACAAGGACATCACTAGTCTGTGATTGCCACAGGCCTACAGGAAATCTCCTGTGCTGTACCTCTGAGGTGTCAATACAGTACATTAATATAGCAACTGAAGAGCATGTTTTTTCTGCTTCAACATTATTCCCTACAAACTTAATCTAAGTATAGACCACACTACATAGATTTTTCAACTGGGAGCACTAAAGATCAGTCATAATCTTGGAAACCCTGACCTCCTATTAGGTATTTAGCACTGTGCAAATGACCTTCTTGGAATTCCCATTCTCTGTGGAGAGCAATGTCTGGCGCTCTCAATGTCTGAAGGAATTACTCTTAAATAGAAGACTCATGATAAAAGTACAGAACATTCATTCATAGTTTTGCCTTGTTTTTAAACGAATGTAAGGAAATAAAACAATAACATGACTTATTCACCCTGGTCTGTCTTCAAAACAACTGTGATGTTCTACTCAGCTGTAAACTTCAGACTGATTTCTGGGACAATTCACAGCCTCTTCATCTGGGGTCCAATTCTAACCTTAAACCCTTTTTAGAAGGATTTTCTCTGAATTTTAATTTGCCTTTGCACTATCAAGTCATGACTTACACCATAACTCCTACAGGAAGACTATATTATGCCTTGAGAACGAATGTCCCTCGATGCTGAACGAACCGACTAGTACCAGCTAGGTTCAAATCCCAACCAGCCACAAACAAATTGTTTGTGAAATTAGAACACAATAATGTGATTAATATCAACATATGCAAAGCAAATCCTTTATTAATTCCTTTCTGACTGCCAGGAGGGTTTGAGTCTCCTGGGCTGATGCAGTGCTTCAGTGTATCCTAAATTATGTACTAATGGTAATTGAGAAACCATATTTCTCATAACTAAATGAAGGAGAACAATCCAGTGTGCTTATCTCAGCCTCTTACTATCACTTAAAAAAACAAACAAATTTGAGAACAGTATGCACTTAGTTGGACAGCTGTCCTGTAACTATGATTTGATAGTATTAAAGCAGTCATGGCAATCATATTAAAGGTCCTGGGAATGAAACACACAAAGTTAAAATCTCTCTTCTTTACAGATACCCACACTTCATTCACATTTTGTAGACAGCATGAACAATCTGCTCCAGTCGCCTTACTTAGGAGTTTCTGTTAGCCAAAATGTTCTCTTTGGTTTTCTTTCAGGAAAAGAAAATAATAATTTCTTTCCAGACACTGCTGTGGCTTTTTTAATTGCCAGGCTAATTTCCTTTCTTAATTGAGTTTTTTCTCAGCAGCAGTCTGTGGCTGCATTTTATAGGACTGATCTTCCATAAAGAATTGGGAACCTCTGCTCACAAAACCAGCTATTATTATTAAACCACCGATCCCAAATTACACTTGTCTCTAGTAACTGTTTGCGAGGCCTTTTTGGCTGAAGAAACACACTAACTGTTTTTCTGAAGGGATTTTAGCATTGGATAAGCTTTTTGAGCGGGAAAGTAGTGGTGATATTTGTTGGTTTCTTGGTTCTTTTCTTTATACTTTACTCTACCAGTGGTTTACAGGTCAGACATTCATTTCGAATTACTCCAGTATAACTAGGATTCTTACTATAAACTTTTCCAAAACACATGTGGACATATTCCATAATAGATCCAAAATTCTATGAAATCTAAAAATGCAAAAGCTTTGATAAGGACTGTAACAACATTCATACTAGCTTTTATATGCATTACTTCGGAATTCTATGCAAGTGCAAATGCTCAAGCTTCCCACAGAAACTTAGATTAGGCTTACTATCTGACTTGACAAAAAGCAAAAAGGGCAATTTTATTTTTATTATCCGCATTTAGACTAAAGGGAAAATAAAATCAAATTAACTCTACCTGTGCTGCTTTACATCACTTCAAACACATTCCTCAAATCCCTTTCCTAGATCTTAGCTTTAGACACATTTTTTTCAAAACTGTATTTCCAGAGTTCCGTTTCATGAGGTGCTAAACCTAGTTCTAAGATGTCCAAGAAACAAATTAAAAATTGTGCTGGCTTCATGAAGTAAAATATGAACATAACTCCACGCCATTGGCTGTTCACATGTCTTAATATTCTAAGGGGTAACTTTATTTAAACAATTTCTACAAGATAAGCTTTGTGCTTTACACTGCAATGACAGTTGCTGGGCAGCTGTTATAAAGGCTTTCACATCAGTCTTTTCCTATCCCCTTTCCTCCCAGACAATGCTCCATTATCCCAAGGGCAACCAGGATATTTGTGCCTTTCCTTACTAACAGGGGCCAAGTGACTTCAGCTCCAACACAGCAGCACAGCAGCCCAGCACTGCTAACCAGCAGCACGAGGGAGGCCCTGACGCGCAAAGCCAAGTCTCCAGACTGTGCCCAAGCAGATCCTGGGTCAACTCAAACTCCAAGGGCAGCACATGTTCTGGGGGATACTAATGGAAGTGAGAAACAAACTGAACTCTATATGAACTGCACAAAACTACACTTGTGTGGACAGCTTTGGGAGCAGAAGACTCCAAGCAAAGTAACTTCTTGGAATTAGAGGCAGCACACCAGAGGAGTGAGGGCCTTTGGTACTTTGGTAATTCGGAGTCAGGGCCAGTGTAAGCTTTTTGGTGCTTCCCAGGCTTGCTACCAAGGTCATGAGCAGCTTGGCCACAGCCAGGTCTCACATAGTTGCCCAGTATCTGACCAGTGCTGACCCAGCCTCTGAACACCCACCCTACAGGCATACAAGGAATGCTATCAGCAAGTGTTACATCTTTCTCATAAAAGCTGAGCAAAGCAACTCTCTGCCCCTGCTAGTTCTGCAGCCACAACTTTTCACACGTCCTTCTGGCAGCTGGACCAAGCTTTTGGTAACCTCTCACCACAAGCCAAAGATTCACTTACCACCACCCCCATGTCTTGGGATTTCCCTTAGAAGGCAAAAGGTATTTTACTAATAGCAGCAAAGAGCCCAACTGCAATAACCTCTGCATGTCCTTGCTGCCAATACAGGCGTGGGTGCAACCCTACCAAATTACAGAGACACTCAAGGTAGCAGATGGTGTCTATTACGGCTTCTCACAAGCACCTACCCAAACAGAGGAGTCCAGGAGGCCTGAAAGAATGGAAGAGATGATAACGTGGGGAAAGAATAACTACACCTAGCAGCTAGGGCACACAGCTCAGCTATAGCTCAGTCCAAGGAAAACCCACTTGTCCTAACCTTCCACTCATTCATTAGTGATGTAAATTCTGGAATTGCCTAGTTGGCTCTCAAGTCTCCAAGCCTCAAAGAACTGAGAAAGGTGCAAGAGATATCAAATCATCCTCTTCTAAAACAAGTCACAGCAATGCTTCTATGCACAGAACCCTCCTCCCCACATTTTCATGATGTGTTTTTCACTAAGTGAGCTCAGGAAATACTTCCACAAACATCACTATTTCACATCCAAGGGTCTTCCACCAGTACTGATCCTCTCATATTTCCAGGCAACCCTCTCTTCCCTGCCATCCTCCTTGTGGAGTCAAACACCACATGGTCCAGGAGTCTGCCACATTTTCAGCATTACACAGACTATCTTGAAAGGCAGCCAGCTGCACCCACCCAAGCTCTGACTCTGTCTGGAGCCTACCACAGTGTTCTGTCTCTGGCAAGCAGGAGCAGTAATGGGAGCCTGCATGTGTCTGCATTGCCATCTAGAGGATTGCTGCCACGCTCCAGTCCATCTACAAACAGTATCTAGGGACAGACAGGCCAAATGGTCTTAGATCCTGACAGCAGCAAGGCAGAACACAACATTAGTAGCAGCATGGCCTTTTTTCCCCGACAGTTACAGAAACAAGGAAAAAGAGCCCCAAACCAAGGCCTCGCAGACGCAGTGAAAGGATAAAAGGGTGCACATGATTCAGTCTGTGGCAAAAGGCAAAATCTGTTCCCACAGGTTTTCATTAAAAAAATCTCAAAGAGTTGTTTGGGGTTTTTTTTCCTCATTTTCTCTGGCTAATAACAGAGGTACAATTTTACTCCCCTTGATCCAAATCACATCTATCCTGCAAAGAGTACAGTATCAATGATCAGAGAATCAATGTTCTGAATTTTGGCCTGTCACATTGCTACTCCCTTACTATTCCAATTTATTAAGAACTGACACACCAATAAAACTACTTCACTTTAATCTTTCTGCACTGAGGCATGACCAGCAGGTCCAGGAAGGTGATTCTCCCACTCTACTCCACTCTTGTGACAGCCCACCTGGAATACTGCATCCAGACCTGGGAACATCAACATAGAAAGTCCAAGGATCTGATGGAGTGAGTCCAGAGGAGGGCAAGAAATTTGATCACAGGGCTGGAGCACCTCTCCTCTGCAGAGAGGCTGAGAGAGTTGGGGTTGTTTGGTCTGTAGAAGAGAAGGCTCTGGGGAGAGCTTATAGCACCTTCCTGTTCCTAAAGGCAACGACAAGAGAGCTGGAGAGGGACTTGTTGCAAGAGTGTGTAGTGATAGGAGAAGGAGGAATGACTTTAAACTGAAAGAATGTGGATTTAGATTAGATATTAGGAAGAAACTCATTCTGCGAAGGTGGTGAGGCACTGGAACAGGTTGACCAGAGAAGTTTGAATTGCAGTACCAACTTCAACTGCAGTTTGACATAAAACAAAAGTACATTCCAATAATCTGAATAAAGAGGATTAAACTATAATGACAAGTCATCTTCCCAGTGTCATTCATTGTCACCAGAGAAACACATACACTAAGTTTTGCACTCTGCTATGCCGCACAAGGGAAAAATAACACTGAAACATAGATAGAGAAGGTGAAATGAACTGTTCTGTAAATGGATCAAAAAAGAAACAAAACAGCTAAAAACCCTGGGACACAAAATATTCTTAGGATGTCATTTTGCATTATTACTAACAGAGAAAATATCTACTTGTCACCCCATCTTGTCCACTTTCTTCTCCATGCTGCACACTCTCACTGTTTCTCTTCCCTCCAATCTGATGCACACCTAACACCTAAGAAGCTTGTTTAGAAAAACAAAGCAGCAGAAAGCTAATCTTACCATTATAATAAATAGTAATACCTTTCTCTGGATTTACTGATGTGTGCCACTATGTTCCAGAATCAGAGAAACCGCAGTACCTGAGGAGCCCTCATGTAGCAGCTAAAGTTAGATCAGGTAGTTGTACTGTGAACCAAATCAAATCATGCTGAAATCAAGATACATTTGTCTAAAAGCTACATTGATCTAAAACCACATCTAAACACTGCCATATTTGAACAATATGAATTTAATTACAAACTTTTTTTTTTTTAATGTGGGCAGGGGTAAGAGGCAGTTATTGCTCAAAATTTTCTTACAATGAAAATACAACTTACTGATCAGAGTCATAATAATCCATGCACTTCTTTTTTTTATTGTAAGCTGCAACCCTGAAGGGTACAATTTCCAGTGCTCGGAGGCCTGGAGCCATTGTCAGCACTTTGGCACCATGGGTTGGTTCATACAGATCTTTCCCAGTGTCAGGGTGTGGCATCCCTGCTGGATCTCGCCCTACAATGTAGAAGTTAGCTCCTGCAACCATCCGTGATCTGCAGTGCCACTGGACCTACAACAGAGACAGGAAAAACAGCTAACAGAAGAATATGCTCAAAAAATGCAGCCCTGAGAATGGGCATGCACTCCATAATTACCATATTTTTCTTATTCAGATGTGATTTTTACTATGGAGCCATAATATAATAACAAACTAATTATGTTGATCCACATCAAACTTACAGCTAAAATGTACTATTCCCATTTTATTAGTACAGGAGGTGCTCAGAAAGTTACTTCAGCACTATCTACACATTCAAAAAGAAAAATCACCCATGTTCAGCATTTTCAACTTGTACATGTGGCAAGGATGTTGTTCCAAGCAGAACTAACATTTAGTCTGCATGAACATTAAGACCCAAAGAACATAAACTAGGTACACACTGCACATGAATGCTTGTAATAGGCTTTCAGAGCACTAAGACTGACTATTTATAGCATTTTTAACTTTTTTTAATAGTTCAGTTACTACTGTAGTTAAAAGAAAAAGCATATTTCAAAGGAAATTCTGCACACAGACAATTTAATCATCCACACCCTACCATCAAATAAATGCTTTCAAATTATTTAGAAATGCATCTCATTTACTAAATGTAGTGAGAGGATTTTTTTCTCCTAAAGACTGTTTGAAGTAGTTAGTAGATACTCCACTGTTAGGTAAGTTACACTTATGACTGTTTTTAGACTTACCGTGTTACAGGATGCTGCTGAATGTTCTTAATTAATTTTTACATGTAATATTTTCAACATGAGATTTAACTACTGTACAGGAAAGGCAAAATAATTATTACGTTACTTTAGGTAATGAAGACACCACCTTGGAAAATGTCAATATGCTCTCATACTGGGAAGTTTTCCCCTAAAAGAACTGACATAAAATCTATATAATTTAGTATGTGCATCACCAAGAAGACCTTGGCTCCATCCTCCTACTCCCTCCCTTCAGATACTGACAGACAGTGATGAGTTCTGCTCTCTGTTGTCTCTTCTCGAGGCTGAACAGGCCCAGCTCCCTCAGCCTTTCCTCATAAGGGATGTGCCAATCCCCTCATCACCCCCTGTGGCTCTGCTGGACCCACTCCAGGAGCTCCATGTCTCCCTTGTGCTGAGGAGCCCAGAACTGGGCAGAGCACTCCAGATGTGCGGCACCAGGCTGAGTAGAGGGGCAGCATCACATCCCTCAGCCTGCTGGCAATGCTCTTCCTAATGCATCCCAGCATACCATTGGCCTTCTTGGCTTCAAGGGCACACTGCTCTTTTCCATTTCTATACATCCACACTATTTCAGAATATATTTACTTTCCTAAGCAGGTGAATTTATTGCATTACATCATTACATTATTACATTATTACACTGCATTATTGCTTTGCCTTACAGACCTGTATCTTTTCTTTGAAGGAATGTTAAAAACACAAAAATGCTAAATTGATGTTTATGAAACTTGTCCATTGAGATTTTTACAGAGTGGAAGGTCCCATCCACCTTGTAGATTACCATATTACCAGCTGCTTGTTGCTCTGTAAAGCACTTGTCCTACAGAAACAGATCTAGTACCAATTGCTACTATAAGTAATAGAAATATTACTTATATTACTTTTAAAAATAAACTACGGAAAATTATTAAAGAAAGAATCTCTTCTATTACTTGAACAAACATTACTGCCAGGCTGTACTCTGAGGTCACTGGAAATGCCATATAGGTAAGGAGAAAAATGTTATCCTGTTCAGAAAAAGGGTTGTGAATTTTGTTCCTTCCCAGGCATACAAGAATGAGATAGAAAATATCTGTTAATTCTCACAAAAGGCCTATGGGGAACAGCAGAAGGTTCCCCACATTAACACACTCATATGTCTCAACTAGATCTGGACTGCAGTTTTTTTCTCTGGACTGAAAGACAGTGCAAGCTCTGTTTGACCAGTCAACTGGCCAGCAAAAAATAAATGTCATCTATCTAATTTAACGTCACTAGTAAGATCTCGTATCTATCAAAAAGCTACTGCAGAGTGAAGCTCTGAGCCTGGTCAGAACTTACACTTCCTATGATTCAAGGTGGAGGGAAGAAGAGAGAGAAAAAAAAAAGAAAGAAGAAAAAGGAATGAGATGGAGAATCAATATCCCCTAGATGAACCGCCCTCAAATGAGAACATTTATTCTTTCTGCTGCTTCCCACAAACCTCTAGGGACTACAGCCCAAGACCTGGATCCTAAATAAAGTGTTGCCAAACAATTATTTCATACAAAAGCATTAAAACAATTCTCTCAGAATTATGTTTGCCAAAAAATAAACAGACTGCTTTTTTCTTAATATGTGTATAGCCCTCCAATACACAAACTTTTTGCTTAACAGTCATAAAACTTAAGTATCTTAACATTCGGGACAACCATTTGGTATGTTAACAGATCTTACAATTCCTTCTGAAGAAGAACGTAAAAAAAGGAGGAAGGATTAATTTATTATCATATCCTTATTACTGTAAAGAAAAGAAGCTATAAACCCAGTATTTTTTCCCACCATTTCCAGTAAAATCCTCCAATATAGAAGTTTCTTCATAAGAGAGTGTTTTGGTTGGTGACAGAGACTTGATAATCTGCTTTCCCAAGGAAAATTAGTCTCCTCCCTCTCTCCATTAAAACAACACAACACACAAACATCAGCCGTAGCACAAAATACCTTAGTGCACTATCAAAACGGGTTTGTTTTGTTTTGCTTTAAACTCTTAATGTATTTACCTCAGTTGGTCCTGCATACATCATGGGGGAAGGGAATATAGCTACCACCGTTGTTTCTGGATTCAGGATTCCCTCCTCCAGCACTGCAGCGTGCTGCTTCATGCGCCACATAAGAGGAACATCATCCTCCTTTGTCCAGCCTCCAAGCGGGTGCAAGAGTAAAACTGGGCGCCGGTAGCCACGTTCCAACAGTTGCTTGTGAGTATCCTGCATTAAAAGAGCGTGCCCATTGTGCACCGGGTTGCGTAGCTGGAAGGCAAAGACAGCATCTGCGGAGAAAAAAAGCAAGACAAAAGATGGAAGGAAAGCAAGTTATTTTATCAGGAGTTGTACAACCACAGAAAAATCTTCAGTACACACTTTTCTCTGAATTCCATTAAAGAAGTATAATACCAGTGGTCACAGGTCATTAAAGAATTATGAATTATTACAAAATCATTGTACTTAATAAACAAAACTAATAAAAAACAACCATATTAAAAAAAACCAAACTTCAGCTCCGTAACTTCTGAATTTTCTGCAGAATTACTTTGTTTTCTCCAATAGCTATAATCTTCTATTAGGATTTTTCACTTGCATAAGTATATAATATTCTAAGAGGAAATCAAAGGGTGCTCCCTGTCTTAAAAGCTCAATGTATCACCAAGAGAACAAATGGACCTGTTTGCAACAAAACTAATCAGAGGGGATTTAGTGTTCCTTACCAAGTTTCCTTCACCTTAGTTTAGTAGATTTTACAGCAGTAAGAACAAACAAGACTAACTGCTATTCCAGAGTATTACAAACCCTTCAATGAAAGGGGTTCCCGAAATCCTGAAACCCTGCCACCAGGATTTCTCTCTTCTGCAAATTCAGATCAACTAAAGTACCTTGCAAGACAGCAAAATCACTGTAACTAAGAGGTCTTCCAATATGGAACCAATGAAATGTAGAGAACAGGTTTTTTTAAGATCTCAAATATGTGCTTATTTGGGGGCTAGCTAAAAGACTGATATCCCAGACCTACAGATCCTGGACATGCTGTCCACACAGATCAAAGACAGATGCTCAGAACCAATTGTGGTTTGCATTCTCAATGTTAATCTCTCTCCTCACGTTTACAGCCGCAGCTACCTGCCAGTCACCGCCACAGTGAAAGCAGCATGTTTGTTCTCTCTGCTTTTTGACATTCCTCAGCCTCTTACTTACCTGCCTAACACAACTACTTTTGAGAGAAAAACTGTTTTGTTTCTTGTGCAGAAACTTGGCACCAGCCTGCTTGCACTACTTTCATAAGCCTTGTTCCCCAGAAGCAGCATGGAACAGATGTAAAAATAGTGGAGCATGAAAGCTCAACATTCAACCATACCTCTAGAGTTTTAGATGATAATACTTAAATCACATTTTACCACATTTTAAAATTATATTTTCTTGCATTACTGACATGTCTACAGTGCATGGAAAGACAACATTCAGAACCTCAGGCATTACCAGCTTTTATTATGTATTTAAGCAGTGCGATGGCTGAGATCATAAAAATTATTACCATTAAAAGCAAAGAATGCCACGTACATTCAAAATTTTCATCCTTGAAACAATGCCAGCCTCAGTGGCAGCAGCAGACACTTCAATAAGCCTCTACAGGAAGAAAGAAAGCAAGAAAAATTTACTCACCAGCATTCATTTCCTTGAATTTCTGCCTTAGTTCAGCTGGAGTAAGACGGTATTGATCAAGTCCATCATTCCAATAAATACGATCAAGGACTTGTAGATCTCCACCTACAAGCCAGTTCCCTTGTTCCATAACCATCTAAGAAAGGAAAGTCTTTGTCAGGATTAGTTATCAGCTTCCCCTGTACATCTAAAGCATTGCAATGGGCACATCTTAACCAAGGAATGCATTCCAGGTTAAATTTCTTTGACAGTCATAAGTCAAGCATCAATGTTAAAAAAATGAAAAAAATTCACTGGAACATAGCTCAGACATGTTACATCATGATGTAGGAGAGATGCAAAAATCTTCAGTAGGCACATGCCTTTCTTTCAAAATTGAGATAATATGTAGAAATGCAAATAGTCAATATTCTAACCAACACTGTACGACAAACAAATATAGTGTCTGGAAAGCCTTCTCTATTACAATTTACTTACTTATAGAGTATGTATTAGTATATATACTTATTAGTAAATATTTTTAATTTAATTACAATATATTAATACAACGAAGTTGCACACTTTATAGTTATTGGTCAAAGCAAATGCCATTGCAGTATCACTCTGTAGTTTACAAGATTCTGGGCAGCAATAAAATAACAAACAAAACAGTTCTGATTAACTACTCACCCACTTTAATCTATGAATAAAATCAAAATCTTTGAAGTAGAATAGCTTTTGGATTTGTTTCATGGTAGCAGTTTAACCAAGTAACAGATGTTGGACAGTCACTACACTTCTTTTTATATCTTTAAGTATCACCTCACCCTTTATCAAGAAATAATTATGGCAAGCTGCTTAACACACTCTACAAATGGCCATAGAAATTACTCTGAAATTTTTAATTTCTAAGAATGCATTTTCCTTTGAAGATGAAATCACAAAAAGCTTTCAAATTTTATGCACATTTCTGGTAACCTTTTTAGCCTTATGCAATTTAGAGATGACAACAAATGTCGATATCACAGAAGAAACTACATACTAAACCCAAAAGCCAGGATGTGAAAATTAAGTGTGAAATTTTCAATTTATTTTTGCTTTGACCTGCTGGAATTAAACGATGCCACAGTAACCACACCCTTCCTGAAGAAAATGCCAGACTTTGATATCTTACCAAGATGGAGGAAGGTGTGATAATGATATGAAGATCAGAAAACTCCACGTTGCAGAAACTCTTGGGTACCCTAATATTTCTGATTAATTAAGAAGGGCCACCAAATTCTCAGGCTGTCATGTTACTACTATATACCCCAGTACAGGCATAAGACCATAGTTTCTCATCTTCTGCATAACAGTCATTCAAATTTTGTTTGCATGAGATTTTCTTAGAATTTATTAAATCTGTGGTAAGTTTTCAATAAAGGTGTAATCTCATGTTCAACATCATAGAACACATCAAGGGCTTTGAAAATCTTCTATTGGTCATACAGATACTTTTAGAACATTTCAAAGGCTTTCCCTTTTCAAGAGCAAGCTCATAATTTGAGGTTTACTTGATTTGTCTTTACCTAATTAAAAGTCATACCTGCAAAAAAAACCCAAAAAAACTACAGAGGCAAATGGGGAAATAAACATATTTTGGCTCTGCAGAGCAAAGATGCAAGATCTATATCAGTTTGCATAACCCAACACAGCACTGTGATGAGTATGTTACAATTAGAACATTTCAGTATGACATACATATAAGGCCAAGATAATAAAACATAACAAACACAGTGGAAGGGAAATTACTCCCCAGAGGGTTAAATGATGAACTCCCCAGGAACAGGGCCTGTTTGAAAAACATCTAAAGCAGGCAGGTCTCACGTGCTTCACATGCAGGCAGAAAATAAGTTTTCTATCCTTCACAATGCATATATCCACTGATTAAGGAGCTTTGATGATCCATCTGGAGACACAGAAGGATGTGTTTCCTAGGCACACTGGAGGGCAAAGTTCCCTCTTCTGTAGCACAGATTCAACAGTACATTCTAAATTCATTTCATGTGTACATATTGACATTAGATTTTCACACTACGAACAGACTATTGAACAGCCACACAGAAAAAAATTACCTTTGTTTCTGCTCAGATATTTTAATTAATTTTCAAAGTAGTTTTTTTGTCAAAGTACATCAGTCACAGACGTGCCCTCCACTTAATCTGCAGCTCCACAACACCACAGCAAACAGGACTAGATTTTCAACTTTTAAACACACACCTTGATGTAGGGATGTTCCTTGCACGTCGTTCCCCATTGCCTAGCACAGCGTTCTTCTTTCCTGTGCTCGTAGAATTCGGGATTACGGAGAATGGCAACGCGGCAGCCTTCATACACCAGAGCAATTGCTGTACTCCCATCGAGCCTTTCTTTGTCCTCTTGAGTAGCTGTTAGCACTATAGGCACTGACAGATTAATAACTCCCCCTGCAGAGGGAAAATAATGCCCTTTAGCATTAGCAATAGTCATCAATGTTATTATGAAAATCTACCTAATTAACAGGTTGCTTTTAAGGCTGAAAGTGTATTACGTGGCAGGCAGTTGAAGCACCTCTCTTAATAGGGACTAAAGCAAGTTTTACAATTAATTCATGCTCCCATAAGATACATGTGCTATAAAATTGAGCAAACACTGAGGTTTGAGAAAGAGTGAACACAGTACTGAAAATAGAAAGTGCTTAGAGCTGCACAGAAGTACTTAAACTGTGAGGATACTATTTTTTGGGAATCTCAAATTAATTCCTTTCTGACAAATCTACACAGAAAGTAGAAATACAAAAATAATGTTTTAAAATAGATCATCTAAAATACTAGGCAAGATTGCTACCAGAGTGGATAATTAGTGAAAAGGAAATAGCATTGTCAGTAGGCATACTTCTGGCCCCTAAGAAAAAATCAATGTAATAGCAGACAAATGTACGCAGGTAGTTTACATATATAGCTCAACTGTTTCAAAAGATGACTTCTGTTGTTTACCTAAATTGTATTCAGATTCAAGAATTTACCTTTCAGAAAAAAACTGCTGAGTCAGGCAAACATTTTGCATAGTTTGTTCAGCTGGACATTTACCAGCTACTTGACTTCTAAAACTAAGCCAATGTAGCTGAATTTTAAGGTTATGTGTGGTCCTCATTTTTAAGTCTCTACTTCACTGCCAGATGCTGGAAATCTTGTTTTTCTTGACTACAAGAGTGAGATTTGAGAAACCCAGCAGAGTAAACATCGTGAGTCTTCTACAAAGGCTTGGGTTCTAATAAGCATATGCTTGAGTGCGGAACTTTTGGGTGGCCTCCAGAAGAAAAGTTATGGACCCTTTAAAGTTAATGGAGGTTTTGGCATTTGCCAAGACTCTGAAATAAGGCTAATTTTGCTATTATTTAAGCAATACATTTTTTATTAGGAAGTTAAATTTCTTAGGAAATTAAAAATTATAAAGCTAGATGAAAAGTTTAAGAGAAAAATAGATTCCCCCTCCTTTCATAATGCAAAATGCATAATGCATGCTGTGCATCTCCTCCTAAGTTCAGTCTTGCTGCCCAGAGTTATTTTCAAAGTAACTAGGTCATAAAATTGAGTTTGGCAACAGTCACAGAGTGGTTTGACACCCCAAAATTGATAATTTAAAAAACCTTTTGCTTTGCAGACAAGCAAATCAATATTTCAAACTATGAAGAGATCTCAAATCTGTTGACTATTAAAATTTTGTCCATGCCCATCAATAAATATATAGTATCTTCTACATTTTTCTTCAGCCACTGTACAAATAAGAAACTGAGGCAAGGTAGTGAAGTCTGTTAAATCACGGATGAGCACAGTGTCAGAATGAGTCTTCTTCAGACAACTTAATCTTTAAAGGGAGATTATCAACACATCTTCACTGATCTCCCCAGCTTAGAAGTCAGTCAGTACAAACACTGCATTTAAAGCCCAAAGGATGAGATGCATTGCAGGTAATAAACCATTGCCTGCTCTTCAGAATCAAAATGACTGCTGGTGTAAGACCCAGAACTGACATACCAAGCAAGAAGGAAACTTTGTGGATGTTGTTTTGACTTAACTGTTGCTATTGCTGCAAGTAGCAAAGCAGTTTTAAAGCAAACGTATTTTCCTAAAAAGATTTTCACATGTGAGTTTTGTAGTAGATAACTATAAAGAGGAAATAGAAAATCAAGAGGAACATGACTACTTTATTCAAGCTTAGGACTGCAAAATGGTTTCCATTGATAAGTTGCTATTTTTCATTACTCATCTCTTTTGTAGCACAGATGAGATATTTAAAATAATTGCAAAGCAAATTTTAAAAGTTGTTTTATTGTTATATCTGAAACACTCACCTATACAAGATCTTAAATGCCTTACAAAAATTCTGATTTACAGAAAATTATGGGACAGAACTAGGACCTCCAAGCTATTTTAGCAGTTGAATACATTGCATGTCATCTGCAGTACTTTTCACCTGGATGGATGTACACAAGGTAAATGGAATGAAAATTAAACTAGCAGTCCAAAATTACACTGCAAATTTAAGATACTCCAAAATAACAGGATTATGCTACCTAGGATAGCACCTGAGGGACTTATAGAGAAGGGAATTAGGAAATATAAGAAGGACAACAGATGTCTGTATCATAGAATTGACAGACAAGTGACTTCTTTTTGTTCTGCTATTTGGTCTCTTGCAAGAATAGAGTAATGCAAAAGGAAGTGTGGAGATGGGAAAAAGGATGGAGTAAAACAGAGCCTTCAAAGAGGAATAAATGAAAAATAACAGAGGATCACAATCAAATTCCAAAATCTGAGGATGTTATCACTTACTACCTTAACCAACTTCTTAGCCAACTGTAATGCAAAATAAAATATATCCATTTAAATCGTCATAGGATAATTACTAAGTCATAGTAATTCAATTACATGTGACAATTTTTCATATTAAGTCACATACTCAAATTCCAATTTCACACTTGCAACAGCCCCAGCACTCAAGTCAGTTTGTTGTCCTTTCCTTCATTACTAATACAGAACAAATCTTTTGGTACACAAAGCTAAACAGCAATCTAATTGCAATTCCAAATTCTAAGATCAATTTCTTCAAACCAAATTAGAAGTGTGCATTTTAGAATTAAACATTTTTCAAGAACTAAGACATTTGGAAAAAAAGAATTTATAAAGGCAAAAAGGCAAAATATTCAAACTCTAATATGATGGTAGGTATAAAAAGAATAAACTCATCAAGTTTAAAACTGATATTCTAATCTCTTATCCCAGACCTCAAGTTGTGCACAACCTTGATAATGTGTTACCACACCACCACTAAGAAGCAAAGCATCAAAAATATTTTAGAATAGGATTAGTTTGCTTGGTTTTACAAATGGTGTGTTTTACCCTACCATCAAGGAGACAGTCAAAGTGAAGGCACTGGAGGTATTCTCTCTCTCTCATAAAGCCATTCAGGGGTGTTGCCCAACCTTCTGCTAGCACTTGTACCCACTGCATATCCACCTTGTAAAGAAATGAAGAAATAGACTTAGAGCAGATAAAAATTGCTGCTTAATTACTGGCATCAAATTTTAATCACAGTAGGTCCTGATTTAATTCTAAAATGCAGGACAGTATAAATAGAAGATTTGTCAGTATTACAGTTTTTAATCACAAATAATTCAAAGTTTCTGCAAGTAAGGAAAAAAGAACAACTTGCTCCTCACTGTTCATATTTTTGTAATTTTCCAGTCCTTACACCAGACCAAATTTCCATGTGTTAAAAGAAC
This sequence comes from Acanthiza pusilla, assembly GCA_036630365.1. Classification (NCBI taxonomy): domain Eukaryota; kingdom Metazoa; phylum Chordata; class Aves; order Passeriformes; family Acanthizidae; genus Acanthiza; species Acanthiza pusilla. The sequence continues at coordinate 17,818,119 of JAXCHO010000164.1, forward strand.
CAAAACAACAAACACACAACAACAACCTTTATTTGTAAATCTTGATAAAGTTCATCTTAACAAAAATAGAGAATCCCACTTGCCTTTATTTAACAAAACAAGATAAGAAAGATGTTAAAAAGAAAAAAAAAAAAGAAAAATACCAGTATCACATACAACTTAACACAAAAAATATCAGAATTATGGTATAAATATTAAGAGATCTAATTTTAAAACAAACGAGAATTTTTTTTTTTTTTTCATAAACTAGGGAAACAATCCAGAAGTAAAATTCTCTCTGGACAAGTACTTATTTTGGTATGAGATATCAGTTTACATAGAATTTCCTTCCTTAGCGCTCAGTCACTCTATGGCTTATTACTTTTGCATGTGCATTTCTAAGTCTTGATCAAGTTTTTGACAAGGACAAGCTCTGCTTGTGCAAGTCTCTTGCATGCAAAGAGCATAACTAATTTTATCACACTGTTTAATTTATACTGAGGCAAGTAAAAAACATAGTTTCTTCCCAAGCTTACATTATATACTTGTTTGATCTTCAACAAGCCACTGGTTGGGGGCGGAGAGAGAAATGATTTGTTTCTCTAGACAGGGGGCAATTTAGAATGGGACACTACAGAAGCTTAATAATGGTGACCTTAAGTACTCCTCAAAAAAGCAATGAATAGTTTTACACAGACATACATTAAAAAAAATAGTAAAATGTGGTGAAAGGAAGTATTAATACTCATTACTAGTAGAAAATCAAGCAAATTTTAAAACTATTTAGTTCAGTGCTTAGTATGTCACCCCAATTCTTCAAAGTCTACTCACTACAGATGCTGAACTTAGGAGCTTAGTCAGCTCCTAGATCAAATGCATAGCTATAAGTTCCAATAACACTACCAAAAAGCCAGTGAAAAATCTCATGCATGCATTGTATCTGTGTTTAGGCTTAGTTCTTCAGAAAAATGAATGTGGTAGAACAGCAACACAGACAGAAGCAGCTTCACCTAACTGATCTGAGTTGAAAAATAATGCATTTAACCAAAATAAGAACAGGGTTGATCAAGCTGATCCGTGCTTTTCCACATTCTCTCTGCTGGAAACCAGAAAAGTAGCACGACTATATTCTAATCAGAAAACAAAAAAATAAAGTAGATCTGATGATCTCTTTGCAACTGTTTAAGCTCGGTGTATATATCTAAAAGGTTACTGCTAAAAGGTTACTGCTGTTCAGCTGAAGATTACCAACAAGAAGAATCAAGAAGCAGTAACTGATTTCCCTCATATTCCTAGGCAATTACAATACAAAATAAAACGGTTTCTGTAAATAAACAAAAAAATAAAAACAAAACAAAACAAAACCAAAAAAAAGTCAGCAATACTTCTACAAGCAATTTCTTTTATGAGACATTCCAGTCATGGTTTAGTCCATGGATGTGGGGCAAGTGTGGGAGGAAATCAGTGTAAATTTAATCACCAGGCTAGGGATAAACTATGTAACACCATACCAGACATTATCAATGAAATTATGGAGATTCAATTATTTCTGGTAAGCAAACAAAGAAAACACAGATGCTGCGCTTTCTCTAAAGCAAAGAGGGAGACAGCGTATCAAGCTGTCTTCTGTAACCAGTACAGGTATTTCAACTACATCTACTCACACTAAGCAGCAGATCAGACCATCTTTCAGCTTCAGCAATAAGACACCTGAACACACAATACCTTATTTATTTCCAAGGTTAACAGAGACTCAGCATCAGTTTTGGCCAACTGTAGCTTGTTTTCTGGCACATAAAGCTCTTTCACCTCGTAAGAGGCATCCACTGGTACAATATCCTGTATAAAGGAATAAAGAGAACTTGATGTGTGCTCAGAATGCCTCTTGGGCACTGAACACACATCAAGAAGTAAAATCCTAATGTTGCACTATACAGTAGTAAGAGTTTATTCATTATGCATTTTTACTCATTTAAAAGCCAGCACTGCTCCAAGATTGATACATTGCAAGTTACTCAAGCCAGCAGATTGCTTCAAGTGAAACATTCTAACAAGAGATTTTTTCTAAACCTTAAGTAACCCATATAACATTTACCTAGTAAATATTTAACTACTGAACTGAGTGAAGTTTTTATGACTTATTAATGCCTACATTATCTACAGCAAAAAGGAAGATTCTATGCTTTTACACATGCTGAAGAAAAAAAATATTTAGAGACTGACCATTTATAAATTTAAGTCATTCACTATATAAGATACATAAGAAATGGTAACATGAAGGTTAAAAAACTAAAGCTCCTTCTCTGCTGAAAATTTATACAGAAGTACAAATTAAATGTATTTCCTACAGCTAATGACATAACACCAGTATTTCCATCTATACACTCTTAGAATATTTAAATGTGACATCATCTGTGCATACATATGCAATGAACCGAAATCTAGCTCTATAACCAACACCAATTTTTTATTTGAAAATAAATTCAGTTTTCAAGGTATTCTTCACAATGCTCAAGAGTCAAGACCTTAAACTTGTTAGAAGATGTCAACACAAAGATAAAAACAGAATTAAAAAAAGAGAGACGGTCATCATGATAAAACTGTAAAGAGTCTCCTCCAACAAAGGATGGCGTAATATGTCAAAATCCAGTCGAATGTCCAGCTATGCTCAGTAGCAAAAAAATCAGTGAAAAGAGGCTGACAGTTCTTTTCAAAACACATTTTTCAGTGTTTGAGAAACATTTGTAAAGTAATGCTTTACTTTTTGAGAAAGAAAAGCTCACCCTTACGGCAGAGTATATACAGACCCGTAACAACAATAAATAAATAATCTTTACTTTTCCAGTATATGCAGACCAGAATACTGCTTGCACAAAACACAAAGTTAGCACAGGAACTTCAATGCATTTATCAGACCTTAGGCACTACCTCCATGGAAAGCGAAACAAAGGCAGTAGAATGCTGACAAACGAGAGATAAAATGACTATGGGAGTAACAAGATGTGATGAGTCTCACTGGCTGTTGCATAATTCATATCCTCAAAGACACATCAAAAGAAGACAAATTAGACTAGCACTTAGAAATGGTGTTTTATAAGGAAAAACTTGGTCCATTACGTATCAGACATCATTTTGGAAGCAGATTTTATTACATTGTAAGTTGAACAAAACCTGCCTTTTGTTTCCTCTGCCTGAGCAGCAGCATGACAGCCCAAGAGAGCTGCAGCAGACTCCTGCTACAGCAACGAGCCCAGGATCAAATGAAGGTATTGCCTCCTGTAAAGAACACTATAATGATGGAGTGCACATTATGCTGCTTCACAGATTTCCCCCTGGACCCTAGCTCATTACACCGGGCTAGGATGTCCTAATTTTTCAAACCATCAATAGCTTAAAATAAATGTGCCTATTAAAAAGACCTCTTCAAGTATTATCCTGGTTTTAGTGTCCCACTAGCGGGCAAAACAAAGGTTTCACAATGCAGTTTCTGTCAACAACCTACTTCATTATACAAACGTAAACAGCTTGAAGCCAGTTCAAGCAACACTGAGTCTGACATTTAGAGAACTTGCAGGATTAGTCAGCCTAGACTCGATTGCACACATGAAAGTAGTACTTAAAACAACAACTTAGTTTAAAAAAACCTCAACAACAAAACAAGAAAACCAGCAAAAAAAGGAATCCACACATCTTTAAACTGCATGAATTTTAGGAATTAAGAAAATGCTAGGGTAGCAAGCCACCTAGTGACCATTCTAAGGCATCAATTTTACTGAAAGCTTAATTCTACCAAAGGACAAGTTACAGAATATTCCTCAGTATTTACTGTTTCTCAATGCATTCACATAAAAAATGACCAAATAATAAAAGAAGAAAAAAAAAAAAAACAAAACAAAAACAAAAAAACCCAGATGCTTTATGGGAATGTGCCTGCTCACACTGGAGTGGTGGGTTCTTTGCTGATGCTGATTGCCTCTGGAGATCATCTAGTCCATCTCCTGCTCAAAACTGGTCCCACTACAGCAGGCTGCTCAGGACCTTGGCCAATCAAGCACTTAATATCTCTAAGGACAGAGCATCCATAAACAGTCTTAGCAACTTGTTCTAATAATTGATCATCTTTATAGCGAAAGGGTTTTTTCCCTCCCTTTCTCTAGTTTTAATCTCCCATATTTCATGTCACGTCTGCTGTCCCTCATAATACCCTTGTGCAACTCTAAGAAAAGACTTCATCAGTCTTCCCTATAACCTCATGATAGAGCAACAAGAACTCCTTCAGCCTTCTCCAGGCTGAGCAAATCCACCTCCCTCAGCCGCTCCCTGGCGCAGTGACATACTCCAGCCTCTGACCATCTTGGTGACATTCTGCTCAATTCACAGAAGCACATCAATGTCTGTTTTCTTCTTGGTGAAGGAGAAGGGCACAAACCTGGACAAAGTATCCAGACAAGGTCTTACAAATGCCACATAAAATTGTAAAATTGCTTCTCTTGAGTTGCTGGCTATGCTCTTATTATTGAGAGTATGCAGGTACTCTTCCCTGCAGCCCAGCACATGTTTTCATAATGCTGACAAATGTTTTTACAATGATTTCATAGAATCATGGAAGCACAGCATGGTTGTGATGGGCAGGAACCTTAAGGATCATCTAGTTCCAGCACCCCCACAGGCAGTGACACCTTCCACTAGACTAGGTTGCTCAGAGCCTCATCCAACTTGGCTTTCAACACCTCCAGGCATGGAGCATGCAAGCCTCTCTGGGCAACCTGTTACAGTGTCTCACCAGGCTCAAAATAATGAATTTCTTCCTAATAGCTAATCTAAACTACCTTTTGTCAGTTTAAAGCCTTGGCCTATCCCTAAATGCCCTTATAAAAAGTCCATCTTCGGCCTTCTTATAAGCCTTCTTGCTCAAGTCACAGGAAATCTATAGAAATTACATTCTCAAGACAACACTGCATTAATATGGTCTAAGAACAAGACGTGCTTTGCCTTGATTCCATTGTCTCTCATTGATCTAAGCAACCACTAAGATACCTTGCCATTCATGACACCAGTATCTTTAAAGAAAGGAAAAAAGTGCTAAATGCACCTTAAAGCCAACTGGGCTAGGAGCCAGCAGTCAGCACTGGGTGCCAATGCAAGACTCACTATCTTGGCACATGCACCCTGGTTTCTACAACTATGAAACACACTGAATTATTCTGAGCAGGAGGCACAGGGCCCCCACAGTCAGGAACTGCCACCTCTCATAGGCAGGACTCCTACACAGCTCTCCTTTTTTCTTTCAAAAAAATACTCAGATGAGGATTTGGGCAAAAATCTAGAATTATCTTATGGTTTTCTGCCCTATCTTATCAACCTTCAGCAAGCAGTCATCCATGAGGTGTTTTCCTGAAAATTTCAATACAAGAGGCTAAATCTCTCCAGAGTTGTACTTACACAGAAGATTAAAATTAACTCTGTGCTGGCTACATGATGAGGACTTTTGTTTGTATCAACTTCAACACTTGGTGGAGCTTTACTCAAGCTACTGCCTACACCCTAAATTTCCAGAACATCCAACTCACATAAAAAAGCATGAGTAATTGTCTGCAAGAGTGTCTCAATTTAAAAAAAAATAGTTGTCTGGAATGTCATCCACTACCCACTGACTATAGATAAGAATGTAAGGAAACATATTTCTTCTACATGAGGATTAGCAAATTCTGGGGGTATGGTTTCAAGAGGATAAAGCCATTTCTTGGCTGCCTTCACTTTCAGTGTTGGGTTTGGGGGCTTTTTGTCTGTTTGGTTTGTTTTCTGTGTGGGGTTTGATGAGGGTGGGGTTTTTTAGGTTGGGTAATGAGCCAAATCCACTTATCAGGCAACAGGAGAAGGCCTGGAGACTTCAAAAGGGATGGTGTAAATCACAGGCATGAACAAGGAAAGAGATCTGCCTTTTCAGAAGCTATGAACCATAAACTCAACTCAGCCATGACAAGATCAGCTTCCTGAACTGGTCATTACACAGTTGCAGGGCCACTTTTACTAGTGCAAGAAAAACAGTGGAAACAAGGGAAAGTAGACACAAGCACAGCAGCCCCTATTTAAGTGAGATCAAATCACTGTGTAAGTGCACCCCTGTCTCTTCACATCTGCAGAGTAATTTGTACACTACAATGTAAAACAATTCAAACTCTTCAAAATTGGTTGCTAGCATTTTAAAGTCAGCATATGCTGTTGGTTCTGTAACAATTGAGACAGCCTCCTCTCCCTTCCAGTTACTGATATTAATTAATTTTCCACTTGTCCAAATCTTATTTCACTTGGAGATCAATGTTGTACAATATTTAGGTTTAAAAGAGAAACACACAATAGGCCAAGTTTAAAAGTTTGAATTGAAAGATGCATAAGCCTTTAACTCTCAGAAACTGTCTTTGTTTTTCCCAGCACATACATTCAGATTGCAGGTACAAATGCTTTGGAAAAAAAGTTACTAATATATATCTCCACTTCTGCTTACCCTCTCTTGAAGAAGTTCCACAACTTGTTGTATACAATCATTCACATCACAGGAATCCGTTTTCAGCACAAGCTCTGGGGCTTCTGGTTTTTCATACTCAGAGTCAATCCCAGTAAAACCTACAGAACATAAGACAAAAATATTAGGTGACTTCTTCCTAAAGATGACTCCACTTTAACAATGTTCACAGACAGTTTTCTACATATAAACCAACACAACAGGCAAGAACATGGAGTTTTAGCTTCCTTAATACAGCACTTCTTAGCAAAATCAGCAGTTTTTTTCTTTATCAGACTCTTTGCTAATCGTACTATCTGACTGCATCGAACTTCAGCATTCTGCAGTACCAACCACTTTTTTGTTGGTGAAGCTATTTGATTTTTACTGTGAAAAAAGAAAAATAGCACTGGCAGAAGAAATGTGCACATCAACCCAGAGTTAGTCATCCATCCACTGTCCTTCATTATCAGCTGACTGTGGCTCTTTAAAACAAGAAAAAAAAAAAAAGGTGAAAAAATACTATGAGCATGTATATATGTAAATTTACACTCATACCATCAAGCTGTACTCTGAATCAAGGAATTTCAACACCTATTACATTAGTTTAGCTAATATACTCATCTGAAGATAGCTGCTAATGTAAGATTGATGAGTGTGTTTATTATAGTTATAATAGCTGTCACAGACTGTTCAAGCTACCAGTGACACTTGTTCTGGCCTACTTAGCTTGCAATCTGCTTTGATATCATGGAGATTCTAACCACCCATGCATAAAAAAGGAGGAAAAATCAAGCCCAAAGGCAAAAAGTATGAACACCACAAGTCAGATCTGCATCAGGAGTATCAGCTGAGCTACAACAATGGAGCATCTGCATCCTCCACAAGTGCAAATGTAAATATACTGTTTTTCACTTTGGATTTAAATACCCTCAAAATTAGTAGTTTAGTTCCTCATCTAAGAAAAATGTGAATTAATGCAGTATGCCATGTGATAAAAAAGACTGGTATCTTTTCCAAAACCTGTATACTTTAGAGGAATCTGATTACTGGAGGAGTGGGAACAGGAAGCAAAGAAAGTGTCCTATTATCATTGCCAGAAAAAAGGAAGATAACAGTCGCAGATATTCCTTGTGAACTGGCAAATTTGTCAAATTTTCATCCTTCATATATCAGATATGTCATAAGATACAGTCACTACTACACCCACTTGTAGCTTACTCAGGCACTGTTTACTTCACTACCACCTTCCACATGAACACAATTCCATTATGGGGCTTGTAAAATTAACAAAACATTAGGGATGTTCTATGGCACAAATAAGGATTCTGTACAGAACTGTATCTTTATAGCATGTCAGCTCAAACCATCTTGCTTCGATTTTGAACAAGTCTTAGTTCAGCTTCATTTATTCCTGGTGTTCACATGATACATTCTGGAGTGCTAGAAGTATCAAGCAAACACTCAGATGGAATAGATTTCTTCAATTTTGTATCACTTTTGATTAACAGTGAATTCACACAGCATCTGCAAATTCCGCCCCCAAAAGTGATTACTTTAAAAACTGCTTTGCTACTAAACCCAGAGCTATATATCATCAGCCTCTGCAAACTATAATGTAACAGAGCAAAGCACCACTTGGAACAATATGTGCAATGAATGATTGCATAGCTAAGCTTTCCTAATTGCAGGTTATACTTAAATCTTAACCTAAGGTGGGGAATATGAAATAATTTTCATGGGCACTAGAATAGAACACTGATTTAAAAGTAAAAGCTAGTATCTTCATAAGTGTTCTTAACGGTTTTTACAGGGAGAGAGTGGTAACTTTTTGGAAGAAAATAGCAACTTTTATTAATGCAGTTCTTTAAAGACTTTAGAAAGAATAAGACTCTTTTTTAACTAGTCAACAGACACACAAAGGACACAGACTAATCCTCAATCATTACATGGTTTTTATTGCAACCTCAAAATGTACTCAAGTTTTTTTCTGTGTGAGGTTAGCCATTTTGCCCTTTTACTGTCCTACACACTTAACTAGTCGGTTCCATGAGTTAGTCAATTCCAATTTTCTTCTCAGTCCTGTCCCAAATCCATGCTCTTTTTTAAGGGTGGTACACTCAGACTTGAGCACATCCACTTACATGGAGTCAAATTACACCAATGTTTCACTTATGCAGAAAGGATGTGATTACATCTAGGTTCACCTTTAATTTCTCCAGCCCTGGCTTTCTTATAGAGTCCTTTAACATCTCTCTGCTCACAGACATGCAATGGAGCATCCACAAACACTTCAAAAAAAGGCAAACTTGCCCCTTCATGAATTCGTCTGGCATTATTACGATCCTGAAAGAGAATAGAAGAAAAATCCTAAAAGGTTGAACCCACATATTATTACTGGTTTTTTTGCCTTTGAAGTTCATTTTAAAGACACTGAAAGCAAAATGTAAACAAGCTTTCAAAGCTTGAAAAAAGAAATGTGATTTGATTAACTGATGCCCTGCAAGCTACATCATTTTGGTTACAGTACATCACATGGTAAAAGCTGACAGGAAGATGCGAGATATTTTACATTAACTTGATTTTTAAGAAAAAAACAAAATCAAACCCCACCAATAGAATGCAGGATTTTCTATGCCTATACATATATATCTGAGGAATTACTTCTGCCTAGCTGAGTACAGCAAGGAGGAGTATCTGCTGCTCCTGATATAACCACCCTTGTCTCCCAAGCACCAGTTTTCCCTACATTCCTTAATCTGACAAGACTTGTGTAGTTAAAATATTGTATTATTTTTATGGTTTGCCAAGCATTGGAACAATATTGGTGACGTTCATTCAGAGAAAAAAAAGGCCTTCCAAAATCCACTAAAATCATCTCTTACTAAATATTATTTATTTTATTAGTTATTTTCTTCATACCCAGAGACTTCTGTTTTCCTGTAGGATTTAAGTTCCCCAAATTATTATCTGTTTGTAGCTGGTTGTACCACTGTAACCAAAGAAATAATGTTCTCCTGATGTGAAACATCTAAGTCTTCATATTTATAAAGCACTGGAATCTACACAAATCAAACAAGACATTTTAATTTTAAGAGTCTTTCCTGGAGCATCATTTGAGCTTGTTCGTGGTATTAGACTAATAATTCTGCCTAATAGACTGAAGGACAGCTCCAGTTACAGAACTAATGGAAACATTTTATATTTAAGATTAATATTTCTGTTTTCAGCAATCATCTCCATAAAGCAAAATTGCCACCAAAAACAACCAAGTAAGTATTTGATTCTGCCTAAGTTCAGAGAGGGATTTCTGTAACTAGAATTCTGAGTGACATTTTGCATTTTCTGTTTTCCCTACATTTCATCTAGAGGTTTTTCACACTTACCTGAGCATAAGGAGAGATGAAACTAGTAATGCACACCAAACCAGCATCTGCAAACAATTTAGCAACTTCAGCAATACGACGGACATTTTCTTCTCTATCTTCTGGTGTGAAACCCAGATTCTTATTAAGGCCTTGGCGAATATTGTCACCATCCAATGTGTAGCATGGAATACCATGACATACTAAATACTCCTCCAATGCCATGCTCACTGTAGTCTTACCAGCACCAGATAAACCTAAAATATTCAATAATAAATATATAAGCATATAAACAAGTTAAGGCAAGTTGTAGTACATGTGTATTATGAAAATCCCGAAGTGACAGGCAAAAGCAACAATGTCTTTTGGATAAGCTTACTTGGAAATTAAGCCAAGTAGCTTTTACACAGACAATAGGTAGAGTAAGGCAAAAGTTAAGTGTGCAATTTGAAGCAGGTAGGAGTTTGGCCTTGAGCTCTGCTGCTGCTGCTGCTTATAGAGGTGATGCACTTTCCCTTGTGCTGCTGCTGGCAATTGTTACTACCTGAGCAAACTAAATTCAGAAACGAAACACAGTAAAGATATTACATGAGAAGGGGAAGATCTCACACTGAAGTGAATTTCAGCCAACAAAAGAAATGGGATCAGGCCAAACCCACATTCTCTTCTGACTCCTTGCACTTAACAGCACTGAATTAGGCACCACTGACATAACCAACCTTACTCACTCAAAACTCACACACAGCAGTGATGCTCCACTAACTGGCATGAGTTAGCAATAAGACGAGAAAATCATACTATCAAACTCTGGTCTAATTCAGAATCTTTGGCAACAAACCTTTAAACAATTTAGAAGTCTTGCTGGCCCTAAAAATCCCACTATTCACTTTAATTTGGAAATTTATTTAAATATAATTTTTCCAGATAAGATTTCAATTTATCTGGAGCACATGCTTCTGCTTAAACCAAGAAGTCAATTCATAAATGGAACACAAACTCAGATCTTCATGACATTTACCCTTTGAGGGAATAAAAAGAGGTAATGGTATTATAAAAAAAGTAGCACTACTGGGTGAAGAAAAATTATTTTTATTAGCAATGATTGAGATTTATTCTAACTTCAAAAAAAAAAAAAGTCATGCAAGACAACAGCTTGGTATTACTGCCAAGCTATGACAAAGGATTGCAACCACGCTAAGAAGCATGTCCTAAGAAAACACACAGTCCAAAGAAAACCTTGACAGCTAAGGGTGTTTAGGGTAACTTTAAAGACTCATTGCACTGCTTCCTCTGGTGCCCATTAGCCAACTCAGTTTGCTATTCTCACCCTTGCCCTCCCCCGCCCCGTTTTTTCCCCCTATTTCTTTTTCTGCCTTTTTTGTATGCGTGTGTGTGTGTGTGTGTGTGTGGAGGCTGTGGTAAGTTCACTGATGATTTCCAAAGCTGAATCAGCTCAGTGCTGAGTTGGGCAAGCAGCACAATGTGTGCAAGGCAAGAGAAGGAACACAAGGCAGGAAACAGAACAGTGTCCTTTTGGCAGCAATTAAGTACACCCCCATCATAGAAAATAGGCATGACAGTCCAAAATAAGAGTTCAGCAACTTCACCATTTACTTCTCATTGATGCAGTCTTTGACTTGTCCTTTCTGTCCCCACATCTAGCTTGCTATTTGCTCAAACGCTCTAGCTTTTCACACATCATTTAGTCTCTAACATGTAATGAATTGCAAAAGTTCAGGTTATACATTAATGAATTTTAAAACAGTCTTGGAGTTGGCAAGTCTTTAACATAACTTGCACTCTCAAAATTGCATATCATTTTACAAATGAAAGCAATGTTTTTCTGTATTTTTGCTACATTCCTCAGTTTTCTTTACTAGGACACTCTGACCCAACATTCTTTAAAACAGAGCTCTCAAATAAAGGTTACCTTGAAAAATGAAAAACGATCCCTGAAAGATCTTTTCATACACTCCCACTCCATGAGTGTAGACAAAGTAAGAGAATCTCGGAGTGTACCAATATTTCAGCTTTTATTCTAATACCTATCAGAATTTTGAAACTCATGTTTGCACAGTTCTAGAATGGTTAACATTGCTTTCTTCAATGCCTACAGTCCTTTTCACCCCTTTCACATTACTGCTCAAATATCTTCAATAACCTAGCTTCCCACACACATTCTTGATATCTTACCACCACCCTCCTTCCTGAAAAAAAGGAAATTGTGCATTAAGATTACATTTGTTTAAAAAGAACATTGACTGGAAAATGTTGCCATATAGATAACTAAGAAAACATTTTTATCATGACCTTTTTCAAAATTAGATTAATGAATTACCAGAAGAAACAGAGAGGCAGACCACCAGACCATTCAAGCATTGAGAGAGGCTGGAGCTATGTGATGGAAACGGGGAGAGAAAGGGCTCCATTCTTTTCCCAAAGAAATACATGACAGCAAGCCACTGTATCAAATCTGTTTGGAATGGCTTTCAGCAGTTTGTTATCAACGACTGCTTTATATTTCACACACGTTTACTAACACTGGTGGAAACCAGTTTTACTTAATGTAGTAAGTTTCTCTAATACTCTGTAAAGATCCTATGTGTTGCAATGCAACAGAGTTCTGAACGGTTTACAAACGGATTAAATTACATATTTTTCCATATTTGTTTTTTTTATTATCAGTTTTAACTTAAATTTAAAAAAAAACTTTAAAGGAAACATTTCAAAGTTTCCAAAAACTTCAAAAGACAGAAGAAAAAAAAAATCCCTCACTGTTATGAAACAAAAAATGTCTTCCAGAATGTATAAACCTCCTCTAGTTACAAAAAAAACCAAAACCCACAGAGCTGATTTCAAAAATAACTCCCAGTTCACATTGCCTCAACATGCAAGTTCTATCCAAAGGCACAGGTTTGTGTTGAAATGTTATTTCAAACCAAGGAGACAAGAACAAATCCAAAGAGAAGAGGCTTTTACAGAAAAGGTTCAGACTCTTACCACAAAAAAGTTGTATTTCATTTCTAAATAGATAAAATGGACAGTACAAAGAATCAGAATTGGTTAAAACAAATTTTTAAAAAGGCAACACACACACAAAGAAAACAAAAAGCTCTATACATTCCAAAACTCAACCAGAATTAAACAGGAGACAGTACCAAAAAAAGCAACCCTCCTGGAGCAGTGAACAAAATACATTCTCAAGTTACTATCTGTCCCAAAGCAATTTCCTGCTACCTAAAAATAGTAATAAAATCGCATCAAGGTCTTAGATTTTACAAACATTCAACTTTGTATGCAAAAAGGAGCTACAGCTAAGTAGCTTTTCAAAAGAGTAGCTAAACCAAAAGGATCCTCAGAAATCCATGGCTGTACCTGTTAACCAGACTGTGCATCCACGGAAACCACTTCTTGTTCCTACCACTTGACCTCGCTTATTCCTGCTGACATGATGAGCTTGGTAGGTAACATTGGTTGCCCTTTGCATTCCCTGTAAAAGAAGTTGATTAGGTCTTTAATTGATAAAGAGTGAGTTGGCAAAGCAAAAAAATTCATTCACAGGCACAAAGAAAGACTTGGAGACAGAAAAAAGGAAGTAAAACCAATACGCCTTCCATCAGCTCCAGCATGCACCAAAGGAGACACAGGAAATTAGAAAAGTCACCTATGGCAAACCACACCCCTTGTGCTCCTTCAGTGAAGCTTCACACTGAGAGGTTAATCAAATACTACTTTCAAATAAAACTTGTTTAAGAAAAATCAACTATAAAAAAGACAGATTAACTAGTTGCTTGGCTTGACTTTTATTCAAGTAATTTTAGGGATCTGCTTGGTAGAGTACCATGGGATAAAGTCCTGAATGGAAGAAGGGCCCAAGAAAACTGGTTAATATTCAAGGATCACCTCCTCCAGGCTCAGGAGTGATGCATCCCAAAAAAGAAGTCAGGCAAAAAAGCCAGTTAACCCGCATGGAAAACAAGGAACTCCTGGACAAACTCAAACACAAAAAGGAATCCTTCAGAGGGTGGAAGACTAGGGAAAATGTGGGCCCTCTCTGGAAGGAAAAGGGAAACATGGTTACCCAAGACATGGAGAAGGCTGAGGCAGTCAATTACTTTTTTTGCCTCAATCTTTACTGGCAAGTGCTCCATTCACACCACCCAAGTCAAGAAAGACAAATGCAGGGACTGGAAGAATGAAGAACCATTGCCCAAAGTAGGAGAAGACCAAGTTCGAGGCCATCTAAGGAGCCTGAAGGTGCACAGGTCCATGGGACCTGATGAGATGCAGCTACGGCTCCTGAGAGAACTGGCAGAGGATGTGGGTAAGACACAATCCATCATATTTGAGAAGTCACAGCAGCCTGGTGATGTTGGAAAAAGTGGAACATAAGCCCATTTTTAAAAATAAGGAAAATAAGGAAGACCTGGGCGCCTACAAACCCACCAGTCTCACTTCTCTGCCGACCAAGATCATGGAGCAGAAGCTCCTGGAAACTATGCTAAGACACACAGAAAATAAGGAGGTGATTTGTGACAGCAAACATGGCCTCACTAAGGGCAAATCATGCCTGACAAATTTGGTGGCATTGGTTCTTTGGCTTGTTTTTAGGTCTCAAGAGGCCTTTTCCTTGCAAACCAGGCACTCTTCCAATTTTCAGTTGAGCAGACACCTCCAAGCCACTCTGCCCTTACATATGCTATTGTCAGTCTCCAAACAAGCAATAGCTATCATAGATTCTAAATGTTTGAAGAAAGTACTATTTCAAGGAACTTTTTAAAGAATTTATTTTACAATATGGGATTTTTTTCATATAATTTTAATTAAAATAAAGATGGTTAATCAGTTTCTTAAAACTATTCATCACAATAACCTGTTCTACAAATAGCTTCAGTTAAGATGACACTGCTGTCAGATACATTTCATAATCTAAAGTGAGAGAGCCCACAGGAAGATCAGCCTTGGCATCATCTTAGACTTTAATGGTGTCTGGCTATATGAACTTCATTTGTAAAAGATCAAGATTGCCAAACAGCATACGAACAATCCAACAAAAGAGAAGGATTTAAAAAAAGATGGGGGGTGAGGGAGGAGAGGGATTAGTGGTATCTGTAATGCTGCTTTGGCTTCCTTTGCTTACAAACGTATTGCACTATCTTCTCTTTCATTGTTGCACCAGTGCTAATTGAAAATGAAAGCAAGTAGTATATTTAATATAAAAGAAAGGAGTACATTTCTCTTTGGAGTACTAGCAGAGAGCTGTTCATAGTTTCAGAGAGAGACACCACAAAGTAGTATTACCAAAAAAATGGTATCTACTTGTGGCTTCAAGGACTGCTGCTATATCATTCTTCTATTCAAAGGTTTATCTGCAACTTGGAAATTATGAAATTGTGTGATTGCACGTCCCCACTTCTATACACAGCTGGACTCATAGTTAGTACAAACAGAAACTCAAAAGTAAGAACTTATGTTCAAGTTTTTAAATACAATAACTCTGTCATTCAGTGGTGATAGTCCAGCAACTAAAATTAGATTAAGACATGAAGACTAAATACCAACCCAGCAGAAACCACAACCTGCAAACAGGTTATAACCATACCAAATGAAGTTATCCTTGCTGATCATGTTATCTTCAAATAAATTATGTCCTAAAACAAAGCTGTTTTGTGTACAAAGTCATTGCAATACAGCTAACTAAAACCAGAAGTCAAAAAGTAAAAAAATCAAAGTTTTTCTTCTTATAATAGGAACAATTATGCACTACATAAAACTGGAGACCTCAGTGAGCAAATGCATAAATTGCAGAATTAAAGCCAACAAAAGTAATTGAAGTGCTTCAATTAAAAGATATATAGTGCATAATGAATGTACACAGCCACTCAATCTAGTACAGTAGATTCTCTCTCATTAATTCCAGTTGTACTGTATTGTACCAGGCACTGGATAAACAGCAGTCTCAAAGCACAAATCCCATGCTACTGTCTCAGTAAGCTCTCTTACATTAAGACATAAACCCACACATGTTTTGCTTTTGATCCTTGGCAATGGGTCTATTATCAGACTTGTGCATTGGAGATAAATGTCTCATCCAAGGAGACCTCTTCCAGTCCATATTCCATAAGTTACATCAGTTTTCTCTCTTTTCCAGAACTAGGAGAGCAGCAATGAAACTGATCAGGTTATTACACTAGGTTTACAAAACGCATGAAACTCTCAGGAAGCAGGCCAGAGGGATTCTCAAAATGATGAAAAACATACAACTTTTATGAAAATAAAGTATTAATACCTACTTAGCAGAGATGAGAAATCATAGCAAGGAGAAGGCCAATTGACTGCTGGAGGGCAAGGCACACAAGCGCAGTGGAGCAGCCAGCAAACTGAACAGGACAATAATCCACCTGTACATCAGAAGCTGGCATCTAAGACTGAAGGTTAAAGTGCCCAAAGAGCCTGCATGCACTCAAAACACACCGCTGGTCACCAGCTGCCCCACCTCTTGTACCTGTGTGCAGGCACACAAACAAAGCAGCTCAGTACTAATCCTGGGCAAAGCAGGACCCAAATCCCCCTTATCTTCCAATAGAAAACCACTTTTTATAGAGGTGCTCTAAAAAGTTAATAATTTAGCAAGTCATTCTCTGTTGCTGAAACAAAGAGAAAAAAATAGTCCCCTAATTATGGCCACTTTCCTATTAAATAATTTGCTTCCATATGATTTGCCCACACCACTGAGCATAAAAAGCTGAACAAGCTGAACTTTGGATCTTCAACAACCCAGGTTTTTAATTACTATCCCTGACAGATACACTTGCTACAAATATTGATGTGGCACCGAAAAAATACTCACTGGCATATATTGTTTGTGCTCTTAAATTATTTAGCCAGTCGATGACTATCAACTGATGAAATTAAATGGCCATCCAAAATGATACCAGACATAAACAGTCACTTCCTTTTACACTATATCAAAGCATTGCTCACCTTGGTGATCTATATTAACAGTGTTAAAAGAAATTAAATGTAAGAAAATGTGCAATAGAAAAACTGAATGCAATGAATGAGTACTCTTTGAAAAAACTATTTTAAAATTCTAATCCTAATCACATTCACTATAGCAGTCACTGCTGAAAGGGCATACTATATTTTTGTAAAGGAGCTAATGAAAAAAGGACATTAATCACCATTTATCTGCTTTTTTTACAACCATTGGATACTTCCACCCTGACATCCCACAAAAACATGACTTCCACCCTGCAACACACTGCTTCTGCATTACGTGGACAAACACTGCATTTTAATATTTTTCCTCCTACTTCACCAATTAAACAGAAATAATGCTTCAGTCCACTGTGTTTCATTATAACAGCAATGTCAGCTGAGCATGCTGACATATCCTTCCTTTCTTCTCCCCCACTATGCTGGTTCATTTCTCACAAGAAATCAAAATTGCTCTAATGGGCAAATATCTTTGTATCGAAGTAAAAAAAGAAGTATTCAAGAAATCCTTTCATAGATGTGCACTGGAGAGTTGCAATGATAAAGCAAGGAAGGATAACTCCGCTGTTTACTTTTTCTGGCATGAAGGTAAAATTTTAGCTTTGCAGGTAGTTGACCAAGGAAATGAATGACTAGAGACATTTAGGAACTACAGGAACAAAAGAAAGAAAGATGGTCAGGGTCAAAAGAAAATACTAACTCTGTCAATTTCTCTACATAGACTTCCTGAGATAGACGACACTTTTTTTTTTTCTTATCTTTCTTGATGTTTTACCCAGTTACATCTATTTTTTTTTTGCCAAAGCCAAATCAGACTATCTGCGCCAAACACCTTTGATGCAAGAACACAGACAGGCATCCAGACGATGGAAAGAAAACCCAAGTGGCAATGCCAAGATCAAAAGACAGCGAAAGGACGAGATTATTGCTTAATTGTTTTATGGTTAACAGACAGATGGCATATACACTGGCATAAGCTGAATTTATTCCTCATTACTTCCAAGCAAAAATGAAACATTGCGCTTCTCCAATCAATATCATATTTTAAGTTTTTACAAAGCAAGACCTCTGGGGAAGAAAGTAAGTCCTTCCATGGCCAGCAGAGACTCCCCAAGCTGCAGCACCAAGCTGGGACAGCTTGAAGCAGGAAGTATCAGCAAACAATAGACATGGCTTCCATAGAAGCCATATATACCAAAGAAATAGCAACTTATTCCATATCCTTCTGCTCTAAAATGAGTGTTGGTTCCCCAAGCTAAGAACTCTCATAAGCTAGCAAAAGCAACACATGCAGCCTCCCCTCTGCACTGCTGCCTTACTTTCAGTGCCTTTCCCATTTCCCAGTGTTCTTTAGGTCATTTGTTAACTTGCTCACCATGTGCCTCTTATAAACCAGGGATACCCTGATAACAACATTTTTATGACATTTATTCTTCAGCCCGATAACAAAATGATAGGGTTTTTTCCCTGCAAACTTCTGCTCACTAGGCAAACAGCAACTCAAGCAGATGGAACATTGCCCATTTTTTCTGTCTACATACAAACACAAGCAAGCAAAACAGACATGGTTCCAACACAAAAATTCAGCTACCGCAGAGACTAAACCTACATATTTAGATGAGCTTTCAGGACCAAAAGATATGTCAGGAATACCTTCCATTAGTTACTTTCTCAACCCTGGTTTGAAAATCTGTGCTTTGATTTGGATAACTGTGCTTGGGAAAGAAGAACAAGCCCAGAAATTACATCTGAGCAATAACATCTTTTAGTCTTTTAAAAGCTTAACAGTTTCCCAACCCATATTCTGCCATAGCCTACAGCATTACATTTTCTCCCACCTACAACAAAAATTCTTACTTGGCTCTTTATAATTGCCCACCAGAAAGCAGTTTTCCACAGTGATACCAATACAATAAGGCATTCAAACACCTCTGCATGTAGCACCACCTGATCTGCCAAATGCATGCTCTCCTTCCACTTACACAGACCAGCTCCCCTTTGCCAGGTGCTCTAAAGCTGGGACAGTTTGAAAGATCACAGCAGAAGAAATCACCCAGAATCTTCTACAGTACTGTGGATACAAGCAATTCAGTGCTAAAGATACTATAAGGAGTGTGTCTTCACTTGCCACCTGCTGCAGTAGCAGGATGACCAAAGGCAGAGACAGCTTAGTGACCAAGGCTGCAGGAGACTCACCGGCTGGCATCAGAGGGGGTGGGTAAAAAACAAAGCCAGAATTACTCTACTGAATATGTCTCAGAAACAAGAATTGGAGCAAGTTCTCATTCAGAGTCACCTGAAAACTGACACAACAGCTAAGTTGTGCTAGGAATTCAAGTTGCTCTAAAGAAAACATTCCACACAACTCCCTGTCAAGCCAGTGTAACGGCAATGTCTGTAGCTGTGCTGTGCCCAGAGGTGGGCTTGGCAAGGGCATTTCCACAGACTGAGGTGCATTTTGAACAGCACTGGAACCACAGAGAAATTCTGAAAGACAAGGCTCTGCCTACTCTCCTAAGGGCTGCCAATTCCATCAGGGTAAGTCACTTTGACTTTGCTCTCAGCTGAACAGATGCAGAGCCAGAAGTGCCAGAACATTTGCCTGTGGAGCATGTGAATCAGCAGCATTTTTGTTCCTGGTGAAGCTGATTGGTTTATAAAGACCATTTCAGTTGAGGTCTTCCGAAGAAAAAGGGAGAAGCGGAAGACTTCCTCTGCTTGCCACGTAGCATAGAGGGGGTTGCCAACCTCAACTGAACTCAGCAAACACTTAATGTCTGTTGAGGAATTTCCCTGGTTTGGACAAATCTATCTTGGCTTTGCTCGTGACTAAGAAAATGATACATAGCTTTTGCACACACTTTGTTAACCCCACCCAGACATCGTCTATTTCACCATCATCTAAACATCCGATTTTGCTTTTTCCTAGTGGGAATTGAAAGAATGTAACTTACCGATTACTCTCTTAGGTAAACAAGTTTGAGCGTGTACACAGTGGAAGAGGCTTGGACAAGCACAACATCTACCGAACAGTACGATACCAACTTCCCCGTTTTTCAGGCAACAGCTGCTTCTATCAGCAAAGCTGTGGCCTGCACTACTCACAGCAAGACTTCAAAGACTGATTTACACTCTTACGTTCATATCAAATGTTTTCTCGATCTTATGTCTCGCCTGTTTCAACTCAGCATTGGTTGAAAGAAATCATACTTTTTCTTTTTTTTTCCACTTGTCTTGCATCATCAGAGGTATCAAATGTTCTCAAAGGCCTGCAATGTCTCTTCTAAATAGCTGCATTTTGGTCTTTGCTGTAAACCGATCTTCCCCCATCTTTATGAACAAGAATGAAGGCTTTGGTTAGATTTTTTTAAGCCCTGTCTCGACAGTTTTCCACATAACACCCGCCATACAAAGAACCCCAGTCTTTGGCCAACCCAGGTTTATGAATGGGCACATTGTACATCGCATTCTTAAGTCTTGCTTCTTCCAAAACGCTGGAAGCCGAGGGCTCCCGGCGGAAGAGGCAGGGATGAAACCTCCAGACGCCGGGTCCCCTCCGGAGGGGCTTCCTGCCCTTCCCCACAGCCCCCACGGGGCTCTCCGGCCGCGCTGCCCTCGGGGCCCCGGCGCTGCCGCTCTGTGCCGGGCTCGCAGCGCCGCGCCCCCGCCCCGCATCCCTGCCGGCCCGGGCGGGGAGCGCGGCACGGAGCCCGCGTCCCGGCTGCCGCTGCCACATCACCACGGCGCTCGGCCGCTTCTTCCTGCCCTCCCCTCTGCTCTGCCCCCGCACGCCCACCTGCCCAGCGGCGCACCGCCCGCCCGCTCACCCAGCTCGGCACCCTGTTGCTCAGCTTGACTTTCTTGCACTGGCTCTCGGGCAGCTCCATGGCCGCGGGGGCAGCGAGAAGAGGACGAAGGTGAGGAGGACGCGCCTTGCCGACTGATGCTCGGCGCGGGTGAAGCCGCTGCCGCCGAGGAGCTGTGCCGTCTGCGCACTCCCGCGACTCGTCCAGAGGTGCTGCGGGGAGGAGCCGCGGCCCGGAGGCCGGAGGGAGGGAGGGAGGGACGGAGAGAGGGAGGGAAGGAGGGAGGGAGGCGGCAGACGGGAGAGGGAGTCGCGGCAGCCCCGCCACGCGCCTGCGCCGCGCCGTGACGTGCGGGGCGTGGCCGCCACTTCCGCCGCCAGGGCCTCTGCTGGTGCCGGTGTCCGTGTCTGTGTCCCTGACCCCATCGCTGTCCTTCTCCCTCTCCCCGTCCCTGCCATGTCCATGCCCCTGTCCCTCCCCATGTCCATGTCCCTGCCACCCCCCGTGGCACGGCCCTGCTCCCACGGACGCAGCTCTCTTCTTTCGAGAGGACATAGTCCTAAGCTATGACGAGAGGAGATGCCCTGAAGCTGCGCCATGGGTGGTGTAGGTTAGACTTTTGGAGGAATTTCTCCACATAAGGGGTGATGAGACATTGGAATGGGCTGCCCAGGGAGGGGATGGGGTCACCGTACCTGGAGGTGTTTAAGGAAAGACTGGATGTGGCACTTAGGGCCACGGTCTGGTTGACACGGTGGTGTTCGGTCACAGCATGGACTCGATGATCCCAGAGGTCTTTTCCAGCATCATTGATTATATGCTTCCCACCCACTCTGCACTACAACGTTACGCCTGGCCGGCATAGCGGAGATGTTCTCTCGAGTGTGGTCTTCCCACCTTCTCCACTTAACGCTCAGAGGAGAAGCTGCTACGCCCCTCGGGAAAAGCTGGGGCCCGGGGGAAGGTGCGAAGGGACAGTCGCATTATACTGTGACAACGATTTCCCCAACAAACAAAGCTAATTCCGTGCTGCGCTCTAGCAGGTGTCTCTTACTGTAAATTCAGAACCAGAAGTTCTTGAGTTCTTATTTCCAGAACAGAACTGCCTTAGCAGTTGGGTTCTAATCTTAAGGTGGGGACAATGCCATGCTAACGGGAGTGGCATTTACTGTATAAATATTAGTCCATTATAATAGTTCAAGAAAGGAAGTACTTTTGGTCTTAAGTGTTATAGGTGGAAATGGTGCTGTAATCACAGGCGTTGCATTTGCTGTAAAAACATTAGCCTATTCAGCATCTAGAGCATGTTTGTTCACTGACAGTTTAAATAGGAAATAAAAAGGCCCTCTTTGTGGATCAATGTTTACTCCTGCTATATCAGATAGACATCCTTCCAAAGAAACAAAGGTGTTGGCTTAAAAGCATCTGTTGATACAATGATTAAAAGCTTAAAATACTTATGCAAAGTAGATGATGTCTCTAAAATCAAGAAAAATAGTTAGAAATGCTCTCAGCCAATTTGAAGGTCGGATGGAATTAATACAACGTAACTAAGAAATTTTAAAATTGCAGTTATTTATTTAGGCTTGACTTGAATCTTATACCATATGTTGCCCTGCAAGTAACTGTTCAACAGATGGTCCCTGACTGTATTGTGATCATGACAAACAGTGGCAGAGCCAGGGCAAAATCTCCCATGCAATGCTCTCCCAAGCACAGAAAGACAACCGGCACACTGCTGTGGAGCTGTGAGTTGAGAGCATTCCCCTCTGACTATTCAGTTATGCCTAGGATGTGCTTCATTAGTGTGCTTTGCACAACATTGTTTTACATGGCTTAAGGGTAATTCTCAGTGTTATTTGTGGTCACATTATTTTTAAAATGCTACTGTTATTTGATTGTATTGATATAGATTGGTACTGTTCATTCTGCAGTCTGAGAGACAATAGTGGGCAGACCGCAGTTTGCAAGAGCTGTAAATTAAATCCAGAAACAAAGGTAGCCCACTTAACTGTGCAGCAGTGATTTCTTACAGGTCAATTTGGCTCCTCTGTAATACTCACACATTGGCTGGGAACAAAACGCTTTGGATTTTTTTAAATGGTCAGTGCAGGAGTTTAGCCTTGGTCAGCTGCTTGACGGCAAGAAGCCCCATCCCATCACGGGATCTTTTCTGCTATGTACTTTCTAAAGAAATGTTGCATTCTGATTTGAAGGTTGAAAAAACAAGGTGTCAAGCACAGGTGAAGTTTTAGGCAATGGTATTTGCAGTTTGAAAAACCACAAGAGAAGAAAATGCAGTTGTATTGATCAGCATGTATGCACGATACTGCCCAAACAGGCTGAAGGCAGGGAGCTGCATGATTCCTTCCAGGAACTGTTGAAAAAACCCTGATGAACAAACTATATATTAATGAAATGTGAAGTATGTCTGCAAATATAGACCCTAGTGGTCAGACAGATGACATAATCTTAGAGGTAAAAAAACACCATTTCTGAACAGCAGTTCCTAAAACAAAACACCTTTCATGATTACACCAACATTCTAAAATAATGTTTACATACATATGTATATATAATATAGTAAATATTACAGTAAAGGCACACACATGGATGAGGTGTATCACAGAATCGATAAGTCTGGAAGGGACCCCAGTGGCTCATCTGGTCCAACCACCCTGCTCAAGCAGGGTCATCCTAGAGCACATGGCACAGGATTGCATCCAGACAGTTCGTGAGTATCTTCAGTGAGGGAGACCCCACAACTCCCTCACTGGAGCAACCTGGGAGTTCAGTGTTCATTCACTCATACAGAAAAGAAGTTCTGCCTCATGCAATCAGAATCACAGAATCATAGAATGACTTGGATTGGAAGGGACCTTAAAGAGCATCTACTTCCAAGCCGGCTGCCATGGGCAGGGACACCTTTGAGGGACCAAATTGCTGATATTCAAGTGGAACTATCTGTGCATCAGTTTCTGCCTGTCACCTCGTGTCCTAGTGCTTGACACCACTGAAAGAACCTGGATCCATCCTCTTGGCACCCTCCCTCCAGACTCTGATGAGGTCCCCTCTGGGTCTTCTCGAGGCTGAACAGGCCCAGCTCCCTCAGCCTTTCCTCATAAGAGATACTCCAGGCCCCTCACCACCCTTGTGGCCTCTGCTGGACCTACTCCAGAAGCTCCATCTCTCTTTTGTCCTGAGGAGCTACTCTATAAAATGACAATAATAAATTTGTATTTAATGTCTTTCAGGAGCAACAAAACCAAAATATCCACTAATTTTGGGCATAGTTTTAAAAAGGGAAATTACATAAAGATGGAGTTATTTGTTAAAAAGGAAATACTAGAATCTTCATAGGCAGCACAGTTTAAAAACTGTGTTGGATTCTGATATGAAAGTTGGGGAAAAAAACAGTCTTTGAGCACAGATGAAGTTTTAGACAAAGCATTCTACATCTACATAATACCACTGAAAAATGACTAATATACAAATGCAGAAATGCCTTAGCTATAAATATTACCTTTAAGATACATGTTCTCTTATTTCTAGGAAGAAAAAAAGTATTAATGAAGCATTCTCTAGAATCCACCTACTGTTCTCACAATAAAATGAATGAGAAATTAGGGGAGAAATTCCTTTAATAGTGGAATCAGTGTTCTGGTAAGCATTCTGATCAAATTGTAATGACATGTCATGCTCATGTACAGATGTGTCTATTCATTTTTTTTTCATTGCTAAATACCCAGAGCAGTGTAACTCAGGTAGTCATACAGCCTGTATGCAGTTTTACCCTTTTTTTCTTTTTCTGAGAAAAAAACATCTTCAATGTAGATTATGCTGCCTACATAGAAAAGGCTCATCACTGTCCCATCAGCATAATTTCTAAACTTCATTTCTCACATAAATAATTTTTCCTTTGACACTATTCTAGTAAGCAAGAATTTCAGAATGCCTTTTAAACAGATTAAATATTTTGTTCAAGTTCCTCTCAAGTATCTCTCAATACTGGAAGTAGGGCTATGAAGCAATCTCTAATGGCTTTTAGCCAAAAATTCCTTATTCACTAGTCTCCTGTTGGAGGTGCTATTTTTCCTCTGTTATCAGGTTTGTATAGTGGAAAAGATGACTATCAAAAGCTACCTGAGATTAACAAAATTATCATGTGGATACCTCACCTGTTATTCAGCTTGGATTGCAGGTATGATATGCTCATTTACATGCAAAGTAAAATATAAGAAGTCTTATGTAACACCCATAGTTGAGAAAGATAGGAATAGAGGAGATATTTCTCGGAACCTAATTTCTGTCTTTAGCAAAAGCTTTTAATACACCTAAAAGCTTTTTTAATTCTTTAATATCTGGACTGATATGCATGTCCAGCAGAACAATCTGGCCCAACTGTTTAAAGAAGCCACAGAAAGATCAGCAGAAATGCTGATAAAACCCCTGAGTGATGAGAATACCATTTGTTTTCTGACATATTGCTGAATGTTTAACTCAGACTTCTTTTCATGTCCCACAATACTGAGGATTAGAGCTCTCTTCCCAATTATATTGCAAGTATTACATCTGCTGAGTTTGCTCTTTAGACAGATACACTCACTCCGTGTGCCATCCCTGTTCAGAATGAAGTGGTCTACTTTGACCAGCAGTGAGAGATGATGGTTGGTGGCCCTTTTCAGGTAATACAATGATGTTATGAGAAGATGAACAGAGGTTATCAAGGTAACAGAACACACTGAAGGCTGTGTTGGATGACAGAAGGGTGTCTCTGACAAATTTCCAAGAGGTTGAGGGAGATTTCAAAGATTGAGGGAGGTACTGGCTAGCAAAGAAAACAGCAAGGGACAATGGAGGTGCTAGAAACTTAGCAGGTGGCTTAAAACTCCTGCAGAATTCCCAGGGCTCACTTTGTAAAGTGAAATAAAATATGATTTTAACAGTGGCAGAGGTAGAGAAAAATTTCGTAGTGCACAGTCTTGAAAAAAACTGATTCTCATGCTCTGTATTTTGCAAAAAATGCACATCTCCTCTATCATGTTCTGAGCTGGCATTTCAATTGCTGTAAAAGCTGTGATGAATGACCACTAGAGGTCATTCAATGAATAAGAAATAATTCAGGCTTCCTATTGGGTGATTTTCTTACTTGGGGTTTATTTGTTTTATTTTGTTCTTTGTCATTATCAGCATAAAGAGTTAACTTTACTAGAGAGCTAAGTACTAGCTTTCTTAAGATAACTGACTATCCATGGTCTCTGTAGGTACACAGGGATTTTAGGTAGCCCTATGTCACTGCTGACATTTTCTCCAGTGCTATTGAATATGATGGGGAACTAGACATACACCTAGAAACCTGAATAGTTTGCAGTGTGCTTCACTGTGTATTTAGGTAATTAACACCCAAAAAACTAATTTCAGTGTTCAAAGCTTCAAAAATATGTATGCGTATGACAGATGTCTTTTCTCTATATGACTTTGTCTATTTTGAATTTAGGTACTACATAGTCACCCTGTCTTTGGCAGATACAAGTAAGGACAGGTGTGTTGTTTATTTAAACGTCAGGAGTAAAGCTGATAAACTCTAGACAGAGGGACATCTAGTGAAGCAGAACTAAAGACAGTATAACTTTGAAGGTGTTTTCTCTCTCTATTCCTATCAAAGCCTTTGTTCAACATTTGAAGAAAACGACCTTTTTCTTCCTTTCTTATTTCACATCTCTGCACATGATGTTAGGTGGGGGGAAAAAGTCTTGTGGCAAATCTGCAAACAAGCTAAACCTTTGGGATCTCAGAAGTAGGAATGCAACAGAAGAAGGTTATCAGGTAGGAATATCAGAAGATGCTTAGGGAAGACAACTAGGAGAAGGATGAGCAGTTGCAGCTCCTGTCAGTGAGCAAAAGATGAAGAAGTTATATGCAACAGTTCTTATCCTAAAGCCAAAGAAGGACCAGCACTTTTTAGCTATGATCCTAGTAGGAGACACAAGCTAAGGATGAAAGTGAATCTGAACTAACAGTTTGTTTTCTTAGGGATGAGAACATACAGAGAACTTTCACACTTGTCAGCAATGTCAGGACATAATGTTCCTAGGGCTGTTTTTGCCAAATCACAACTGTTAAAAAGGAAGTTCCTTCCAAGAGTAGATGGTTTTCAATTTTACTTAAATATATTGAAGATAAAGATTTGCAAAGTAATTTCTAATGTCACTCTACTATTGAATTGCTTTCTCACCTGCTACAAGTATTTTACCACTTTGTTTGCTACTCGCTTCATACATCATTTAATGTAATGTAATAGTTTTTGTCATTAGAATTGAAACAAATTTTCTTTAGTGAGGAAGGCCCTTTCTCAGAAATATTTGTAATACAATTTCTTCTTCAGTTATTTGATTTGTTACAAATGGAAAGTGAACCATTAGAGTGCTTTTCAATAATTTATTGCTCTCAACATGCAACTCCATCTCCTAACAATAACATGTTTAGGAGAAAAAACATCTGTCTCATCTTGAAAAGATCTTTGGACTGCTAAATAGAGGACTGTATCATATGAACACCCACCGGTTGGAATGATCTGTAGGAGCCTCACTATCTGATTGCCAGTGCAACTACGGCATATTTTGAAAATCTAACTAATGTTTACTTCAGGAATTATTTCTTCTAAAGAAATTTTCAGAAAAGTTTCTTTAGCTGGCTTTAGCAGTTTTGAAAAAAATACACATAATGTAAAGTTCTCTTTATTTTCTAAACGGAGTTAGCAAGTTCCAAGAGATGATTTTTAAGTAGACCGTTGCCCACAACAGCTTGAAAAGATGGGAAAAGCATTCTGTATGAAAGTATTAAAGGTGTTGTACAGGTGGATATTACAAGATAGATTGGCGAGTTGCCACAGAACCACTAAACTTTGAAAGGTAGCTTCATAAGAATCACAACTGAAAAAATACTCTAAAGGTTTCCAGAAAAGAATGGTGTGCTTGTTAGAAAACAGGTCAAGGATCATGAAATGTGTACTGGGAGGGAAAAAGTAATTTATACATTATACTTTCACTGTTTGTTGTTCAGCACCAGACCTGTTGACACAAGTTTTGGAGGACTATGCAGAACTACTAAAGCCGTGTATGTGCCAAACATCCTTGAAAAATGAATGCTTTAAATAGGTCTGCAAAATTACTACATGGCTAATGGTTTTTGGCTTGCCATTCTGCGTTTCAAGTTCTCATTCAGTAACATATGAATAATCATTCTTTTTACTGTAGCTACTTAATTTGAGGAAAATGCTTTGAAACCAAAGACTTCTTATGCACCCAAAATATCACTATGTCATATACATTCAATAAACTGACTCTACCATGGTGGCATTTACTAGTACAGAAGTATAAAATGTATTTTGGTGGAGAACACCCAAGAGCCAAAGTAACCAGAGACTTGCAAGGCATTTCTAATTCAGTTCAAAAGGTGCTTAAATACAGCAACTCGAGAGTAGGGAAAACCCTTCTCTAATCTAAAATATTTAATCAAACTACAGACATTTTCCTAAAAGCTACAAATATTGAATTATTTGTCAGATGTCTGAAGCAACTTTAACTGAAATACTTTCTTTGAGTCATCTCTTAGGAACTTAGAATTCAGGTTTTCCTAGAATAACTTCTTCAATCCCTAGTGAGATCCATAACCAACCAGAGTTACAAGCAGAGCTGCTGCACGTTGTCTTGGTGATACGTCAGCTCTAGAGCAGGTCACTTCCTGTGTCCCCTGTTCTGGATAAAGGTGGCAGCAGTAGCAGTTGGTTGGCTGGTTTGTTACCTAACAGCTGACTTGGTTCCCAAGGAGCAGTTTCTCACCTCAGCACCTTGGGCAGGTGCTCATCTCAGCCTGACTTTACTGTGGCTTTGGTCAGAGTGACACAGGGAACAGCTTGTGAAGTGCTTGTACTTGGATCTCTCACTGACTCAAGTTGAACAGATGATTAGGGCACTTAATCAAATCAAGAGGAGCTGAAGGTTTTAGCCCTTTTTAAGAGGCTTTCAGCCCAGCAGCTAACAGGATCAATCTCTAAATGCTAGAGTAATAATTTATTTCCTTTTATTCCTTTTGATGTCCAAGAACAATATTCTTTGCTATGCTGACCAGCAAAATTGAAATAGAAGGAAAACAACAAAAAATTGCTGACAGTTTAACTGTTCTTTTCTGTGGGCACAGTCAGTTTTGGGTAGACCCATTTGTCTGGTCATCTTAATTCCTCTCTGACTCCTTAAAAATTCTCTCCTGTGACTTTAGACAGTGTAAAAAAATTGGAGAAATAGTTTTATAAAGGCGTGGAAACAGACCTTTCAAACCTTTTCAACTTTAAAAACTCATTGGAGCAATCTTTTGAGTCACTAGTATTCCCTAACTGTAGAGCTAAATGAGATGTCAAGGGACATCAGTGGGAAAAGATCTGGGATTATTGTTACTGTCTGAAAAAGACTGCAATATCTTGGACAAATTCTTCAATGAGTAGACCAGATGGGACTGCGTCCAGAATCTGACATTTCATACATCAACAGCAGCTAATGGTTCCAGGCTTGTACCTGTTCAGCAAAGCTTAAAGTTTGAATTGAGGGAAGAAATCCTGAAAATACATAATACCAAGAATGATGCCTTGGAGGTATTCAGAACAGGATCTATTGAGGCAGGAGAAAAATAAAAAGAGGTCCTTTCATTATCATGTGAAGAATGGAGAGAAAAGGAGGCAAAAAACTTGGAGAGAAGATATATACCTGGCAGGAGAGTTTTTCTGAAATTTCAGTCTGTAAAATGTCTCAGTAAAAATGAACCATTACTTCATGAGCACTCTGATCACGTGTCCTTATCATGAATCTTTCTTGTAATATCTTTCTGCCTTAAACAGTTCTAATCATATCAGGCTTCCTCCCCAATATCAAACGGTTCATTTAATATAGAATCCAATCAGATAAGTTGGATGACTGTTAAAAATTGTTACCAAAATACCGTATCTATGTAGAACACATTTGTACTCATGTACCTGTCATAAGGATTAATCTGATTATGAACTGTGTTATCTCACACTTAAGACATTGATTGCAAGCCCATATGTCATTTTTATACCTGCATTTTGAAGCAGAATTCCAAGGGGAGTTGGCATAAGATTGTAACATTTTGACTATTATCTTTTATACAAGGAGATGCTTGTTTTACAATACATCCTTTCTGATCTGCAGCAGGAGAAAAGGATCGGGTATTTAAGATACAAATTACCTGGTTGCATAAGGTGATGACTAAGATAAAGAAGTCTTATGGAAGAGGGGCTGAGAATTTAAAAAATAATAAGAACTAACCTACAAGGGCATTTTCACCCAAAGCAGGTAGGCCTCTAATAATTTGAAATTAAAAGTGCATTGCATTTAGATACTGGTTTTTAACCAATAAATCTGCTACCTTGTAAGTAAAGAGAGTTCATATTTTAGTTCTCTGCAGCTTACTAAGTCTTTGCCTTTACATCTATGTATGCCCAAAGAACTGAAACATAGCCCCAAATCTCAAATTCTTCTTGAAAGTGTACTTAAACAAAAAAAACCCCAAAAGAGCCAACAACAGGCATGGGAGTCAGATTGTTGAACTGTATGTTCTGTTTCAGAGGGAGCACTAAAGTTTATACCTCACAGTACAAGCACAAATGAAGCACTCTCTTCAGACTCCAGAAGCTTAACACATACCAGGCCCAGTGGACTGGGAGCAAACAGATCAATCTGGTAAGTGTCCAAGGGACAGACTGACCTGGTTTGTGGCAGCATTAACTCACGTATTACATTGTGTTTCATTTGGTCATGACAGGTGAGCCTGCAGTTTGTTTGACATTTCTAAATCTTTATAAAGGTTATGTCTGTATATGGCCTTTGAAATCCACAATTTAATATGTATTCACTTACAAGTTAATTCCCTCAAAGGACTCCAGTAATGTTCAACAGAATGCCTAATAGTAATTAGAGAAATCTTACGAGATTTATTTATTATGATGAATAATTTATCATATTAACATTATTACTCAGGGTTGACTTTAATGATATAAAATACAGTCATGCCGGAAGAAGAATGTTTCAACAGTGTGCTTTTGTTCTCTAGAAAACTTCTGCAGAACAATTTTTCATGATGTTACAGTAGAATGAAAAATAAAGTTCACAGTAATTTAAAAAAAGAAAACATTTGAATAGGAGGAACATTTGAATAGAAAGCAAAATGGAAAAAGTTGAATACGTAAAAAACAAAGAAAGATTTGAATTTGTAAAATAAGGTGTACCTCTGGCAGAATCATATCTGTATTCATATCCAAATTTTCCTTTGTACAAAGCCTCCCATCTTGTTAGTCTGTAAATAAAAGCAGATTAAATTACTTGAAATGCAGGCATTCATATACAGAGTCATCCTTTCAAGAAAATTGTTCTTCCTGAGCAAATTTTAGAGACAAACATCAGTGCTCCATAAACATCATCTCAACACTTCCAGTGTTTACGTATTCACTGATGATTAAACACCATGGTTGTTTTGACTAGGAAAAGTGGTTACATGGAGGCTTAGCTTGCCACATGTAAACACCATCTATACATCTCAATTGGCAGTTAATAGAATGCTACCTAAATTCAATCTACTGTACACAGTGGTGGAAGCATGGGGATTAGTTTGTTAAGTTCTAAGCCAAAAGCCCTCTGCACAGAGCCTTGACTTTAGTAACTTACCTGAATAATTACACCCTGAGGTAAGATGGCTTTAAAATCCTTCTCTGTAGGAACTGGTCAGCAGAGCAGAGTGGAGAGCATAATCTTACTAGAGCAAGGTGGAATATTACCACAGGACTATTTTTTGCATATTTCAACAATTTTTTTTTTTTTTTTTTTTTTTTTTTTTTTTTTTTTTTTTTTTTTTTGGTCAATGGGGGAAGGTTGTAATGAAGAATTTTGTCATAGAAAGGTTAACCTGCAATGATCAGGGGAAGGATCATGACAGCAAATACACATTTCTTTTTTATGGTACTGTTTATGATTTCGATCTCCTCCAATTAACCAAAAATACAGATAAGAGAGAGATGAAGTTCCTTCTAACTGAATCATTCTAATTTTGCTTAATAAGCTTTCCTTTACCCTTTAGAGCATCTTTACTGCTTTATTAAAATTCTTTTATTTAAGGATAGTCTCTTCTCAGCAAACTCATTAGACTTACTTTCAACTCATATTGATTTTAGTTGCTTAGCTTGGTAAAGTTTTAACTTGACTTCATCCAGAACATCATTTCAAAGCTGCACATGAACAGCTGGCTACCTGCTGTAGGGGAGGCTCCATTTGATCCTTAGCCTCTGTGCTTAGTCCCTTTGATCTGGTAAAACTGACCTGTACCATAAAATTAATTCATTTCTTGCTGCTACTCAATATTCACCTTGCTTAATATGCCTGGAACCATCTCCATTCAGTTGCACTCTAAGTATTTGTCTATACATACAGTTTTTCAATAGAGTGACCAGTCCCCAGTGTGTGGAGACAGGATTTACCAGCTTGTTTCTGAGTCTGGCTTAGATACTGGCTGTTCTGTTCTGACTTTTCTTTTTCTGTTTTGGATTGGTAGAGCTAAAAATGAATGAGGGAGCCTTTGTGGAACCTGTCATTATGGCACTCAGTGAAAATTGCACCAGATGAAAGCCTAGAGCAACTATTACGGGAAACCACATAAGAACTACTCTGTGTATATTTACACAGCAGCCTATAAAATTTTATTCAGATCTGAAATATGAGTATGACCTTCATAATCTTCCTGTGTAATTTGAAAGCACAGAAGTACAGTTTAATGTATCTTTTTTAGCTCAGAGAGCACATTCTTCTCAGAGAATTTTTTAGGTTTCTTGGGAAATTTCCCAGAGTTATAACTGAGGAGGTGTGGGTTAACCTGTCAAAAACAGAAGAGAATAAAAAAAAAAGCAAAGATAAGCACACAAAGATAAGCACACAATCCCTGTGTCTGTGTATATCAGGGAAGTGTAGAACCTGAACCTTAGCATTATTAAACCAAACTATAAGACCAGTCATTTCTTCTCTACAGACACTCTGTCATGAAAGGGCTCAAGCCACAAGGTTGGCCGACAAATTATTTGTAATGAATAATAATTTGTTTAACATGTAGAGCACAAACTTCTCACAGACTTTCCCCTGCACTTTTGACAATTCAAACTTTTAATGTTATTTACTCAGAAAAACGTAGTTGAGATCCAGCAGGTGGTTTTCCGTGGCCTCACACTGCATAAGATTCACAGCTCAAAGAACAAAAAGAGCAAGCATCTTGTACCAAGATGACGCAGTGATGTATCTTCTGACTGAAGTAAAACACAAGATCAACAGTCTCCATGCAATGCAACTCAAGCACACTCCTCCACAATCCATGCTTGCCAGAGTCTATACAGTTAGGCAGATTTGGATAATGTCCTTTACTCCCCATTTCAGCCTCACCCTTTCCATCTAAGACTATAATTTTCAGGCCACTGGCTTGAAAGGCTCTGTTGTAGGCCTAACATTTATAGCGATTCGCATGATATATCTACACAAACCAGTCCTCTCTTCAGAATCTGTAATCTCTCACTTCAGAGCTCATATTTGAAGCCCTTGATTCACTGTGATTTAAAATGAAACTTTGAAGCAAACTGCATTCTTTGGCAATGAGGAAACCCACAGGCTTCAGGCCCTTTTGATCCATCTGTCTGGTGCCTAGCAAAGCAGAGGCCTTGTCCATCTTAATAGCTATGTCCCTGAAATAGCAGACACAGTACACACTGACCTCCTATTTACATCTCAGGACATTAACCAAAGAAACCAACCATCAGGAGACATCGTGTTCAAAGTCGTAGAATAAGCTACTGCTTCTCCTTGAATACCACTGTTAAGAAAGGAAGGCATCAGACCAGGAGAGATTTTCAGATTCTCTGGCTTCGGGAGAAACAGCTATAAATCTGTGGCTAAGGCTTTGTACTAATAGTGTTAATAGAGTAAGAGAGACAAATATATGGGAGAGTCAGAACCTAATAGAAAATATTATGGCCTTCCATATTACCAGATAATGGTCAAAATTTAAACACATAATTTTTAGAAATTCTAACCTGAAGTGCTTTCTTTACTAAGCAAAAATCAGATTTCTCTGGAGTCATCACTGGGAATGCTAAAGGGCTTCATTTACAGTGGATATCACCAAGAAAAATCCAGTTCTCTATGCAAGGAGCAGGAGTTCAGATTCCTTCTTGAAAATTTTGCAGTTTGCTTTTTCATCCCTTTCTACACCATAAGGCAAACAATAAAATTATTGTTTCATCCTAGAATGGCATGTTTCTGTAAGTTTGAAATATATGTTGTAAGAATCTAAATGAAAAGTTTTATTGTTCAAATTAAAATAAAGTATATTAGGATGGCAGTTTCAGCTGCCTGAGCTCTGCAGTGGTCTATCAACATAGAAAAATTTAATTTTAAATACCCACTATGCAGTTAGATTTGTACCATTTATACTACAGCTGATGAGAATACCCTGAGATTAATTTTCACTTGTGCTCTTTGGAATTCCAACAACATTCTCCAGAATGCTGGTCAGTCAGAACACTGCGCAGTTAATGCATCTTTCCTGTTTTGATGTAGATACAGGAAAAATAGATCACATGTTAATTAGGAAATATATTTAAGAAGGTTAAAATAATATAAACAACTTTAAAATTATTACTTTTTAAGAACATAGCATATGATAGTGAAGAATGATTCAGACCAAACTGATTAGTAATTGTTATGCTAAATCATGGTAACTTCTAGTAACAAAGACAGGGAAAAAAAGGCATTTCAGCAATTAACTTAAGTGAGATACAGTAACAGTGAGGCTCCTCCTTTTATTCCCCAGGTTAAATACAACCCATGTGAAATTGGTGACCATTAGGAACCCATCCAAGTGAGTCCTGTATAGTTGTTGCTTCAGGCACCCCAGTTCTGCTTCTAATAACACATTACTCCTTACCAAACTTATTTTTGGAATGACAAAATTTTTGAAAAATCCCTTCCTTTGCCTGAGATGGTGAACTGAAAAGCAGAGGGTTAGCTAAATGAATGATGCAAGTATTGTATCATATCACTAAAGATTAGCAAATGGAGTGTGGACGAGGAGAGGAAGTAACTAAATAAACTACAACTCTATTATGACTTTCATAGTATGAAAAGTTTAAAAACACGCAGCATGGGAAAAGCCAATTAACACATACATGGAATACATTTTATGTCAAACAGACTATAAGAGATCTACCTAGTGGCCTTTTACCAGATAAAAACAATTCCTTCTTTTTCTAGTTTACCTTATTGAACCATTTACACATTAGCCCATCAAAAATTAGCCCACAATGGGTGAATGGCTCCGCTGAGAGAAAAAGTAAGAATTGAGAGGAAGGAAATTAACTGAAATCAAATCAAAATTACAGAGAAAACCATAAATTCCTTGGTGTCAAAGTGACTGTACTATCTTCACAAATATGAAGATTCAATCTATTGCACTGAGAGGGAAAATGTATGTTTGGAGGAAAGTTACCAGCAGAATTTCCTAGGATTAGCCTGGAGACTAAAAATAGCAGATAGTATCATAGCTAATTTTGGCACAGCGTGTGTGCTTATGACATTTTCTGATGACAAAGTCTGGAGGCAGTGTCAAACTAGAAAAGGCTTGGAATATCATATGGGTCATTGAACTTCAGTTACTGAAAGGAGATGAGGTTATCGTGTACAAAGTGCAAGGCTGCAGACTTGGAATTAGTAACAGGAATTTTCTATTACAAGATGATAGTTCATAGTTTAGAAAAGGTAATTCAGTAAAAAACTTAGTATATACATCTGTTGCAGCAAAACTATATACTATCAGGGAGATGAAGCTATGAAACCGTCCCCAGAGTTTTAATATAGGCAGACAAGTGTACAACCTATTATGTAAGATTTTTTTTAAGACATTTTCTGAAATAATGTCAATTGAGTGACAATCTTGGTAGAGGAGATTGAAAGGATTTATTTTATTTAGTTTATTACAGTACTTCATTTAGCTTGTTACCTTTATTTCATTACCTTATTTAGCTTATTTAGTGAAAATTATTTCTCTCCAGTTATACTGGGGATAAAGGAGGGTAAGAGAGACACTAAAAGGAAAGATACTTGAAGTAGAGCTTTGTCACAGCATGAAATCACCTGAGAAATTGACATGAAAATTCATTTTGGAGATTCAAAAAGTTTCCAACTGTTGTGGACATAAAGTGCTGCAACAGCTTCCCTATAGGAGCATGGAGACAAAAACCCCAAACCTGTTTTAAGTTGAAAACTTGGTGAATTTACAAACGGGGTTATATGACCTGTGTAACTGCAGCAGGGAGGAACTAGGCTCCACAGTCCATGAAATCTTTCCCCATCCTGTGTTCTGTTGAGAAATAATGCAGACAAGAAGGCTTAAGCAATGAAGGAACCAAAAGGCAAAAAGGACATTTCAATCCAAACATAAAGGAACAAAATTTAAATGAAATGTAGCTGTGATCTGATCCCCTGGACCTAGATTAGCTGGCAAAAAGGCAAACTCTCCTACTTGGAATTTTAGAAAACATTGGTGTTCTGTTTCTTTTACAGCATACCCTGCTGCTCTTCCAACTACAGTTCTGGGATGTTTCCAAAGCTGCTAAGGGAGATAGATTTTTTTCTTCTCTTAGCAGTTCTACTTTTGTTTCAGTTATAGCAAAGGAGGGCCCATTTTCACTATACTGATAGTCCAGAGCCAAAACCTCTCTTGGTAAGGCTCCTGTATACCCCAAACTCCCCCAGTTTGCTCCTCAGAGATATTCCCTATGTAGCAACAGTTTTCAAGTCTTAGACCAAGAGTGTTTGGCAGCATGGAGAAGAGATCCTGTAATTTATGTGCCCATGACACCTTTCAACAGCTGCACAAGTCTGAAGGTTTTGTTTGCCCTAAAGCTTAGCTGTTTTTGCCAAGATGTGCAGTGAATCCAATAAAAAACAATTATCTTTATAAACCTTGCCTTGAGCATTGAGTAAACAACAGGGCAAAGTCGAGACCTAAAAGCAGTTCTCAAATACCCCTTTTTTTACGACAGAAGCAATTTTCAAGTAACTCCCGGCCAAATTTTCACCCTCGGCCTTGGGCTCTGCATTTGGGTGCCCTTATGTCGCTGGCTGTCACCAGGTGCCACAGTTGCACTGCCAGTTGCACTGGACTCATCCCCTTGCAACAGCCATGCCCTCACAGGAGTGACTTCCCCTCGGACAGCCTTTCCTCCCGTCTCCCCAGTCCAGGATACGCAGAACTCCTTTGGGTCGGTGCCTGGCTCGGGCAGCGGCTCACAGGGGGCAGCTCTGGCCGAGCTCGGGGCCCGGCGGCCTCACCTGGCTCCGCTGCCGTCCCGACCGCACCGCTCCCGGCCCGCCTTAGGCGGCCCCGCGGCGGCTGCTGGGGCACGGCCGGGCAGAGGGGCCGGGGCACGGTCGGGGCCGCAGCCCTGCCCTGGCCGACCGGGGGCATAGCTGGGCCCGCAGCCCCTGCTCAGCCCGGCCCGGGGCATAGCTAGGCCCGCAGCCCCTGTTCCCAGCCGGGGCCACAGCCCTTGTCCAGCCCGGCCCGGGGCACGGCCGTGCCCGCAGGCCCTGCCCAGCCCGGTCGGGGGCGGCCTGCGCCGCTGAGCGAGAGTGAGTGGCGATTCCCAGCGCCACAGGAATGAGAACCTCACCCTTCCCCTCTTATCGCTAGTTAAACCCTACAACTCAAAGCCGAGCTGCCCGTTCTTCCCTCAAAAAATCAGCCAGTTTACCCACGACTCCTCTCTGTGTGTTCCTGCAACTTGTGCTTTTCCACAAACTATTTCAGTGCAAGGTCACGGCTTGTAAACTCTTCGGGTGGTCTCCTCAGGCAGCCAAATGGCCAGGCTGCACGTTTATTTTAAGGAGAAATGGGAAAAGCATTTGATTACAAGGGATGCTCAAGCAGGCCTCTTTAATTTTGATTTCTTCCCACTTGAAGCTATAAATATAGTTGAAGATTACAGAGAGTTGTAAAGTAAATACCAAAAGACAACATTTACAATTTTCCACACTGCTGCGCCCTAAACCCATAATGTAATGAAATCTGTCCAAATCTTTGAAGTGCTATTATAGTTTGTTATATGACAAAACACTGGGATTTCTATGTATTTATTTAGCCATCCACCACTCCCTCACCAAGTTTTTAAATCCCATTTGTTTGCTATATAGAAAAACAGTATTAAGGAGAATGGTATTTTCAAGTTATTTGGATTACAAAAACATTAACTGAAAGCAAATTCATGCTAACAAGTATTTTTGACTTGTACTTGCATGATAAAATCAAAGTATGCTTTTAATCTATTTTTTTTCATAGGGAGAAGGAAGCCTTTGATCTAATACACCTATTTTCTCCTTTTTTCCTCCCCCTGAATGTTATTGCTATTATTCTAGCAAGAAACTTTTAAAAGTAATTTTGACTTCGGGTCCCATTAAATAAACAATTCAAAACACACAAAAGACAGACTAGTAGTATTTCTGGTCTGTTTGGGAGCTCTATTCTGCTCTATTTGGGAGCACATTGAAGGCAGCAGTTGATACAGGTAATTTAACCAAATGATATAATAAAGCAAAACTGAGGATTAAGATGATTTCCTTTCCCTGTTTAAATTCGCTGTAATTCAGGCTGTAGCATGTCATGTCTTCCAAAACCAGATTCTAATATTGCAGTTGATAGAATTATATTTGCAGACCAGATTTCTGTTGTTGCTGTGTTAGGAATTTGTCAGGTTGCCTACTTCATGTTTTAATCCATTTTTTCCCCACAGTCTTTCCACAGAAAGACTTCCACAGTGTATCCTATTTTCAGTTCTCTCTGATGTTTTCCACCTAAGCAGAGTTGTACTCTTCGTTAAGATAGACACCCTACGTTGTGATTTCACTTTAGCTCAATATGAGTTAAATCTTAGAGATTTTCCAGTAGACTTTGGTCTACTGAAATTTATGGAAACACCTTAATGAATCTGAATTATCTCAGGAAGGTGCTGGCTGAAGGATGCCTATGTCTCAAGCAAATGGTAAACTTTTCCAGCAGGAGAGGACTTGATATTTACTGTGTAACACAACTTTTCTTCTTTGCTACATTTATAAGAAAGCTATTTGGTTTATAATGGAAAGCTTGAGTGGAATCCACTGAAGTCATGTGTAGCTTGGCTGCTAAGGATTTGAGGAAAGCTAAAAGAAAATATTTGGCTTAAACACTGGATTGCAGTGGTGTGTTCTTGGAACAAGAACAAAAATATTTTGCTATTAAATGAAAATATTTTTAATTACAGAAGAAACCACACTGAGTTTGTGATGCCTGTTTGAAGCCTCGTGTCTACAGAAATGCACTAACAGTAGATTTCAAATGTTTCCATCAGAAGGCTACAATGGATTGAATGAAATTCTTGGTGCAAATAATTCTACTGTATTCTTCTGTATTGAATGGCTTCTTCCTAACATTAGGAGAAGCCGTGTTGCTGCATTTCAGGCATTTCTGACAATTACTCTGTTGTCTCTATAGGTAAAATTTGTACTATGAATCTAAAAATTACTAAAATCCTAGTGCAATGTGCATAGGTGTGTGGCAGCATTGATAGATATGTCCTGCAGGCACACCCATATGTCATGGAGTTTTTATAAAAGGAGGTATTTATAGGCAAGCTAACCTGAACTTTAGTCTTTCTGCAACGGAAAGTTGCAGCTAGCAAAGAGCACACAAATTGTCTCTCCTGCAATTTTAGAAAAGAAGGGAGTACTACTAAAATAGTTTAAACCACTAAGCCAACAGCAATTGCTCAAATAATTTACTGAGATTATTCAAGAGTATAAGTGTGGGTACTTGTGAATGTGACCTAGGATTTATCATAACCATCACGAGTTCTCAGCTCTCTGTTGCCAAGGAAGAGAGCAGAGTTTTCCGATAGTGTGGCTTTTCCTATACCATGTATATATTAAACTCAACATTGCATTAATGGAATTATGGCATGCTTCTAATACTGCGTATCAGCTCACCACCTAAAATTATTGAGAATATTTGAACTTTAATAAATGTAGCAGTGAAGATGAAAAAAGATGACCCTCTATGGAGCTGAAAGAAAGACTTCAGGAAAAATACTATCCTTATGTCTTTCAATGTTCCTTCTTAGATGCCTGAAGAAGATTTTTTTTGAAAGTAATATTCCTCCAAATACTGACCCTGCCTAAAAAATTCTCAGCTTGGTAATTGGTGCAGCCAAAACATTATGTACGTGCACACTGAACCACTTTAAAAACAGTCAAGAGAAATGTTTTGTGTTGGTTCCTTGAAGAACACCACTGATAGCAATCCAGATCATTAGTCCCCTCTCAATACCAAAAATTGAGTGGGTGCTACAGACTGTGAGGAAAAAGTAAGACTGAATCAAACATGAGAGACTCTTTGTTACTGTTCACTAATTTTAGGGCCAGATTATTTTAATTTGAAGCTGTACCTCATTGCCTCTTTCAGGACAAAGAAAATAAACTACTTTTGACATGTTCTTCAGAAAACCTAGATCTGTCTCATAGGGTGAGTTTCATCTCATTTAACTTTGGTTGGGAGTATATCAGAACTAAGCTAGTTGCCTGCTCTTCTGCTATAGTTATAAGAAAGAGAAGAGAAATTATTGATCTGAGCTGCTTTTGAATGGCATGTGTTAATTTCAGTCTTTTTACACTGGATAAAAAAAGCCTACATGACTTACAGTAAATACAGTCTGCAACTTTCATATAAAGAGTAACAATTTCAGAATACAGGTTTAATCCTTCAAGAGTTAGCTGCATGAATGTCTGTCTGTATATATATATATTTAACAATAAATAACAAATATTTAATATATAAATATTTAGGAGTTTATAGCGAAGAATATGTTGAACTAGGCAATCCAAGGGAAGCTTGCAATAGGGCATTTAAGTCAAATAATAAACCATAACAATTTGAACAATGTTGATCTATTTTTATCTTTATAAATGTGATCTATCTAAACACAAGTTACATAGGAGTTTATGAAGTAACTGAAAAATAGGGGGCTTTCTGTTGTAGTAATTAATATAATTTTTTATTGGTCTCTTGCATCCTTATAGGTCTTTCCAGACTTGCTTCACTAAAATGGAGGGTGAGTAAATACAGCTGGGTTTGGTACGGAGTAGTGAACTGAAATCAGGCACTCTACATCCAGCATCTAAGCCATTCACCAGGTCAACAGTACAGCTTTTATCATAGTAACATGAATTGTATTATGTTAAAGCAGTAGAAAGGGTTATGTTAGATCTGGAGCAATACATAACAGGAAATTGAAATCCAGGAATGCCTTGAGTGTTTTCTGAGAAGTTAATGGTGTACAGTGTTTTACATGCTGTAGAAAGTGAACAGAAAAATTTGCATATTGGTAACTACGGCCACAAACCTTGTAGACATATGGAGAAGTATCTACAGAGTTTTAAAGAGAAACTCAAACTAGATTCAAATGAACTAGCTCAGCTACTGGAAACAGTGTAGCCAT
Source organism: Acanthiza pusilla (assembly GCA_036630365.1). Classification (NCBI taxonomy): domain Eukaryota; kingdom Metazoa; phylum Chordata; class Aves; order Passeriformes; family Acanthizidae; genus Acanthiza; species Acanthiza pusilla. The sequence continues at coordinate 17,859,393 of JAXCHO010000164.1, forward strand.
GGCAGCAAGCAGTTCATGTCAGCTGTAAAAGCTGCCTGTAAAGGTGGGTAAATATTTGGACAACTTGCTGGCAGGGAGTTCTTGTGCTACAACAGCTACACTACTTCAGCTATTTTGTGTGTCATTCAGGATGACCTCAGCCTAAGGAGACAGCACAGTTATACCTGCTGGCAGCTCAATGCCTTGCACAACAGGCTTGGAAACACTTTTACTTTCTTTTCTTGAAAAGAAAAACAAATTTAAAACTCTACCAGTTCTTTATGAGTATCTGTGTAGCAATCTCTTGGTCAAGAGAGATTAACAGATGCTTATTCCTAGTCTTGAGCTGTCAGTACCTTTTCCCTCCCCGGTGCTCAAGTATCTGCCATTATAGAGGATGTGATAACAATTATCAGCGTATTAAAAAAATATTACCAGTTCTTGTATATATATGTTTTCTATAAACAATATCTTTGCATATTCATTTAATCACTCAGATGACCACTTTACAAACTTGTTTTTGTTTCTGCACTGTTAAACTAAGGAGCCCAAGAAGGCTCTTGACTTTGGCCAGTACTGTTTCAGAGTGCCCATTGAAGGCCTGATTCCATTTCTGTTAAAAATTGCAAACCTGAATCATTTCATTAAGTTGCTTTATAGTGCAGCACCTATTCAGGGGAATAGACATGTGGTAAAACACTGTTCAATGTGTTGAAGAGTGTTAGTCTCAAGGCTCTAGGACTGGTTATTTATTACCCACATGATTTTGTTTCCTGCCCTGAAGGAACGTAACAGGCTAGTACTTCTGGGACAAAGAGATAGATCATTAAGGTGCCTTCTGAGGCCTGTTATCTAAACTTATTTTGCACCACTGCTTTTATATTCAGTGGCTGAGGGTGGTTTCTACATGGTGACTGAGGCATTATTAGCAACTGAATGATTGTTAGAAAGCACTATAGCTAAGCCTGCTGACCTTACAATTCTACTGCCCTTAAAATGGATTTCACTAAAGGTATTTATCTAGAATCTAATTTGGTTTAGGCATGAATAATTTAAAGAGCTCTTTTACATGATACCACAAAGGATCAATACAGATATAAAACATTCCCACTGCTGTATATGTCAGCTACTGCAAAATGCTGTAGTGTTCCTTTTGCAGAACAAATTGCAAACATATGCACCAATTCAATACAGATTATTTTCTTTAAATCATACAAGCTATCCATTAATTCAGTAGCTAATACTGATTTTTAGTTCCTTTATTTTTCCTCTAATTACAAAATTAGATACAGGAAGAAAAGAAAAGATTGCTTTTCAGTGCTCTGCGTAGGGAACAATAATGGCTATTCATTTTTCAGGGTTTATTTCTATTTTAAATGTGTGTAAATAGGCTAATAGTTAAAACCTATATTTCTATAATGAAGGTAGCAAAATGTTTGATACATACTTTGTCATATTTGTGCTTTTATGTTCTTATGTACAAAAGAAAATTGGACATGAGGAAATGTGGTTATTTAGATGGCCTATGCTTATTTGGCTCAAATGGCTTATTTGGTTACAAATAGGCAGAAAAATGCAAAGAAAGGCCTTTCTATGTGGATATTCAAGTTCTACAAAGTGCATAGATCAGTCTTTATACTGTTATAATTAGACTTCAAAAATTAATTTTTATAGGAAAGATGATAGCTGGCTCTGTCTAGAATTATTTGGATCTGAAGTTCTACATATGATATTAAAGTTTCATAACTGAAGCAACTCACCCAAACAGAATCCAGGAGAATCTAGAATACAGTGCTGCCCTAGAATTTAACCTGAAAATTTAATTTACATTAATATCTAACTGGAATCAAAGTGATTGATCTTAAAAAATAGGCAGAAACCAGTGTAAGCAGTTAGTTGCTGTAAATAGCAACATCTTAAGATAGATTACATTTACTCCACACATTCGTGTTTTCTACTGTGAAACCTCACAGCCTTTTTCTAGAACATGTATATGCAGTTTATCTCCCATCAATATGAGATAACATCATAGTCAAGATTTGCCTGGTTCCAAAAATAGTATTAAATATATATATATACATTTCATGTTTTAAAGTTCAGAGAAAATAAATTTTTGACTAGCCCATCTTTGATAATGGGTTGGATCGCATGACCTCCAGAAATACCTTCTAACCAAATCTTTGCCACCATTTAAAGACAGCTCTGTGGCCTAAATTACCTTATGTTTCAATCACAGAGAAAGATGGATAAACTTTAGGCCAGAAAATTTATAAGAGAAAATGGATACTCTGTATAAATTTCTGGTTTTGTTTCCATGTGTACTATTTTAAAACCTGGTTTCCAGACTGACTTTTAAAAAACATATTCTCTAATGTGTCTATAGCTGAGCTGCTCTGTATTAATTCTAAAAAAAGCATTTCTCATGGAAAGCTTGACCCAGAGTTAATTTTAGAGGTGCTAGCAAATGCTGCTGTTATAAAGCCTCTTTTCCTGTTTATGGTAAGAATGATCTCTTTTTCTTGTACTTATTATCCTGCCAAAACCAGAGGTCATTAGCAAGGTGAATCTCTGTTTTTTCAGTGCTGCTGTCAATGTAATTTTAGGAAATATCCACAACTGCTGTACAATACAAGTTTTTAGATGGAAAGAAACCTTATTTTAATCCACATTTTTTCTATTGCTGCTATTGATGTTTGTATTTGGCATAAGGGATGTCAAGGGTTTTTTTAATTAATATTTATTTATATATAAACCATACAGGATATATTGTTGAAACACAGAGGTCCCTGTAGTTTCCCTTATAGAGTTAATTTCTGTAAACTGGGAAGGGTTTTCTAAAAGCTGTAATGATTGCAACTAATACAAGTGTCTATCCATTAGGGTGTAGGATGCTATGTCCCATGTCTTAGCTGGGCTAACATTAGAAGTACTTACAATACAAGCAATATACTTGTATATAAAAAAATCCCCAATCTCTTTAGTATATACTCATGAAAAAGCCTGGGAAGTCAAAACATAAACTTTTTCTTCCTAGTCAGAAATACAACTGTGACATAATTTTCTAGGTCTTCACCTTTAGGTGAGGATCTCAAAAATATTTTTTGAAATGGACAGGTCAATGGGAAGAAGAATTGGGGACAAGGGGCAGGGGAGGTGTCCCCCCCCCAAAAAAAAGGTATATACTTATTTGAGAGTTTCAAAAACATAGTCACAACCCATTAAAATATTTGATAGAAGAGGCTGGTCATAGGTTCCTTTTAACTGGGCTGTCAAAAAGCAATGAAAATATATATAAACTATAATTAGAAGCAACTTGTCCAACATTGCAATGCAGAGCTAGAAATAGAATTCCAGTCTTATATTTAAAAATTCTAAGACAAACACTAGATTTACAGTGTTCCCTATCTTCTGTGAAGTTTGAGATTTTATTTATTTGGTAGGCTAAAAAAGTTTAGCATAACACTGTGGGGTTATGTGGCCTTCTTTCCCTCTGTAATATTCTTGGAACAATATTATAATACAGTCATGTTAAAAGGATTACTCCAGCACATTCTGATTCTGGAGTTTCTGCTAATACTCCAAATACCAGAGGTTTGATCTGTCTCCTGTCTGTGCAAGCACACACACAGACACTCCTCCTATCCCAATATGTTTTCATTCTGAGCTTATTTCAAATTTCCGAGATTTATTTATTCTAGATGCACTAGATTTCCCAGTGATAAAAAATAGTTTGATGCTTGCTCTAACGTGCAACTGAACCTTGGAGAAGTCACCACTATACAATCTCATTTTTACCTAATAAATGGGACAATCATACACGCTTTCCTTTCTACAAAAGCATGGATGCCTACAGATAAAAAGCCTATTACTAATAAAAAATTATTAGAAAAATCAACTGAATACCACTACATATTAATATTTGAAGAAAGATTGAAAACATTAAAATTATGTGAAACTTAGGTTAACAGGAGAAAATTAAAGAAGACACCCTTACAATATGTAAAAAATAACCATATCTTTATTTTCTTACTGACTTAAGTGTTTAAGTTATTCAACAAAATCTGAACTTTTTGTTGCTTTGAGAGTCATACAAAGAAAAGAAGGCAGGTCATACAAACCTTGAATGAAAGTGAGAATACACAGAAAGCACATCAGCCATTCAAAAGTCTGCAGCGCACAGGGAAGGAATAGCAGAGGAGGATGATGAAAATAATAATGAACAGGGAAAATTATAGTAAATTTAGGTGGAGAAGCAGTCACAATGTATATCCCTCAAGACTCTGAGTTTGCGCATTAATGACTGGCTTGGATTCTGCCATCAGTAAGAATTGAAGTTTTTTATAACTGGATAGTCAGCATGAAAATGAAGTATTTATAACTACTATTCTCATACTACAGCTTCTATTCTTGATCAAGAAAATGTATGCAGTCATTTTAAATCCTGCAAAAGAGAAACTGTTGCTCTCAACCTTTTTCACCTTACCCCAAAATACCGAAAAAGGGATATGGAGGTTTTTTCCTTTTAATTTTGGAAACTTCCTCCTAAATCAACAAAGAGCTGGTGATTATGATGCACCACTTACTTGGTTGCTAAGGACTGAAATAAAATATGACTCTGTATTTCTCTTTAAAATGTTGGACTTCTCTTATAAATTTTAAGTCCACAAACATATTTCTGAGTATTTTATAATATAGAAATTTAGTAGGATTTAAAGGATATTATCAGTGACTTGCAGACCTTTATGGATTTGTATAGATTTTTATGGTACCTCCCTAAATGCTTTACAGATTTAGGAGACAGTCAGTTAAAGTAGACAATAAGTTTGTCAGAAGAGAAGCCCTAGTGAAGGCCTAGCAGCAGCCTTCCTGTGCTCTGGAGAAAGTCACCAACCAGAAGTCTGATGCCAGGCCTACAGAGGGACAAGGAAAGAGAATGAGAAACAGCAATCAGAAATTGAGAAAGGGAGTTCCAGCTAGATACAAACAAAATATATTTCAGTATGATGATACTGAAGTATTGGAGCAGGTTTCCCAGAGACACTGAGAGGTCTCAAGACCCAGCAGGTCGAAGCTCTGGGCAGTCTGGTCTGAACTGAGTGTTGACTCAACTTTGAGGAGGAGGTTGAAAGGACAGAAAGCGAGATATACCTCTGATAGTCTCAAGGAAAATTTAGACACATAGAACAAATGTATTCCCTTTAAGCTTCTTTGGGCAGTCACAGTCAGCAGTATTTGCCCTCATCCCATTTGTGTCCTAGCCTGCCTGGAATTATTTAAGGGATAGTGGCATAAAACCTTCACTGTCTGAGAAAGCTATTGCCACAAATCCATTATAAGAAGTAAAACATAATTGTACAAATAACCAGTAAATAATTGAAGTGTTTTAAGACAAATACACAGGAAGCAAAAATTATCCCAGGAGCTGATGTCTGCATAAAAGACTGCGTGACCACAAACCTGTTAGCATCAGCATGTGGACTGTCATGATATATAGGAAAAGCGTGGAATAGAGGTGATTGATACTGGCCACTGGTGGGATCCAATTCTTCTGTTCCTGGGATGCCCACTGTAAGTTAGATCATGATCTCTTAGCCAAGAGCTCTCTGGCTCAAAGGCTTTTAATCCCAGATGATTCCTGAGATGTAAGGAATATAAGACACTTGTATTCCACCTTACATCCCAGATTTTATATTTTTTGCTGCAGGAAGTATCCTGCACCTACTCTAAAAATCTGGTTACCCTCTCTTTCTGTCTGTAATGAGTCAGAATCACAACAAGGACATGTATATGAGGGACTGTTTCTAGTTCGTCCTTCTACTTGTCTCCATATGACAGCAAAATAACAACTCCTTAAGATGTAAAGTAAGGCATTTTGAACTAAGTAGCAATAGGTTTTAAATAGAGAATTTAAAAAATCTCAATACCTCAGTACAATGTTTAATCAACTTGTATAATCACTGCAGCATGAAATCTTCAGGAATCATTATGTAGACTCAATTTATGACTCTTGGGCGATATGAAAATACTTTTCCAGTGTTGTGGATTGTGCCATTCCCACCCAATATGTGTCCCAGGCCCCAGAAGAAAGGTAAAGAAAGAGGTCCTAATTTACTAATTTACTGTGGTCCCAGTGACCACAGCACCATGTTTAACCATGACTGCCCACTGTGGCATGGTTCTCTGTTGTGGCAATATTTTTTTGGTAGTCTCCTTAGCCTGTCCCTCAACATTTTTGTGAAGAAATTAACAAAGTAATAAAATAATATTTAGAAAATACAAATATCAAGCAGAGTAGAAATAAGATGTTTGAGTGAGAGTATATACTGGATATTTGCAGAGGGTTTTTTTCTTGGTTTTGGTTTGTTGGGGTTTTTTTTTTGCCTTAGAAATGACCACAGGTTTTCCGGATGGACTAGAAAAATGCTTTCCTGGAGTTATTTCTATGAGGTGATCATCAGAGGCTGCTTTTGCTTCAGGCAAGCATATTAAAAAGCTTCTTCTATTCATTAATTACATTTGGTCAGTAACTTCCTGGCGATATTATTGTCAGGGCAGTGGATGCCAACACTTTCTCATAGTTGTCATGTGATCAGCAGTGTTTCCACAAGTCACACTGTTACTCCTGAGTCAGAAAGAAGTATTACTCTCCAGTCAGAGTATAATATATGCTTTCCTTCATACTCTGAAAGGAAGCTAAGGATCCTAATATTTCTGGTTTCAGTATACTTCCTTCTTCAAAGCCTATTACACTGTAGATTTTTAATGCTTTCATACTTTTTATGCCTATCCCTAAACTGGCACAATTCTAAATCAGCTTGGTGCATAATTAATCAGTATCAATTATATTCATACTAGGTACAAGATTCCCATCAACATCAGATTGCCGGATATACTTCCATTTCCATCTTACTTTCTATTGTAAGTAGTGTGTACAAACTTGGAGACAGCTATATTTACAATTCCTTGTGATTTATTTATAAGAGCAGAAAAAGAATCTAGACTCTTAACAGGGAAGACAACTCAGAGCTCTGCCTATGTATAAATTTGTAGCATCTAAACTCAAGATTATGCTATTGTGCTTTCCATTGATACATTTCATGCAAAACTGTCAGCCTCCTCATCTGTTCCAAGATCTGCCCCTCTTCTCAAGCTAGACACTTGAGAAGATGCTTCACCCTTTTTCTTATCAGATAGGAAGAACCCTTCTCATGTATTATGACTCACCCTTTCTGCATCCTCCTCCAAATCAATTTAAAAATATGAATCAAAGCAAAAGACACTTTAGAACATGTTTTTATGATAGTAAATGTACATTTGGCAGGACATAACAATACCTGGATCCCTTGGCTTCATGCCATCAGAAACCATCTAATTATATCTGTGTGATGATACATAGAAACTGGCATAAAGACTTATGCTTGTCAGTCTAAAAAATCATCCATTAAACAGCATTTTCTCAACTGTGGTCTTTGCTCTAAATCTCTTGGCCACTTGATTGAAATCCTGGTGCCACTTATTAAATGATTTTAATAAGTGGCACCAGGGCATTTTGCTCCCATGTAAGAAAAAGCCCCAAATTACTTCTGAATACATTTCAAATAGACCGGAACAAAAGTCTACATGCATCTTTTTACCAAACTCATTTATCTTTTGGGTCCCATGAAAAAGAAGAGATGTTAAAGCCCTGCTAATACGCATCATGTCAAAGAAGCATGTCATATTTGAAATTCAGAATTGATATATGAGTCAGTTCTGTCTTTTGCTTCTTTACCTTTTAGGTTCATGACTCATTCACTTGAAGGATATCTGTCAGAATGTCTTTAGCCATTATTTCACAGTCAGACTCTATTCTACAGTCTTGCACAAAATAATAGCAAAATTTCATTTGAGACTATTTTGTATACCTTCCGGTATTTCTCCCCAAAATTTTTTAAACCTTTGGAGAAATAGGCATGGGATTGTATTAAGCCCTTACATAACTGAGGAGCATCTCAACTTATGCGCAAGAAAAATGCATCAAAAGCAGCAATCTTTTGGTGTTACGTGCATAATTTCACTAAAATTTACTTGTTGGTTGCTGGTCTTTTTATTTAAAAGGAGAAAATGCATCTCTTGTTATGTTAGGCAGAAAGAAAACAAAAGGAAATGGCCTGAAGTTGCACCAGAGGAGGTTTAGCTTAGATATTAGAAAAAAAATTTTCGTGGAAACGGTTATAAAGCATTGGAATAGACTGCCCAGGAAAGTGGTGCAAGCACCATCCCTGGAACTGTTCACAAAATGTGTGGATATGGTGCTTGAGGACATGGTTTAATGGTGAACATGGTCGTGGTGCTAGGTGGATGGTTGAACTTGATGATCTTAGAGGTGTTTTCCAACTTTAATAATTCCATTCTTCTCCTTTGGAAAGGGTAAGTGGATAAGCAGCTAGGAGAGAAGGGTGCTTTTCTCCTTTCTGTCCTTTTCCCAGCTTTTACTGGTATTGCCATTGTGCCTCTTTTGAAGCTTCTTTCATTGTTTGCTACCAGAGCCAGGACAGCAGATAAGACAGGAGGTTACCCTAGTACGATAGATCTCTCCATGTGTTTCATACCGAATTTGCATTCAGATGATAACAGCAGTCACTTGATTTTTAAGTAGGCCACCTGTCCCTCACGCAATTGTGTCAGCGGCTTAGGTTCAAAAATAATTTTTGCTAAAAAAAAGCCCTCATACTAATAGAATCCTAAAATATAAGATAATGATACAAAAATTATTTTTCTCATAAACTTCCATGTGGAGGGGTAAATCACAGCAATTTTGTATTGCTCATTCATGTTCCAGTCTTACTTCCTTTTCTATTTTTTTCTCCTTTCCCAGCTGAATCAGATAAAATTCTCTGTCATAGAAAAAGCACACACAGAGAGACAAATAGAGATAATCTGTTAATTTGTTCAGCTACTGTTCAGTTTATATTAAAATTTAGGGGGCTCTACTTTGCATTACTGGGAAAAGCTCTATAAACTTTTTGTTGAAGAGAATGTTGTCTAGTAGTCAGAGGTTTAGTCCAACTATTCTGTTTCAGAATATGGGCCTGCTGCAAAAAATTCCCAAGGCTGAGAAATTAAAAGAACGCTACATGGGAAAGATGGGCACAGAGGAGTTAAAGAAGAAAAATGTTTGGAAGCATAAAGAGAAGCTATAGTAGATAAGGCTGAGTAGTAAAAAAATGGGCTAATTCACCTGTCAGTTGACTTTATGACAATTATTACAGTGCAGAAGTCTCGTCTTATTTTTCATGCATTTAATGTCATATCCAGAAATCCTTATGATGTTACAGAAGAGCTTTAATAAGCCTTTGTAGCTGCTTAGCATCATTCTTCTGATCTTCTAGTTGTTTTCAAAAGTGTTCCCTCTTTTCCTAAAGAGACTGAGAATATTTCCCATACTTCTCCTTGATGCAGTTTCATAGAATCGTAGAATGCTTTGGCTTGGAAGGGGACCTTGAAGTTCCTTGTGGGCAGGGACACTTTCAATTAGACCAGGCTGCTCAGAGCCCCATGCAACCTGGCCTTGAACACCTCCAGGGATGGGGCATACACAGCTACCCAGGGAAACCTGTTTCAGTGCTTCACCACCCTCACAGTAAAGATTTTTTTCCTAATATCTAATCTAAACCTACTCTCTTTCAATTTAAACCCATTCACCCTTGCCCTGTCACTATGTGCCCTTGTAAATAATCTTGCTCCATCTTTTCTGTATGTTCCCTTCAGGTACTGGAAGGCAACAATTAGGTCACCCCAAAGCCTTCTCTTTTCCAGGCTGAAGAATCCCAATTCTCTCAGCCTTTCCTCACTGGAAAGGTGCTCCATTTCTCTGATCAACTTGGTGGCCTTCTCTGGACTCACCCCAACAGGTCCATGTCCTTCCTGTGCTGGGGACCCCAGAGCTGATGCAGCACTGCAGGTGGGGTCTCGCCGGAGCAGAGCAGAGGGGCAGAATCCCCTCCCTCACCCTGCCAGCCATGGTGCTTTGGATGCAGCCCAGGACACGTTTGGCTTTTTGGGCTGCCAGTGCACATTGCTGGATCATGTCCAGCCTCTCATCCACCAGCACCCCCAACTCCTTCTCGGCAGCGCTGCTCTCCATCTGTTCATCCCCAGCCTGCGTTGATACAAGGGGTTGCCCCTACCCAGGTGCAGCACCTTGCGCTTGGTCTTGTTAAACCTCATGAGATTCCCATGGGCCCACTTCTGGAGCCTGTCTAGGTCCCTCTGGTTGGTATCCTGTCCTTCAGCAGCATCACTCAGCTTGGTGTCATTTGCATCTAGTTTCCTAGAATCACCTTGTATGCATATAGAGATGACAAATTAGAATTTATTTTCAGTGTTCCCTGATCTCCCATTTCCCCCCTACAGTCTCTGTCCAGTAAGTACCTGCACTCTTCCTATTTCTGCCAAAGCCTTGCTTTATGAAAGAAAAGCATTTATTGAAATACCACTCTTGTGTATAGAAAGCTCTCTGAAGCTGCAGACAGTGATTTTGGATGCATATATTTTTAGATAGAAAATCAGTTTTTGGCTTCACTCATAAAGGAAACTGGTTTAAAGAAACTGAACCAGATGTCTTATTCACAGCGTGTCTGATTTCAAGATAGTTTGAATACTTAAATAATTACCAAAATCAAACAAGAAAACAGACACCCCCCTGCCCTGTCCCATTCCTAATTATATTAGGAAAAAAATCAAGGTCCTCTTCCAAACCAAACCATTCTATTCTATGATTTTATGAGTCTATGATCCCACAATATATCCAAAGGAAAAAAAAATATGATAACTTTAAAGTACAGCTTTTTCTCCTTGTGAAAGTGAAATAGTGAGGGAAAAGTAGGAAGTTTGTTTAAACTCACTGCTTTATTTAAAAAAAAAAAACCTGTAGTCTAAATCCAGTTGGATTTTTTTTCTTTCTCATGAGCTTCCACAAATTCCACAAAGCTTCTGATTTTTTTTTCCCCTGAAACTATCCAGGGATGTTCTCAATAACACATAAGCCTTTGAAAAAATAGTTTGAAAAAACTTAGTATCTCTGCCTAGCTGTTGGTTATGAAAACAGCTAATATAGCAATTTTTGAGGAATGCTAACTGTTGAAAGCAAGAAGGTTAGGCAAACGGGAGACAATAATCACGGGTTTGTAAGTCTCGGGGAGTTGAAAGCGAGTGGCTGGAGGAAGCATCTGCTCTCTCCAGAGGTGCCTCCAAGCTGGGCGCCGCTGGGAGGGAGCGGGAGGCAGCGACTGCCGTTCCTCCCGAGCCCCGGCGGGCACCTGCGGGGCGGGCGGGCTCCCGCTGCCATTGGCCCGGCGCCGCTTCCCGCCTCCTTTGAAAGCTCGGGAAGGGCGGGTGGGAGCTGTGCCTCGCTAGTCGGGCAGCAGGGCCGGGTCAGGCCGGGCCGGGAGCGCTGGGCCAGCGCAGGAGGCCGCAGGTAACCCCGGGCAGCCGGCGGGGAGCGCTTTCCCTCGGGTCTTCCCTCCTGGGAACTGGGGCGGGCTCGCTTGACTTGAGTGAGCGGCACTGGGGTTTCTTTGCTCGCGGGTTCTTCATGCAAGGTGGTAGCGCTACGCGACGTTTGTGTGCTCAGTATGGCAGTGTTTGGCTTGGCAGCTTAGTGCTTTATTGTAAGTAGTAATCATCTTCTTTATTTTTTTTTCCCATTATTTTTTGGGGGTTGACTTGTTAAGGTAGGTTTGCAGTCTAAGCAGCTGAACTTGTGCTCGATCCAGCTGTGATGTTTTATAAACATGTTTCTTAAGGCCCCGGCTCCTCCAGTAGTAGGGCAAGACTGTGTACTTTGGAACTGGTGCTTGTGAAGGAGTGATGGAAAAACTTGTCTTATGATTTCTATTGTGGCTTATCTTTTCATCCACTTGTTCAGTTGCCAAAAAAAAAGTGACACTAATGGTGAACTTACAAGGAAAGCTTCCTACTTGTTCTAAAGCCCTTGATGATGAAAAAGAACTAGTGAATGGATCAAAAATAATAATCTGGAGACCTAGAACTCATGTAATTGCTGAAATGCATCTAATTCCAAAACTATGGAACTTATTTTTGTTAAGTGGTGTTTAAGGATTTATCAAGTTCCTACTGATGAAGAATCTCTTCATGGTATAATCTACTTACATTGGGCTTTACTGTGTTTTACTCTTTCATAATTGGGTGGGAATAGTAAATCATTCTGGAGTTACTTCATCTGTTTTAAGGTAGAAGTATCAGCTAGCACCTTCACGGATATAGTAGGGCTGCTATGAGAACCAGGGTACAGAATATAATGTTAGACCTGAACAGAAGTAGTTTGCAGGATTACCCTCGTTTATATGCTACTTGAAGAAAAGGCAAGGAAGAATTATAAGTGCCTATTTATGGGAGTGTATGGCACACTTCAATATAAAATACCTATGTATGTTTTTATCTGCCCTTAACACAGCTGCAATAAAGGCACAAATATATATGTGAGCTCCTTAGAACATGTGTATTTACACTGTTAATTAATTCTGAAACTACTTAGGCTAAGCACAGGTATAGAATTCTGCTATGGCTTTGTTAAACAAACTGCTGGGTTTTTTAGTACTACTCTTTATTCTCTCTATAAACTGTAAAGTCAGCTTGAACTAGAAATTTCTATATGATTCTTGCTTCCCCCCACCACAAACCCAATCTTACAGCTTCAGTTCTCCCATGGCAGAACTAAGTAGGATTCTGGTGGTAGCTGCTTTTGAAAACTGCCCAAGTGTCTCTTTGGAAATAGTCAGAATTTTAATGCACAGGCTGGCTGTGTTCGTTTATAGAATTACTGTTTCCAATAATATCCCTGCTGATCTCATGAAAGGGGGAAAAAAGTAAACAGTAATGAAAAAGATGCTGGGTTTGTTCCAAGTGAAAGGAACTGTAATTTTCCCCCCCCCCTCAAAAGTCTGCTTCTGTACTCTCTCCCTCTCATCTGCCTCCCTGGGAGGTGAAAGGGAATGTGCCTTATATATGAGTCTCCTCATGGAATTCCATATATGTGTGCAAGGTTTATTTTTCCTCAAAATAAGTTATCATTTTGTAAGTCTTGTTATCTTTCTCATAATTCCTTTCTGAAAACAGTCTTCTAAAGTTAACCTAGTTGAAAGTAAAGATCAAGGGATGTGCTGCTAATTCCTCTGTCAAGTTTTGTGATTTCACAAATGTGCTGCTTGCTTTGGAAGGTTTGTTGTTACCCAGGACTTGCAAACAGTTGTTACCAGATTAGCTAAAGACCCTCTCCTGCAAGCTGCTCCTCACACATGCACCTCTGAGCTCTACACTTCAACCTCTCATCTGCATGGATGGGCTTGTGGGGTTGGGTGTGAAGTGTAGCCCTGAACAGAGTGAGAAAATGTACTGCTGATTTTTTACTTATTCAAATGCAGTGCTTCAGAGAATATTATTTAAGAGCAATGCCAGTGTTTCAGCTTACTGATCTATCTAAATTATTTGGAAAAATGCCAGTAAAGTTTCCAGTCTTTGCTTTTAACCTTTCCTAGTGTCTCTTCATTTATTAAGGAAAAGCAGGGGAGGCCTCTGTTTAGCTTTTGCTGTACCTATATGTATGTTTGCCTGTAGGTACCTTTTTTTTCACTTGCATTTTTATTTCTACTCTTGATCTGTTACTGTCAGTTATTATCCTCTCTCTATAACAGCTTGAAGATACAATTCTGCAAAGGCTTGCATGTGATTGTGTACACAATTAAGCATATGTAGGTGTCTTTGTACTCAGTTAAAAGCAAATGCCTTGCCCATGGTACTTTTGGTTTTTTCAGATTTCATTTTAAAGAAGGCATTACCCAGTTAGGAGAACTGGAGTGGTGGCAGGGGGAATCACGCTGGCAGTAAAGAGAGCTGTGAGGTTCCAGCAGACTTCTTTGGTTCAGCTCTACAGGTGTGTATGTGTATTCACCTAGCAACAGGAACAGCAGTAGCCTTGCTGAATTGTTTATCTGGTTATAAGAGACTGTTTGCATTAAGGCTGCAGGAGATAAAACTTGGAAATCCTGGCATTCTGTCGGTAGCAGTGCTCTGCCTGTCACTGTTGGAGCAGGGTAGTTTCCCTGTCCCACAGAAATCTGAGAGTGCGGAAAATTTTTCCACTCTGTGCTGGAATAAAGCAGATTCTCTCTTCCCTTCCCCCAAGCTTTTGTGGAAAAAAACAAAGTGTGAGCAACCCAAGCAGAATAGCCAATAGCTGGGTGAAGGGGGCTTTCCAGGGGTGTGATGAACAGAGGGTCAGGTGCCTTCCTCGAATCCGGGACTGTGTGCCGGGCCGCCGCTCTGTCATGTGCCCGCTCGGCGCTGGAGCCGGGTGGTGACTAAGGCAGGACAGGTGTGTATCGGCCAGAGCGAGTTTCGGTGAGGATGACTTGACACCTTCTTACCCCTCCCTTCCTCCCCCGCCAATCACGTGTTTCTAACACTGGAATACTCCCAACAAAATCTGCCTGCTACGTAATGACGGGGCAACTCTTTTGAAAACAAAAAGGGGGGGGGGGGGGGGAATACCCCTCCACCCACGGCAAAAAACCAAAAACCAAACAAACCAAAAAACCAAATCAAAACCCCAAGGAAAACCAAGTCCAGAGGCGGGGGTGAAACACTTGAGAAGCCGGGGGTTTCAGTGACAGTCATCTGTCATGTGAGCACAGAGCTGGGGAAATCAAATCCCCCGGCAAAAGCGGGAAGCCCGTCGCTGCGGAGCGCGGCCGCGCTCGGCTGTGGCCTGGCTGCGGGGGCGGCCCCGGCACCTGCCCCCGCGCTGCCTGCGGGCGCGGGCGGTGCCCCTCCCGTAGAGGCGTTTCAGGGCGCGGCGCAGGTGTCGGTGTCCCCCTTTGCGGGCTAAAGTGGCCCTCGGCCGGCGGCAGCGGGGCCGGGCCGTCCCCCGGGAGCGCCGTGCCTGGCCGGGCGGGGAGCAGGCGGGCCCGGCAGGCGATCCCGGGGCGATGCTCCCTCCCGGGGGTGCGGCGGCCCCGGCAGGAGCGCGCGCGGGGGGGTGCGGGCGCGCGGCCCCGCCGGGAGGGGGCGGCGGGCGGCGCGCGCGCGCAGAGGCAGGCGCGTGTCGGGGGGGCCGCGCGCGGGCGGGCGGGGCCGGCACCTTGTGCGGCGGGCGGGGGCTCCGAGAGGTCCGGCCGGTCCGTCCGGCCCTGCCCCGGACAGCGGCGGCGGCGGCGGCAGCGCCGGGGTGAGTCACTGCTCGGAAATGGAGTGGGCGGGCGTGCGCGTAGCAGAATGAATGATGTCAGGGAGCACCGCGGCGAGCATGAGGCTCGCGGCAAACGCGGCGGTGGCCGCAATCCCGAACGAACGCTGCCCCCGGCGCCCCCCGGCCCGGAGCCGCTCTCCAGCGGGGAAGCGCTTCCAGCTGCGGCACTGCTGAGGCAGGAAACCTCTGCGAGAAGTGTCGCCACCGCCGACGCCCTTAAAGCCGGTCCCTTTCGCCAGGAATGAGAAGAGGCTGAGGCTGGGAGAGGAGCAAATTGCAGGGGAAGGTAGAGATTGGGGCAAACTTTCTAGCTGCTTCTGCGTGCTGCTGCCTCAGTGGTGGGAGTGTCTGCCCATAAGGAACTGCAAAGCCCAAACCTAAGAGCCCTGAGGCTCCAAAAAAGACTTCCAGCCGCCTTTGGAGGAGGAACTGCCCGCAGTTCAAGCTTTTGCCTTTACAGCTGAGTAGGTAAGTTGGGAACAGGTGGATTAAAAGCGTGGGATACCACAGGTACCCACTTGGAGAACCGCTTTCACAAAAGACCTACACGTGTTAAGTGGATAGAGACTGGGAAGAAAGAGCAATCCCACGATTGTGGTCTCTTCCATTTCCAGAGTTTGAGGCCCCCCTAACTGGGGAGGGCACCTGTTTTGGTTTCTCTTGCCAATATGTAATTTATGGAACATACCTAGTTTGCAAGTAAAATGGTATGTTTTTGGTGTGGGCAATGTGTACATACCCTTAAGAGCAGTACTACACTTCCAGCTGCTCAGGAGGGGGCTTCAAAATGTGTGATTTCAGCTCAGGAAGGTAAAGTAGTATTGTAAGGATCATAAGGGCGTTTTAAAGGTGTTTTGCTGTATGTCTTGTTTTTCCTAGTTGCATGTCTGCTCTGTTGAAGCCACTCTTAAACTTCTTGAAGTGCTGCTGAACTAAACTTACTTAGTGGCAGAGTGCATTTCTGTTAATGTTGCATGGTTTCTGGCATAAATTTAGCTAAAAATCCTTGTGAAAAGTAGTTAATGCATAATCTTTTGTCAAGGTAATAAAACTAGGATACAATGTAGAATAGCTGTTTTTCAGTTTAATCCATTTCTAAACATTTTATTTCATTTGAAGACTTAAGAAAATCGAAGATCTATCTATCCTCAAACCACTTGACAGCTATTAATTTATGCACAGTTAATTATACAAGTGAATGGTTCCACAGAATTATTAGCATAAATGAGCAGGTGCATGGTACTTCATCTGAGACAGCAGGCCTTACAGGAGCTTTGGCAAGCTTCACTTTAAACCACATTTATTAAATGGTTTGTCGAAAATCAATTTTATTTTTTTCATTATATCTAATGTAGTTGCTTGGGTGTGTTATTATTTGACAAGGCAGGTTTTTTGAGACTCTGTAGCTTTAAATACTTTCTCTCTGTGAAACCAATAACTTTATTTCATTATTTTGCCCTAACTTAAATAATCTAGGGCTTAATTTACTAGAAAGGTAAATGTTCTTGCTTTCATTTTTATTTCCTTTTAGATTGTTAGTCCAAAATCAGATATGAATTATCACATTTTGCTGAAAAACATATACTTGCCTTTGTCCTTCAGAAAAATATTCAAGTGTACCTTGTCTAGTATGTCAGTCTTAGAGGGTATTGGACAAATCAAGTGGTGATGGGGAGAAAGCTGAGGTGAAAATCTAAGGGTACAACAACAGTAAGCTGATAAAGGCCCCTATTGAGGTTGATTTCTGTGCTGTCCTTGAAGTGAATTTGTACAATGGAGAAATGGCAACTTGAAGAGAGCAAAGAGATTATTTTTTTTAAATCAGGGGTTAGTAATCTGAATCTAGAATACCCCTACCCCTGAATTTTAAATATTGAGTCATGGTTGGCATGTTGATAAGCATCTACTTTTTTGCATTGTAAAAGTGTATTGTGATTGTAATATTGTAAGACAGCAATTAATTCAGAACATAATGTTTTAACTAGACATCAGAAGTATTATATCAGGGATGCAGTATTGTGAAAAACTGAAGATTTCCTTATCAATGCAAAAAACCCAGCCCATACATATATCTCCCTGTCTTTGGGAGATCTGAATAAGAGATTTAATCTCAAGTATTTTTAATTCTAAAAACTGGAGTTCTTTATTTACAGTGTATGAGTATAGCATATGAAAGGTATGAAGACTGAAAAGTAGTGTATTGATTTTTAAGGATTAACAAAATTAGTATTGAAACAAGTGATGGATTTGAAAAATGAGTAGTCTTTTTTAAGGACCAGAAAATGTGAAAGAAGGTTTTTGAAGAAATAGCTTATTACACTTAAGTCTCTTGGAATAGAAGTGGACTTTGAAGATACAGATATTTGTAATAAAATTGCATGCATCATCTGTTTGGATTTTTTCCTAATTTTGGTGGGCTGTTGGCCTACAATGCTATTTGATACTGTTTGTGGTGAGTGGACAATACAGATGCTGTGACATATTATTTAGTATGGCTATGGTATTGCAGTAGTCCGGACAGATGCTGGGAAGATTAATCTAACACTAGGTCCACTGTCTTCAGAGATCTCTCTCTGCTGGGAGAATTGTTTGTACCATGGACACCACTGTCCCCAAAGATGCTGTGCACACTAAGAATGTCGGGCATCCAGGCACCACTGTCCCAGCAGATGCTGAAGGTCTTAAGAGCTGCTAATGGGAAAGTTTTATGTAACACAGATAGCTCTGTCTTATCTTTCAAACAGAAGGTCTTTTCTGGACATTTTTTAACTATACTGAAACCTGCCTGTTCTAGTGAGGCTCCAGAACATTAATAACCACAGGTGTCTCCTGTATGAGGATGCTTGCTTAAGTTACCAATGTTTCTCTTCCCCAGAATAGATCTTGTGGAGATATGGGTAATGCAAAGAATTAAGTGCATCTTACCAATAGAACTGATTTTGGAAGTCTGTAGCTGTTGATAGGAATTTTTGTAGGACCAAAATATATAGTAGAACTGAATCAGCTTTAGGGAAATAGGATACTTACCCCTTTAGCTAATATATATGCAGTATCTGTAAAATAAGGGGACTACTGTGCCTTGAGGTCATGCTTGTGGTTGCTGAGTAAAACTTCCTGCTTCACTGTGTGGCAGGTGGGTCCTCTTGTTTGCAATCTGATGGCATTAAAAAATGTTGAAGTCTGGTCTGTTGTACAGATGAAGAAACAGTTTGTCAGAGTATTTGAGGCTGTTGAGGTGAACATTGCAAATAGAATGGTTCTTAAGGAAACAATGTTTGGGTCTAGATCTTCAGGGAAAATAATAAACATGATTAATCAGGAAAACTTCACTGCATTCATTCTGACAAAAGAATTTTATAGTAAAAAGACATGTATTTTTCAGAAAAAATAGTTTCTCCAATATGTAACTCTAGAATGGGAGAATGTCCTATTCATTTGGAGATACCTGAACAAAAAAAATCAAATGTCTTGCTATTATACCTTCCCCAGGTGATGAAGGTTAACTTGCAACTGCCATGTATACATTTCAAGGACATCTCACTTATTCTTTATAAAGTTTGTGTACAAAATTGAAGTTACTGATATTAGTGGACCTCTGGGAGTTCCAGAGTCTGAGCTTTGTGGTCACACATTGCAATGTCTTTTGTTCCTGGCTTTTCTCCTGGCCTTTAAAGTTCATCTCTTTCTACTCTGTTCTGTAGTCTTCTGCTTTTCTTTTCTTTGTATATAGCCATTTCCTTAGGCTGAATCTTACTAGGATCCTATGCCATGCAGTAAGCTTCACACTAAACTTTGCAGTGTTGTGGTGTCTGTGGTTACCAATGCAAATTAGGATTAGGGTTGTACACCTCTTCTTCCTTGGGGAAGTGCTGAACCTCTTGGGCACGGCACTGAATGTTTTGAAAAGTTGCGTCAGCTGACTTTGGGTGATTTAAGCTGAACTGGTGCTGGACTTACGGATGTGTTTGCTTAAGAATGGCTAAATTTGAAATAAATTCCCTCTGGATTATTTTTGATTTAGCAGTAATCTGAAATCTTAAATGGAGTTGAATTTAGTTTTTCAGGCAAGACATAAGGATATTAAGGCTGAAACTAAGAAAAAGTTTGAAGTACCAGTAATGATTAACTATATCTTCAATTACAGCAAGGTTACTTTGATGGTGAAAGAGATGGATATCACATAAGAAATCAATGAAATTAAGCAAAAAATCCCAGGAAGCTACATATATTTAAGATATTTTTTCTAATCCACCATCTGAGAATTTACAAACTGCCTGCAGCAGTTTACGATCACTGGTTTTCAAAAGATCCCCAGGCAACTTGTAATGTTCTTAGTGAAATGTGTTTCTGAGGCAGATTTACCAGTTAGCTGTCATAAGCCAGTATGGTGCATGTAGAGTTCTGTAACTTCCACGTGTTTGGGAAAGAAGATCTTTCTGCTTAGACTGCCTGTTTGTATCTTAGGCCTGTGTCAGTTTTGCTGCTGCTGTGAACTTAAGTATTCCAAGAGTGAAGTTTTAAGTACTAATATGGGCTAAACCAATATAAATGAAAAAGCCCAATATTAGTACATTTATTCAGTTTATGTCTCTATGCAAGTTGTGATAGCAAAGTGTCACTTGAGCTATCAAAACTTGTTGAAGTTTGCATTTGTAGCGTCTAACTTAGAAGGATGGGTTTTTTGTTTTGCTTGATCATACATTAGAGGCATGATGTAATACTAGAACTTAGATTTGGTTGGGTTTTTTTCTTTGGTTGGTTTTGGTTGGGGTTTTTTTGTTTGTTTTATTTTTAAATCTCAGTTAACTATAAAATAAGGGAGAGTCTTTAACCCTATCAGAGTGCAGAAATCTGTCCAGCCTCAAAGAACAAGCCTGTGGCAGAGCTTGTCTAGAACCTGGGTCTTGTAAGACCTAGCTTAGACCCCTAAGCAAAAGGTAATGGTTTTCACTTCTTGAAGTATTATTACAAGTGTTTTGGCATATGTTACCTCACCAGCAAATCTTTAATGGAACATATCCATCTGAGAAAGTCCTTTATTAAGAAGTCACCTGCTCTCACTACTTGCTTTTTTTATGTTGAAATATGTTTGCATTTCTTAATTTTTCTCCTTTTAGAGTGTTTATTCTGCTTAGCCTCCTAAGATCTTAAACTGTTGTGTGATGACTGCTGAATGACTTCTCACAGTTAGTTTCAGTCATGTGAAATGTACATAAGTGACAAAATGTTTACTTATGCACACACCCAAGTTCCTGCTTGTGTTCACTCTAGTGCTGGACAGTTGGTTAGTGGAGCGGAGCTGAATAAGGAGACTGTCTCCAGACTTTTTTTCCCATTTTCAGCCATGTTATGCTGACGTCCTAACCAAGAATTCAACTCTATATGCTCCATTTAATATTCCAGACTACTGCTAAATCAGAAATAATGAGACAGTCTCCTTATTTAGGTGACATAATTTGCTGAGGAGAAGCAGCAGTAGAGAAGGTCATGCCTCATAGTCATTAATTCTGTCTTTCATCTGGCGGGCATGATATAATCCTATAGCTTGTTGATAGTTCTAGTATGCTTCTACAGTAATTACAGTTTTATTTGATTTTTTTTTTAATTTCTTTTTTTAATTTCTTTTTTTACTTCCCCACATCAGCCTTGTAAATGGGAAATGGCACTTGCTGTCTGTAGATGCTTTATGAGGTTGCCAAATACCGCTGCCCATGTCTTGGTTTGAGACTGAACACAGACTATATGGGAGCAAATTGTTCCTGTCACTGCAGTTGCTTCAAAAGGACATTTTAAAAACTGTAATGCTGTGTTACTGTATTAACAGTGCTAAAACAATGCTTAATGTAGAATTCTGTTTCATCTTCTGTCAGTTTGTCTGGTTCAAATTTATGTACTACAATTTCAGTAAAAATCAAAAGCATTTGAACTGAAATTCTGAAAGCACTGTTTTGTTTTGGTGGGATTCTTTTTGTGTAATACTGAGATAAATTAATTGTTACAACTCGAATTTGGATTAGTATTTGGGTGTTGGTTTTTCTGGTAACTTAACTATTTCAGGAGTGTATAGAAATTATCAATATGTCCTAGCTTAAAAAGTTAACTCATGTTACTTCTAGTTCCTGTGTATTAGGAGCCTGACAAAAGTCCTACCAAAGCTTGTGTTCTTTCCTGTTTTCATAATACTGTACAAAACTGTAAGGGTGCAAGGTAAGAGTTCCCTACAATGCCAGTCTCAGAACCATGGCTTGTCTTCATTTGATTTTACTCAGATTTTGTGTATTAGTTTGAATGTCACTTGACGAGAGTTCATTCTTGTCTTATACTGTCTTGGTATTGTAGAGGCCAAAACTTGGCTCTAATTAATAAGTAACAATTAAGGCACATGCTTAAGCTACAGTTACTGAAATACATATATTCAGTCTTTGTTTTCCACAGAACTCTGCAAATTGCTTTGAAAGCATATGTATACTTTGCAGCTATGGGGAATGATCTTGAAATTTTTTTTGGGAAAAAAATCAACTCTACTTGATGTGGAAAACGTGCCAGAAAGCTAAAGGTGGTTCTCTGAAGCAAAACTGTTTATTTCCATTATGTGAGAGGGGGCATTGGCTGAAATGGTTTGAATCATATTATTGACTATTAAAAGTGCTCATACATTAACATAGATGAGCAGCACTCTCCAGTTTTTGTTTTCCTAAAAGTTTGTTAACTTTCATGATGGTCTTCAGTCTTGAAAGGAAGGGCTGTGGCATCCTGTTTGGCTCGAAGCAAGAAGTATTAAAAGCATTGCTCCTTCCAAGGTGCCATAGTGAACTTAGAAGTTAATTTGGAAGTTAATATTAAGGCAACTTACTGACAAGTTTAGTGTTACGAGTTTAAACTTCTGTCCACCGTGGTGATTGTATCCTGAATTTTCAGATTAGTCAGAATTCATCTTCTTAGCAATAACTACAACCTGGAAACTGAATACTATACTTGCTACACAGCTGAATGACAAGTGCTTTCCAATGAGAATAGTTTTCTTGTTGGCCTTTGTTTTGTCTTTTGCAGTAACCATGGTCATTAACTTCCTCTACGGAGGTTTTAAAAAAAGGCTCAGCTATTTCCATATGTACAAACAGGCATCAGTGTTATGATAAGTAACATTTCTTCATTCTTCTGTTTGGAAAAAATTATGTAATGTAGGGTGGAATAGTGTGTATCTGGAAATGTATGTCTGGTAAAGTCAGTAACTTTTTAAAAAAAGATGGATGAAATAAATTTCAGTTGACCAACAACATCACAAGGCATAATACCTATCAAATAGCAAAGCTCAAGTAGTTGGGCTAAATAATTAAATTTCTTGCTCTAAAAGTATTTTTCTTTGATATGAAGTGTTTGGGGTTTTCTTAAAGCATAATATTACAGATTGCAGGTAGTTTATGCTTTCTTGCATATATTGCTTCCCGGTCACTGGACAATCTGAACAAGGTAAGCTGCATGCCTTAGTTTTATTATGCAGAGTGAATGTTCCCATAAAAAGTTTCTGGTTTGTTTGGGGTTTTTTTTTCCCCTTAATTTGTACTAAGAGTTTAATATAAACTCTTAAGCATCATACAGTTTGACTAAACTCTTTAGCTCTCTTACATTTGAGGAGCTTGGAACTGAATTGAAAATGGAACACTATTCCCCTTCAATGGCTGGAGGGCAGAAAAGAGTGGCAGGAAAGCAGAAGCTCTCTTTTTTACTGCATTAAGGGCAAACACTAGAACCATGTTCTTTTACCTTACCCATAACTCTTTTTGAGTGTGCATGTACATGTGGTTTCTTCCTATTCTCCCACTGCATCCTGTGGTAGTAGAATCAGGCACAAAGCTTTTAGCACTGCAAGCCTTTCTAGAACATGTCATAGAGGCAACACTGCTTAGTCAAAATTTGCCTGTGATGTGTGTAACATGCAGAAAAAGTTCTTTCTTATCAAAGTCTCTATTGCAGTTACAGGGATGGCTACAGGAGGAATATTGTACTTAGGCTTCCATAATTTGCTCAAAGAACCACTATCGTGATTAATCTTCTCTAACACTCTTATGAAAATGCTTCTGATTTTAATGGTTTGTATTGCTCAGCAGGTTTTAGACTGATATTATATAGCTTATGATTTGGTTATGCATTGATGAGAATGTAACATGAAAACTGTATTGACACGTGCATTTATAGTGATATTCTATAGTGTTTTCAATTAGAGAAAAAGGCTTTCTCCTTTCATCAGAAGGCTTGTAAACTTGCAGGACAGTATTTTTGTTGTTGTGTATTTGTAATAGTGTGATTTGATTGAGTAAAAGATAGTCTTAATGATCAGAAAATATATTGTTATTTAGGCTGATGTTTTTGTCTTGTCAGTATTGTGACTGTTTTAAAACAGTCTTCACATCTCTTTTTGTGAGTCCTGTAGGTCTAGGACAGTTCAGAAACGAAGTTAAATAGCAAAAGCAGACTCTGCTTCTCTCCTTCCCCACCCCAGTTCTGTGTCACTTTATAATTCCAGCTATGTGAAGTGGAAGAACATGTACAGTGAAAGTCCTTTCTGCTTTATAACTTCTTAGGCATTGTTTAAATGATAGAGTGGCTGCTGATTGGTGTCTGCCAAGTCTCACCATCTTTGAGACAAAGTCATTACGAGCAAAATGTCAGACTTACTCTGAGGGAAGAGGTTGAAATGTTTTACCCAAAGCAGATCTGTTTGGGGAGTTGAGGCATGTAGACCAGATGCACCCATGAATTGTCACATGCCTTAGCTCAACAGGACCTCCTTCTTCCTGTAGATATCCTGGCACCAAAACTAGTCAATCAGTTTTGGCCTAATGTTTAATGTGCAGCCTGATGCAACATGAGTCTAGCCTTGTCTGGGAGAACCTTTGTGTCTGTGTACCTCTTAGCCAGGCAGCACCTATAGAGTGATTGCCCATGAGATGTTTGCAGATGACCAAGCTGTATGTCAGGTAGATTTTCATGCTGGTACATGTCAAAGAACATGTAGCTTTTTGCCTAAGTTACAGCTCTAAGAGGCTGTAGGTGTGTGAGGCCCTTGTCTTGTGTTTTGCTGTCTCCTGTATATGTTATGGATGTGGTTTGTATAGTTAGACTGAATAGTACCTGTTCTAGGGTTTTTTATTTGGTGTTTGTTGGAATGTTTGTTTGTGTTATCTGTTGTTTTGTGTTTGTTTGTTGTTTTTTTTTCAATTGCCTGCTGTGAAGTCTGCACATTAGCTCAAATGTTGAGGGTTAGTGGCCGTTCAAGTTCTTCCTGGAAAGTGTCTCAGTATGTGTGTATGAATATTCAATGTTCTGGTGTCTGAATATGCTTAAGGAATTTTGCTGTGAGTTTTTATGCTGGCCACTTCAGGTAACTGCCCTGAGTGACTGCTTGCAGAATAAGAGATCACAGTTTGTTCTTCTGCCCCATAGAAGCAGAATTGAACAAGTGTCAATTCTGTCTAAATCTGTTTTGTACATCTTACTGTCAGACATGAAGAAACTTTGGGAAGCCAAGAACTTTTTCTGAACAGTCCTTTTTAGATTAGGGTAGTTACTCACTCTGT
Source organism: Acanthiza pusilla (assembly GCA_036630365.1). NCBI lineage: Eukaryota > Metazoa > Chordata > Aves > Passeriformes > Acanthizidae > Acanthiza > Acanthiza pusilla. The sequence continues at coordinate 17,884,197 of JAXCHO010000164.1, forward strand.
TGGAATTGAATTACTAAATTTCAATACATAACTTGAGTATATTCTGTAAACCTGTCCCAGGAACATAGGAAAATACAGGCTTTGGCAGATGCTTTCATGCAAAAGATGTGGTACTTCTTTTCTGCTTAAGACCCACATATCTGAGTATTCAATACTTAAGGCAGCTCACAAAGTGCATTATCTGAAAAGGCAATCAGATTTGTTCAGAGGTTGGACCTTTTTGAGCTGACTTGTTTATAGTCTTTGCTGGAATGCTAATGCTGGTGTGTATAAAACCTGTTTCTTTTGTGTTCTTTGTCTTGCATGGACCTCATCTGGAAGGTTTCAGGGAGGAATAATGCACCTGCTGTAGGGCATAAATTCTCTTCCTGAAGGTCTTAAGCTGGAATTCTAACTCAATTTGTGTCTTATGCTAGAACAGCATTTTACATCCCTTTGTGTTATGAAGATTTTTTTTCAGGCAGGTTTTTTTTTTGCTTTTTCCTAGCTAAAGTGTTAGGAAGAAGAGAAAATAGATCTGCTCTGGGATTTCAGATAAATTTTTTCTGTTCTTTACCAACAAAACCTACCAATGCATGGGTAACTCATGATCCACTATCTTTGTTTATGCAGATATACAATATAGATAACTGCATTTCATGTTGTTAAATAAAATTAACACTAACCTGTCATATAAGTTAAAAATTCATGGCCTAGACTGTTTGCATGAACTAACTAATTAATACTTCTGCACTGGGAGTAGAACAGCTTGACATGGGCTGGAATTTGCTAGTATCCCTGCTTGACTTCTGCTTCCAGATAAATAAAATATGCCTTTCTGGGTGGCAGCTTTTATGGCAAGTCCTGAACCATCCCCATTTTTGTATCTTGTCTTGTTATAAAGCAGTGTTAAGAGATTCCTTGAGGTGGGATTGGCATGGAATGTTTCAGGCCATTTTCTTGGTCTGCCCCAGCTGTTGTTGACACCTTAGCACACTTCACATGTTATGGTTGTAGCCTAATGTGATGTGGGTTGTTTGATTTCTTCCTAATTGGCTTGTGTTAGTCTAGAATGCTGCTGCCTCTCTCCTCTGCAGACCTGTAATTGCTCCTATGGAGGTGTTTCTCTTACACAATGTCTGTCATGCAAGGCATGGTGTTCATGTGTTTAATATTGTCCTTGTCATGTGAGTGCTATCTTCTGTGCTTCAGCCATGCACCTTTGAAATGGAGAAGTTACTCACATTTTAAAGTAGTGCTCTCAAGTGCAACTGTCATGGGGACCTTCTAGGATAAGTCACTATGAGACTTCATTCCCTTTGCTGTCTCCCTAGAATAGATTTAAACATAGGTTGGACTTGGTGCCACTGGTACTTCGATGTGCTGTCCTACTCCTGGCAAGATGATACTCACACGGAGGAGAGTAGTTGAGAGCAAAGGCACATGCAGTGGCTATAGCTGCAAAATGGCCGTGCAGCAGCACTTCCTGGAACAGCTGATTTTAGCGGAGGCTGTGTTGTGCAAGCCCTTGTGCTGGCCTGCATGTAGCTAGGTAAGTACCTTAAAAAGTGGCCTGGGTTGCTGTAGTGCTATGTTAATGAAAGCTCTTGAAATCCAAGCCGTCATTGTGTCTAGATTTCAAGTTATGCTCTAGACAACAATTTTCTCAGATTAGGTCAATTTGTCCTAAATTTAGAAGGTTACTTATAAAGCCAGAATGTGATTTGTCCTTGCTGATGGATGCAGATCTCTTGACATATTTGGTAATTTTGAGGAAAACTTATGCAGGAATGTAGCAGAAATAGCAGTATGTAATAAGGTACTGCCCTCCTTCATGGGAAGACACAGTTGGTAGACCAGAATAATTGTTTTTACTGTGCCCTAATTTTGCCAGGTTCTGTGTTCTCTTCTTTTAAAACTGATTGGCACTATTTCCAGTTGAACACTTAGTTCTGTCCTTAGACTGTTGTAACTGATCACATGGAATTAGTTGATTCACCACTTATTTACTGTACACCATGGTTACTTAGCACATATTCACAACATCACTGGTCTCAGTGAGTCTAGAGATGAGACTGACTTTGTCTTAAACAGTTTTGTTGGCTCCAGTTCTGACTGGGGAGCAGTTTATAGAATCTGTTTGTCCTTCCACATTTCATCTAGTCTACGTGGAGCCTCTTTGGCCTCCCTTCCTCTTCCCAAATCAATGTGTATATAAAAGTCTGCTGGACATGGGGATAAGAATGTGGTAAAATGCTTTTTGGATAATTTTTATAAAATGCTTTCTATTTAAAATAAGCTTTAGAGCTCTAGGACCTCCCATGAAAATGTGACCAAGAATTATGATATAAGTTTCGGAAATGACTTTTTCCAAATGTCCTTCCTGAAACATCTTTCTCAATCACACATTCTTTACTTCCTCTGTTAAAAATTTTTCATGGACAGTAAAACAAAGGTCAGAAGTGGTCTTGGTTTCCAGCTTGTTTTTTTTTTCTGTGGAAATAGTCTCTGGATGCAAAATTTAAAGTGACAGCGGTGTTACTTAAAGAAATGGAAAATAAATGATGTTCAGTGCAGCACGCTGTGCAGCTGGTGAGAATGCCCTTTAGCAGGCAGTTTGGTTAGCCAGCTTCCACTTCACATTCAGGCTTGATTGATTTGGGTGGTCATTTGCTTGCCTATACTTTCAAAGAGAACAGGTTCAGTGATGACCCACAACCTTCCTTGAGCATTACACATAGGGTAGGGTATGGAAGTTGTTGCTACTTGAGGTATATGATGATACAGTGTAATATAAATCATCCTGTGTAGATTGAGAGGCACCTCAGTACTTTCACAGCCGGTTTTACCAACTGGTAGGATAAGATCAGTGTAATTTCAGTCATTAGATTAATATAATTTCTACCTTTTTAGTTATGCTGTGTGTGCATGGGCAAGATGCATGTATTACAAAGCAGTTGTGTGATACAGTGAAAGACTCTAATGATGGCTTTTTAGGAGCAATGCTGAAGATGCTTTTGAGCTGTTTTCTTGCAGAAATTGTTTACAGGCTCAGACATCCAAATCTACATCCAGCTCATATACTAGATGCTTCCTTCCCACTTTCCCCCCACCCCCCAGCTTTTCTTGTCACACTTTCAGAACTAAAACCAGGTAAAGGTAATTCTAACACCAAGAAGTTAAGAGTACTGAGCAATTTCAGCAATTACCAATTTCCCACTAAAAGTAAGTGGGAATTTGAACATCACCGACTTCCTTCTTTAAATCCTTTCTGACTAACTTGAATTTTTAAATCCTTTTAAAAAGCTTTTTATAAAAAGCAATAAAATTCTCAAACTAGTAGGTGAGAAGGGGAAGGCAAATAAATGAAGTCATTGATGTGAATGGTGAAAGCCTGTATGCTGAATCTCATGAGCGGCTTGGCATAAAGGAATTTTGTTATTGCTGTGGTGTTCAATGCAGGGTTGTTCTTAGGCTGCAGTTCAGCAGGGAATAGTGCAGAGAGATTTGAATTATTTTGGAGATGTTTAGTTAGGTTCTTAAATAGTAGCTCTGTGAGGGGCAGTGAAAGCACATTAATAGGATTCTTGGCCTCTCTTTCTGACCTCTAGGGTGAGGCTGAAATGGAGATAGCAAAATATCTGGGAAAGGTATTACAGAAAGATTTTTGGATTATAATTATTATTTTCCACTGCTGTTCCACTGCTACCATCCTCTCAGAAAATTTATTTAACAATGATACCCTGTGTTGTGGGGAGATAGCTTGTCAGGCAGGAGAAGTGATTATCCTAAGGAAACGAGTGTTCTGTTTGTCAGTCTCTGGCAGAAACAAAAATGAAGAAGGAAGTGTTGAAGTGCATAGTACTTAAGTGCTTAGTATTTAAAGTTAAACAGTGTCTTCCCTGAATTAAATAATATAAAAAGGAAATATTTTTCCTTGTCAGCATAATGTGGAAAGTATTTTCTTCTATTAATAGAAAGCTTTGAGCTAATGGAATACTTGTTCAGGTTTAAGGAAAACCATGGGACTGCATTGGAAACTTTGGTTGTGATGCCTTTTTTAACTGTTTAGTGCTTCAAGGTGATATGTAGAATTTCAGCGCAAAACCCAGTTACTTATAGGAAGCTTGATACAATTTTGGTTATTGAAAACTGGAAGCTTGAAGAGTATGTTACGAAAGGGTTCTTTGCCGCTGTTCTAATCCCCTATGTAAACATGTCTGGATTGATCATGGTAATTGCTGAAATTGCGCAGTGCTCTTAACTTCTTGGTGCTAGAATTACGTTTACCTGGTTTTGGTTCTGAAAGTGTGGCAAGAAAAGCTGGGGGGGGTGGGAGGAAAGTGGGAAGGAAGCATCTAGTGTATGAGCTGGATGTAGTTTTGGATGTCTGAGGCTGTAAACGAACAGCTTGAATGAAGGATTTGTGTATTACCATCTCTGCCTGTTTGTGAGGCAAGAGCCTTAGGCTGTTGCTGCTTGGTGGTAGACATGGCAAGGAGGCAGAGGGGAAGACCGAAATAGGGACTACATCATGTTTCATGATGAGTTTTAGTCAATCTGTTTACTGTCAACGGTAGATGATGTGTTATGTCAGTATCATCACTCTTAACTAATATTCATAAAGCTTTCCAGGGAACTGCATCAAAGTTGAGCAAGGTCAAAGTTGTCTGAGTTCTTAGGGAGAACAGAGGAGAAGCTATTCATTGATTCTTTCCTGAACTGATTTAACAGTGTGTAGTGTGCTAGGCTTCTATTGTTGGCATAGAGGGTAAAACTAGTCAGAATATCATAAGGGGGTGTATGTGTAGATATTGCCATTTCTGAAAGGGGATGTTTTCATTGCTTGAGCCTCTGAACACAGCAAGTGTTGCTCCTATGTAGAGACTCATAATTTGTAATGTACCAGTTGAACCGAGGGATATGTAAACCAGCCTATAGTACAATACTGATTAGTTTTAAATATGCTCTGTCCTAAGAATTCATGAAGGACCTATCACTAGGTGAGGATTACAGTCATATTCTTTCCAAGGACTATTGTCTGTTTCAGGCTTTTTTAAAATATAAGTTGTAAGGTATGAGCCTCTGTGTACATCTCAGTGCTAAAATAACTTTTCTCTGTATTTTGTAACTTGTATATGTATTATTGCTGATATTGTAAAAGGGTCTGCAGACTTAAGCAGTTACTGTCCTCTCACCTTAAACTTTTAGGAGGAGGGTTCTTGTTGCTGCAGAAAATACACTAGAATGTTCTCATAAATATGACCTTTTATTTTGGAGTTGGCATGGCTGCTTTTTGGAAGTAGCATGGCAAAAAATTTGACAGGCATTTTCTTCTTAGTAATTACTCAAATATTTTTAGGGTATATCACTGATAAATTTACTGAGTGTGTAACTTCCTCTTCTAGCTGCCTGATGGCTGATAAGCTGTAGCACAGTCACTTTAAAGCACACATTAGTCATTGTGGCTCCTCACCACCCTGTACCAAAAGTGGTGACTAATCTCTGGGTCTGACTTTCCATTATGAAGTGCAACCTTTACCCTCAGTAACTAGGTGGAGGATTTCACAAAACAGTCTAAAACATTCCTGCCTCCTGTGCTGGGTCCCCCTATGTCACAGCCAGTGTCTGTGACTTCTGTGTCAGCTAGAAAAGATGTGAGGCATCATATGTGCTGCTAATCTCTTAACAATCTTTAGACCTTGCTATTTCTTTGAGAAGAATCTTGCTTTGGTTAGTGGCTCTTCAGCAGTGTCTGTGAAGCTCTAGCAGAATGAAAGCAATTAGCAATGAGAAGCCAGCCTGCTACATAAAAGCCTGATCCAGAAGCTTATTTTGGCACTCGTTTTTGGCATTATTTTGCCTGATGAGACTGAGGTAGTACAGTGACTTCCATGCTTTGTACAGTGTTTATAGTAGTTTTTTATAATGAATAGAAGAAGGTTATGAGCCAAACATTTTTTGCAATGTTATAAAATATGCAGTGATAGAGCACCTTTTTTGCCTTTATTCAAAAGCAGCTGATTCAGAGCTTAAGTATCACTTCGCGTTAGCAGACTTTTCTGTGCAGATCTGAAATACTGACAGTCTCATTTTGGAGAGTATGGGTTAAACAGGAAGGAGACTTACTCTTAGTCTCATTTTTCTGGAGTGCAGTTGTGAGGAGTCTCTAAGCTCTAGATGTTAAGGTTGGAAAAATGTTAATATTTCTTTCAGCTCTGAAAAGGGATTTAGCAATGTGCATTGACAGTGAAGGCAGCGAACACTGTCCTGAGCTGTATTTAATAGGAGCATAGTCATTATTTGTAGGGAAGTGATTATTCCTCTCTGCTCAGTACTACTTAGCTGTGTCTAGAATACTGTATCTGGTTTTGGGACCTTGATCCAGGAAAAACATGAGCTGGCAGCAAGCCCAGCAGAGACACCATCGGGGTGGTCAGGAGGCTGGAACACAGGCTCTGGGAGGGGAGGCTGGGGGAGCCTGGGTTGCTTCAGCCTGAAGAAGAGCAGTGTCAGAGGTACCTGACAGCAGCCCCTTCATACCTGCAGGGGTGCTATTGGGAACATCAGGGCCAGGCTCTTTATAGCAACGGGAAGATGAGATACAAAGGTTGTAATTTCTAATAAGTGGATATAAAACCAGTAGATTTAACAATTAAAAAAACAAACAAAACAACAAAAATAACCATCCACATTTCACTGTGAGAACAGCTATGCAGTGGAACAGGCTGCATAGGGAGGTTGTGAATCCTTGTAGGTATTACAAGTACAGCTGGATTGAAACCCTGAGTCATTGCTGATCCTGGCCAGAGGCCCAGAGACCTCCTGAGGTTTCTTCTAACCTGAATGATTCTGTTTGTTCTGCTGGTTCTACAGATGTATGACTGACCATTCTCAAAACTCTTGTTTCAGGAAAGACTGTTAACCAGCAAATAAAACCAACTTACTTTGTCATATATGTGTGGATTAGTTACAGAATGAGTTACAACAGCACTGAAAGATAACAAGTAATTGCCATTTGACAGCTTTTGTGACCTTGTTTCTTGAAAGGTAAGGGTAATAATAATCACAAGGAAAATCTAGGCCTGTCATGGTGTCAAGATTTGAAGCACCTTTAAAGGACATCAGACTCTTAGTTACCATACAGTCCTTTGGAGTCTGGGGACCAAACAGTTTGAGAGTTTGAAGATGCCTTCATGCAGTTAAGGCACACCTACTCAGCAGCATTCAATATTATAAAAGAGCTTAAAGATATTTTTTCCCCTTGCTTGCATAGTTACTGGGGCCTGGCTGAATGAGGTCTTGAAGACCTGGTCTAGTTAAAGGTGTCCCTGCTCATGGCAGGAAGGTTGGAATTATATGGTCTTTAAGGTCTTTTTCAACCCAAACCATTCTGGGATGCTGTAAATTATTTTTGTGCTTTTTGGGACATACTGTTTCAAAAACCTGGCACGGCTGTAAAACAGATTGGATAATGAATTGCTAGGAAAATGGAACCTAACATACTTTTTACTTTTAAGAGGTATGAAGAAACAGAATTCCACAGGACTGGTAAAACTTGGTTTGTATGGATAGATAACCTGTGACCTTGAAGCTTTTGTCCTCTGTTTAGGCAAGTGTAGGAATTTAGTCTTTAAAAGACATCTTCGGCTGGTACATTAGTAATCCTAAATGGGGGACTTGCAAAATCCCTCTCTCAAGGTAGAGGGAGTAACTGCTCTATTTCTGCTGCTGAAAAGAATTTTATATGTGGTAAGTAGTTAAAGCTTTTTATACAAGTTAACATTTATTGCAAGTGATAATGTGATGATAATGAAGGTTACTTCTGTAATCCAGCTTTATTTTACTTGCAGTTCTTTAGCATTACAGCAATTGTCTTTTGGGGATTTTGGGTGGTAATGGGTTTCTTTTTTTTTTCCTCCTAGTGGTCTGTGTGCTGTGAGATGTACATATAGCCTGGAAGAAGAGATACAGTAGAAATTAACTGATACCTGGAATGCTTTCAACAATAAAAATTAAGGAGAAACTGCTAAAAGCAAGTTTTTATTCATCGCTGTCTAGAAAACAGTGGTATCCTAGCTTCTTTTTTAGTTTTAGTTCCATAGGTAGTCCTAAAAATTTGACTGACCAAAATACAAGCTAGCTAACAATTGTTTCCCAGTATTTGTGATATGAGAGAACATTGTAGTATATTTTCATCTGTGTTACTTCAAACTGTACTGTGTTTACAGACCCTTTTTTCTGCAGCTACCAAATACAAGAATACGGCTCTATCAAATGTTTGAACCAGTCTTAACAAAAGTGAATGATACCTCAAAATAGTACTGCCTAGAAATCTTTTCTGTCTTGTATATGGAGGTATAGCTTCTCTTAATGCCAGAATAGATCAGTCTCACTTTTTTGGATACTCATGTTCCAATATTATTGAAACAGGAGGTTAAGAACTCCTTATATGAAAACTGCTTATTTGGAAACTCTGTGCAAATTGTGACTATTCAGCCCTTCATAAATTATAGAAATTATTTTGAGAAATGTTGAAGTTCCTATGCTGGATGAGAAATACCAGTTGTGAGCTAACTTTATGTGAAAACGACCTTTACATGAAAATCGGATGACTAACATGCTAAATAAAACTCCCTGTTATTCTTAAGTTCTAGCATAAAGAGCCAAATGCAGACATGCTTTCTCATGTTTGTCTCAAAGCTGTGCCCCCATCAACTGTTTTCTTTCATGTGACAGTCAAATGGGGATGCAGAAAACTCAAGGGAGCTCTTTGCATGGGAGCAGGTAGTAGCTCAGGATAAAAAGTTAGGACCCTTACGCTTTTAGCATCTTTTTAATTCTTAAGGTTTACTTTGAAATATGTTGTTCCTTGAGGCAATTACAATTTCAGCTGTAAAGTTGCTGGTTAAGAAGCTCTGCTTCTTGATGAGGTAACATTTATTTTTAGAACATATAGAAGTGATTCCGAAAAGAAAACCTGTTCCTAAAACCTGGATGTATCCCTTACAGGAGTTTTATTTATCCCTTCTGGGTTACTTGGTCAATTTTATGTGAGTTTGAGACTTCCCAGTAGTTGCTCCGTAATTTAGAGCAATTTGGTATGCTTTTCAGACCTAGGTGTTGGCAAGATGGCCAGATCTAAGCATGGCTGCCTATTTGCTGAAGTATTCTAAGACCTTCTTCTAGGCAGTTTATGGGCATCTTCTGTTTTTGATATGGGGATGTTTTGGATTTGACCAAAAAAATCAAATGCATATTTTACCTACAGTAACATAAGGGCAGCATGAAGCTAAAAGGAACCACACCCCTTATGGATATGTGGATGGATATTTGAACTGGGGGCAGGAACTTGGCAGAAAAACCTGTGTACTTCTGGGGAGTTCCTTTTACAGCCAGTAGCAGAGGATGATTAGGCTGTTGGTGCTCTGTATCTGTTGCATCTCTGGCCAGTCAGATTGGCAGCAAGGGCTGAAAGCTTCAAGCAGAGTGGCATTTGTCTTTTTCATCATTAGAGTTGCTAATTTCTTCTAGAATATGAGAGAAACAGATTGAAAAGGTACTATAAAGGGAAGCACTTACCTTCTTACATATTACTCAGCAGATGATATGTAGCACCTTTAATTATCAATGTAAACAGACTTTTGACCACAGTATGCACTCTGCTTGAAATAATCTTGATGAGCCCTCAGAAATGGTAGATCAATATGCCTTACATTCCATTTAAAAGTACCAGGAAGGAACACAACTTTTTCCTGCAAGCTGTAGCTATAATTGTTTTGCTTAATAAGTTAATCTGAGAACATGAGCACCACTCTACATTTTAGGTTCTTAGGTTATTGTTCATTTGTACTTCAGGTACACATTGATCTTCAAGGCTTACTTGGATGCCATTAAACATCTCAAAGTAAAATCTTTCTTTTACTTGTGTCACTAGTGGTGTTAGGTATTTGTGGGGAAAAGAAGGAAGTAACTAAGGTAGTTTGCTCTCTGTAAATGCATAATTCTAATAATGTTTCAGTTGTACAAGATGTAAAATTTACCAGGTTTTGCTGATCACTGCCTCAGTGACTGCTAATATGTAACATAATGGTGAGAAGTGCAGTCTTGACTTAGTAGATGAATGTTAAGTACCTGCATTCCAAAACGTAAGCAATTAGACAGGTTCAGATTTTTTTCTATACTGTCACTAAAGCATTCTGTCATATGCTTAACTTCAGTAGAGAAAAGGAATAGAAGAGTGTGTGTGTTAAGAAAAAGGCTTGTGAAAGCTAAAATGTTATTCCATTACAGTTTTGAGTAAGGCTGTTGCTTTTGTAGATGTTCTAAAAGAGTATTTTTAGTTGCAGGAAGCAACTAAAGAGAGGTTGTTGCCTGGCTGATGAGTTAAATATGCCCTTTTCTTAGTGATGCAGAGATCACAATATGATTGCTAAGAGGGAGAAAAAGCATCCAAAATCACCACTTGTTTTCTTGGGTGTTTATTGTTTGTATGTGTTGTGTGTGGATAGTTATCATACACTTATTGATCAGGAATTTAGAAAAGGCCAATCAATGACAGTGAGTTTCAGAAGCACTGCTGAGGGATAAATTTAGAAATGCTTTTTGGCTATTTCATTATTATTTATGTCAGATATTTGGGATCTGAACTTCTACCCCTTCTCTTTTTCAGTGGTTGGAGCAGCACCCAGGAAATCAGTGTGATTTGCATGCTGACCATGTAAAACGTAGTCTTTATTTGGGAGGGATGAGGCTGAGGGACCAAAACACGATCACTTGACTTTCCAGGCTCTTTTGGTTTTAGACTGTCCTCTAAGCAGGTTGCATGTTCTTAAGCCAAGGCCTGTGGTGTATGGTTAGGTAGACTGACAGCTCTAGCTGTCGTCATGATGACTTAATGGTATGGAAAGCGTGGCAAACTGGCAGCCTGTGTTGGCATGCAGAGACTTGAGGGAGTAGCAGTGCTGAACTTTTCTTAGAGGAACCACTGAAATAAGAGAATCACAATTTACTGGTGGATTGGGAGCAACTTGTACATGGCAATACTATTTTTGCTGTAGGAGCTGAACAGAGTAAGAAAAATAGGTACATCACAACTATGATAAGTGGTTTCACAGAACTTTGAAGATGGGGAAATGGCCTTTATTTTTACTGGAGTGATGTCTGTTCTCTAGAGATGAACTTTGTTCTTTTCTCCTTGTAGAAAATGTTGTTATAAAACATACGCACTTATCTGTTGTCTTATCTTACAAAGTTTTTATGAACTAACAAATGCAGCCTGAAATAATCCTGTGCAATAATAAATCTTTCTATTTGTTCCTGTTCAGAAAAACATGTCTAAATAGATTTTTTTTTTGTTTAGCTAAAGGACAAACACAGGTTCATTTGTCATCTGTTCTACAAATAGTGTACCATAACTAAGAATCTAATCCAGGGGTATATTTCTCAGTTATCTGAAATTTCAGACATTTAGTGGGTATTACAGGGGCTATATACACTCATTTTTTACTTGATTGAATATTCATTTAGATACAATGAAATTTATTTGAGCTGTTTATTGAGTAGATTTTCTGGATGAATCTAAGTTACTTTATGCCTTACAAAATCAAATTCTGTAGTGCCCTTCTGGTTTTTTGTCCCATCACCTGAACTAACAGGATTTGTCTGATCTACATGGACAAACCGTATTAATATCTGTGGCAACCCTATGGTCAAAATGAGGATATTTTGCATGGAATATCTCTAAGTAGTAAAATTCAGTGTTGCTGGAAATATAGGTTAGTCCTAATTCTTATAACTGATAAAGCAAGTGATGTCACGATCAATAAAGTCTGTGGATCTTGTCCTTTAAAACAACAAGCATGCCTAAGTTGGTACTAGTTCTTAAACTGATAGGAGATTTATCAAGTTATTCAATAGGAATTAGCTTAAATTGTTTCACAGTAGTGATCTACCTCTACTTTGCCTTTTAACTGTAGATGTAAGTAGACTTGGATGGAACTTAAATACTTTAAAATGCCTATTCTGAGAGTGAGATTTTGTTCACTGTCACGTTACTAGTTATGAAGGTCCTCAGTATCTCTTTTGGGGTTTTTTTGCAGATGATTCAGCTCTAGAAGAAAGATTTGTCTTCACGAATTCCTTTGAAAGCACAATGGACACATTTTAGAGTTCTACAGAAGTCATCTAGGAACAAGAACATTGGACTTTGAGGAATAACAGAGTTCAGAGAGCCCAAAAATTGGTCGCTAATAAACCCGCTTTCGCCATACAGCTTGGAAATGAATACCATTGAGACAGCAAAGCTTGAAGAGCATATGGAGGGTCAAACAAATGACACTTCTAATGGCTACTCACGGCCTACTCTCTCAGCCAGTGAAGAGAACAAAAATGGCACTAGTAAACCAAAGGGCTTGTCTAATGGCTTGCGAAAAACAGCAAAAAAGTATCCTGATTACATCCAGATTGCTATGCCTCCTGAATCTAGGAACAAATTTCCTCTGGAATGGTGGAAAACAGGCATTGCTTTTGTCTATGCGCTCTTCAATTTGATTTTAACAACTGTCATGATCACTGTGGTCCATGAGAGAGTACCTCCAAAGGAGCTAAGCCCTCCCTTGCCTGACAAATTTTTTGATTACATTGATCGTGTGAAATGGGCTTTTTCTGTATCAGAAATAAATGGAATGATACTACTTGGATTATGGATATTCCAGTGGTTGTTTCTTAGATACAAGTAAGTCAGCAATATTTTTTTCTCTGCTGTATGTTTTAATTGCTTACTTAGGGTAGAAGAAATTGTACAGTAAAATCTGTAACAATATTGTAGAATAAGGCTGTCAGGAAAATAACAAAGGGATGATGTGTTTGCAAAATTTTCTAGTGTCCACACCAGATATGGAAATACAGCTTTTCCGATTATTGAATAATGTTTTTCAGTTCTAAATTTCTGACACCTGTGTTGTTCTAGTCAAATTTATTCTGACATGGGGCTTTTCTAAATGTGTTTACTGGCACACTTAGGTTTTAAATCAAGGAAATCATGATGATGTAAGAAAATCTCTTCCAAGTGTGAGGAAGAACCCACTGTCCTCTACATGTAGATAGAAGTTTTTTCCTCTGTCTTTATTGGCTTAAATGATACATATTTAAGTCAAGGATGTGGTTATAGTGTGGGACTAAAAAGAGAAGGTCACTGAGCTGAGGAAAATCGACTGCACCTGTAAGCTAGACTGGGGCCACATTAAATTGTTGGGAGCTTTGCATTATAAAGGAGCTAATAAGACTAAAAGCTGAAGAAGGGCTTTTCAGTATTTGATTCAGAGAAGTGTATGATGAAGAGCTGTGGTGGAGCTGTTCCTACATTCTAAGGATTTAGCTATCTAATAAACCTAGAGCTTGGTAACTGTTATATATCCTGCATGTAAAGTTCATACTCAATCAGTTTCCCCCCTTTCCTTACTTTCAGATCAATAGTGGGACGAAGGTTCTTTTTTATAATAGGAACTTTGTATCTGTACCGCTGTATTACCATGTACGTTACCACCTTACCTGTGCCTGGAATGCATTTTCAGTGTGCACCAAAGGTAAGAGCCTTTGCTCTTTGCTTCTTGCCTTAGTCTCTGCATGAGTCCTGATGGCTCCTTAGAACAAATAGAAGATAATGTTTCAGGTATTACTAAATAACACTAATTACTTTCAGTTGATGTCTTCAGAAGCATAGGTAGTGATAAACCAAAAGTTGTGTGATATAGAAAGAGCCTCAAGTTGTTGATGCAGTTGGGTACTCCCTTTCAAAACATCTTATGTTGAAATAGTGCTGCTACTAAATCAATCAGCTTGCTTCTGAGGCTCATGCTAATCACTCTTAATACTGCAGCAACATTTTTCTTATATGGTAGGATACCCAAGGTCAATACTGTAATTCATAGGCTGATATGCAAGCTTGTGTTGCTGAATCCCTTTTAAACCCCACACCGTTATGTGCTTTGTCTAGTTTCTCACACTATTTGCTCAAGAGCTATTGCAATACCTGAAGTCAGCTGCTTGTCTCTGCTTTCAACCTGCGAAATGTATAGGAATGTGACTTAAGTTCAGCCGCGTAAACAAACTAATACAAATAGAAACATGGATGTGCTAATAGTTTTACAAAAATATTTTAAAAATTTGATGCTGGAGTTATGTGGTAACATAAAGGAGTTGTTACTTCCACTTTAGGTTACTAATAAAAAGTTGTAGACTTAAGATTCCTTGGAACAAACTGTATTGTTTTGGCTGTACTGAAAAAAGGTATTGCCATTTTAGTGGGGCAATAAATTTGTCAACTCTTGGATAGGAACTCCAGTCTTGAGGTACAGCATCATGGCTGTTGTCTTCTACATGGAGACAACTTAGCAATATAGTGGACCAATTTCTTATGAATCAGTGTCTATTTGAAAATGCTTTATTTACATGCCACTATTGTAAAGATTTAACTGTCTTGTTCTAATAGCTTGGGGAATGACTGTGTGGTAGACTGTGTATTGAGGATTGAAAAGAGGTAATCAAAGGAAAATGCAAATGTCTCTGCTGAAAGTGCATTTTGCTAGGATTAAACCAGGCTGAATTACTTGAACTCTGGAAAAACACTTGATGAAAATTATACTGGATTTTTTTTTCATATGTGAGTATTTTTCTGATTATGGAAAACACAGTTATCCATTTTTCTGTTGCTTTTTTTTTTTCCTAGAGTTAATTTAAAACAGCTAGGTAAAGCTCAGTAGTTTGTCTGGTATCTATGAGAAGTCGAAAGCTGGTCCTAGTGCACACTTTAAAAATGCACATCCTCCAAATATGAGTAAATCCAGACTGAGTTTGTAACTAAACCTAAAATTAAGTGAGTTTGAGGTTTTTACTCTGTAAAAACACTGTTCAGCTCTGAACAGAATAACACAATTGGTATGCAAAGTTGAACCAGTTTTGAATGGGTTTCATATGTTCTTTCAACTGCTGTCACAAGAGATCTGACCTTACAAATTTTTAATGTTTACTTTTTCAGTATATTCTGCATCTCATTCTCATATAAATCATATTTTAAAATAGCCTGGGAAAGCATAGACAGATCACTAGTGTTACCAAACTGATCTTTATCACCTGTCGACTTTGAAATGCATGCTTATTTGTTTAAGGATATGTGAAAGAAAGCCAAATAAAATGAAAACAATTTGTCCTTTTCTCCCTGTCTTCCTTATTCTACATATGTTTGGGCTAGAAGTTTACCCGAGTCACTTATAGTGTATCTTAAAGTTTATTTTGTACTTCTTTCTGGTGTTCTAGTTGAATGGAGACTCTCAGGCAAAGGTTCAGAGAATCCTGCGACTGATTTCTGGTGGTGGTCTATCCATAACTGGATCACACATCCTGTGTGGAGACTTCCTGTTTAGTGGACACACTGTAGTATTAACGCTGGTCTATCTGTTCATCAAAGAGTGTAAGTGATGGTATTTCAATGCATTTTCTTGTTCATATTTGTTGTACTGGGAAAACAAATGATAAAAGTATGTGTAAAACTACTGCCCTCCAAAAGTTACTCAGCAGTTGTACAGAGACTATATTTATATGGATTTGAAACACAAATTCAGTGGAAATGGAACAATGGCTGTAGTAAAATCATAAAATGGTTAAGGTTGGAAAGGACTGCTGTAGGTTATATAGCCCAACCTTTCTGGTCAAGCAGAGTTCCCTAGAACACATTGCACAGGATTGTGTCCAAACAGTTCTTGAATGTGTCCAGTGGGGAGACTTCACAGCCTCTCTGGGCCATCTACTCCAGTGCTCAGACACTTGCACAGTAAACAAGTTCTTCCCCACATGTAGGTAGAACTTCCTGTGCATAGTTTTCTGCCTGCTGCCTCTTGTCCTATTGCTTGGCACTGCTGAGAAGAGTCTGGTTCTGTGTTCTTGACACCCTCTGCTCAGATGCTTAGAGACATTGATGAGGTCCCCTCTCACACTTCTCCAGGCTCACCAGGCCTGTTTTCCTCAGTCATTCCTCATAAGGGAGGTGCTCCAGTTTCCTAATCATCCTTGTAGCCCTCCACTGGACTCGCTTCACATCGGTCGTGTACTAGGGAGACCAGAACTCCTGGTGTGGCCTCACCAGGGCTGAGTAGAGGGTCAGGACCATCTCCTTCACCTTGCTGGCAATGATCTTCCTAATACACCCGAGGATACTCTGCTCTTCTTGGCTATGAGGGCACTGCTTATGGACTACTTGGCCACCAGGAGCCCCAGGTACTTAACAGCAGAGCTGTTTTCCAGCAGGTTGGCCCGCACCCTGTATTGGTGCACCAGGTTCTTCTGTCCCAGATGCAGGGCCCTGGACTTGCCCTTGCTGAGTTTCAAAAGGCTCTGCTCTTTCCATCCCTTCAGTGTGTGAGAACTTCTGAAGGGCAGCACAGCACCACCCCTCTGAGCTTTGTATCTTCAGCAGGTTTGCTGAGGATGCACTTTCTTCTTTCATCTAAGTTGTTGATGAGTAAGTTAAACAGTACTGGGCTTAGTATGAACCTTTGGGTTGAGCTAGAATCTGTGCCACTGATTAAAAAACCTCCAAGCCCTGCCATTCAGCCAGTCCCTCTCACTTGTGCAGCCTTGCCTGTGAGGATATAATGGGAGACAGTGTCAGAAGCCTTGCTGAAGTTCACATAGACAACATCCAGTTCTCTTCCATTAACTATCAAGCCAGCTGCCCAGATTTTAAAGGCAGTCAGGCTGGCTAATCATGATTTCTCTATGGTGAATCCATGCTGACTATTGCTGCTCACCCTGTCTTCCATATGCTCAGTGATGGCCTCAAGGATGAGCTGTTCCACCTTCCCAGGTGTTGTGGTAAGGCTGACTAAAAGTGTTGTGCGCTTTAATTAAGGGCTCCATGTGGCTAACCATGTCACTTCTATCTTTATGTAAGTGTTCATTGGTTGATTAAAACAAGATAGCTTTTCATCATTTGTTGACAAGTTATTCAAACTTTGGATAAAACATACTGTAGTTAATAATGCACACTAGCTCTGTGCAGGTTAGCTGCAGGGTACTATAGGGAATTTTGTGGCTTGAACATCATTGCACACTTCCATCCTCCTTTTGTATCCCAAACTATGCAAATGCTAGCTTGGCTCATGAGAATGTGTTATTCTGACTGAAACAAAAATAAGACTAACCAGCATTAGTTGGATGCCTTCCTTTTTAATAAAATGTTGAGGGAACAAGGTGCTGCAGTGCTGCATTCTGCCTTAAAAAAACCACAATATGGAAGGGCCTCTTAATATGATAGACTCCGTATCTGCAGATTTGAGGTGTTCTTCTTTGAACAGTGGTTTAAGATGCTGATTATACTCCGATGATTCTTAGATCTAGGTCTTTCTTGATAAGTGAATGTTGCTGGGGGAATGGCATTTGTAACTCATCAAAATCACCAGAGCAACATTAGGAAAAGAGCCTAATAATAGAATTATTGCTTGCCTTGTTTTGTCTGTTACATTGCATTTTAATGCTATTTGCATACTCAGCTGCACCAGGAAAGATGAAGACACCCCAATATTTTCTGGACTAGTCTTCCTCCTGTACTTTATACGATAAGGGCTTGGAGAAATTGTATCATATGAATTTTTTGTAGTAAGCCCTTTGACTGCTGCCTAATTGTTAAGCATATGTTTCAGCGAAGTTGTGCTCTATAAGTGAGAAAGGCACAGCTTTCTGTTTTTTGCCTCCCATATGATAATCAAAATGTTATCTGAAACAGGGCAGAAGCCTTGTAATTGCTCTGAGTTAGAGGCTGCTTATGGTGGTCTTTTTCTGTTTTGGTAATATGTCTTTGATGTAAGATGCATTCTGAGATTTTTATGTCTGGCTTAGGGGAGTTTTTGTTGTGCTCATCCCTTCCTTTCATACACTGCCATTTTTTCACTTATTCCTCTGCATTCCAGATTTTTCACCAGAGTAGTTACTCATATTTTTAGCATTTTTAACCTTGGTATGTCTGTCTTTCTCAGTGCTGTTTTCATCAACTTCTTGAGATTACTTGGCTTCATATCTTCAAAACCAAAAGTCAGTAGGTGGAGATATGTCTGCAAGTTTTGGGGAGAGTTAAGAGAATTTATTATTTTGACACTTGAACCAAGAAGTGGTCCTACAGTTATTATTTTGCACAGGCCTCTAGGAGCGTACTGGGTAGGCTTGTTGAGATCAGTAACTTTTCTGCTGGTATTGTGTGAAAGTAAAGGCTGACCATTGCTCCACAAGGCAAGGGGTGCCAAAACCTCCCACTGTGAGTGAAATGAAGCCAGTTAGCCTGTCAGAAGTTATGAATGGTCATTGTGGCACTCAGGGCATTTTTCAATGGGGAAAGAAGTACAGGAGAACTTTTCCATTGAAGTGGCTTAAATACATTTTGAATAGCGTCACTCCCATTTCTTAAATCTTCCATTAAAGAGTATAAATTCACATATTGTCCTTTTCTGCACAGTGTATTCTGTTGCACAGAACTGAGGCTTCATGGAAATTAGTTAAAACCTAAGAATTAAAATGAGTGTCTTTTTCTGCTTAATCTGTGTTATCTGCTCAGGTTGTATCCCTTCCAGACACTTCAGTTTACTTCAGTATAGACTGTAAAAAGAGAAGATTAAATACACCGAAGTTAAATAACCAAAGTGTATGTTTTGCCTTAATTCTGTCTCTTCCTCTGCACTCCAAATCTTAGAAGTGATTCAACTGGAAAATTTAATTTGACTAGAAAATGGGTGGCAGTATTGTCTAACTAACCTATCTTGGGCTCACTTTAAAAAGTTGAGCCCAAGATAGTTTAAAGTTTTTTTAAGAACACTGCAGTAAATTTGCATAATTCTTTAGTCTTGTTTTCTTTGTCAAAGCAGGGGGTTTGTACCTGTGTGATATGAGTTATGTTTTCAAATTTAGTGCCTAAATTAACTTTTTTTATCCTTTCCCCATCCTTTTGTGGATCATTATAAGAATATAGATGGCTTTTTGTTATGTTTTTTCCCATCACCTTTCTGTTTCACAGATTCACCACGTCATTTCTGGTGGTATCACTTAATCTGCTGGCTAATGAGTGCTGCTGGCATCATTTGTATCCTGGTTGCTCATGAACACTATACCGTAGATGTCATCATTGCCTACTATATCACCACGCGGCTTTTCTGGTGGTACCACTCAATGGCTAATGAAAAGGTGCGTGGCAAATACCTTCAGAATCAATGTATAGCCTGCATTTGTTAAGGTTGCCTAAAGGTTAAAGTTAGTTCTTAATTTCAGAATAAAAATAAGGGTTCCATATTGAAGTTAAAACATAATGGGCAAGGAGTTTCACTTCACTATTATTTAAGTAAATAATACTAATTTGTCTTACAAATATTTTTTTAACTTTGAGGTTTTAATACTGTAGGTGATGTATAGAATAGCCCTTTGTCTCAGCTTTTGAATAAACAGTTGTTGAGTAATAAAATTTCTGGCCAACTGAAATTACCTAGACGGTCCTAAAATTCTAGTGACAGTTCTGTAGTTGTCATTAAAGATACCCTATCCAGAAGGTATCTGCTGCAGTTGTTTCAACAACACTTTCAAGCCCATGTAATCTAATTCTCAACTATTAGTCATCAATGGAAACATGACATGCCTGAAAGCACTCATAGAAAGACTTGAGCGCTTTGTCTCCCTAAATTTTGTACAACAACAAATCATCCCTTAGTGTTAAAGATGCTCAGTTTCTAGTATGCATTTGGATATAACGTCTATCTCAACTCTGTGTTTGCTAGGCTAAATATTGTCTTTGCAGAAATGCGTGCAAATATGTTGCATTTTTGCCATAGTCTTGACTCAATGTTATTGATGATAAGGCTTTAAACTGACTGTTTTCTTTTTATGTACTTGTGCCAATACAGACTTTAAAGGTGTCTTCACAGACGAATTTTCTCTCTAGAGCATGGTGGTTTCCAATATTTTATTTCTTCGAGAAGAATGTGCAAGGCTCTGTTCCTTGCAGTTTTTCCTGGCCAATATCTTGGCCTCCCAGCTGCTTCAAATCTTCATGCAAAAAGTATTCACGGGTTCAGAAGACAGGAGAGGACAATGAAAAATCTACCTGAAGAAAAGAAGGAAAGCATCTGCTCTGGTTTTTTCATTTTTGACTTTTCTGTTTCTTTTTTACCAAAACATTAATGCTGTAACCAAAGTTCTTAAGAGGACTGTAACTGAAGAAGTGGACCAAGCTTCCATGCAATTGATTGGAAAGACAATTGTAGACACATATATGGCCATTTCAGATGTTTTCCTCTCATCAGGCTGTACAGACCTGTTCTACTCTTCAGTGCTAATGAAATGCACCACTGATGGGATTTTTTTATTAAAGAAAAAATGGAGCAGGATTTTGCTTTATTAATGAGATAGAGGTGCCAAAGACCACAGTAAAACTTTCGTTACTAACTGTCACTCATCCACAGAAGCACCCAAAAGTCTCATCTTCAGAGCTCTGGAGTGCGTGAGGGCAAAAACATGCTAAAATGTAAAGGCACGATATTGGCATATTGAGGTGTATAAAAAAAATAACACAATTGTGGGAAGTGGTTTGTTGCGTTCTTGCTAATGAAGGTAAGGCCTTTGTATGACTGGTACAGCTGGAAGGGAGTCTGACTTTTTTTTACACACTGCAGGTATGAATATCTTATGACCCTAAAATACTACTTACCATCATTAACTCCCATGTATTCTACTATATACCAATTTTTACATTTTTATTAGTAATTTTATATTTAAACAGTTGTGCTACCTGATGAATTTGCAACTTAGAAATAGCTGCTAACATCAGAGCTCAAGGAGCCCAGAATTTTATTTTTAATAAGGGACACAGTTTCAAAATCTAAATCTTGAATTGCAGCTGGCCTTGTGTATATAGCTATACAGTGCCTGTCAGTGTATATACATGCGTATACACACAAAAGCACACACTTTAAACAAAATTACTTACTGGGAAGAGTGATCGTAGAACTTCTGCCTGCATCAAGAACTCTACAGCTCTCACCTGCTTGAGGAATCCAAGGCCAGGTCCAAAATGGGGCTTCATTTAAAATAAACTTTTTAATTTTAGTAGCAATTGCTTACTGAAGCTATGTAGCAGGTTTGCTTGGGAGCCATAGTTCTGCATTGAATTTCTTCTTTTTTCTTTTATCTGTTGACACATGTTTCTGTGACTTACTTTAAGAGAAAAAACAACCAAACAAAAAAGTGCTAAGGTGAAATACCTACAACAGCAGCATTTCTTCAATTACAACATCAAATAATTCCATATTAAATGAAAACTGTGGTAGAACTCACATGTAGATTCTAGTTTTTCCCAGAATTTCAGTCCAGCAAAAATGCCTATTTAAACAAGTTGGCTGAGAATGTGGGAAACTACCATGGGGTAAACATGTAAGAAAACCACAGATTAACAGCTACCTGTTTCTTTTTGGTTTATGTTGTTTTGTATTGTTGTGAAAGCCAAGTAGAAAATTAGCACACCATGTTTAGCCATTTATATTCTATATTAATTTCTGCAGTTAACTCAATATTATTTTCAAATTTTCAGTAAAATCTGATGAAAAGATAAAACTGCATTAAGTGCTGAGGTGATACTAATATAAAGGAAATGCTGCACATTTTAAGAATGTCTTGATCTGAGTGACAAGCGTGAACACAATTTGAATTATGACAACTTGTTTTTAAAAAGTTCAGGTAAAGTTATAAAATGAAATACAGAGTATTCAAATACAGCCTTTTTCAGTTAAGGGGATTATTGCGCTGATTTGTACATGAGAATATTTTTGATGTGCATTTCAAATATTTTTGTGCATTATCAAAATAATACAATAAAAAATGTTCCTTTCAATACATCTTTGGAAGAACTTACCTAAGAAAGAAATTCTGCTGATGTTTGGTTTTGTTATTTAAAATGAGCTTTGTAGACTCTCATAACATGCCTCTGAAATTTGTGTGTGGGCATACCTGTGCTTTCATTTGCTTGCTTCTAGCAGATTTTGAACAGCTAAAAAGCCAGTATCAAAGCATTTTTGAATCCTTTTTCTCTATCATATAAATGAATCTGTTCAACATCAGTCAGTAGGTCTCCCAAGATACTTGTTATATCAGTACTACTTCATAGTTCATAATTTTTTAAGTTAAAATCCCTAAGCTTTGTGATACCTTAAATATGGTCATGTTAAACCACTTGTAGTAATACTATCTTTTAGGAGTTATGAATGGATTTCATTAGTGGTCACGATGCCTTGAAAATGGCATGATGAAAAGCATTACATAAGGAGCTTAAGCAGTGGTTTTCATCTGGTGGCTGAAAAGTAAACACTTGGGTAGTCTAGATATCTAATTGTCTGTATAACTGCCACCATGCCTCAGTGGGATTTCTGTAGCAGATCTGTAAAGTAGGCTTTCTTCATGCAGGATGATTTGTTTGGGGTTTTTTTTACACTTATTCCTGTTTCTGAAAGAAAAAAAATGTGAAAGTGATGAAACAATAGAACCCAGTAAAGACTCTGCTTTTGTTGAGCTGTGTGAGCTTTCATTCTACTGCCGAATTTGGTAAAGACTTCTATTGTAATACACAAGGAAAGTTTAGGTAGCAGCTCTAGCTCTAAATACTTGATTCCTGTTCTGGCTCAGCCCTCCCTTAAGTGCTTAATATTTCTCCGTTGTATGAAAGCTCTCAAAGTGGGGTGCGTGTATGTTTAATTAGCTGAAAGTGCGAATTCTCTATGCTCTTAATAGTTTTTAATTGTTTTTACAAACTTGGATGGTATAGCTGTATCTGAAGACTATTTAGACCTATACGTAAGGTGATAAAACAAGGTAAGTAATGGTATATTCTGGTTCTTACTGCTATAGTTGTTTATCCAATACAAACCACAACTACTACATAAAAATTCCTAGTTTTAAGGTCTTGGTGATCGTTGTATACAAATACCGTGAAGCTTAAAATATAGTTTCATCCTAAGAGGCAAAATATTGCAGTAGGTAAAAAGAACAGGAGAAACTTGGACTTCACTTAGGCCTACAGTCAAGTGATCAGTGTATTATTTGGTCTGTATATGCCCAATGCTTTGCAATATGTCACTAATTATTTTTCCTAATTACAGTAATATTTCTTATAGATGTCATATGATCTGACCCCTTTACTGTGACTATAACATGCTTTTCTTTACTGAGGAGCATTTACATGTTGAACTTTACAGACTCTTTAAAAAAAGGCACTGCACTTGTACGCTTCACCTATCAGCATGACTTAAATGTTGATGGATGCTTTATGAAACGAGCTTTCTTAAAATGCCTAACCTAATTTTAAATCTGGATTTAAAATGTTAATTTGAGCATTTAAAGAAATGTGCTAATAAGTGGTCATGCTACAGATGCTTGCTCCTAATGCCAGAAATGATTAATGTCTACTTGAAAGCACTGTAAATGGACACTTTTTTTTGGTACGTGCTTAGCACTCCCATGTGGACATAAATGGTACTAAATGTTAGTCATCCTTCATTGCTGTTTTCTTGGAAAGATCACCACAGGTGGGGTTGTAGCAAAAATAGTGGTGCTAAACATTGCTATGAACTCTAGTACTGGATTTGATGCCCTCCTTAAAAAAACAGTTGAGAGAGAAGGAAACAAAAAAAAAGTGTATGCTAAAATACGCTACCTTCATGTAGTAGAGATATAAAGCTCAGCAACAGATAGGGCAAGTCTTCTAAGAGATGAGAGACCATTCTCTTAATTGGATTGTTGCAAATCCATTTACCAGGGTCTTAAATCAGAATCTGTTCAATCTCTGGCTTTCTCCCATCAGTAGTATCTGGCTAGACAGTTTATCCTAAGTTGTTTGGTAGTAACCCAAATTCTTTTTCTCATTTCAGTAGTTGTGAAGGATGATTTACAGTTCTAGAGACAGATCCATTAACTTCAGTGCAGGGTGAAGTAATTCCATTAACTTTAAATGAAGTTCCCCATAGCTCTTTGGGATTTTTTGGTTTGTTTTTTTGTTGTTGTTGTTTTTTTTGTTTTTTTGTTTTTTTTTTTTTTTTTAATTAGTGGGGTTTTTGGTTTTGTGGTTTTGGTTGCTTCTTTTTTTTTTTTTTTTTTTTAAAACTCATAAACCTTGAATTTTAATGATTCATGGGGTAACTTTTAAAATGGGTCCGAGCTGTCAAAGGGACTGGAACCATTTTTACTTACTGGCAGATCTAATAATTGTAAAGCTCCATTGTCATCGTGATATTTTTGCAATATACTTGTTTTGGACTTCAGCGCTTTTATAGGCACACAAAATTAGAGTGATGCTGTAAGATTGAACATTGCTGTACTGAAGTGTTCTATTCCAGAATTGTAAAATCAATGTCTTAAATTCAGTTACCGAGAAAAGGGATCTTAAAAGTAAATATTCCTGTTAGGTGCCATTCGAATGAGTGTTGCTGCTTAAATGTGCATGAGGAAAATATCCTAGCATACCACTGAAGTAGCTTTGCTTATAAGTAAGCCTTCATGTGCTACTTAATGATGCTTCTTAGCATCCAAAAAGAAGTGCTGTGAAACAGAATGAAAACAAAGGCTTTTGTTTTAGTATTTATAAGGAAAAGGAAGGAAGATGAAAACACAGAAGTAGAGGGTGATCGTATATTGCTTTTTACATTAAATTGAGCTAAAACTACAGCTAACTTCTCAGAAATGTGGAATTAAATTGTTTGTGTAGCTGTTCTGCAGCAGTGCCCCAGACGTGTAAGCACATAATTCTGCAGTACAGCTGTGTATCTGCTGGTTCTTATCCATAACTTACCATATAAAACCAAAACCCAATTCAATGAGAGATGCTTGGAGTTTAAAATACTTAAATATTAGTAGCATTTTTTCATAAGTTGTTCCTTCAAGTTGTCACAAATAGTTTCTAAAACATGAACAAAATGCTGCAATGCTTAGAACTTAACTGAAGCTTTTTTCTAGTTGGCTTAAGTTTCCATGGATTTAACCTTATGATTAAATCTTATTAACCTAGGAAGTAGCACATAAGAATGTCAGGTTAGATATGGGTAGCTTATGTGTTGTAGGGAAATATTCCGGTTCTGAACTCATTTTTCCTAACAAAACACTCAATGCCTGAATGATGTTTAAAGATGAAGTAACAGTGCTGTGCAGTCTCTAATGTGTATCTTGAAATACTGGTGTTGGGGATTCTTCTACTGTAAATTAGTGATTAAAAACCCATAGAGGTTTGACTTGTTTTCAGTGAAAATGACTTAATTGCAAGGGACTTGGAGGTCAGCAAATAGCAGTTTGTTTTCTGTGTGTCTTGGCTGTGGACTAACCTTTAAGATGCAAACTAGGTAGGAGGAGAGGGCAGGCCACTTCTTACTAGGAGGAGCAGTGTGTGACTTTTTGAATTAAAATTATATTGGCTGCATGCTACATGCAGTCTTACCCTGTACTATAGTTGAAAAAAAGTTCTTATAGTTAGTGTTTACACTTTTTCAAGGGATTCTGTTGTGGCTGACCCAGTCCCTCTGCTAGATGAGGACTGAGTGTTTTTGTCCATTACTTGCTGTCTGTATGATTAAACATAAATGGTTTTAGTTCTGGTAAATGTCAATGGAAAAAATGTAGCTCCCTTGGATACAGTGCCTAAGGTGTTTTAGGGTGTCCCTGCATGGGCTTCTTCTAGGGGAGATACTCTTCTTTCAAGCTATGCCTAAATAGTATTAATGTCAGCTCTTGCATTTGCTCTCAGCATAATAAGGTCTTTGGGAGGTTAGCATTTTGTGACACTGCAAAGAATTACTACAGATGAATCTCTTTTCTGCCAGTTGAGATCCATTTTCACAAAGTATCTTTGCTGAAATATGTTTGAAGGTGACTTTTGGGGTTTTTTGGGTTTTTTTGTTTTGGGGGTTTTGGGGGTTTTTTGTTTGGTTGTTTTTTGGTTTTTGGGTTTTTGTTTGGTTTTGGGTTTTTGTTTGGTTTTGGGGTTTTGTTGAGTTTTTTTGTTTGTTTTTTTGTTTGTTTTTTTTTTTTAAATTTAAGAGAAAGTGTGGTCAGAAATGAGTGTGAAGTAAAAGTATCTTGAGCAGTGGGACCCCAGGCACCCGTGTGTGGAGAGCGGTCTCTGTGGCATTAGCAATATTAGATTCAGTACACAGTGGTTTCTCTAGGAAGGCAAACCAGGTTGTACAATAGGCTGTAAGCCATCTTTACCTGTCCTTTTGAGCACCTTTCAGACTGACAGTGCAGTACTAAAGGTGGTAATAGCCAAAAAGTCATAGTCATTTACAAATCAAAACTGTGAATGGGTCTGAAAAGGCAGATCTCTATAACACTAGTTGTCAGTGAGCTGCGTTCTGATTCAACAGAACATACAATTTGGTGTTGCTTCAAGTGTGTGAGTCACATTAAAATGAGTGGGTCTGTTTGCTTTCTAAATTATTGCTATTTTTTTCATTAAAAATGGCAGGAGTGTTGAGAATACCAAGAGGAAATTTATCTCCCTGCTTACTTTTACCTCTACCACTGAAGTGTTTGTGTATGAACCTTAAAAAACATTACTAAACTCCAACCCCTCTTATATGTTGAGTAACTTAGCAGTGCTTTGTTACTTCTGTAAAAACTGAGTTTGCATTCCACTTTTTTCACAGTTTGTTGGCACTCAAAATGCTGCTTATGCTGAAGCCTGTGCTGCTCTGGACTCCTGTCTAACTAACTACATCTGATTCTACTAATTGTCTTTTCTAAATGGCTCAATACGGAAGTGTTTGTGAAGGCCTCATAATTAACCCTAAAGCCAAAAGCTGTTCTTGTCAGACAAATCTTTGCACAATTTGTGCTTTGAAATAATTTCAACTTTCAAAACCTAACATGCTAGGACATACTTTTTCCCCCTCAGGAATCAAGTCTTGCTTCTTAAGTGTTTAGTGCACTTGTTTGTGTTGATTTTTGTGATTCCGGAGAGCATGTGTGAGATGTGAAAAAGGTTCTGGTAGCTTTTGAGGTCAGGTTTATACCAAGGAACCTGAAAGTAAAAACAGAAATAATGGTTTGATGGCTGTGTTTCTTGTGCTTTCCATGTGACTTTGAGAACTCTCAAGACTTCCCTAAAAACAGCACAGGACCTCACTTTGGCTGCAACATGGTTTCATCCTTATCAGCTGACAGCTTTTCTTGCAATGCTGTCTCCTAGCTTGAGTTCTCTGTATTCATAGCTCCCTATGTCGATTGGGGCTGTATATCCAACCTTGGAAAAAATAAGCAAGCAAAGGTGTTGGCTGCTGAGGAAACCTACATGGTAATATAAAAATGCTGTAATGCATGCACACTAAGAAGCTGATGGTGTTTTTTGTAGCTTCAGGGTCCAGTTTTGCAAACACTACAGCAGAGTACTACAATAACAAACGATACTGTTTAGAGACCTTTGGTGTAGTTTCTACTGATGTTTGCAAACTGGGTGTCATTTTCACATAAATTGTTCACAATTAGCAAGAGTTGGCTTTTATGTTGTAAAACTTTCAGGATGACACTTTATAGCTTATATTTTGTTAGGTGTAACTGAGTGTTATGGTTTGCTGTATACATGGAAGAGATACTAGAGCTAGAGATGTGATTTGTGTTGCAATCTGTTCACTGTGTTGAAAAAACCCAAACCAAAACCAACTATTGCACTAGCTGTGCTTCAAAAAAGCAATAAGGGGAGCATCTTGTAGCTTTTCTCTCCAAAGGTGCTATATGTCAGGATCACTTGCACTGTTGACCATGAATTTGGTACATGTTAAAGAAATTGTCCTATGTGGTTTACTTGGCACATACAAGTTGAAATTTTTTATGGTCAGCCTGTGCACTAATGAATATGGTTGGACTATTTACAAGACCACCCACATCTTTAAAAATCAAAAACCTTACATCCATTTATGGTGCTAATGATCTCAAATATTATTAAGAGCTGGTATTCTCTTATTACACATGAACATTAAGCAAAGCTGTTGCGACACCTTTTCAATAAAGCAAAATTTCTCTACATTTTAAGCCTGTTCCAAATGCTTTTTATATAAATACAACCCTTTTCTATTTCTGTTTTATATAAAAACTACAAAAAATAGTATTTTAATGCAGGAAAGCATTAGCAGTGTATATTGTTCTAAATTACATGTCCAATTCTAAATTTTCGTAAATTCTTAGGATAGCTAATCTTCTGAAACTCAGCCTAAAATGTAAGAATTGTATAGGGTAGGATTAAGGGACAGGCTAGTAGTGTAAAGAAAATAATTCTCTGGTTTCATCATCACTGTTGAAGCCTTGGAGACAGAGGCAGAGGATGTGAAATAGACAAAACTGTACTAGGAGGATGCTAATTATGCAGTGTAGGTGTTTTATTTTGCTGAAACTTAAAAAAAAACCCAAATAACTTGTGATAGACATGACCATGTAACTGAATCTAAAGAACAGAAGTGAAACAACATAATTATCAAGGCAGTTCATAGTAGGATGTTACAAAAACACATGAAAGAACATTAAACAGATTTAGATTGTGAAACAGCAAAGTAATTTTCTAGCTTTGTTTCAAAGCTTCACAAGCAACTTTTTTCTTAAGATGAAGAACTATCTTGTGCCTTCTGTTGCAGAAGCTATTGTTGCCTCCCCCCCCCCCCCCCTTTGGTTATGATTTTATTGTATATAATGAAGGGGACAGTGCATTTCCAGATCTTTCTGAGGCACTTTTGGGCAGCAGTACCTACACTTTGTATCCACAAAGAATACCAAGGCTTTAGTTTTTCTAAAAGGTCCCTTACTTGTCAAGTTGCAGTTATGAAAGTATCTGCCTGTGACAGGTATGGCAATCCTGCTGTAGTCAGCTCTTAAATGAGTGTGATGTCCTTAATTCATCTGGACATCTGAACGTGCAGAGCGGGTGCCCTGTCCAGGTACACTGGTGAGTGAGCAGGGGCAGCCTGGAACACTGCACACTCCTCTGCTCTGAAGTGGTTGTGACCTGAGGCTTTTTGCACTAAGCTTCTATCCTTCAAATACTGGAACAAGTTCTCTTAAATCACTTGCATCTAGTACTTCAAGAAATAAATGGGCTTCTCTAAGATCTGTTTGATGGAACTTCTGTGTCAGTGCAAAGAATATTGCATGTTTAGAGTAACTTCATTTAAAGCAGAAACAAGCCCCCTATCTAGGCTAAAAGCAGGGCTGGCTGGGGTTTTTGTTGAGTGAAGATGAATAGTCTAGTACCAATAGACTGGATTGTGTCTTGCTACTTGTTTCAGTGCCTGCTTTAATAGTAGGACACTTGGAAAAGCCAAAGATTGAACAAAGTCATCCATAATAGTCCTAAATCACATTGGAATATAACATTCCTATCTTAATTACTAGATGCTTCAGAGAAAATGGACTGTATTTTTTTTAATTTACAAATAAAAGTGCGATATTTACAGAAATATTAAGAGGTTAATGGCTGCATGTTTCAATGCCCTGCGAAAACAAAACCTTTGTGAGCATGTGACATGCACTTGATCAAGAATTTTTTTAGCCTTAGCATCTGCTGTGTTTCAGAAACATGTTTCAGTGCACTAGTGTAACTCAGAACTTTCAAATACTTTCAATGTGCTTTTGACAAGGAAAGTGTTTTTTTATTCATAAAGTGCCTGTGGAAATAAAAATCCAAAAGTTGCCTGCAAGCTCAAATAAAGCATGTAAAACCACAGCCCATACTTGAAGAGAATGGATGCAGAGGACAGCTGGTCAACGATCCTAAGCCTTGACAGCCTTCAAAGACTGAGATAAAGTTTAATAGAAGAATATTACTTTGCTTTTGAGCGTTTATTGTGTTAATTAAACTTCCAATGCCTCTGCTTGGGCTTTACCTCTGTAATGTGGTTTTCTTTAAGGAAAAATTAGTTCCTTTGAACAATTCTATTTTTAATGCTTTTTAATACTCTGCTGGGGATTTTTGTTTGCTTGTTACATGGAGCTGGTTTTTGACCTTTGAAAAGTGGAGTCACCAAATGCTTTGCTTCTTCAGTTGGGGGAAAAAGAGTTTGAAGAATGCTTTTTCCTGAAGTGCAGAATTAAAGGGGGTGTGGTTTTTATTACACTGATGCTGGGACTTAGGAGGAATGATTTCCATGGAAAGCACTGTAGTGCCAAAACTTGTGTATTTAGTTATTTGGGGTATGCAGAATATTAGTAAAGTACTTGACTATGTTTTGCTGTTAATTTCATGCTTTAAAATGAGGTTATTTGGTTCTAATTGAAATTGGAGAAACTGATTTTAATGTTGCTACAGCTATTATATTAACTTGACACATCCACTTATGTACTGCTATGTTAGAGCAAAAGTTACCTTTTATCCCTTAAAATTTTGAAATTAAACTAATTTTTGTCAAAATTAATGTGGAATTTAATCTCTGGACACCCTACAATTGGCCATATGCCACTGAAACCAATCTTTCAACTGCATACATATGGAAGGAAGGCATTTTTTTTATCTAGTGCAGCTTCTTGACTAGACTGAGAAGGAAGTGTGGCTAGATTACTCTTGTACAAAGAAAACAGGCAAAAACAGTAATGTGTTTCAGCTGTGCTGAATAGCTTAGCTTCTTATTTTCACACTACAGAACCTAAACTTTTCTTGAGACTCAGATTTAAAATGTCTTTAGTTCAGCTGAATTTCACCTGTTTTTATATATTTTTTCTAATAGATGTATTTTATTGATGTACATTGTAACTAACCACTGAATTTCTGCCAAATATGGACAAAAAAAAAAAAAAGAAAATAACTGCTTTCTGTTCTACCAGTTTAAATCTGTTCTTAGGTTTTCTATTTTGTTTAATCCATGGCTGGTAAAATGTCCATTTGCTGTTTAGATAAAAGAGACAGTTGCCTTAATTGCTTGGAGGAAAACTGACCTTGACCATTTGAAGCTTTATGTATTTCTGAAATTGCTGTAACTTCTGTATCATTGCAATAAAACTTTTTTAATACAATTCAGCCACTATTTTGCAAGCAACTTGTCACTATCTTTATTGAATGTAGAACTATTTTTAAAAGTTTTTTTTAACAACACCATTTTTAATGGATAAGCACCCTTTATTCAGTGCATTTTTTATTTTTGGGCAATCACTTTAAAGAAGGAGCACTGTGGGCAAAACATGAATACTTTTTTCTGTTAGGGGATATCAAGAGCACTTACTAAAACCACTATTTTGTGGTTTTAGTAACCTAATTACTAAATTAGGTTTTAGTAATTACCTAATTAATTACCTCTGTAGGGGTTAAATTTTATGTTGCTGATGAGCTGGAAAAAGTGCACCAAGGTGTCTCCTGTGGGGAGGGGAAAGTTACCCTCAAAACCAGTTGTGGATGCGTTTGGGGGATTGGGGTATTTGGGAGTGTTTTGGGGGTTTGTGTGTGTGTTTTGGGGTTTTTATTACTATATTTCTTTGAGGGAAAGGAGGAGAGTGACACATCTTTTTCTTTTAAGTCCCCCTCTTCGACTCCTCACTGTGCTGTTCTGCATTTGCCAAGCAGTGACGGAACTTGGAGCTCGATACACGGTTCTAGGTTCCTCCTTGGGTCTGAAACCGGAAAATTTTGGTGTATTACCTCGAGCTGCCACTTCTTTGTGTTTGTGAACGGGGAAGAAGGATCATCCCTATTTCCTTCCCTTCTAAACCGCTAAAAAAATAGCTGTTTGCGTAAGAAGCATGTGAAAGCAAGTCCTGTGGAGGGGGAGGGGGGCGCTCAGTTTTTTTTCCCCACGAGCCGGACATGTGTGCTTATGTTTAATCCTTTACAGACCCGGGCTCCGTCACCTCTCGGCGGGCGCGGGGGCGGTGTCGGGGCCCGGCCCCTGCCCGCCCACAGCCCCGCCGGGCCGGGGTCAGGGCGCCGCGGGCCTCGCCTCCCGCCCGCCCCCGCCATCTTAAACCGCTACGCGCCGGCAGCGAGGCGAGGCTGCCGGCCCTGCTGCCCGGGGAGATGGCGGAGCCAAGCACGGTAGCTTGGACGTGGCTGCTGCGGCCGCCCACGGCCACCGAGCTGCTGCTGGCGGCCCTGTGCTGGCTCGGCTGCTACTGGCTGCTGCGGCGGCGGCTGCGGGCGCTGTCGGGGCTGCCGCCGGGCCCCGCGCCCTGGCCGGTCGTGGGCAACTTCGCCTTCGCCCTTCTGCCGCCTCCGCTGCTGCGCCGGTTTGCGGTGGAGGTGAAGGGCGGCGACCGCGTCTCCCCCGCCTTCTCGCCCCATGTCTTCCTCACCGGCCTCACCAAGATGTACGGCAGTGTCTACCGGCTCTTCGTGGGCAGCCGCCCCTTCATCGTCCTCAACACCTTCGGGGCGGTGCGGGAGGCGCTGGTGCAGAAGGCGGAGGTGTTCAGCGACCGGCCCTCCGTGCCCATCGTGCTCATGATCACCCACAACAAGGGTAAGCGCCCGGGGCGCCCCGAGTCCCGCTCGGGAAGCTGCCGCACGCCCGGCGATGGCCCGGGTGATGCTTAGGAGCGATACCGAGCGGGACCGCGGCTGCTCTGCCGAAATTTATAAATAGCACCCGCGAATTGTGGACTGAACCGTTTATTTGCTTTGTGCTCCTCGCGTGTCCCTCGCCCTGCTGCTGACAGAAAACACTCAGAGAAACTCTCCTTCCCTTGGGGTGGACGTGCAGCATCCCCGCGAAGTTGGCAGCGCTGTACCGCGCACTGCAGGGCACGTCTGGGTGACTGAAGTGCCCCATCCCTTTAGCTCTGTGTGCAGTAAACACAGCGAGGGGTGGCTGAGGGAGCTGGGGTGCTTTAGACTGCAGAAAAGGAGGCTCGGGCGACCTTATCGCTCTCTACAGCTGCCTGAAGAGAGCTTGTAGCCGGGGGGGTGGGGGGGGGGGCTGCTCTCCCAAGTAATAAGCGGTAGGACAAGGGGAAACGGCCTCAAGTTGCACCCGGGGAAGTTTAGGTTGGGCATCAGGAGGAATGGCTTCACAGAAAGGGTGATTTGACGGTGGAATGGACTGCACAGGGAGATGATGGAATCACTGTCCGTGGAGGTGTTAAGGAAAGGCTGGATGTGGCACTCAGTGCCGCGGTCCACTTGACACGGTGGTGTTCGGACATCGGTTGGACTCAATCTCAGAGGTCTTTCCCAACCTCATTGATTCTGTGACTGGCATTTGTGCAGGGCTTTAAGGAACAGCTGGTCTGTCACTTGGGGGCTTTCTGATTTTGGCTGAGGAGAAGAAATTTCGAATCCTTGAGCAGTGGTAGGAAACTGAGCGCTCTGCCAGTTCTTCCCAAGCTAGCAGAGGCTGGGAGCAGGCTTCTGTGGAGTCCCATGGCTGCACAGCCTGTGCTGCCTTCGTGCAAGCTACTGTCGCGGAGATGTTTGCAAATATGTTACTTTGTTTGTCAAAACTTACTGAACATGTTTGGGGTTTGTTTTCATTTTTTTCCTAAGAGTTCAAAGGAGAGTTATTAGCTGTTGCAAGAAAAAGGCATGAAGAGTTTAAACACATGCTGGCAATACTGCAGGTAGAATTTCTTCATGTTTAGTTTTTAGGTCATTAAAGATCTCAGTGTTTGTGGAAATCTACCTACTCTTTTTCAGTTTAGGAAGTGTACCCTAGAAGGCTTGTTAGTGCACTCACTTGTTGTGAAACTTGCCTTTTTTATTTTTTCCAAGGCTGGGGAAATCTATTTTTTAAGTGCCTGAAACATTTATCTTGTTTTTTTTCTTTGCCAGAATTGCCCTAGTAAAGAGAAGAAGAGAGTGAGGGACCAAGATCATGTTTATTAAAATGCTGTCAGGTAGCATTGCTGAAATTAGTTTAAAGAATAAAAAAATAAATTATGAACTATGTTGGTTTAATGATATTGGTCCAAGACAGATCTTACTGGCACGTTATTATCATGCGGGAGTATTTTTAGGTACAGTACTTTAGCAAGAACTGGAGGAGGAAAGGGGGAGAGGAGTTAAATAATTTTAGCAGTGCTGTAAAACCTCATGTTCAGGCTCATGGTAGATTTCTTTTTCCTTGAATGCCATGAATTTCATATGTTTCTTGTTCTCTGTCAGACTTTTTTGGAATATGGTGATGCAAAGAGTAGCCAGGGGAGTTGGCAGCTTCCACTCCAGGAGAGTTGAAAGTTCCAGGAGCCTGTTGTCCATCGCCAGAGCATGCTGCAACTAAGTCCAGGGACAGTGCCTGTCTGTCTTACAGTGTGGCGGGGTTGTGTTGCTCTAGGGCTTATCTCAGGTGTGTGTCTCTGTTGTGTGTAAGATGCAAATAAAACAATTGTGCCCAGGGGAGAGCAGGTGGAAGTATCGGGAATGGCAAATACTACATTCCAGCAATGTAAATTTAGCAAGGGAGGGAGGCCTTCTTGGCTGGATAGAAAGTGCCATAGGAACATCAAGGAGACGGTGGACGTCAATTTGTAATTAAAGGTTTCCAGACATATGTCTGCAGAAAGAGTAATAGTAGACTGGGGAGAAAAAAGAGTTTTCTGTGGTTTGGTTTTAGTTTTTTAGGTTTTTGTATTCTATAGCTATGAGAGGTAGCAAAGACTCAATCTGCAGAGTAGATGGAGTCTGAGTGGTTGTATGCCTTTACAGCCCTGCCCTGTGCATATCCAGATGTGGATGTCTAACAATACAGAAGCTGAATGTTATTAAATGTCATGACTGCTGTGTTTGTCAATGTTCCCAGCATTGTAGCAACACTAGAGCTAGCAGTAAAAAATTAGGGGAAGAGGGGACTATGTACGCCTTTGCCAGAACTTGCTTCTTGTTAAGGACTTAAATCTTTTCCATGTAAAAAGGGGGAAGAAAGTGAACTCTCTGGTTTTGTGAATTTGTTGGTTATGTTGAAAGGGTGTCATTATCAGTTTATAGAAATTAGGCTTCTGTAATGAGCACGAAGTCCTGGTTATTATTGCTTCAGAATTTATTATTGTCTTTCCTTCAGGGCTTTTTTTTGTCATTGTTTGGTTGGTTTGTTTTACTTTAGTTTGTTTGCCGGACTAGGTTGTTTTTGTTGTTAGGGTTTGTTTTTTTTAAGAGTAGAGATGTCTGTGCTGGGTAATTTGACTTTTTAAGGCAGGCAGATTTTCTTTGAAATGAGCAAAGGACTATTACATTATTGTAGCTTGGTAGTGATGCAGTTGAGAGTTTGCTTTCTTCTTTTAGCTCTGTTATTCTATATTTATGATCTTCTTCCTTAGTCTGTCTCCTGTGTTATTCTTTCCCAATTTGCAAATCAGTTATTAGCATTCTGCAGCAATTTGGGGTCTGGGGACATCAGAAAACACCCATGCTCTCTGCAGGATAGCTTGAGAGGCTTGCTGGGTGTGGAGAGGTGTGTTGTTGGTGTTAGCTTTTTTTGGGGACTAAAGGAATCTCTTCGACATTCAAGACAATAGGTCTGTTTTCTTTTATGAAAGTATTTGGATCCTTAAACTAATTTTCCTTTCCACAAAAAAGGGAGAAGATTGTGGATGCATGGCCTGTTTTGGAGATACTTGTTGTGGGATAGAAATAGTGACAACTTTGTTTTGTTCCAAGAAATCCATGTTACTTTCACAGCCCAGCCACAAACCCTGGAAACCTGAGTCGGTTCTTGGCCAAATTCGCCCCCACATATGCGTGTTTTTCCACTTAACCTACTTGAGGACACCAGTGCTAACGGGAAACAATTGAGAAAGGAAATCTGGAAAGTTTTTAGTTCTGTTTTTGAAGGGCCAGGAAGTGGGCATTTGAATAGATTACCTAAGGAATGTCTTCATGCAGAGAAGATGAAATTCAGCTGATTCTGAGCTTGTCCTGACTCTTCATAATGTTCTTGTTTAGGACATTTGAAGCTAGGTCATGTGATTTTATTCTTTTAGCATTAGGGGCTAGGAATGTTAACTTGTAATAGAAATGTAGGTAATGTTAAGTATTGAAATATGGTGCATCTTTCAGTACTTATGTACTACTTCTATTTTCTTATGGCCATTTCTCTTTCTTTTAAATTCAACATTAAGATTTGCAGTTGACAGAAGAATTGATGTTGCTTTTATAAAGTAACCTTTTCTTTCCAGAAAAGAAAAAAGATGTGATGTCATTTTACTAGAAGACCAAATCCTGAACTAGGTCATGTTTTATGACTAAACATTCTCAGGTTAACCATGGAATACTTTAGAAATAGCAGGTTGTGTTTTCGTTACCCTGTGGTGTCTTTGATGTGGTCTTTTAATTCAACAAAAGAGATGTTTCTGTTTGTTAGAGGGTAACAGAGATCTAATTTAAATGATGTATCATAATGACACAATCATGCAGAACAAGTGCCTAGGGGCATCAAAACTGCTGAGATGCAAATCAAGCGGGGTTTTTGCCAAGTGTCTCTGAACCTGTCTTCATCTTCTCAGTTTTCTTGTGGTGTGAGTATCCTGTATTTTTATTGAAACTTGAAGAAAAAGCTCACTTTTAATAGAAACTCATGCAAAAAGTATTGAGAAGTTTGTATAACATGGAGGGGAAAAAATGCAAATCAGTTTGTGTTTTAATGTCTTCTGTGCTGCCTTGCTGAAGGAATTCATGTCTCAGGACATTGACAAGAAAAGGCTCTGTATAACATATGGGCCAGACTAACAGTTCCCTCTTCTTCATCTATTTATGTCTTGCAAAATCTAATGAAATTAGTGATGTAACTTGAATATTCATTTCATTGATTGGGAAAAGGAGGGACAGGGCTTCTGAAAGCTCTTATGAAGAACCTTGTGTTCTTCCTTTAGCTCCTAGCCGAGTGCTTGGAAGACATTTGCTGTGTATCATTTCCTTCCCTCTGGCTTTTGGCTTGCAGGCCTGTCTAACTATTTCTTATTGAAAATTGGGCATTTTGATTTCAGACTGTCTCTTTTTCTTTCAGGTGTTATTTTTGCACCTTATGGCCCTGTCTGGAAGCAACAGAGGAAATTCTCACTCTCAACACTGCGTCATTTTGGAGTAGGGAGACACAGCTTAGAGCCTAAAATCATTGAGGAGCTGAACTTTATAAAGGAGGAAATGCTGAAGCATGGAAAGGATTCATTTAATCCCTTCCCCATCATTCGCAATGCAGTGTCCAATGTTATCTGTTCCATGGCCTTTGGCAGGCGTTTCAACTACGAAGATGATGAGTTCAAGACAATGCTGAAGAACATGGCCCGCGCCCTGGAGCTGAGCGTGAACAGCTACATGATCCTGGTCAACATCTGCCCGTGGCTCTACTACCTTCCCTTCGGGCCTTTCCGGGAACTTCGGCAAACTGAGTTAGATATTACTGCTTTTCTGAAGAGAATAATTGCTCAGCACAGGGATACACTGGATGCAGCCAATCCCAGGGACTTCATTGACATGTACTTCATCCATGCGGAAGAAGAGAAGAACAACAAGGAGAGCAGTTTTAATGATGATTACTTGTTTTTTATCATCGGTGACCTCTTCATTGCAGGCACAGATACTACTTCCAACACATTGCTGTGGTGCCTGCTCTACATGTCTCTTTACCCTGAAGTACAAGGTAAGAGTACTTTTATTTTAGGTGATTTTTTCCAGACTGTAAAGCTCTAGATGGATGCTCAGAAACAGAAGCAAACAGCGACAGCAAAGAAATCATTTGGAGTGCCAAAAGTATGTGTGTATGTATAATCAAAAGGTTGGTATGTAACCAGACATCTGTCGTGCTGTGCTATGATGATTTCGAGGTTAGTGCTATATATTAAGTACTAAATGGCCCTTTATTCTGTGAATTTCTTCTGGTTTTGGGACAACTTTATCTTTCCCAAGCAATTCCAGGGAATTTTAGCG
The DNA here is from genome assembly GCA_036630365.1 of Acanthiza pusilla. Lineage (NCBI taxonomy): Eukaryota > Metazoa > Chordata > Aves > Passeriformes > Acanthizidae > Acanthiza > Acanthiza pusilla. The sequence goes on from JAXCHO010000164.1 coordinate 17,922,058, forward strand.
TGTTTGAAAAGCTTTGGCAGTTGTGGCGTTGCAGGCATACATTAGTGATATGTGTGAAGACCATAGTGGTAAGGTCTGCTTTTATGCCTTCCTGAGCAGAGAGGTTCTTGAGCCTAGGGACAGAGTCTGGGGAAGTGAAACACTACCTGCTGCAGAGGAAGATCAAATCAGAGACAGCTTAAGCAAATTGGACTTGCACAAATGCACAGCACCAGCTGTCAGTGTCATTGGAGGCCTCTCCCCATCAGTCTTGAGTAGTCATGGCAGTTGGGTAGGTTGCTGATGATGAGGGGCAGGGGGGAGACACACGGAACACGTGACCCCAAAACAGAGGCAGGACAAATTGGTCTTGTTAAGTGTTAGAGAAAGATGACTGAGGGGAAATCTTATGCTGTCTACAAGTATCTGATCAAAAGATGCTAAGCAGATGGAGGCAGTCTCTCCTGAGGTGTGCATTGGAGGGAAGGGAAGCAGCAGAGACAATCTCCAGCAAGAAAATTGTGATCAGATACTAGGAAAAGAAATTTCCCTGTGAACATGGCAAAAGAGGGACACTGATTGCCCTGAGTGTTAACAGAATCTCTGGCTTTGGAAATTTTCAAAACTAAGTGGGGCATGACCCTGAGTAGTCTCATCTACCCTCAAAGTTGGATCTGTCTGGAATGATTTCATTAAATAGGTCAAGATCATAGTTTATTGCACAAAGTCAACCAAACTGTTGACCAAGGATTGCAAAATAGGGCACCAGTTCAGTTCATGGAGGAGAGAGTTCACTGCGGACAAATGTAAAATAAACTTTTATTGCGTAGGCTTATTCTCCTGTTTTTAATGTTGTGTGTTATCACTGCTTGGCTTGATATGCAGTTACATGTATTAGATATATTCTAAATTACACAAATGAGATCTAGAAAAGTTTTGTGTTTGTTTGGTTTTCTAACCTCTTTCCCTTCTGCCTGGCATTTATGTTATGTGCCAGCCAGTTTTCACCTTTCAGCTGATCTCTAACAGTTTTATTGCTTCTCTGTGATTTCCCCTTTCCTTATGCTGTGGCTCTTGTCAAGTAATCTAAATATGCACAGTAGTCCAAACTGCATCACTTAGCTATGGAATGTGATTCTGTTGCTTTTAGTATCCCATTCCTTATGTATCCTTATTGCCTTGGAGTTATGTATGAGCCTGTTTGTTTTTTTTTTTTTTTTTTTAGTTCCCAGTAATACATTTCTCTTAAATGTATTTCTTCCCTAGAGAAAATGCCTGAATTTTGTATCTTTTAGAAGTTGCAAAAGTTGCTTGCAGACATGAAAATGCAAACTGAGGGCTATCAGAGGAATAAAAAGTCAGGAATAGCCTATTTCTCTTTGGAAAACAGTTTTATTTTTACAGGGAAATAGAGAAGGATGTGGATGGACAATATGGTGAGGCCATGAAGAGTATTTGGTTTGTTCTGTTCCCTGACTTTCTTTTGATCCTTGACTTCTGAAGATCTGTGAGATTTTTAAATATATGAAAAGTAGTGGAGCAGTTCAAATGGCATGCAGTTGCAGAGACTGCTGAACTTTACATTTTGCAGCTGCTAATGTGAGCAGCAGTTTGGCTGCTCTCTGTGTGATTCATCATATTCTTTCAAACTCCAAACAAATGAGTTGTTCAGAATAAAGCACTTGGTGTGACATTTGGCATGAGACAGTCTCCTTAATTTTTAGTTTTTTTTTAATGTATTGAAAACTTTATTTATTTATTTAGATTACTGTGGACATTCATGCCTGAATACAGGGCTATGATGTGTCCCTAATAAAAGTAACAAATCCCCCCCAAAGAAGGTACCGGAGAGCCACGTGATCAGCACATCTCTTGCTCTACTTTTTGTATTTTTTAATGTTCTTCATACATGGTTGTTTCTACTGGCAAACCCAGTAGGTGGCAGGAGCGGCTCGTTGGACACAGTTCAGGCAACACTTTTGGGTGCTGCTCAGGAAACTGGGACACTTTTTGTGCATTGAGCTTTTATTTAATCTTGTATCACTGCTAAGGAGAGGAGAGAGCAAAAACTCAGAGTAGCAGCAGCCTGGTTGGAAAAGGCAAGCAGGACAACTACAAAGTATGCAAGATATAAAGGGTAAAAAGTGAAAACTGACTTTTATTATTTTTGATTAAAGGTTAGTTTTGAAGTCTCCTCTTTCAAGATTGTCTTTTGCTGTGTAGCCAGATTGCAAGTTACTTGGAAGAAAAGGCACATCCTGGATGTACATAGGTGAAGCAAACCCTGAATCTTGGAAACTTCTGTGAAGAGAATTGCTTGTGTGCTGAGCCTTCAGTGAAATCAAAAGAGCAAGCAAATAATTTTATCTTTTTTGCTTCCCATGAATGAGAAAGTAGATAAGCATATAAACCTTTTTTTTTTTTTTTGCTTTGCAGAAGGGCTGTGTGGGAAAGGAGCATCTGCTGCTGCTTTTGGGGGAAGTGGGAAGTAGCTGAGTTTAGGTTCTGTGAATAGAAGTAGGAAATGGCAAAAATTAATTAAATGGGTTCAGCGCTTGCAGTAACAGCGTGAGAATTCCTGCTCCAGAATGAAGTATCTAAAGCAGCTGCATGAAAAACTTTCCCATCTCTTCATGCTCAGGCACACACTGCATGCAGATCTCTTACTGTTCAAGTTTTTAACTGCAGAGCAGAAGCTTGATCATTCATCATTCAAATTACTGTGTAGTTAAACTCCTGAAGTAAGATTATGAATACGTTTGGAGTTGCAAGTGGACTTTTCCTGTACTTTTCCAATACCAAAGTGCTAGCAATGTCTGTCATCTCAGTAGCTTTACTCTTGACAGTATCAAGATTGTGCTTGATCATTTTCTTCTTAACTGAGCCTGTTCTTAAGGCTAATGTTGGCATAGCTGTTTCCGCTAGGAATTGCACCTTGAAGTAATTTTTGAGAAATCTATGTAAACAATGAAGCAAGCATAGGCAGATGAAATTGAGATGATGTCTTCTCACATACTGTATTTTTTGTCTTTTTTTTTTCTTGCTCCCTTTAAATAGAGAAGGTTCATGCAGAAATCGAAGCAGTTCTAGGACGTGACAAAGTGCCCTCTCTTGCTCATAAGGCTCAAATGCCCTTCACAGAGGCAACCATTATGGAAGTGCAGAGGATGACTGCAGTCGTTCCCCTTTCTATTCCTCGAATGGCCTCAGAAACTGCTGGTAAGCATTTCTAGAGACTTGTTACTACAGCATTTCTTCTGGGGACAAAGATCTGATGGGACATCTAGTGATAATTTACAAAGACCTCATTTGTGTATTGGACACGTAAACCAAATATTTGGAATGCCCTTTATAGGCAGTGGGTGGCCTTGACATACTTCTCTACATAAGCAGCATGTCTGACCTGGTACCCAGAAGTTTTTTGTAATCTCGAGTGATTTTTTTTCATGGGGGTCAGCTTGTATTGACTAATGTGCTTAGTCATAGCTGGCAGCTGAGACTCCACCTTTGTACCTGAAATAGCAGAGTTGTTTTTGGCATTCTGACACAGAGGTCTGAAAACATCAGTTTAGAGTAATTGGTTTGCTAAAGGTTTATACCATTGACCTCCGCATGTACAGAAAACATTAAGAAATACCTTCTTCCAACTCATCAATGTTTTTCTTAAACATAGCTGATCATTGGCTGAAGTCAGTGTGAGATAGCAATACTTGCTTTTAAACCCATTATTGAATTGATCTGCTCTTTTAAATGTTTTGATTTGCAGGACAGTGAGGTGCAACAAGCTGAAATGAGACTAGTAATTTCAAAACTCTTGTGTGACAACAGTTCAAAATCCATCCTCTGACTGTGGTGGCTCTTGGTGACAGCACAGGAGCAGAAGGAAGGTGGATCGCAGCACTGGCATGCTGCAGAGTGCATTTCTGACAATGGCTGCATCCATCTCTCTGCAGAAGCTGTTGGTGTAACTTAATGTGTCTCCAGATGCTCAGGCCTGCATGATTCTGGCTCAAGCAGCATAGTAGAGATCACCTTTGCCTTAAGCTTCTGGTAGATTTGCAGCCCACAGCTAGGGATCGATACCATTTTTTGTGACATCCTTTAGTTGTCTTTTTACTGGTGTGTTTGCCATGTTTCCTTCTAGCAACTTGTCAGATCTCTGTCTCTGCTTTTGTTTAAAGTGCTCCAGGGATATACTATTCCTAAGGGTAGTGTGATTGTGCCCAACCTGTGGTCAGTGCACAGAGATCCTAACATTTGGGAGAAACCAGATGAATTTCGACCATCAAGATTTCTGGATGAAAATGGCCAGCTAATAAAGAAAGAGGCATTCATTCCTTTTGGAATGGGTAAGATAATCCATGTGGAGTCATTAGTTGGGTGTGTGGGTGGTGGTGTTTCAAGTATAGGGCCTTGAAGGTGGGAGAAGAAAAAGTTGCACTTAGGACCAATTATAGAAATAGATTTATTATCACAGTTGTTGGCTTGCAAGATGGTTTGGGTTCCTAAATAGCCAGTTGCCAGACAGAAATTATGAATTGTCCTTTGATATCACTTTAGCTGTGGGTGTAAATGCTGTTAATAGGAAGTAGTTCAGCTGAGTAAGGATTAGACTCAAATACAGGAGGCCAGAGCTTCAGAGTTCGTAGCTTAAGAGTAGTTTGAGCCTTTCTGTGTTTGGACTGTGGTAGCACAGGAATTACATGTGTGCTAAATAGGTCAACTGTATAAAGCCAGTAATGCATCTCTTCTAACTGTTCTTTAGGTAAACGTGTGTGCATGGGAGAGCAGTTGGCAAAAATGGAGCTGTTCTTGATTTTTGCAAGTCTAATGCAAAGTTTTACCTTTCTGTACCCTGAAAATGCTGCAAAACCATCCATGGAGGGAAGGTTTGGTCTAACTTTAGCTCCATGTCCATTCGACATAATAGCTTTGAAGAAATGATACGACATCAAAAAAGATTAAGCAAAGATATACTTTTAAAAGATGCACTTTTAAAATACAGCCTTTTTTTTTTTTTTTTTATTTCCAGCTTACTTTGTTACTTTCTTTCCAGAAAAAAGCCCCAACTGCATAGGCTTCCCTAGTCAGTGAGAATGATTCATTTAGACTTCTGGAAAGAGAAGATTTCCTTTGTCAGCTGTTGCATTCCACAAATGAACTGACAGCATAGCTTTTAATTTGCTATTAAAACTTGGTGGGCTTTACTACTATTACTGTGAGTTTGTCAAATGTCGATTATGGGAAAATGGTCCAAAACATTTGTTACTGCTCTGGCAAGTAGTAATTGTAAAAAATTGTGAAAGCAGCACATAAACATTTAATTTACCAAAGGAGTGAAGCACATCATGTAATATTAAAAAGTATTAATAAATGAGAGATTGTTAGCATTTGCTGTGTAAAGAAACATTGTGACTGAGCTTAAATAATTAGATATACTTTTTTGAAATTATTAAATTGCATTACTTTTAACCATGGAGGATTCTTTTTTGCAAGTAACTCATAGGTGTAGCAGATTGGATCAAATCAGTCTGGATTCCTGGATCCAAACATTCTTGACATTCTTTTAACCACTGTCAAACCAACTGCCAAGGAAACCTTATGTTAGGTGTTTCAGAACAGGGCATTCAGTCTTGCCTTTTATTTCAAACATGGAAAGGGATCTTTTGGGGGAATATGTAACAATTAACCTTTAAATAGTTTTCCTTAATTATTCTTAAATCTCTTTACACTCCTTTTCATCTATCAGAATTTCATATCATATTAACTAAGTTCTTATATATTCTTCTAAAGATCTTTTTTGCCTCACTGGAGATCTGTAGAATACTAGGAGCCCTCCTAATGTCAATTTTAGAAGACTGGAATGAGAATTTGACTGTAATTTAGAATTGTATATTCCATAGCAGAAACTCAAACTAAATTGTAAAAGAAGAGACAACTTTTCAGCTTTAAATTAATGTCTGGTTTTGTCACTTTTTACCTTGAAGTTTTAAAAGCCAGGTAGTGCCTAACAAAGACTGTAAGATAGTTATTTTGCATTTAAATTAAGGTTTTCTGTTACCTGTTTTGAATAACAGAGTGCCTTAATTTCTAAATTATGTGTTTGGTTGGTCAGGTATCCCACTGTTTGTGTGAGAACTTTCAATTCTTAAATAGTTAAACTTTGGGCTAAAAAGACTTGTGTTAGTTCTTTTTTTTTTTTTTTTTTTTTTGTATGAAATTTTTGAAAACTTAGCGCAATAAAAAGTTGAGTTTGGACCAGTGCTAGTGAACTTGCTCTAAAACCTGACAGTATTGGAGAATTAAGCACTTTCTTTAATTTTATTTTGTATTTTCCAATGAATAAATAGATTCTATAGAGTTGGGATTTTTGTCTGGAAATCCTAAAATTATGCTTAATTGAGAAGCTAAAATTAAGTGCTGATAATATTTATCTTTCTGTTGAAATGCCTCGATAAGCAACATAATGATGTTGGTGTGCAACTGATCACTTGTACAAAATACCTGTCCTTTTAATCATTGAGGACACATTTGAAAAGCACTTTAGTATTTTTTTACAGATTCCAAAGAAGATGCAATTCACATAATCCCCTAGTATGTGAAACTGTACATATTTGTCCTTGTTCTGCCTGCTGAGTTTAGTTTAAAATGTCACCTTTGAAAACTACCCTTTGAAAATTAGCCTTCTACAAATACTGCTTTGCGAATGTGTTTTTGGTGATGCCTGTAATCAAATGCTGCATCATGCGACAAGCTAAAATTACTGATAAGAAGTTTGAGCCATGTCGAGGTCTGCCAGAATACAGGATGCTGTTGGAAATGACAACAAAGACCTGCCTTTCATGCCTTCAGGTGCACTGAAATTTTTGGAGGATACCGTGAAAGTAGCTAAACAATAGCATAAAAGCAACAAAATTTTTGTGGTTTTCAAAGTGTGTTTCCATCTTCAGCAAACTGTACAATGGTAGCAGATTTGGTTTATGTTTGGTTTATGTTTGTATCCTCCCCCTCTCTTTTTTTAGCAGAGGAAGCATCTCAAATGCCTTTTTGAAAAATGTATGTTCATATAAGTGCGTGACTGTTTCTAAATGCTGAAAATATCTTTATTTCTCAAATTACTTCAGACTTTGCTTTAATGTATTTTTATTTTGAATAAAGTAATCCCCAAATAAGTGTTTCACAGTTTTGCATAGTCATTTCAATGAGTTCCACTAACTGACTAAGCTTGTGGTGTTTGGCATCTTACATCTTGCAAAAAAGGCTTTTGAGAAAAATATGTTTAAAATGCTTTGGATGAGGAGTGAAGGAGGTGGGGAAGCAAAGTGAAATTGGGAAAATAACGCTGCCAGGCATGCTATGATCAAATGATAGAGTATGCTTTAAAAATACTGTTACCCAGAATAAAAGAGGATAGAGATGAGGAAGATAAAAGAGCAAATGAGTTGTTAGCAGGAGGAGATGTGCAAGCTGTAGGAAAGAAAATCTTGGGCAGAAGTTGAGTGTAGGTTTTTTTTGCACTCCTGGCGTAGAGGGGAGCAGAGGGCAGAGAGGGAAGGGAGTGCCCAGAGGGGCCTGGGGTGGAGGGCAGAGAGCCCCCAGGGGGTCTCAGGAGATCTTTCCACATGGAAGGGGAGAGCTGAGCAGGAGACAACTGAAATCCTTGGGGTGAAAGGGTGGGTGTTAGCATTGGTGCTAACCAGGAGCTGGGCACTCAGGAACAACAGCACAACAGCTGTATGTGGAAATCTTGTGTCTTACGCCCCGCAGTTGGGTTGCAGGTTACTTGGCGTACTGCTTTTTTTTTTTTTTCTTTTTCTTTTTTTTTAGGGAAATTCATTGATTACCACTCAGCTGTCATTTCTATACACAAAGATCAGTAAGGTTGAGTCTCTTGGTAAAGCTGTTTCCACAGTCACTTCTTGCTGCCTAGTCCAGGGGAACTTTTTGCAGTAGGCTTTTGGTACAAAGTGCAGAGTTATGAGAATACAATACTTATTTGAATAAAACAAGCTGCTTAATGTTTACCCCGATGCTGACTCAAGTAGTAATTGCTGTGCTGTCAGCTGCTGCTGTTGCTGACTTGAATTGCAGGTCTTTCTGGTGATAAATGAATTAGATGGAAAATCCGAATCATATCAGACAGCATCTGATACGATTCAGCTGTTAGTGTTTATGACGGAAGAATTTTGTTGTTGTTGTTTTATTATATTTGTTTATAGTATAGCTTGTACTAGTCTGGAAATAAAGTCCCCTTCTAGTCAGGAAACATTGGTTGTAGAGAGAGAGCTTCTAATGATGTGAACAGGAAGAACATTGAGGTGCTGGAGAGCGTCCAGGGGCAGTGCAGAGGCTGGGGAGGGGTCCGGAGGGTCAGTCCTGTGGGGAGGGGCTGAGGGAGCTGGGAGTGTTTAGCCTGGGGAGGAGGCTCGGGGGAAACCTTATTGCTCTCCACAGCTCTGTGGAAGGAGGGTGTAGCCAGGTGGGGGTCGGCCTCTTCTCCCAGGGTAACCAGTGACAAGATGAGAGGACACAGTCTCAAGCTGTGTCAGGAGAGGTTTAGGTTGAACTCTTCACCGAAAGGATAACTTAGCATTGGAATGGGCCGCTCAGGGAGGTGGTGGCGTCACCGTCCCCGAAGGTGTTTAAGAAAAGACTGAATGTGCCACTCAGTGCCATGGTCTGGCTGACACAGTGGTGTTTGGTCATGGTTTGAACTCGATGGTCTCAGAGGTCTTTCCAACCTCGTTGATGCAGCGGCAGCAGGAGGGTGAGCTCTGAGGGCAGCGCGGTGCCCTCTGCGGCCAAGCGCGGGCATCAGCGCCAGCCGGGGCTTGCGGGAGCTCCGGCCGTGCTGACCTTGGCCTTGCTGCGGGACTCTTAAGGAACCACAAGGAGCGAAGGTGAAAGACCCAACACGCCTCTCCCCGCGGCGGGCAGCCGGGACCGGGCAGCCGGGACCTGCCACCTCCCCTCCGGGGCGGAGCGCGGCCCTCGCTCCGCCCGTCCCGGCCCGTCCCGTCCGGTCCCGGCCCCGCCGCTCGCTCCGTGCCTTCGCCATGGCCTTCGCCACTCGCCACTTCGTGCGCGCCGCCTCCTCCGACGCCGCCACGGCGGCCGCCAAGAAGCTGCTCATCAAGCATGTCACGGTCATCGGCGGCGGCCTCATGGGCGCCGGCATCGCCCAGGTGAGCGCGGTGCGGCGGCCCGGCCGCGGGGCGGGGGAGCGGAGGCGCCATGGCGGCCGCGGGGCCCGGTGAGTGCTCGGGGCCGCGGGGCGAGCCCTGCGGCCAGCGCGGGCCCTTCCCGGGCTGCTGCTCCGGCCTCCCCGGCGCGTCCTGCGCTCTGCTCGGGCTCTTCGCTCGGAGCTGAGCCCGGCCCCGGTGCAGCGGTCCGCGCTGGGAGGGAAAGGGCGAGCGCAAGGGAGGGCGCGCGGTCCGCCGGCGGACCAGCATTAATGAAACCTACAACAAAACAAACTAACCCTCCCAGCGCGACCAGCATTAATGAAACCTACAACAAAACAAACTAACCCTCCCAGCGCGACCAGCATTAATGAAACCTACAACAAAACTAACCCTCCCAGCGCGACCAGCATTAATGAAACCTACAACAAAACTAACCCTCCCAGCGCTTCTCGGGAGGTGTTCGTGTTCCAGCTCCTCAGCGCTGTGCCTTTGCAGGCGCTGTGTGTGGGAAGCATGGCCCTGCGCTGCGCTGCCGGAGTGCTGCGGGTTGGGGTCTGAGTGCTGCCCGGGGGGCTGCAAAACATTGCTGCTCCGCTGCTCTCCGCTTGCTCAGCTTGCACACTTGTCCTCCTCTTGCTAATCCACACATCTTCAGGTCACACGGGTCGGCGAGAAGAACCAAGGCTGATGGTTTGAATTGTTTAACGTGGTTCTTAAGACAATGCGTGGACTAATTGTAAACAGTGTGTGATAATAATATGTGGAAAGTGTTGGTCCTAGAAAGAAACTTCTTCCAGCTTGCCAAGGGAGCAGATCAAGTGACATTTTAGACGTTTTACCTATAGAATGCAGCAGCTAAAATTAGCATTTAGCTGTCAGTCATCTGCAGAATTATGAAGTGATTAATATTTAAATAGGACTTGCTTTCCCAGAGTTCAATCTCAGGCCTTTGGCTTTCAAGCTCACCTTTAACTTGATAGCTTTGGGACACAAAACCAAACAGTCCTGTCAGTGAATTAAAATTCAGGTACTTAGTTAATTCAGAGAAAGAACCTGTTGCTCAGGATACGAGGGTAGTTCAAAGACTTGACAAAGAGTAAGGGGAGGAGGCAAACATCCCCAAATGGAATCTGACCGTGAGGCCTGCTGGAGCTCATGAATAGCAGTTCTCCATTTTATTGAATTGATAGATTTGCTTCTCAGAACTGAAGATTTCCTACATTCCTGGCAAATCTCTAGCAGGAGGAATACAGAGGCTGGGTTTTTTTTTTTGTTTGGGTTTTTTTTTTGTTTTGTTTTTTTGTTTTTTTTTCTAAAGAAATAGCTAATTGTTCATTCACTTGTCTGATAAAAACACTTATCTGTATCTTGATACTAGAACCTGAAGCTTCCACTGAAGGAACTATCAAAGAAAAACTTTGAAGAAAGTTTTTCACATGTTTGAAGAAGATGCACACTGTGCAAAACTTATAACTTTCCAGGGAAAGTGAGATGATCTTCATGTTCTGTTACACTGCATGTTTTCAGAGAGCAGCTTGTCAAGAGAAACATGTCTGGTATTTGACGAGTAACAAGGGTTTCAGGCTTCTACCACTGTTAAGGACCCAGGATTGTTTTGCTGGTCATCTGCCTCCCATTTATCAATCCAAAATTAGCTCAGTGCAGTGGTGATTATAACACTGGGTGGTGTCTCCACTGTACCCTGTTAATAAGACTTCTTTTTCATCCTTTTCAAACACTTAAGAAATTGTGTCTCCTCTCATCTTGCTTTTTCATACTGTCAGGTGAAGCTAACCTCTGCTAAAATGTATGGTTGAAAGCCATAATTTTTGATTGTGCTCTGTGAAAAGCACTTCTCTATGAGAAAAGCATTAATTGACTCCCCAGCACTCACATTTCTTATTTAGCATTCTTAAGATCATTCTTAAGAGTCTAGGCAAGTGTGTGTTTGAATTGCAAGGACATGGTATGATCTTGTCTCATTTTCTTCCTCCCTGTCCATGTAAATATGGTGGGAAAAGGGAGTTTTCCCTTTTGTACTAGGAATTTTTCTAGGATTTTTTACTGGCTGGTCAGTAACGGTGTTGTAAATAGATCCTCAGTGAAGCATCTCTTATGAATAGGCTTGGTATTGATTTTTGATCTGAAGATTGAAGGGTCTTGCTTCGCTGTTATGAATGATCAGCAACAAATGGAGTGTTAGGAGTAGAAATACAGGTGTGTTATAAGTGGCTTTTATGATTCAGGTTTTTTAATGGAATTGCCATAGTGAAAATAAAAAAAAAATAGGCTGGATAAAGAAATGTCCATCTGCAGACTGGCCCCATGTTAAAGCTTTACTGCTGCTGTCCAGAGGCAATGTGGAATTTTTTTATTTGCTGGATTAGTGAGGCAAATTGGATGAGAATGTCACCATGCATTTCTTCTTGAGACATCTGCATTTTTCATTTCAGCTAACTTTGTTGGAGTAGGTCTTGTGGGCACATGAGTCTTTAGCCACCAGGTGTAAGGTTAAATGCAAGGTAAAAGATTGCAGAAGGGAAGCTCTGAAGTTGAGTGACTTTAAAAACCATCAGTGTAACCATGTTTTAACATCAGTTTTACACAGTTAAATACAACTCTGTTAGTTCAAGAATTCTCAAAGTGGAGATAGGCTGTGGCTAACCAGCAAGAGAGTCATAAATAAATGAATAGTGAAGTAACAGATAATGAACAGCTGATTTTTAATATGCTGATGCAGGGTGAGAAAATGACAGCCATGGCCAAAAAATTTGGATGCCTTCAGACACAAGATTCTGCAGACAGTGTGAGGGAAAGAGGGATTTCTTTTTTCCTTTTCCATCAAGTTGTTTGAGATCTTTTTCCTTTGGCTCCACCCCAACTGTATACAGGTTTTTACAATTTTTCTAGTAAAGTGCATTTAATTCAATGTTCTTTAGCTCTCTTTTGCCTAATTGTTGCCTGGCATATTGTCTGTCAACACAAATTAATAGGGTTGGTTGTTTTATGACATTGATTGATTGAGTATTTTTTTTTAACTTTCAGGTTGCAGCAGCCAGTGGTCACACTGTGGTATTAGTAGACCAGTCAGAAGAAATCCTTAAGAAGTCTACAAAAGGAATTGAAGAGAGTTTGAAGAGAGTGACAAAGAAGAAGTTTGCAGATAAACCTGAGGTTGGCATATTTTTTATTCCTCTAGGAAAACTTTTGAGAATAAAAACTGCCATGTTGAAGTTCTGATATTGCAATTATGCATTATAAGCATGTTGTACTTGCTTAAGAAGAAACTTTTCCCAGTGTGTTAAGGAACTTGGATTTTTGGGGTTTTTTTCATTTAGGGAGGTTGAAAGATGTCTTACTTCATTTTCTTTCTTTAGTAAACTTCAGCCTTGAGATAAAGATTTAAACCAACTTGGTGGTCTTTTAGAACAGATGCTAAGTGTGAAATGGAGTCAAATTATTCATCCTAACTTAATAGCAAGCAATCTTTGAGTGTTTACTTGAGAATGCACCCATTTTGTTCAAAAGCAAATAGGTACAAAATTGTCTTAATACCTGAGTAAGGAGACTTTTTTTTTCCCCCTCCTAAGACTTGTGCACAGGATTACTGCAAGGGGAATGAGAGTGCAAGTGACACGTGTTGGAAGTATAACTTTGCATTTGCATTGCTGAATAAGACTTGCATAGGGCAAGACACTGTGGAGCTGTTGATGCCTCTAATTTTGTATCCTAAGGGTTACATGTTGCTATGCTTGTTTTTCTAAATTCCACAGCAGATTCATTTCTTCTTTTGATACATATTAACATATACAATGTATACTGTATACATATAACATATACAATGATATTGGTGACTGCCAGAGAAATGATGCAGCAGACAAAGGAAATGAAAAGGGCTTGTTTGCAGGGGTACAGAGTGCCAGGATAAGTAGAGCCTGCATACATAATTATGGGGAGTCTTTTAATAAAAAAGAATACTGCCCACATAATACTTGCACTTTTTGTGTGACATTATATTCTACCACGTAGGGGTTTTTTTTGTTTGTGCTATGTCTCTGTTCACCCTTGGCTGAAAGTATTGCATTTCTATTTGATTTCTGCAATCACAAACTATGTCAACAGATTTATTAGTGAGAAAACAATTTTCCCCACTTTTGCATTGAAACTATAGCTACTCATTGACCAACCAGGTGATCACTCAGGCTCTTGTGCTGAAGGTTAGACTGCAGCAAGTGGTATTCCTAAAAGAATGAGTTTAAAGGTCTCTCCTATGTGCTTCAAAACAGATTGGATTGGCTAGGAAAATTTTGTCAGTGGAAAGTATTGTGTTTGTACTTACTTAAAACTTTCTCGTGAATTTGGAAATGTAGCAGGCTGCCTGCATTTTTGGGGGCTCAAAACCACTTCAGAGCACATAAGGGGATTTTCATGTAAAAGTAAATTAAATCACTGTAAATAGACATTACACCTTCTTGAAAATGTTTCAGGCTGGTGCTCAGTTTATTGAGAAGACCTTGAAGAACCTCACAACAAGCACAGATGCAGCATCAGTGGTCCATAGCACGGATTTGGTGATAGAAGCCATTGTGGAGAACCTGGATGTTAAAAATGAACTCTTCAAGAGGCTGGATAAGTTTGCTCCAGAGTATGTGTATTTTTCCTGTTACATTTTGAAACTTAGACTATTTTATTTTCTGGTTTTATATTTACAATTAGTTCTCTATTTTCTTATCTGCTTTATTTAAAAATGAGTTTTTCTCTCTTAGACGAGCTCCAGACTATCATGTTTGTATGGAATTGTTGTTGTGCCAGCTGCATATGTTACAAACATTCTCAGGTGCATTGCATTGCTTCATTTGTTGTTCCAGATGTATTTAGTCATAAAATTACCCATCTACTCATCCAGTTCAAATCTAAATCCAACTGCAAATGCAGAACAGTGGATTGAGCTTGTTCCAGTACACATGGGTTGTGGTTGACGTTGTGTTCCCATACTTAAACAGGGAATTGGTATGGTAAAGTATTTATTTTCAGTACACCTGATATAAACAAGTTTTAAGAGGTCTCAGCTCAGTAGTGTCTTAAGTGAACTAAGTTTACTTTGTATTGCAAGAGTTTGGAAACAGCTTGTTGCTGGTTATTGTGTGTGGTGTAAAAGTGTAGATAGTATTTTAGTATGCTCTCATTGGGTTACTTACAGTCCCTGGAAATGTCTTTGAACTGTATTTGATAACTGTTGGAAGCTGCTGTTAAATTGTATCCAAACCCAAAAATGCTGTTATAAGGTGAGCACACAGTCTCAGAAATTTGAGCCTTGTAATTGATGAGTCAGGATCACAAGACCTTGACTGCTTGCAGTGCAGGTAAATCAGGGGGTATTGGCTAAGAGGTAATCTGGCCTGTCAACTGGCAAGCTGTGCCTTGAATATAATATCCAGCGGGAAAAGATGTTATCAATAGTTGATTTCAGCCTGAGGAGATTCTCAGGCTTTCTCATTAATTGAAATTACCTGGTACTTTTGAAAACAATAAATGATCACCAGAAGCCAGGTACTGAGCACAGGGTAACTTGCTATTACCCTGACACACAGAAGTAAGTAGCTGCCTTCCACATTTATGACAGTACTTTGTTATGGTTGGATTGTGCCTATTTTGTGCAAACAGACATTGGTTGCCTGAGTATTTAATGAGCAAATTAGAGTGTATTAAATGGCAAACTGTCTAAAACCAGTCAGCAAGGAAATGGGGGCATAGGGACTTGGAGCCTCATTTAAAAATGTGGGTGTTTGGAACACCTGATGCTATTTTTCATATGACTGAGCTGTTTGTCAGCATAGCTGCTGCAAAACATCAAATTTTAAATTACCGTGTTAAAAGAAACTGGGAGTTGTTCAAATATGCTCCTGCCCATTGCAAAAGTGGCTATGCATTACAGTTGTTCTGACAAGATGATGAATTCTGCCTGTGAAACATAAGCTGTGTGAAACCCTGCAATTTTCTTCTTTCATGCTGTATTTCATGTCTCATGTGTTTCCTCAGCTGCAACATCTACTTTTTCATCTTCCTTTTTTGCATTATGAAGACATCTCCAAGGAAAATAGATAAATCTGGGGACAGCACAAAACCAAACTATTGCATTGAAAAAACAAAGAACAGTTAACTTAATTCCTCTTCCTTTTTCTTATGAAAGAACTATAATTCCTCTGAAAGTGGACCTATAGCTGTAGGGGAGTGGGAGAGCTGTTCTTTTGTTGAGAGAAGTTGTGATAGGGAGTGAATTTAAGTGTTCAAAACAAATGTAATAAGCCAGGAGTGTTTGGCCACTCCAGAGCACCTTGGAAGCTCAGGGTATTTCTCATCTGGGTAACTGTCCAGGTTAAATGGTGGATGCTGTTTCTTGGATGCTGCCAGTCTGAGAACATACTGGTTCGTGTTCTTGGAGCTTTGCAAAATTCCTTGTGTATGTTCTATTCCTCTCAGTGTTATACTCACCATATTTGGTATTTATTTGACCATATTTGGTTTTACATTTGACCATTTGGTTTTACATGTGGTTTCATCATCTTTGGAGCAGAGTAAAGCATTGCTACCTGCTATTCAGGTTTGTTTTCCTTTTCTTGAATTGAGTCGGTTTTGCATTTCCATTTTGAAAAAGATCAGGCAAGGGTGTTTGTAGACACTGCGGCATTTTTTCAAATGCGGTTGTAGCGAATATGACAAAAGAACTTTTGGGTATCCACTTTAAGACTTTCTGTACTTGCTTTCTGTTTTTTTCTGGGATGTGGGAATGCTCATCGATATTTCTTAGTGTAGGGTTTACCTTTAGATGTGGAAACTTGGACCTGGCCAGTGTTTTTCAGCTATTCACTCTGTTAGAATGAACGTGTTATAAAACAATTATAAAGCACAAAGTAATGTTGTTCAGTGTTTGCTAAGGCATTTGGACCGTAGGAGTGGGATTTATTGGAATGGTCTGTTTCTCTTGTGTTGGGCTCCGTTTTTGACGTCTTCCCCTGAGCCACTAGATGGCACCAAGAGAAAGCACTGGGGCTGGGAAAACCATCATTGTGGCTTCACTAGAACTGACTTTCCAAAGCCTTCCAACTTTGCAGTCACCTGAAGTGTGGATTGTGTAATTCTAAGTCACAGAGGCATGAAAATTCTATTTTGAAATCAATTGGTTGGTCAGAGAAGAAAGTGTAACTAAACTGCGCTTGTTCACAGTGCAAATTCGATGCTTATTTTTTTCCCCCCAGGGCTTTATGTTGTGTGAGGCTACAAGTATTCACCCATAAAAATAGTACTGAAGTAAAATCTCTTGCTGAAGTGAACTCAGATATAAACCGAGCAATGATTATATTTCACAAATCAATGTGCTTAATTTTTATATGAATATTTTAATTTTTAAGTACAGTGGCAAATTTTTGGTGAGGATAAGTGACTTTTGGATGCACTGACCTTGCAAGATCAAAACCATGAAATGCAGAATGCTTCTTTTAGTACCTCACCTCAGAACGGTATAAGGCCACTTTATGGTGGGCAGTTAACAAAAGAATATTTGAGTAAACAGAAGTTTTCAGGATTTTTTATTTTCTTCACTGTAACAAAAAAGAAAACATAATAAACACTTTTTTTTAAAAAGTATGGCTTTTTCCTGAAATGTTTTGTTTTAATGCCGCTACAAGTTGTCCCTGTGACTTGGACATAACTTTTCTGAAAGCTCTGTTGTAAAGCTCATTACATCTTAGTACAATGTAAGCAAAATATCAATGTAGATAAACATTTGTTGAGTCCAGTAGCATAACTTTTTGAAGGGGTAGTAGGATGCAGCCCAGAATGGAAGGCAGGTTTTAATCTCTAATTTAGTTTCTGATTTTTGTGATTGGAAGAAAAGCTGCTTCTGTAAGTTTTTGCTGTGATGTCACTATAGCAGGGCTGTTGAGGTTTTGAGATATTTCTTGGAAGAAAGACCCAAACAAAGAAAAACCCAAACCATTAGAAATTGCAGTTAGTAAATGTGGTTTATGTCTGGAAGAAGATACGTCTTGAAATTTTTTGGCATTTTGTGTGTCCTTTGCAGTGCCCTATGCATGGCAAGTCTTTCTTTTCTCTGTTTTTTTTCCCTCTCAAATCTTTGCTCTGGTGGTAGGTGTGCTCATCATGTCTATCATTGATCATTATAAAGCAAAGTAGATTCTGAATTTCCCATAAGACTCCAAAGGGCATTTTTGATATGGCATGTGATTGGGTTTCAATAACCATGTAAATGTTTAATGACAAAAATACCCTTAGGTTTACAGGATTGCTGAAGGAATTACGTGGAATGGATTTGGGGAGTTAAATAAAAATTTTTACTTGCACAGTCTTTTTTTCTGGCACCTAGTAAAAGTATTCAATATACTTCCTTGGAAATCAGAAACTCATGTGGTCCTTGCAGTGGTTATTTAATCATTGATGTGCTTAGACCTCAGCAAAAGGACTATGATAAACTGCAGGGATATTCCTGAGAATTCTTGGTTGGTTAGCCAATGGATGTCTATTTATATTTAGTGCATCAGTCTCCTACTGTCATTCATGCAGTCTGTGTGTTTCTTATTTCCAGGCATACGATATTTGCAAGCAACACTTCATCCTTGCCAGTCACAAAGATGGCAAATGCAACCACCAGGCAGGACCGATTTGGTGGTCTCCATTTCTTCAACCCTGTGCCTATGATGAAGCTTGTGGAGGTGAGTGTCTCATGACCACATCTTACAGGGGCTGTTACAGCCCCGTTCCATCATGGTAACAGCTGCAGCCCAGCAGTGCAATTGTCAGCAGTGGGATTTCAGTTAGATGGCAGAGCAGATCTCAGTCTGCAGCTCCTCTGATAAGGAATTAGCTACCTCTAGTGATAAGAGGGTGGTGCTGTCTCTGTTGAGGGGCAGCTTTATGAAACAGAGGTAACTCCTTCAGCCTCAAGGCTCCAGGGGAAACCTTATCACTCCCTAAAATTACCTGAGAGAAGGTTGTAGTGAGGTGGGGTTGATGTTATATCAGGAGCTATGTCTATTCAAATGGTTCTCTAGAGTGATGTCTTTGTATTTCCCGAAACAACAGAGACTATGCAGCTTTTAAAGTTGTTTTGCTGCACTCTAATCTGTTAAGTGTGCTTTCAAAGAATGGTCTTTTTTACCATCCAGCCATAGTGGCTGAGTGGGAAAGTGTCCTAAAGAAACACGTAATTGCAAAATGCTGTATCTGTCTTTAAAATGATGTTCTGTGTCTGTTACATATATATGCATTGAAGTTTTTTTGCAAAACGTTTTGTGAATTTCTGGAAGAGTGTTCTGGATTACATTGCTGTAATGGGGAAATGAGAGAGATTCTGCTCATAGATATGCTTATGCTCTCTCTACCTTCCCTCTACCCAGGTCATCAAGACTCCAATGACCAGCCAAAAGACTTTTGAATCACTTGTGGATTTCAGTAAAGCAGTAGGAAAGAGTCCTGTCAGTTGTAAGGTAAGTTTCGACTTTTTGGTGTTCAGAGGGTCTGTTATTGTAGACTGTTAATTTTAAGGTGGTAGGCTTTAGTAGATGTAAGAGCACTTAAAAAATTTACAGGCTGCTTCTTGTCCAGTTTGTCTTCATCATTAAAAGCAGTTTTTACAAAACACCCACATTTACAACAAATTCTTCGAAGTTCAGTGACTACATCTAGACCTCTAGAGCAGCAAAACTCACAAGTATCAGGGTTTACAGTTTTGGAATCTTTTTTTTTCAAGTCCTGCAAAAGCCTAGACTGGAGAGCTTAAGCAGGAGCTCATCTTTAGCCATGCCAGAGTCAAGGCTGCTGCCTCTTGTATTGTGAGGCAGTTGGATGAATCTTCCACGGTGTGTGCTCATTGCAAGTTTTGCTTCAGACTGCAGTAACTAGACACATATTAATCTTCATTTCTTCTCAGCTTTGGGGTTTTTTTCTCTAGAGGAACACCCTACTTCCAAAGCACACTTTTTCTGAATCCGTTAAGTTGTGGTCTGGATAGCTTTATGCAAGCTACTGCCTTAAGTTTCACAGCTCCCAGGAGACATTTGCTCACAAAAAGAAGGGCCTGCAATCTGGTAGTTTACCAGTAATTCAGCATCTGGATGCTGGACTCTAATTCTGGCTCTATTCTCTAAACTCTGGCTAAATTGTCCTGTGGCCTTGGTTGACTGTTTTCCTATTTCTGTCAGTTTTGTAGCATGCAATGTGTAGAATATAGGATGAATTGTTATAAATTAGCTTAGATAGAGAATAATGCAGTCTCCATGTCTGAACCTTCTTCTACTTTTAAAAATTTTTGCTTATCAAGGAAACATTGCTTGGAATTCTCTGGATTAAATATGGATAAAATGGAAAGAATAATAAACATCTGAACTAGTAGTAGTATACAAAACAATACTATATTTGCAAAGCTTTTTCTCTTGTATTACTGATTCTGATTAACACTTATGTAAAAGAAGTTCTGTGTTCATTTGTTACCTTCTGACAGCATGTTTGTTATCTTTTCATTGTTAGTGCTGATGTTTGTTATTGCAATGACCCTAACTTTCAAAAGTATGGGTCACCAGTCAGCAGTGGGGAAGAAGTAGACTATTTAGTCAGGAGTGTTTCTGGTGATGGACACACACACACACACACACACACAAGAACTGTTAGGGAAGAACTGCTTTTCTCCTATCCATCAAGAAATTGTATCATCAGAATCTTGATAAAGGACTGGCTACATTAAATTGTTTTAAGATTAACTGAGTTGGGCTTGTAGTAGTCTTATTGTTCCCAGTCATGATGCTTGTTTATGTGCCATTCCTTCTTTGAATTTCACAGTGTTTTATGCTTTAATACTGAACAGATAAATGTTATAAAAAATACAGTTCAGAGAGTATCTTAAGTAATGATAAAATACGTGTCTTCACTCACTTGTTTTATTTGTCCATATAGTGTTTGAATGTAGTTCTGTTAAAGTGTGTTTACTTATAATCCCTTTTTTATTTTTTGTAGGATACTCCAGGGTTTATTGTAAACCGTCTCTTGGTGCCATATATGATGGAAGCTGTTCGACTTTTTGAGAGAGGTATTTGGTGGGATATTGACTTCAGGGGATGTTGACATGTAACACTGCTAAATGTTCCATTGCTTCAGAAAAGCCTTGGAATTCCCTCAAGGTTTTCAGACATTAAAGGCTGGAAGTGAATAGAGAATGTTAAATATAAGCCAACATGTGTAGCTGGAAAGGCCTTGCCTTCACTTTGAAATGTCAGGTTATGCAGAGTTGGAAGGGACTAGTTACTTGTGTGTGAAGTTCCTGGTGCTGGAAAATGCTTCTGGCTTGGAGGTGACAAGGTGAGTGTAGCGCCATTGTAAAAAATATCTTCTGCCAGCTATTCAGGAACTTCCCTCTCTCTGTCCTAGGAGGTGTTGATAAAAGTGGTTGAAAATCTCATAATTGGACCATTAGTAAAATTTTCCTGAGTTCACTTGTAGGGCTTGTGATATAAACCACCAGTTTTGAGGCAAGTGATGTAATAGTGTCACACTATGGTGTGTATGCTGGTCTCTTTTACATTAATACATACGTAGAAATAATGATGAATCCCCAAAGAACCATTGAATTTTTTGAAGCATTGATGCTTGTTTTGAAAAGAAGCCAATAATGAATGTAGTGGATAAAGATGAAATTACAGACTATAATTGCTTTTGTTTCAACTGCTCTGCTCATAGCTGTGTGCTACTAAGAATGTCATTTGAAACATTTTGTTTTTGAAATCACTGCTTTTTTACAGATGAAAGCACTCCATTTTCAGGATTCCACCAAATATGCTTTAAATATTAAAAATCTCTTTTAAAGCACATGGAAGGGATGGTTTGATCTCCTGAAAAAAAAATAAAACAACACCACTTGTTTATCCATCAACAGATGTACCTAATTACATCTCAAAGGGAGAAAAGAGCAAATTTAGTGACTTGAAAGGCAAAGACATGGTTGCGAAGGGACATTATTCTTTCAGAAAAAGTCACAGTTTTAAATAAAGTGTATGGGTGTTTCATTGTGTTTAAAAGAGGTGCCTTTGTTAAGTGACACGTATCATTGTGCATATTCCAAGAGACAACAAAACTTTTATTTAAATGCAGAAGGTAAGAGTCACTGAGTTTGTATGTTAAAATTGACTGCTTTCTGGCTTAGCAAAACAATATTTTGATTTTATTCTTTTTGTATTTTGTCCCACAGTATGATATTTCCAAACTTGCTAAAGTTCATTTGTGAATTTTTAACTCTAAAGAAATCTATTAAAAAAGCTGGTTAGGTCTTGAGAAGGCTGATGGCTGTCTGTTAATTCGTATGTTCAGTGAATCAGGTTAAATTTTCATCATATCCTTTGTGTGTAGTCCCAGAGTAAATTCTTGAGCCAGATTGTCATCTACATTAGAATGAAATTATGTTTCTTTCCTGGTAACCTCAGGCACTGGAAGGCCATTTTATTGGGTCAGTCCTTGAGTTTTTATTTATACAAAATCTCATTCTGTTGAATGTGCACTTTTGCATAGGCGAAATACCTTTAGTAAATTAACAGTGATTTAAACAGGGGGCATATTGTAAATATTAATGTACAGTGATACTTCTCTGTTCTTAGTGGAAAAACTAAAAAGCAGTCAGTTAAGTTCCTATGGAAGTCTGCTTTGTAGTAGGAGAGACTAGAATGAGCTAGGGATGTAGCCATTGTTTGCCCTTTTACTTTTTTTATGGTATTGTAGTGAAACTGTTGGGTGGGCAAGTCCCAAGTTAGACAAAGTGGGACAAATCTGTTGATAGAACAGGTACATACACCTGCGTCAACTACAGATGAACTGAGGATTTAGGTGTGTTTGGATTTGGAGAACGGAAATTATGTTAGAATTAAGTAAGGCTTCTCTCCCCAGTTTCTCAGAAGTAGAATGTGGCTTAGAAAAAACACTATCAGCTTTAAAGAGTAAAGGGAGGTATATTTAAATTATTACTTCATGCAGAACTGTCACTGAAGTTGTTACCTTTACAAGAGATTTTGTAAATTTATTTCTAAGATTCTCTGATTTTAGGCATATAATTTGCACAGGCTATGTCTGCCAAGCTTGTGGACACCCTGAATGCCTGTATGCATTTAGCACAGAGGTTACTTAACAAGTATATCTGGGGTTTGTATAACTTCATCCTTTTTATAGGATCTTTAGAGAAAGTGCACTGTCTTTATCAAAATATGAATTAGAAGTCTGCAGTAGAGGTGTATCTGCTTTGATGACAGTCTAAAATACGTATTCCCAGTTAAGGAATGAGGAAAGTTAACAATGTGGCAATGCAGGATATGTATTTTTATAGGGACAGACTGAAGTAGAAGTAACAAATTTCTGATAATTTTGATTATTTCTTTTTAAATAATCTTGGAATTCGTGGATTCAACTGCACCTGCACAGGCTTTTCAGGTTTCTCCTATTTGCCATCTCTGATCCCAACAGATATCCTCTGGTGACAGGTGCCGTAGCTAAGCATGTTACTCAGCTGCCCTTGCTCCCCTCTCCGTAGGCATAGCCTGCCTTATCCATCAGCTGGATAGCACTTATGTTGTGGCAGTTGTAGAGTAAGGATAGCTCTGTCCTGTGCAGCATTCAAAAAGCTGCTGCTGTTCTCCTGAAGCCGAAGTTGAGTTGTTTCCTTACTTACCCTGTTCCACTGCCTCTAAAAGAAGCTCTCGTTTCTTCACAGTGACCATTTCTTTCTTTAGTTTTCTGATAGGTTTGGCACAGTAGCAGCACAGCACAGCTCCATCAATAGCACAGTGCTTTGTATTGAAATGCAAGACGAAGCCAGGAAAATGGAAAGCAGGCCTGCAGGCTTTTGTTTTGTTTTGGTTTTGGTTGTTTTTTTCTTTTTTTTTTTTTTTTTTTGGGAGAGATTCAGCTTTAAGCTCCAGCATGTGTATGCTGACTCCAGTTTTTGTGGCTGTGAAACATGCAGAGATTTCTGTGAAGAGCTGCACCAGGGTGAAATAACACCCTGTTAATTATTTATAAATGGTGCCAAGGAGATGCGGAATCTTCTCTGTTCATCAAACTGTCAATCTTTTCTCTAGGAGATGCATCAAAGGAAGATATTGATGTTGCTATGAAGCTTGGGGCTGGCTATCCCATGGGTCCATTTGAACTGCTGGACTATGTTGGGTTGGATACCAGTAAATACATTATAGATGGTACTGCATGCTTATTTTTTTCTCCTTTCCTCCTTTTTAGCTAAATTGTAGATGTTCTAATGCAAATGTGACTCTTAATTATTTAAACTGCATGTTTATGGTATAGCCTTTGAACTGCTGAAGAGAAAGCAGTAGAATTTAGCTCAGAATGCGGGAGAAAGGAGTAGAATTCAGCTCAGAATGCTGTGTGAGTACAGCATTTGTACTTCATGCCTGTACCCTTTGTACATTGGGACAGAACAGTGGTGGCTTTGCTGACTTCCTCAAGTGCTATTGGAAAATAATAATAATATTAGCATTAATGGTGCTTCAGATAACTAAAAAGAATCGGTGGGAAGAGTGACATGTACTGGAGGTGAAAAATTCTGGTGAAAAGCAACAAATGTTGAGACTCCCCATCCTTTTCCACCATATTTTCATTCTTAATAGGAAACCCAGTAAATGCCTCAAAAGATGTAAGTGAACCATCTCTCTTGTCACTTCAGTTAATGAGTGGGTGAATGTCAATACAGTAACAAAAACATACATAATTGTGACATCTTGTTGCTGGTTGTTGTGTTCTTTTGAATGAGCAGCTTAAATATTCTCTGAGGCAGAATGTCACTTTGAAGATGGCATTTTCAGTGGAATCTCTTTTGCTTTTAGTCAGTACTGTGGAGTAGTGTTATATTGTTCTAAGTGACCATGTGTTTCGCAGGTAAAAATTCAACTTGGAATTTCTTTCTACTTGAATTTCTTTTCAGCAGAGCCTTTATTTTATTTTGTTGTACTTAACTATGTTTCAAAAGTTCTTCTTAATTCTTTTTAAAAATCCTCAGTGATGGTGATTATAAGGTGTTTGGAGCCTTATAACTGAGCCTAAAGACTAATTGTTAGATTTGTGCATAATCATCAGTACTGATCTGTGCTTTATGAAGCTGTACTGAAGTGTCTCAGAGAGCCTAGAATAAGTTCCAGTCCTCCTTCAGTTTTCTGACTTCTGAATATTTTTCTGAGGAAAGGCAGATCTCTATTATCTTTGCATTTAAACAGAATTGTTACTAATTCATCCACTTCCCTTCCTTTCCAGGATGGCATTCATTAGAGCCCAACAATCCTCTTTTTGCACCCAGCCCACTCCTGAATAAACTGGTAGAAGAAAAGAAGCTGGGTAAAAAGACTGGGGAAGGATTTTACAAGTACAAATGAACTCCAGACCTCAAGAGGTGTTAAACTATCTGTATATGCTATTCAGCATTGCCATAATACAGGTGTTTAAACCTTCTCAAGGATGGCACAAGCTGCCTTTAGAACATAACTCACTTGTGAATTGAGTGATTGCACTAGTTAACTATGGTCAAAGCTTGATTGGGTAGATTATTTTTGTCTTGTAATTCTGAAAAGCTTTCTGTGTACAGTGCCTTCATGAAATGTTAATTTTTTTCAGGTGCAGTACAGAATGACAAGTGAATTTATGTATTTGAAACATTACTATATTGATGGGGAAAATCCTAAAAATAACCTCACTTTCTTAAAAATAAATTTTTCAACAGTTCTGTATTGAGTGTGAGGGCTTGCAGTTGGTATCTTTGATGGAGCCCACAGGGTGGCAGTCTCTTCCCATGCTAGCAAATGCAGCCTGGAAAGGCAGTGAGTTGTTTTGTTAGGATTTTTCTTAAGTGCACCACTAATCTGTAGGTGTAAATTACAGTGCCTTGAACAATAATGTTTTGAAGGACATATTTAAAAATAAATAAAGAATCCCACAATGGCAGGCTGTTCCTTGAACAGAAGGTTCCCAATAAAGCATTTAAAAGCAGAGCTCATGATTTGTGTTGGGGTTTTCTGGTATTTTGAATTGGTGGTTGAGGGCTACTTTTGCTAGGTGCTGTAGAAACATAATGAAGATTTCTAGGTGGTTTCTGTTCTCAGGGGCATAAGCTAGGAAGCTGGTGAAAGCTTCTGAATGTTTTCTACAGTCCTGTAAATTGGCTCTATTTAAAGTGTCATTTTTACACAATACAATGCTACTGTGGTTGAGTACTTTCAGGATTGCAATTGGAAATTGGTGCTGTGTAAACAAATAGGTGTGTCCGGCTGCGTCAGGTACCTTCTGTTTTGCAACTTCATTTCCTTGGGGCTTAGCAGAGCTGAATTTGTCTGTGGTGGGAGTGCATTAAATCCTGTCTTTTCTTCAAGTATTGCACAGTAAGTGGGCATGAGGATTGGTGTTCCATTTCAACTCAGTCGTAGTGTTCCTTTACTTTCTGTACTAACTGCTTAATTTTTTTTTAATAACAGAAATGATGAATAATTATTTAATGATAAGTTGCCTCTTCCCCCCTCCTCCATCATTAATTCAGATTACATATAAAGAAACTGAGGCTGACAGATGTTAATTTCCTTGCACATGATCACACAAGAAATCTCTGAGCAGAGAATAAAATTCTTGATTTATTGGATCCTGGTATTTAGTTACATATCATCTGATTTTGAGCCACTTGTCTTGAAAGAAAAGGGTTAAAGGAAAGAAACAGTACTGTAGACAGTCTCTTTACTGATATATTGTTAAATTGACTCGGTTTTACTAAAATGCAGTCCACTTCTTACATATGAAATCTGTTTCACTGAAGATTCTTAATGCTTGTAGCTCAGTTTAGTGACTTCTAAGCACTGCAGGATGAAGTTAGCTTCAGTACTACTGTTTTCAGTAGTAATTAAAAATGGGAATGTGTATTACTCTTGTGTCTTAAAAAATGCTATGTTTCTTACAAAAAATAATTTAGGCGGAATTAATTTGCTACTACTCCCTTTACTTGGATGATGATCTTTAATTTGGACAGGGGTAGGTTTATAGCAAGGCAGAGGCTATTTAATGTTCAATGTGCAAAATATTTTTCACTATTAAATGTGATATTTTAGAAAAATAAACTTTCTCTAAAACAGTGTTTTCCTTTCAGGAACTCTAACAAGTACAGTATGTGCATATGTAATAAATAGACAAGACCTGAAAAAGAGGCATTTGTAACTTGCTATTCGAGAAGGGACTTCTTTTTCTTAGTAGAATTGTCCCTGTGGAGGTGCTTTAATGGTGTGTAGGGATAGTTTATTTTATCAGCATGTGGAGTGCTGTGCCAGGGTGAGTAGAGATGAGGTAAAGCGTGATAGCTGCAAATGCTCCCTCTTAAATCTAGATCAGAATGCATAGTGGTAATTGAATGACTGTAGCCATTGAAACAAGGTAAGTCTTTTCTTTTGCTCCTCTGTGGGGAGGCATGGAGAATGTAGAGGTCCCTTTTAGGGTTCAAAGTCATGAAGAAATTAGCCAGAACTAGGATATTAAATAGTTGCTCCTGAATTTTACAAGAATTTCTACAGTTTTGATAGTTTAAAGATTTCTAGAGAGCTTCAAGAAACAAAATAAAGGAATTGTCTCTTGTCACCTTTTCCTCAGTAAAGATTATTTCCCAGCCCTCGTTGTGGCTGTGACTTGAAGCAGAGGTACATGAGCCACCTTCCACTGTGCATAATGTTGACGAAGGGGAGTCTCCTGCTGGTCAGTACCTCAGACTAGGATGTGGTACATTAGACCCGCGCTCACCAGTCCACTCTCCTTGAATTGTTATTAACAGTGGAAAGGAGATTGTGGAAAAAAATGAGGTATAGAAGAGAAAGGAGGGAAGGGTGTTTGGTTTCCCTCACTGCCTGCTTTTAAAACCTTTAGTCTTTATTATCCTTTCTGTCAGCAGGCCTCACAGATTTAGAGCATTTGCCCCACTTTGGTCAAAGCTTTGGGATGTATGCTTGGCACAGCTTGAGGGCAGCTTGACAGCCAACAGCTGAGTAGTCGGACATGAGCCCAGCGACTGCAGCTGGGAAGATGGCTCCAGATGCAGCATCTGGGTCATTGCAGCTGCCAAATGTGCTCCATCTGTGGTCAACCTAGCTGCTGACACAGCAGGGGAGAAAACGGGAGCACAGCAAATCTTAAACAGGGACTTGAAAGCAGAATCTTAATTGGACAGAGGAGGGTGCTCAGCAGGAGTGGCTTATGGAGTATAAAGTGCAAGAGGTGGTAGTAGAGTTTGATCTGAAGAGGAATTAAGTGTGTAGAAATCTGACTTTGTTCTAACAAATGAAATATTCCCCATTAATGGTGCTGAACACAATAATACTTACATGCGGGTCAATAGTAATGGCTACACTGTTGAGTGCAGATGTCCTGAAGTTCTAAATCTGCATCTGTGTTTGCAAGTCATTGAGCTTTTCCAGGATGCTACCGTAGGAGACTAGTTTCCTTGGAAGATATAGGTGCCAGCTTGCAGTATGGATTTGAATCTGGAGTGGAAAGTTGAGTTTGTTGCTTCCTTCTTCCTTCACTGTGGGGGCATGCAGAGCATCACCTTAGTAGGAGCTGAGTTGGTAAAACAGCACTGGCAAATAATTTAATGTATATTGATTGTCTGTTGATGGAAGTTTAGCCCCTGAAAATGAGTAGCTGTCTTGAAGTGAATAGCCCAGCTCTGTCCAGATGAGAGTTTTGTGAACCTGTACCTTATTTTACAAAGTAGAACAAATGGTTGACTGAGAAACTGCATAAAATAACTTGGAAAAGTATCTTCATTTCTTTCATAGATGAGTTGTATTTGTCCCCCAAGCCATCTGATGCAAGGGTTTTGAGGTGACAATGCAAATGTCCTTCAAAAACCAATAACCAGGAGTTAACTCCATCATCTAGCATGGGTTCTTCAGAGCCATGAGATCCAGTACTACCAGCCCTGTACTCCAGCAGTGAATCAGGTCTCTGAAAAGCAAGGTAGTGGCTTCTGAATGAGATTCAGTTGTGGTTTGGGTTTGTTTTCTTAATGTCGTATTTGGTGGCATGTTCTATGCATAGGGCTCTTACACACCTCCAGGGATCTGTGAAACAACTGAGGTTTGTCAGTCAATCTCTTCTGGAGATCCACTTACTATAAATTAGTGAATGTTTATCGGGGTGAAGAAGCAAAAAATAAAAATTTGCTATATAAGGTGAAGTGTACTGAGTTAAATCTGTATCTGTTACTAGAAAGAGAAGGGCATCTTAAAAAGAGGTGTTTTGTTTGCCTGCCCGAAAGGTGGTTTTAGTGTGAAAAGCTCTTGTGTGTTCCTGACTTTGTGCCAGGCTTTGGTCAGTGAAGCCTGCAAGTGGGTTAGGTGCAATGTGTTCCTGTGGCCAGGTGTGGTGCTGGAAGGTGGGTGCTAGAGCATGGAGGTACTAGCAGGCAATCTCTGTTGTTTAATGCATGCTTGTTGTTCTTGCATCTAGAGAAAGCCACTTCACAGTACCCAGTGAGTTTAAAGGTGTGGGCAAACCAGAAGCAGTTTCTGTAGTTTGTAGAGACCAACATTCCCTAAAAATTTACTGCTGACAGTTTTGGAGCTAGTTTTTTCAAAAGAGGCACCTGTAGCTGTGGTGCTACATTCTTTCTTTTCTAGCTAGTACCAAGGCAGTGACCCACATCTCAGTATCTTTATTCGCTGCAGTTTGTAGCCATGTGAGCAATTATAAAACTGACCTGAATAATGTCTTTTCCCTGTGCTTTTTGGAAGAGCTGAGACCAGGAGCAAAAGCAGATGCTGTGATTCTTTTGAGAACTAGATCTTTTCATTTTATATGTTCCTTCAGCATCTTTTCCTGTTGTTCACAGCCAGAAGGATGTGCTTCCACTGATTTCTGTTAGAGAAGGGTTAAGTAGACCCACAATCTGGTAACTGTAAAGATAATTTGTAGAATGATCTGCCTTAAGCCTTATGATCTTCTCAAGAGTTCATGTCAAAACTGAAATCACTCTTTATGTACCATTTACTATCCAGTATACTTGTACATTTATAATTGCAATGCTATACAGAGTCTTAAATCAAATGAACAGTCTGTGATGATGTCAGGTGTTACTGGTAATATATTATTCAGATTTAGGTTTGTATGCCTATGGAGCAGCTTCACACTTGTTCAATTCACTCTTCTCATTTATTCCCCTAGAGGTTTTCTATTAGTTTTTCCATAAATTGCAAATAACTCACAGCAGTGCATTCTTTGCAGAGAAACCAGCACCCTGAAGTTCTAATGCTGGGTGGAAGTTTTGGTTGCTTCTGGGGCAGGAATAATACAAAACATCAAACCTAGTTATTAAAGGAGCCATTTCTTTTGTCATGTGGTGGCATGAGGCATCACAGTGAGGCATAAGGCCAGGCTTTGTTTCCAGCCTGGGGTCAGATGCTGCAAGTTGGCCGCGGCACAGGAGGATATTTTAGCACAAGGCTTTTGCTTGGCGGGCACTAAGGAACTTGTCGCTTACTTTGGCTGTCCCATGCTGCCAGATAACAGGATTTTTTCCTAGCCTGTTGTTTGCTGCTGCTTTGCTTTGTGCATCTCTGTCCTGCCTGGTAACAGCTTCTTCTATTCTGGTCCAATTTTTCTGCCAGCAACCACTTCTAGGGTGGTTTTCTGTAAATGGACAAACCCTTACAGTATTCACTAGTTAAAGAATGCAAGTTTTTTGTCATTAGTAACTTAAACCCCCCATTTGGAGTCTTGGCTTCAGCAACAAAAATGTTGTGGATTAACCACTTTCACCAGCAAGAGGCTTTCTGATGAGCTGTGTGAAGAAGTGTATGCTTGGTGGTAGGTCTACAGTAAACAGCTGGAATTTGCATGTGGTGAATTAGCACCAAATAAAATCCCCTTTTTTTTCTTAATTATCCATGCATACTCAAACGGATCTATTAAACATTTGTGAAATAGAAATTGGTGAAACCACACATTTACAGTAAGTGGATCTTGGTTGGGCGCAGGCTGATATTTTTCTGCTCTGTAGGTGGCAGGACATGTGTAGGTAACATATAATCCAATGAAGTTCCACTCTGTTCCCTGACTCCTTGGCATGCAGTGGTGCCCCGAGTTGGATTGGAGCGCTGCAGTCATTGGAAGGAAGCCCTCGCTTCAACTCAGAATCTTCACCTACTTTACATTAACTTTTTTGAGGCCTGCTGCTTTGACTCCTACAAAGCCACAAGCATAAGCAGGTGTAAAATACACTGCATTGGTATTTCACAGCCTTTTTAGTTGCTGGTTTTCTCTAAAGAGATTGTAAAAGGTAGACTGTTTCTGACAACTGGTTTGTTTCTCTGAAGATATCAAAAGGGCTAATGGGCTCCTTACTGCTGATGTTGCAATTCTTTCTTCATTGCAATTTAGGGTGAAATTTCTAAAAGCCTTTTATTTCAGCTGGAAGCCTAGTGATGTTTTCCAGAACATCTAAACTGATGAGGCATCTAGCTTCCTATGATTTCTTCTCAGAACTTGAAAAAAGTATTTTTTGAAGAGCCTGATTTTGGGGGTCCTAGTTTATTTTTAAACCTTGAACTTAAGTTCCAAAATAATGGGGAATATTAGGAAAGAACTGGCATGGACTTTAATGGCAAGTTCTCCCACCCACCTCCCTTCAGTTCTTGAGAGAATGTGAAAGAAAACAGCAACTTTCATACTTTTCTTCCTCTGTTTCCTCTTTGTCTACTTTCTTGAACACAATTACTTGCAGGAACAAAATTCTGCTCTTGCTAATTAGTAATTTCAGACAGTAGCAATCAGACTGTGCTTCTAACAGTCTGAAAAAAATACTGCCTCCTGATTTCTTCACTCTCTCATTTCCCTTTCTTTTGAGTCAAAGCCTTATCCCAACTGCTCATGAATGAATTTCTGCCTACTTTTGTGACATCAGTGTCAGAGAGTGAGCAGTGGACAGCCAAATAATGTTTTAAGTGCCTTAAAAAACTTCTGTGAGTCCTTTGAGGAGGAGCACGGGTGAAATAGACTGCAGGGAAATACTTCATTGAGAGGGAGCTAATTTGAATGAGGCTGTAGATTCTAGAACCAGTCAGGGTGCTTTTAGGAAAATGGCAGTGTGTGTGAAATTGTGGTGGGCATTTGAATAGCTTATTTTAGAGTAAAAGGCAGAAGATACTTGGACAATTTCATTTATTTAGTACTAGAGAGATGAGAGTTTTAAAATGGTAAATTTTTCTTTCCATAGGAGAGAGTACGGGGGACAGGGAGAAGATGCTGTGAATTTCGCATAATTTGTTTTCCTGATACCATCGTTTTTATTGCTTTAAACAAAAGCATTACTTAAAACTGAGGAAGAAGTCTTTCTCTTTCCTAGAGACTTAACATTTTATTTTTGGCTAAGACTGAAAGCTATTGTTGCCTAAGTTGACGCTAAACTGGCAAATCTATGAACTGAAGCCAGTATTGTTACTTGGATCTAAATTTGTAAGGACATTTGGTTGTCGTAGATTAAAAGATGAACATATAGTTTACCTCAAGGACAGAGTTATATTCTAAAGACTATTTGCACATATCTACAGCTGAAACCATTGCTTAGCCAATTGACACGTGATATTTGAAGCAGAAATGGAAGGGGAGAATAACGGCAAACAACAACGAGTATGTCAAATGATTGTTCAATAGGCACTATCTCCACCCACAGGCTCATTGTTTTTTGGCAAAGGGCAGAGCTTTTCTACAGTGGTAGACATTTCTAATGTTACAAGGAGGAAAGTTTCTAGTGAAAACTGATTTTGAAAAATTCCTTTTATGGTGTTTGTGACAGGGAAGACTGGGTTTAGCTATTGCTGGTATCAGTTTAACTTAGACTTTAATTCATGTTACGAGAGTAGTGCTAGTCCACAGGCACATAGCTCAACTTAAAACTGATTTACATTGAAATGGGGAAATAAAATCTAAAAATCAATCTAAAAGGAGTGCCATATTCTCCACCTTCTGCATGCAAGGAAGTTGTTTTGGAGAACTTGCTCAATCTGCTGGGGAATGGAGAGAGAAGTAACAGTATTGTATATTTGGCAGCTGGAAATCCAGCATGTGTTAGAGGATTTTGGATACCTTTGAGTAGAAGTGATTTCAAGATGTGAATTAGCAAGGACATCCTTCAACCCCAACTACTGTATGCTGCGAAGAATGTGGAAGGCTTTTTTGTCCTGGTTAGGAGTTGTCATCTGCAAATCACTTAATTAAGTATTGGCCACAATGTCTGAAAGAAACTGGATGAAATCTGGTAAAGGTACAGGTGACAAAGTCCTGCCTAGTCTTCCTTGTTCAGTTGATAGTGGTGGGTAGTTGGAACTAGTGCTAGCACTTTTCCATTTCATCTTTTCTGTGAGCTGTTAACTTCTGCTTAGTTACATCCTCAGCCTAAACGTGAGTCTCTCCACACTTCTCTGGGATCATGGCAGGATAATGCTACAATAGCAGTAGTGCCCAGTAGAAAATAGTTCAGATGAAACCCTTAAATCCATGCCCAGCAGCTTTCTCTGTGCTTTGTTCTCTCTGTTCTGTCTCAGTTCCCTTGCCATTGCCTTTGAAAGTGAGCTAACTCCCATGCAAAAATGGCAAAGGGTTAAGCTACTGAGGCAACTGCTGGAGTAAGGTGATCTGAAGAATTCTTTGAATTTTGGTTGATAAATACAGTACATTCCATGTTTATATAATTGTGTGGTAGCTGTTACGATTACCATACCTGTGTTGTAGGTGTATGCATCTCATTTAAAATATCCCTTAATTCTTCTGTCTGTGGTTTACGAAAGTTACATATAACTGTGTCTGATCCTCACAACATATCTGGGAGCTAAGGAAGTACCATCCTTCAAATGTGCTTGTAGAACAGATAGGCAGGGAAATTCTTCCTTCAGTTGTCTAGAAAACAGTCTTTCTCCCCATTCTTCCTTCAAATTGTATTTATTTCCAAACTGGATGGAATGAAAATACAGTATAGGCATTAGACCTGTGCTAGATTTAAGTCCATCTTTTTAGGTTCGTAGGAAATCCAGCATTAGGTCATTGGAAAGGGGAGACTGCTTCTGAGTGGGCAAGAGCAGTTAGCAATGCTGTTCCATCAACAGGGAGCTCTTTCTGCCAATGAGGACAGGCCAAGAGCAGAGGAGTCAGTCACACACAAGAAAGAAGGGGGAGGAGGGAGAAACCCTAGAGCAGAAGTGAAATCAAATGGACTAGAGGAAGAAGGGAATAAACTGCTTGAATGTTGTGAAACTGCTTGCAATTCAGTTTTAGTAATTTCAGTAAATTCGCACTTACTAAACAATTAAATATGGGTAGTAACTGCTCTAGAGTACCTGCATAGGCAGAGCTAGACTGCTCTGTGATTAACTGAGTGCTGCGAGTGGTTTGGTTGCTGGGCCATGCAGTTATACCAGTCCCACAGAAAGGGAAACTTAGACCATCTGTGAAATCTTCCTTATAAAATTTGAATATTCAAACTGACTAAAGCCATTCGTGGTTAAATTTGTTGAGGGTTATTATATTAAGGTGTTTTGATTGTGAATTCTTTCAGGATATTGTCATGAAAAGCTGAGTACAGTTTGAAGCTATCAGGTCTTTACAGGCAAAAAAGCAGTGACTGTTCTGTCACATGATTTGTTTGCAAATATGATTACTACCTACTAATTTAGGATTAATAGAGTCTAGAATGAAAGAAGTTGCTACTGCTGATGTTAGTCATGACAAAATTAAAGAGATTTCACAGGAGAAGCGTTAAAAGGAAACATTTCAAGGTAGCAAAAGCAGCAACTAGAATGTAAGAACCTTGTCCATCTCAGGCTTTTTTCAGTCAAGGGATATAGTCACTGCTATGTTGTGCTGTGTGCTCTCTCCTCGTTTGTTACCGAGCACTTTGCTTTCACAGGCAAGTGCTAAGAAAATCTAATCCATCTATAGCATTTTGCTTTGTCAAGATCTGAGACCTTGTTTCTGTGGCTTTTTCTCTCTGTCTTAAAAGACAGAGGTGTCCTAACTCAGCTGAATAGATATCCTGTCGGATTTTTGCAGCCACTTTTCTTGGCTGGAGGAAATTGATACAAATTCAAAGAATGGCCTCTCCAAATAACTCCGTTGACCATCATTTAGTTTTGAAGCATGTTATTTTTCTTATTCGTCTGAAGATTTTATTATGTCAGTTATTATTATGACATACAGTTTATTATGTCAGCACAGTGAACAGAACAGACCTTGGGTGAGTTGATCTTCTAGTATGAAACAGAAATTTTTCTTCTCGTTCCGCTGGTTTATGCTGATTTTCCATAGCTGACAGGTTAATGAACCTGTTGCATATTTGTATGCATTGGGTTCCTGGAAGGTGGGATGGCGAGTTTATCAAAATGTGTTTTGTAGAACATCATTCGCAAGAAGAAAACCTTAGTGTCCCAGACCAGGTACGCAGTGACAATCTCAGCCAAACAAACTTCCGTGAATCAGTGAAGGCATGGTTGTTGCAGGAGGAGTGTCCCAGCCAAAGAGAAGGCATCATTTAAAACCCATGGCCTGAAGGTATGACTGTTTATCTGGGAGGATGGGGAGCAGTATTTCAGTCCATGTTTTGACCTGCCCAAAAACTGGTGATTAAGAGGTTCATTTTCCCTATTACTGGCAGATATGTCCCTTTTCCTGGGCAGATGCCCATTTGCTTGCTTGGCTTTCTAAAGCTGGCTTTCATATCCATGAGGAGACTCAAAGGGTAAATTTATACATTAATCCAGTTTCTCTTCCTGATGTGTCAAGTGGAAAAATGAATGTGTTCGGGCATACTTTCTAGGTTTTTGGTTTCGTGTTGGAATGTGTTTACAGCTGACCATTTTCCTGTTACAGCTGCTCTCCTTTTGGCTGGCTTCCTTTTTAGCCCCGTAGTTTTTCACTGACCTGACTTAGGAGAAATGTATTCATAGCTGACAGACTTCTGGCTATTTGTGGAGTTACTTCTTTCCCCTCTAATGTTTTGCTTTGTGTTAGGCCCTTATGCTGGAGGAGAGGCTTCCTTGCATGTTAGTCCTCTTGCAAATGAAGGGAACAAACTGCAGCTGCCTTATCGGAGAGGTTATGGGGCATTTCTTAGTCTCAGTATCGGTCTGTCTTTAGCCTAATGGGCTTCCATGTAGATGAGAGCAGGAGGCCATCAGGAAACCGAATGGTTGCTTCAAAGCCTTGTTGTACTGTAGTGGTTTCAAAAGAGTGCAGCAACTGATGCTGTGGATTCTGCTGTCCTAGGTCCTGGTGCAAGGATTGGGTCCTTAAGGTCCTGCATTTGCTGCAAATTGACCCAGCCATTGAGCTGTCCCTTGTACAATTAAGTTACCACTTTTTGTGTTGGCTAATCCAAAGCGGAAACGACAACAGAAGATAATTCTGTAGAGTTGGTGAGTCCCTATAAGCACAACTAGTGAATCTGTCATCACTTGCTGTGTAGGAAGCCAAAGTTAGCTGAAGCATTGTTCTTTTATGTAACACTGGGAAAATGGCTCTGGTCCAGGTGATCCAGAAGCCTGAGGAGCCAGACCATCCTGTGATGTTGTCCTGGTTAGCTGTAAATAATCCTGGCTCAACTTCCCTGTTCTGTGTCTTCTGTTTTTGGTGAGGGGAAGCGGAAGCTGTGTGTTTCCTAGGTACTGGGTAGTTCAGTGTTTATAAACTAGACTACCCGTGCCGTGATCCATGCAAGAACTGCTTTTAGCACATGCACAGAACCAAGTGTGGGGGGAGAGAGTGTTTTGTGAATGCTTGTACAGAAGTGTCTGGATAATTAACTCAGCCATTAGGTAGGAGCATTTAAATTCTTGAAGATATTTTCTGTGGGAAATACAGGATAATCATCTCCTCAGGCACCCAAAAGAGACATGGTTAGATTCTAACTTCTGCCTCAATTGCACATCAGGAATTTAGGTGCTGGTTTTGAGTCTCACTTGGAATAATCTATTCTGTGTCACAAGGATTTAAACCTAGTCTTACTGCCAGGGTAACGCCATCATCGCTTGGCCACCCTTACTAGCTCATCTGTCTCCACTGACAAGCTGGCATAGTACAGTGAGGGCCCAGGTCAGTTTGCTCTTTTGGTCCCACAAGAACAAATGCCAATCAGCAGGCGAGGGCAGGACACAGACCCAAGTCACAGAGGGTATTCCGGGATAGCCGGGTTACTCTGTTCCAGGTGTTCTCATGGCAGTGTCCTAAGCCTTGCATATTAGTTAACCTTTCCCATAGCTGCTGTATGTGAAAGGTCTTTGATCTGTGAATGAGCCCAACACATGGTGCTTGTTCACTGGATGTTAAGAGCAGAGATATTATTTTTAGCTCCCAAATTCTTTTTCTTCACTATTAGAGCCAAAAGACCTTTCATCCTTAAGACAGACAACTTTTCACAACAGTGCATGTGGGACAATGTGCTACATAAAGCTGGCACTTCTATTGGGAACAATTTTTTTCAGAATGGGTAAATGACTTTTTAAATAGCCTTTAAAAATCCAAACAAAGTAGTCATGTTTTTAAAGTTCTAAAAAGAACTGTTGTCTTTGGAACATGTAATTTACAGATCTCACTACAGTAATCCTTGATTTAGAACAATTACTGCACTAAGTACTTGCCTTTTTTCCCCTTTAAAAAACAAAACCAAACCCCAAACCAACAGCCAGACAGGTTTCCAGCAAAGGCTGGGATAATTGAATAGAAACATAGCCAAGTCTTGCAAAACTCCAGTATACAGTTGCTGTTCTCTCAAGAGATATTTTGTCCTGCCATCTGAGAGCCTGGTCACTTGTTTTGTTTCTTTTTCAACATAATCACTCGTTGCTAGAAATAAATATTGCAAGAACTAATATGCTGGTTAAAGCCTTAAAACTGGGCTTGTGTGTAGTGCACACTGGTTTAAGAGGAAGCTGTTTTATAACATTTTTAATTATGAAATTTCTTATGCAACAGAGTGAAAGGGTCATTTATAAACAATTCAATTCCAAAGCTTCCTTAGGCAGTAACTGACCTACGTAATTTCTTGTAGCTTAAGCTTGACTCAGTCTAGTTTCACACAAAACAAGATTTGGGAGCTGGAATACAAGGAATGCTGATTCAATGTACAGTTTGTAATATTTATTTT
This sequence comes from Acanthiza pusilla, assembly GCA_036630365.1. Taxonomy (NCBI): domain Eukaryota; kingdom Metazoa; phylum Chordata; class Aves; order Passeriformes; family Acanthizidae; genus Acanthiza; species Acanthiza pusilla. The sequence continues at coordinate 17,959,432 of JAXCHO010000164.1, forward strand.
GCACTCACGAATCAGTGGACTAGTTTATCTATGGCTCCAGTGGTTTTTTTTTAAGTCCCTTAGTAGAAGTGAGGCAGCTGTGGCAGGAATATCTCCCAGGCACTGCTGGCAGTAAGCAGGCCATGCCAACTCTGGATCTCAGACCATGAAACCAGTCGTTCCACAGCTGATTCTGCAGCCAACTTCAGTCTCTGGCTGTGAGATAATTTGTACAGCTATATGAAATTTAACTGTAGGCCTCCACCTCTTGTGTGGGCATGGACTGCATCCAGAAAGAAGGGAATCCACATTCCTAATCGTCAGCTTAAAACCACTGCTCCCTTCACTAAGATTTTGCTAGGAAAATAAAGATGGAGGGATCCTTAATACTGCCATTTAGGCCAAAGCTAACTGAGCAGTGCAAGGGAGCATTGAGCCTCCTCATTCCTTATTCCTGGTATGGAGCTGAGACTTCTGCTCACTTTTCAAAGAAAAAGTAATATTCCAGAATCACTTCAGATGAGCAAACAGCCAAACAGACACATTGCATTTCCTACAACAGAAGACTGAGCCAAAAGTCTTCAGCCTTACAAGTGACTGTGCTTTCCTGGGTTTGCTTCTACCTTTGAGGGACTCTAGCACAGAGTTCTGTTCTTTTTTTTTTTTTCTAAGCCAATTTTTAAGACCGGTGACTTTAGTTTTATTACAAAGCTTTTATTAAAAAACAAATGCTCAGCACATTAACTCAAACTGGAATGACAAAAAAAAAAATTGGTTGACAGTATTTTTGGCAAAGGCTGTGCCTTACTATTTTAAAAAATGGGTACATCAATGCTCATTTCAACAACTGGCATAAAATCCCACTAACAGGCTAACAAAAACAGATACAAATACAGAACAATTGAAGTAATAATTCAAGTGCTGGGCTTTTTACAAGGATAAGGGGAATGGGTGAGAAGGAGAACTCACTGCAGTCAGATTTGCTGGATGTATTGCTTATGTTTACAGAGTAGATGATGCAAGACTAACATGTCTACTGACCAGCTGACTGTTGTTACATTTATTTAGTTCTATAGGACACTGTATTATATAGACTGAGAGGCCACTATTTGTTACAAATAGTTTAACAAAACAGCCACCTTTTTTCCATACAGATTTTTCCTCTGGCAGAAAAAAAAAAAAAAAAAAAAAAGAAAAACTCCTTTTATTTAAAAAGTATTTCAGATTTCTGACACTTGTTTAAAAGCTCATACCTAGTAAAATATACACCAAAGAAATTACAAACTAAAAGTTAAAATATAAAAGCATTCAAGTTTCTTAAAAAAAGCTAAAACCAAAATTGATCCTGTCGCACCATTAAATAAAAAGAAGGTTGAGCGCGTCATCCTGGTCCAGGCAAATTCCATTCCTCGATGTGCTGTGTGGGGCAGCTGTGGTCTACGTTATTCTGCTGGCTGAAGCAGGCAGAGACAGCCATGCTACTGTGTTTGCTGACTCAATATGGACACAGATGAGACAGGGGCTTAAGAGTGCAAGGCAGAGGTGAAGACAAAAGCTGCTCTGCTGACCCAGGAGCTCATTTGCTCTATTTATATCGGGGCTGGACCTCGTGATAGTGAAGGATTTTGGCAGTGATTGTCTTTATGATTCAGTGTCTCTAGCAGTGACATCAGGGTGAATGACATCCTAGACAGACTCCTTGGGGGTGGTCTGTGCGGATGAAGGACACACCTAGGGTTTAACAAGCTTCCATCTCCAGAAGGGGTCCTGGTGTCGCCGCCTTTGCTTTGCAAGTTGAGAAAGCATTTCTTTTCCCACCTACAGAGAAGGGGAGGGGAGAGAGAGAGAGAAAGAGTGATAAAGACTACATGAAGCCTTTTTAAAAAAAAAAAATCTTCAAAGAAGGTGGTGATGGGTCACTGTAACTCTTACGACAACTGTACTAGTGGAATGTGCATTACAATGTCAAAGCTAAATGCAGAATTTACTACTTGCTTTTGCTTGAAGTTTGCAACTATATTTATGGAAAAGTACTTTGGATTGGAAAGAGATACCAACTAGAAAGGCAGGGTTTTAAGCATCCGGCATATTGCAGAAGTACTTCCCTTTTGTAGTGAATTTCATTTATCTACAACATTTGACCCAGATACCATTACAAAACTAGACATCCTCAGGCTTTGGTACTGCAGTGCAGTGGCTGAGGTCAATTAAACCTCTATTTCAGAGCCTCAAGCTCTGCTCCCTGCAGAAGTGAAAAAATGCTGTCTTCTGCAAGCAGTTTGGTAGAGGAATGTGGTGGACGAGGCCTCTGTGAACACTGATTCTACCATCCGTCCTCATGACTGGGAAGGATTTATTCTGCTCTTCAGTGGGGTAGGGAACATCTTCCAGCTGTGTAAGAACCATGGGCCTCCTCCCTAGCAGTAAAGTTCACTAGGATCTTGGAAGGATTTATGTTCTTAGAGCATATGAAATGGCCCACATAATAGGAATTGCTCATCCAGAGAGGAACAGTTCCTCCTCACTAGGTCTCTGGGTTACATCAGCTGATTTACGCAATTGCTAACTCAACCATCACCCTTGGCCTTCTGATCCAGACAAGTGGGTTATAACAGGGTCTCCACCCAAAATCTGTCTAACAAGTCAGACATTTTTCCACACACGGAAACATGCTCTCCAGTAACTGTTCGGGGATTATTGGTATCTCAGAAAAATCAACATTAACCTCTAGGTCTCCATGTACTACTCAACTGCCAAACAAGTAGAGGGTTCAATGAGCAAAGCTTTTGAGAATGATCAAAATTAGCACAAGAATGCAGTTCTGTGGAGAAGGTAAATAAATTTCCACCAGAAGAAACACAAAATGCTTAGTCACATAAAGAAGGTACACTGCCAGCACCTTGAGTCACGCGAGGCAAGGCAGAACAAGTTTATGAAGAAATGGTTTAAACCACAAGTCAAACTTCTTTTAGACTAATCATAATAGATAGAGTGCTTAAGCCTGCAAGAGCCACAAGCTGAATTAGTCAGCAGAATTTACATTACGTTACATTTCAGCAGTATTTAAATCAGGGCCATTTATAACTGAGCACCAACCTCCCATCTGCTACAGCTTCCATGTAAAACATTACAATACAAAGCATTTCACCCGTTGTGGCTGAGTACAGCTCCTGAATAAGGAGTGACACTGGCTCATGTAGTCCAGGAGAGAAAGCCTCCAAAACTGATTTTGTACCCTTTGATTTTAATCAGCATAAGCTGAGGCCCCAAAATCTTACTAAACAAGTTGACTGCTTATCAGAGATCACTCACGTGGCTATTGTTACAGTGGAAAGGAAAGTTGGGGACACTGAAGTTTGGCTGCAGACTAAGGTAGAAAAGACAAGCATAAATTTATAGCAAACTGTTCTATATAGCTTAGATCTGCTAATTCCTGCCATCCCTGCACTGCCATCCCTGGTACATAAGGAATAATTTTCACCTGCTGCTGGTAGCCACAGAAGGACACTTAACGCCATAGAGGCCTCTTAAACAGCACAGCTTAAAGTCCACTGGCAAACCAGCGGTTTCAACAGAGGTGGTCTGTATTGACTAATTCAGTTCCTATTTCCTCATAAAATCAGCCCATGTCCCAACTAAAAAAAGCCTTCTGAGCTTCCTGCCTTTTTTTTATTTTTATTTTTTATAAAGTAGCGCAGTGCTCCGTAACACGTGCGGATCAAAGAGCTACGAAGGGCTCTACCTTTCCAAGGAGCACGAAAGAGAGGCCAAGCAAACAGCAGAGAAACACTGGGGAGAGCACCCTGCAGCTTTATATTTATTTTGTGCCTTTTCATCCCGGATTTTCAAAGGTTTGGTCCAGGTTGCTCTTCCTGGGAAGGTTTTCCTCTCAGTCTTACATGAAAACATTCAGCTTCCTGTTGAGGAATGGCCTTGAGGCGCCAGGCCAGTAGTTCACAGCAGTCTGATACAAGCACTGTGATTCAGAGCTACTCCCCATTAGCAGCCAGGAATGTCTACTTCACTGAAGGAAATGAAATGCTCTTCTGTTGAGATGGTTCCCTGCCTCCTCCCCCCTTCCTTTACAAGCAAGCTGTCTTTGAAGTCAGGAGGTTAAAATAACGACCGTGGCCTTGCTCTGGCCCTCAGCTTTTTCCAACAGCGGCCATTGCTTCTTTCTCAATCCAGAGGCAGCTTTTGCAGTGCCTGCCTCCTTTTTATAGCTCCTAACGCTGCCCAGCTCTGCTAGAGAGGCTGCAGACACCGCGGTGATTCTGGAAGGGGACAGGCACAGGGAAGCCCCATGTATTTTATTTTCCAAGTGAATACTGCAGTACAGCAAATTACACAGTAGCTATCCTGAAAACAGACTCTAGAACCCAGCCTTTCCCCAGCTGCACATTAAGGCTACACGCTGGAAATTGCTTCTACTGCTGATAAACCAAATAATACCTAAAAAATATGAGTGATGATGGTGTTGCCTTACAGATATAAAACAGGTCAAATCAGGATTCTTTTCAAGAAACCACAGGCATGTGCTAAGGAGACTGAAGACTTCCCACATCTAAGGCTTCACTGGGGGGCTGCAGCTGAAGTCTCACCAGGCGAGGCATGCCCCAGCAAAGCCCAATCCACAAGTGAAGTCGGCACAAATCAAAGACTGCAATTACAGCTCCCTGGCTGTGGTTAGGCTTCAAAGAAAGTGCTGCAAGTCACATTTTACATATGTGAAGTCTTGAGCCTGAGCCACAATAGGAGGCACTGTCTGTGCCATTTGCAGTGTACATCTGACTGCAAGAGGAAAGGGGAAAAAGAAAAAGAAAACAACACCTCGAGAAAGAAACAGGCATAAGATTCAAGAATAATGCAAAAAGAAAAGCCTTACTACTGAAATGATAAAACTGTAATTCAGGAATTGCTACAGCAAAACTATAGTTTCCTAGCAAGCCTGGGCTCAGTGGCTGAGGGGATCACAAGGGGATCAGAAATCCTCCCCACACTTCAGAATGAGATGGATTGGAGGGTGGGTCTGCAAAGGTCTCATGCACCTCCTCTAGTCTTTTAACTTTTCTAGAACAAGGGAGAGAATTATGCCGCTTCATCCAGGTCATGCTAATCAGAAAAGGTTATTGAATAAAGCCAAGAGTGTCTGGGTCGGTACAGAAGAAAATACAGAGTAAAAGAGATACCTAACCCTTCGCAGAAGGCAAGCAATAGTAAACATTTTAAATTAGGTACTTTTTTTCTACACCTTTCCCCATCATGTTGTTTGGATACAGTTCTAAGAGGAGACAAGAGTACATATAACAGGCAGTTACATGTATTTAAAAAAAAAAAAAAAAAAAATCTATCTCCAAACCTGTCTTTTAATCTGGTACTTCAAACAACATGGCAAAATCAGGGACCCAAAAGCTGAAACTGTCATTTTCTTTTAAGTCCAAAATGAACATGTTCGACTTACTGCCAGCCAGGGTTTATTCAATACTCCAGAAACCCGGCTATGCAAAACCAGGTCATTATTTATCAGGGCAGTTCATGCTGTTTGTGAAGTCCCTCTGTGTTTTCTTTAACAGCAGAGCTGGAGAGGGTTTCAGGCACAGGCAGATAGATGCCAGCGCTGCAGTCTGCTCCTCTTCCTGCCCAGCTGTGCCATGGTTTGTGGGTTTAGCCCAGACCAGATCCTTGAGATGTTCAGGGCAAACACAAACAAACACTCCACAACCTTTGTTTTTTCTAAACAAAGAAAGCACCTCCCAACAAAACCCCAGTCATTTTAGTAATCCACTTTGCTGCAGGGTCCCACAAGCTGTTACAGAACATGGATGGGGGGACCTATGGGAGGCAGGAAAAAGCCCTCTGTTCAAGAGCTGGATACCAGCAGGCAGCAGAGGAAACTTTTAAAGCTGCTTTTGTATCCAACAAAATGACATAAGATTGTACCCTAAAACTGTAACAGATGCTGCCATGTTGAAACTATGTCAGGATGAAATTTTTCTTGGTATGTCCAGCCCCTTGCTACTTTTAACTTTGGCCCATTGCTGGTAACTGTGAATGGAGACTCCAACAGCAAATTATTCAGTGCTGTTTTAAATGCCCTGAAATAACTGCCCCTGAAAATACCTCTCCATTAACTACTGGTGGAGCCTGGATTCCTAACTTCTGTCCTTTTAGTTTGACCTAAGCTAGATGCATTAAGTGAGCAGCAGGAATATTCCTCCCCCAGCCTTCCCAAATTGGAGACCTCTTTCAGAGCAGATTAGCTTCAGCAAGGAAAACACCCAGGTATTTTACGGCTCCTATTTTGTGCAGCTGATGGCAATGATGCCAAGCAGGTGTGGCTCTTATCAAAGGCCCCCGGTGTAGGCAGCACAAAACTACAAGCTCCATCAATGAGCTAGAATCTTTAAAATTATCTTACTGGAAGATCCAGGACATGTTTTTCCTGTTGGGGGTGGGAGGGGAGAGAGGCTCCATGTTTGTAATGAAAACCAGATTGCCTCTAGACAGCTGTCTTTAGCAGTGTCTTAAAGAGGAATGGTATACTAAATGTAAGGAAGAGGGAGGAAGAAATAGGCTTGTCTCCTTTTTGTTTCTTTGTGGCATATAATAAATATTCAAAAGACTATTTTTTAGAATATTTGTTTTCTAGATTGAGCTAGGGGCACTGAAATTGCTACTTCAGTTTTAATCTGTTGTAAAAGAGAAGACATGAGGTATTGGTAAAGCAGTATGTGAGAATTCTTTCAGAGGAAAGAAATAACATAGGTACAGTTTCCTTTGTAGATCATTTTTTCTGCCACAATTAAACATGGGTTAGAATTTACACAGTGCTTTGAAAGACAATCTCAACAGTTAAATCTTCTGATACATGGAATAATTTAAATAGCTGCTTTCATGAAACCAAAGACAAGTCAGATGTAACCTGAATATCTTCCTGAGCTTCCATCAACTCTTCTACACACAGACATCCACAGAGCAACACTGCAAGCACAAGACAACAGTACACAGAAACCACTACAGAATTCAAACATATCAACCTCACTTTGATGCAATTAAGTCATCTCATCATAAAATCTCTACTGGTCCAAAATACACAGCAGGAAGTTTGTGTACCTCAAAAGACACACATATGGGAAGAAAACCAACTATTCATCAAAAAGTAGTCCCACCTAGTGTGTTCATTTGCCTTTATACCATAGAAACTAATTCTGTGTAGTTATTTTGGCAATAACATTTTACCACGCACAATTTGAGGTATCCCTGAGATGAAGGATAGATAGAAGGCTCTCATAACTCCTGAGTTTAAATCTGATACAACTTAATATTAATGAGGGAACACATCCTTGTAACTTTTTCAAGGAGGAAGCAACTTCTGAAATTACGTCTCTCTGCTCACTTAAATTTACTTAGTTCTCTTAACCCCTGATCCCTCTGTGCCTGTGGCTAGAACACCAGTTCAGAGATGGTCACTGGTACCATTTTCCTCACTTGCCTCTAACCCTGCTCACACACTATACCCCAGTGCCAATGATGCCTTCACTGCACAAATGCTTCGAACATTTGCTCCTACCACTGTAAGGAGGAGCTGAAAGCTTATGTCCTGGAAGCTCTGACTGAAGCCCATAATGTCTCACTGACTTGCCAGGCTCATGTTTTAACTGGCCAGACAGTGGTGTTTCAGCTGGCCGTGCTATGAGCTTCCTTCCTTGTACAGCTTTCCAATCCGCAAGCTTTCAAAACTGTCCATATGGTACAGTCTTAACAAGCAGGTAAAGGGTCAGAGATTTAAAAGATGACTAGCATAAAAAAGTCTTAAAGTAGAGGATTAAGGAACTGATTGTTATGACAAGGTTTGCTTATTAGCAGTGACTTTTGCAATATCACAGTTAAAGCTCTTTGGTTTTGTTCTGTTCTTTTGGTTAGTTTTGTCTTCAGGATGGCTAAATTTGCATTCATGTATATCAGAAGACCTCTTCAATCATAATCTCCACAATCAGAGGGATATGGAAGCAAAACTTAGTGCTAGGGTATGCTAGGATTTGCTAAGCTTTGACAGAATTGCATTTGAATACAATTCCATTGAAATTAGAAGATGGATTTCACCCAAGCTTTGTCTCCAGAAGCAAATAGGAAAGACTTTGACATTGTTCTAAAAACTTGCTTTCTAGCTGGTCAGGAACACAGTATCAAAACCTCACTTTGAAATTTTTCATGTAAATACACTAAAAAAAGTGAAAGTGCAATACAGACCTGAGAAAAACACTAAAATTCTGAAGTTTTCTTCCAATTGGAAATGAAACAACATTTCAAAAACCTTACATCTTATTTATGAAACAGTTTGTTTCTATAGAGTTTTTCTCACGATCTTAGAATTCTCAGTCTGGTGGTGAGTTTACTAAATCCACAAAAATACACCGTTTTTATCCAGAGAAGAATGGTGCACCAGGAGTCAACTCCCTGTCCCCACCCTATCCCACAGGAAGAGTTAGAACAATAGTTGTCCCACTGCTCTCCTTCATTCTAGCCCAAGCCGCCTACTGCTAACACCTCAGAAGTGAAACAATATAGGGTTTTTTAATCACTTGTAAATGTGGTTGAGTTCAAACTTCATTAAGCATCTCTAATTTCACAGTAGGTTCTGCAACTTGAGTATCTGCAATAAAATAAATGCAAACATTCACCTCCTGAATTACCTATTTTTTCCATTTGTCAGTGTCAATTTAAAATATGAAATGCTGAAGGATCAGCTTCATAGCTGACCATGCTGCACCTATTTTGCAAAACTCCTTAACGTTTTTTCTTATTTCTCTAATCTCATATCTATGCTGATTGTTCAATTGAAAGTGTTCTGCTGTTCTTTATTTGTAAAACCTATGCTTTGCTGCTACCCTCATTTACCCTTAACCCCTCCCTTAGGCTCTGATTGCACCCAAAATAGCTTTTATATGCTTCCTTTCTTCCTTCCTTCCTTCCCTCCTGCACTTCACAAGGGACCTCCACCAGGATGGTAAAGGGAAGGAGGGACCTGGGTCTGCTCTGCCGCACCTCTCCCAGCAGGTGTCAGTGCCCCTCTGTACCTGCCACCCACACAGGGCCGTGGCTTCTTTTCGGGTTTGTTCTTTTGACCTTTGCCTTGTTGAAAGAGAGCCTGAAAGAGAGGAGGGCTTCTGTCTTTCACCCCAGCATGGTCAATGCCAGGTCAGGATTAAGTTGTGGGAGGGGACACACAGGTCCTGGGCTGCATCCAAAGCACTGTGACCAGCAGGGGAGGGAGGGGATTCTGCCCCTCTGCTCTGCTCTGCTCTGCTCTGCTCTGCTCTGCTCCGCTCTGGTGAGACCCCACCTGCAGTGCTGCATCCAGCCCTGGGGTCCCCAACAGTGAAAGCACATGGACCTGTTGGAGCAATCCCAGAGGAGGCCACAAAGATGCTCAGAGGTCAGGAGCAGCTCTCCTGTGCAGACAGGCTGGGAGAGCTGGGGTTGTTCAGCCTGGAGAAAGTTTCAGTGAGACCTTATAGCAGTCTTCCAGCTCCTAAAGAGGGCCTACAGGAAAGCTGGAGAGGGACTTTTTACCGGGCCATGTGGTGATAGGACAAGGGGGAATGGCTTTAAACTGACAGAGGATAGGTTTAGATTGGCAATTAGGAAAAAAATTCTTTACTGTGAAGGTGGTGAGGCCCTGAGAGGTTGCCCGATCCCTGGAAGTGTTCAAGGTCGGATTGGATGAGGCTTTGAGTAATCTGGCCTCGAGGAGAGTGTCCCTACCCATGGTGGGAGATCTTGGAACTAGATGATTTTTAAATCCCTTTCAACCCAAACCACGATCTTTCTGAGGGTTACACTCATTTTCTTTAAAAATTTGTGCCTATCTGAAATAATATAAATATTTAAATCCAGAAAATTTTCTTCTGTCATTCTGTCCCTCTTGTCTGAACTGAAGGCTGCTATTCATGGGCAAAACAGGGAAGAGGGAAACATGGGTCACACAGGAAACAATTTTAAAAGCAAATCAGGACACATCTCTGCACCACCATCACCACACACATTCTCACACAGACTAGCTTGTATGCAAGTTCTCCAGGCTCTGTTTAAAGCTTCTGAGCAGTCAAGAGCTATGGGAAGGGGTGGAGCATTTGTTTTAATTTGAACTACTACAGCAGCAATTTCAAGAGCACTGGACAAGCCAGGTTTGAAAGCATGCCTCAGAAAGCAAGGTACCACATCCTCTCTGTGTCTCCTTTCTCAGATGCTGGCCAGAAACCCATGGTCAACCACGACCACAGTCATCAGGCACTTCTTTTCCACAGTATTCTGGCTGTGGGCTGGTCTACTTTATAATCTGCTTTCACAGCCTTGCTCCATTTTATTTCCAAGTAATAGGGAAAACTTAATCCAGTCATAAATTACTACCCAAAAATCACTTCTGTGTTGAAATTTGGCTCAAATTTCCATGTAGGAAGTTTGAAATGTTAAGATAATTAATTGTTCAAAGTTAAACAGTCTTAATCTGATCCTTTTAAGTACTTCTGATTGCAAATCAGTATTAGTCAAGTTTTCTTAGTTTTGAAAGCTTTGCTAATGTAGATGCTAATTGTCATGGAATTTTGCAAGCCACAAATATATTTCTCACAGGTTTTCAAGTGTCTATTAAGCTTCTCTATCACTCTTCTTAGGCCTTGAAGATATGCCAAAACACAGTGTTAAATTATGTAGTTTCCCAATTGCATCCTGCCATATGTTGAATGACGTGCCTTTTACAATTCCATACAGAGCAAGTCATAAGAAGTTAAGTATTTCCATGCTGCAGAACAGTCAGGAGGAATTTTTGTTAGCACCCTTCTATTTCCTTGCTGATTTCAAAATACTCATGAGATGCTAAAAATCACCTTTTTTTTCCTTTCGAAAGTCAAATTAGAAATCTCCACTTCCAACACAGAATTGCTCCTGTTTACAAATCCTCTAGAAGGATTTGTAAATAGGTCTGCTTAGAGTAAAAAGAAAACACCTTTCAGAGAAATTCTTAACAGATGATCTCTACATTGTCCTTAACCTTAGCTTTCCTCATTTTCCCTTTCTTCCTGGCCTCTCCTCAATTTATTTTTAGCATTATCAGGTCTAATTCTACTCTTGGTTGATTCCAAAAGAAGAGAATAAACGAGAGTTTTTTCTTCAATAAATCAAAGTTATTTCAAACGTTGTGTTGGGCCATGTCAACTGCAAACAAAATCCTTCTTGGGACAGTTCCACAACTGTTGAAGGGCATGCTTTGGAGTACCCCAGGATGATATAGCAAAGACTGGTGCGCAGGGTCACAGTATTCCTAAAGCATTGTGAAATGTTATTCAAATTGGCCATTCAGCAGGTTGGAGATCACAGAACTCAGTTAAATCCTAGGCAGTAAAGCCATAAGATGCCTACTGCTGTGTACAACCTTTGGAAAAGGGGCAACTTAATGCTACCACCTTGCCTTTACTACTCTAATCATGTCCAAGTCAAAAAGCAGGACTAGAGGTCCACCTTAAAAAGCAGTTACTTGCTGAATGTTCATGGACAAAAAAAACCCAACATAAACCGCACACCCAAAACTTTCACAGTATCTTAAATCATTTCTGTTTGCATGTCTCTTCCGTTACTTTCCTCTGAACATCCCACCACACAACCCTCCCACCATTTCATCCATCTCACTTACATCACCGTAATTACAGCCCTGGCTGATCTCCTTTGTGCTGATCTTGAGATTCTTTCTTTGGTCTTGCCACCTACTCATTTCTGATTCTTCTCAGATAACAGAATGCTTGTCTCCTTCCCAGACCTCCCACTCTCCTTCTCCCTCTTCCTTACACCATCCGTGTAAGTAAGAAAGCTGTTCCCAAACTTATTATCTCCATCCAGTAAAGACTACAACAGCTCTGCTGTGGGCCTGGCAAGATATTATGCTTGTGGGCAAAACATTCTTCGGATTGCGCTTGCAGAGGGCAAGAGTCTTAACCTTCAGAAGTTTACTTTGAAGTCTGGCTGATTCAGGTTCCCTAAATCATTCCATGCATTTATTTCCAGCATGAGCACATCTGTACATCTCCAGTGCAGATCATTCACTCGGCATGAAACACTCAGCGAGGCTGCCTTCATGTGCATATATGGAGTCAACAGCACACTTCCCCTTCCCTGGAAAAAGGTGCTACTGTTCCCTTACTCTGTGTTACAAATTGCCTGAAGGCAGAGAGACAGGTATTGCCTACAGTTTCCACACTGTTACAAAGTCTAAGAGGAAGGCAGGAAGGTAGGAGTGTAAAGGTCAGAGGGAGAGAAAACCCCCACACTCAGAACATTCGACCTCTAATACAGAAAATGCAGAGAAACTCCAACAAAAGTAGTTCAGTGTAGGCAAGACAGTCCTCCTTAGACTGTGAGACATCCAAGAAACCAAATATTGCCTGGTTTTTAGCTGTCACTTGAACCTTAGTTGTATTCCAATCCCAATCAAGTGCTCTGCATCAATTCAGATAGAATTGTGAGTGTTTTGCTTACTGGTACTTCATTAAGATCAAGGGAAAAATATTCACAATGATCATGGATCTGGGCAACTAAGCTGAAATATCAATTATGAAACTCAAAGTTAAAGGACTTTTTTCAGTAGGTATAATGCTCTAAGTAATGATATTTTACAGCTACATTTGTTGTATAGGCTACAAAACGCCAATGCTGCAATCCAGTCTCAAATCAACATGACTCAGGCTTATTGCAAAGGGCAAGGCTGTCTGCTTGCCTGAAAAACTTCTGCTTATTAGGAAGAAAAAAAGAGCACACATTTTGCCTTTTCACTTCACTTCAGCTTAAAAAAAAACCCCAACAAACAAACCCCCAAAGTCTTGTCTTAACCAAGTTTAGACTAACCAGCATAATGGCATAACTTCAGAAGAGGTTTGAATCATGCTGACTGCTGACTGACACACTGCACACAGGAAACTGAAGTTGGCTTTCTCTGGCTGAAAGTCCTAGCAGAGCAGAGGGCTAACAGGAACCTGCTTTGCTGACTACTCCAAGTGCCACAGGGATTCTGTGGCCAAACAAGGCAGAGGGAGGGAGGAAAGAGAGCCCATTTCTGGTACAGTGTGTAGGTGAGTTTAGAAAGTTGGTTTGTTTTTTTTTTTTTTTGTGTGATTCCTGGAATTCTTGGGGATCTCCTAAGAGCAATCTGGGTTAATTAGGGAGTTTAGAAGCAACTATTATTTCAAATTAATGCCATTCCTACTAGAAAATGCATCACACTGAGAGGAAGAGAAGGACCAGCCCTCCAACACAGACATTGAGAAATTGGAATCTCACTGTGGTACTGTGTGCACTCACAAGCTGACTAGATGGTGTTATTGCATAAGTGTAATCACTAGTCATTCCACCTTCAGTGCAGATAATATGATAAAAAGAAAGAAAACACATGCTGGAAATACAACAACCACAAAAAACCCCAACCTGTACCGCACATGAAATACCACTGTACGGTTGTGCGAGAAATTCTTGAAGCAACTGAAATACAGTCCCATTTTCATAGCAGCTGTTTTGTTAGTATACAGGTGAATAAATTGTTTTTAAAAGGTGTACCCAGCCAGCCAGGATCTTGTTGATGTCAGCACATAAACTGTGCTCCAAAGCCAGCATCTAACCTGCTCTTATGAGCTGTGACAGTCTGGGAGGGCTTGCACTGCTTAATAAACCCATCCCTGGTTCACAGGCAGACTTGCAGCGAGTCAGTGAGGTGTGGTCAATTTGAAAATATTACGGTTAAGCATTGAAATGGTGAACACTTAATGGATAGCCGGTATAAAAACCATCAGTAATCAAAGTAACATTAGCTTTGGGGTATGATAGTTCTGCAATTTTTGCTAAATCCATATTATTGCATAAAATTTACAAGAAGGCTTATGTTACAATTCAGTTTTATCAGCAGGAAAGCTTTAGAGATGTTCTTACCATGCTTCAGATGTAGGCAGCTGTCATTCTGGGGCCTGTACCTGTAGAAGATTGTTTTCCTTTAACAAATTTCTGTTACAGAGTTTTTGCACATTCCAAATAAGTTTGTTTGCTACAGTGTTACATAGATCTTTTGTGTGTGTTTTTTGGTTTTGATGTTTGGGTTTTTTTATGGTTCTTATACCAGCCATTTTTTCTTGGGGAAAACAGGGTGTTTCTTTATATATATTTTACAGGCAAAGAGGATACCTCACTGATGCTTTTAGCCAACCTACTAGGCAGCTGTTAGTGTACAAAGAAATGTAAAATACAGTGAGAAAAAATACAGTTACTACAAAAGGTCTGTGTAAAAGTTTCCAGTGTCCAATAATACCACACAGTATTTGAGACATAGATAAGTCTAAAGATCAAACAACACTGATTGAGGAGAAAAGCGAAAGTAAAACAGGACAGTGATTGCAGTAATGCGTAAGTTCAGCCAAAGATGTTGATGCCGTCAGGACTGCTGCTGGGAAAGGTGTAAGGGAAAGGAGGCATGGGTTGTGTGCATGTTCACAAGCTTACATTCCAAGTGAAATATCTTAAAACATCCATCACAAGCAAGTATTAGACAAAAGCTCGTAAAAATTAAATAGCGCAAGCCCTGGTTTCTAAAGTATACCTGAGGTGAAAGGCAAGTAAGAGTTGGTCATGGCCTACCTGATGCTGATTCCTGCAACTTTTCTCTCTTCCTCTTCTTTTTCTTCCCCTGAAAAATAGGAAATTTTGTCATACCATTACATGCACAGAACTTTTTTTGTTGCTTACCTCACGGCAAGTCACCTGGACACTGAGAAAGCTGTTAGGAAAACCCCGATTATTTTCAGGGTAGCTTTTCTATCCCACTTTCAACTGGTTCAATGGTAACAAAGTTTGCTCTCAGCATCTATGGAGAAATATGCACATCAGCAATACATATATTTATATCCACATGGAATTACAATTTCTGGCAGTTTTTCAACTAATGCTGGCAGCCACAAGAACCTAAAAGACTTCTCACGCTCAATAATCTGATGACATGTATGTTGATATCATAATTTATGGCTCTCACAAGAACTCTTCACACATTCAGATACTTACCCTGTCATACATGGTAGGAGCAGACAGGGTGTTGAAAGTACCTAGGACGACCATGACTTGTCCCCAGGGTGTAAAGCAGCCAACTAAAACTGTTCTGATAATGCTCGTACCTGAACAAAAGCCAAGCCTGGTGTGGCAGTGCCCGGCGAGTGCACTCTGCAATAACTAAACAACAGAGGCTGTATGGCAGAGCATCCTGAGAGTGGCTGAGGTGCAGGGAGTGCTGAATGCCTGGCATCAGCTTTCTGGGAGACCACACTGGCCCCAGCGTGCCAACCTACACACTCAGCCTTCTCCTGTGCCCCCAGCTGTGGAAATGGCCACAGCTCCTGCTTCGCAGTCTGTCAGGAAACAAAAGGTCGGCTTAGACCCACAATTTTAAACCTCAGTCGTCTTGCATCACCCTAACTACCACTTTGATATTCCTCCATATGACTTGTCTTTATTGCCCTGTATAGTCAGTCAAAGCTTTTTGTGTGTGTTTTAAGAAAAAATCATATCCATTTATATTTTAGAGAAGCCTCCAGACAGGCTGTAACAGATGAGCTCTGGCAAAGGCTGGTGCAGTTGCTGTGAGCAGGGCTGCAGCCTGCTGCCCATCCTCTGGCCCGCCACTCTCATGGCTGGCAGCTGCATGTGCCAGCACAGAGCATGCCACACACACAGCGGGCACAGAGTGGAAGGGCTGAGGTGCTGGGACACATCTTTCCATGAGCTGGCTCTGCAAGGTGCTGGGATGGACAGCAGGTGATGTGAGAAACCACCTCAAACCCCTGCAGTGCTCACTGACTGATGGACAGAAGTGAGGGCTCCAGGCTGTGGTGAAGCTCCAGCACATGAACTTAAGTAGCCTCCAGTCTGCTGTGACAGTCTGGGCCTGCCTGACTCTCAAACGCCTGTCCTTATTTATCCCAAGACTGGCCACAGGGCTGGGCAATGCCTTGTGTGCAAGATTCCAAAGTCAGGACCAAGACTAGAAGCTGGAAAGGACATTTCAAGGGCTCTGGGGTACTCACAGCGATATACTTTATCACTTAGGCACCAAGGCAATACTTTGCAGAGGAAAGTGCATTAGTGCAGATGTTAACATAGACAAATTGTTGAAGGAAAATTTGTTTTATTCTCTATGTTAGGCTGACTTCAAGTGCTAAAACATACTGAAAGTTGATCTGAGATCTACCTATGAGATAACACAAGTGAAGGAATAGAAGGCCAGGCTGAAAACTAGTTGTCAGCATTCCCAGCTAAGATAGTTTCTGACAACTGCAGCACACACAGACACCCTCACATTGTGAAAACACTGTGCTTCTCATGTCTATCATACAATTTTGCATGACTGCTTTGGATATCAGTAATAAAAACATATGAAAAAGATAGTTTCAATAATTGAATAAGAATGTTTAACATTTTCTTGAAATTTCTAAAATCCTGAATAACCAGGCAAACCAAAATAGAAGAGCTAAAACCAAACAGTACCTCTTTTTCGCTTGTACTGTTTAGTGAAACAGAAGAACCACCCCTACCCTCAAAATACTGTAGTAATACCTGTGCTAAATTAATACAACTTCACTTTTCGAGTGCTTAAGTTAGGAAAACTGAAGAGGAAAAAAAAAGATGACATCTATCTGGAAAGGTTTCAGTGATAAACTGTGCTCTCCTATGATCACCGTCTGATCATCACAGCAGAATGCATGCATTCCTGGAGAGGCAGAGGGGAGGGCTGCAAGAGGAAGCCAGCAGAGTTCTTCTTTGTAACATACAGGACTGGAGTATGTCAGAGCTATGCTTCCACACAGGATGTAGGCTGGAAGCACATCAAAGAGATAACTCATACGTGCCACCTCACACACGCCAAATGTCTGTCAAGGCATTTAAGAAACCGCAGGTCCACTGCTTGTGCCGTGTGGCATCGGCTGGGGCAGAACACAGGGTTCTCAAAGCCAATATGACCAAACATCACAGGATCATCTTGAAGCTGGATGTCCAGTAAGCACAGGATGACAAGACTCCTAAATGGTGTGATTTTCCAGCGAGTAAATTCGAGACAAGCGAAATCCCCTTGTTTCCAGGGAGTCTTTCCCTAGGACCCCATTTGTTCCCAGCTATACTTCAAGACAGCTCTGTTGACACGGTCTGGTTACTGGAAATAAACCCTACCTGTGTAATGTCAGGACACTTTTTTGGCTGTGTAAAACCAACAGAAAGAAGCTGCTAGGGCTTACAGTTGTGTCTGTGCTTACAAAACTGGGCATGCATGTCAGCAAGACCAGGGCATTTCCTTAAGAGATAATCCCATTCTGTGTCAATGCATTCTATGCCAGTTTCTACAGTTTCTGTTAACACTGTATTTAGGTACCTCAATCCTCAATGTCCAAAGGCATCACTGAAGTAGAGAAAAACTACTGTCCCCCTATACAGAAGGAAAACTGAGCCAGATAGCAGATAGCATGTACATTTCCTATCCCAGTAGACAGTGTCACATCTAATGGAGGGACAGAAAAGAGGCCAGACCTCGGGTTAGGCTCAGTCTCTCAGGACTGCAGCTTCTGAGTTTGGTATCATCACATTGGCTACACTGACAGCTGATTTCAGGCACCACAGTGTAACCATTCAGTGCAGGCTGTGCGATATGCTAAACACTTGTTTGATATTTAATTATAAAACAAGGGTAACTGTAAGAAAACTTATATATATATACATATATACATATATATATACATATATATATACATATATATATATATATTTATATCTCTCTCTCTCTCTCTCTCTCTATATATATAAAACAGTAGGCTCTACCATGAAGGTTACTTGTACAAGATTTGCACAGATGGACCATTATGAATTACATTCAGCTAAAGTTCAGTCTGCATTAAGACCCCTGGGCTTACAATTCTCTTGAAAGCAAGACACCCCTTTTTTTCTCAGGTCTAAGAGAGATTTCTGGATAATAAGTGATTGAACAGAAAATGATGGAAAATTCACAGCTGTACAGTACATGAGCTTCCAGACAGTACTGGCCATTGTCTTAGGAAAAAAATTTTCCATGTTATTTTTCCCCTCAAAAACTGTGAACTTCATAAGAAACATCTCAACAACAAGAAAATCTCAAGTTTTCTGGGTGCTTGAAGTGAAAACAAATATAAGGTTTATGTTATATGTATGTTCACCATCCCTCATCCAGGACTTTCCACAAGTTATAGAGAAAAAGAAGAAACAATAATAATAATTTAACAAGTTACAAAAAGAAAGTGAATTTTAAAAAAGACCCTTCAAATGAGTGACTTACATAGTTGTCTCTTGCAGACCAGCCAGGATAAAGCTGCATGTGTAGCTGCCTTTCTTTACGAGCTAGTTCATAATATTTTGCTTGTTCTTCACGGGAGAGAGCATGCCACTGCAAACAAAATAAACATAGCTTTAGACTAGGAACTAACTTATACCTAGGCAACAGATGACTTGAGCAAGTGTTTTAGTGACTTTGATTTAGTCCTTCCCCACTGCAAAAATGAAATTCATTAGCAATTACAAGCACCTGTGTTTATTAACTGACTTTCAGGCATTTGTCAGCTCTGCAACTGCCAAGTGCCTTGAGCAAGGCGAAAATTATTTATGGAAATAGGGCTCACCAAATAATCTGCTCACAGAACCATACTCTCCCAGCACTACTTAAAAAAACCAACAACAAACAAACAAAAGCAAATCCCAACAAAAAACAAGCAACAAAACCCAACCTTTAGCTCCTGACAGAACCGAAACGGTTTGTGCTGCTTTTAGAGGGCAGCAATCTCCCCTTGACAGAGGGTCTGCTGTCTTGGTTTCAAGCAGCAGCTAGACACAAGTTTTCAATGCCAACACAGAAGGCTTTCTGGGCACCAGCACTCCTGTTCCAAAATCAACTTTTAAGTATTGAACTTCGAGACCTACTTTTTGATTGAAAAGAAAATGGCAACTGCAAAAGTTTCTAAGATAAAGAAGTCACAGAACTGCAGTCTTACAAATTACATGAGTTTACCTTTGTAGTCAGCAGGAAAAAGTTCCTGACTTCATGTACTTAAAAATAAAAACATCCCCCCAAAAAAATGCAAACCAAAAACCCTCACAACCTGCACATTTGAAAAGACACCAGCTACAATGGTATCTAGTACTTTTGGTCTTGTTTAAACACCTATCATAGACCTAAACCAGAAAGTAAAGGCTTTTATTTAGAATTAAGTTTCACTGCTGTAGCATTAGATGCACCTTCTTGTTTGACAACATCCATGGAGAAGTGAGGGGAGAAGTTATGAAAAAAAATTCAAAAAAACAGACAAACCTGCAATCATTAAGACACTCATACAAGAATAATCTACAGAACTAAGATTTCCGATCAGATCACATTTGTATGATTTAATATGTTGTTTAGTTACACATCGGAGGATGTGAACTAAAGCACTTGTCTGCCTCGACTTGGCAAGTTGGATGTGTTATTGAGAGCTCAGCAGTTTTTCCTGTCTGCAGCTCTCAAACTCCACAAGCACATTAAGAAACTGGGAGGCAGTGATCACAATGCTGTGGAATCAGAGAGCCCAGCAGCATGCAAAGTGTCAGCTCGTTAGAACAGAGGTGGTTCCTGCTCTGGGGTAGCACAGAGTAAAGCAGTGACCAGGATGACTGAACACAAGACACTTGACAATAATTAATCTCCAAGCAATTGCATTGGATAACTCATGCATTGTTTGTACCACAAGAAAAGGGGAATTTGAGGTACTTTCATGGAGAACAGTAACTTGAAAAGAGGAGTCCAAGCTGCAGAAAAAGCAGGCAATGGAGCTCTGGAGCTTGATTCCTTATCAAAATAGAAATAAATAAGCCACTGCCCTTGTTTAGGCCAAGAAAACAAGGCTGACCTACTAAGCCATTAAGATCAGTCATCTGGGACTGCCATCACCTGTAAGGGTAGTTCACAGATCACAGAATATTCTGACTTGAAAGGGACTCTCCAGGACCATCAAGTCCAACTCTTAAGCAAATGGCCCATACATGATCCTAGAGACTTGCACGAAAGCATGGAAAAGGCAAGTACCAAGATGTCCTTTAAGGAGAGGTAACAAGAACAACAGAAGGCAAAAGACTGCATGAACTGGGACAAGTACCGGTAGATTTCTGCTCTTTTTGGAGTGGGAAGTCTTCAGAGTGCAACATAAAAGGAGCCGTTTAAGGTAATGTACTGATTTCCCACTTAAAAGCATAGGGGTTTCAGAGAGTCGCAGTGCCTCTCAATACTGCCTTGGTCAGTGATCAAAAAGAGGTGTTCACTGGGAATTTGAATAATCCCTGCTCAAACTCAGATTGATACAAAAATCACCCCTTTTCTCATTTCTGGGACTTGATTGCAAAATGGACATTTACCTCTGCTGCCTTCCCTTGGGAGAATAACACTGGCCGTGAACACGAAGTCTGTACTGTGAGTGAGTTGGCCTGCATAGGGGTTTTTCTGAGTCCATTAAGTACAAAACATGACTACAATGCCACAGAGGCAAACAACTCTCAGCAAGGCTCTGGTACATGTACTGGGATCATCAGTACTTGGCTGATGACTTCAGAGACATTCAAAACTTGGCTGGACAGGTTCCTGAGCAGGCTGATTTAGCTGGACCTGCTTTGTAGTCACACGACCTCCATGAGTCCCTCCCAACCTACACGACTTTACCATTGGACCACATTTTATTCAATTTTGAGTTTCAACTCCAGTGGCATCCAATGTTCATCTTTGAATGATCCCTTCCTGCTCTGATGGGCAGTGGCCTAAGGGAGGACCCAGAAAGTGATTTGAATGCTCCTTCCATGTGTTATTGAGGATATTTCATGTCTGAGCTGCTGACACCATGAGTGGAACAGACACAAATTTGATTATGTTGCTAATGCTGAAGAAAGAAAATCAAGAAACTGCTTTTATTTTTGCTGCATGTTTTATCTTCTATAGCTAATTTGATAGTTGTACATCAGTTATCAACTCAAGCAGAAAGTCAGCCTTCACACCCAGCTAAAGAGAAGCACAAATTAGCAGCACACGTGAGAAGTCACAAACCTCCTGTACATACCCTTCTGCCAAGGATCTGGTTGATAGCTGCGCTTTCTTTCAGAGTACACTCTGCTACAACGTTTGCTCTCATTTCTTTCATGTACAACATGAAAGCATTCAGAGGTTTCTTAATATGAGGTCTTTTTGGCTCTTGTTCTTTTCTCTGTTCGTGCTGAGGCTTCCTAAAACGTGGTTGGGAAAGGGAAAGGAAAGGAAAAAAGCATTAATTTGCCTTCAACCTAAAAAGATCCAATGGAAAATTACTAACTTGTGGTTAGAGTAGCACTTAAGTAGTAAGTGAGAATTTCAGTGGTCATGTCCCATCCATTTTCATATATTTTATATTAATACTCAGGATGTCAGGTTGACATTCTCTAGCAAGTAACATTTAATCCGTGAATCTGCTCCAACTTCATCACTTGTCTCAATTCTCTTTTTGAGAGGCTATTCCTGGTGCCCTAAAAGACCACTGCTGCAGGTAGGAGAATAGCTTCTGATCCCCTTCTTTCCTAGGCCTTTTGCCTTTGAATACTAAGCAATGAGATTGCTTTCTGCTAGTGAATTTTGCAGGTAAAAACTTTTCCAGTAGAAGCTCATGAGTTCACACTCGAGCACCAGTCACAGCTGAACAGGTCCATGATTATGACTGAATCAAGATGGCTGTTGCCAACAGCTTAAAAGTGCTGGACTGGAATGAAAAATGGCTTCATGTCTCATTACTCTTACCAAACAGTAGCTCACAATTCCTGTTTTAGTTATAGGAGAAGAGTTAAAATACAAAGAGGTCACGAAAGGTGCTTTTTAAAAAACATCCTGGCTTCTTCTTCACATAGAGTTAGTTCTCAAACATTTATTCACTAAGGACTAATGCAGAAAGGCAGACTCACACATGCATTAGCTCACTGTCGTTGTGCAGATGTTCTTGTTTTACTTGAGGTGTTACAATAGCTGGGTGAGGGATTCCAGTTGTGTGAGGGCCTGGAGGACCAGGAATCATGTGATGTGAAAACCTAAAAGAGAAAAGAAAGCAAGGTCTATAACCCCACTGAAGACAAGCATCAAACACGTATGACAGCAGCAGGACACTCCAAGAATGCAAATGCTACGGAGCTTGTAATGAAGATAACTCTTAAAGAGTACATGAAAAACATTTGGCTAAGATTTGTGCATTGTAACCCAATTATTCAAGAAAAACAAACAAAACAAATCAGTCAGCATTTTGGTTGTAGAGAAGTTATTTTATTACTTTCAAGCAAACACTTTTAGCAATGCAAACAAGAAATATTTAATGTTTGTACTGTTGCATGATCAATAAAAATACACATTTCTTAACCAAAAAAATATATTTCCACACCAAGATATAAACATTCTTAAAATATCCACCACCAGCCAATGCAAAGGAGGAAACTGCCATGCAGAAACAAATAAAACAAAAGAAGAGTCTTTTTAAGAAGTCCTTGATGGCTCTCTTTATTTTTCAAGGTACTTAAGGTAAAAAATTTTAACATCACTTCATCTGAACCCACTATTCTTACCTCAAATGCTTGAAATAAACTTTGAAAATCCTACATCCTGAATGAAGGATGAGAGCAGGGAGAGATTTTTGTCCTAATTAAAGCTTCCTTTCATTTGTACAAGAAGGAAAATGGAAAATAAAACCAAAGTACCACTAACTGAATAATCCCACCCTACTAACCCAGCTCATTCTCAAGGACAGTTGAGACTGATCTTGAAGGTGCCGAGCATGGCAAGCTCAAGGGCAGCAGAAAACCTGCATGCTGTATTTTAGACTGGTGGGAAGTACTGTTAACATCAAAAGCAAGCTCATGCTCCAAAGTTTTGCTGAAGGAGAGATGGCTAATAAATGGCATCCAGCCTCTCCTTTCCCTAGTCCCCTTGTTGCCCTTTTCCCTCATGTTATCAAAATAAAGGAAACACAAGGCCCTGTAACCAAATCAAGTGATTTTACACGGAGAAAGAACGGGTTTTCTTCCCAATCACCCTGACAGGCACATGCTTATCGTTCCCCTGTAAAGAAGTGAAGGGACAGTGATAATCCAAAGGAGCCCACACACAAAGAGGCAAGAGGACCTACCACTTACCAAGTGGCCTGCCTTAAATCCCTGTGCAAGAGGATGTGTCTTCTACAGGTCACAAAAAAACACCCCAAGAATTGTATATTGCAACCTTGTGTACACCAAGCACAAGATGCAGAAGCTGTCTTTAGAATGCGAAAGCAGAGCATAGGAGGTCTGGATTGTGTCATGGCCAAGTCTCAATTAGCATTGCTTGCTTGCATTTAGACATAAAGACACAGTGCCTGAGTCACACACCAGTACAAATATGTGCTGGCATCCCCTGCCATTAGTGGCTTTGGGCTATGAAATGCCTACTTGCGAGCAAGTTTCCACGCAAAGCATTACCTACATGATTCAAGACTAATTACTGACAACTTTGAAATTGGAACTAGAGAACACAGGCTAGAGTGACAATCCACCTGGTTGCATACTGGCATGAATAAAACCCAAGGATGCACACTATGTGTTGCATCTAGAAATGAACTAATGACTCATTTCAGATGAAACAGCTCGATTAATTGTTGACAATTCACTGGTGCTCCTCATTGCAACACTTCAGAGACTGACAAGAAAATGCTGAATGAGACCAGTGTGGGATCCAGGCAAACTGCATATACACACATAAGTTAAATAAAAATGTATGCATAAGGTTTTAGCTGACTGAAAAGCAAGCAAAGGCAGACCAAGATGCAAGCAGAAGAGCAACTTGCCCTCTAATGCCAGCAGTTACTCCCCAGTCAGTCATTCACCTCCTACACCTACCTGGACATGGAAGGGTCGACTGAGAGTGAGGATGGATAGGGCTGCCTGAATCCACTCGAGATGGGATATACAGGCTGACCTTGCCTGAGGTCACAGAAGAAAGGAACCCATCAATCATACGATATGGTATTCAATGGTTACTCTAGAGTTACAAGCTCTTGATGGGAACTCAGTACTAGTCACAAATAAATAGTAAGAGCTAACGCTTTCAAGAGTTCTCCTAATGAAACTAATGAATACTTAAATGCTTTGAACTTTCTCCCTTGCTATTGAAAGATTCCCAATCTAAGTTTCCACTGGGAAGGAAAGCAAAACAACCAGCCTTCCTCCCCCAGGGCACACACACACATGCACACTCCTCTATCTCTATCCCTCTCTCACCTAGTTTTAGAAGCACTGGAATCAGATTTGTTAAATAAGCTCTTAGGAAAAAAGCATCTTATTCCAAATAGTTCTACTGTAGATGAGAGCGAGAACACCAGATGGTGAATTATTAAGCTAAAAAGCCTTTTGAACAGTTTTATCAAGTCTTTGAAAACTTAGGACTCTCTCCATTAGCATATGCAGTAGTGAGGTACAAGTGGACAACATTTCTAAATAGAAATTTATTCGATAAAAGAACCCCAACCCAACCACATAAAAGCCTACAGTGACACAAGTCTATCTTACTACTTAAAGATCAAACTTTGCAGTCCAGTAAGAGAAGCTTGTGTGAAGTTTTTGCCTCCTTTACACTCCCACGTATACAGAATATTTTGTCACCAATCCATCATTTGAGGTCTTTAATTTTTATCATCATCACTGTATTTTGATTACTTTCAATTCACAATGGTTCAGTCATGACTACAATGAACACCCTGAAGTAGCATACAATGGTAATGTGAGCAAATACTGGTGCAGCCCAAACACCTCTACCAGCCAGAAGGACACCACACACATCAATCCTGTTCAAACAGTTGCTTATTGACTGGTCAGTCAGCTCTCAGAGGAGAAAAAATGGAACCTGGCCTTTGTAAGGCTCAGGACACAGGTTTCACGCTTGGAGCATGTTACTGGAAATGAGCAGTGCTCAAAGGGAAGAGGAAATAAAAAAAGTTGAAGGAAGTCTCAACAGCACTACCTCACAGCAGGGAGCTGTAGCATAAGGGACAGCTGAGTATGTCCCACTCTTGGTGAATGCTGCTGAACACATCCCTGAGTCTTGTAAGGTTGGATCTTGTCTCTCTCTTTTCCCTCTTCCCTCTCCCCAGCTTCTGCACCAAGAAACCATTCAGAAGAAATGATTGACTACATCTGGAAAATGCATGCTAGCAACTGCCTGGTGGCAGTGGAAGTGAGGAGTCAGCTAAGCAGCAAAATGGGGGGCGGGGGGGGAAGATAAAAACATATAGTCAGATACTTCCATATTTTAGTTTTATATCTACTATAATTATATCACTAATAATTTGTTCCAAAAAGGCATGTGGCTTTTCCTGAAAAATATGCCAGCAATACAGCATTTCGCCATCTTCTGCTCTCTACTTTCTCTGCCTGTTGTCATCTGGATCATGTTTCCCTCCCATCGAGACATTAAAAAAACAAAAAAATCTGCATCCCTCATTGCGTGGGCACAGACTAGTCACAATACAGATTCTAAAGCACTGAAGTTGTGGCTGAGTTTCCTTATTTTCTGCTCCAAGAGAACTAAAGGCAAATACGTATCTACCCCAAGCAGACATAAAGCACCCCGCGAAATGTACTACTACGAAAATACCATATTTCCTGCAAAAGAAAAATGACACCCTGAGTGGCAGCAAGAGATCATGAGAGTGCTAGTGTTAGCAAGAGCAGCAAGATCTCCCAGTGACAGAGGCTTCTCTCCATACAGAAACTGTAACAAGCAGCAGACTACAAAAGTTTGTTCTCCATTTGGGGCAGTTTCAAGATTTCCCCGCATACACTTCAAAGTTCCTTCTTACCTCCCCCCTCTCTTCAGTAATTGTAATTTTGTTTATTAAAATTTACATTTAATTCCATGAGAACTGTTTTCTGCTATCTTTCCAAAAGCTGAGCCACAAATCTGAGCCATAAGAAATATACAGACTTCAAAGTGAAATCTACACACTTCAATTTCTGTACCTGTTCAAAAAACAGATTCAATTCATTTCAAAGATCGACATATTTTCATCTTTTCAACTAAAATAAAGCAGCAATTTCTTACTGCAATGACATTATAATTATTATTTTGTAAATGCTGTGATTGATTCAACAATAGCAAATGGTGTGAACATGCACCTGTCTGAAAAGAAGCTAGAAAATCTTACCAGCCAAGAGGTGGTGTTATCTGTCCAACCCCCCCTGGAGACAAGGGATAGAAGGTAGGGAGATCAGGAGCTGGAGGATGCCTGGACATGCCTGTTAAAAAGCACAGAAGAATGAGTGACTTTCCCCTCAAAATACTCCGTACGTGACCTACAGTTCCCAGCTAATACTGCAATGGAACTAGTGCTCTGGGTAAGAAATAACCACCTTCATGGTTAGTGTTGAAAGCAAAAGTCTCGACATGCCACCTTTAAAACAACTCGCATGTGGATACTGCAATTCAAAGGGAAATACTGGAAAAAACAACGTGGAAGGAGGAAATGAATGTGCAAGCTTAGGTCTCCTGTGAAGTGCATTAGGCGCTAGTGCCCTCTCGATGGTCTCACCAAACCCAGCAGGATCCTGAGGATCTCTTCTAACATATCATGGAACAAGGGGAAAATAAAACATTGTCAAAGAGGCAGCACAGCAGAGCTATTAGATTAGGTAAATTGCTACTTTTATATTTTCACGGGTTCCCTTATGGATTCACAAATTTTGGAAACTTGCTACCACAGAGGATCAGTGGTTAATTAAGAATCATTTTCAGGCCTGTAATGGTCACACTTGATATGATTCATTTGGCTTCCAATTGTCACTCCAGTTCCAACTAAGCTCTTCATCAAGTTGACTCCTGTGGGCTCCAAGGTCAATCTGTTTTGCAATGGTAGTATTTCATGGAAAAATAAGAGTCCCATCAGGAATGATCCATCAGCTCACATTCCCCAGAACACAGAGTCCTACAACTGCAAGAATCACCTCAAGATTAAAGCTAATCCTCATCCCAAAAGGGTCTGTGGTCTCCATTCTTCACCTAAACCTTGTGCCCCCAGGAGACATGGAATTACAGTTGCAGAGGCCACAAAGACATTGGTTTATTTAAATGTGTTTGGGGAAGAGGGGGTGAAGCAGAAGGAATTGTTAAGTCTACTTCACATGTTAAATCAGCTGCTTTAAAAGGGTATTAAATATTTATGTGGTGACACTCCAAAGGTCCAAGAATGAGCGCGTGCTACCTTGAGACTTAGTTTATAGATTGATGTTACTGATTTATTCCCCTCCCCAGTTTGTATTTAAATCTTCTGAATTTAATTACAAGATTTGAAGAATATCTGTCAGGACTGTGTACAGGAAAGCATGGAAAATAATACCAGTGGTGTTACTGTCTCCTAAAAAAGCCAAATTTTCAGACTTGGAACTACAACCTGAGTGAGGATCAAATTTCTGGCCAGTTGTCTTTTCAAAGGTGTAAAACAGCTGGTAGCTCACAGGAAAGGAAACACTTTACATATCCTAGGGCTTTTACATGAGAGGGAACACTCTTTCTGAGTGGTTAAAAAAACCAAAACCAAACAAGGTGAAAAAGAAGCCCAGCATCTCATCTCTCATATCTCTGGTGACAACTGATGCTCCTGAAAGCGATGACATGACCTTGTCCCTGCCAGACCAAGCTCTGCAGAAGGAGCTGTACCACTCCTACTCCAGAGTCTGCAGTTCTGACCCACGGAGACAACACTGCTCTCTCATTACTAATGCACAGTTGTTATTGCTAATCCAAAACTTCTGGCCCCTTATGGAGGGCTACCAGCACCTAACGCCCGCAGGAACACATGCAGTTACTGTATGGCCAGTATCCTCCACAGCAAATTCTCTTGAGAGGGTTAAGTAAAAAATAAAAATCAAAAATTTTTTTAAAAAAGAAAAATAGAATAAGTGACTGCCTTTAGGAAGGCAGTGCTGTGTGTCCATCCCAAAGTGCCTTGGGCGCAAGAGGCAGTGCTGAAGGCAAGCTGCTGTGGATCCTGTTGTTGGAGGATTTTAGTGGGAGGAGGGCACCCTGGCATCAGGGCTAGGGCGCCAGGGCAGTGCCTTGTTCCAGACCCACAGTGGGAGGCGAGGACAGAAACAATGGTTGGAGGCATTTGGCAGAGGACCTGAGGAAAAAAAAATCGTCTCTTTGCAGCAACTGCATGGGCTACTTCACTGCGGCTGCTCCCACATGCCAGTGGCGCCAAAACAGAGTATGGATGGAAAGACCACACACATCAAGGAGACCATTCCAGACAAAACCAGTAGTCTCCAGCCTGCATTATCCACATTATCCATCCCCATCTTTGCAGACACTGAGCAAAGGGACCAAGAACCCACTCAGGAACACTAGAGGGTAATGAGCTTTGTGCCGCCTGGCAGAGCCCCTCGGCAGGCTTGTGCTCAGGGATGGGGATGTGACTGGTGGGATGCTGGACAGGGGAGAGGGTACAGAAGCAGCAGAAGAGAGGATGTGCAGCAGAAGCAACAAACCAGGTGTTGTTCAGTTGAAGTCTGCTGTACAGGAATACAAAAATAAACTGGGGTAAAGGCAAATAAATGGGGCACAGGAGGGCAAACTCAGCATGCAGTAAGCAAAAACCTCTTGAGCTCTCAAACTGCAGCAGCGGGTTGTGCCCCAGCTGTCACAGCCAGCTTCAGCAAGAGGTGGAAATCCCATTCTCTTAACGCGTGGCACCCCTGGGATTTCAAGGAATGAGTGTGAATATTCTTCTCCTGGGCACTGATGCAAAGGAGGAAGACAAATGAGGACAGGAGGTCTCCATTTGCTTCTTCCAAGTCTGAAAAAGATATTGTACACGTATTTACAGGCCAGGCTTTCCAGGCAGAGTGCCTTTTGTATTCCCCCTCCCTAGAAAAATACAAACAACTAACCAACAAACAACAGAAAACACACAGAGCCACCGGGCCATAGCATTTTCTGGATGTAGCCCATGTTATTATCTCCATAGCACTGCCAAAATAAAACCTAGGCATTCAGGAAAAGACAGAACAAAAAAAGTCTCTCTCCCTGAACAATGACAACTAGAAACCTTTCCAGATAAATGGGACAACTGTGCACGTGGATGTGTGCCCAGGTAAAGCAGAGCTTTGTGATCTTGCCAGCTGGGTGTCACAGCATGTGGTGGGGCATGCGAGCACAGAGAGAGGCAGGGAGAGGCACTCTCCAGGACCAGTCATGGCACTGGCAGCTTCCTGCCCGTGCAGAGATATCCAAAATACAGTGAATGCCTTTGGAAACCCTCTGCTCTCTCCCCTTCCCTCCTTACCACCAGCTTTCCCATGCAGGCTTCTTCTCCTCAGGTGCCTACCCAATTCCTGGCTCAGACCCACAATGGCCATGGCCAGTCCTCCCCTTGCACCTCCCCAACATGCATCACATCCCCCCCCAGCTCCTGCAACTCAATGCAAGCAGCCACACCCTTCCCAGAGATCCCTTGGATTCTCCTGGGTACTGGGCAGAAGCTCTTGGCACAGGTTTGGCTTGACACCTTGGAGACTGACTGCGCTTCCGTGGGGGCCTGCAGACTGACCCTGAGCAGGGCACGTCTGACATTCCCAGATGTGGATCTAGGAAGCTTTTGTGTTTGTCTTAAGGAGTCCTAGAGATGAAGAGACAACTGACATGCAGGACTCTGATATCTAAAAGGATGCTTTCTGCAGAAGGCAGCCAGCACAAGAAGGTTAAAAAATGTCATGTTTGTAAAGCTTTTACTTGCACAGGCTCAAAACTACTTTTATGGGCATTTCTTTGATTATGCCAACTGATATATGGAAGAATATGGACAGCTAGAATACAAGGACATAAAATACAATTTTAAGTGAAAGGGAAAAAGAAAAGATTGTAGTAACACCACTAATGAAGCACTTGTCCACTGTTTTCGGGAAGGTGAGGGAGGCTGACCTTTCTGCATCTACATGCTGCAAGCTTTGGGCACCACAGGAAATGGTGAAGACTGGCTGCTGTTTATTGAGATTTTGAAAGAGTTTGACAAGAAAAGCAAGACTGAATTATCACACTAGAAAGAGCAGAAAAATTTAAGCAGCCAAGTTAAATATCAGCATCATGGCAACCATCTCTGAAAGTGGGCATATGCACCCTCTGAAATATTCAAAATGAAAGCTTTGTCAGCAGTACAGGGGGCACCAGGACCACCCTGCATCCCCACCATGCTGGGAAAAGATGGGCTCACCTTGTTTGGAGCTGACGTCGGAGGGGATGTGTGACGGGTGTGACCCCGGGGAAAAGTGCTCATCGCTGTAGGTGATAAGAGGGGTGAGGGGGTGAACCGCATGAGAAGGCTGTACCACGGGCACCTTGTTGGACTGCAAGAGAAGAACAAAATTAAATTGTGTTAGCGAGGTGAGGCTTCTGCTTTGAAAAAAAACCAAAACAGACGACGTTTCCAAAATGCTATTTTAAAATATTTGCATTACTGAAGCGGGGGAAACAGATGGACAGACATGACATTGGGGCTAGTGGATGGAAATCAGGTTTGCTGCCAGAATCGGCATCCTCAAACCATTGGCACCCGAAGAGGGATGCAGATAGTGAGGAAATTCAGGGAAATGGGTGGGGGCCAGGAGCAGGAAGAAAGGCATTTGGGAGACATTGAGACAGGGCTGCGGAAATGGCAAATGGAGAGCTGCAGAACAGGAGGAGGAACATGCTGGGCAGGCAGGCCCTGTGCACCAAGGGCTGCAACCTAAGGACAGCGGAGTCAGCAGCAGCGCTGGAGAAACCCTTTGGTTACGGGAACAGCATTTTAAAAAAGAAGGCTTAAAGTACAGGCTTGCCATATCTCCAGCCTTAAGAGCAACATGAGCTTCATCAGCTTCGCTCCTCCTCTCGGCTGCTCTCCTGCACGGCCGTGGCACGGCACAGCTGGGCCAAACCCCCACCATCACCAGAGGAATGGCAAGTTTGTCCCTTGCAGTTTTATAAACTCTGGTTGAAAACTCTTGGTCTGCCTACCAGGTAACTAAAAGGTCACCCTTAGGAGTCTGATTTCATATATAAGCAGTTGGCAGTGGCCTCTCAAGGAGTGAGCTAAAGGGGAGACCTGCTGAGCGTATGGGGACAGCTGGGAACCCTCTGGCTCTATCAAGGAGAACTCAAAGTTCTACAAACACCCAGGAGGGTCCTGAAATGAGTGCCATAAGGTGATGTCCATGCCGGGTAAGACACACACTTCCCACCAACACTTCCCAAAGAGGCACAGGGGAAGATGCAGGCAGCATGATGGAAGGATGCTGCCCAAAATTACATCCTTAGATCAAGGCTGCAAGACAATGGAACTCCTCAATCCCAGTGAAATCCTGCATTACTAACACTGCTTGAAACTCAGGTTGCTCTTACCATGGTGGGATGAGCCATAGTGATGATGCCAGCATGTAACAGGCCCTCCTCATTTTTATCCTGCCACTCTCTACCCTGCCCCTTAGCACAAAAAATTATGGAACAAACAGGTTTTTAATAAAACAAAAAAACTGAAAAAAGCTATCCTTCAGAGAGACACACTGACAGCAAGGACAGCCTGTCAAACCTAAGGAATTAGGAAAAAAAGTAATTTAAGAGGCCAATGAAATTAATTTCCATAATTTTCATTGAGTTCACTATTGAAATCCTGGCACAAAGCAGATGTTCGGACATAGCTCCATGCACAAGTCCATGATTTCTCTGGACTTTTGGAAGCAGACGGGTTATTAAATGGACAACTCAATTTATTGTTAAGGCTGGTAGGAGTAGAGGAAAGGGAGCAAACGGGAACCAGTGCAGCATTTTCCACTTTCCTTGTTTCCAGAGCACCACCTTAAGGAACTTGCATTAGCAGGCAGTATCTTCTTAATGTCTGACCTATCCCTCCAGTCATATAGCTCAGAATCTGGTGCCATGAATTTTTGCTAAATTATGCTATCCTTGCTCTCCTCTTAATTTTACGGTTTTCAACACAGATTTGCTTTCCTGTGGGAAAGAGATAAGAACCTGAGGATTTTAATTTAAGCTTCGGCCTTGTCTTATATTTTGCAAGATGGAGAGAGAAAGCAGCGCTAGTAGGTGTTTTAAAGCCAACAAGCATTAGGTCCATTTTTATGACCAAATAATAAAAGCAATATGAATTCTCAATAATATCTATGAGTTGAGTTGTAAAGGGGATAGCTCAGACTGCTATTCATCTTCCCCATCCGTATAAATTCCACAAAAAACAGATGCCAACAAATTTCAGACGATTTACAAATCGGGCCTCAGTCTTTAGCTATGAGACTCGTGGGCCAGCCCACCATTCAGCCATTACTTTATCAACAATAAACTGTATATTATGAATAAAGATAAGCAATAGATGTATTTAGGTCACACACACACAGCTGCTAATCAGCATTAATTTCTCAAAATTTAGTAATTAACATTTTGTATTGTAGTGGATGTAATTGTCATGCACGCCCCTGGTATCAGGGTTCCTTGCTTTCAGAAATCACCCGTTTATACTTAGAGCATGCCAATCCCTGTACCCTCTCGCTCTCCAGCATCCTGCAGATTTTATTTTATTTTCTAATTCTCTGCACCTTATCCCCTAAGCCCATGGCAGCGGCTTTCAACGGGCGAAGGAACCGTGAGAAGTCAGGAGAAAAGCAAACCGCTTGTCAGTGGGCTTAAAATTAACATATAAACGGGCTATATCTCCATTAAGAGCATTTGGGGGTCTGCAGAGCCAGAAACTGGGAAAAAAAGTAACAATAAATAATAGCAATAATGCAAAGCTTCCCAGCCTGAGTGCCCCACACTGCTTTGGGAAGAGCCGGGGAGCTCTGGCAGCTAAATCCTTCTGGGTGCCCCAGAGTGACAGCAGACAGGGCTCGCTGGGCACAGGCTGAGCCTCCCCATTCCCTCAGGTCCCCCCAACATGGCCACAGGGATTGACAGCTGGAGGACACACAGGGTGACATGCATATGACAAAACCAGGAGGAGAAAGGCCTGATGACATTTTTCCAAAAGCCGTATGGACTTGAAGTGGTTCTGCCATGGCACCTGCTCTACAAGTCAACCCAGATGGGTTGTCTGGGCCCTCATTACAGAGTGGGTTCAGGGCAGGAGATCAAGAGCTCTTATGCAGACCTGGATGCCCCTCTTGCCACCCTCTCAACCCTTCCAGCCCCAGCTGGGGTGAGGGATTGGACGCAGGCGCCCCATCCAGTCCCATGGACACTACCCTTCACGCTTTGCCCTGGAGACATCTGGGCTGGGGATGTTGCCAAAGCCCCTTCCACCGCCTGCTGCTCACAGTGGGCCCTACTGCCCCAGAGGCTTTCCAGGGCGGTGAGGCATGGCCAAATCCTACCTCACACTGAGGTACAGGACCGTGCTGATGAGACTGCTTCTACTGCATCCCAGTCTTTACCCACTGGCTTCTTCCTCCGACAAACATGCCACCCCTACTACATTTGTCTCCCCAAATCCTCTGAAGACAATGCATACAGCTGCAGGAACACTTGAGAGACCGACAGAGACCTGACCTTGGTTAACATGACCTCCGTGCAGGGGGAACTCCATTCCCCACGTCTCACTGAGCACCTGCTGACCAAGCCCACAACCACCACAGCTCTCCCTGGTGCACTGGTGATATTTATATCTAACACAGGCATGGTCCACAGAATGCCTCTTCTCCTCAGCACAGCCTTAAAATCTTCTCCTGCAAAACCCATCAGTCCACACGCCTTCAATGAGAAAATTATATAATTACACACTGTCCTATGTGAGGTTCTTCGGTATTTCAGTACAGAAATTGAACTACATCCACCCACCAAAACATAGCATTTTGGCGCAAGTAGGTACTTAAGCAGCTTCTAAAAACACAATAAAGCGAAGGAGGATGAAATTCTCATTTCCAAGACAATCTGGAAAAGCTGAATGTTTGTTGAAGCTGTCCCTAGCACAGCTCTGATGCAGCGTGTGTGGTGTATTACCACACCACATCACTTAATTTCCATTCTCTGTGCCTAAGCCTCTTCACATGACCTGGAAAGTAAAGGAAATGGGACATACAGCGTAGCTCAAGATCTGCAATTTGGAAAAAGTAAATAACAATTAAAAATGAGTTCATGTGGTTTGCAACCTGAAGACCTCCTGTTATGTTTTAGGACACCTCGTCATGCATGTGTGACCTATTATGAACACTGAAGGCTAATGGCAAAGAGATAACCTGTTCCTGTCAGCCTGGGGACACACAGCTGTGCCCCACAGCACTCAGCTCAAAGGCACACTCCCAAGCAACTCAGCCTTGGTGGTCTCCTTCTCAGAGACCATGAGGCCACCAAGGCTTCAGTCCCTGCAGCACAGACATTGCCAGCATCCTTTGGGACCTGACCTCTCTGCAGCCCTCCCTGGGGCACTTTTTCTCATCAGCTTGGTCTTCTCAGTTGGTATCTTTGATTTCTCCCAAGCATGTGTTCTGAGGCTGAAGTGAGGCAGTGCAGGCAGGGGACAGTCCCCTGGAGGACACCAACAGGACTGGGAGAGCATACATGTACTGGAAACAGCAGGAGCCAAATTATTTGGCCCGTTAGGGCTAAGGTGGAACTGCTACTCAGTTTTATGACTGACCTGAAGAAAAACCCCAAAATTCCCAGTACAATGTTGGTGGGCAAAGGGTAAGAGTTTGCAGGGAAGAGGACTCTGACCCAGCAGGAGGCATCATCCCAGCAGGAGTTTTCTATGCACTGGACACCTGTTTAAAGCTATTGCTCTGTCAAAGTAATGCAGGAACAGGTCAGTATGACAGTGAACACTTCACTTGCAAACAGCAATCACAGTCTGCAAGTGGTAAAGGTTGACTCTACTCAGGCATTTTGGCCAGGGCAAGGAGCAGGGTGAGAAATCCCCTGGCTGTGGCACTGGCGCAGCTGCTGCCACATGGCTGGGTGACCCCTGAGAGTGCCCTGCTCTGGCAGTGCTGCACCTGCACTCGCAGAGCCACTCACCATTTCAGACATGTGCCTGCCCTCTCATCCGAGGAGCACACTGTGAGACAGTTCACATTAATCTCTGGTGAGTTCATGGTGAAATGCTGCAGCTCAAATTTAGTCTGAGTCCAGTAAGTTTTCCCTCGTTTTTGAAATGCTTCCAAAGAAAAGCAAGAGTCCAGGGAAAACCAAACCCCAAGCCCTCCCCAAAAAGCCAGCTAATGCTTCAGTGAAGGCCCACACCTGTAAGGTATCCTGTATGCAACAAGTGTGCAAAAACTATAAAAAGCCTGAGACAGCCATGGCAAAAATGCCTGTAGGTCAGCGCTGGGCGAGGCGGGCAGCTGGGAGCTCCTGCTGGAGCTGGGGCCACCATTTGTTCCAGCTGCTGCACAGAGAAAGATATTAAATTAATGACCCTTCAAAGGACAGGCATCTACAAAGGAGGTCGCAGGCAGGCAGGGAGCTTTGCAGAGAACCATGAGGCAAGCAACCTTCTGCACACAAGACCCAAGCGTCCCTTGTCAACACCCAAAGAGGTGCTGGGTTTGTTTTTGTTTTGTTTTCCTCTTTTCTTTAAACATAAAGTTGCTTCTAAAAAGACAGAAAAAAGCCCCAGCCACTCTTCCCCTCCTGTCAGCAAGTTATGCATTGGTTACAGATACTAGCAGATGGTCTCCCCAATTAAGACTAAAATAAGTCAAATAAAAAAACCCCCAAAGAACTTAAGGATGAATGAATGCATGCATTCCCTTTCACTCCTGAAAGAGGGAGTCATTTCAAAAAACAGATTCAATTTTTTGACAGTAAAAGTTAAATTTAGGGGGAAAACACAACAGATAGCTCTTAAAAAAACCTTCACCACCAAAACTTCTGCAAACCTTTCCACTACTGCTACAGCAATACCTCAAAGTAAAAGGACCAAATGGTCCTGTTATTGTGGGAGAATTTGAGGCTACCTTGATCTGAAGAGACAAGAAAAATCCATCTCCTTTTTAGCCTATTCTCATTTCTGGAGCCCTGAAATCATTCTTAGGCTGAAGGTTTTAGCAAACCCAGAAGACAGCACTTTCAGCTGTCCTCTCAAAATACCAACAGCATTTTAATGACTAAACTAACTCTGTATTATGCCTTTGCTGACCAGCTGTTGCAATAAAAATGCAAGATCAAGAAGAATGTAATTTTGGAGCAATGTCAAAACCAGGCTCACGTCTGGGTTCATCATGGACAGGCTTTAGCAAAGGAGTACCAGTGGTGGAAAAGGAGGAAGTAACAGGAGGGCGTTTTGACCAAAACTAGTTACCAGTAGAGGAAACAAGCTCATCAGCACCAGCAATAATTGCAGTCACAATTTGCCACCTCCCTGGGAACTACTGTACAATCCCTTTTCATAGACAACTTTGCAAAGATGCAGCACGGTCAATGTATAGAGAGCTCAGGTTACTCCTCCATTCCCAAACCATTTTTTAGAGGAAAGAGTTTTATGTCCAAAGCCAGCCTCTTTCTAGGCTCTTGACAGCAGAAATAATTTTATGCTTAATTTTCAAAACCTTCTACAATCCTTGGACAGTGCAGTTGGGAAAATGCCAGAGTGGGTGTGGTGAGGGATGGCTTGCAGCATTGCTTTTAGCCTCACCTGAAGCTAAAAGGAGCAGGGATAGGAAAGCACACCCACAGGAACACGCTGCTCACAGGAAACAGGGGCTTAGGAGTACTGTGATTTATGAAAGACAAATAAAAAAGGTGCAGCCTTTTAACCCTGCTTCACAACTGGGCGGCGGGAGGCCATTTATCTCCCTGACCTTTCATGCTTACAAACAGCGGGGGGGACACCCCAGGGACTCGCCATTTTAAGGAGGTGAAGTGAAATGCTGCATCCACACTGATGTGAAACTTTACAGCTTTACAACTGCTAATGCTTACTCAGAACAAAACTAAAATCAAAACCGCACATTTCAGGGGGCAAACGGATGGCTTGATGAGGTCAGAAAAAATCCTCCTGGTCCCCCTTTTCCTCACATTTCCTTCAGCTCTTTGCCATGGAACTAAGTTGCACTTAGTGCTGGGAGTCAGCAAAGGGCAAAACAAGAAAGTTACTCTAAGTCAGTCATTGACAGTTTCCCGATCGCCCCAGGATATATTGCATCATGAAACCAGAGCCAGAGCATGCCAGGAGCCCTCAGAAGATGGAGAGAAGAAGTTGCCAGCACATCAGCAGGTGAAGGAGGCACCCAGGATGCTTGCTAGAGCTTCCCATGGTTATTTGGGAGCAGGAAAAGTTTGTGACCTTTTTCCAGCTGCTCAGACCACCTACCTTTTTGGGAAGCCCAGCAGCAAGTGGCTGTGGCTGCAATGCATGGGAGAAGCAGAGGCAGCTTCATGGCCAGCAGTGCCATGCAGCAGTCCACAGGCACAAAGATC
The DNA here is from genome assembly GCA_036630365.1 of Acanthiza pusilla. Taxonomy (NCBI): domain Eukaryota; kingdom Metazoa; phylum Chordata; class Aves; order Passeriformes; family Acanthizidae; genus Acanthiza; species Acanthiza pusilla. The sequence goes on from JAXCHO010000164.1 coordinate 17,996,951, forward strand.
AGCACCGAAGCAAAGGGGGTGTCACGGCTGGAAGTGCAGGCAGCATACATGGACACGCAAGAGGAGCTGGAGAAAACTTCACTGCCTGAAGCCCAAAGGGTTGGTGTGCAGTAAAAAATTCAGTGCAACAGCCAGGGGAGCATTGCAAAGGAAAGCATAAATATGATTTGACAAAACCTAGAATAAGTATCTATCTAGACGGATTACAATCAGTCACTAAATTCAGGTTAATTGCAACATTAGTGAGAAACCACCACTATTGGCTTGTCTACATTATTGTATTTTTCCAACTTTTTCACCCCTCCCTCCCCTTCAATCTTGGAAATTAATATAGCACAACTGTGATTTTTTTTGCTGAAAAGTTGTAATAAGCATTTGAGTTCCCTCAAGACAGCTTTAAAAACACGGGTGTTGAATCTCTGACAGAAACATGCTTTATTTCAAGTGTTCATTAAGCACTGCCATTAAGTGAGTGATTAAAGCACACCCAGTATTAAAATAGCTTGATTAGAAATCCCCTGCTATCTCTATTTTCTTCTCTCCCGTGACTTCTTAATTTGTTTGTTCTTGCCTGCTCAGGAAGGCTGTCGGGAGAACAGGAGTGCTGGTGAACCAAATGGGGAGCCAGGCTGGTCTTGCAAGGCTCCAATCAGGGGAGGGTAAGCCCACTGCAATGTATGTACTGCAAGTTCACAATATACAGAGATTACACCTAGTTTTACACAGCCCATTGGTTTTAGAAATATGACTGATAGGGCATTAAATTGGCAGAAAAGCCACATGCTCACAGGAAAAAACTTATCCTGCTACAATATTTTGCAATGTCTTATTTCACTATCTAAACTCAGCAATGGCTTCTCTTGAATGGAGATTAACTGCCAGCAAACACTCCACGATTTGACAGCCTATGCTTGTTTTAAGCTCAGTGTCTGCAAGATGGTCCTTTAACTTTGACCATCCTGAACAGTTCATCTTTTCCCTGATGCAAAGACGAGCCCCAAACCCAACAAACAGGAACCTGCATCATCAAATCACACACACAACCGAAGGAGTCTCTGAGCACCCCCAAAAACATGGTAAATGGGAAAATTACTCTGGGTGGTGACACCTCCCATGGACCTTTACCCCATGCAGCATCCCTTCTTTTGCCTAGTGCATCCTTGTCACATACAAGCAATCCCATCAGCTGGAAAGGTGTTTTCCCCTGTTGTTTTCTGACCTGTCCAGAACACTTTTGGGTCGTTATTGGCTAAAGAGAACAGAGGCCCAGCAATGTTGTAACAAGCCCAAGCTTGAGCCTCTGAGTTGCAGAGCTCTGGCTTATTGATTGCGTAGACAATAGGGACCGTTGTCCTAAGCCACCAGAGGAAGCCCACTGGACATCAGAGGAGCCAGTGCCACAGCCCAGCCACTTGCCATGGGGGAACAGTGTTATGTGACAGGGGGTTCTAAATGGGGGAAACAGGCTGGAGTCCATCCTGCTGTCACCTCTTGTGCCATCTTCAGCTCTTCCCTGGGGATAAAGCTGCTCTGGTTTCTGTCACCAGAGCTGTCTGACACAAGCTTGTTTTGCTTGCCTCAAGGTTATCAGGATCCCTTCTCACAACAGCTTTTCCATTTTCTCCGGTGTACTCAGACCCACAGGCTCATGTGCTTCTCTCACAGGCAGAGGGGTGTGCTTCAGTGCAATATTCCAGCCTTGGAAATGGCTCAAGCAAGTAAAACACCATCTACCACATCAGCACACAAGTGTTGTGTGAAAGTGGGTTGTCCGACAACAATCTCCGAAGCCCAGCTTTTCTGTTCTGGCAGACAATGTGCGTCACAGGATGGGATGACTTTTCCTCATCGGCCTCCTCAAGTCCCACAGGATACAGACACAGGCTCCTGGGGGGAACCAAGAAAAAAATCCATCCTGCACCCTGGTGACAGGAAGATGCCTTTCAGAACTGCGCACACAGTGGATCAAAAGTGCTTGAAATAGGACCTCTCTTAAATGTATTTATATTAAGTCTATGCTGCAGCCTATTCAACACTGTATGTCATAACAAAGACTATCAGAAGCCCAGAAAACTGAGAAATGGGTCAGCTTCTCTCTGAGCTGCAGTTTTCAAGGTGCACTGAATAGAAATGTTCTCAATTACAAAAATGCAGGAGTATGACGTGCATTGGGAAAACATCTTAAGATGTCATATAGAAGGTAAGGACAAAGGCTCGACACCTGTCCAAGCACCTGGCACACCTTTACATGTTCGAAACCTCTGTTTACCATGGCTAAGTTGCAACTTAGAGGTCGACCAGGCAGCAGCTTCTCACTCCTAGCTCAGCAGAGATCACACTGGGCTGGTCAAGCTACCCAAAATGACTGATGGTTTTGGAAGTGGTCTTGCCTCATCCACCTCTACAAAACAGGGAACAAAAAGAGTAAAAGATAGGAATGGATGTGATGATGGAGGAGTGATGAACTTGATGACATCAATGACTCCTCTCAGCTGGCCCTTGCTCCTGGCAAGCCCTGTTCCCCACCACACTGATCCTGCTTGAAGACTCCCGCAGGGAAGTCAGCACCGAGGCCAAACACTCTCTGGCTCCAAAGTTGCAGGAAGGGCTGCCCCCGATTTGCCGTGAGGTGAGGAGACCCTGCTGCTGGGAATTTAGCTCCTTCAGGGGCATTTCCTGGCAGCAGTGGAGCAGGACCGGGTGGGATGGATGCAGGGGTTGCTTCAGTATATGCCCTCAGAGGGGGCATTTTCTCCAAATTCAAGGCTTCAGGCATCACTGACCCTGTATACGCACTGTAAAAAGTTTTCAAGTAACTTCCCTGAGTCCGGCTAAACCGTATTAACAGATTTATCCAATAACATGCAAATTCAGGTTTTAATGAAAAGTCTTAAGTCCCAGCTCTAAGTGATTTGGACTTTTCTGCTAATGGCATCGGCTAATGACCAAAGATTTAATGCATCAAGTCTTAGCATACATCAGTGCAAACAATATAACCATTTAGTGGAGGCAAAAAGTCATCTCATTAGACATCCATCATTGGATGTGGGCAAGATGGTCCAAAGGCTTAAAATAAAATATTCATTTTTAAACTAAAAAAAAAAAAAATCTCTGAAAACGTACAAATGATTAGGCCAAAAGCAGCAGTCTGCTAAAGCTTCACTGGGATTGAAAATGCAAACTGCAACGTTTATCTGGAGGTAAAACGCATTTGCAAGTACTTAATTTTGGCAGTACTGTTCCACAGAAGACAAAACCAATTTTAACAGGAATTAAAGCAATAGGGCCCTCCAGAAACAGGATGTCTCTTAGACAGGTTATTGGAACCATCAGTAGAAGGTCACAACAGGAATTATTTCTCTACCACATTGTGCAAGATGATTTCAGTACAAACATAAGTGTTGAAAAGCTACTAACTTAATTTTATAGATCATTCCCACGAGGGTTTGTCGCATCAATGAGACACAAAAACATGCCCTAAAATTACATTTTTATGTGGCTAAAAATATAAAAATCACAGCACACAGTTGTGGATGAGCAAAGAATGACCCGAACAAGGCATGGACTCAAAGGAGCAGGGCTGGAAACACTTCTTTTGGCCTAAACCATTGGTGCTGAATGTTTCATTTGGACTCTGGAAATAAACAGGAGCAATAAATCGACCCCTACTCTGCTGGATGCTGAGTTACCAACACATAATCTAAATGTTCATTATATTTAGTCTTTTTTGCCAAATGGCATCTGAGAAGACACAAAAAAAATTGATTGACACCTCCGAGCCATGGGCTGATGGGAGATGACTCAGGTAAGGGAGGACTGTAATTATAATGGACCTGTGCAAACTGCCTGTCTGTTTGCAGGAGGAGTGGAAAGAGGATATCCAGATAAGACAGAGTACCCCACTTTTGTGCCTACAGGCTGTGTCTCCTGGGGCAGCTTAGGAAACAATTTTTTCTGCTCCCCAAAAAGCGGATAAGGCAACCTCATGGCAAGCCCTGCCTCCAGACCCAGAGGGAAACTAACAAAGGAGCACTGGAGGAATGATCCTACATCAGCTTTGAAGTTAGATCAGCCCCTAAGAGCTGCCTATCCCCACTGAAACACACACTTGTGACCCAGGGAGTCCTCAGGACCCCAAATTAAGCCATGTCAGGGGAGGTTCAGGCTGGATATCAGGAAAAGGTTCTTTACCCAGAGGGTGGTTGGGGATTGGAACAGGTTCCCCAGGGAAGTGGTCACAGCACCAGCCTGACAGAGTTCAAGAAGCATTTGGACACAAACTGGGGCACACAGTGTGATTCTTGGGGTGTCCTGTGCAGGGCCAGGAGTTGGACTTTGATGATCCTTGTGGGTCCCTTCCAGCTGAGGATATTCTGTGATTCTGAGAAAATGCATCTTTCCCTGTGTTGGTGGCATTGCCTCTCCTCTGACTCTGCACTAGCCCTGCTCATCACTTGTCCTTACCTCTGCCCCATCACACTCTACTCAGCCCTGCTTGGCTCACTTAACTGCACAGCACCCTCAGGCTCCCCAAAACCAGGCATTTCCTTCAGCTTTCAGGCCTTACCCATGTAGGTGCATGGCTGAAGACGCTCCAGTGGCTGGGGTGGCAACCCATGGGATGGGGGCACAGGGAGAAACATGGGGCTCACCTACTCTCTCTTCCCACCCGACTCCATTTGATCTGTTACCACTAAGTGTCTTCACCCACTTGGCCACAGGGCTTAAAAAAGCTTGCTGGTATGCACAAGACACGTGATGCCTTTTAAATCCTGCATAGGATATTTCTGCCTGCTGCTAGACTTGATTTTTTAATTTTTTTTTTAATTCAAGAGCTGCCCTTTAAAATTTAAAAATCACTCTTAAAAGCAAAAAAACACAACCAGCCCACATCCTAAGTTTTGTGCAGCAGGCACCTACATCCTCATAAAAGCCCTGGGCTGTGCTTTATAACACAGGTAGAAGTCTAAACATCGTAAAAAAGAGCCTAAATTGCCAGATTGCCCAAGCCTCCAGTAAATCACCCTTCCAGATGGGCTTAGAGCTGCACATAGAGCCCCACAAGTAGCAACGGGTCACCCTTCAATTATATTTCAATCCTGCTAAACTCAAACAACATTATATGAGAGTTATGCTTGACTGCATTAAAGAGGCGCTTCAAAAGTTTACCATCACCCTGTCATTACTAACAGTTTGATTTTTCATTCAATTAGTATTCTCCTGTGCAATTAACTCCCCCCTAAAAGCATGGCAGAGGCCGGGATGGGCAATTTCTTATCATAACTACATCCCTCCACGGTACTTTTCATTGCAATAAAGGCTGTGCTTGGGAGAAACACAGTGCGTTAGACTCTGCAAAACACCACTAAACAATTTATCAGGCAAAAAAATAGCTCATGCCAGGAGAGCTTGGGGAAGCACCCAGCCCCTCACCCCCCTGCACTGCTGACAGGGCAGATGGTCAAGAGTGCCAGAGATGCCCCCATGCAACACTAAAATTTTTTTTTTTTGGTGCAGACACAAAAGGGATCTGCATGAGACCTGCCTATCCCACACCCACTTCGGTGGGGCAGCAAAGCCTAGCACTGCTGCAGTGTCCAGCCTGGGCTGCAGCTGGGCAAACTCTGCCGGCCAAGCTCCCACTCAGCATCCCCTCCAGCTGCCACCCCTAGCCAGCAGCACGGACAAGGCTGGCAATCACATACTGGAGACAATTCTTCATTTGGTTCTTTTCCCCTGCTCTTTCTTGCTCTCTCTGGCTTCCCCCTGCTCCTACCAGAACTGGCAGACCCCTTCCTTCCCCACTGCCAGCATTTCAGAGACAAGGACCAGTCCCTCACCTCTCCTCTGCAGAGGGAACAGGTTTTTCAGCTGGATGATGTGAGGATCATTTGGAAGTGGGGCAGGAGACACCGCCACAGCTGCTGCAGACCCTGTGGATGCTGCACACAGACATTTTAAGTCTTCTCAAGAGGCCACATGTCCACAGCCAGCCACACAGTTTGCCACATTTATTTGCAGATGAGGCAAATTTTTACTGCCCCCTTTTTCAAGAAACAGGCTGGGAGACAGATTAAGGGATGTTCATTTCAGCCTTTTAACCAAGGAATCAAGCGCTCTGTTAAAAAAAAATTTTTTTTCCTCTTTATGGCAGAAAGTACCCTTTCTAATGGACAGAAAGCCTGGTCCCTCTTGCTTCTATCCTACACCTAGGATAAGGACGCCTTAACCTCATTTGAAACTGAAAATACCCTAAATTTCAGGCAGTTAACATAATTCCACCATCTCACAGCCAAGAGACTATTCACACCATGAAACAGGCAGAATTCCCCTTGCATTTCTCGGAGTTTCAGCACCCATGCCTGAAGACAAGAATGGCAAATACCCTATGCCAACCAACCAGGCTAAGGACAGTCAGTCTCCAGACACTGCCAGAGATGGGGCCATGAGCCATGGGGTGAATCCTTGTCACTCATCCTCAAGGATTGCACTCCTCCATGACACTGAACAAGCACAGATGCAAAAATACGGCACCTCATGTGCGCAAGCAGAGACAGAGAGGATTTGCTCATCTCAAACACCTCTTCCTTCTGCTTACCCTCCCCAAGCCTCCCTATTCACGCACAAGCTGCTTGTGGGGGACAACCAGCTCAATGTAATTGAATGCCAGTCTACCAAAATATTGAGAAAACAATATCCTCTCACTGGAAGACACTGTAGACGATTTCTCATATGCCCAAGATTTTGGCACTCACCGTTTTAATCAATTGCACAGAGCTAGGAGCTGAGAACATGAGGAAAGCAGCCCCTTGGTGTAGCACAGACACAGAGCACAGCTTTTACCAGCACTGAGCTCTCCCGTGCTGTCAGAGGAAGGAAATGCTGCCTCCTCCACAACATTATTTTTTTAGAAAACAACCACCTTTCCTCTTCAGAAAGCCCAGGCCAGGTGTTACATGCTCTTGACATCAAGCTAAGGCCAGGCTGGCTAATCTGTAGGTTCACTCGTTAACGAGATAAAGGATTTCAGTGCGGTGCCGCAGCCGGGCTGTGGGAGCTGTGGGCTGGAGGAGCGCTGCCGGCAGCTGAGTGTCACTCCTGGAGGAATGCCTGACCTTTCCCGGGGCTTTGATCATGCTGGCTCGCAGCGTGAGATAACCAGCCCTTTGCAGAATCCGGAGGTAATAAAAAAAGCAGCTTTGAGGCCTTGTGTTTTTGCAGGGAAATACTTACCTGTGTTCCCAGCACGCTGCCCAGTCCCCACCACCGTCCTCCCCAGATTTCAGCCACTTTACAGCCAAACCCATTGCTGTCAACTGAGGGAATCACATAAAGCCTTCAGATGAGAGTTTTTAGCTCTTGTTTAATTTCTTGTAATTGAAGAGGGTACTTGTGCACTGTTCTTAGGGAGGATACAGAGACTCAAAAAAGAGCAGAGCAGCAGAAGTAAGGTCCCCAATTAGTATGTGATTAAGCTGTAAGTAGGGTAATAGGAGGAGAAAATTTTTATCTTATACAAACAAGATAGCAAAAGAGATAGATAAAAGCACAGAAGGGGAATAAAGTTTTATCCCTAGCTCCCCTCTGAACACTGAACCCATACAGAAAGGAGTGGATTTGCTGAGGGTTTTTTGTTTGTTTGTGATTCTTTTAAAGGTGGGTGTCTTTCTCAGAATAGTTCATGATGGGCAACTTAATACACAAGCCAGTGTAGTACCAGGTTAGAAATGCATGAAACACCTGGAACCCTGGGCTGACTGTGCTGAATCTGTAAGTGATAATTAGATCAGTCTTGAAGACATCCTTTATTGAGTCTACACAAGTACCTTGTCCACCCAGCCTGCTTTTGGTTACCAGTCTAGAGAAGTTTGCATGATCTTCAGGCTGGGGTTGCTTTTAGTTTTGTTCTCTTTGGGACATAGCAGCACAGTGTCTGAAGTTGGAACTACAATTCCTTGATGCTCTCTGCAGGCTGTATATGAGGCACAGGGCTTGCTCTGCAGCACTCCTCAGCTGCAAGCAGGCTGATGCCAAACCGAGCAGACCTGGATAAGTTACCCCTCTGGGGGGAAAAAAGTTGTACTCAGCTACGCTGTCTTCCTCACGGGGTTAACTATGTAGATTTCAGATGCAAATTTTACTTTAGGGCAGGCTTTATGGTATTAAGAGTCTCTTTTTCAGCCTTCTGAAATTTCATATGTATACATGCTAGAGCTCTCTCATCTCTCTTAATTGGGTTTTGTGGAATTTCAAGGCCCGGGGGCCAAGAGGGGAGGGCTGCTGATTAAAGCACGCCATGCAGAAGTGGATGCAGAAGTGTTGCACAGTAACAGGAAGGAAACAATTCCTCTGAGCTACCTGCCTCCACGTGCAAACCCATCTGCCCCTCGGGAGGAACCCCATCTTTTGCCCTGGCCTTCCTGAGGGGGCGAGGATGGCTCCTGCCCTCTGCAATGGGCATTGCGGGGGGGATGTTCAACCCTGCTTCTCTGGATGTGCAAATCCATTTCAGAGGCTTAGAGGCAGCTACATTTGTTTATTTCCCTGGAAATAAGCTTGTGTGCCTGTGTCCTCACTGCAGACCCGAACAGGCCATCTTCCTACAGTCCTAACCATGACTTAAACACTTTGGGACCATTAAGGAGGAATTAAAGGATGTTTAATCTCCCTTTATCCTTTTTCATAACACAGCAGGTACATGTATGTCAGAATTTGTTAGGCTGCGATGTCTGAACTGATGAGACGACATGTGTCTATGTGTCCCCTCAATGAGAGCACAGAAAATACCCATTCCTGCATTTAGCCAAACTGTATCTCTCCACATACAGGGATTCAGTCCAGGAGCCTGCTTGCAGCAGCTAAATACAGATATTCACACACCCATTATAAATGCAGTCTAGTTTCATTTTTAACCCACAGGAGGGTGTGGAGGGAGAAGACATCAAAGCATGGACACAGGCTACCCTGGCATTCTGGGCGTGCAATTTTATCTTCCCCTCATTTCCCTCCTCTCCAAACCAGCTGCTACAACTATCATGATGCTTGCCCTCTGGCCAGTAGGCTGGAAAACTGGCTTCCAAGGCAGTCATTAATCTCTCCCCATTACCCAGCTGGCACAGGATTTTGCTTAGATCGGAGAAGAGTCAGCTCCCTGCCCTCTGAAACACCAGTGGCAGCTCCCACAGCCGTGCATGCCAGGCACCCGCTGGCCCTGCTGCCTACACCGGCACGGCCTGGCACCACTCACCCTGCTGCAGCAGAAGGGTCACCACACGTGGAATGAGAAGGGCAAAACTCACACACAGGCACTGAAGAGCACTGAAAGAGGAACTTTGAATTATATAACCCCCTCCTGTCAGCAATGACGGTGAAAAGAAGTACTGTGCATCTTCAGGGCAGATGTCTTGGCTCATAGCTAAGTTTAGAGGCTGACTTCTTGCGTAGCAATAGCAGTAGAGAGTAGCCCCTACATATGCAAGTTATGCAAGTGAAATGAAGATGCACATAAACCTTTAGCAAGAGAGCACAGCTCGGCAACGCCACGCTTTTCATTCGGCCATCGGGGTTCAACCCATCTGAGGTAACAGGGCTGGAAATACACAGAGGTGCACGGTATGCTGAGCACCAGCAAGGGCTGCTTCAGCACGGCCAAGCTGAAATGGGAATAAAACAGGCTCAGAAAGTACCATGCGCACTACTGCAAGTTTGTTAGGGAGATAAAGTAACGAGAAGTGTGTTTCATGTGATTATAGCCTGAAACACAGCCATTTTACTCTCCCCCACCACACACTGCACTGTTCTAGCAACACTGTGAGGTGATGCTTGACCATCTACATTGGGTCAAAAATAATCTTTTCAGAGAATACTTTTTTCCTGTGTTGACATGGTGATTCACACCAAACTCATCATATCCTCTCAGTAATGCCACTCATTTGCTATTTTTAGAGGGGAACAATGGGGCCCACCAAGACCCCGTGAATATACACCTAAACCTGCATTTGATCTGTCAGTAGTACTGTAGGTTTCCCCAAGAAGAAGAAACACACAGGCAAGTTTTTGATCTTCCTTAAAGTACCGCTTATCTCAGCTTTTGTTTGTTTTCTGTTTTTCAGGTGTGGGGTAGCGTCTGATGTGAATGCCACCCACTGTAAGCTATCTAGGCAACGAAACAACCACCATAAACCACCACTGGAACAAAAATAGCAGCACCTTTCTCTCCCCTGCCTCCCCCAGGCACGGGCCACATGCAGGACAGTGCTGGCAAAATGTGCAGCTACAAGCACACATCACAGATCACGAACTCAGGGGCACTAAGCATGGATCTCCTGTCACGTATCTTCCAGACAATTGTTAGGGAACCACCGAGTCCTTCTGGATGGCTACCAGAAAAGGCAGCCTTTCCCAAATATCTGTGGAGCACAGAGGGGTAGTCCCCCAAGGCTTCTGGGGGTTCAAACTTCTGCTTGACCCAAGGAAAGCTGCCACCTGCAGTACAACCAGATGAGTGAGCACTTACAGTAACACAGTTCACAACGAGCCTAAACTGCAGCAAGCTGAGCCTTCTCTCACTTCCCCTTCCTCTTCTCACCCCCTCCCTGCCATCTAGAGGGAATGCCAGTCCACAGCTAGACACAGGACAGTGCAACAGCAACTCTACCAAATCCTAACTTGAATGGGGAGACTGGTCTGAAAGGGATTTACATGAGGCTGAATGTTAAACCAACATTCATCCATGCTTGCAGCCTGGCCCCTCGTAACTCCAGAGCAGGCTGGCCAACCACAGCCACACCTGAGCTTGGAGGAGAGGTTTCCAAGTGGCTACGACACTCCTACCAGCTTTGGGAGGGAAGAGAAAGGACAAAACAACCCAGCAGCCAGGTAGAGGAAGGAGCTCTTCACGAGCAGGAGGCAGCAAGCGGCCGCTACACCGCTTGTTCTGCAGCAGTTGGCCGGGTGAGCATGTGGCACATGGGGCCACTGATGAGCACCACATGATCTCTCCATCCCCAGCACATCCTTCCTCACTGGGAAAGGACAGAAACCCCCGGGACTCCCAGCTGTGGGGTCTGCTGCTGAAATCCTGCAGGTCTCCTGCTGAAAAGCGCACTTAAAATGCACACTAAAAATAGAGCCTGCACTGATGCTATATTTAGCAGGAGGGTGCATGCTTTCAAAAAAAGACTGTCACCCCCTCCAGCAGCAGAGGGAAGGCAGCCAGGCATGCCCCTGGGATGGTCCTACATTCCAGCCCTGCTGCAACGGCACGTGCTGGCACCCCAGCACGAGCGTGCCTCAGGAGAGCTGCCTTTTCCTATGGAAAGGTGAAGACAGGGTGCAGGAAACCATTTGCAAACTCACTGGGTAGAGGTCCTTGTTCCACAGTAGCCAAGTGGGAGGCAGGACCCTGGACCTCCCTGGGAGCTGCGCTGCTGGCCAGTCCCACAAATGGATGTTTCCTTTGCTGTACCCGGGCTTTTCTACCTAAGTGCAATAAGGAGCATCGGGTTTTTCATAAAGCACTTAGAGATATGTTGCTTCATCAAGGTGCTGGGAGAGCCAGGCATGGCCACTGAAAACTTGTCAGCTAGTGAAAACCCAAAACTTCCCACTCTGCCTGTCAAGCCAAATACCTGTCAAAACCCTTGACTAACTGTCTCTCAAGTACAGAGCAAAACACTCATTCCCTGGCTGGACTACTTAGGCTATGGGGTCAGATCCAGAGCTGATGCAACACAGGCACCGGAGTCTGTGCTGGCAAGCCCAAAGGGGCAAGTTTACACTTTCCACATCTCATGCTGGGTTTCCTCTCCCCCAGAGCAAAGCCGAGAGGATGTGCAGCACGAGGAGAGGATGCCACGTGGTCCATGCTGATGCTGCACGAGAAAAAGTAGCACCTTCTCCCCTTGACTCACTGAGCCCTGTGGGATGGCAAGATGTGGCAGGGGGTGTCCCACCTCTGGGGCCCAGGAGGAGCCACTGAAAGCCAAGCTTCTAATTAAGACCACAGCTTTGGTTAATTGAGTCCAATTCACCTGTGACATGAAGAGTCCCAATCCCATCAACAATAATGGAACTGCATCGGCTTACACCAGTAATGACTTCAAATCAGTGGCATAATAAAGCTAATTCAGTACTTTTCCAGGTCCAGCTGATGAGGCTGCCAAGGGAGAGCAGGAGACAGCCTTCCTCCCTCTGCACCAACACCTGCTTGAGGGCAATGAGAACAGCCCAAGGGTTGGAAAGACAGGAAAGGTAAAAACTAAAGTAAGTTTCCAACAAGACTAAGGCTTAGTTTTAACATTGAATTACTCCTGCAGGTGACCCTGTGCAAGTGCTGATGACAAAGCAGCGCTGCCCACAACTACTTCCCAGGATGAGGAACCTTGAAAGGCAGCCACAGGTTTCCAACCTGCCATGTGCTGCTGAGCCACCCCGCCAAGCTGAACCCACCAACTCAGGGCACCAGAGGCAGGACTCGTGTCACATGCTGGATAGCACCTGCCAGGGCGTGGGAAGGAGCTCGTGAGAGACGGCCACGTGCTGGCAGCCCTGGGGAGGAATGCGGAGAAACATGGAAGTTGCCCGATGTAGGCAGACATGCAAATCAGCAGCTGCAGGGCCACACCGACAACCTCCTAATTGCCACAGCACCCCCAGGTCTCTTGGGGCAGGGGCTGGGAATAGCCAGGAGGAGCTAGAAGCAGTGAAAGCCTCCCACAGGAGCGGGGAATGTGCTGCCAGGTCGGTGCCGCCCTGGGACAGCCTCAGTGCCCCGAGGGATGGGAATGGCCCAGCTTGGCCCCCGGCCGCCCCACACAGGCCACTGCCTTGCGCACACAAATTTGTCTCTGCCTCGAGCCAAAAAAAACTAAGCCGCCACTCTTTAGGAGAGACGCACATTATTTTAGAGCAGTCAAGTTATGACTAGTCTGATTTCCATAATACACGCTCTGCAAACATCTGCCTGTTATTTAAGGCTCGGCTCCACTGAGACAGAGCTTAACAGGGCAGACCTTTGAGCCCGTGTCTTTGGAGGACTCCTTGCTGCCAGAGGTGTCCCGTGCCCAGCAGGAGGTCGGGTTGGTCGCTCCTTGCCAACTTCACCTTTCTGAGCCCTTCCCCACACAGCCATTGCTGCTCCACTCCCACTGAAGGAGGGCTCTGTCCCCCGCTCTACCACAAGCACCTGCTCATGCCCGTGAGCAGCTCCCCGAGTCTGTGACACCCGTGGAGGCCCAGCGAGGTGTCCCTCATCATGGGAATCTAGCAAATCGCCTGGCACCTTCAGGCTGTCTGCCATTTTTGCAGGCTGACTCTTAAGGCCTGAATGTCCCAATTAGATGAAGTTAAATGCTGCCCTGAACAACAAGCGTTGCTGGCAAGAAAGTTATCCCAGCATTATTGGACTGCTCCCTCCCTACTATGAGACCGCAAATTAGTGTTTACTTTAGAGGCCAAGTAGGTCAGCCTTGAGAAACTGCGCAGGCCCCGCCATCCCACAGGTTTCCCAGGGGCTCCCTGGGGGCTCCTCGGCACACACCTCCATGGCCTGCCCTTGCTCTGCCTTTAGCCCGGGCTCCATCCTAGCCTGACACAGCATTTAGTTACTGGTTTTATTCCCTGCACGCTGTACTGGGAGAGCTGAAACAACCGAGTCTCTGTACTGCAGCGAGTTGACACAGGCTAAGTCAATTAGCTGCTATTGCTGCGATGCTCAGCTAGGCCAGATCAAAAAAGACAAAGAAAGAAAAGCCCCACACTGAGAGGAACCAGGCCCTTATCAACACATTTGCCTTCAATACTTTAATCAAAATATTTGAAATGGGAAAGGGAGATGGCTGATGCTTCGCAAAGCAGCTAGCTATGAGCTTGCTTTCCTAGGGCAGGAGGGGCAGAACATCGCAGTTCCCATTCACCTCTGCTCTGACCTTTGTTTACATTCAACAAATGCTTCAAACTAACACACAAAAAAGCTAACTATATTCCGTAAGTTCAAGCTAAGGCACTTTCCATTTCAGAGCGGGCTGCTTAAGCCCTGTAAGTCTCCTAGTTCATCCTGACTTAAACCAACACACTTTGCAGCTTGTGCATAGGATCCTTCAGGAAGGACAAAAGATCACAGTGCACCACAGGCCTCGCACATCCCCCTCCTCTGGGCAGGATCATTATTTTGCAGATCTCTGCTCTGTATCAGCCATCCCAAGGACTTCTGGTCTTCCCACTGGCTTTTGCAAAACCACATCAGGCGACAGGCATTAAATCCAATACCAAACATTTTGAGTACCAAGCCTGTTTTTGCCTCAAAAAACATAAAATGTTTCTTTTGAGAGGCTGACAATTACTGATGACAAGACTTCACCTACAGCTGGACTGAAGGAAGCCAAAACTAGTAAAGGACAAAAGCAGGTCCGCAACACTGAGCTGTAGCTGGGCAGCTTCCAGGTTCAGTTTGGCTCCTTGTGCAGCCGCTGCTGCTGAGAGCTATCATGCCATGCTGCTCCTCACTTCAAAGAAGACAGCCATAAGGAGAACTATTAAAGCAATTAAAAAAATATTATCTTTAGGATGTAATCTACCTGGAGATGAATGGGAATAATTATTAAGCTGCAGATTTTTATGTGGTTTTTTTAAGGCAATAACTGGCTGAACATTTCTTCTGAGTAGTTACCTACAGTAACTTCCACCTTATTGAAATAAGAGATTAGAGATACCATTTTTTTCTACAGCATGGGCCATGTATTCCATACCATATTTCACAGTAACTTCTGTACTCACTAACCCTTTTCCCATTCAGTTCACAATCCCATAAACCCCTCTGTAGCAGCTCATGCAACTGTTCACGTAGAAAAGCGTGCTTTTTGTTTTTCTCAAAGCAGCAAAGGCAGAAGTTCAACAGCCTGAAGTGAGAAGATCCAGCCCCAGGTTACCAGGCAGCTGTCTGAAATCGCCCCCTCAAATTCTCACTGAAGAGCAAGACCTAACATCAATACCCTTGCCTCAGCATACTTCAATCTGCATACCTTGAACCCTTTATTCTTCCTCTTCTGCTGTTGCCCCACCTCTGAAATGGATATTATGCCACACTGTAGATGGGGAAAGAGGCCCTGAGACACCAGCTACTGAGCTGAAGTCGTGCATCAACAAGACTTCCTCAAATCCTTTGAGTATCAGTTCATTCCAGGTATTTTTGAATGCAATGTGCAACCTAGGTCTATTACTCACTTTGGGTTGAATAGATGTGTTTTATGCTGTTGGAGTAGCTATTACTTGAAGCATTTCCATCTCCTGCCTGCCTCTTACATGCCCATGGTCAGGTACGAGCACCAGCTGTCCTGAGCCAGGGATGCCAAGACGTATTTCGAGCTCCTCCCGACAGGACACAAACATGAGCTCAATCCAGTTACAAACACCTCAAAAGATGCAACAGAAACAGAAAAAGGTCAAAGCCCACAGACCTCTTTTCAAAAAAGGCCTTTTTTGGTTTAATTAGACCTCTGAGATGCCACTCTTGAGGAGACAACACCGACAGGTTTAGGTCGCGTATCGCAACGTTGGGGCACAATGCTTTCTTTATAGGTTAAAGCTTAAGCCACGTGTTTGGCTCAATTAAAGCAGTTTACTGGCATTAAAATTTTCATGAATCTGCTATGAAAAGGGGTTAAAGAACTCCAATAAATTTTTTAAAAATCTATTTTAAAAATTCCTTTGTAATTTAAATTTATTGGGAGGTGGCGGGGGGGAACTATCCCCAGAAGAAAACAGTTTTACTTTTTTTGAGATTATGCATCTTTCACCAAATACTTAAAAAGAAATCTTGAAAGAAATATTTTTAAAAAGAAATATGAACTTAAAAATTTCATATTTGTAATAACAAGGGATTATCAGAGTCCTTAATTTACTGTTGAAGTCTACAGTGAAGTTTCATACCTTGAGTGAGGTGCAGCCTAATCCCTGCATGTGATTACATTTAGGAGTGAGAGGAAGGTATGCGGGGGGTAGGGAGAAGCAATTTTTATTGAAGACAACGCTTCAGGCAGCCCCGGAGCAGAGTGGATCCAGTTTGAAAAGAATTGGCAACCCTAAAACTTTTTGATAAGATAAAAATTCATTGATGTTGGCTCACACTAGGCCCACTTCAACTCTGCACTTGTCCTCTGTGTTTCCTTGGCATATCTGTTCCTTTCCTCTATCTGCTTTAGCATAACTTTATTTTTCTCTTTTATCTTTAGCTAACTGCACCCAGGGACTGGAGGGATTGATTTTTTGTTTTGACTTATTGTTTGAAGATCTGTAACTCAAAGCAGCTTCTTGCGCCTCTGATGTCTAAGCCCGAGCAGTATAAAAGGTAAAGCTCATCCTGTGTACCAAACCGAGCAGGGATACCATTTTATAATCAGTCATCTGTGTTTTATTTTGCCTTTTGGGGAGGAAAACTATTTTGAGACTTTATAGGCAATAATACTTTAAATAAATATTCTCATGGCAGATACTACACATGCCAGTTCTGCTTTTAAAGACAGACAGCTATTGCTCACCACTCAGGGGAAGAAAAAAAAAGTTCCTAATTAAAGGAGGCCATTATACATCAGAAGATATTTTGAGCATCACGTCACACTACCGACAGCCTATTGCAGCCAAAATGTTACCATGCAAATGTAAAAATGCTCTCGCTCAGAGATGCGCTGCCATGAGGCCAGCGAAAATCCCCGCTGGGAGGGGAAGGCAGGAGACGGAGATGCGCTCCTCAGTGCTGCTCATAAACAGCCATCGCTCATTGCCATGCTAATACCACCCCGTCCCGAGACACGGAGGGATGGAGATGGATTTTTGCTTGCTTCCTCTGCCTTCTGAGGGCCAAACTCTGGAGATTTCTCCTTTTCCTAGGCAATTCTTCCCTGCCCCCACCCCCAGACAAAAATGCCTCTAGGCTGTTTTAAACAAGCAGCTCCTCAGGACGTGGCACCCAGATTTCTCACTACACACACACACATTTCTGTATCATAGAAAGCTGACAGTCATGGCACACACCGACTTTGTTTACGATTGCCAGTCTCTGCCATTCCCTGAAGTTGCCCAGCTTGCTGAAATATGGTTACATATGCAAACATTATCTCCCAATTGTAACCTCATTTTCTGCTCTGCTGGACAGCGTGACCAGCATTTGTCATCTTGCCGCCCCCGCCCGCCACATCATTCATGTGTCTATAATTGTCATCAAGATGTGGCATGTCAGCAGGACTCCCGCGTCCGCTGCTCCCCATCTCCACGCAGTCACTCAGGTAACAAACCCATAATCTCACCCTGTTTTCATGATGGTTGAATTACACATAATTGTTTCTGCACAGTGATTGATTTCTGCCTGAATAGAGACCTCTGCCTTTTTTCAATGCGAGCGAGTGGCAGCCAAGTCTCTCCATCTAGGAGGAGGCAGCAGCCTTTGAAGAGATCAAAGCCAAGGCCGCGAGCAGTTGTGCGCCCTGGGAATATGGAAAGCCTTTATGCTCTCAACCCCATTTCCAACATCATGTTGGATTGCAGCTGCATTACATTCTGCCAGCATTCTTAATGCTTTTAGTATTGACTCTGACATCACCGATAGCTGTTTTAAAGTAACAAAAGCTGAAGGATGACTTATTTTCACAACTCCATAATTGGAACATGCAAAGTTAGGGGAAGGGAGCATTTGTTTTTAATCTGAGATACAAAAGAAAGCACAGAAAATTATATAAGTTCCCCAAAATTAAAAACATGTTTTTCATATGGAAAGAACAGAGGGGGCATTTTTATAGCCTAGACCACACAAAATGAACTGATTATGCACATGCTTTTTCAAGCCTACAGGCTGAAGTAAAAATACGACTGGGCAAGCGAGTCAAATTGGGAAAAAATATTGTGACTCACAGTACATTTTAGTGACTTTTAGCACCTGATGCAAGGCAAAATAATGCAGATGCCCAGGCTGTTGTTTCCCCTCTCCAGCTCCCTGTAGCAAACTGCCAGTAGTTCACTTACCTTAAACCAGACACACAGCACATAAAGCACAAACACTAAATCTCCATTAATTATCTAAAAAGATAAATAATGACCTAGAAGTATAAAATACTGCAAAGCTTTATTTAAGACTCCCCCTCCTCCAGTCATACAGACAGTTCTTAGGCTGCCTTTAAACTACTCTTGCCACAATATTGTTTTCAGGGGCATCAAATGCTCCCACGCTCCTCCTCTCTCCTCATCTGGTTTTGCTAGTGAAAACAAAAGTAAATTTCTATCAAGAAAGACTGTCTTGAATTTTAATTAAATGTACATCTACATTACCCTGAAAAAATATTTCTGGAGAACTTTAAAAACCTGGGGAAGGAGGGAGGATAAGGAGGATATAAAAAGCAAGAGCCTGGGAGGGCAGAGCAGCTGAACCGCTCTGTGTGCGTGTGCTGCCCAGTCTGAGTGCCAGGGCAACTTTGACAAATATTTTTATTTGTGGTAAAACCACTGAATAGGAGCCTTTAAGAGCAGTAATTTTGAAATATGGTTCTGCCACTACAGTGTGCAAAGTGGTGAGGAAGGAAGAATGTGCAAATAAAGCATAAGCTGTAAAGAATTAAACATTACGAGCACCCATGTATTAGCAATAAAAATAATTTCCTCTTAGCTGTATCATTTTTGTTCTGCTGTACTAACACTTCTTTCCTCCCTGTAGTCATTAAAACCCTGACTCAAAGACAACAGCAAAGGGATCTGGCCTCTCTCCCTATGGACACAGAGCTTATGTCCCTGTCATTTCAAGGCTGGGAAACTGTCTCATTTTCACTTTGACTGTTCCTTAACACACTAACCATACTGAGGCTGAAATTAGAGTCAAATGTAGCAAGCTCTTTACCAAGATGTAAAAGCTTATCATTTTTTTAGTACCAAGACAGAAGTATTTTCTGTGGTAATCCAAGCTTTTGGAGCTTTTTCCCCCTTTACTCTCCTGCCATACCCAACAAATTTACTGCTTCCTCTGCACAGCCTGCTTTTTAAAATCAGGACTAATTCTTTGTGGCTCTGGTGTTCACTCTGATAAGCAGAGGGATGCTCGTAAAGCAACACAGAGGGAAGAGTGTCAAGATACAGAGAGCTGAAGCAGTCACTGTAAACAGAGGGATCTGCTGCCATTATCTGCAGGACAGCTAATTCAACTTCTGCCTATCCCACAAGGAGTCTCAAGTATCTGGAAACAAATGCCAGCCTCCAGAAACTGAGCTAGTAACACGCATTGCATTGCAAACATCTCCAAAACACTCGCCATGAGGAAGACACAGCAGAAAAATAACTTTTTACATGATGCTACAACCCTACGTTTCAACGTCAAACCATTACTATGATGAAAAGGTATGTTTTGCTGTAATTACTGCTAATTTTTCCCTTCCGGTGACTTTATTATTTATGTACAGAGGATTCACTTGCTACTTTATACTTTTTCTTGAAAGCTTGCTGCTTTTTTTGCAGCTATTCAGTGAAATTCAAGAGACACTATTTAACCCAAAAGAGGGACCTGAACGCTGTCTGCCAGGTTTTCACCCCATGCAGCCCACTCCATAACCTGCACAAGTGGCATTCTGTGCCCCAGCAGAGCACAGCTTCTCCTCATGCAGGATTCGTTGGTAACCACATTAGGGAGAGACAGTGACCCTGACAACAAACCTCACCAGCTCCAACGAAATCCCTTCAAGGTGACTACCTGCAGGACTACAACAAACCGAGTTTTAGGTTTGGCTGTGGTGCTGGGGACTGTGCAGCCACCAGCTGTGGCCACACTGTATAGGCTGCAACTACAAAGGTGTGAAGAAAAATTATGACCTCTGGTAGGGTAATGGCACTGGGACACATCACTTAAGGAGCGCAGAGAGGAAGCTGAATGCTGTGCTCCAGTGAGCACAGCCTGGCTGCACTGCAGTGTATTAAAATAGAAGGTATTTCAGGATGCCCAGGAAGACATTTAAAGCCTCCAGCTGCAAACCAGCCGGCACCTCCTTGCAAACCACTCTTCCCACCAGAGGCTGCTGAGGTGCGGGGCACGGACATCACTGAGGCCTCGGTAGGTGCCTACCACTGCTGGGAGAGGAAGATAATTGCCATTGCTGCTGAGATGCCATCCCAAAAAGCTGCTCTGAGGTCCTCCCATCCCCATGGTAAACAACAAAAGCCCCACCAGGCCGGTGCCAGGGGAGCTGCCAGAGAAACCCTGGCCAGCCATCCCCAGAACATTGTGTGCAGGAGCCGTGAATCAATGGCAGGTTCCCAGGAGAGGGAGCACACGGGGCTTGTTATCTAATTGTGTTTGCACTGAACTTCTGAGAGGGATGGAGACAAAAGTGGGGGATGCAAATAATGATGCTGAGGGCAAACAGCCTGCCCCCCTGCAGTGGGGAGAGCAAACAGAAAACAAAGGGGGAAGATATGGGTGCTGTTGTGTGGCAGGGAGGGAAAATGAGAAAACATAGTCTGGTTTTTGACATTTTTGGGTTAATTTTCTTAAGCCCCTTCTTGTTTTTGCTTAGAAACTTCAGTAGATTGTTTGCTCCTTCATTCAAAGGCTAGGTGTGAATCACAGCCACAGTCAGCACTGACACAAACTTTCTTCCTATCTGCACTGGCTTTAATCCTCTTATTTTCTCCCCCTCCACCACACACATCTCAGTTTTTACTTTCTCAGACTCCTCATTGGCTTTCATTTAAAAAAAACAAAAACAAAAGCAAACAAACAAAAACCAACCGACCAACCAACCAACCAACCAAACAACTCAAAAAACCTAAAACCAGCCCAAGAAACATACAAGTGGGCTGTCTTTCAGGGGAATTCCTGAAGTGAACTCAGGAAACACAGATTTTGTTCCCATCTATGCCATCACCTTCCTCTAAGGCTCCAAACAAATGCTGCTTTTTTGGGTCCTCATTTGCAGAAGCCTCCTCCCAGACCATGCCTTTGTTTTTGGGAGCAGACTGGGGGGAAGCAGAGGATATCCACAGACACACAGAAACACACACACACAACTCCAGTTCAGCGTGGGCACCAGGGATACTTCCCAGGAATCTGCCGGCAGTCACCGACGCACCACAATTTCCACGGGTCACGTCCTCATGCTACACTCTAGGTTGGGCAATTATACACAGAATTTACCTATTTCATGCTTAATTGCACAGACACAAACTTTTGCTCCAGCCCCAAAACAGCTATAGCTTACCAGCAGCACTGATGTTACCACAGGCACCTCTGCCGGTCCTGTCTTAACCCCCTCAGCTCAAATCTCAACCACTGGCTTAACCCCCTTGGCTCAAACCTCAACCACTGGCTTAACCAGCCATCCCCTCCTGGGAGAGCCCAGCAGAGGAGAGAGGGGAAGTGCAGGTAGCACAAGAAAGGCCAATGTCAGCCCATGGCTGATTCGTGAACTACAGGCTCCTGGATTGTGACACACCACCTCCAGAAGAAAAATGCGAGACCCACCCGTAGGCCCTTCAGATGACTGAACATGAAAAAATAATTTGTCCACTAGATGTTGGCCAGAGAAATTCATTTAATGGAGGAGGGCATTTTTTGTGCAGTAAGTACAACTGTGTAACTGACTGTATTTACTTGGAGTCCTGGAAGACAAGTTTCACAAACCCACCTCTGAGATCTCCTTCTCCTAGGAAGCCTGCCAGTGCCCCAGACACAGGGGTTTCTGAACTGGCTTTGATTCAGCCATGTTTCCCAACCGAATATTTATTGTTCTGCCCCATTAGCTGGCATTATTCTCACTTTCACACATTTCCTTGGAAAGAAAAAGCAATAAAAGGAAGGATTTAAAGTGTCAAAGAAAGAGGGAAAGCTCCCTGCACAAGTTGTTTTGGAAGCACCCTTGAACTTGAAAAAATTTTCAAGACAACATTCTGACCAGCTCTCCTACAGTCTCTTAATACTTCCTTATTACAAAGAATGAAGTCATCGTCTTACAGGTCACTCTGATAAGAAGATTATATTTGCCAGTTATTAAAAAAAAAAAGTGTTTGCAATATTGCTGTCAAACTGCTTGGGGAGTCACCCAATAAATTGGCATTTTCTTGTGGTTCTCCTATTCCAATCCTTCCTTCTGAAGATTTACATCTAAAACAGGATCGCTGCACTATTATCTTAGAAATATCCTCAAAATAACTGAGGTGGGGGAAAAAAGTCTCAACAAAACCTGGAAAATCCACACACTTAACAGCTAAGTTTTTTAAAGTTTAATTTTTTTTCCCTTTAAATCCTGCACAGTTTCCATTTCTCCCTATAGCAGGGGTATTTAAGACACGAAATAGTGTGTGAGAAAGAAGGTTTTGAGTTACAAGTTTTTCAAATCCAACATGTTCAGTTCAAACTTATTTTTTCAAGCTGAATTTCAGTAGCACACAGGAGGGAATTGGGCAGTAAAAACTGGGCCAAAATAAAGCCCAGCACGCTACTGTCAGAGGGGAGCCAAACAAGGGGCATTCTTCAGGGTAAACTATTTTAATCGCTCAAGATTTTACAAATGTATTCCAGTATGTTCAACACATGGCTTATTTCCTCAATATCCTCAACAGCTCTCCCAGTGCCAGCTGGGTGAGCTCCCTGCTCCTTCCCGTGTTGATCCCCAGCAGGCTGGAGGGGACCTGACCCCACCACCCTGGGCTCCCACTCCTGACCCTCACCCACCTGCAGGCTCCCACCCCACTCCCAAAAGATCCCCAATAGGCTGAACCTGCAGGCACGTTTTCATTTGAAAAAGGAGGACCTGGATGTGAACACAAGGACAGGTTTTACGCTTGGCAGGGCCTAATTCACATGCAGAGTTTGAGGGGAGAAATCAGCCTCCCCCAGTTTGGAGGGGTCCCTGCATCAGGTCAAGTCCAGCTATTCTCCTGCTTCACCTCAGCTTTTCTGTGCACAAGTGTTTCTTCAGTTTAAGATACAGAAATGCTGCCAACCAGACAACAAGGATGAAACAAGCTGCCACAAAGCCAAAACTGAGAAGAGGGCAGAGATGTGAGAACAAACCCACTTTGTAAAAACAAATGGAAGAAGATGTGCGGCACGGCTCTGAACATGGGCTGGTGGCAAGAACCTTGCTCACTGTGAGGGCACATGGGAATGATATGAAACTGCAATGAAGGAAGTACAGGACTGGCAGGGGGTGAAATAAAGAGCAAGAAAAAACACAATGACCACTTGTAACTGAGGCTTTCTGAACCCGATACAGCACCACTCAAACTTCAGAAAGGAGAGACCCTCAACAAATCACTGGATTGTGGCATTTTAACAAAGTAAACACATTTGCATTGCTGGACACAATTTATCTGCATTTTAGCACACCAGCAGGGAAAAGGCCTTCCCCCAGAGTGTGGTTTGCGTTTGACAAGCGTTGACACTTTCAGTCGTCACCTCCACGTTGTACTTTTTTTGTGCTGGACAAAGCTTGCCAATGCAAGATTTGATAGGGATGAAGAAAGATCAAGGCAAGAAGATACGCCAGAACTGTGGAGAGACATCAGACGGTCACAAAGATAAACCTCTGAGGCAGTTTCGAAACGCAGAAAAAGGCAGAAAATTGAAGAAATAGAGCCTTATAGCATAGCTAAGTGACCAGAGAGCTACAGAGACAGAGCTCTGCGCAGCCAGTGTCACTAGGATGCCTACTTAGAAATACAGAGCCTATAGGGATAGTATTTTAGAGCTCATCACTCTCCACCTCTGAGCCAACAAAACTGCCCAATGAAAGTCCTATGATCCTTTTCCCCGTTTTTAGAACATACATGATGACTCAAACAATTTCCAGAATGGTTTCCTTTGGATAATGACTGTGGCCCCATCCAGACCTCTGTTCAAGTCAGCTAATGTGAAGCTCAGCTGTCATCAATATCCATGGGACTTCAGCATCATGCCTTCCAATTCCACGCAATCTCACTCCTTGTGCTGATCCTGTGGGATTCATTGCAGCTCTCACAAGTTCCAGGTTTCTCAGAGCAGGGCCACTGGGTATGTGCAGCACCGGCCTGTTTCTAACTATTTTAAAACTTCCCTACTGAGAAAGCAAGGAGGGAAAAGGAAAAAAAAAGGTCGCATGAGCCGCTTTCTGCTGCTCTTTGCCAAAGCAGGATTATTAGGGCTGCCTCACACCACAAGCACATGTACCCTGCTCCTTTGAAGCACCAGCACTGTCAGAAGGTACTTCATGGCAAATGCTTGCATGAAATCCCACGGTCCCAAGGGACTTCTTCCCCCTGCCCTGGTGTGGGTGAAGCAGACCTGCCTGCTGACTTGCGCGGCACTGTTTGAAGTACAGCGCTGGAGTGCTGAAAGTGCTTGGATAGACAGATGCTTGTGAGAATTAACTGCTCTCTGGCTTGCTTAATAACTCCTAGCCAAAGCAATTCTCTGGTTTATGTGTTACAGCTGGTGACAGCACTACACTTATTTTTTAAGTTGAGCTGCCCATTTTATAAATATTCAATCAAAGCCCCGTAACTTTACACTTGTAATTTTTGCTGACTAAGCTCATCCTATTGATTTTATGCCTCAACCTTACCTATATCCACAGCCATTTAAAGAAAATAAACAATCATTGAGTCGACCTTTCAGCTCCGTGAAAATGGTCTTCTACACAAGGGATTTTGTAACTTTGAAGATCACAGGAGAAGATATTCTAGGTCCTTCATCTCATCCTGAAGCCCCAGCAAGCAACACTACCACCAAAAGCCACGGCAGGCCAGCCACTTTTCCTCAGGCAGTTCAGGCCCCTTTTCTCCCCCTTTAGGAGAGCAGGCAATCCCTGACTGATTAGCACAGTTGGTGCACATGTTAACTCCCTACTGCACTTTTAGCTCAATCCCAAAGATTCAATGAATACATTTTTATTTAAGTGCTCAATCACTTTCTTGCTGAGAGGACAGATTCCTTTGAAGTGGGAATCCCAAACTAAATAAACATATCCACAAGTTCCAAGTCTCGAATAGAAGCCACTGGGTTGCTAGATTAAGTTATTTTGAATGCAATTTTCTTAAGTGAATCTAATACATACGAGGGGCCGGAGCAACAGAGACACTAATCCCCAAGTGGCCAGGCAGGAGCAGCATGCCAGGCAGTTGTGCCTCCTGCTACCAGTGTCCTGCAGAAAGGGACCAAACCCAACAGCCAGATGAGCACTGTCCTCACACCAAACATGTCTTACAACCAAAACCAGCTTGGAGATAAATGCCTGCTACCCAGGATGGGGCAGTTTGGGATAAATGAGGATAACCTGACTTGATCAGGTCAAGGACAGACTGCCTGGCTCTCAGCAGTATTTCTCTTGAACCAGACGCACACTGGATCACTCTCCATCCACGTGAGAGCAGCACAGGCACCACAGAGGACACACAACACACAGACCTCAGGCCACAAAATGTTTGGTGTCCAGACTGTTGCATGTTTGTCTCCTTGAGAGACATGGTGCTTTTCTACTAGCAAAAAAAAAAGCACATGCCTCTGATAGGACTTCAGAAATATTAAGCAGCAGTAAAATGCTTTTGTGTGGGTTATTTCCTTCCCATATCAGGAGGCATTTTCGCTAACTATAAACAGAAGTTAAGTACTTGTGAGAAACCAGGCCTGCGGTACCCAGACTTTTCAATGCCTGCAGCCATGCAGCGCTGCAACGATCTGGAAAAAGCCTTTTCCTCTTTTGATGCCTGAACCTGTGGAGCTTCAGGCTTTCTTCTTGAGCCATATCCTCCTTGGCACTTGCAGCCCATAACAAGCTATTCTTATTAACATTTTTTTCTGGGCTGGGATTAAGTTGGAAAAGAGACTGGAATGACATTTTGCTTAAACCACTTTAAAAAGTAAGCAGCAGTTCTACCATTTAAACTTTATATTGAATGAGCTCTTAGACATACATAAAAAATTGATATTTAGGACATAAACATACACACATATTGCTATATAAAAGCTCCAACTTTGATGATTTGTAATAGGTGGGGTTTTTGATAATGCCTCTGCTTAAGCCACACACACACAATTGCTGCCTCTGCACTGAGACATCAGGAGAACATTTTGCTTTCCCCTTGCCCATTCACAATTACATAGATTTGCTAATTGCATCAAGGTGACAAGGAGAAGGCAGCAGAAGCTTGAAGGGTGCTGCCTTCGCCAGTATGTGCCAAAGATCACAGTGACAATGAACTACACACCTAAGGCTCTGCCTGGAGCTCTTGTCACGAGCAGCCAGACCAAGCTTCAGACAAGGACAACCTAGAGCCACTGTGGTAACTTCTTCTGCCCCTTTTTCCAAATGGAGGATTCATCTCATTAAGTGGGGGAACAAAACACCACCAAAACTCATCCCGTGACCATTCATGGCTCAGGTTTATGTTTCACAGGGGCCTGACTGTATCTTAGATTGATCAATCGTGATTGCTTGAGTCAGAGCAGCTGAGGGACACGTTTGCAGCAATGATGTCCCACTATTAGGGCTGAGTAGATTCCTGTTCTTTCCTGGTGCTGCCATTTGGCACAACTCAATGAGCTCCTCAGAAAATAGTTCTAAAATTCCTCCCCGGGCAAACGCTAATACACTCCATCAAGTTCTGCTTCCATACAGCCAGGAAGCTTTGTGCTCCTCTGTGCCTGATTTCAAAGTTATTTAAGGAGCTAATCGGCATCATTCGAGCGCGCTGAGAAGCCATGCGCCTCGCAGGGTGAAGCTGCAGAGCTTCGGTGTCGGATAAGCAGCTCTGGCTCGTCGAGCCCCTCAGCTGCCCGTTTCCTCAAGCACGGATCTGGGGTTGTGGAGGGAAGAGAGAGATCTGCAACGGGACTGCAGCTGCCTAAGGGGCCCCGAGCATCCTGCTCCGATGCCAGCTTGGGAATCAGAGCAAAGCTTTCTGGTGGGTGATATGGCAGCAGGAGCTGAGCCACAGCATCTGCACTGTGAAAGCCTATTTCATATTGGGCCACGGAGGTTTCAGCTGACCACAGCTCCCAGCAATTCCTTACAACTGCATAGTAAGCAGAAGCAAGTTCTCAGGAAAAGACAATACAATGAAAAATCAGGTTTGTATCCGTCTGCAGCTCCCACACATTCCCCTTGGGGCTCCAAAATTTCCCTACAAGCAAGTGAATCAGCCAGCTTTCAGAGGGACAGAGGATGTAGCTAGAGAAACAAAACCCTCTCTGAGGCTCTGTAGCCACTCATTTTTGCTATTTCTGCCCTCATCCTTTCTTCTGCCCATATTACCCTCCCAATTTCTCCAGGGGGATCAGCTCTTCGAGACAGGAACTAACTCCATACCCCCTGCCATGCAGAAACACACAAAGAATATCCAAAATTCGGGCTAGTCCCGCATTGTTCCTAGCAACCCAACTCTCTTAGAAGAATTCCTCTTCGTTTTCAAATGGATGTGCTGCGTTTTGCAAGTTGCCCTAAGATATTTATACATTGTATCCTCCGACCTACTTAACACATCCAGCTGCTACAGAGGCAGTTGAGCCACCAAGAAATAAGCCCAGGCGCCAAGAACACGTAAGAACACACAAAAGGGAGGCTGCAGAAATGGTCTACCTTTGCATAGGAAGTTTAATTCACGGGGAATGAGGGAGAAACAAAGACAAAATTATCTTCTGGAAGAATTTACAACATGCAGAAATGATCCTTCTTCAGTCACCTCATTTGTTCCCACGCTCCCACCAAACAGACAAGAAAGGTTTGCCACCCCAAAACTAGTCTTGTTAACCAAAGCAAAATCCCACACGTTAGAAAACAAACAGCTTGTCTCCATCTCCCATCTTCAGTACCCCCGCGATGCCGAGAAACCACCAAAAGATATCTCGAGCACACAGGATGCACATTCACCAGGTGTTACTGTGGTTTTGGTACCATCACATGCCACTTCTCCTGCAGCCACCCAAAGCAACTGCTTCGCTTTTCCACTTACACACCTATCTGATAAGAGCACATGCTGCGGCATGAGGCTCCTACCTGAACTTGCAATTAACACTCTCCTGCTCCCACAAATACAACTTGGAAAAATCAAACCAGTTGCCAGTCAAATTAGAAAATTAAAATAATAATTAAAAATAATTTTAAAAAAAACTGGGGAAGGAGAATGGGGAAGACAAGACCACTGTAATAACAGCAAATTTTGGAAGATTCTAAATCCTTCTCAAACACCCTCTCCCTTCCAAAAGCCACACTAAAATTAGGCTTCCTTTTTTAAATCATGGTTTGTTAGGCAAGTTATTTCTGACGATAGATTTGTACTTTAAATTTTACAAAGCAAGCTGCTAAAGCATTGGTCTTAAAAAAAAAAAAAAAAGAAAGGCTTTTTTCCCCCCTACATATGGTGATGAAAGTAACTTTTTTCCCTTTCCAGGAAAGCTTTGGTCTCCCCCCCTCATAGATGGTCCTTGCCCTGTGTCTGGATGCCATTCCCCAGGGGCGCATCCCCGGGGCAGTTTGCAGTCAGCAGGTCCTTCCAAGGTGGAAAAAAGATTCAGCGCCCCAGGGCGCCTTTTTAATCCTGGCTAACACCTCCAGGCAACAGATGCATCAACAAGAAGCGTCTTTGTCATGCAAATAGCAGGGTGCAGGTACACACCAGGCACAAATGGCTGGGGACTGACACCCCAGGGGAGACCACTGCCTCCAGTGCTTGCTGATCTCAGCTGCTCCATGCCCCCAGCCCCTGGAAAGGGGAGGCAGAGCAAACCTGGAAGGAGCCCACAGAGGTGAGAGCGGCACGGCGCTGGAGCTGTGGAAAGCCATGGAGAGAGCAAACGTGGCACCTCCTGGATGCTGCGTTTTGATCTCGCGCACATTAAAACCCGACTGTCAGCTACGAGCCTAACAAAGATTATAGTTCAATTAAACAAAAAAATTATTTAATAACTCAAGCGTGTAGACTTGTGGTTAAACTGAAAGAACTCCAGGCTTATGTCAACATTGCAGCCCTGCAACAGCACTATTTTATTGAAATAGTGGTGCTGCTGTAACATGCAAGAGCAGCACTGAACTAAATTAGCCGCTCAGATGTTCAGCAGGCAGCTTTACAATTAAAAGCAAGATATGTTTTCCTCCCTTCCTCCCCACCAACATACCCACAAAGAGCAGTTCCTCAAGTACCTGAGACAAGAGCTTCTGCAAGATGATATTCTGAGGGCATTGATGCCAGATCTGTAAAGAGTTGCAGCACGCATATGTGGAGAAAATCCTCAGTGAATAATTAAATTGGATTCTGTTGTTCCAAGCCATGCACCAGCACTCAGGACTTTCTTAGGAAGGTAACATGGCAAAGAGGGGGTGAAAAAGAAGTCTGAAGTTTCCTGCTCCTCCAAAGGGCAGGTTTGAGTCTCGATGCCCTCTTGAAAAGCTGCATGTTTTTGCCTATGATACATCCAAACAGAAGTCTTTTGTAGAACAGCATTTACAACAACAAATATCAACAGACTGTGATCATCATGTTTCACCCTAAATGGCCATAGGCCTCTGAACTGGAATTTATACACAAAAAAACCCCACAGCTATAGAAAGCAATGTATTGCATGAGTTTTTGCATCTTTCAAATGCAGATCCATGTGTTTTCCAGTGCCAAAGCACCCTGTCATTCCGACTCCAAACATACACTAATTTAACATGTTTTGCTGCTGTCAAATTACCGATACAGATCAAGCACCCCTTCTTTCTGTTTTTGAAGTCAAATACAACAATCCTGAATAAAAATCAAGAACGTCAGAGAGCAAAACAATGCCGTGAAAGAGACCTCCAAGTAAAAAATCTAAGAGCCAGTAAGAGGGAAAACTGCTTTATCACAGGGAAGTAACAGCATCCAACTTCTCATATCACAGCACGCACAACGGCAGCGGCATTTTTCCAGCAGGATGCCTACAAGCAAATTGTTTCCCGCTCCACTCCAGTTCCACTAATATAATTTCCACAGCTCATTTTAACACTGCCTCTCCATTGCTCTATATGTTTACCAAGAGGCTTACAAAAATAAATGGGAATTGACTATCCAGAATTAAAAGTACATTAAAATCCATTTAACATGCATCTACACCAATGGAAACAGAGGGACCAACCTGGAAGAATCAGTGCTCACCACAATGTAAGGGAAAGCTGTAACTACTACACCATGGTTGATATTAATTCCTAAACGACCATTTCACAATTTCTGGCTGACGATACAGAGTATGTTTCAAAGCAATGCTGCCAGATAGATAAAGCCTTCATGCAGACAAACTGATGGTGGAAATAAATATCAATCAGCAAAGAGCAATGCCACATCTGAAGGAAAAAAAAAGATAAAAAAAAAATCCAATCTTCTCATCTTACTGACATGCAACTTTAGCAGTTCTGCTTCCAGCCCTTGATTTTCCTCAACAAACGAAGAGTTAAAGCCAGAAAATTCACATCTGTCCCAGTCACTACAAAGACAGCATTTACATCATTCTGCCATACATTATCCTAGAGTCGTAAACCAGGGCTCCCCCCACAAAGCCCCCAGCCCTGTTCACAGACATTAATCTCAGCTTTTCCACTGTGATCACGGCCAACACCTCTAAGAGCTCTCAAACTCCACTGGACAGAGGCTCTGAACAGCAGAAGCTCAGCCTCCATCCTCACTGAAACTACCCAAAAGACCCTGTTTTAAACAGATTCTGCAGACCAAACAGGAGGAAACCCAGCTTGCCAAAACCAGCCTTTGGAAGAGATAACTCACTGTTCTGGGGATGGGTGGCGACAGAGATCCATTAGGCATGTATGGGTCGTTATTCATATTTGGCATCATGATATACCCAGAATAACCAGAGTACGATGGTCCCTTGCTGTATAAGCCACTGTCTGGATGCTTTCCTATGGAAGATGAAACAATGATTATATTATTCCCCATATATGCATTTCTCACGAGTTAGAGTACTTAAACAGGTACTAAGCATATTTTAAAATGTTCTGCATGCAAATGTTTCCTTACTCATGGAAATTACTGCTGACAGAAAGCAATCTGAAGCAGTTTGTAATAACATTTTTTTTGGGGAAGAGTTTATTCTTAAAGGAGCAAATACTCTCAGTGAAGAGTTTGTTTAAAATACAAAATAGCTTCAGAGTAAATTATTTTTCTAGTACCCATTCAAATCAAAGTAGATACATCAGCAATGACATCACATTTCTCAAGTAACAGTTTTCCCTGATTTTATACATGCCTCTAGGATTTGCGGGTTCAATATTATTGCCAATATGGATTTCCAACATCATTGTTAGGGAAGGGAGGACAGGGCTGTGATAACTAGATATAATAATTTCCTTCTCTTGCTGAGCCAGTGTGCGCAGCAAACAATTCATTCTGGCTATGCTCATTGGGAAAAATTAAAGGGCAGGGGGTGGATTGGAAGGAGATCCTCACAGTTTGGGAGGGGGGTTGTTGAGACTACATGGTATTACAGTCAAGAGGGAAGCCAAGTGAGGGAGGCTATTTGGTAGGAAAATAAAGTGTTTGGGTCCAGGTCCTGCAAATGCGGATGAACAGGTCTCCCACCTGCATGCCCGTTGACAAGGATACTATTTGAAAGTGAGGTTTTAAGAAGATGGAGGGCTGAAAAGAAAACTACCCAGAGCTGAACACCTCCCCCTCACTGCCAAAATGCTATGAGCATGGACATCATTGCTTTTAGGCTGTTCAATGACAAATTTGGAGGAAGATGGCCACAGTCCTGGAAAGCACCAGGACTGAAATGCGTCTGTCTTTACATGGAATTTATGATCTGGTTTACCGTGTGATGATAAGAATTTTATTTTAAACATAATCTCCGATCCTTCACAGCACACATTCTTTGCACGTGTGTCCAGTTTCCTAAATTATATTCAGTGAACTCTGCTCTTTCCTCTGTCCTTCTCAATCAAAATTAACCAGTCGGAACATTAAAAAAAAGCAAGAAGTCTGTTCGTACTTAGATTTGAAAGAGATTTAAGTGACAGACTTTCGCTATGGGGAAAAGTAGTGAGTTTCTGAACACAACTGTGCATTGTATGAGTGAAGACATAGATGTGTTTTAGCTGATATCTTAAAAATAGTTATTTCTTCAGTGAAGATCCATTTGGCCTACTTATCAGTTTCTAAACAACTGAAATACCATTTGGTCACTCAAGATAAATGTGCTGCACATTCATCTCCTTTTTAAATGCGCTTTGAAAGTGCTCTGGCATCCCTCTTCCCCAAAAGGTGCTAAATTTCTTTTTCCCAAAAGAAACTGAGTTTCAGTTTGAGGACTGCATGGATGTTCACAGAGGGACGATATTGCAATCCAGGACTGTGCGTGTCTCACCTTCCTCGGGGTGTTCTCTGCCTTTATCATGGTAGGAATCCTGTGCTTGAGTTTGCCTGGAAACCTGACAGCGAGGAATCCACCATCAGAAAAGAAGAAGAAAAAGAAGAAAAGTCATTGTATGGATGCCCGTTCATCAATCACAATGCTACACTTTCTTGAAGGAAGAAAAAAGTTATGAGCATGAGATAAACATCTTTTTCCTCTTAAGTCGTTTGGAAGGCAACTGTAGCAGAAACATTTGTTAACGATCGTTTCATGACAACGTGAATATAGGGTTTTGCAAGGCATTTCTAGCAGAAGCACCCTGCATTTGATGAAAGTGGATCATTTCTGGAAAATATTTGGCGCTCTGGTGGTCAAAACGCTCTTGGTAAAAAAATACCAAAAATAATAATGAAAATCAGGTTGCCCTCCTTAGCAGATCTTTAGGGAAAAGAAAAAACCAAACAACAAATTTTTTTTAAAAGGCAGGCTCCTCGCTCGCCCTGAAGTTGTTTTAGAGTCGGGAATTTCTTCCCAAACAGTTTTATGCAAATCCCTTAAAGAGTTTACAGCTAATGCTCCGACCCCGCTGATTTTACTGAGGAAATTTCATGGCTGCTTGAGGTCTAATACCACCGCACCGTCGGGGAACTCGCGGCAACTTTCTCGTCCCGGCCCGAAGCGCGGAAGGGGCCAGCCCCTCCAGCTCATTCCCGGACGCGGAGCTCGCCCGGCTCTGCCCGCTGCACCTCTGGAGACAGGATTTGGGGTGAGATAATTGTTTTTCTTATGGGAAATTTAGAAGACAGAGGTTTCCCGGGTGCCCCGCCGAAGCTCCCTCCCCCGCGGCGGCGGCCGGAGCCCGCCGGCATCCCGCGCCCCCTCCGTCCGCGCTGCCCCGCGGAGCCCCCGCGGCCGCGCACCTCGTGCCCGTTGGCGCCGGGGGCGATCTCGGACTCGTTGACGAGGGACGACTTGATATCGGCCAGGTCGCCCTCCTCCTCGGGGTGGCTGATCTCGGCGAAGATCTTCTCTTTCTGGGGGTCCCCCTCGTCCTTGAAGGGGATCATCTCGTCGGTGGCGCAGAGCTCCGGGTCCCCCCCGCCGCCCCCGGCCCCCGGCAGCTGCGGCATCCTCACGGCAGCGCGGCGTCTGCTGCGGCCGCCGGCCCGCCGCGGGAAGGGGAGCGGGAGGAGCAGCGGGGGGAGGAGGAGGAGGAGGGCGGAGGAGGAGGAGAGAGGAGGAGAAGGAGGAGAGAAGGAAAAATCCCGTGAACTCCTCGGGGTTGCTCTCGGCAGCCGGACACCCCCGCCTGTCCGCCCGCCCCCTCGGGGCCGAGGTACCCCGTCTCCCGCACGACACCGACGTCGCGGAGACCCTCGCCCCGACGCGCTGCACGGCCGGAATAGGTCGAAATACGCCCGCTTGTGTCCCGACCGCGCCAGGGACCGCCCCCCAGGAGACCCGACCCCCCTCCATCCCCCCCGGGAGCAGGGCTCACCCTGGGGGCGAGGAGACGCGGAGGGGAGCGGAGCCCGCCCGCGTTTCGCCTCCGAGTGAAGTTGCCACCACCCCGGCGGGACCGAGTTAAAATGGCTGGGGGGAGGCAGGCAGGGGGAGGGGGCGTCCCGGGGGAAGGGGCCGGCTCTGCCCATGCCGCGCACCCACCGGGCCTTTGTCCGCCGCTTCTTCCGCGGCTCCGGGCACGGCTGGGCTCGGCTCGGCGGCACCGCGAGGGGCGGGGGGCCGAGGAAGAAACAGACCCGGGAGGGAGGGAGGGAGGGCAGGAGGGGAGGGATGGAGAGGGTGGGGAGGTGCCCCCCCCCCCCCGCCGCTTCCCTCCGCGCCCGCGGGCAGGGGAAAAAGTTGCCGGCGCTGCGCCCCCGGCCGCCTCCGCCTTCAGCGCCGGGCGCGGGGCCTCCTGCCGCAGCCGGCGGGCGCGGCGCCCCACGGGGGGCGGCGATGAGGCGCGGGGCGGCGGCGGCAGCGCAACTTCAGCATCGCTCCCGCCCTCCCTCCCTCCGCCGTCGGGGCGGGGCGGGGCGGGGGCGGTGGAGATGAAAGGAGCCGCCGCCGTGACTGACACCGTGTCCGGGCCGGCAGGGCCGGGCGGCGGGGGCGGGGAGAGGAGGGGGCCGGGGCCAGAGCCGGCCCAGCGGGGAGGGAGGAGGGGAAGGGGGGGAGTGAGTGTGGGGCTGCCCCCGGGCAAACTTTGCTCTGGCTGCGCGGAGTAGCCCCTCTGTATGTCCGTGTGTCCCTGTGTCTATACGCAGACGTGTACCCGTGCGTGTGCGTGTCCGCGTAGCGGGAACTGCGCCGGGGCACTGGCGCTCCTCTCCCTCCCCAGCCAAGAGCCCGCCGAGGAGGGTACAGGCACTAGCTGCATCCCCGGGAAGAGCGGACAGCCCTTTTTTAGGGCTGCTTTGTTGAGCCTTCCCCATCGCCACATGGCGCTGCTCCGGTGCGGGAAGTGTGCGAGGGATTGACCAGGCTTAGCCCGCGCCCGCTTCGGACGAAGGGCAGAATTAAGACATCCCCACTGAATCCAGCAAGTGCCCGGCAGAAACGAGTAGTAGCCCCCGCGAGACAGGGAGAAACCCGCCGGGGTGAGCTCGTCCCAGTTTCGGACCGGTAAATGGAGCCAGAGCAGTAACGGAGATTAATTTCTCCACCCTGTCCCGTTCCTGCGGCACCGCGCTGCCCCGTTAGCTCCCGGCTGATCCGGCATCGCCCTGCAACAGGGCGCGAGTACAGTAAAAAAAAAAAAAAAAAAATCATCCAGACAAAAGCAGGCGCTGCGCTTGGGAAATGTCAGGATCCCCAACTTTTATTTTGCGAACGCGGTGGGCGCACATTTTGCAGGAAACAACTTCCCAGTATTTTGGCATCGGAAAAGTGTGCTTGGTGCTTTGCACATGCCCCGTCAGGTTGCTAAACCTTCAAGCGCCGGGAGCCGGAGGAACGGGAACATGTGGATGCTCAATCCGTTTTCAGCAGATGCTGGGTTCGGCGCGGCGGCACTGCGGGCCGGGACGCGGGCGGGCTGGCCCGGCTGCCCACGCCGCCGCCCGCGGCTCTGCGTCATCGTCCACGAACGGGTAATTGAAATCCAGCTGAGAAATGAGACCCTTCAAACCCCGAGAAAGGGAGCAAGGTAGTGGGAAACGGGGAATGGACTAAGTCGAACAAGTGCGTGAAATAAATAATCGAGAAAGAAAGAAATTAGAAACGCAACCCCGGGGAAGGGGCTTAATTGTGCAATGTTCCCCAGATGCCGGGAGACCCCCTCTCTCCCGGAGACAGCTGCAGAAGGCGATGGGGAAGCGGTTGTTTGGAAAACGACAGACAGCTCGGGGATGGTTCCTGAGCGGAGATGCACATCTCCGCATCCCTCCCGCCCCTCTTCCCTTTCCTGGCGCTCGGCGGGCACCGGACACCCGGACCGGGCAAAGCTGCCCCGGGACTGCCCCGTTCTGAAAAAAAGACCTTCGGCGAGCGGCTGAGCATTGCAACCCGCGCCCTCGACGGGGCGGCGCGGCCCGAGAGCAGGCAGGGACCCTGCCGGAGGAGCCGGCGGCGCGGCCACTCCTGTTTCATTACCGGGTCCCTCTGGAAAAGCAACCTCCCCCCGCCCCTCCGCCGTCCCTTCACGTGGGCTGGAGTCTTTCCCGGATCGGTTTTTGGTGGAAGGATTTTGAAGGCGAAAAACGGCCGGGGTGGGGGCGGCGGGACCGGGGAGGGGGGATGTGTGTGTGGAAACCGTAATGATTTATGACAAGAAGATAAACTCAGGAAACCTCAACTCCAACGTCAGATTTGACTGGAGACGACACAAAGCTGTCGCTTTACTCGCAGTTCGTGGGGCATGGCCGGGGGGGCAAGGCCCGGGGAAGGGGGACGCCCCACTATGGCCCCGCTCTCTCCCCGGCAGGACCCGCCGCCCTCCCCGGGCCGCCGGGAGCGTGCCCGCCGCCGTGCCCGGCAC
Organism: Acanthiza pusilla; assembly: GCA_036630365.1. Classification (NCBI taxonomy): domain Eukaryota; kingdom Metazoa; phylum Chordata; class Aves; order Passeriformes; family Acanthizidae; genus Acanthiza; species Acanthiza pusilla. Next base: position 18,033,256 of record JAXCHO010000164.1, read on the forward strand.
CCTGCTCCGCAGCGGCTACCGCGCCGTTTGGTACTTTCGTAGGGGTGATTTTTGCGCTTTATTTGTTTGTTTCTTTCTTTTTTCCCCCCCGTCCTTTCATTTTAGCGTGAGTTTGTATTTTCCCGTGGTTTGGGGGGTGTTTTTTGTTTGTCTGTTTCGTTTTTTGGTTTTGGACAGGCTTTGCCTTTTTTTTGGTCGTTTGAGTGGGCTTTGGTGTTTCAGAGGGAGTTGTGGAGTTTGTGTTTGTTGGGGTTTTTTGCATTTCGGCGTTGAAGGCACCCGCACTTCCAGCAGTCCCCGACGGCCAGCCCGGCTTGCCCGACTCGGGGCGGGGGTGGGTCGAACGCGGAGGGGAACCGGCCCCGTGGCGGGCTGAGCACCAGCGCTCGGCGCAGCGGGACGACCCCCGTAGAGCTCCAGGGGGGCTGACCGGGGAGAGGGGGGAACCGGGGTGCCATTGACGACCCCTCCGGGCGCAATAAGCGGGGCGGGGGGACACACGACACTCTCGCGTGCGAAGCGGGGTCCGCCGCCGGCGCCCCCTATATAGGGAAGGGCGGGAGTGGGGCGGGGCGGCGGCGCCTTTGATGTCCCGCCGGCGGCCCCTTTCATCCCCCCCCCGGTCCCCCCCCGAGCCCTTTGTGTGACTAAATTTGGCAGGAGCATGGAGGCGCGCCAGGGCGCCCACGTGTGCGCCGAGCTCCCAGCTGAGAGAGCCGGGGTTTTCTTCCGGGTAAGGAGACAGCGGGGGAGATCAAAGAGTTTGGGGAGCTGGAGCCGAAATGTGCAGTGGAAATAAAGTAAAATTAAATAAATAAATAAATAATAATAGGAAAGGGGGGGAAAAAATTCCTCCGTCCTGGACGCATGCCAGTCGGAGGCAAGGGGGATCGGGGGGAGCACATGGTGGTTGGGGGAATCGGCGGGAGGGAGGGGGAAAAAATATTCTTGCAAAAGGGGGTTGCAGTTATTTTCTGAAAAGGAAAAAAAAAAAAATCAAGCAACGAAGCAACAGACCAACCCTTTTGTTCAAAGCCGCCAGGCTGTGGAGCCAAGCGAGCTCCGCCGGGAAGGGCCGCCCGACAGCGCGTCCCCGAGCGCGCCCGGGCCAGGGCTGCGCGGCCGCGGGGCAAAGCTGCTTTATATCGCCCGACGAACGGGCAAACAGCGGCAAAAAGTCCCCTTCTCCCTCTCGAGAGGCCAGTTGGGAGGTTCGAAGGGACTCTTTCCAGGCAAACCCTCGGCGGTTTTTGTCCCCCGGGAAGAAATGTCGAGGGTGGCCCCCGAGGGGTGGGTGCGCTGGGGGCCAGGCGCCTTTGGCGGCAGCCCACGCTGTGCCCCGCGGCTCCCCGGCGGGCCAGGCGCGCACCCGCTGCTGAGGGGCAGCGGGATTTCTCTGTGAGCTCTGTGCTGCAGGGGTGGCACAGCTGGGGCGAGCCGCGGGAATCCCTGGGGCCCCCCTGCCGCCCTGCACACCCTGCCTGCCCCGGCCTGCGGGATGGTCACCCGGCTCCCGCTGTTCCCTCAGGACTGCAAAGCACAACAAAGAATGTTCGGTTTTAAAATTTCTCAAATCGAGCTTTTTTCGGTGCCTGTTCAAGGCAATGTGACTGAATTATGCATGTTGCCTGGGTCCACTTTTGCCACCCCATTTAGATAACATCGGTGATTTATGTGCAAGTTGAATATATAGGCTGAATTCCCAAATTCCTTCTGAAGCAAATAAACCACCCTCCTTCAGGACATGGGGTGAGCAGGGCCAGAGCAGGGATGTGATGATTAGCCCTGGCTCTGCAGAGTTATCGCTGTGGTGTCCTGTGCGTGCTGCTGCTCCATGGCATCACTGACAAGCCAGCCCTGGGCTGCCTCAGGTTGTATGGATGTGTTTAGAAATATGGACCTGTGCTGTACCTCTAAAACAAGGATAATGCTTCTAATACTCTTTTTTTAATCCTGTGAGAATAAATGTGTTGTTGTGTTTCAAGAGGCTCTCTGCTCTTCTGATGAATGTCATAGGAAAAGTTGTAAATAACAGATCGGGATTTTTTGAGGGGAGAACCCACTGTCCTCCCTCACTCTTGTGTTGTACCAGGAAGACGGTCCCTTTGGTGATGCAATCCCTTTCCAGTGTTTTTACAAGCACGCTGTCCAGTTTTCTGACATACCTTTGGATTTGGGTCCAAGTCTGGACAGTGTTGCAGACACTGTGGCTCACACTCCATGGCCCGCGTTTAGCTGCTTATTGGCATAGGTCACCTGCTGAGGCCTCCAGATGCTGCTGAGACTGGTGGGTCCCAGATGATGAAGCAGTGATGCCTGCTTCTGGTAGCCTTGAGGCAACTTAGGTGTGGTGTGGGGAGGATTTCCCATTGCACGTTTGATCAATTCTGTCATGGTGGCTGAAAGGGATTCTTTCCAACAGTCAAGTCAAGAGGATTCTGCTGAGTGAAGGGAACTATTCTGTATTTGGTACAGATTTATGTTTTAAATGGAGAAAAAACCAAAAAGAGAATAAAGTGTGCTGGTTTTGAAGACTCATTTATTATGAGCCTTTATGAAATGTGGACTCATTTTTTAAATTTGTAACAAAGGGCATCATGGCTATGTTTCTAGCAGCTATATCAAAGAGTAACTGCACTTCTCATTTAAAGCTACTTTGAAAGAGATCACATGTAATAGGTATTAGGATATTAAGAGTGTATATGTGCTTTTTGCTTTTTAATTTACACATCCAGCTTTCCAGTTCTGGGATGCCATTAATGTTCTTAGCCCAGAATTACTCTATTTAAAGAGCTGGGTTTTCTTAGCTCTTGCAACAACATGGGCTTTATGAGATTTGAGTGGGCAAATCTTACCAGTGCATTCTTATTGTAAGAGCTTTTGTTTAGAGGAAGGCATTGCTGGCTCAGATCTCACAAATGTGTTATCTTATTTTGAGATTAAAATAGTTAGCAGTTAGTGGCTGCTTTCTTCTTCTTTTTTTAAAGTGCAGGATAAAATACGGGGCAAGTGGCATGGTTTATTCAAACAGATGATACAAGCTACACAAAGTAGCTTGCAAAGTAACCCTTATATTGAACAGTGCCGTTGCAGGATTATTTCTGATGACTCATCAGATCAGATAATCCACAGCATGTGGATAAAAGGGGACTCAGGACTCAGAGTCAGAGCTAAACCCAGAAAGCCACGCATGGAAAAATGCAAAATGTGAGGTTAATGTTGTATTAAAGGTAAGACCTGAAAAGAGCATGGCAACATGCTGCCCCCCAGCAGGGATTTCTGGGCTGGCATTTTTAAAAGGACCAAAGAGATGTTCAAAGGGAGTAGAGTAAAACATCCCTGAGGGGGCCTTTGAAAATCCAAACTTTAGTAGTTTTGTTGGACACCACATTAATGTGAGATTCTGGCTGAAGAAATGTGTTTTAATTTCAGAGTAGCAGTTTTGCCCATTTACGTCAACATTTCCTACTTTCTTAGAGGGGGAAGTTCTGCTCCTGAATAAATAAATGTTATATGTGTCCGAGAACGGATGAGATTTTCTCCATCCCCGAGAGCCAGGATGCCGCACCCAGGGGCAGTGTCTGTGGGCAGGTTTTCAAAGGCCCCTCCAACTGAATCCTGCTTCTGCTCCTCCAGCTTGGACTCAGAAGTGCTGCTGAGTGTCTCACGCTGCAACTTCTTGGATGAACCAGGGAAAGCCATGCATCTGTGCATACATCATTGGAAGCCTTATGCTGAAAATGTTTATTTCTATTTGTACTTGCTTCTACAGTGCAAAATTTGTATCTGGAGTCCCATAAGTATATGAGGTGCTTTGTGGAGCAGTCACCCTTTTACAATAGCCCTTGGCATGACTCTAACCAGACCTGTTTTGGAATTCAGCATACACCAATCGATATATTCTGCCAAGTATACAATGAACACGCAGAGCTGACTGTGCACCAGTGTTTCCTTCTAGCTTTTGAAATGGCGACCGTTCCCTTTCTGTGCTCCCAACGAAATCAAAGCATCTTGTAATCCTTTGCTTGTTTTTAAGTGACAGTAGTCCTCTGTTCCCTGACAAATATTGCCAGCAGAAGCCTGGTAGCTCCAGACAAGGTCCTTTGAAAGAGGTGGGAGGGGAGAGAGGCTCTGCAGGCAACTTTCCAGCAGCAGCTGTGCACTAACGGCATGGGAGTGTGGGAGGCTACTCCCGGGTTAGTAAGACAGTTCAGCAATGCAGTGAATGTGTGCTCCCAGTACATGACTCCTATTTACTTTTTTTGAATTCCCTGACCTCTGTCTGACCAAGTCCATGGCCGAAACGCAGCTGGATGGGGAGGGGGAACAGCAGCCAAGCTGTACCAAGGATCTTGCTGCACTCTGTGAAACATGCAGCACTCCCCCAGGGAAAGTGTTTAAAGCAAGTAACGAGGTGGCGAATTTTCTTTCTTGCTGAGAAAGTTATTTGGAGGTGGGTCTTATTTTATAGTACCATCTCTCACTTCCCATGGAAGTAACTGCCATTAATTTGCCCAATGTATTAAGGTATTAAGCAATAACAGCTGAATGCCAGTCAGAGGCAGCAGTGTTTGATATGGAAGTGCCAGAAAAAGAGGAGTTTGCAGGAGTCTGGGGTATTGTTCAGAGCCTTGTGATCTCAGCATCACAGCTTTGTGGTTTCATATCTGGTAATGATCTGAAAATACATGTCTTCATGGTGACTGGAAGGCAGAGAGGTATGACCTGTAGGGACAGCAGTTAGGGCTCACCTTTTAATGAAGAGCAAGGTCAATCTGAGTTGCAGCTGGCCATTTCACCTTAGCTCCATTTTCCTTTGCATGGGTCTCACGGACTACTTGTGTCCATGTCCATGGGAACAGGCAGTTTCGGCTTGCAATTTAGAGTTTCACAAAGGCTCTCTAAGGCTGAAGGAAGTAAAGAGATGTGAGCAAAAGTCCTGCAGGTGTGGCTGAGTTGTCAAAGGAGAGGGAACATCACACACAATGAGGTTTCAGTCAAATTCTTCAGACCTTGACTCATAATTGTGCTGGAGCAGGGACCTATAGATGAGACCTTGAGCTGAAAAAGGGCTGATGAGGGATGACACTAGGGACAGTGTGGGGTAGAGGAGAAAACCGCAAGTGAATGGTTGCACTTACAATCACAAAACTCCCTGTGCCCCACCAAGGAAGGGTTATGAGAGAGGGGGTCTTTTGAGGCTGGCTGGGCTTTTGCAGAGGGTTGAACAAGGATTCAGATTGTGGCCCTTACTGCTCATCTGCCAGGTTACACCATGATTGATCAGTCAGCTGCTGTACATCTCCACAGAAAGCTGTGCTTTCTCTCCTGTTTCTACCTTGCCTTGTCTGCTGCTTTGTGCTGGTGAGAAGGAAGGAGCAGCTGCAAAACTTGTGTGTCTGGGTGAGCCTCCAGTCAGCAGCTGAGCCGACAGTCCTTGCCCACGTAGCAAGGCTTTTCAACAAAACAAGAGGCTCTGGATAATAATACTCTTCTTGGCTAAAAGACTTTAATAACTTTTACTAATTTCAGCACCTTTTTACACAATGTGTAATTAAATTATGAAGTTTCTTGCTCTAAGATGTTATGGGGGCTGACAGGATGAATGGATTCAGAAAAGGATTAGGCAAATTCATTTTGTCTATGAAACAAGCGGTCGGATACAACCTCCAGCTTAAAAACTCCTTGAACCTGCAGTTGCAGACAGTCATTCCGAGCACAGGAAAGGTGATGCAGCAGAGGAGTGCATATTGAAAAACCAAAAACTGCAGAAAATGACTCAAATGCATGCTGTGATGGAAAAGTCAGAATCTGAATTTGCAGCATGCGGTCAGTCACTGGCCTCAAGCTATAACCAAGATTGATACCAGCTGATGTATGCATGCCGCTACTATGTTGATAATGAAATAAAACTTTCCCTGGTTTATTTGTCTGTCCCTTGAGGAATTCAGTTTTTCAGACCTCTCTCACAGCCAAGACTACTTTTTATTACATTTATTTATGTTCGCTGGCCGTGAAGCATCTAAACAGTGTTTCATTAAAAAAATCTTTATACGAGAAAGATCAGAAGCATTCAGTGGTGTTTATTTTTCTTTAAAGAGGGTATCTTTGGCATGCAGACAGGCTCTGGCTCTCCATTATGTGCTAACAAAGGATCATCCATGAGATATTAGCCATAATCAGAATATTATTAGATAACTAGAAAAACTAGCTTTTAATGGGATTTCATTTCATATGAGATACATTATTTTGAATTTCAGTAAACTTTTCTGTTATCCCTTGACTGCAAACAAATACCTTGTTATTTTGAGCTCTCTTCCACTTAAACGCTGTGCATTTAGCCCTGATATGGGCATAGGATTCACCAGATTATTCTGCATTAGAAGAGTGCTATCTTTAGTGAGAGCAATTAAGGCAAAGGGGCTGCAGGCCAAAGCACCAGAGCTGTATAAGGATAGCAGAAGCTGTAGATTAAGCTGTATATTAATTACTTGGTTCCCTACTTGGAGCTATGAACAGTGAATTCTTTAATTTTATGTTGCATTTTTTAAGGTAGTTTGTGGTTCACTAAAACCCAAAGCATCAAGAGGTTTTGTATGTAGATATTAAAATGGTGGAATTACTATGGATGTTTCGAAAAATACTAAAGCAAACTCCAGAGGTGGATCCAGAGGAAGGGTGCAGGGCAGCTCTTGGAGATGTCCAGGTACATTGTTTTATGCAAGCACTTGTACAGGGTTGCAATAAGATGGATTTACTTATCCACACCCTGCCCTGGGTTGTGGGTTTGACTATGTGGGTCTGAATGAATGTCTGATTGGGGCAGGAAGATCTCCCCTCCTGCTCCACTCCATGGTTTATGGACCTGCCCACACAGCCACTGTTACACATGGTATGCTCTCCAAATTAACAGGTTTCTGCCCCAGAGAAGCTTATGCTCTGGAGGAAGTTCATATCTTTGAACTTATTTGAATTTTCCTCATCTGGGGAAACCAATTATCCTTCAGCTCATTCTCATCTCTCAGAAGCTCCTTGTCCCCTCAGTCACATTTTTGTCTCCCTCGTTACTGCTGCACATCCTCCCTGTGGACTCTTCCTGCAGCTGGGGAAGCCTACAAGATCCCCTGGGGCTGCTCCTAATTTCCAGCCAGGCACCAGGGCAGCTGCCTCTTGCCCAATGCCCAAGCAGGGGAGGGCCTCCTATTAATGGCACTTTGTTCAGTTGGTCTGGGTCTTGTCAAACATATGTGCTCTCAAAAGGCTCTGACCTGGGAAACAGGTGGCACCTTGTTAGCCTTTTCAAAGGGACTTCTCCAGATCTGCTATGTAATTTAGGCTCATGTGTTAAATATAACTCAGTGTGGAGCAATGCCTATAACCATTGCGCTTGGGCCAGTGCCTGCACGTCAATTCAGCGGGGCTCTGCATGAATGCAAGAGCTCCCACTGGGCGTCCTTCCACCAGGATAAGGGTCTCTGCCTGCGGTGGCTGTCATCTGTCAGGCAAGGAAGGGATTCTTTGTGCCTTACTCCCATCAAAAGCACAAATACCTGTTTACTGTATGGTAGGGGAGGCCATGGCAGCAGCAACAGTCTTCACACTGATTCTGAAATCAGAACCACAGAACCACAGAATCAATAAAGTTGGAAAAGACCTCTGAAATCATCGAGTCCAACATATGGGCACCAAGTGCCACATCCAGTCTTTCCTTGAACATCTCCAGGGGCAGTGACGCCACCACCTCCCTGGTAGTCCATTCCAGTGTCCAATAATAGACATTAATATAACATAACTTAGTAAGTGTGCAATAGTTAACATTTTACTATTTGTTCTGTCAGGAGCCTGAATGTCAGCCATCACCCATGTGATGTGGAAAATGCATGGCTTGAGATTGATGCAAGGGTTGAGCTTCCTTCAGAATTGCTATGTGGGAGGAGGATCCCAGAGAGAGACACAGGCTACCATCAGGCCAAGGAAGAAAACGCCTGTACACCGACAGGATTGTTGGAAGCAGTTTCAGCAATGTCTCCCTGGAAAGGCAAGAGGCTGCCAAGCCAGGACATTTCATTTGTTGCTACCTGCTTGCCCTGAGTTTAGTTCACGTAGCTGTGGGACAACGTGAGCACACCTAGCTGGGCTGCTGTGTTGGTTGCACAGCACCCTGGAGCCCTTGCTCCTTCAAATTTCACAGCATCTGGCACAAGCAGCTCTGTCAGCTGTGATGGTTATGGAGTAGTGCATGCAGGAAAGCTCTGAGCCATTTGGACCAAAAAAAAGTGAGACACCTGACAGTATGATGTCACATGGAAATATCAGGGGCACGCTACAATAATTGCATCTGCATGTTATTTATCAGCCACATTTTGGGGTTGTGTTGGCCATTTCCCTATGTGCATGAGGATCTGTCCCACTTCTCTGTTGCTACCAAATTCTGAAATCATTTGACAGGAGAGTTGGTCAAGTATACCATCCCATCATGTTCATGTGGATTTTTCTGTGCTTGAACCTAGAAGTATTTTTTTTCAGCAAGATTTTGGAGCAAGATTTATTTTCAGTTTCTTTGAGGCAATTTGGAGCCAGAAAGGAACAAAGGAGCCTCCAAACACCAAAGGAAATGGTGCCATTGAACAAAAGGTCTCTTGTTTATAAACTTCCATTTTAAAGTGTTGGTGCATATTCTACTGGAACAGTTTTCCATTTTTCACTTACACAGTCCAATGTTTTAAATACTAACCTGTTCTAGAGTCAAGTACTTTTTAGGGCCCTTTGGAATGTCTTTTCAGTGCTGAGTCTGTTTCTGAGAAAGCCGAGCTGTTTTCACTCCTATGTATCGATCCTCTTAACGTATCCAATGAGAAAAAGGAGAGAGTGTTTCTGTTTGCAGAGAAGCACGGCTAAAGAGACTGAGCCGAATCTGTCCTGTAACCTGTCAGCTGCAGAGCCTTCATCACTGAATGATCCTCACCTCATGTTTCTTGCAGCACAAGAACAGGACTCTATTTCAGAAAAATAACAACCCAGGAACAAAATAAAAAAAATCCCACTCCCTTGCTCCCCCCTCAATTTTCCTTTGAATCTAGACATGGTCTAACCAGGAGAATTTTTTTCTGTGCACTTCTACCTTAATATTTCTGTCTACATTGCTTTGCCTCTCTCTGCCGCCAAAGCTAAGTGTTTGCTGAATTAAATAAACCATGCTGCATTGACAGAGCTCGTGAATGCTACTATTGTCACCAGAACCCTTTTCGCTGGTCTGACCCCAAATCCTAATGCCAACTCTGGTGCAGTAATAAGTGAACAAGAATCAATCATGCTGATGAGACTAAGAGACTCTCCAAAAAGTAATTTTATAGTCTGTTTTTGTCACCATGTGGCAAAACTTGGGGTATGTTACATCTGGTCTGGTTTGGAATCACTCCTGTCTGTCAGAAAAGGTTTTTAAAATAAGTAAATGCTCAACACGTTCAAGAAAAGCTCTTGTATACAGCTAAAAAACCCAGAGGTAATAATTTCAGTTGCAGGGTCATTAAGAATATAGGATTTAATGGATTTCCACTGTTTGCATAATGCAATAGGGGAGCCACAAGGAAATGTTCCTATCTGTATTGTGGAGAAGAACTTAGGGGTGATGAAATATGAAGTCCCTAAGGAAAAATTAGAGTAATTTCAGGCAAGATAGTTTAAGTCCTGAAGAGGAGAGGTCTGAATTTTCAAAACAGAACTATAATAATTAAAGTCTCTTAATTTTGCATGTCTTAAATGCCTACATGCTGTTGTATATTCCAGAACCAGATGTTACTGAGAAGTTCATACAAAATATTGGGTCTACTCTTTTATGGTGTGAGGTCTAGAGACAAACACGTCCAACTTGGTCTCCAGTCGGTGCTTTTCAAACTACACAGAAAAGGAATATCCCACCTCATATGCCAGTATTTCCTCTGACTCCTACTGCTACTTCTCCTTTTGAACATGCTGAACAGCTGCAGCAGCAGAAGGGCTCTGGGTAGTTCTGGTGAGGAGCTAATAGCTCAGACCAGTCTTGGACTTCCAGAAGTGGTATTGACCCGTGGGTTTCAATTTCTTTTCTAACATAATTGCATGAGGCAGCATGATAGCCTTTTTTAGCACAGTTTTTCTCTTCACTTTGTTTTCCCTTGTGACAATATGGCACAAACCCCTCAATGTGGCTGCATAGAGAGCTGCTGCATGAATGGCTCATGCTATCTCCAGACCCTGGATCCCACTGACATGCATCCCAGCCTGAGAGCTACGGTCTCAGGTCCATGGCTTAGCAGAGTTATGCACACCCCAGTACGTGGCAAGAGGTGAAAGGCATTTACTGCTGACTTTTCTCCATTAGGCCCACGTCAGGATGTGCTTACAGCTGGGTTACCTGTGGTGTTGTGGAGGCACTCGTTGTTACACTGACCTTTGCCTCTTAGGCAGGGTCCCCTGATGATGCTCTGTTGTCAAAGGGGGCTGGAATATACCTGATTTCTCCCAAAATGGGCACTGTCTGTGTGAGCTTTACAGAAATAAGGAGAATTTTCTTCTTCTACCTTAATGCATAAGGAGAAATGTCATAGTCTATAATGCATTCAGGTTGGTAAGCATAAACTCTGGGCCGTCAGGGCTTGCTCTGCTCTGGCTCTGGTGTTGCAGAGGATTGCAGGGGAGCCACCTCTCATGGGCTATGGAGATACGGCAAGAGCACAGCAGGAGAAAATCCCTTCCTTCCTCAGCTAGGGGAGGCAGAGACCTGCAGCTTTTACAAAATCTCTTGTTCAAACAATGGTGTCAACCTTGCCATGGCAGTGACCAGCAGAGGCCAGGTTACCATTTGACCCGTGCTATGCAAGTGGAGGCTGGTACAAACCAAACTGAAAATCCACATCCACTGGAATTCAGATTGCAGCTCAGAAGTGACTCTTTAAAAGCTCCAGAATAATTATTTCACCTGTAGTTGGAATTTTTTTCTCCAGGCTCGACTTACAGTTTATAAATATGTGAGACAGGAGATTGGTAATTCAGTTTATAGTTTGTATGAACCCTGAAGCTTATGTCAATGCTGTTATCTATTATAGAAATGCAAACATGCTCTTTGATGTGTTATTCTCAGTGACTTGGGAGGATAAAGACGGAATACTCTATGGGCATTTGTAAAAGAAATTCAGAAATTGCAAGTCTACTAGGACCTAACAACATATTTTCATTTATTTTTTCCTCCTTTGCAATATGCTTGATTACACTAACTTAAAAACAAGAGAAATATTGCATCTGTCTACATTTCTGCAGTAGGAGAGCCCAAACTCGTTCCCCTGCTATGCCAAAATCCCTGTTTTGAGTACGCCAAACGTGTTTTATATCATAGCAGAAGGGAAATTTGATGTCACAGACGTAGGATTTATTCTGTTGGATTGATTTCCTTGCTATAGGAGCACCTCCTGCTGGCCCTGCACTGCACTGCCCTTGGACTGCCGATGTTTACCAGACTTGGGAATAAAAAGGAAGCCATGTGAGGTTTCTTGAGATAGAAGAGAATGGCCATCGTGGGACCAGTTCTGCTGCTGCAAAGGGCGATAGGGAAGGCTCCAGTGACTGACACTTCCCAGTCTGCTACAAATACATATTTATATCGTCCCTAATAGAGTGTTGGCACTCCACTAACTCAGTTCAGGGGTAACACACTCTCTGTTCCCACATTTCCACAGTGACCCTGTTGAAGTCCACAGAATAGCTGGCAGTAAAACTTGGTATTAAGGAGGTGAGAGAGAGCAAAAAGACATTGTGTTTGTCCCTGGCAGCTTCAGTTTGTCCATGAAAAATAGCTCAGAATGTTTTTCCACACAAAATGCCGATCTTCTTTTCTTTTTTTTTTTTTTTAAAAAAGAATGTATAGTGGCTTTGTGGCCTTTTTAGTGAATTTTATTTGAAAATATAAAAGCAAGGTATTAATATGTCCTTTTTGATTACTGCCACAACAAGCAGCTTCCGTGTTTTTTTCCCAAACAATTTTTTCCTTGAAGGTCTGTTTCATTTTTTTTTAGGAGGCAGTTATAAAATAGTTTTAAAAAATAAATAAAGTCAGCCTACAAATGATACGTTAAAGCTAAGCGAAGTAAGCTATCATGACCAGAGTGCTTTTCTTCCTTGGAAAACTAAACCAGTTGAAAATACTTGCTGTCATTCTGATGCACAAGAAAAATAAGTCCAAAATATCAACATTTTCCCCAGAATGAGAGCACTGCCAGCTCTGACATGTTTCCTTTGGTGATCAAAGCTCTTGGGATGGCTGGAGATGACATAAAGAAAACGTGGTTTGTTCGTCTAAATGCAGTGGGTGGGGAGCATGAGAGAGCAGAGTGTTGTAGGGAGCAGGACTCAGACATAAAATGAGCAGTAAAGATCTGTTCATCAACGCCTTCTCCTAGTAGTAAGCATTAGCACTGTAGCAACACTTAAAGGCTTCTGTTATTGTTACTCCCATAGTCTATAAAGAGGCTCTTGAAATAAGCACCAGGAAACAAGCACGAGGAGACACAGACCTTGTCTCTGCAGCAATGACATCTTTGGTTTACAAAAGCACAACCCACGGTTTATTGAAAGAACCATTTTCTTCTTTACTGCCCTATTTTAATGTTTTGGCACACCTGAATGAAAACCCACCAGGTCACTGCCCCACCATGCTGTGCCCTGTTGTCCTGTACGTCTGGTGTGCCCTCTGGGGTGTCCCTGCAGCCCTGTCCTTTGGTCACTTGTCACCTGGGGCTGCCTGCCTGCTCCTAGGGACAGTGCCACCACGGTGATCAGCAGGCTTCAGGTGACACCCACTGCAAACGCCCAAGAGTCAGCCCAGGCAAAAGCTCAGCTGGGACGGTGCCCCCGGTCCTACACCCTATATGGCACACATTTTACAGAAAGAAAAATCGGGAAAAAATTCAGAAATGCTGTAGAAAATTATTTAAAACTTCTCTGGAACTATTTTGGTAAATCTTGCTGCTTGTAAAGCCAGACTCTTTTTATCTCATAGGAACTGAAAGGCAGAAGAAAATTATGACTAATATATTTTTAAGAATTAGAAAAAATTTCCTAACCCCACATATTTGGAATATCAGAATATTACCATTTAAGGCTGTGATTTTCAAAAGAGCTTATGGGATTGTGGCACCCAGACCTACTCCTGCCCCCATGGAAATGCATATTAATTTGCTATCAACTTCCATGTGAGGGATCAAAATTCTTCAGCTCTCACTGAATTTCCCTGGGAGGTTGGTGACTGTTGCAAAAATCCCAGCTCAAACCTCCTCGCTGTCACTCTTTTTTCCAGGGGAAATTCAGTGACTATTGCGAAAATCCCAGGCTGAACAACCTGATAACTCCTGACTTTCAGGACAGGAAGCAAACACTGTGCATCCTACCCAGAAAACAGCAGCAATCTCTCTTCCCCACTTCAGAGGGGTTTGCCATTTTTGCCTTTTATATCCCTCAAGCTGGACAAGTAATGATGTGTCTAAAGGTTGTGATGGGTTTCTGTGATTCAGGGATTGAGAATAATTTATGTCTAGGCAAGAGGAAGCAATCCTTGATCAGGTTGCAGTGATCCATTTCTGTTAGGCAGTCACTGTTTGAAAGGTGTCCAAAGCCAGCAGGTCTCCCGGGCTGGGCTAGGGGATGAAGATGGCTGTGGCAGTCACAAACACACATTCCCAGCCCATTCCAGTGCTGCTGTCACACAGATGCCTTCATTTTTCAGAGACCAGTGACAATGTGTGCCTCACTTCCCACAAAAAAGCTGCTGCGAGGGCTGTGCAGGGGCTTTGCCACTCAGCGCAGAACACCACCAGCTCCGGCCGGGGGGACACTGCAGGGGCAGGGACAGTCACTGTCACCAACCCATTGGTGCTATTTGCCTCTTTGTGGGTGTGAGGTGCTGGCATGGGGACGCACACCCTGCTGCGTGTCACACACGTGTAGATGGACAGCAGCAGTGAGAGGGACTGCTTCCAGGAGAAATCAATCTGCTTTACACTAACAGCCCTGCTTGTTTAGAAAGAATAATACTCTTGTATCAAACACATCAACCAGCCGTGCTTGCCTGTGCTCTCGGAGCGATGGTAATTACATGGATTTTTGGTCAGTCCTGTCATATTTACTCCACCAAATTGATTAACCTATGTAATGAGTACAGGACTGTGACCAGTACTGACCCCACATCAAAGCCTGATATTGCTGCAGTGTGCTGACCTGAATTTTAATTGTTCAGTAGGTTTTGTAATTAAACCGCAAATGTGCTAAAGAAGAGATTAGGCATTTTAGCTAGCAGTGTGTGCATTTTTTCCCAGGTGTGCCAACTGTGTACACTATAAAATGTCCAATGCCCACCTCCATACACAAAGATCTAACAACATGCCATTCCACAGATGACTAAAGCCTCTTCTATTTTTTTTTTTGCTTAAAACTAAAAATATGGAAAAAATGTAATTTGTATACTAAAATTTTCTATATACATTATCGTGGAGCACTAAAGCTCTTGCATATAAAGGTATATAAATAAATCAACAATGAATAAATTAGGACTTCAAGTCTCTGTGAAGTTCCCACAGGCTTGTACACTTGGTCCTCAGAGTCCAAAAGAGCTACTGCAGACAGATGTGTTTTTGTTCTTCAGGATCATCAGTGTGGTACATCTGTTGCTTCAGCCAGTGGCTATGCCAGACTTGAGAGAAAACACGTTGCTCATTAAATGAAGACAACTATCATAAATAAACGAGAACATTTGGAAAACTACCCATGCCTCACTTTTGTTTGAAAGAAACTTCTCTTTTGGAAGCTCTCGCAACATAAAAGAGAGGAACTGCGCTGCCTCATTCCACATGATTCTTTCCTCTTTCATTTTGCTGGAGAAAACCATGTGTTTCAACATCTGAGTTTCCAACAAATGTTGCCTTTTACCTTGAGCGCCTGCTCCTTTGGCAGGGAGAAATCCAGTGTCTCTGTTGGTGCAGCTCTCTGCTTTGTTTCTGACCACACAGAGGAGATGGAACTAGAAAGAGGTGGGTTAATCTGGAACTGGGTGGGTTGAGCCAGAAGGGAGCAACTGGGATGAAGAGCCATCTTTCATTCATAAAATTTTTTTGAAACATGTGGGGAGAATTAGGAGCTACATTTTTGTCTTGATGAGCTGGGACTTGGGAGCCTGCCTTGAGATTTATTCAAGACTGTGAATCTGGTCTGACACTATTCTTTGGTGCACTTGTACTTCTTTCCTCTTCCTGTGATTTAGTCCATCTACCAGCGATGGGTGTCACCTGGACTCACAAAAGGTGATTGACTTGGTGGGTGTGACTGTGAACAGGGAGCTTGGCTGAAGGAAAAACAAGACCCAGGTTTCTTCCCTACAGGAAGACTGTTGTGCATAAAGAACAATGAGTGCAAGGTGACAAAATGTGGCAGGTTTGGGGAGCAGCAGTCTGAGATACAGGCTATTTGTCTCATAGATTTGATAGCCAGAGTCCTTCTACCATGGGGAAAAAAAAAAAAAAAGAAAAAAAGTATGTAGATATGTAATTTACTGGAAGGATAAGACAGTTCTCATCTTATCTTTTTTCATTAAAAAGTCACCCTGCAGACTAAAAGATTACCCACCTGGCACTGAATAGCATCCTGTGCACCCTGGTCTTAAGGTAACACTGGCAATATATTCTCCAGGGACAATCTCTGTTTTGCTTTTCTTTCCTGTGTGCTGCCCAGAAATCCCAAAGGCATCTCTGGGAAGATTTTTCTTTCAATGGGGAAATTATTTGCTCGGGCACGTCATTGATTCACCAGCTGGATGTGTTTTTCCTTTGCAGTGTGTTCCAGTACGCCTTGATCCACGCGGAGAGCCTCAGAAGCCAGCTGAGCATTGCTTGGGTGTGAACTCTCTGCCCATCTCCCAGCACAGGTTGCTCTCAGGCACAAGATTCTGCAACCCATTTTGGCAGGTCCTGCCATGGAGGTATTTTCTGCATGCCGGAGTTTTTAAGAGTGCTGATTTATGTCATTTTGGCAGCAACGTACTGACATTTTTCTACCATTTTGCAATTGTTATTCATCCATTGAAGCATGTGGCCAGCCTTGAGAAATCAGTGAGAACTCTTAAATGCTGACTGCTGGAACCTATGAAGAATGATGCCTTCATTATGACACCTGAATTTGCACAGAACCTTGCTTCCCTCTCCAGAGGCACTCTCTCCTGTACAGAAAATACCTCACCTGCCATGCCTGACTTTCTTGAATGTTTTGCAAGGACTGTGCATTAAGTAAAACACCTGCTTTCTAAAGAAAATAACGTAGCCCTGCTAAAAGCACCAATGTATTGTATTCTTTGAGAGTGACTGCATGCACCTGTAAGAGCAGATTTGAGATTGCAAACAAGACCTCCACATTTTCCAGCTGTCTTAAGCTTGCAATGACAAAAGACCTTGCAGTGCATAATGATGTCTCCGAACAAAAACATGTAACTATGCTGGATGAAAAAAAGTTTTTGCTTCCTAGAGATCTCAAGCTCTATGAAATAGGTTTTGACTCTTAAATTGAGACAACAGTATTCAAATAAAATTAAATGAGGTAACCAAAGTTTGAAATCCTAATACAAGAATTAAGAGGCAAGAGAAGTCATAAACAAATTACTGATATATAATTTTAAGGTAAATATGTTAATTTAAAATAAGTTTGCATACCTATTTGAAAGATGTAATTTCAAGAGAGAATAACCAGTTTAAAATTAATATAATTTATTAACAATTAAAAATTATAACACAAGCAGAGGGAGGTTGGAGGTGAAATATTGAGTTTCCTTTGATAGGTAGAGTAATTATGAAGTATGCTTTTGAAGTTCAAGAAGAGAGCCTTAGGACACAACATTTTTTAAAGTAAAAATTGGCTTGCACTCTGTTCAAGTGATTTATTTTGCACTAAGAAATGGGTGTGAGACATGATGTGATTTAAAATGTCATCCCTTGATGGAACTGCTTGAGGGTGACATCATTTTTTCCCCTTTTTTCTCCACTTTTATTTATGTATTTGGCTGCTTTATTTCTAAAGTTTTCGATCTTACAGAATCTAACGAAATCATGTAGATATTAAAAAACCCCAAGCCATCAACACCTTCACCATCCCCCAAATAAAGCTTTCCCCTAAAGTTCAGGAAGCTAAAAGCTAGACTCTGGAGGGAGCCACTGGGAAGGAGCAGAGCTTTCAGCTGCATCCATGTCACCTGTGTGGTGGCCAGCGTTGAGGAATGCCACTGGTGCCTGCCACCAAACAAACACATGGAACAGAGCCTGTGGGAGTGCTGCTTGTCCTCAAGATCAGGCTGTCCCACACATCCCTGGACAGGGAGGGCTGCTCCTCCTCTGTCCTCTCCTGTTTTTTGCAGGGACCTGGACTCACCACCTCTTCTTAGCAGCGATGACACAGTGGCTTCTGTGACACGTGTGCTTGCACTGGGCTTCCCTGTCAGGAGGAGGCAAAGCAACAGACTCAGAGGACAGAGGTCATGCTGTGGCCAAAATACACATTTGCTTTGCAGACGCACACCTCGAGAAGCTTTTGCTTAACCTCAGTGGAATTTTTGCATGCCTGGTGATTTTTATCATAAGTATCACAATTTTTATTCAAAGCCCTAGCTGTTGGAGGCAAAGGATTTATGGGAGAATGTCATAAATTTAACTTCAATGTGAGTCCCATGATGTTTTGCCTACTGGTAGTTGAACAGAACTTGTGGGTCCTGGATGGGACAAGCTTCTGCACACACAGTAGCACATTTGGGCAGCTGTAGGGCAGATGCACCTGTGCTTGTTACATACAGAAATATTAAAAAAAACCCCTAAACAAACATCACCCCCTCCCCCCAAAAAACTCCCCCGAAAGAAACTCAAACCAGACAACAAACCCCTCCAGTTTCATACAGATCTTCTCTGGAAAGCCATGAGATATGGATGCTCTCTCTCTGAGCTCTGCAGGCTGAACAACTGAAAACAAGGGGACTGTATTTTGTCACCTGCATGAATAAATTACAACCTAATACACACAGGGCACATATCTGACAAGTGAGAGAAGCCACTTTTTTCCTTGTCATTTTTTTCAGACAAAATTGCCATCTAATCTAAAACATGGCAGTCTTGCTGAAAGTCTATGGATCCTCTTTGTATGAGGAGCTGTAGCAAAGCTCATAGCCAGACTTGTTATAAAAACACAGAAGTTAAAAATAACTGCACAGTCAGGGAGCAGGATCCAGCTCTAAATGGGTGGCCCAGTTTGCTCTCACAGTCAAATAAAACTGTAAACAAAACTCAACGCTTTTGTTTTTAGGCTGCTGCTGATAGCTTTTCCTCTTCCATGGGGAAATGTTGGGGCTTCCCTATCATTTGACAACTTTCAACTCTTTTTGTGGTCCTGGTGAAAGGTCAGTGCCAACAAAGTATCAGTGTCATTTTGACTGCAAGCAGCCCATCACTGGGAAGGTGTTATTCATGCAGGAGAGGGAGTAGCTTTGTTTTTTATTGAAGAATATTGGAAAGATTTCTGCAGGAACTTTGCATGGAGCTCACAACACATTTCTTCTGGGCCTGCTACAGAATTTGCTGCTGCCCTGGTTAACAGACAGAATTGCTACTGCACTGGGAGATGGATTGGCTCCTTTTCTGCTCTGACAGCCACGAGGCTGCATGAATTACACAGCCTGGTGTTCTGGGTGGAGCAGTTCCGGAGGATTCATCCCAGCTGGGTCTCACACCAGGTGGCAAAACAAACTATAAAGGGCTGAGGGGATGGGGAAGTGGGTTCCCTTCTTTCCTGCTGTGCTGTGGGTGATTGCTGTCCTCCCCGATGCACAATGGAAAAAGCTGAGACTTTGAAAAAGGAGGAGGGGGTAAGCCATATCTAAACTAGTATTAAGTCTGGTATAACTGGAAGTTTGGGGTTTTTTTTAAATGCTTGCTTGAAGAACTACGTCAAGTCTATGTTTTCTTACTTGTGTTGATCCTCAACCTGGATAAAGTTTGTGTTGTATTACTTTACAGGTTGTGTCTATAAATATGGCACAGAGAGGTCTCTCTATCCATCTGTGAAGTGGGATAGTAATATTTATTGGTCTTATGAGGTTTTATTCCCTGAGATAACTTTTTCTTTTGTTTTTAACTGTAAACCTTTTGAGGCTCAGTTCTTGTCTTGTGTGACTGCTTGGTGCCAAGCAGAGGTGATGTTAGAGGCAGACTGTAAAAAGTGCCATAAAATCCATGGGTGCAAGGGCTAAAGAATTAAAAGCTATTCCTTCATTTTAGCTGTTTAAAATGGTGACAGTCCACGGGAAGCTGTAGGCATGTTCTCCATTACCAACTCATATTTTAATATGTGGTCTCAGGGGAGCAAAAACATCTGCTATTTTCCTAAAGCTGGTATTCCTAATGCTTTACACCTCTGATACAGTGTGAGGGATAAAGTCAAACTTCGTATCTGTTGCCCAAGATATGTTTGATGATATTGTAGCCTATGGTGTCCTACTGCTGAATCAGCTCTTGCAAGAGGCTTGGAAATGTGTTACAAAGCTGGGAAACACACGGCTAATCCATGAAACCTTAAATATATGTAAAGCAATGTGCAAATGACACCTACTAACTGGAAGTTGCTACAGATAAAAGAGATCTGGCAGCTGAATCACAAAAATATTATTCAGAGTAAATACTTACACCAAATTAATAGCCTAGAAACAGTTCCACCACTCAAGCAGCCTTCAGAAGTATCAACTGATTTGAAAGAGTGGGCTGCTGTTAAA
Source organism: Acanthiza pusilla (assembly GCA_036630365.1). NCBI lineage: Eukaryota > Metazoa > Chordata > Aves > Passeriformes > Acanthizidae > Acanthiza > Acanthiza pusilla. Next base: position 18,053,072 of record JAXCHO010000164.1, read on the forward strand.
ATAATAATGAATCCAGGCTTGTCCTTTCTCCTTGGTATCCTCCAGGCTTTCTCTGGTGGGCTATTTTGACTGCTGGGAGGATTTTAAATAACTTTCTTATCACTGATAAATATCAAAGCTGGTGATACTGCTGTGTGTGGCTGAGGGTTTGCAACATGAGAACATTAAATACTGATGCTATACTTGACGCTATGAGAATTTCTGCTACTTTAGCAAAAAAATCCAGGAAATATCTCTAGTCCTTTCCCAGAGGGGAGTGGGCCTGTTAAAATGAATAACTCAGAACCTGACGTGTTGCTGGCATAATCTATTTGCATATTCAGCTAATGAAAACCTCCTTGTTTTAATTTTGGTGAGGCTTACGTTGTCCCGTAAGTGTGGTGTCTTGCTTGGCAGTTCAGGAACTGCTGGCCACACAGTGTGAAGGAACTCCTTCCTTCTGTTGAAGCCAAAAGGATGCTCTAGAAATTAGGGTGGTGATGTGGGATGTGGCAGCTTTATGCTAACCACTCTGTTCCCTGTGTATGGTGTTAGGCTTTACTGCCCTGTTGAAAATAGTGAGGATACAGGGGTGGTGTGAGGCTGCTAAAAGTTGTCTTTTGATTGTACAGGGGTGTTATGGGTCTAAGGTATACTTGCAGAAGAATATATTCTACCTTCTGCATATTAATATCTAGAAAGCTTGGCAGCAGGTTGAACTAAAGATACTTCTACCATTCTGAAGAAAAAGTAACAAGAATGTTACGTTAGTTTCTTTCAGTTAAGGACTTCTGATGCTGTAACGCAATAAGATTTTCTGAGTTCTGCTTGCTGTGGGTCTCTCTCAGTGTTGACAGAGAGCTCATCTGCTGAGCTTGATGCTGCCTGGTCTGGGCTGCTCTGCCCTGGGAGCTCACTTGCTGGAGTCTGGGTATCTGCACTGCACTGCAGGGTGCACTGGGGACATGCCTTCAGTGTGTGATTTCCTAAGCACTGCTCCTTCACACAGGGCAGATATTCCTGGGCGGTTACTATTGCTTCACAGGCTGTGGTTCATGTATGTGACTTACAGATTGGGCATGAGACATATAAAAGTCTATAAGATAATGCCTTTTGAATTTCCTGCTCATAAACACTGTGAAAGGCTACCGGTGTCTTACAGATTCTGAAGAAAATTGAATATTCCTCATGCATTTCTTCTATTACATGTAGTCAGTGCTCAGGATCTCTAAGGACCAGTTCTGTTCTTCTGAAATTATAGCTAAGTTAAAATCCTAAATTTCTTAAGCCAAAAACCTCATTATAACTATTTGACCTCATTATTTATTGAAGAACACTGTCAAATCTTAAATAGAAGAAAAAAACCTGTATTACACTTGTCAGGAGGGATACATCCTGGCACATCCATGGATGTTGTCTCAGCCTCTCCCAAGGAGAGCTCCAGGGCCACATGGTGTCTCTGGGTGCTGGATTCTGATCTTGGAGCTGTGTATCAGCGCCCATCCAGAGGGGCAGCTTAGCAGTGGATGTACATCTGAAGCGCCGCAAGAGTGCAAGTCATTCCAGCAAGGGTCTGGTGTAAATTACACATGGTAAATTGGCTCCAGATAAGCGTGCTTTGGACTGTGGAACACGAAGGACTTGTGTGGTGTGCTAAAACTCCTATTTCTTGCTCAGACCCTGTCTTTTCACAAGGAGCTGCTGTTGAAGTCACAGATATATGGATCTAGCGTCTGGCAGGTTTGGGGCGCAAAATCCTACTGGATCACATTTTCCTGCTGTCAGCCTTCTGGGCTGATTATTTAACTGGGATATAGGCAGTGGGATCTCAGAGCTGTATCAGACACTTCATTTAGCTGTAGCAAGTCCTCTTTAAGTGGCAGTATGCATCTTGATTTTAATATATGCAGGCTGAGATTATGGAAGAGGTACACATGGTATAGCTGTTCAAACCTCAAAATATGTTTTAAATAATTGATCTTCATCCATCTAAAGTAAAGATCAGTTATTCAAAACATATTTATATTTGCAAAAAACCCAAAACCAAACAGTATGACAAAATAAATACTTATAAATAATTTAAAACATTATTTTGAGGCTTTTAATGTTGCAAAATATGTGTCTCCAACAGTGGTAAAAGCTCAATAAATATGATTTAACAATCCTTTGTACATTTAATACATATTTGTGTTATTGAGCAGAAAGAAAAAGAGATTTAATAAAATGTTTGACATTGTGGTGGATGAGCTAGCTAAGCCAGCCTTTAAATTTACACCTGTTTAGTGAAAGGCATGAGCAATTAAAAGTAAATGAGAAGAAACTGGTGTTTATTTAGAATTCCTAATTACTGATCCAGTGCTGGGTGCAAAGCAGTGCTTTATAATCTGATAAAGCTGTGTTGGGAGCCTTTGGGCTCAACCTTGGGAAGCTGAGAGGGTGGCCAGATACTTTAATAGGCTTTCTAGAGAGGTGATTTGTGTCCCAAGCCTGCCAGTGATAAGGGGTATTTGCACAATGCTCTTAATGTGAGTTAATTTTTGGTCAGGCAGTTGGGCTGGAGGATCATGGTGCATCCATTCCAACTGAACTTTCTGTACCAAGGGATAAATGTTCTGTGAGGTTCTGCAAGCTGTTAAGACCAAGAAGTGCAAAGTGAATTTTAAAATGGTTGGGGGATATCTAGAAGAGAATTTTTCTGAACTATTGAGGTTTTGACTGGTTGCATGCCATGGTCCCCTTGTCCTGGGGAATTTTAGCTCTATGCCTGAATCTTCCCTACTGATGCAAACAAAAGGTGATGTACAGGTCTTGTTTTACCATACAAGAGGCTGGCTGCCCTTCCTTGGGCAGTTTCTATTGACTGCTGCTTCCCTGAAATAAAGATAGCAGAGCATGCACCAAAACAGCGTTTAAACAGTGGGCTTCAGTCTCACTTATAATGTAATCAAGTTGCCTGCCTGTGATTTCCCTTCCTTTTGTAAAATAGCTGTTCTTTGAAATCCACTTCAGATACTGAAGTTCCTTTCCTTTAGTAAAATCAGTTCTGGCAAAAGTAAAGAGGCATGGTAGTTTTGCAGTCTGTAGATTTTGAGCTGGCTTTGACGGTGTGCCCATCATGTGTTGTCATAATGCAGCTGGCTTCCTTGGAAATAACTGCTGATCTCATGAAGTTGTAGGCTTGTCCACATGAAGGGTGTTTAATAACTGAGAGCGTGAATGAAGCTCCATTATCTTTTCTTCATGTCTCTATGTGGATACTCTTGACAAGACTACCTTAATGAAGTCTGGGCTAATCCACATCCAAAGTTACTTAGCATGTTAATCTGTTCTATGCTAACTTTTCTCGTGACTGGCAAGCTCATAAATCACCCATCTCTTCTTTCTTTCATTCACCCCCTTTACATAGCAGTGTGCTTATATAATCAGTGTTTCTGAAGTATTCTCAGCTTGGTATTCCCCAGTTAGAAGTGAAATGTTTGATGTTGTACTGTCTGTGAGATGATGGGGGTACCTACAGAGGTGTGAAACTCCTGGGTCTCTGCAGTGAAGAAGTTTAGGTGAGCATCCATCTTCCATACTATTGAATAATGTTCTGTGCGCTTTTATGGAAAGGGTAATGCAACACAGAATATTGTACATGGGTTCTTCCAGCTCTGAATTAGTCTCTTTTATCTGTCTCTGACCACAACAGATGTTGGCAGCCTTTCTATTCCATATCCTTAAGTCAGACTAAGAATATAAGTTCCGCTTAGAGAAGCTGTAAGAGAAAAATTTAACCCTTTCACGAGGATTTTTACTATTTTTTTTCTTGAATGCTCTTGACTTAATTTAAAGGGAAAAAAGGTCAGCAAATGTCCAGGTTGACATAGTCTTTGGGCCACCCTCAGTTTATATTCCACAGAAGTGCTCATCAATCTCGGCATTTTCAATCAAGTTCCCTCTTACTGGGGACATAGACAGAGGTTAAAAAGATCATAGTAAATGTTTCTAATACAGTTTGCAGAAGAATTTGCCTGGAATGGTAGCAGTTCTGTAAAAGGCTTCTGAGTATAACTTTCAGCGTAGACACCAGAGACAGTACTGGCCATATTTTTGGAAAAGTTGCCCATCTGACCTTTCTCAAACAGTTGATCGGGAGATTCTATTGTATTTATTACGGTATGAAACCTCCTTTCAAAAGTTTGAAGAAGTTTACTTTTTCCCTGTAGGCAGAATTAACAAAAGCTTCACATACCTAGATTCTCTTCAGGATGACCTTGGACTGTTTTCTTTCATCTTAGAACAAATAAAAGCAAACAAAAATAAATCTATAGTTTAAAATCATTATAAAAGTCCAGATATTTTGTTCCTATGCTTTACTAAATAAAAGCACTCATCAGAGAAACATTATTAAAAGAAAGCACTATATACATGTATCTATACTATAATAATTTGAGAAGTGCCATTATATCTCCAAACAGCCCTTGCAGACTGGTCACTGCTGCCCTCCAAGATGACCAGCTGTCGGAAAGACCTTGGCAATGGCAGAAGCCAGCCAGCATTCCTGTTCCCTGCTGCACTCGTGCCTCCAAGAGAGCCCTGTGCAGCCTGATGTGTAGCTAGTTACTTGTCTTCAAGGGAGAGGGATGTAAGGATCCAATTTTACTGACTGACATGGGCTGCAGAAGCATACACAGCTTGCTCATATCCTTTGTGAACTTGGAAGCGGAGCCACCTTTTTTCTTTTTTCCTTTTTTTTTCTTTCCACCACACAGAGACGCCATCACATATGTTCAGAGGCTGATGAGCTGAAAAGATCTGGGAGCCACATGTGACCAGCAGAACGAGCATTGGCCTAGAGTAGAGTTTCAGTGGGAGATGACTTTTGGGAAAGTTCCCACAGAAATACCATGGTAGCATTTCTGTCCTTGCTCAGCCTGATTTCATTTATTCTGAGGCTACTTTACATGTCCCTGGCACCACAAAGATACTTTAAATCAGGCATGAGGAGCACTTGAGATCCCCTCAGTGCTCTCTGGCATCAGCAGAAGGCTGCCAAAGGGCTGTTTGTGTCCAGGTGGACCTGACCTGCTGTATTTGTTCCACAGTATCTTGTGCTGAGTTACAGTGCCTGCCCCAGAGCCAGGAAAAGGAAGGGATTGTTTTCATTAGGGGACGTCAGTGCTATCTGGAGGTTGCAGAGTCCTGGGGTGCAGAGCGTGCCGGGGGAGGGTCACAGAAGCTTTTTGGAATGCCAAAGCAGGAACGTGTTACTGCGGCAAGTGATGCTGTTGGGAAGCTGATATTTTCAATAATTCTGCACGACAGTCTATCCTGTTGGGGCTCAATCTCCCAAGTGTAGAAAGGGAAGTCTGATCCCTCCTCTCCCACGAGAACAGAAGCAGAAAGCCTCAGGAGGCTGGGATGACTATCCAAGTAGGAACATCTCCAGCCAGTTCACTTGGTAAAGTGTGGGCATCGCCTTCTTCAGGGGAGCCCTGCAGGGCCCCTGCCCTCATTTGCCTCCAAATCAGTTCTTCCTTCAGAGAAGAGAGCAACAAAAGCAGGCTGGAGGAAATGTAGAGGAAAAGTCATATTTCCCCCAAGTTAGTTTTTGATATCTTAGGTAAAGTTCGTTATCCAGGTTATAATGGACTTTTTGGGCAGAGAGGATGTATGCCAGAAGGAAGTGGTGGTTGGGGTGGCAGTGGGGGCAAGTGGTGAGGGCTGCTCTCAGAAAGTGTTGGTTTTGTTCACCCACAAATGAAATGTTTTGTACTGAAAATATTTTGGGCTCAGTAAAATGGCTTACTTTCAGTGTTGTAGGAAAAATGAAATTTTTGGAGGGATTGCAGTCAAAACCCTCCCCTGTCCTCCCTGTTTTGTTGTCAGCCTGGAAAATCAGCTATTCCTGTAATCCAAGTCCCAGGATAATACCAAATATAAGGGACATATTCTGAAATGTCTTATTGTGGTGAGGGCTTTGGAGCTTCTCCCAAGAGACTTTTCTTGCTGAGGGCTCTTCTCTCATGCTTAGTGTGTGATTTAAACAGCAGCACATCCTGCAACTACTATAAAATAATGTGAAATTATTTTAGAGCATGCCAGGCCTGTTAGTAAATGCTGTCTAATAATTGATTGTTGTACTGCTTCTTAGTTTCTTGTGGTAATGTGGTCTTCCTCTTTGCAGGATTATTGGTCTTTTAAGTGGGATCCAACCACTTTCCTCAAAAGAGTGGAATGCTAGATTCAGCTAAGAAACACTTTGAAATTATATTTTACCTAAGGCTGCCAGTGTTACAGAACATGAAGGGATAATATTCTTTCTCTCTTCTTCAAATTCACATGCACATGATTAATTGTGTTGTTTATCCATGACTAAACACTGTGTAAAGCTCTCTCTTTATCAATCTCCATTCCAATTCAGTAGTGATATGTTTTTAGATGCTATCTATAATCTCTAAGTGTTAATTTTTCTATTTCTTTAATATGTACTTTTGCATATATATAAAATCCCAATATACTGGAAGTCTAATAACTGTTCCTTTTATGCTTGATAAACATGTAATAGTAATTGAAGCATATGGGCTAAAGATGGAATATGAGCCAAATGACACAACTGAGAGCAGTACATTGACTTTCTATATTCTTTCTCTGTTTGTGGGATGACTTTCATAGAAGGATTCCTAAAAGCATCCAAAGTTGCGTCTACCTGCCAAGAATATGGGAAAAGTCCCATTGACTTCAGGTTTGTTTACACTGCTGTGTGGTACAGACATGCTAGAGACTAGCTCTAAATAAAATTGATAAAATTCCGTAAGTGCAGGAGACAGTCTGGGATACCTATAATTGGTCTAAGAATAGGACTTACAGATAGGAAAGGTGTAAAGGAATGAATTAGGTACTCAGAAAGTTCTCTTGTCTCTGTTAATGCACTCCTCTCATGGCCCAGTCCAGTGTAAACCTGGAGCTGACATAATTATTCCAATTTTTTAAAATTATCTTTTACTAATTAGGGCCAGTCCATTTCTGTGAAGTAGGCTATGGTGTCAGGTAAACAGGCTATCAAGGCTGCTCTCCTCCAGAGGTCTGTGAACCTGAAAAAAGTCTGGCCTGTCATCCAACAGGTAGAGATTGACATTGGAAAAGTACCCATCCAAATCATGTTAAATTCCTTGAGCGCTTGTGTAGCGTTGGAAGAATATGGGGCTCAAGATGCTGAATTTGGTTATCTGCCTGCAGGCTAATTTTGGGGCTGAAGAATTCTGTTAATGCTGCTGAATGTTCATCTGAGACATTGGGTCATGCTGCAATCACACATCATATTGCATCCTCCAAAAAGGCTGTGGGTGAAATTTACAAAGTCAGATTTTCTGTTCTCTGGGTTGGTTCTTCAGTCTTGGTCTTTTGAACCAAGTTTTCTTGTGAAATAGTCCCTAAGTTAAACTTTTACTAACCTCCTATGGCAGCTAAACAGTTTAATGAACTGGATACTGCGATCCTTATGGAAAAAAGTCTGCACTAGCTGACTTGGAGCAGGCTTTTTTTTTTTTTTATCACAATCCTCAGTGATATGGGACTTTGAAATAGTGTTTCAGTTTAACAGGCTATTTCTCTCTTCTGCATAATATCCCTTTCTTGTCTGCGTATTTTTATTCTGGGATGTGTCTAGTATTAAAATATATTTTGCCTCAAACAGTGACCACTGTTGCAGGCAAATGTAGCTTTTCTGATATTTGACTTTCAAGGAGTGTTCAAGAATATGGTGTAGAGAATCCTTGAGTCTGTCCATCTGTGAACTTCAGTAACATTTGGCCACCTGAATCTCTAGACTGAAATTTCACTCTGCCACGGTCGTCTTTCCTTTCATCTCATGCCTTGAATATTGCCTCCATCTTGTTGAAAAAACAGGGTTGGAAGAGAAGAGTAACTCCTCTCTCCTATTTCACTGCCATCTGATGCTTTGGCTGCAGATGGTGGCTGACTAATGGTGAACATCCTGTTCCCTTATGCTGCAGGAAGTCCACACAGGAGAGGTAAGAGCATAGATTCAAGGGCAGCCTGCTGGGCTCCCCACCCTTTGGAATCTGCAAGTGGCAGAACTGTGCTGAGCTTCCAGAAAGTGGGAATGACACAAGAGATGGCCATGTAGCTCCTGATGCTTTGTGGGTGATTGCAATGGTGATGCACCTGACTGACTGGTTTTTAACTAATTTCTGCATTTTTTTGAGGTTGACAATTTTAACCCATGGTCTGAAATTTTTATGGCTTTTTGGAGCCTTGTGACTAGATCTCTGTTCAAATGTGAGTTAAAAGATAGCAGATATTCAAAGCAAAATAATTGTTCAACCTGGAGAAGAAATACTCACCCTCAGAAGTGATAGAGCCTTAATACGCAGGTCATGTCAGAAAAGGTGTGCCATGATCATGCTCATCTTAGCATGAGGGTTCCTCATTAACTAGTTGTTAGTTATTATTATTTAATGTATAGGAAAATATACTAAATTTGCAGACTAAGTAATTTCTCTGTTTTAATGTTCCATGGGTTCCAGTGTTCGGCATAGTAAACTTCATGTGGTAAATTACACTTAGGTTTTTTTTCACTTGCTTTGCTTTTGAAATTTTATTAATAAAGTCCCCAAAACTTGCCTGTAAATCTTCAGAAAAAGAACCTAAGTATCTGGCTAAGAAATCCTGAGTGACTTCTGCTTCCTCCTACCTTCTCCTCTACCACAAATGCCTAATGTTCAAAAAAGAAAAAAAATTAATGATAAACTGAAACTAGTTTTAGGAAGCTATATGTCACAAGCAGGTAGATCCAAAAATAGGGTATATATGCTATTAGTGATAGCTGTTCTAAGCCTCCCAAAGCAGGCTAAGAACTCCTTAGGGCTTCAAGGAGCAAGATGATGGATGTTAAAGTACTGTAATTTTTAGACATTTTTCAAAATAAGTGGCTATTTTTCTTGCCATTTGGTGCTACAGAGCAGTATTAATGGTAACTAATGCAGTGTAGGTTTAGACAAAAAGTAGCCACAACAAGCAATTTTAAAAGTCTCTCCAACATTATCTGATATTGTAAATAAATAGGAAATCATGATCACATGACCTGATTCATTGGCATAACTACGGGATACTAACATTGCATCGAAGTAGAATAGAATTTAAAGTAACTTAAAGAAAAGGTTTTCCAAAGCCCATTCTCAAGTAATTCTGTATGCACCGCTTTTCAGTGTTTTTCTAGATATTGTGCAGTTTTACAAGTGCAGTTCACTCTGGCAAAGTTCATCAAGAGTTAGACATTTTACAAGTATCTGGCGATTTGTGATCCTTCTGTTGTATTAATTTTACTCAAGGTCACAGGGGAAGCATTGTTTCTATGCCTTGGGAAAAAGCTGTAAACCTTATAGTAGGGTTTCCTCATAAAGTATTTGCAGCTGTTGATTTTTCTCCAACCCTCTTTTCTCCTGTTTTTTGACACTTTCTTCAAAAGGTTAGTCATTTTCAAGAAACATCATAATTCTGTGATTTATTTAGCTTGTGAGCTTAAATTTGGCAATCTTAACTTCAAGTAGCTCCTTTCCCTACAAAGATGGGAAAATAGAGGAAGGCTGGTTGAAAGTAATCTGCTAGGCAAAAATTTGCAAATAAGATTGTTGAGAAATAATGCATTTTTTTTATTTAGAAAATACAGCTATTAAAACAAACAGTGAAATAATTATCATTGTGTGGCAGCTATTCTGTGAGTGTTGCAAAAATGAAGATAAGGGTCCACACTCAGGGGAGGGAAGGGGAGCAAAGACAGAGGATGTTCAGTTGAGAGTCAGGCGAATAATGATAGTTCAGCATGTCTAATTGTCTAATACTGCAACATGTATAAACTAGGGCAAGCTGTATATTATAGAAATTAAAAGCAACCCAAGGCTGTCGGCTTTTTCTGTGAGTTCTGCTCTACTGCAGAGGAGTTGGCTTTGATGGGAGTTGTGCTTTCTGCCCTGCTTGCTGCTTGGCTCTCGGTGTGGAAGTGGGGATGTCATTCAGTCAGTTTTGAAAGATGCAGTTGGATCAGCACGGAATTGCTGTGAAAGGCTTGGTTCGTAATTTTGTCTTTGAATTATCTCCAATTAGTCCCTCTGCCTTGCCTTCAGAGATTTAAGCTGGCAAGTGCTCAGCATTGCTCTAAGTCGTGTCTTTGGATGTGAACTGGAAGTCTTCCTTGTGACCTTCCAAGTTGGCGTGTGGAGTGCTGCACACAGGATGTGCTAAAGAGAATAGGAGTGGTGCTGGGGCAGGGAGGCTTTGCATCACCTGGCTCCAGGCATTGGAATTGTGCTGGCTAGGAGATTAATCTCCCTTGTGGTGAATGCAGAGAGAGACTCCTCACAGGAGAGACTCAGAGAGCACAGACTAGGGGTCTATCTCTTGCAATTTTTTTTTGAGCTTTGGAATGACAACATCTGGAATAACCCTCCTAAAGATATTAAGATCTGAAAAACTCCTGTTTGAGAAACTACTGAAAGAGATGGGAGATGGCACTGGGGAGAGAAATAATGGAAGCTAATAAAGTGTAAAAGATTGCAAAGAATAGTTAGCTTGGGAATTGCTGTTCTTCCTGTGGCACAACATTCTGCCTTCCAAACTTGCTGTGCTGTAATCACAAAACTTGTTCCTCGGTTGCCTCCATGGGTATTTATGTCTATTAATCATCACTTTCTGCTTTTTCCTCCCTGCATCCTTTGAATCTATCTTTTAATCATCTTGTTAAAGATCTTAATTTAATCTGTATATTGTATTTGGTAGTAAGAGCTGGCAAATGAAGAAGTTAAACTGAACTAATTCTTCTGTGCTGGGAAGGGCTTGATGCTTGTGTCCCATCACTTTTTCTTGGACCGGGTCATTCAGAGTCCAGCTCTGCTCCAACCTTTACCTAGATTAGGGTGTTGTCAGCTGCTCATGTGGGATGCTAGTGAGCCTCATGCATCTCGAGGACTGAAACTATTTTGGCTCAAGACGTAGCAAACATTATTTAATTTTTTTCCATCTTAACTTAAATCTTAGCAAAAATTAATGCAAATTAACAGACTACTTTAAATGAAAGGAAATGACTTAGCATGGCATCCACTTATGGAATAAAAATAAAAGAAGCAAGAAGGTGCTTCTTTTTGGCAGCGTCACTTTAACTGGTGCTGAAGCATGGAAAGAGTAGTGCTTTCACATAGGCAGCCATGCTCACACAGGATGCCAAAATATCAGGTAAAGAATGTCATCTCTCAAAGCCCAAAGTCAAGTTCTGATTTTGGGTACCCTGCTGGAAACTAAGTAGTTGCTGCCCATGTATCACGGTAAAAACCAGTGCCTTGGAGAGACAGGAGCATGGACACTATGGAGGGGTTTGTAAAATCCTTATGCTTGAACAAGGATTAAACCACTGCCTCTGTTCCCTGCTGCCATAGAACTGAGTTTATCTGTGTTTTTAGTCTTTATAGTGCCAGGCTCCTTTTTGGTTCTTTTTGGGACTGGAAGTGTGAATGGGAAAATGCCGAAACCTATGAGAGGGCCTTAACCCAAGGGGTTGCCTGGTTGAGGCTGAAGGCTCACCAGACAGAGGTTATTAAGCCATCAAATTGGAGAGTGTTTATCAGAAGTAAGCAGACTTCTGAACTTCTTGAAGTTGTTCTGTGAGGAGTGTAAGGTCACAGGTCAGATCCTTCGTAAGCTTTCAAAGGTGAGAGCCAGCACTTTGCAAACTGCCAACATAAACATCTCCTTTCATATAATTCTGGCAAGTGCCTGAATATGCAGATATATGCATATGTCTCCAATTACCAAAAATCCTTCCAGGGTCAGAGTAAAAGGAAAGCCACAAAACTGTATTTTTAAACACCTTGATATAAACCCATGGATTTCAGCACACATGAACTTTGGAGAGTTTGAAAACCTTATCCTGATTTGAATTTTGTCTGTAACACATCTCTACTATAGTCAAGTTGACTGTGCTCATGCCTTTTAGTAGTTATGCATGAAAATACCCAGAGACAGATTTCTGTAATTAAAATCCTGATTACCGAGTAGATCAGCATGTGATGAGGCAAAAAATGGTGGCTAATATCTGATGTTATCTTGCAAAAAAGAGAGCCCTAAGCTTGAATTTGTTTAATGCTCATCTGACTTCCCATATGCAATGATAATCATCATCTTTTGACAAGCACAGCTGTGATAATGGGTGAGAGCAGGAGTGTTGCTTGCTTTGGTTTGCTTTGCCAAGCATGACATTTAAAAACAGGGGAAGGGATTTGTTTCAAACATTTCAAGGAACATTTTCAGAGTCATCACACTTCACCTTCTCACTTCTGTGGCATGAGGTGCTTACAGAGCTGACCAAGTGTGACCCAGAATCACCACCTGGCCACAGACACCTTCTCTGCTGCTGCTGAAGGACACCTCTCTAGCTGGCACTGGCTTCAGCACATATCTGTAAAAAGGGTTGAGCTATGTGCTTGACTTCTAGAACAAGGGACAGCATTTAATGACTTAAAAAACCACCTGAGAGCAAGATATACTTGTATGTAGGCAGTGTTTCTCGTGAATTGGAAGCTTGGCAAAGAAGACTACCAAAATTACTTTATTCCCTCTGAAATTTCAGTGCTTCTGAAAATCGCATCCATAGAGAGCTGTAGTTAGACACTGACAAAGAATCCGTGCTTTTAATTAAATTGTAAGTATTTCTGGGGAGTGATTACAGTTATTTTAATTATTTCCTGCAAGTACAATATTATTGGCTCACAGTGGAGCTTTTCAAAGTACATCTCTCTATCTAGAAGGACAAATAGTATGCTCTGATCAGTGAACTCATGTGATTTGGAGATGCTGTAGTTAACAGGGATTAGTGTTTCTATGATTTTAAAGATTTAGCTGTCATCTTTCATTTACTTTTAAATCTCACTTTTCTTCTTTTTATCCTGAGGGCATTACAGAAGGAGTTTCTTGCTAAATTTATCTTGGAGTTATGCAAACTGAGAAAAGAAAATTAAAGAATACCCATAGTTCCCACAAAAGGTATAGAGATTATTCAAGCTTTATTGGGAGGGAAAAAAAAGCAAGAGAAGAATGAAGAAGATAAATAATTCTACCATGTAGATCAAGAGGGCATCCTATCTTAGAGAATACTGTGTAGAGTGGAAAAATCATCCCGGTGCCTGTGGGGTGGTGGGTATGACTTGCCAGAGGTCCTTGTTGAGTGGTCCCCTGGTCATTCTTATCTATTCCCTGTAGCCCCATCTTTAGAACTGTGCAAATCCCCTCCTGTCACACGAGCAGGGGGATCTGCTCCTGCTCTTTGAACAATACTGGCAGCACTGCTCTAATGAGGAGCACGTGTGGTGCCATGTAATGGTTCTTCTGTGCTAGGTTGCCTGAGCTGAGCTGCCTGACAGTCCTTATTGTCTCTACCTAGGGAAGGGTTAAGGTGGGACCCAGGGAATACCTCTAATGGGGTAGTACACCTCTGGTCACATCATAAGGAAGGTGTCCTGCTCTAGACCCCACAAATAAGAGGGCCAGGACGTATGAACAAGTTATCCACTTTGAATATAGTTTAGCCACTAAATTCAGTATTTATGCTAATGGAGCATTAATATTACTATATATTTGCTCCACAGGGAGAAAAATTTTAGTGTAGATTTGCAAATGCAAAAGAAAAGTTTTTGTCTCTGCAAGAAATCAACCCCTGAAGAGTGCCACTTGTCATTGCTCTCCAGTAGGACCTTGAGCCATTGACCACAACCGCCATACAGCCAATTCCTTATCCATCTGCCAAATCCATGTCCCCCCCAGTTTAGTGACAAGGATGTAATCTGGGCCAGGAGCAATATTTTAACATCTATTTAACACCTAATGTAGTAATTCCCTAACCTGAGGAACCTGAGCTTTCTCGAGCTGGTTACAGGTAATGCAAATACTACAAGGTGCCAGATGGAGCAAATTTTCCCAGATAGGCAAGGAAGGGGTTTCTTCTTCAGACAAAAGACTTGTTTACTTTGGAAGGGTCCTATTTCAGTTTGTATTAGCTGCTCTAAAGTCCTATGAAGAATTCATTCAGTGAGTATGGTATTGTCTCTGAGGGCTGGTCATCAGTACTAACTCCTGTCATTTTTTTCTCAGTGTAATTTTTAAGTGCTTTGCTGGGTGACAATTGCTATAATCACTTGCTCTTCTATGTTTCAAAGTTAGTGTATCTGTGTTTTCCTCCTGATATTTTCATACTTCCCAAGGGGTCTTTTAAAGTGCCTCTCAGATTGTCTAATTGTCTTCATGTCATAATCCCCCAAACCATTTATTTATGAAAATAAATGTCATCCTAGTTTTTAACACTTCCATATGTAGCCTTGCCTGTAAAATAACTGAACTGACATCAAATACTGCTTCCCACTTATGCAAAGTTTGTTTCTTATTAGACCATTTCAAAAAGACATCTATTATGGTAATAATTTTAGCTATTCATATCAACTTTCTCTCAGAATTTGTGCTTCACCTCTTTCAAAGGCTTGCTGAAACCTTTCTTCTAACCCTCCTCCAACTCTCATCTTTACTTCTTTTGATTTTTTTTAATAGTTTTTTTTTCTTTTTAAACCTTGCAAATCTTAACTGGCTCTGCCTTCTCATTTAGTTTCTTCCTCCTTCTCTATTTCCAATACAGATTATTCTTTGTCCTTGGAGCTTTGAGTGGTCCCATGTGAACACTCATCCGTTGTTACTGCTGCTTTGCTGACATGAGTGTTGCAGTGTGCAAAACAGGAGAGTCAGCAATGCTTGGACCTTGATTATGAGAAGACCCTCCCCCTGCTACTTAAAACCTCCCTTGCAAACACTGGAGGGGAGGGAAAACACATGGTGGAGCTGATATATTAATACACATACAATAACACCAATTGCCTGCAGGAGTAAAAAACCCTGAACACCTAACTTGAGAACAAAATTAATTTTAAAATGTAGGTCATATGCTAATACAGCTCCCAGTGTAACCTGTGTAGCACCACCAAGCATAACATAGGAATTGACTGTGCCTCATTTCTCTTGCTTGTTCTTTTTGCCACTTTCTGCGTGTTTACAAGTAAATTAGCTGTCAGACTCAATGGCCACATTAAAGAGAGGATTTTTTCATCTAATGATCAATAACAAAATGTTTTGCATAATTCTTATGGTGGGGGTTGGGAATATTCCTCCTTCATTACTGATGAGTGATGAGAGAAAAGTAAGGATTTCTCTCATGATCACAGTGATTCTGGTGAGCAGGCTGTGTTGTTCTGCTGTCCTACTTCTCCTGTGCTCTGCAGCAGCTGTGCCCAGATGTTCTGGCCAGGGGGACTGATGAGCTTGGGCACACTAGCCAGAAGCTGGTGGTGCTTGATGGCTGCTTTCTGTGTGGTGTGAACAGACTTGGAGTGTGTGCACAGTAGGACTGGAGTTACATGCCTGGAGTAGACCCAATAAATCTGGACATCCTCTTTCCGGCCTGCCCTTCACGTTTGTCTCTGAGTGTTGGCTCACTCTTCAGCTCCAATGGGATGGCTTTTCTGCTGCTGTTGAGGTCTTATCTTCATCACACGGTTCAGACCTTTGCAAAGTTCAGGACATTTCAACAAAGGCAGCCACAGATTTAGAGCTGCACAATAAAAACTTATGAATGCCATATGCTGACTTAGGTTATTGGGCTGTTTACTGCATAATGATATTGTTTAATTCAATACAGAGGGATGGAGAGAAATAGGGGATAGAAAAAGATGCAATAAGAATCAATGCCCAAAGAAGAAAGAGGCAGAGCTCCTAAAGAGCAAGCAAGCAAATGCAGAAGTGGCATTTGAGAAGAAAGCCCAGCACCTCAAGACAGAGGGATGGCCGGCTATTTGAACCCCTAGAACACCTATCTGGAAAAAGACTGAATATCAGTGTCTGTGCAAACTGAACTAATTTCTTCCAGACACTATGTTAGTGTCTGGAGGAAATGAGCATGTAGGCAGATAGTGAATTTACCAGCTCTGAAGAGCTGGATGGACTGCCCAGCATACATTAAAATGGGAATTCAGTGATGCCAATTAGTATTGAAGGAGGTTTTTTTCCTATTTGGCTGTTTAAAAAAATACTTGTGAAAGAATATTTTCTTCTAAGACTATTTTAAAAATTGCTATTTTGTATCAAAAGGCTTAAGAAAATGTTAGTCAAGCAAGACATTGTTTCAGGCAAGTAAATTTATTTTTCCCTGCCTTTGCTTTTCACCTCAGTAGTAAAAATAAGGGGATTTGTGCAGAGCAAGGTCTGTTGGATCTTCCAGCAAACAGTCTGTACAGCTGTTAGTAGTTGGTTTAGTACTTTGGAAGCTCCCTCCTCAAAAAGTTACCACAGATTTTATTTTAAGAAGACTGTCTGTCTGATCACTGGCTAGGTGTGGTCTGACTTCGATGGAAGAGCTGGGAACTGGACCTGGTAAAGGAGAGCAAAGGCTTTGTTTAATGAGTACTTTCACCCAGTGTACAGCAAGTGCATCAGAATGATGCATGTTCCCTGTGCTACCAGCACTGGGCTGCAAACTGCTTGGCTGCCTGATATCCCAGGAGCTGTGGCCCCTGCTGTGCATGTAAAAGTTGGGTTTCTTGGCAGACCTGTAGCAGCCCACCTTGATGTCCATGTGTTTGGATCTGGAGTAGTTTGGTACTGCTGCTGGCCCATCACAGCTGGCACAGATGTGCTGGTGTGGGCTGACAGCAGCGGAATTGAGAAATACTGCCCTGAGCAGATATAAGCAAACCCCTCGAAACAGAGCAGAGAAGAGGGTGGTGCAGCTTCCCACACTTATAACACAAGTTTCAGTTAGAGGAAGGACTCTAAATTTTGTGATTCCGTCCCTACAGCCATTTTGTTGGGCTGTTCCTAGTAAAGATGAGCACATGGCTCCTGGCATGGAGCATGTGAGGAGAGTGTGAGAGTTCTAGTATTTAATTTTTGGTACTACAAAAAGAAGTTGTTGCACTTACTTTGTGAAAGTAGCTGGATAAGGAGGTGTTGAGAAAGGGCTGAGGCACCCAAATGGCCAAGCTCCTACTGAACAAGCTGCTGCCCATTTAAGTGTCTGCTCAATTATGGTGGCGCCAGCTTGTCCCGTGTTCGTAACAGTGTGCCAGCATTTTTACAATAAACCTTCATTTTCTAAATTTTATATTTGTCCATAAAATCTTGCTCTAGGCAGGTATGTGATATATAAGATAGGAGGAAGGAGAAATGCAAATACCCATTACAAGTTAAGTTATAAGTGGGCATCATGACTTTGAAGAAACTACTGTGGCTTGGCCCTATCTAATAGCCTGGAAATAAAGGTATGCCTGCTGTTGGGAAAAGCTGGAACCTTTGTTCTCCTGAGTGGGAAGCTGAGGGTCTTTCACCTTGCTGATGACAGGGTGATGGGGCTGTGTGATGCTCATGTTGGCTGCCCTGGACAGAATGGCAGCTGGCAGCAGCACTCTGAATGCTTTGGTGTGTCAGCCTCAGCTGAACTGTGCTTGCCACATTTGCAGTGATACAGCCCTCTGACCAAGGCATTTCATGTCTCCACCGCATTGCCATACCCTCGACTCTTGCCTGAGATGACACGACGCATTTTCCATCCCCTTTAGCTTCTTTTGTTTTTCCCTCTGCTTTTATCTTTTGGTTTTGGGTTTGGTTTTCTTTTTCCAAAGTAGGCAAAACAAGAATTGTTTTATGATGTTTCTCAGCATCACAAGAACTCACAAATGAAATATTCAACAAACCAGTGTTACTGATTCCCACACACCTCCGTGTTTCTCTGTAGTTTTCTGCTCTCTTTCTTAGAGACATGGCTCTATGTGCTCTCTCAGGAGAAAGAAGAAATTCAGAGCAAGAAGGTTTTTCCCTGGTTGTCATCTGCTTGACTCTTTTGCCTCTATCTCAGCTGTCCAGGTGCTTCTGTAGACCCCTAAACCCAGCTTTGACTGGCTCGTGTCTGTTGAAGGGCCTGCTCATTTACAGCACTCTGGTGACATTTATTTGACTAAAGATAGCCCAGATGAGATGTAATGGCTTGCTAAAACGAGAGCAGCACAAACAGCAAATGACTATCATAAGGAAAAGACAACTTTCCTTCTCTTCTGGGTAATTCACAGTTTTTAGAGAAAAAATTGAGCAAGGTATTTTTAAAAAGCACTAAATATTATGAGAATACCATGTCATACCTGAGTTTATAATCCTACCAGTTATGCTTTCAGACTTTTACTTGCAGTTTAAAAGTGCATTGTCAGTTTTGCTCACTCATTTCTCACACCTATAAGTGTTCACATTTGTGTAAATCAGGTATTTAAATGTCAAAAACCCTAATTACAATGACGTCTTTGGTTCATCTTTGCTGTGTTGAGGTAACTGCAGGGGCCTCTGATTATTAAGTAATGGGAATTAGCAGGACAAATGTAAACATTTGTTCAAAGGGATTGTACTTAGAGACCTTAATTAGAGGGCATGAAGCCATTAAAGAGTAAAAGCTGGCTGGCCTGGGGCTGGTGGGGAACGCTGGCCTTCACGGCTATAAGCCCAGCCAGTTTCTCTGCTCTCTGCCATTTTATTTGTTTTTACAGAGACACAGCTGGAATATTCTGTTTTTTCACAGTTAAGGCTCAGACACATTTTTTCACTTCATACCCAACTGATTACTTTATGCAATGTTTGCTTTCAGCAGCATCCTAGAAATACATCCATGGGCTTCTTTCTGGCACCTAGTCTGGCTGGCACTGACATTTGTGGAGATGCAAATTTTGTAAAACTTTTTGAATTTCTTTGTTAAAATTCATGCAGGTAAATAAAGCAGGACCTGCAAGAGCCATGGAAGTTTTTAATTGCATAGGAAGAGCACTGAACTTTAGTGGCTGGTGACTTTTCTATTTTAAAACATACATCTCAAAGAATGTTAAGCAGAATATCTTGCATGCCTTTCTCTTGATTTTAAAGAGCATGAAAAAAGGGAGAAGAAAAAATAGTTGTATTTTTTTCAGGTTGAAAAAAACCCCAACCCACAAATGACAAAAATCTCCAAACAACATTATAAAAAAACCTCCTAAACCCCCTAAATAAATGCCAAATGAAATGAAGAGAAACTCTTTGCTATTAGTGAAATACAAATATTTATTTTACAAATGTTACTTTTGTGGTTAAAAAGGATATTTGTTGAGCATAATTGTTCTAGGGTTAGCTTGCTTTGTAGAAGCTTGCATGGGGCTATATTTTGACTCTGTGTGCTCTTGGTCTTTATATCAATTCCTTCTGCTTTGTGTTTTCTTCTGCTTCCTTGTTCCAAGAATTATATGCAGCATCGAAAGGCTATGACAATAATCTAGTTATTTTATTTATTTAAGCAAAACACAGAAATCACTCCTATTGAGGGTTCCTATGGGATTAAGATTGAATCCTTTGTTAAGCTCTGACCAATGAAGCTGTTAGCCTGATCCAAAAAATTTAATATCTGGTACACAATTGCAAGTCTAAGTGCTGGTGCTGGACAAGGAGGATTGTGTGGGCAGCAGTGTTACTAACAATGCTGCATGAATGCAGTCCCGGGGGGACTGTGTCTAAAAAACATAGTGGAATGAATTATAGCACATGACTGAATGGAATGAATTGGGTAAACCTACTTTGATGGCAAAATGACTTCAAATGCATGCCTTCTTCCTGCTCCAAAAGGCTTCTGCCCATCTGCTGTGTAGGCTAGGATCCACACCCACACCCTGCAGGGTCATTTGTCCACCTTGTGGCTTGGTGTGAGAGTATTCCCTGCAAAGTTTCCTTTCAGGTGTCCTTGCAGTATCGTGTGTTACAGATTCATGAGGAAAATCCAGCAAGTGCTGCTTGAGATTTTCAAATGACAGGCAGATAGCTATTAGCATTAATCCTCTTTCTGCATTCTCCAAAGAGCTCTTTGACAAGGGTGTGTGCAGGACAGGAAACACTTGACAGGATTCAGCTCCCACTCAAACCCCTACATTAAAAATGAAGAAAACAGAGGCCCTTTCCATCATCATTCCCAGCACTGGTGCAGACAGCCTGCCCTGGAAGGCAATCTCTCCACCGGGATATGGGATGGGGGATGGTCTCCAGCATCTGCCTAAAAGGCCACCCAGTAGTTATGTAGGTTTGAAGAGCATTAGACTGAAAATTTTGGTTAAGGCACAAGCCAAGAGCCCCTGGAACAACACTGAGATGAGCTCCTTGTGGGGTCATGCGAGCTCTGTGGCACCCAGCACTCCAAATTTCTCTTCTTCCCGTGCCCGTGTGTGGCACCCAGCACTCCAAATTTCTCTTCTTCCCGTGCCTGTGTGTGATGGATGAGGTGCAGTGAGGGCACTCTCCTGCCACTGCCAAAAGAAGGGTGATCCCCACTCAGTCAGCTGGGCCCCATCCAGTCCTACGGGGTCTACCCAGAACTGCAGGCTCCCTGAGGAAAAGGGGAAGGAGGATCTCAGAAGAAGGGCCATCTTAGCTTGAGAGGTTCTGCTCCGTTCGCCTGAGGGCAGTGTGGGGCAATGTGAGTTCTGGAGGATGGAACAGGCGCTCTTGCTGAGGTATTCTAAGTGGGAGTAGCAGTGAGGCTGTGCCTGGGAAGGAAGGGGCCATAAAGCTGTTTTTTTCCTCTAAGGAAAGCAGGTGGCCAGCTGGTATGACCTTGTGTGAGCGAAGTGTTGTGCTTCCAAGGCTGTCTGGGACTCACCTGCCACCCCTCACGGCTCTGGGAAGGGTTCCTTACCAATCACCCACAGCACCTCAATTCCCGATGTGCTGAGTGAGTGTTCACCTTGTTCTGGGTTTCGTTGTAATGACCTGAAACTTATTCTAAAGAAGCACAGTGAAGTATGTATTTCCTTTAATATATATAAATTGCTTATAATCTCTACCGTCAATGGATAGAAAAGGGAAGAAATTGACCTAATTGGGATGGTTGTGGTGAAAATAACCAATGAGTTGCGTGTGTATAACTAAGTGTGCTGTGGACATCAGCAACTGGAAGAGTCTGATCATAGTTCAGCTCATGTCAGTGAAGTTACAAATTATAAAAAAATCAGAATTTGTCTCACTATGGCCTTCTTTGAATCCACACTTCCTTGATCCATAGTTGTAGCTGATTTGCAGTTAGTCAGTGACTCCATAATTCCAGACTTTTCTGCCAAAAACTGTCAGTCTTCCCCATGCAGATCTAAGCTTTTCTTAGGGAAGGAAATAATTTAGTTAATTTGCTGAATAAGTATGTGGTAGAGTTTTGTGGGTAAGCCTAAGGGAGAAGATTAAAATCACAAAACACATTTGAACATCAGCTGGCTGTATGAAATACAAGACAATGAAAGTCAAGACAATGACAACAGCAATTTAATAGTTTACTTAAAAATCTGTAGCATTTTGCTACAAAATTGCAAATTGATCAAGGTTTTGAAACACCTGTGTGTATGATGAGGTACTATAGCATGTCCTACATGAAGGTAATATAACAAAAATAGCAACAGGAAGAGCTTGAGTTTGCAGGAAGTCTGAGGATGCTATTCCCTCCTTTGCTGTCTAATGATAGTCTAGCTACTGCCGTATGTGAACTCTTAATCTTACATTCACATTACCTCAAGAAAATCTCCGCTCAACATTAGCATTAAAGAATCAATTTTAAACAAATTCTGGCATTTATCATGTGATAAATCTTGGTTTTCCAAAAGGTTGGTTGCTGTCTTCTTCTGACTGCCCCACTGGCATTGTGTCTGTCTTACGACACTCAAAGTTGTTGACCATAGCTTGGGGTTTCAGAAAGGAAAATTTGACTGCAAAAATTTCACCAGACCATGTAGCTGACTTGAGCAGGTTTCACCACCCCTTGCAGGAAATCCCAGTCTGAGAAACAAGACGGGAAGAGACAAGAGAGTTCAGGTTCTCCAGCGGGAAGGAGAATTGTGGGATCACCCTATTCCTTACACTGCACAGGTTTTTAAAATAAAACTAAGTCAAAACACCTTCTGGATAGAAGCAGCTAGTTACATTAATGTTACTTCATGTAAATCCAGTAAATGTTTCTGACCATGATGTGATTGTCAGCATAGGAACAAGGCTGAAATTTAAAGATCAAACAGGCAGGTCCCAATGAATCCCATGGAGATGCATCGTGTTTTCATTACACTGCTTTTTGGGTTTACTTCACCCTTCTTAATACTTGAAGATTTCTCAAGTTTATCACAAAAAGTAATACATTAAAATAAAAAAAATCTTGAAGACCTGGTTCTAGTGTTCATTTAGGGGTCTCAAAACCACTTCTCCTGTATGTGGTATTCCAATCTCTGTGTTTAAAACAAGGCAAGCTCTTAAATCAGATTAATTCATAGATAATGTGGCCACCTCTCCTGGCCTCCTGAAAATTCAAGGCTCATGACATCACATTTTGTAACAGAGAAAGACTGAAACCTTTCTTAGTTAAGAGGTCTTTTACAGAATCCTGTAACTCCAGAAAAGGCCATAAAAGACTTTATATTTAGGACTTGAGATAAAATAACTTGGCAGTACTATGTATTATATTCTACCCTGTGGTCAAAATGAGGCAGGTATATTTTATCTGCCTGGGACAGAGAAGCTGAGACAAGGCACAGTCCTGTTGTTCCTCTCAGGATCACAGTATGGGGACAAACCCCTCTATTCCTCATTCTGGCCGTGTTGCATTGGCTACTGAACTGAAGGATGTGCTGTGCTTAGCTAAATGATGCTTACAGTTAACTGCTAGGAATCTCTTTGGGGTTTTATCTCGGTTCTTTTGGTGTTTATTGTGGTTTACACTATCAGGATTCAGAGTGCGTGCAAGTGGCATTTTGTAATTGAAAGGTGTTTTCCATTTCCATTTCCATTTTGTTCATAGCCCTTGAATTAAGTCACCATGGAAAAATGCCAAATAATACACCCTTTTTTTGGCAAATAAATGTAAAAAACTTGATGCCTCAAGCATATTACATGCTTTGCAGGAAATTCCCAGCCTCTTACAACAAAGAGACAGCCAGGCACCGTATCTGCTCTTCAGAGCAGATCAAAATTGCAGTTACTTGCAGAGTTCTGGAGCTGAATGTCAGAACTCGCCTCTTTGAGCACCATCTACATGCACCCCTTTCTAGGGGCCTGGTATCCAAGAGGAATTCTGTGGCCACTGTTTGTCTTTAAGGGGCATCGTTAAATGAACCAAATAGCCATGACAATTTCGGAATGTTAAGATGAAAAATAGCATGTAGATCTGTATTTGTCAGTTCTCTCAGACTGGAGACCCCAAGTACATAACATCATCCTGAGGTACTAGTGCATATTTCATTAATAATAAGAGAACATTTTGTACTGGAATACTTGAGTGGGTTTGGGGTGAATAGGTAACTTCCATCTCACACCAAGAAATTTAGGAATTGAACATGCAGTTATACAACATTTGTTTAATTTGGATCTATAGAGCACGTGCTGATAAGCCTAACTGCATTTTGATGAAAAATGGCTTTTGTGGGATCAGACCATGCAAAGCAGAACTGCCCAAGACAAAGGGCTGAGCCTAGAAGACGCTCTAATAATAAAGTCACTTGTGCTCTAGCAGAAGGATGTAAATTACCCAATCCATGTTCTCATCTCATTACATCAGCCTCCACTGCTGTTTTTAGCATGGCAGTAAAAAATTTTGGGAAACTGGGCTCCCATCCTGACACAGTGCAACAGACAGCAAGGACTGAGCAGTTTGCACCTGTCCGACCTCACAAGACATTGCTTGTCTCAGTTCTCTTCTCCTGATTTCCTGGGCATTATGGTCTGAAGGGTGGGATTCTCCCTAGGGAGATGTGAGGCCTTTGTGGTGTACCAGGACTGACCTCTTCTACACAAGCTTCAAACAAAATTAAACTCTGTGTCAGAACAGCTCTGATTTTTGGGGAAAAGAATTCAGAGGCAAATCTGGACTTTGCAATTCAAGACCCTGGGACATCTAAAAACGATGGTTGTATTTGCACTGTGCCTCATGCTTGGGGTGTGGATGGATGACTCCCTGACTGTGATGGAAGAGCAAAATAAAGCCAGGGGCAGGACTCCTAGCCTCATCCCAGATCCCACAGCAGTCTGGGAATGCATATTGCCCTGGACCAGTGAGGCACATCCCCTAATGTCGCCTTTGTTTAATGCCAGGGAAAAATTTTGGATAAAGCTAATCCAGGGTAAAACTTAATTTGCACATTCCACAGATCTGTCAAAACTAACTTCTGTAATTTCTTTTATTGCTTTTATGCCCTCTTGAGTTACTAGAGTAAATTTTTAATGCGTTATGGGTAAAACAGGTGTCTGGACACCACAGATTGGTGGTTTTTTTTTTCCCCCCTGATCAAGTATTTTGTTCAAGATGGAATGACCTCATTTTGCTCTTCCTGTTCACCTGAACCTTATTTCATGTGGTTGGGCACTGAGGTACCACATGGTGATGCAGGAGTGTAAGTCACTTCCTCTTGCTTAGGATCTCAATGCTTTTATTGTGTGCTTGGATTACAATTCCTTGCTTCAGTTTACCTTTTTTCCCTGCCACGACTCTTTGAAGACACTGGCAAAATTTGGACTTTTAGCAGTTTCTGTAATGTAATGTATAATTTTATCAGATAAATGTGGATATCCTATAGAGCCTAATGATGGTAAAGGAAGGTAACTCTGAAAGAAGTGCCAAGTTCAGTGTGTGAATATTAGTAGCTTTAATGTCAGAATTTGTGGTTGCAACCCTTTGTGAGTATTATGTCACTTAGACACAAAACCTCCCCACTCTGACAGTACAGAATCAACTTTGACTTCAGCAGAGTCAGGATTTAAAATTTTAGTTTCATAAAGGAGTGGAGAACCGAGTTACTGATATATAGCCATATAATCAGAAACTTACATTTATAGCTCGAAGACTGAATTGCGCAATGTGGAAAAAATGCTCAGGAAGGCTGTGAAAACATTTCCTGAGCTTTTATTCTCACTTACTTGATAGCCTGTGAAATACTGTCTCTCAGTTGTCTATCTAGGAATGCCTAAAAGTTTGAGCTTTCTTCTTAGGCTTAAAATTTTGAAAGCATTGCATGGCTCCAAAGTCAGATTTCGCTGTTACTTAATATTTGTGTGGAGCCATAGGTGATTTGCATCGCCTCTGGCCCAAAGACATTGCAATCTAAATGAAACTCTACAATACAAGGTGCTTAGAGAGATAACAGCAAGCAAGGAAATGGAGGAGGAATCTACTGGACAGGTTTACGGACTGTTTGGGATGTACCATTATACAGCATGTCAAAAACTTTGCATTTTTAAAAGTAGGGCAGTGATTAGCCTGCTATTATGTGGAACAGCGTTGTGGATTATGGAGCTATAGGAAATAGTCTTAAGGAAGGGGTTGCATGGAGCCTGTGGAAGCAGATCCATAATAATCAGACTGTGTGCTGCAGAAATAAATATCCTATTTGACTAGAAAGCCTAAGATTTTTTTTTTTTTTTTCTGTATTGAAATGGGCAGTGCACTGCTCAGGAGCATTTGAATCTAAAATGAACATGTGAAGCACCTAATACACTTGGATTTTCTCTTCTAGTTGCTTTTGGGTTTTCTCTCCTAGTTGCTTTTGAATTAACCATTAGCTACATAAAAAAAACCCCAAAACCTGCCTTTTGTTCCACAAGCATCAGCTCATACTCATAATAAGTATTTATGTAAGTTTAAAAAACTCCTATTTTACTGTTTATTTCTATTATTTATTATGTTTCCTTTATTAATTTGGGTTTCTGAAAATCTTCTGATTTTTGAAAGACTGTTTTTTGCTCTGAACCCTTTGCTGCATTTTACCCTACATCAACCTGGTTTTGGTTTTTTTTCCCTATATCAGTTTTAACTTTTGGTAGCAATTACAGGCATTTGTTCTCCCATGCTCTTGGACCGATGTCCTTGAGAGCTCCAACCCCTCTCAGTATTTGTCTAGAGGAAACTGCCAGTTTTATGTTCCTTGCTCAGTTAGAATATCAAGAATTATCTGCGCTGTGCTGACACTCTTAGTTGCAAGGTAATATGAGTCTTTTACATGGAGGCATAGTGTTCAATTTTAATGTTTTTTGACTATCTGGAATTGATACAATATCTTGAAAATATAGAAAAATACATAAAAAGCATGCATGTTCTTATTTTATCAAACAGGTATCAAGCATTTTAACCTGAATGCTTACAAAGTATCAGTCTTAGGAAAGGGAAAGAACTTGGGTATTTTTAAATTTTAAAAAATTACCTTTTTAATCTGAAAAAATTGGTCCATATAGAAGTAAACTAAAATAATTAGTATTAAAGATACTGCTCCAACCTGGGATCAACAATGTGCTGGCCAAATTACACTTATAAACAGATCCAAAGAGATTTCACAAAGCACTGAGCATTTTAATTCTCTCACAGATGACTGAGTTAACTCCTTCTCTGCTATTGACCCTTATTTGTTCTGACATCTTTTAATATGTCTCTTGCTCCAGAGTCCTTAGATGTAGCATGACCTATGATATTCCCAACAGTCTGACCTCCTAACAAGGGCATAATGCTCTGTAAGTTAAATGGGAATTCAGGATAGTTTATCTACCTTGTTCTCACGACTAGCCAAGGCTTTGATTTCTAAAAGGAAATTCTGCTGGAGGAAGGAATATCTTACCTACCAGCCATGTAAAAATTCAAGATGTGAGAAACTTCCTACTTTATTTTGATGACAAAAGCAAAGTTTATTGCTGATTTGCAATGGCAGCTTTCTGTTACCCCAAAGTAAGTATCAGCATAATACTCTGAAATAATTTTCTGGTTCAGGCAAGTTGGCTTTCCATTATTTACTGGATGATATCGCTATTCTTATTCACTGTTAAATCCAATTTGGGCTTCTGGGCTGAGGGTGCCAATTTTAACTAATCTGACACATTCATTTTACTGTATTGCAAAATATACCAAAAAGTATGCCCCTGGCCACCCTAGTAGTGCTGGACTCCATCAGGGATCCTGCAGAACCAGGCTGGCTCTCCTGTGGGATGCAGCCCAGGGCAGGGGAAGGGAAGGAGGGAGATGCAGGCAGCCTCAAGGCCACTCCACGCCCTCTGTTTTCCTGCTGCTCCTGCCACTCTTGAGGCATCTCATGATGCTTTGTGTCCCAGTGAGATGGCCCACAGTAGTTTTTAGGAGCATATGGACCTTGTTTCTGCCCTTCCAGCCTCTGATGTGTATTTGTGCTGGGGCTTCACGGGAACTTGCATGTGATCACTTGTGGTTGTGCTGCGCAGGACTTATTCCAGGGAATCACAGCATCAAGCATTGCACTGCTTGCCTTACCCATGGGGAGAATTTGGCCATTTATAACTAGATTGGCAACATTTAGAGAAAGCAACTAAAAATCAAGTCAGCTAATGTAGGTTTTTGTGGAAACTGTGCTTTTTGTGAAGGGCGCAGAGCCGGCCAGCTTTGCTGTGTCTCTACCTATGCGTGTGGATGATAGTGAGCATGTCTTGCCCTCATACCAAACCTTCAGTTTTTGGAGTGTGCAGTAAATTGCCAAGGGCCATTCAAATGCCATGGATTGTCTGTGAGGCTCTGTCTGTGGGGCCAGCAAGCTCTGAGGTGGGCTGCAGGTCAGAGCACTGTCCCACCACAACTCCATCTCTGCCCCTCACCTGTGTGGGGTGTTCTTTTGATAGAAAGCAGGAGGTGTCAGGTGGACAGTGCACCTCAGGCTCATCAGCATCCAAGGGAAAATGTGAATCTGAAATGAAAATGCTCTCAGGATTCCTTGAGAGGAGCCAGACCCACTGAGAGCAGTGTTTGGTCGACTTCATTATACCATCCTCGGCAGAACCTTGTAAACGTAGGAAGGAACCACTCACTGATTAGGGAGCATGAAATATGAGCACAGCCAGGGGTTTTTCTCTTCCTACTGTTTCTGCTTGGAGCCAAAGCAACATTGTCCTAACTCATAATTTATGGCTGTTCTTTATAGCAACAAAAAAAAAAAAGAAAAAAATTGGAAAGAAGCTTTCTGGCAGCATTTGCTGAAGTACTCTTTCTCTTAACAGAGTCAAATGATTCATAATTAGAAAGAGTAGTGTACTTTACTCACTCTGTTCTGGTTATACAGAAACTCATTAAGCACCATGCATCCAAGTGCACTGTTTTATGTAAACAAGACCTCTCAGAGAGATATAGATGTCTGATAAAGATGAAAAGAAAAACAGACTAATACCAGGCTACATTAATTATGACCATGTCATGTTCTTAGAAAACAAAAGTCATCTGCTGTGCAATTATTACACATTTCACAGCAGGATGGGGGCAAGGTAAAGAGCAGAGATGTATATGGAAAGGCCAGTTATGGATTTTATATCTGAATTATTTAGTTGCAGCTAGGTTTGAAATTTTGCATTATTTTTGTTCTGTGATGAAACGGGACAAGTCTCTGTTGTGCTTGCAAGTGCTTAAGACTGGTATTTTGTGGATGCTCTTTACTGAGACCTTCAGGATGCAGTTGTATCTCACACTGAATTCATCTAACCTGCAGCAGATGAAGCTGACAGCATTTGTCCTGTTCTGTCTAGGTAAGGTTTAGGTTATTGATGCATTTAGCTGTGGCCTCGGCTGTTAATAATGTATTTAAACTAACTGGACGGTTCAAGCTTAAAACCATTCCTTGGGCTGTGTCCCCTGGTGCTGTGTGGATGGTTTGAGCTCTCTGAATTAGTTCAGCTTTTTCCACAAGAGGCACAGGCTTTGACTACATGAGCTTCACAGCCCTGCCATGTTCTCTGTGGTTTTTGAAGGGGGCAGCCCTTCCAAGCTGAAATCTAAATCTGCTCTTCTCCCTTCAGCTTTTCTTTGCATACACTGATTCTTCTTTTTGGAATTCAGAAACCAGAAAAAATAAATGAGAAAAACGCTAGTAGAAATGGCATGAGGAGGCTTTCAACTCAGTTTTATGGAATTGAGAGAATGGGGTTTTCCCTGTGTAATGAGTCTTTGGGTCTGCTTAAATATTGAAAACCAGAAATCAGGCCCCCAAGCTCCACAACCTGTGGAAGATCATCCAGCTTGGATAACTTGAAGTAGCAATGTCTCAAGAATGTAAACACCTCTGTAATATATAGCTATGCACGCTAAGTTTAATACATAAAAACAATTATACAATATAAAAATATACGCATATGATGACACTTAATAAACAGTATGCTGCTTTCTAGCAAAAAGCAGGGAATTGGGCTTGACTGATGTGAAAATATAATATGTAACTTCTACCATATGATTTGCTCCATTCCAAAGCAAGTTGAATTTAACTTAAAATGTCATTAACAGCAGTTTGCATTATCCACATTAAGTGACGTAAAGGTCAGACACTTCTACTGAGCCTAGATAAACATGCCAGAAGTATAATTGCTTGCATCTGAATTGAGATATTAAAAGCACAGTTTACATAAATATTTGTACTAGTGTACTTTTATGAACTGAGCCATCTTAACTTCTTCCACAGATAATCACATAAACTCAGTAAACTGGGGGCTGTAGGCACTTATGCCATCCGTGCCTTTCACTGACAGCAGTGCTTCTGTGTAGCAATTACCACCAGTGCTGAAGCTAATGGCTCAGCCTCTTTGGATCTCTTTATGAGCAAACTCTCCAAGATGTTTTCTGAATAAACTGCTAGTTTCTTCCCTGCTCCCTTTTCCACACACCTAGTGGCTGTGGCTGATGCTATGTGCTCGAGATCAAGAGCTCCCAGAGCTCGGACTTTGTGATCACAGCATTTCTTCAAAATTATAGTGAAGCCTCATTAGGGCAATAGGGCTGCTAAAATAAAGGTCGGATGAATATGAACATGATTGATAGATTTTTGGCTTTTAGTGTAAATTACCTGTTCCTCTAAGTCATTTGGTGAATTTAGTTGAGTGGTTATTTATTTTTTTTTTTTCCTCTTTTGAGGGAATGGCCTGAAGTTGTGGCATGGGAGGTTTAGGTTGGATATTAGAAAAAGGTTCTGTACCCAGGGGGTGGCTGGGCACAGGAACAGGCTCCCCAGGGATGTGGCCACAGCTCCAAACCTAAAGAGCTCAAGAAGCATTTGGATAATGCTCTTGGGCACATGGTGTGATTCTTGGGGGTGATCCTGTGCAGGGTCAGGAGCTGGAGTCAATGATCCTTGTGGGTCCCTTCCAACTCAGCATGTTCTGTGGCTCTGTGATTCTTCATATTGCTCTTCAGCTGTTTTTCTAACTGTTAAATTTCTGATGGTGTCTAAAAGTGACCACAGTGCTCTTGTCTACAGAAATATTTTCTGTTGAAAACACTCTTTCTGCATCTTTGGTCAGAGGCTAATGGCGACAGAAGTGGCAAATGATCCTTAATAAAACTGAAAAAGTGTCTGCTTATTCCCTGGAGTTGGAAGGGTCCAAATTCCACAAAGATTCAGTTTCAAGAAGCCTGTTGTTTTCAGTTTGGGTCTCAGAACACATATTTACAGGAATTGCCCTGCAATCCATCTGGGGATGGGAATCACAGTGCAAGGTGTATCTGCATCCTACATATTTTCTGCTTTTGGAGATGGATAAGCAATAGATTGAATATCTGTGACATAGTTTTTGGGGGGAATCTACTGATAAATTAGGCAAAACAACGTATTACAGATTGTGGGTATTGTTATTTCAATGCAACGCTGTTATGGAAGGTAAGACTAAAAGCATAATTTTCCCCTGTTGGATACTTGCAGACATAGTCAGGTGGGTTACTGGAAAGACTGTGAATTAAGTACCAAATTGAGACTGAAACTCTCAAAAGCTGATTGGTCTTTTAGTTCTGTTAGCTGTTTGCTAAGATTTGGGTTGCTTGAAGTAACCAAAGTGACAATGTTTTCTAATGGAAGAATTGAAGTGGGCCAAGTGCCTTTTTGTAAATATCTCCAGAGGGTTTACTTCAATCACAAATCAAACATAATTAAAAGTAAGAAATGCTGCATGCCCATAAGATCCAACTACAGTGGAGTTAACAATGAATTGATTTTATGCCAAACTGTGTTACGTCCCAAACCAGCAGCAGAATTCAAACCCACTTCTACACTGGGAAACAATGCAGCTGTCTGAATAGGATTCTTCCTCCCTCCATGGTTGCAGCATAGTGTATGTTTCGAAAGACAGGAGCTCTACTTTTGCCAAGGAAATTGTCATTTTTCTTTGCAAGTTTAAAGGCCGGAAAAATCAATTAAGAAGGACAAACAAACAGGTCATGCAGTGACAACAGAATGGCCTTTCATACATACTGGAAGGAGCTTGGCACAAATCAGAGCAGTAGAAATGCACTGGTGGCAGCTTTTAGGGTAGACCTTGTCCCAATCCCTCTCCTCCCTGTTCTGTTGAATAGTGTCCTGTGAAACAATTGACTTTTTCACTGAGTGCATTTAAATCCAAACACCGCTGCACATTTGACAGGTATGTTGCCACTAATCTTACAGATTTAAAAGTGAAAATGTGAAAGCAGAGGATAATTGGTCAATTTGTAGCCAGGAGGTGGTACTTGTTTGAGATACATGCAGATTGTGCTTTTCTCTATCAGTGCAAAAATCCCAACAAATGATCTGAAGGAACAGCCGGCACTGGGGTGAGGATGTGTGTGTGTGTGGTGTGCCTGGTAGGGTTTTTTTACCCGCTCTTGCAAAGCACAGGCCTTAATGAGTTCCAGGGGGACAGTGGCTTGTCAATCACAATATACTTTTCAAGTAATAGTCATCTCTGCCCCATCACAGAACCACAAGGCATGAAATAATTAGAAAGCCCAGAGTAACTGCTCTGTTTTACAAGAGCAAAATCCTTGTGTGGATCATTTACATAAACTTGTCACTTCCCATTACGGTTCTAATGCAAGCTGGGTAATAATCATGGGACCAGGAGAGGGGAGGTCAAGGTATGATGCTCCTCCATGTTTGAAGCACAAGGTACGCATGTGCCCAGCTTTCCATCCCCCACTGAATTAATGTAAAGTATCTTTTATTTTCCATTAAATAAGAACTATTCATGCTGCTATGGTAGCAGACCATGTGCAGCCTTCTCTTCTTAAGAGAGAAAAAAGGCTTTTGCGTCAAGCCATTGTTAGGGGAGAATTCACTTTGAGGAGCATTTCAAAGCTGATCCGATTGGGGAAGGAATAATGTTAAATATTTGGTATGAAATATTTATAAGATGCACACATGAACATCTGACAAAGTAGCCTGGAAAATACACATTCTCATCTTTGACAATTTTAGCTCTTTCCCTCTGAATGAGAGGGTGGAGAAAAGGTGTGCGCACAGGGAGAATTGTGCGCGTGTGTAAATGCATCTAAACACTCGTACACGCACACACTCGGGGCAGACACACTCGCATACGAACGCCTGAATGGGTTGATGGGATTTAAGGCAATCTGCATCTGAATGCTGCTCTCCAAAGATGGTGGCAATAAGGGCTTGCTGAAGTCTGTTTTAATCATTGTAAAGGAGGAAGCTCTAATGCCTATCACAAGGGGCATCCGTGGAGGGATGGAGGTGATGGCTGCTGCTGTTGCTGCTGTTGTTTGCCAGCAACCATTTTGTTGGCGTTCTTCACAACTGTTGTCAGACACATTTTTCATCACATGAAAACAAGATCTGCATTTTGCACAGATTGACTTTTCCCCCATGCAACCCCATATGGCTGTTTCATTTCACTTTTATTTTAAAAAAATGAGTATTATTAAAGATGAGAAAAGAGCAGATTTACTTATGGGCAACCAGAATTGTTGGGGATTTTTTATATTTTCATCTCTTTTGGATAAAACAAGGCAAAAATTTTTTTTTTGTTTTTTTTCCAGGGGTCTGGAAAGGTTTCAGAAAAATGGGTTATCACCTCATTCTCAGTCCTTATGACAAGGGATAAAGAGAGAATGTAATGGCTCACTCCTTATGGCAGTCACAGTGAAATGCACATGGATGGCATATATTAAGTAACCAGGATAAAGGAAACCATGTGATCTGCTCTCCTTGTAAGGGGATCTAATAGCTCTCTCTTAGAAACCTTATTTCCTTTTCCTTTTTTTCCCCCCCTTGTCTCTTCTTTGCCTACCCCACTTGTATCAGCTATAGGACGCTGTTATTCTCTGATGTAAATGCCTGTTTGGTTTAGGCTGTAAACAGGTTAGAGCAAGACCTTTGTGTCTGTAAATATCCTTTTTACACATCAGTGCTATACACGTATTAATAGCAATGCTCTTAATGAACTAAAAGGCCGTATATTTCTCTTCCTGCAGGCTTGGGAATTCACTCTCCCTTTAAAAATTGCTAGATCAAATGCTCTGGGCAGGCTCCATGCATTGTACAACATGTTTTTATGTGAGCAGGCAGCTCAGTAGCAAGGCAGCATCGTTTGCCCTCATCTGCCAGCTTTTGTCTTTGAGTGGAAGTGTGGGGCCTGGTGAGAGGTAGGATATGAACTGTGTCCAGACTCTGTTCCTTATCTCTGAGATCACCAAGAGGGAGGGCATTGTTGATGGATTTAAATCAGCTTTTTCTCCCCTTGTGCACAACAAAAGTCTAAATCCCTTTTCAGGCCAGATTGCTCCATTTCGCTGCATGGGCTAGGCAGATTGGAAACATGTTTGTCACTCAGCTTTTCTCCCAACCTAATCAGTAGACACTGGGGTGGTGGGATTTCGGTGCTCAGTGTATCACCCTTTAATCTATGGAGTTGGCCTTTAAAAGCTGCTGATGCTGTTGCTGCTATGTGTGAGCTGCTGCTGTCTTTCATTTCTGAAGACAGATATAAAAATAATGTTAACCACGAGCATAAGCAGAGGGTTTAGCAGGGATTTGAATCCAAAATGTGATACTTAACACTGACCAACTTGATTTGGTCCAGCAGAGCAGAACCCCTTATTCTGTTATAATAAAGTGTGCTGTATATGGAGATGATGGCAGTGGGATTTACTGTGTCTGTATTTTAGTTTTGCTGCTGAATGGGCCTAAACAGTGAATAACCATAGGACACAGGAAGCTACAGCTGGAAAAAGGTGGTTTGGCAGATTTGTCTTTGGGTTTCAAAGGTCTCTCTGATAAACCCACAAGCTCACCAGGGTCTTTGCACTGATGAGCTCGATGGCATCTGTGCCTGGTACCACACTCCTAGAGGGACAAATCATCACAACAAGCAGGTATAAGGAAGCAGAATAGCTCTGGTGAGTTTGCAGAGGTCAGAAGGATGCTAAGAGGGGACAGTTGTGTGATAGGTGTGCTGAAGTATGTTCAAAGCACTGAAAGAATGTAGACTCTTCAGGGCAGAGGCTGTTTATACACCAAGTCTGTTTCTGCTTGCACACACACAGGTACTCGTTATATTAAGCACCACCTGAATCAGACATTGACTGAGGTCTCTAGACAAATCCAAGATGATTCCTTCCAAGAAAGGCACAATTTATTGGCTAGGTATGCAATAACATTTCTAATTTTTTTCTGCCTCTAAAATATGCCTCTAGAATAAAGGCATGAACTGCCTTGCATCCTCTTGAGCCACATTTTTACTCTTCTATTGCACTGTAAGGCACAGGTAGGATGTCAAATTGCATCTACCAGCCCCATGTAATGCCTTGTTTGACACATGAGAAGCTCGGTACAGAAGGAATGTGGAACTTGTCACATGGGAAGAAAGGATGGTTCAAAAATTCAGCCCAAATGTTCACACTTAACATTTTGCTGTGAGGATGGGCTGGCTGGGTTTTTCAAGGACCCATTTTGTTCCCTGATGGATGGGGATGAAGGCTTGCTGTTGCTCCTACCAGTCTGGCATCCCAGATTCCCAACAGCTTGCCTCTGGGGGTGTCAGGTCCCTGCCTGGAACTCCAACCAACCTGAAAGAATAGGAAACTTTTTCATTTTTTCTTTCTCTTTTCATCATTTAAAATACAAAAGAGTTTTTGAATGGAAGTTCCATTTTCAGCAAGCTTGAGCTCTTTCTTTTTAGTGGTTGTGAACTATGGCCAATTGTTTTGTTTAAGTGCTGAATAACTCAGTTTAGTTTTGGCTACCCAAAGACAGCAAGAAAAATACCAGTCTCCTTTTCGAAACCCTCCTTTGTTTTTGGGAAAGAACACAAATTTTTCAAGACTTTCCAGATTCTCTTTACCCCTAGTAGAAGAGAACAAATATAAAACAAGGCATAAAAAGGCAAATTTTCCCAGATGTTTCTACTGGTACTGATGGTTCCAGCCCTTATTCCTTCCTGATTTAATAACGAGGAATGTTTTTAGCAACTTCCAGCATTCAAGTTCAAAATTTCCAAAGAGATGGACAATGTCAATATCTACTGTAAGAGCCTGTGACCTCATTATGAATTGGCAATTATCTTTCTGAAGATGTCATTCCAGCAGATATATCTAGAAGTGGGACTTGAGGCACTCGGTCTTAAAGGCCTTTTCCAGCCTAGGAGACTCTGTGATTTCCATGTCTTGCTGGATGGGTCAGTAGCAGAGAATAATTGAGATAGATCCTAAGGAGGGGCTCTGAACAGATGAGAGGCTATGATGAAAGTGCTAACAATGAGAGAAAAAATGCGAAGGGGTCACCTACGTCTCTTGAAAAAAGAAACTTTCCTGCTAGGCATAGTATAGTTAATGGTACAAGTCCAGTTGGCTGGTGGGAGAGGTTTTCAACCCAGTTCCCTGGTGAACCAAGTGTAAGCAGTCCATAGGAAGGCTATGACAGTGAGAGTCTGGTTCCAGCAGGGAAAGCAGGTGGGCTTCTGGCTGGTCTCTCTTTTAAAGCAAACTGTACATGTGCACATGTAGATACGTATTTATATATATTTATAGCCAATTAATTAAAAAATTCCTTACAAGCTGAGACTGCACATGATTCAATCAAGAACTGCCTTTATTTTTTTTTTCCCAATTCCCATGCTCAAACAGAAGTCCCTAAGAAATGAGGGCTGGGTATTCCACACAGAAAAGTGTTAGCTTTTCAAACAGATTTTTTTACAGAAGGTTTTAGTTAAACCATCTTATTGATTAACAAAAATTTGGTCTCAGCCTATGTGAATGACTGTTATTTCCGGTTGGGCTGGCAATTAAATGGGGAAAAATTAGAGAAGAAATTCAACTCAGTTTAACTGAAAGATTTAACAAAAGTTTTACTTCTGCAGAATAATTATTGAGTTTTGTTTTTTTTTAAACTAGGATATAAAAGGATTTTTCTTATTCAGGACAAATTAATGTCCAATGTGATATTTTGTTTTATGGCCCTTTTAAGGAGAGGAAATGACAAAGTAAATGCAATCCCTCTCATCCAAGAACATGGTGATTAGAGCCCTTAATTTATGGTGTGGGAGGCCAGAATGACATTTTTTCCTCACCTTGAGGACATTTGAATTGATATCACTCAGATATAAGGGCATTATTTAGGTAGAGGAGAGGGAAGCTCTTAACTCCTCCTATTGCTCTACTTTTATTGGGAAAATACTTGAAATATTTTGGAGGCCATGGTGAGAATAATTTTGGGGCTTAGTGCACTCACCTAGGAGGAATAAGATCTGGGCTCCTGGCTGCGTTACACCAACTACTTAATTTAAGTGTGTAAATGTCTCCTGGGGCAGGGACTGCAATCCTTTTCTTTTTTTCTTCCACCGTGATTCATCTAACTTTTTAGTGGTGAAGTTGTTTTGCTCGCTGGCCCTAAAGAGGGCTTTATTCCATGTAGAAAACACAGACTGAGCAGGAGAGATGGTGTGAGCCCAGACAGGCAGCCTGGCAGGTGGGTCAATACCTGCAGACTCAAACGCTCTCCAGGCAAAGGAGAGAGGGTACCCAGGTCAGCCCAGTGCCTGAGGGACAGCTCTGCAGCTACCCTGGAAGACTTACAAATCTAGCAACAACTTTCTCTTTTTTGTTTTTCAGACAAAGGTAAAAATATTGGCCCGATGTTAAAAATAGCTGTGGGAAGATAAAAAAAAACACATTTAGCCAAAAAAACCCTTTTCCTGGTTGTTTTTGACATCCTAGTCAGAACTGCAACTTGAAAAAGATAATAACTAATAGTTACCTTGATTGCTTGGCTGGTTGTGTGCTTAAGAAAGGAGAACTGAACTTCAGTAAGACCCTAGCCTTCTTGTCAGAGCAGACAGTGTATGAAAAAAACATTTGAACTATAAAATGAATACAGAAGACAAAAGATAAATGAGCTTTCAATTTACAGGAAGACATTTGTATTTATTTCCCTTGTTTCCTGTGTTTGGGGCTGAATCTTGGGCAAGTAGCATGATATTGGCAATGGAAGCATTTGTAATCAAAGATGAGTATCTTGAAGTACCTTTTAATCAAAGGTACTATCTTGAAGATGGTACCTATACATTGTTACAGTTTCCTTTCACTTGAAGTCTGAAGGGAAGGAGGAACAAAACACCTGAATTGTGGGAAGAGCAATCCTGTGTGGTCAAAGGGATTATCTAGATGAAAAGGACTTCCTCACAACTTTAAACTGTTTTATTCCTTTTCTTGCCTTCTTATTCTCCCTGACTGAAAAACACTGTCTGAACAATTTTATCACTTTTCCCCCTGCTTCTGCACTATAAGAATTCTTTCTGTTCTCATGTTAGTGCTTCCCCTGCTTTCTTCCAAAACGCAGGTCCTTTCCAGAGTGACTGCTATCAAAAGATTCCCTAGCCGAGAAGGATGCCAAAATAAACTGCTTGAGGTCCCACCTCCCAAGACTTTCAGGAATCTTAGCAGTGACTGATGAGTTAGATTTGGCACAAATTTAATATTTTAATTATATTATTTTTCCCCTCTAGGTCATGGATATTTAGACAGATGTGTTTGGAGATTTGCAAAAATTAAGGGAATGACCAAGGTTAGCTTTGTGTTATATAAGTGACCAAAAAAGCCAGTAAGTTCTGCAAGTGAGGAAGCCATCAGGGCCCAGCTGTTCTAGGCTGTGATGGAGTTTTTCTCCTTCATGGTAGTAACAGGCTCTGTTCAACAGAAGCGTTAAGACCCTTATGGCCTGAATTCTTGCCAGTGTCATTCCTTTACAACAACTCATTATATCCGAGATGCTAAAGCGTTTGCTTAGGCCTCATGAGAGGCTGAACCCGGCATCTGACACCACCTGTGAAAATCCCACTTGGAGTGGCTTCACCTCTGCCCTTGTGCTGGAAGCAAGGACCTTTTCCTAAGCTGAGGTGTGATTCTCACTGCTGTGGCCTCAGAGAAGGAAAGGCTTTTAATTGAAGAGCTACACCTGAGTGGCTGTTACCCCCACAGCAAAAAGAAATAAAACCTCTCTCATGAGACCAACAAATAACTCACGAGTCTTTCCAGAGAGGAGCAGCAAGACAGGCATGTCACCTTGTCTTGTTTGGCTTGGCAGAGCCAGAGTGTTCATAAGAGGTGAAGCTGCCACAACTTGCCTCCCCTGCTCCCAGAGCCGCGCTGCCGCCGCTGCCAAAAGCGCTCTTCGTCGCAGCGCTGCGGCAGGTGAGCGTCTGCCAAGTGACAGAGCACAGACCTGCTAACGAGCAGCTCAGGGCAGGGTGGGGACTCCACATGGAGACAAATCTATGTCCCTCAGGAGATCTGGTGCAAACCGATCGGTATAAGTATTTCACTGCTAATTAAGTTTTGATCCTTTGGCTTCACTTGAAACGGTTTGTGAGTATATCAAGTTGGAGAGCAGGTGCTGACTGGCTTGAAAGCACTGGTCTATCAAATCAGGTAAGGGTTTTCAATCCAGAAACTCCCCTAGAAGGGAGACTGTAACTTGCTAAGTGATAGATATACCCAGACCCTTTCAAGTATAATGCATTACTGACAGAGTTATAATGTTTGTGACTTTTATTCCCCCAAATGCTTGCAAAATTCCCCTCTGCTCTGTCTCCTGTTCTGTCCTCTTCTTTTGTGTATATGGAATGAATGCCGAAGGAAATATACAGCCAGGTGCAGCTTGCTTGGTAATCCCAGGA
Organism: Acanthiza pusilla; assembly: GCA_036630365.1. Lineage (NCBI taxonomy): Eukaryota > Metazoa > Chordata > Aves > Passeriformes > Acanthizidae > Acanthiza > Acanthiza pusilla. The sequence continues at coordinate 18,092,072 of JAXCHO010000164.1, forward strand.
GTACTTGCTTCTGGTCTTCCTGCCTTGATTTGGAATCCAAATTCAAACAGGAAAGTCTGATTTTAGAGGACCTGCCACCTCTGTTCCACTGTCTTCAAACATTCCAAAGGTTAAGAGCAGAAGAAGGTTGGATGCATAGTGTATCTTCTCCCCAGGTGCCAGAGTATTTAGAGAAGAGGTCACTTTTTATTAGTAACTCTTAGGTGTTCTTGACTGAACTGACCAGAATAAAGGAAAGCCCAGCAAATGTGCAAGTAAAAAATAATTAGCTGCATATGCAGGGAGGAACTAAGATAGAGGTCATTAAAAATTTGGGTTATGTTTTTCAGTATCTGAAAAACTTCTTAATGATCTCTGTGCTACAGAGAACAACAAAGCAGATTAGAATAAATAAAAGCTCTACCATGCCTCCCTACTGATACAGCTGCCTGAGGACTGAATACAGAATGGCGCATACTTACAGCAGGTTGCAGTATGACCAGCTCCAAATTATAAGTTGCCTTAGAATCATGGTTGAAAGTTACTTTTTCTTTGGTTTTGTTGTTATTGTTATTTGTTTTTTGGGTTTTGTTTGTTTGTTTGTTTGCTCTCTGAAATTTGGGTCTCTAATGCCCCCTTTTTAAAAAAAGAAAAATTTTCCAGTGTCATAGTACTTCATTTCTGGGGCCAAAAGGACTGTTCACCAACCTCATCAGTTGAATGAAAGTGAAATTTATGAGACAGAAAAATATTTGCAATTACAGAAGTAATTCTTTTAGTATTTGCCATTGCATGGTTAGTGAACTGGAAGTAAGTAAGCACTTGTTAGAATTTCTGGTGTGCCTTCAAATTTATGCTGTTCGCACTGAGAATCAGAGCCTGCTAGTGTCCTGGTGATCAATAGTGGGAGATGGATTTCTCTTCATTGCAGTAAGGTTTCGAGCAGGGTCATCTTCCCTCAAGTGCTGTGATAGTGGTACAGTTATCAGCTTGTTTCCAGCCTTGTGGAATTTGGCAGACAGCTGTCAGTAAAGGACCTCTTTGAAAAGGCAAAAGAGGCTGCACAGGGATGCTTTCCTCCCCAACAACTTGCCTTGTCCTTAGAAATCTTTGCATGGCTTTCTCTCTCACTGTTGAGTAGTGCCCTTTGGTGGCTCGAGGTGTGTGGTTCTCTCAACGCTTTAAGAGGTTATTTCACACTACAGTCTCTGAACAGTTAACACAAGGCTAGTGGCACAGCTGTTGTCTAAATCAATAGCATTTTCTGGATGTAACTGGAGGCAAAATTTCATCCTGCAACAGATAACTTAAATTTGGTGTGCCTTGTACTGAGCACATGTTCTTCAGGCTCCACTAGTAATGTGTCAGTCAAGAAAATCCCTTATGATGATTTTGTAATGGGCACTCTTCATGTCTGTGCTTCAATCATAGTCCTTTCCTACCTGAATAAAGAAGTCTTCCTAAGCAAACAGAAATAGTGGAAGGATTTTGTTTTCTAACAACAGAGCTGTTGTGATCCATCTGTAATGAGTTATGACAGCTACACCTGCTGGGGAGTATTTCACTGAGTCTAAATATCATAAGTCAAGAAAGTTGCCCAGGGTGTTGCATGGAAAAGAAGTGGTTGAAGTGTGGTGTGACAGAAATTACAGCATATATGGGTGCATATCAAGAGCATCCCTGTTTATATCACAAAAAACATGGCATTGGTGCATGTCCATTTCTATGTAGTACCTCTGCCATAAATGTGTGAAGATTTTCGGAGGAAATTGGGCCTAAATAGTTTGCAATGTAAAGGGTCTGTGGAAGAGTCCTGAGAGCCACTTTCATCTGAACCACAACACTACAAGCCCAATGTGGTTGAGTGAATTTGCCTTTCCCTTTCATCTGCAGAAGTGAAAGAGGGTTAATAAATTAAACAGAGCATCCAAAAACACTAGGCCATCAGCTCTTGTAGTTATATCTTTCATTCATGAGTTTGGTAGAGCCTGGTTAAAATGGTGAATGAGTGAATGGCTCTATTGCTTTCTGAAGTTATTAGCACAAGGGTCCGAGTTTTGGTGTGTCTAAAACTGACCCATCGAGCCCAAACTGCAACCCCACTGTGTGACTCAGCCAGTGCTGTGTCAGGTACTGGCAGCAGAAATAAGGCATAGGTTCTGATCACACAATGCTATGTTGGGAGACCATCTCAACTGAATTCACTGAATTGTCTTCTATACTATATTCTCCTGCATTAGGCTGAAAAAATCTTGCCTTCAAATTAGTGTTAGGGGCCACTATGACTTTCCCAGCTAATACTGCTTGAGTCTTTTGCTGCTGATCAGGATGTGGATAATTTCCTGCAGAAGAATTGCGAGATGTTCTGCAAGTACCAAGAAATAATTTTTTAATTGGATTTTTTTTCTTAAATTCCACATGAGTTTTAAAACAATGTTTGGAGCTGGTGTGCTAGAGGAAGCAAGCTAAAATCATCTTAATTCTTCCTCACTTTAAATGCAGCCCTTTCCTTGAAAGGGGAGGGAAACCCACACACTGATGTACTGCTATCAGTTTTTGGAGAAGCCTGACTAGCCCGAAAAAAATGTTGATGCAATCAGCACTCTCCTCGCCGCTGCCTTCCGGCTTCTCTGGGATGGAAATACAGCACCTCCAAGACATGGCAAATGTCAAGTTGCTTGCGAGGCCACGTCCCCACGTTTGAGCTTGGAGCTCCCAGCTGGCAGTGGCAGCAGCCCCGTGCAGCCCGGGTGGTTGCAGCAAACAGCTTTGAAGTTCTGCCCTTCAGCTATCTCCTGTTGCACACAGCTTGTGATACATGAGTCTGTGTCCTGCAGCTGTCTCCGTTTAAGTCAGCAGGCGTTTGAAGCAATGCTGGCCACCCCAGGGGAAGGGGCAAGAGTTGAACAAAGTGTTCATCTTCAATTAAACCATTGGAATGCCAGTGCAGAGTCTTATTCCCTGCCACTTTCTCCTCTAAAACCAATGTCATGTCTGAGCTTTTTAATAGGAAAGAGCAGAGGCAGCTGTCGAGGTCTGCTAGTCTGTTGAGGTTTGAACCAAAGGGAAAAATCAGTAATGCTGTCAAATGGTTTGTAAGGGGGACAAGCTGAGCTTTAGGTAGCGATTTCAGCAAGCTCCAGCTCCCCTTTAGACTACTGTCTTCAGTTTGAAACTTTGCTGCTGAATAAGTTAGAGGAAACCTACAGGGTAATATCCAGGAAGCTTAACCAGCAGAAGGGTTTAAAAATGTTTCCTTGCAGTGAGCCAAATCCAGCTCTGGTGTAAGTGCAATTCCATCTGAAGTCAGTTCTGAAGCTGCTGCTGAAGATGAGTTGAAACCAGCAGCCCGGGTCTTCTCCTTGAGTTGAGCAATCTGGTTGTGTTCACCAGGAAAGACTTAATTATGGAAAAGTTAAGCTGGAGGAAAACATGACCCACCTGGCTGCTTCACTCATTTGGTCCTGGGCTGAACTTGCCCAATTATCTCTTTTTCTTTTTGTCTTTCTCGCTTATCAAGTATGGCTGCCTGTTTGGAGCCACAACAAAAGCAGTAACAACAGACTTTGACACCTGTGCTTCCTCCAGCTGTGAGTCTCATCTTTTTTTTCTGCAAACAACTTTATCCGCTTCAGAATGTGGGACCAGTTCTCAGAATTACAAAGGCTGCTCTGCAGCAAATGGTCTTCTTTGCTTTATCTGTTAAAACCTGTGCTTTTTGGTCTTACTTGACTGTTTCTATGAACTTTACATGCTGCAGGGTATGCTCCTGACTTATGGAGTGAGTTTGATACAAATTTCATAACAAAACAATTTACAGTGCAGGCTCATATGTTTAAATCCATGGTTATGCTCTTAAGGATCTGACTTTTTCCTCTCCCTTACCAGCTGTCCTCTGTTAGTGACTAGTGCTGATAACAGCCCTGCTGAGAAAGCAAATGGTAGAAAGCAAATTGCTTCTTTAAAAAAAAAAAAAAAAAAAAAAAAAAAAAAAAAAAAAAAGGCAGTGGGGGCAGTGAAGAAATAAAATGGAAGAGAGGGTCAGAAAAAGTTATTCCAAAACACAAACTGCTGTTAAGCCTGAGTAACTAGACTGGCAATCTTTGATAAGGCTGGAATCCTTGCCACTGAAATGAGCAGGAAGTTTTGTTGCCATTCACAGCAGAAGAGTAGCAAAGGAATTTATGGTATGAAAGTTGTCTGTCTTCTAGTGCATCTGTATACACCATGTGCTGGGCCACTTGGCAGGCCAGGAGATTATGTAAAAAAAAAAAAAATCTTGGAAAGTCTGCTGTCTTTGTTTAATATATCAGAAATGCTGTTCTTCCATAACCAGAGTAGCAGCTTGGTATCAGAATTTTTAATACAGGGTAGGGAATATACCCAGGAGAAATGAAAGCTGTTCTGCTCCCCTTTCATGAACTTTCAAAAAGATGATGAGGATAGAATCAGATTGGTATGGTGGGCAATAACATAAGATTGTTTTTTGTTACACACCTTATTCTGTAAAAATATTTTATGTTTGAAAGAAAAGGAGACAATCCAAATAAAATTGCATTGTATGGGCTTTGCCTGCAGTATTGCAACAGGCAAAAATAGTGAGGATAGAAGAAAAGTCACTGCAATGCTCCAGAGGGTGTAGTCACAAAGCCAGGAATGTGGGATGTAGTTGAAACCTTTTGGAAAGCTTTGAAGATCTAACCGTAGTTTCTAACACTGAATGAAATTTAAGTCATTCTGATCTACCTGCTTCCCTTCAATGGGTCTGAGAGAGGAATTCTGTCTGGGTAGTCACATCTCCCAACCTAGATAATTAATTACATTCATTTATTTTAATTTAATTAAACCAGGAATAATTTTACATCATAAATTAGTTGTCACTATTTTATTTTTTTTTTAGTTTTCATATTTAAGTCAGCTGGAAAGATCAAATAGACTTGTTCATTTCCCTCCTCGCTTGTAGTTGTTTTTCAGTCCGCTTCCTGTTCAAGTTTTTATGCACATTAGAGTTTGCTTTTTATTTAAACTCCACTGTATGTTTTCAACAATATTACTTAAACCGTGTCTAATCCTGCAAGCTTCTTTCATGCCATTTGTGGTCTGCTGGACTTTACAGTCTCTTTCATAATTATTTGGAGCCTTAAGCATGAATTGGTAACTTCAGATGTGCAAAAGAGCTCACTATTCTGGTTAGGACTTTTTTCATTTGAGATATGTCTGATCTGTAGGACACCATTTTATAGCCCAAATACTCAATTTATAAATATGAACAGATAGCAGGTGATTAAATTTGGAGAACTGCTAGATCATTGTTTTGAGAAGTAATAGGCAGCCTGGGACTGATAAGCCAGTCTGTAAAATGCTTTATTCTAGTAGATGAAAAAGAGTGATCCTGATAATTTCTCTGTCTGTTCTAAGCCACTGCTTTCCATGTTTTGACAAGGAAGAATCCAAGCTTTGCAAATATACTTAGTTTAACCTGGCACATTTGAGCATAGATAATGATCTCATTGCCAACCAGTATACACCTTCTAGGCCCTTAAATTACTTTCTTATATTAAGTGCAGAACACATACCAAGCTCAAAAGTGTATTTGCAAAGACCTCATGGTCTTTGAGTGACCATGTTTTAAATGGTTCTTCCCCCAACAAACCGAACTAAGCTGTCAAAAATATTAAGAGAATATTTTGCACAAAGGGTGCATCAGGTAAGCCTATACTTAAAAAAAAAATTGGTTTTTATTTTGACCAACATGGTAAAATTATCTCATTACATCCAGTCTCAAAAGCCTCCAAAATTCCACATAGTTGATCTTCATAAAGAATTTTATGTAACATGATGAGGAAAATATTAAGTCCAGTTTTTTTGAACTTCGTGAGCATTCTTCTCATTTTAATTTTGTAGGACTTTCTTATAAGGATGGAATACCCATAAAATATTATGTTACAAAAAAAAAAAAAAGAAAGGGGATTTTCTGCTTGAACTGTTTTCTGTCAGGGCTAGTTCAGATAGGTTGGGCAATGAAACTATTGTAAATTACTATTTTTGCGTGTGTTTCTGACTTCTCAGCTGGTTCTACCCATCTCTCATGGGCAATGGTACTGAGGGCTGTGCACTTGCCTCTGGGTCTGTCATGAGGCTTGGCTGGAGCTGGACCTTCTGAGAATTGGCACAGCACACTTTCACACGCTGCAAAAATAATTTCTTGTGCTAATCCCTTGTGGCATTTACATATTACACAAGACCCTTTTTACAGAAGAAAAACCCAACATTTTCCCATGACCATAGTTAATGTACTGTAAATCTGCGAACTGTTGGATCTGTGAGCCACATCTCAGGATACCTTTTCTTCCGGAAAAGGGTTTGGTACAGCAGTGGGCTCTGTATCACAGAGGAGAGTTCTGGTGTGGTTAAAACTTCAGTTCTAGGCTCTAGAGGTTGAACTTAGAATTACTGATTGCCATGTAACAAGATGTTAGGGCACTAAATGAACAGAAGCTTAATATAGGCTGTCTGTGAAAGCCAGAAAATTCAAGAGTCCAAGAAGATCTGTTCTGCCTCTGTCTAAGGGTTCATTGGGCCATCTATCCAGGTGGTTACAAGAAGATGCACAGGGAGGAATAAAAGTAAGGAAAGAAATATACTTCCTCCAAATATACTCTCAATTCCCACCATTTCATAAACCTGATGTGTGGGGTTTTTTACTGTTTAATTGCCCTTAATATTGGTTTCTTGGAGTTTCTGGTACAGGTTTCCTGTCAGCCCACGCAAATTTTTTGCATGCACGATATCCTTTGGCAAGGAGTTCTGTAATAAACAGAACAGCCATTTTTTATTTTTACTGAGCCTTGTTCTAGCACATTTCATGTTGTGTCCCTTAGTTTTTCTGCTGGAAGACACAGCAAACAGTCAATTTTTATCCATTTTTTCAAAGACACTCTTTAATTTGTTGACCTCTGTCATGCCTTACCTGCCCAGGTTCTCTCTGGCAAGTCTCAGCTCATTCAGCTGTCCTTTCAACTGCATATGATGGTGGCTGTAATGCTTTTTCTCTGGTGGGAATAATGGAGATGATTTGCCAGCAAAATCATGTTTGTGTGTGTGTGTGTTTTTATATATATATATATATATTTTTATATATATATATACACACACACACATATATATGTATATAAAATACAATGAAGTTTGAGAACAGTACTATGCAACACAAGACTAGTATTAGACATTTATTCCAAAGCGAATATTAACAAGATAAAGCTATATAATTATATTCTTTTGAAAACAGGAAGAAAGTGACCATTACCTTGTAAATGACCTTGTAGCTTCCTCCTGTGGGCCCATTCTCTTACCTGAAAGGCTTAAATGCTCATTTATGTGAAAGCTGGAGCTCTGACAAAGTGCCCATGGAGAGGAACTGTGTAACCAAGCAAATGCCCAAAACCTCTGTAATGCATTTATTGAACTTTTTTTTCAACACAGTCTATTTTGTTCAGTCTTGCTAAAGAAAATGAAGGCTGAATCTCACTGCCGCACGGTGACTTCAGACCACTCGACTCACAAGTGAAAACACAGGTCAGGTGGGGTGTCAAGACCTCCTGACTTTCCCCTGTAGGTGGTTTGTGTGCTCAGGCTGAGTGCATCATGTACCTCTCTGTGGCTTTGGGGACAGCTGGGGAAATGCCCACTGAAGGCTTTGAAAGATATGGGAAACTTGTGATGCTTGGCTCGGTACTAGTACCTGACACGTTCATGCTCTGTGTCAAAGGCAAGCTAATTTAGAAAAATATTTCAGAGGTTCTGAAGATCCAGTTTGAGTGAGCTGTGAAACCTATTGTTTTTGCACTGAGAGGATAGCATAGCCCAGGGCATGCGAAGTGTGGGAAAGCTTTCAGTTTATACATTATATACATAATAACATATTGGTGGTTTTGCTAGGAACTACAGAAAATATCAATATTCTATTTGTTCGGTTGGGCTTTTGGGGGTTTGTGGTTTGTTTTTACCATTCCTGATTGCTGAACTGATGTTTAGGAAAGGCAGTTCATAGTATTTGCAACCCAAGTGAAAAAAAGCTAGACCCAGCACAGGCAGTAGGATAGAGCATAACCCATTGCAACCTAATGGAGCAAATGAATGCCTGTTCTTTAACAAATAAATTGGGTTTTGACAGATAACTTTGCTTAGATCTCTATTGAATTAATATAATCTAATAAAGGTGTTTCTGTTGGTGGATTTGGCTAGGAAGAGGTTGTATGCATGGAAGGAACCCTTAAAGGGAGGACCAAAAGCCTCCTGGTGAAGCCTACTGGCTGATTTAGACAAGCAGAAAGAGTGAAGCTCATGGAAGGACTAGGATCCCTGGCTTACAGCTAGAGAGAAAATCCTGGCACAGCCTGAGAAAATATTCTGCCTTGGCTACTTATGCTATTGCTCCTATAGGCCGAATGAGTTCCCTTTTTTGTGCTTGTTTCCCCAGTCTGTCCAGAATCACTTGGGTGGGATTGAGAAATGGAACTCAACTGCTCATTTCAGGACTAGGGTGTAGCAGGGAGCAGAGGTGCTTGAGTAGAGTCTAGTTTTGCCTGCCTTCCATGTATATTTATGCAGCCATCTCTGCCTTGCTTGGTTCCGAAGCTGTTTTTTTTCTGAAATGGCAAAAGGCATCCCGTCACCCTTATGTGAGCCTCACTTATTTACAAACTATGTGAAAGGTTCTGCTCTGCTAAAACAGAGCAGAACTAATAAGAAAAGTATTACTGTGGTTTTTAACTGCACCTCTTTCAGGAGTTCTCTTGGCTTTTTAAAAATTTTCTTCTTTCTCAGAACCAAATTACAAATATCTTAGTCATTTGCTGATTCAGGAGTGCAGCCACGTTGAAATCCTCTCATCCTCTCCTCTTTTTACATTTGCACAGACAGAACGAATAATGCCGTGTATTTTGTCCACAAGGTGATAGATGCAGAGACTAGTTAGGTGCTTAAATATTTTGGTAACAGGGTACCAGAGGAGCTCAGAAGATAGTGAATTAATTTTTGTCTCTTTTTTACCTAAGATCTCATTTTTTATCTTTGTTTCTACTCATGCACCATGATTTGCATGCCTGTAGGCTGCCTAAATAGGACATGATGATCAGTGGAAATGAGGCCCTATCAGATCAGATAAATGCTTCTCCCTCTACTTTGGTGACACATTTCTAGCTTAGCTCAAACCAACCTTCCTGTCCATCAAAGAACTTGAGATGCAGATGAGGAACAATCATGCAGTCCACTCTCATGACTGATGGAAAGGCTATAAACACCAACAAACTAAAGAAGGGCAACTTAATGGTGCATGAGTTTGTCCAGGGCCTCAGTCGCTGTTAAAATGCTTTTGAATCATCTGTGAGCAAGTGCCCAAAGTTGTTGTGGAAGTGGCACAGGCTTCCACAGCAATGCTCCTGTGCTCTCTGCTCATGGCAATTCTCTATTTAGAAGCCTTGAGCGGAAAAGCACCAAGACAGTGAGATGCTGACTTTGACTGATCCTTCTGAGCTGTTTTTGATCAAACACAGTCTTAAGCCCATGGCCAGAAGTCTTAAAAATACCAAAACAACAGCAAAACAAACCAGAGATCTCTTTTAGAAGTAAAGTTCCTCTATACTAGAGATCTCTCTTCTAGTGAAAAAATAGTCTGGTAATTTTACCTTTCCCTCCCTGGAATGGCATGGTTTCAGCTAAGGAACGCAGCCTTTCACAACACTTAAATAAAGCATGTAAAAATACAAGCCTATGTGGTTTTTATCTCCTCCTGCTTCAGTTTAACAATAACCTTGCATACAACTCCCTTCATTGGCAAACTGCTTACAAGAAGGCTGCCATTTCTATTGCTGACATATCTCTTACTTTTTACTCCTCCAGACTGTGTAGCATATTTAATTAAATTTTGAAGCCTTGGTATGAAGTTTAGGAAAAAACAAAGATAATGTTCATGGGGAGAAAAAGGAATTCTTTTAAAGTCAGCTTCATTAACTATCAGGCTGTAGAGTGAGGGTCACTTTGCCCAGACTGAAATAACTGGATCTCCCTAATTGCATTTTACTTGAATTATTTCTTTATTTCAAACATGTTATGCTTGTTAGTGATTTAATATGACTGCAAGCACAAATTAATTATACCTGGTAGCTAATTGTATGAAAGCGATCAATGTTTATGCTGGCTTTTTTTAGTGTCTACCTTTAGTATACATACTTGGATCAGCTCCCTCCCAATCATGAATAAATATTTGCTGCTTATATGTTCCCATGCAAATTGGATTAATTTTAGCGTATTCATGGAAGAAGGACATCACTGCCTACCCTCAATATTGAGCTAGCTGAACAAGCAAAGGTTGGGTTTTTTTCCCTTGCTTAAGCAGTGAATGAATGAGACAGACAGAAAATTCAGCACAAGTTTGCTTATCCCAAATGGTTTGGGGGCATCCAGGGTATTTGGAGAGATGGAGGTAAAGTCAATCAAAGAATTGACAGAGAAAAGCGACTCTTCCTGGGGCCCTAACCTTGAAGAATTTCAGTTAAGCACTGCTCAGCTAAATGAAATGATAATTGGATAAACAGAGCAGTGGAGGTTTGGGTCTGGATATGGACAGAACTCTGCACATGCCTGCAAGGTTTTCTCTTTACATTTATAGCACCTCATGCAGCCTTTGTGTCTTCTCTCACAGAGCTCAAGCACCTCACATTCTGTGGTGTAAACGCACCACAGCTTTGGCATCAAAGACTGTCCTTTCTCCCCATTTAATTATGCACCATTTCAGATATACTTTTTCCCATGTGCCTGTAAGGACAGAGGAGCTATACCTTTTCTATATGTCACCAGCCATGCTCAGCCCCTGCACACTGATTCTGGGAATGTTGGGAACTGATCCTGTGTGATGCTGACTCCTCTTGTAGGCAAGTGATAACTTTTCCCCAGAGCTGCATCCTGATGGTACCCTCTAAGTTGTGTCCTTTTCGGGGGTTTGCTTCTCTTTTCCCAGTTCTCCTAATATGGGTGGGTCATCCCTACTGGAAACTGCACAGTTGAGAAATCCTGGTCTCTGCATTTGTCAGCTGAAATGAATTATGGAATAAGCCTTGAAGTGGAAAGCCTTTTTAGTCAGAGAAGTGACTTTTGGCGCTTTTTTTTGGCAGATTGATTTGCTCTAGGAATGCTGTTCCTTCTGAGGCAGCAAGCTGCTGAGGACTTGGACATGGTTCTTGTGCCAGGATTCAGGGTCAAGAACAACCTGGAGACAAAGGTACAGGGATCAGGCAATGCTATAGCAGGAAAGTCAGTAGCCAGCTCTGTAAGCTCGGTACTGTGTAGACTCTTACTATTTACCTTTTATTGATTGAGAAAGGCACTATCATGCAAAAACATTTTGGGTGTTCAGCGCTTAGATGAGGTGGTGGGCACAGGAACTTTAGGGTACCAGCTCTGGGCCATCAGGATTCAAAAACCTCAGACAGGATTCTGAAAATACCTGAGAAAATAGTGGGATTTTTGTGTCATCACTCAGACTTATCCTTTCAGTGGTTGAGGCAGCTGGATACAAACTGTATTTACTTGGTTCCTGATGTCTTAGAGGATACAAGACCTCTAGGCCAGTGGAAGAGAGGACAGGAACAAACTCAGGTTTTGATTCTGAGTCCCTTAGACTTGATCTTTGACACCAAACCAAAAGATTAGTGCTTGCCTTGCTCCAGTGGTGAGTGTTGCTCGTGCGCTGTTTGCTATCCTATAGGATGGGAAGATACGGAGCTGAATGATGTTGAAAACACAGCAATGAAATCCACTTCCAGTCCTTCTCAGAACAGTAAATCCAACATCTCTGTATGAGCATGTGGACATGCGCATGATCCGTGCTTGTGCTGCTCCTCCAGCGTGTCATGTGCATGCCTGCCAGGAGACTCCACTGCTTCCTGTGATGCCTGTGCCTCTGAACTCCAGGGATGCAGCAGAGGCTTGTGTGATATGGAGTTGGTTTTTGCATGGTTGGTGGCCGTTTGTCTGAGATTTCCAGATGTTACAGCTGTTAATTGTCTAGAAATCTGGTGGAATACTGCCCAAAGCAGTTGAGCTGGCCGGCGTGAAATGTCTTTTACATGTCTAATTAATTTAGTATGCATGTAAAATGTCTTCCCATGCAAAAAGGGCCAGGGAAAAAAGTGTGAGTTATTAATAAAAAGACTATAAATTTGAACTCCAGACCTTCATTTTCACATTTCTTGTACTAGTGCTACTATTCTACCAATGTGCAATAACGGATGTTCAGCAAGTGTACTTGTATTTACATGATATGTTCTGCCATATTTAAATTTTTTTTGTGTGTGTATTAAAATTCAGTTGCTGCCTCTGTCTGTTCCCATTCTGCCCCACACTAGATTAGGCATTTAGTGATGACCCAAAGGAGCACAGCAGATCCTCACTGATTACCATTGCAAGTGACATAGGACTGGGGGAAAAAAAAGAACTATGAAGAGGCCAGGGACACAGACCTTTCTGCATAAATTGATAAGGTAAAGGAAATGTAATTATTTGAATGTTTATACAATCAGGATAGGATGGAACATGAAGGTACAAATATTAAATCTCTGATAGCAGAATGGGAGACTGTCAGAGAAGTGACGAGTTTAGAGCATGGTGGGAATTTTCTAAGATGACATTCTCTAAGATGGTAACCATAGCTGGAGATATGAGCAAGGAAAAGTAAAATATAAACAGTGAATATCACAGCAAATATAATTGGGAATTCTCTGCAGTGTCACATTCTGACGTCAACAATTCAAAGAAACTGATAATAAGTTGGAAACAATTCAGGGGAAAGATGTGATTGCTCAAGGAAAAAAACCCCTGTAGGGTGTGTAGGAACTCTGAAACTCATTTTATAATTTACCAAAAGGCAAATAATGTGAATTATCTTGGTCAGAGTCTGCCAAGACCTATTGTAGTATGAAGTTTGGAAATAGACTCTTCTGTTTGGTAAAAGATCTAACTGCTGCAAATTGAAGGAAATCACGTTTTAATTAGTGAAAATATGTGTATTTCTAAAAGAGAAAGTAATTATGCGCTGGAACACGTATTCTTAATTGAGAAACAGCTACAGACTATGCAATTCCTTTTTAAAAAGTCATAAATTGGCACCATTGCCTTGGAAGAAAAGCTAAGGGGAGTGTTGTTGCCTGTGAAAGGGAACCCATTGCAATTTTACAAGAATGCTTACTCAGCTGAGCTATTTTAGTTTGACCAAAATTATATAAAGTAAGATGATTTTCTCTCAAGTTTCTACCATCTTAAAAATTCCTGTAAATATTTAATGAATTCAAGAAGTTTGGTATTTGTGAGTATTTTGTTCCCTACCACCACAAAGCATTGAGCTATGATAGCGTTTTAATGAGCCATGGAATTTGGTCCAGGTGTGTCCTGTCTGTGTCTCTGTGGCCAGCATTTCCCACTGATCTTCAGCCACAAGGAACGATTATTGCTGGTGCCTTTTATTTGTAGGCCACTATGAGATATCCTGACATTTAGAAAACAGGAAAAATAATGAACTGAAAAATCCCACCCTACATTATTCTGGAAAGACTTTGTATTCATAAGCAACTATATTTAAGGGAGATGTTTAACAAGTGAACATTCAAAATTTTTTGGGGGGAGGCCAAGAAATATTTATCGAGATATGTGGGAACCAGAACTTCAAAGAAATGTGGGGAGGTTTTGAGTGCAGTTACTATGATGTACATGATAGAGATGCAAAACTAAAGAATTTAGAATCATCTGAGAGAATACTAAAATCTCATTTTATGAAGAAACTTTTCATAATCTTTCTCTTTAAAAGTAATCACTTATAAAATGAATTGAAATGTGTGTTTTAAACCACATTTTCTAATGCTCAGTCATGCTGACTTCTTCAGCAGTCTGCATATAGAATCAGAGATTGTACATTGTTTTTTAGGAAACTGCAATAGTATGTTGGAAAGGGATTGCGAACATAAGGCAGAACCATGTTTTCTGTGCTCCAGTCTATTGCACCTTCAGAGCTGATATGCAAACAAATGCTTTCCCTGGTATGTTGGTCTTGAAAATTCAGTCTGGATTAGAAATTCAAAGAGTCTTTTCTCTTTTAGCTCTGTCTTATTATCTTGTTCCTCTTTTGTCCAAATGGCGGAGGAAGAGATGGAAAGGTTGGTTAAAAAAAAAACCCAAACAACAAACTCATAAAGTAATTTAAAGTAATTTTAAGTAAAACCAACGGTCCTGAAGAAAAATCAGCCATACTTCTCCATACATTTGCAGTAGAATGGTTGAGCTTACTCTAACTTCTGTGTTCCCTGGCATGGATTAGTCAAAACTCTGGTAAGAGTATCTGATGTGGGCATGCCCTGCTGTGCAGCTGGCAGTTACCAGCATGTATTGCCTGGTGAGCTCTTCTAGTGACAGTCTGCTTTCATCTTTCATCTTATCAGACTGCATTGTTTTCCAGAATTGTAACAGGATTTTCAGTGGGAGACTCTGGTCTGGAGGGCTGTGGTGTGAGCATCCACAGCAGGAACCTCACTGCTGTCAGGTGACTCCTGTCACCCTGGGAGCTGGTTTTGGGGTTGCTTCCATGGCCACGAGGGTTAGAAAGTCATTTTAGTTCTTCTAGAGTGAAGAAGAGTGTGTCTCATAACCAAGGGGCTCTATGGAGGAAGAGTGGAAAGGAGACATCAAAAATCACCACACTCATAACAAAATGATGCAGGCTGGCCATGCTGTTTGCTCTCACTGTAGAGATTGGCTGAACCTGGGAATTTCTGTTAAAAAGAAAGAAAGAGAAAAAGGACTTTAAAAAAAAATTTAAAAAGACAGTTTAGCATTTTTCAGCTGAGGTAGAGCTTGCATTTCTTTCCCCTTGCCACATTTTTTCGTCTGCACATGTGGGTGATTGCATTGCATACAAGCAGTCTTGCTCCCCTCACTCTGGCAGGCTGTTGAGTGTGTTTTCCTCCTCAGTGGCAATGCTCGCACTCCTGGAGCTGGGTGTGCATTAGCGCTTGTCACGGAGGGAATGGCTTAATTCCGCTAACAAGGCAGAGGGGATAGCGTGCCGCTGACTCCAGCTCTGTGTTTTTGTAGAAATGAGTGCGTGCTTTCCCATTGATACACCTGCCCATCAGATAGCTTCCACCAGGTCTGGGCTTGACCCATTGTTCCTCCAACAATATAGTCGCTTTGGGAGTTAATGCATGCGTGAGATGAAAGCTGAAAATAAATATCTCTGCCAGATATAGTACATGCTTTAGAGATCTGCTTGCTACAAAGCGAGCATACTTTATAGTATTCAAGTTAGAAGTTGTAGGAGTTACCACAATATTTTTCAATGCCAAAGGTCATGTCTTTTAATCTTCCATGATAATAAAACCGGGTTAGCCCTTATGAGAAGAAAGTGACATCATTTTGCCTCAATAAATGAGCTTTTAAACAGGTAGAGTTCAATTCGTTGTTGGCACCAAAATGCACAGCAAGAGACAAACTTAAAATTTTAATATATACTGTTGAATCAACATGAATAAAGAAGAATACAAAAGCAGGCAAAAATAAAATATCAAATGGGAGGTAGTTAAGGCTACACTTACATGATGTTTCAAAGCATGAATTGTAATATGTGTTTAAAATATGACTGTTCCTTTATTCTCAGAATGTGGGTTAGATTTTGAATGTGGAACAAGAACTTTGCCTTTTTTCAGAAGCTGCATTCTTAACAAATTATTCTTAAAATGAAACTGTTTAATGAAATTGCTTTTCAACTGCTGGATAAAACCATGCATTATTAACAGATGACCATACATAATACAACATAACACTGCAAGGTAACAAGAGCTCTGCTAGCCTCATGCAGTTTTGAATTTTACCACTTTTGCTTTAAAATATAACAGGTTAAGCATAGTCTTTGTTGGAGGTCAGTGACATGTCTGAAGCACAGCTCTTCTGGCTCAGCCTCAGCGCTGGGAAGTTCAGGGTGTTTTGCTGTGAGCAGGTGGGCGAGCAAGGCGTACACTGCAGGGCAGATTGCACAGCTGTAAGATGTGGAATTCCCCTCAAAAGGATCGGCATGTCTTTGAAAATGAATTCAGCACTGAAATAAAAAAATTTCTGGTGCCGGGGAAGAAAATGGGGTTTGATTAGTTTCAGATTAACTCTTTTTGTGTTGATTTTGTCTTCACCTCCCTATCTTTACTCCTCTTTCTTGAGAGATGTTTTTCAAGTGAGAATACAGGGAGTTGTCATGTTTAAAAGGTGGTGCTGGACTGGTGGAATAAACTCTTCAGTGCAGTCTGCTTCTTGTAAATACAGAGCCTGCTGGAAGGCAGTGTATCTGGAATATTGGATTCTGCAAACCCCGTATTTTCTCAGTGTCTATTAGGAAATATATTCATTACTTACTTTCTCCTTAGAATTCTATAAATAATTGTTTTTCATTGTATATTTTTGTGGATGGTGGCTGAACAAAAATCAGGAGGAATGGATGCAAGGCGTTCAATGCTCCATGCTCTAAAGGGACTTGAGAGTTTGCAGCACCTAGCAGGACTTGTCACTACAAAAATGCTACACAGTGTTCTTACTTATTAATTAATTATCTGCATGAATAAGAATCCTGGGATTTAAATGTTAGATTTTTTTCCTTATATCCTTGAACTTACTTGCTATCAGTCACAGTCCAGGTTAAAAGAGCCAAAAAGTTAAGACCCGAGCAGACACACTCCCCAAGTTTTTTACAAATGCCATAGTTTTCTGCCCTCAGAAACCACTGTAGGTGGGGGCTAATGGTGATAGGCCATGTGGAAACAAATTATCTGCCAAGCACTTCAGATGTTCTTATTTTATTTTGAAACACCAGAGTTTTCTCTCTTCTTGCAGATCAATGTGAATAGTTTCATGGCAGCGCAAGTCAGCCAAAAAAACCATTTCTCTTTTGCATCTGATAAAAATTTTATTGCCATATCAAGCTCCAAATAAAACTCCTACTCTTCAAGCAATTCCTGAAAACACAAATTAATTTGGGTTTGAATAATACCCCCAACATATTAAAGCTGCCAACTGAAAAAGGAACAGATAATTAGGAGATGACAACAGACAGCACAGAGCCAACAGAGGAAAAACTGGAACACAGCTAGACGGCAACACTGGCCATCTAATCCATTAACAGCCTCCTAAAATTGCTTTGCTTTTGCATTAAACTGGTATAAGCACAAAAAGGCATTACTGAAGTTTTAATCTCCAGCAAAAGAAATCTCCTCCTGCCTAACAGCACGCAGCACACACACAAATGTGACTTCAATTAGCACTACCGTAAATTTTAATTTAGCACTTCGTAGGAGCATTCAGTAATGTATGTAAGAAACAGGGGCTGATGCTCCATTAAAGGCATTCCATGCAATTATCCCATTGATCTGTTGATCCCTTGATTCACATTTGTGGGGTGAACAGGAGGGGGAGGATTTAGGAATTTAGAGCTTATGAAAAATGCTGGAAGAAATTTTTCCCCTAAAGTCTTCTGCACCTTTTCCCTGTAGCTGCACTTTGCTATCAATGTGTGACTGCCACCTTCCTGATGCCTCGGGATCCTGGTGATCACCCCAGGTGACCCTGGGGCCTCAGTTGCCCTGTTTCTGTAGGGGCTGGGATGTTGGGGTGTGGCAGCACAGGCTCGCTCGTGCCGCTCAGCCAAGCCCATTGCCCTCTGTGAGTGGGAAGTGCCCACAGCCCATCTAGCCTCCTCCTCACAGCTGCTGCCATTCACTGCCCTTCAGGTTAGAATTTTGTCCCATGGACATCTGTTTTGTCTCAGCAAGGCTTGGATGACCCGTGGCACACGGAAGCGTTCTCATTTAATTTTGCACATTAGCCTGTGAACCTGACAGCAGCCCAACAGGTTAATAGTGTTAATTATTAACTATGGTGTGCATTTCAGTGCTGCGCAGTGGTGCTTTCTCGTTGTGACCATGCAAAGTTGACTTGGAAAGTCTCCAGTATCCAGCTCTGTCATGGTGCACCTGGTTCTCCTTTTTTACAGGATTATCTTGCATGGGTAGCATATAGGTTTAGTTCTAGCAGCCAGCTGTGATTTGGGTTTAGTACATTAGAGCACCAAGAACTTATTTGTTGTTGTTTAAAGTTATTCCCTGGTGGCGAAGCTTATTTGTGTTTAAACTGCCGATGCCCACATTTATACAATTTGCATTGTTTAAAGTGTCACTGTTATTTGTTGAAAAAAAAAATCTGTTAGGCTTGACAGAGTGTATCCTGTGATTTATGCTACTGCCTTGTGCTATGCCATTTTAGTGAGGATCTTGAAACAGGGCCCTGTGGTTTCTTTTCCCCTTTTGCTGTTTGTTCTGCTCTTTAATTACATTCACATCAGCTACTTTGAAGTTAATGAGACTGTTGGGATATGTAAAAGAGAATCCTGTATTGATTTCAGTCCTAATATCTTATCTTTGCATCTTTTTCTTCCTGAGTGTAATGTGTTCTGAGTCACAGTTGCTGACATGTTGTGATGGGTGCAATAGCTTTGGCCTGACACAGAGCTTTATCTCACAATCCAAATGTAAGAGGAGATGGATAAACACAAAAAGCCATTCTGCCTTCTCGTTTGCTTATTAAGCTTGGCATGTAAGGAATATAAGATATTAATGTTACTGGGTTTCATACACATCCTAGGCTATAAGAAATACTTTTTCCTGTTGCTTTACAAACAAGCCTTCTCCTGATTTCTTGTCTTCCTCCCCTACTCAGAAAAAAGAAAGAGCCATATAGAGCATTGCAGGTGATAATTACAATGTTGGGATAGTGACTTTAGGTACAATGCAAGCAAAAAAATTGTTCTTATGCCCTGGCAAGAGCCAGGTTCTTCAATACAGTCAGAAGATGACAGAAGATGGTCTGCTAATGTGAAGGGTACAAGTCCAATACCAACTGCTCACATAACGGTTTTGGTACCTGGAAAAGAATTTTGTAAGCCATCAGATTTTATCTGGCTTTTTTTTCCCAGCCAAACAAAGTAAATAATCTCTTTGTGGTTTTGGAGCTGAACTCAAACCCTTCATTTAAGCTCAAGTTCACCTGTTCCATTGCCAGATGGAAATCCCTGCAGAAACATTACCGAGTAACTCTCTTCCAACTGCTTTTTCTTGATTTTATTTGGCAACCCAGAAATGCCAGGGACCAGGAGCTCAACAGACATGCATTCCACTCCACAACCTGGTTGACCAAGTGAAGACAGTGAAAACTAATGTGATGTTTTTAAATCAAAATCTTCATATGTTATCTTTCAATTTTACAACTCTGTTACCCATTCAAAAAGACTGTCCTATTACGTTTTGGTTTTGTCTCATTTTCAATTAAACTGTTATTTTCACTTGTGATACCAGATAATTTCTAGCTATGGGAGAAAATTGTGGTGGCAGCAAATCGTAGGGTTCAGCTTGGTTTCGGTTTACAGAGCATTTCCAAATTCACCCAAAACTGATTAAAACATAACTCAGGCAACAGAATTTCATCCTGGTTCCCACCAGAAGGTTGAATTTGGATATGAAATAGCATCAGCAGTACCTTTTGTAAGTGCTGACACTGAAGTGTCTAATGACACCTGAGGCTGTTCCACTCCTGATATTTTCTCCAGACTGTTCACTACAAGGCTCATTCTATGTAAGGGATCAGCTTGCATTGTCTATATCAGAAAGCTCTTGATTTCTTGTTTTACTAGAGTATCATATGGGAATTAAAAAGCAGGAATTAGAAAGTTCACTCCAGGCTGTACAAGTGCTGCAGAGCGGCCAAGACCCTGTATAGGAGAGTATGAGCAGAGCCAAGAGAAGACAGCACTGCAGGGGCCTCTAACAACATTCTGCTAAGTTATCAATCCAATAAAAGATTTAAGGACACTCTCAATGTGAAGTTGCCAAGAATTTTTTGTTATGTTCTTTATAAAGTTGTTCGTGCTCTTCTAATGCATGTATGGGTAGAAAAGCTTTGCAATATTGGCAGTGAAAGGTATATTATACCCAAGGTTTAAATGTGATAGTCAAGTTCCTTTCCTGAATATTCCAGTGCCATTTCCAGCTTTACTTTTTTGTCTCTGCTGCACTGAAAAACTTTGTCATATTTCAGGAGGGCACCTGAAAATTAGCTGTGGATGAGGACAACCTACTTAACAGTCAGTGCCAAGAAAGGCAGTATGCTCAAAATCAGTTTCAAAATTAAGTGCAAAAATCAACTGGCCTTGACATGAAAGTGTATTTTTTTTCCCTGTGAATATGATGCCTTCCTGCAGCAAAATGAAGCAGCTTCAAATCCCAGAAAAGGCAGCATCAGTTGGAAAGTAGGGTAAGAGTCACCAATCTATCACTCTTCCGTAGCCAAAAACATTCCACACACTGAATACTGCGTATTCACTGTAAGGTATATGATTTCAATGTACAAGACCAGACTGTGAGGACAACTCTTTTCTATTCTATGCTTTTTGACCACGTAGATCACTTGAAAGGCCACTTCCCTGGGTTTTGTCCACCTTGCTCCTGTGCAAAATGATGTTACCCATCTTCAGAAAGTTCTCTGAGATGTCTGGGTAAAACTCTACATCAAGTCTTAAGTATTTTCAAGTCTATGGATGCACACTTGCCACATCTCTTTGGACAGTACCATGCTCTAATGATTTCCTTCACTGTGGATTTCTGTGAATTCATTGTAATTGATTAAACTCTGTGTTTTTCTATTCACGAAAAACACCCCAAACCCACCCAGTCCTGCATAAAGATAAACTCTATTAATCCATTTATTTATTTTTCATTTAAAGTAAGATTGTGCCTACTACAATTCCATCTGTAAAAAGTGTCTTGGCATACCCTTTTAAAAGTTTACCTAGCCTATTAATCTTTTCCAAAATTCAAGCCCTTTCCTACACCATTTTGCAGTAAAAAATATATTTCAACACAGAAGTGAAATTCCCTCAGTACAAAGGGTTTTATTCTATAAAATTATGTTGTCAAGCAATGATAGAATAAAATTTCCCCAGATAAATTGGGCCATTGTAGCATTTCTTTCTATTTCTATTCCAAAATATGGATTTTACGTATGATTAATCATATTTTTGTTATGTAGCGGCAGGAAGCTGGCCCAAAATTCTAAAATGAAATATGCTTCATTGTCACAAGGAAATCTATTCACCACCTGAACTGCTTAGGATTTTGATTCCTATACAATAAATATGAGGCACTTGAGGCAAGAATGATGACATAATTGGCACAAGTCCCATCTCCAGATGGAAGAACTTCTAAGACTGACACATTAGACTCGCATAATTTATGGGAGAAATAAAATAACTGAACCCACCTCTGATTACTCCACCCAGAAGCAAGGTTTAAGCAGGCATGTTCTTTGAATTAAACCCAAATTCCTCTGTGAAGGACTGAATACAGAAAACCTTGTTCTGAAAGATACACAAAGGGCAATTGCTGCAGTTAAGCCTAAACTGTGGGACCCAAGAGCAGTTTTTAGAGTCATTATAAATTTGTTTCTGCTGCTGCAAATGCGTCAGAGAGATTTATATTTCTCCTGCTCTTCTAATATCAGAGTTCCTACCAGTCTCTCTTTATTCTTACTTCATGTAGAGGAAGAGGATTATTCTTCAGATGGAGAATGGCAAGATAAAATAATGAAACAACTTGTTAGGGAGAGGGAATTGAACCTGTGTGTGGTGTACAAGACCCTACTGTCTCCTTTGGGCAGCAGCTGTTCTGTCTCATGCAGAGCCTGGGCTGTGTAAGACCAGGCTGCAATGCATGGTGATGCAAACCACTCGTGTGCCAAGCCAGCTGGATGTGTCTGTGCACAGAGAGATGCTTACCAGCACTGCAGGTGGCAGGCAGGAGGAATACTTGAACCAGCTAGGAACTGAGATGACGGTTTAATGAAACAGGCCAGTCTCATCTTTTGGGGATTAGTTGAGAAATGTCAATGCTCCCTTTTCTTCCCATCTCTGATTCTCCTTGGTCACAGAGAAGACAACCTGAAGAAGAAACATGAGTATGAGGCCGGTAGGGTTTGGGAAGCATCTTTTGATAAGTGTGTTTTCCTAATCTTCTGTCCTCAGTAAAGGCTGCGCTTGTTCAGGATAGAAAAGACTCTGTTAAATATTTTCCACCAGCACCCGACTTAGATGTTAATGTCTTTCATGCTAGATAGTAAGGTGTGTTGTCATGACAATTTTTAAATAAAGGGTTAACTAATTTGTTAGCCCATTTAAGAAAGTATTATGTTCATAGCTCGCCTCAATATCCATGCAGATATTAGGAGATGATTCTCTCAGTATATACTGCTGCTTACAGCAGACACTAATGTTGGGTGGGAGGCCTGAAGTGGTCTCACAAAGTCTGCTATTCACCTGCTGCCCACATGGCAGTTTTGCAGTTGAATACAGTCACTGGAGTTTAAAAAGAAATTTCCTCATTTCTGCGTGCTTGCCTCTGAAGTATCAACAGTTTGAATCTATTTATGAATGTCCAAACTAAAGGTGTGACATGCTTCATCTGCAAAGTGGCAGGAAGTTGGCATTCTGCCTAACTTTGTTCACAGCTTTTATGTGGTAAAGAGCTTTATGGGGTTTTCAGTTGTTGGATTGTTTGGGTTTGGGGGTTTGTTTTGGTTTGTTTATTTTTTAGTTATTTAGGTTGAAGTGAGACTCTTTGGGTTGCAGGGTGTACAGGAATAGATGAGATGGCTTTGGTTTGTGCTGCTCTGGCAGCTTTCCCACTGTGGGCACCATGGAGCACACGAGCTGTGGTACTCAGCCACCTCCTGTCCTGTATCCTCTTGGGATGTAAAGCTCAGAAGATGCTTCAAGTTCTGAGGGTGTTTCTGCCACACTGTCAGCTGGCCACAGAGCTATGGTGAGAAGTGTGGGATGAAGGGAGAGCCAAAGTCTTCCGGGTCTGAGCCGGAAAAATGGGAAAAAGAGAAAATGAGGAGAACGAGCACAACTGGAGGTGTGTTCCTCTGTCTAATAAGGGTTTTAACAACTACGTTGGGAACCACCTGTGACTTTAACAGCCAGTTCTACTCAACTGTACTGAAATGCCTCACGAAAGCTTTGGCAAACACCTTTGCAGAGACATTTGTAGGATAAATAGCGGAGGTTTTTCTTTTTTTCTTAACCTTACGTTTTAGAAGTTGGCAAATTTGTTCTCCCTCCAATTTGATCTGTTTATTTTAATAATGATCTTTCATTTTTAACTCCTGCTGTTCTGATTATGTCAGCTGCACAGCTCTCTGGTCTCTTCTGAAAATAGTGTTTAGCTCTTGGTCTCCTGGAGGATACTGTTGGAAGACAGGAAATCCTGTTCCTCTGTGGATCCTATTCATGTGGAAGTTTCTAAAAATAACTTTGATTTCACACTTTAATTTGAGTTTGGCCTTGCTTACATCTTCTCTCATCCCCTTTCTACTTGCCCAAGTAATTTTATTTTCATAGCATACTTAGAAATAAAGGCTGTGATAGGTTTGAACTAACGATCTGCCAGGTCAGGTGGATTGAACATTTGGTATATAATATAGTGCTGGTCTGGATCATACCCTCTGGGGTCCTATTGTCCAATCCTATTCCTATTCCTGTAAAGACTTACTAAATGTCCTCTACTGTTGGAAAATAACTCCTTTGAAGTGGATTCTTTAAATATTACTCCATGTTTGTAGAATTAAACTGTGGCCTAAAATAGGGAGTATAATACTCCATTAAATTCTGATGATCAAATATCTGTAGAGGTTAATCCTGCCTTCAATTACAAAATACGTTTCTACCTGGTAACAAGAATCAGAGATGTGAACTAGCTAGAAATCTAAGGAGCACGCCTTTTGCTGGATATCAGATATTGGAGACTCAGGAATCCCTATTCAGTATGACTGTACTCACTGCTGGTCTAAATGAGACATGAGCAGAGCAGGTTGCAAGTCTTCTCTCCATGATATGAGGAGAAGGTCATGAAGCCCTTGCAAGGCCATTTTATACCTCACTCCTGAGCTGGGTAATGAGTAATGGAATGTAGCAAGGCTGGGTGATGTGCATGGAGGTCTTGGTTGTAGCCCAGTGAGGTAACCCCCATTCAGTGTGTCTGATACCTTTTAAAAGAGGAGACCTGCCAGGCATGACAGGAGAATGCATGTGTATTCCCAAGGTGGTTTTCTGCAGCCTCTGTACCATGGATCGTGGTGCTGTGGGCTGCTCTTTCCTCTGCAGCGCTAATCAGGTC
This sequence comes from Acanthiza pusilla, assembly GCA_036630365.1. Classification (NCBI taxonomy): domain Eukaryota; kingdom Metazoa; phylum Chordata; class Aves; order Passeriformes; family Acanthizidae; genus Acanthiza; species Acanthiza pusilla. The sequence goes on from JAXCHO010000164.1 coordinate 18,116,356, forward strand.
AGCTCTGTGCAATCCCCCGAAGGTGCTGTGACTCATGTGCCTGTGTTCTCACCGTGGCTCACTTTCAAGGTGGGTTGAAGTCTAATTCTCCTAGTTGTCAGTCTCTTTGGACACATTAAGACCGGGATGGGATTAGCATGCAGCACAGATATGACTGCTGTCTACGAGAACTTTCATACTGACTGCTTGAATGGAAGATCCTTGATCTCTTACTATCTACGTTCCTGCAGTCCCTTTTTCTTGTTCTCTCGTGGCTTGTAACTCTGTAAGGCTGGTAATGCATACTCTGAAAACTACCAAGAGACCTCTTGTGAGCCTCATTAAGACAAGACTTAAAACTTCTTCGAGATTAGTTGAAAGTCTGATGAACACGCCCCCCTGAAAATACCAGCAGGAATTTTTATTAAATCTTTCTGCATTCATGCTTAGGCACCTGGGCTGTCTGTCATTTGACATTTTGCTTTGCTTAAAATTAATGAAAAGTAATTTTATGTATGGTGAAAAGTAAGTGTATGGAAAACAGAGAGAGACTCAGAGTACCAGGAATGGTGTTCTGTGTGTGAACTTCTTCGCTGGGTTATGGAGGGCAAAGCTGCTACCTGTTCCTTCAAGAAAGGAGTCACAGCTATTTCATGCAAAAATTCAAAATGAGTCATGTATAATCTGTACTTCCCTACAAGCAAAAGGCCTAGGAGGAAGAAAATCTGCATTTAGTATTCTTGGTGCTTCTGTAACACATTGTCTCTTCAGAAGCTTAGTACAAACATTGATTCATTGAGGTGATTGCTTTGCCCGGGGTCATTTGACCCTTTGCTATTGGTTCTAGAGCTGATGTTGTTATTGAATTGAACTGCCAAACACTCTGACTCAAAACGCCCCATGAAAATTACATCCAGTGAACCATCAGCCTGTTGGAGGATGATGTGGATTGTGTAAGATTTAGGGAGTTATAGAACCTCTGGAAATTGTATGTGACTACTCTAGCAACTAAGAGCAGGAAAAAAGATGACAGAATGCAAAATAATTTTCTATTTGCTGTCTGGGATGATACTAATAAGCCTCTTTTCAAGAGGCCACTGCTGTTAGAAATTCTATTCAAAGGGCACAGCTGGCAACAGCTGTCTGTAACAGTGTCTATTTAAGCGCTTTTAATTCTCTGGTGTCTTAAGTTAAAAACATTTCACATTCAACATGGTTTCTTTTGCATGCAGACTATAAAGAATAGTTAGCAGAATGGCTGTCAGTTATGTTATGTCATTGTATGTCCCCCATGCCAGACAGTGTCAAACTAGATGTGCCCTAAATAAGACCAAAAACATAGTGTTAAAGTGTAAAAAAAGCACTTGTAAGTAAAGAGCAAAAAACTACAGCTGAGAAAAAGGAAGAGTGATGGGAGCAAACAAGCAGCAGAAGCGACAGGCGGAGGTCTTGGTGCGGAGCTGTCAAAGCGCTCCTGCTCTGCTCACGGTGCCCTGATAATGATCTCAGAGCAGTTGTATCGGCTCCTTCCACACAGACATGCTGTGTTTGATCAAAAGCTCGTGTCACAGTGCTGCTGTTTTCTCCTGGAGTTTTAAACGTAAATGTTTGTACCCTAACAATGCAGGCTGTGCTTGAGGATCCTTGGTCTGTCTGAGCCAGTGGCAAACTTATTGGGACAGAGGGAACTATAGTGGCTCATTCACACGTTGGCTGTGCTGGCAAGAAAAAGGAGAGAGAACTTTGCAGTGCTGGCCTCTGTGGTCAGGGGCTGATCTGCTCATTCCTGACTCCTTTACCAGCCTTTCCAGCACTCTAGGCTGGGCTCCCCCTCTTCCTGGGGTCAGAAGGAGGCACGCTCTGATCTTGGAGAAACACTCAGGAAATGGTTTAGCAAAGGCAAAGAGGCCTCAATGAATTTCCATGTTAGAGAGGACTCTGAAATCAATACTCTGGCCCAAATGAATGGAGCTATTCATTTTGGTGGGGTGTGGGTGGGAAGAGACTAGGATCTAAAAGACTGCCAGATTTTCTAAAGGCCCTGCACTATTCCTGCAGTGTGTGCCTAAGAGCCCTGGCCAGCCTCTTCCATGGCAGGGAGGTAATGGTGAGCAGGCATCCTCTCTGAATCACAGCTGCTCTCCCACTCCCCCTCTAATGGTTATGAAACCTGCTTTCCTTCATAATCAATCTCATCTGAGGATGACTTTGCCTTCTTGGCTGACATCCTGCCCGACCTCCTAGCCCCTTGTCTTCCTTCTCTCACCCCCCTTGACTTACAAGCCCAGGGCAACACTCCCACTCAGTGAAAGGGCCTTGCTCCTGTTTTCCCAAAACACTGGTCCTGCTCTGATCCATTTGAGCACCGCTTTCTCTCTCACCTCTCCATTTCTTTCAACAAAGCATGTTTACCCTCTGCCCCTTGCCTCACCCTGCCCTCTTGAGACCTCCAATCCATTAATGTCTATCACTTTTTTTGTCACTCTCGACATCCTCTCCCTGCTCTCTGTTCTCTTAAGTGACCTCAGCTATTGCTTCTCTCCACTTCAGTCTTTCCTTGATCCTCTGTTCTTTCTTCAGTGCCTCGTCAGAAAACTCTGCCCCATGAACCCACTCAGCCCAGCTTCATGACAACAGCTATCACCACATTGTGTTTGTTGTCTTCCCTATTTGTTTTGTTTCTTCCCTCTATGTCCCTGGCCATCACTTAAATTTAGAAAACACTTTCCTTAAACTGTCGTGTCACCCATCTCGCCTTCAGATCCTTTTCTGAAATCTCCTTGTGTTTTAATACAAGAAACATTTGGGATAGCAAACATACATTGTTCTTCTAAACATCTTCATATGTTTTATTCTTCCATGCCCTTTATTATCGTCAACTATTTTGGTATGTTCCTTCATACTGAGTAATATGTTCTTGCTAAAAACACAAATGCAGCAGTGCATGGATATCTAGACAAGAGAGCTGAACTCATTTCTTGCTGTCTGAACAGAAGGAAGATGTTCCTCTTTCTAGGAAACAGAGTTTCCCCAGTTTCTTTATCTATCAGCCTGACCACATACAGCTGCTATTGGTGGGGATTGCGCACTCATTTTCCTCTAAATTCACCCCAAACCCAAAGTATTATGTAAATACTTTCTGTGCTGTGCTGGTTTTGGCTGGGCCAGAATTAATTTTCTTCACAGTGGGAAGATGGGGCTGAGTTTTGGATGTGTGCTGAACACAGAGTTGATAGTATAGAGATGTTTTTACTGTTGTTGGACGGGGCTTACACAGAGCCAAGGTGTCTTTGTACTGCCATGTTTGTGAGGAAATCGGAGGTGCATGGGAGGCTGGGAGGAGACACAGCAGGGACAGGTGACCCAAACTGACCAAAGGGATACTCCAGACCATGTGGCATCATACCCAGAATATAAAGTGGTAGGAAGAAGGAGGAAGAGGAGACATTCGGGGTGAAGGTGTTTGTCTTCCCAAGTAACTGTTGCATGTGATGGGGTCTTGCTCTCCTGGGGATGCTGAACACCTGCCTGCCCACGGGAAGCAGTGAATTAATTCCTTGTTTTGCCTTGCTTGTGGGCAAAGCTTTTGCTTTCCCTATTAAAATGTCTTTATCTCAACCCACGAGTTTCTGACCTTTTACCCTTTTGATTCTCTTCCCCATCCTGCTGGTGGGGGAGTGAGCGAGTGACTGTGTGGGGCTTGGCTGCTGGTTGGGGTTAAACCACAACATGTACTTTGCACTGTTTTGCTCAAAAATATGTTTAAAAGGCTCTACATAGTCTTTTCCACATCAGCAAGTGAATCAATACTGCCAGCAGCTGATTCCTGAAGAAGGAAGGTACCATAGGGGAGCACTGTCTATCATACCTCCAATTGGTTATTGTTTTAATATCCTTGAAACAGTACCAAATTTGCTAACAGTGCTTAGCAGTGAGTCCAGGAAACAAATACCATTTTCTCTGCTCATAGTAGGTTTATTCAGAAGCACAGCAGCAGCCTGGAAAGGGTTAATGAAGGCTTGTCTACCTGATGCTGCAGCCCAGGCAGGATGGGACAACAGACACAGGGCAGGAGGGTGGTGCAGTCCAGTTCCCCTGAGACGCAACTCTGCAGCAGGACAGCCTGCTCAGGGCAGGCACACTGCAGCTGGGGAGCCCACCTCTCATCCTCACCATAGCTGGCTCCAAACACTCTTGTCATTCATTCTCCATATTCAGCAGTGCTTGTAGTTTATTTTCATTCTGCTGTATTTGTCATGATACGACTTCTCTGACTCTTTACTGTAGAAACTCTTCTGAATCATCAACTTAGGATGAGTTTCACATGTCTCAAATAGTTCTACCAGGCACTTAAGGTATCTATTTCTTGCTCCTTGTTCTGGGGTTTATATCAATTACATTTTACATACCCTTAAACAAATAAAGTGTAGGATTTATATGTTGTTAGATTTATTCAGAACCCTGAGTTTTTTGACTGTTATTTTCCAGAGAGTGGTCTTTAAGTTTAAACCTGGAACTCATTCAGGAGCTAATTATTTTTTTTATTGTCCACAAATCCCTACAGCAAAGGAAGAGCACTCCTTCTAGAAAGAGTCTTAGTAGCTGAACTTCAGTTACAGTATTTGCTAGGAAAATTTAGCTGAGTTAGTGTAAAAAAAATTAAATTCAATTATATTTTTGATGCAATCATAAATTTGAAAGTAATTCTTGCTTTCTACTACTGAAGCTAGAAAAATAAATAGATAGAAATAATGCTGATTATGAGGACTGTAGAATAAGCTGTAGAGCTCCAGAAGGAAATCTTGATTAAAGACAGCATTAAGCTCCAAGGAAAATGGAGGCTTGGAAAAATCTTTCAAAACTTGTAACTTGAGAATGTTTGCCTTTATGGAAGGGAAGGAAGATGGATGATGCTTGAACTATGCCTGAAATAAAAGTGCCTTTACCCTTTCCCCATGATTAAAGCTTTTAAAATTTTCCTGAAATACTGTGATTGTGCTTAAATATATATTTGCTTTTGAAACCTGACTAGTTTCAGGAGGTTCCCTGTCTTAATTATAGAAGATTTGTACTCAGTTTGTCATGTCACACTCCTGTATTATAAAAAAAAAGAAAGAGAAAGTTGGAGCAAATCTTGCTAACCTCTTAACCCAGGAATTGAAGAAATCTCTCAAGCTAGTTAAAATGGTTTTAAAAAAGGGCAAAGAAATAAGTTTAAAAATAAGGAGGATTAAATATTTCCGCTTTCAATGCCACTCTTCATGAAGATGCTGGTCCAGCTCTTCCCTCTGAGGCTTTGTTCTAGTTGTGCCCCTGTCTGTTGAATTGTTGCACCTGCTCTTCTTTTTGATGCATAATAACTTGGAGCACTGGAAGTAACTATGAGAGTACAGAAAATGAGGGAAAGCTCAAGCCTTCATACCCAAATCTCAGCTATATCTGCTTCCACATTTTAGGCCTGGCATAATGAAATCTTCCTGAGCAGCCTGTCCTTCCTCTGGCCTGGCTGTGTGGTCCTGTGCATTTCTCTGTGAGTGAGCCAAACCTCCTCCCTGCCCTAAGAGGAGAGAACTTCCTGGTCCTCCCTACCTGCCAGGCAAGGGCATGGACAAAAAAAGTGCGCTGGAGCAAAGAGGAAGTCCCTGTGCATTGACTGTAAGAAACACAGACTCTAAGTCTCCACTCTCTGGGTTATTATTCTTTAAAAAAATCAAAACACAATATAAACAAAAAACCCCTGTGGCCTAGAACAAGTTCTGCTTATGTGTGTTTCATATTTGGAAAGAATAAAAAAAAAGAAGTTATATTGAGGTGCCAGTGAGTGGCAGCTTAACTGAAATAATCTTAGTAGTCCAGACAAAGACAGTAGTGCTTGCACTTTGATCAGCACCTTTTAATCTCTCCTATGATAAATTAAAAAGATTTGTCTTCATCTCCATCTACTGGAGTTGGATCCAGTCTGGTGCCCAGATGATTCAAGTCTGGTGTCCTGTCAACTTTAAGGAAGTTTGGCTCCAAGACTACTTTGCTGTTACAGTCTAGGGCGTAGAAAAACAATGCAGACTTTGGATACATTTCATTTTGATCTCTGGAGATCCAACAGACTAGTCATGACTGTGAATGTGGACAGTTTGTAGGAAAATTGTCCCACATGCTGATTGTATATCTGATGTCCAAATCTACTCCGTGGATCAAAGGGATATCTGCAAGGAAACAAGAAAGGAAGTAAATCTGAAAACAGCCCTGAAACTTGTACACAACATCTGACAGGATTTGGCCCCCTTATGAACTGCTGACAATTTTGCCACTGCAATCTGTGTGAGAGCCATCAGAAACAGTGGAGGAAAGCAAAACCCTGAGACCAAAGCAGGAAAGATTTTGCCTACATGTAATGAACTGGAAAGAAAATTATTTCACTTCCATAAGTGCATCTGCATGATGTGAATTTATCATGCCAAAGACTGAGCACATACTGAAGAAAGACAGAGTAACTAATAGCAGATTATAAATTTTTCTTAAGAGTAGTTTTAGTGACATTGCTACATCTATATTTGAGTGACTTTGTTCCCAAATAATTTAGTTTTATAACAATTATTAAAATAAAAACTGTTTAATAGGATCTTTTTTTTATGAAGTCATAAACAGTGAATGGAGAATAGCAAAGCCTCACTTAACAATTCTGAAAGGTATTAGTTGGGTTGGGAAAAAGAAATTATTTATCTGTAGCTGAATTAGAAGAAAAATCATTTATATTGACCATTACTCAACAATTATGGGAGAAAGCAGAAATGTGGATATTATTCAGAAACTTTTAAAAAAGTATTTCTAGGAGAGTATGGAAACCATCTAGGTTTAGCAGGTATTGAGTCCCATTTTTATTACTGTAGACTTCCTGAATTATTTCCTTCTGGTCTATAAGTGGCTGTATGGCATGTGTATCTCTCAAAGTTATGCCAAATTGATCTGATTTCCTTGAAGGTAAAGAAAATACATCTCATAAGTGGAAAAAGCATTTAACCTTACTTTGCCTTTACTAAGGTGTTTGACATTCTCAAGGGCATAAATTTCATTGCCTTAAGATGATGTTATGAACAAATGGGGGCAAAACTGTTCTCAGAAAATGATGATGATCAGTTCCCTGTCAGATGGAGGAATATGTAAAGCAGAGCTGAGATTTGAGATGAGTCTTGTTCTGCTTGATGGCTTTCATTGTTAATAGTAGGCAGTTACACGACAGAGTACAGAGAGTCCTTACTGCAATGACAGCGAGCCAGAAAGGAAGAGTGAACACTTCAGAGACGAGCTTTGCAGTCTAAATGATCTTGATGAACTGACAGCATGGTCTGGAGGAAGCAGGATGCTTTTCAGCAGGGGCAAGGAAGGAGACAAGCTGAGCACCAGGAGCTACAGCTGCTGGAACAGGGAAGCGGCACTGGGTGGGTCGCAGTGCAGGGAGGGATGTGCGTTCCATGGCTTGCGTGGCCTCCAGGCAGCTGAGCTCAGAGGGTGGCAGGTCCCTGACCCCATGGTTACTGGGGCACTGTGTGCCTGATTTGGGCTGATTTCTCAGCAGAACTTAGGGACCCAACTTCAGCTGAAATCGGTGAGAGTTTTACTCATAAATGCTTTTAAAGTATCTGAATCCCTGTTCCTCATCTGTAAAATGAAGAAGATAATATTTCCCTCACAAGTGTGCTTTTAGCATAAATACATTAGAGATTGTAAAGAATTAAGATGCTCTGGTAATGGGGATCATATAAGTACCTTGGATAAAGCTGTTTCTCTTTCCTCCTTGCACCTCTCTACATGGAAAATTAGACTAAAATTAATCCAATATAGCTTTCTCATACTTACAGTATTTTTATTCAGGCATTTACATGCTTTACATTGCTGGGGTTTGGCACTTCTCTGCTTTAGGGCATGGCATGGAAAAGCACTGCCTGAGAATTGTGGATAAGATGGGACAGAGAATCTGAGCATGTGGATACCAGGAAGGTTTCTTGGCAACAAAAATAACTGGAAAACTCCCAGAACTTTCTCTTCTTGCTTTTGACAGTCCTTTATTCTTATGGCTTCATAGAGTATCTCAGGTTGGAAGGGACCTATAAGGATCATTGAGTACAACTCCCAACCTGTGATAAATAATCCAAAAGTGGGATTCTCCTTCCCAAATTGGCTCAGATTAAACATCTATTAACCATTATTTGGAACTATGTATTTTCAGGTATTTTTGGTTATATCCTTGTTATTTGCAAGTCTTACCTAAGGCTGCAAAAAATACAGGAATATACAGGTGTATAGGACTCCTTGGATCATACAGTGAAATGAAGCAGCTCCATGCATGGCTCTTCAGGAGGATTTGAACCAGCATGTGACAGTCAGTGATCAAGTGAGAAAACCAAAAATGGATGGAGAGAAAATCTGCCTTAAGTATGCCCAAAATGGTCCTAGATAAATATTCAAGACATGAAAGAATCCATACAAAACCAAGAGAAAGGGCTATTAGACAAGAAGCCCAAGCCCATCTCCCTTTCTTTTGATAGCAGAAGAGTAGGGAGGCGGACTTGAAAATTTTGAAGTACACTTTGAATTATGGGATGGTTCAAATTTTGATCCAAATATCGGTTTGCCAGCTGCTGAGGAGGGTTGTAAGACAACTAGTATAAAACATCACTGTTAATTTTTTGGTAGGAGACTTGCGTAGTAGCAAACCAAAATGCTTTTACTACTTGCGTATCTTCAAGACAGTTAACTTCAGAAGTGAGGTGACCGATGGTGACTAACAACAGTGCTGCTGATGTCCCAACCTAAGTGATCTGTTGGCTCTTCCTATGCCACTCAGGAGAAACAGGTCAGACTGAACAAAAGAGGAGTTTTATGTGCAGTTTGTTTTCAGTGAGTGCAATGGCTGGCTGTGCTTGAATCTGGAGCCAGAGGAACCAAAGGGAGAGCATGAGGGAGGGAGGAAAAAGGGAGTCACGTCTCTTGTTGCATGAATGAAGTGGTGTGGCCTGCAGCACTCAAGCAGGAACCAAGGTGTGTGTTGGACAGAGAAGTAAATATTTGTGGCACTTTGGTTTTCAGGAGGGCTAAGAATTGAGACTTTACAAATTTGGTGAAAGAATCAGGTTACTTTGATGTGGCAGTAGTTCTGGTCTGTGGTGGGACTTGTGTTTTGTAGTTTCCAAAAGCAGCTTTAATAAACATGTGTTTTAGGGTGGCCTATGGAGAAAATTATCCTCAGAATTTTAGTATTCAAGGAGAGTCAAGCCTGTGAGGGCCCTTCAAATGCACTTGGTCTGTTAGGGCAGTTTCTGCTCTTGTGACTGGCCTCACTGTTAACACGGCAGCAGGCAGAAATTCGGGCAGAGTGTTCAAGGGCTTTATCTTGTTACTCTACCACACTGCAAATCCTGTTCCTCTGAAATCTCTTGGAGTTCAGTGGCAGCAGATCCAGCGGCCACAAGTGAGCAAGAATCAGACCACCAGACAGAAGCAGCTCCCAAAAGGTTTTAGGGTTTGCCCATGCTGGCAGGATATATGAATACCAAAGCATTGCTCATGAGCAATTTTAAGTTGTTTGTGACCAGATGTGCTTCAAACACTGCATAGCACAACTGAGGCTGCGGCCTTCCAGGAAAGCATTCAAATTCATTGTTGTTATAAATCCAGGACCAGTTACTATGACCTGGGGCTGTATCTTGTTCACTGCACAGAGAATTCAAGCAGGACTTTGCAAGAAACACCTGCATGGCTTTTCGAGCTGATTTCCAGAGTATACAATGGTAATCAGCAATTAAAAGATCAACGACATAAGGGGCAGGATGGACTGCAAAATATTCATATGTTTAAATGTGTTTGAGAGGCAAAAACGTTATTTTTCAACACATTGATTGTGAGTGTCAGGAGTGTCGAGAGTGCTACAAACCAATGTAGTAGGTTGTGTTTTCTTTAATAAGTCTGTGCAAAGAATGGCAGATAAGAGGACTAATAAAAAAATTGGAAACATCTTAGGAGTTTACATATATTTTCTGAAGGAAGATTAGGGAAATTTCCTCACAGAATTTAGTTTCTCATTTGATAGATGTTTCTTCCTCAAATGCAATTTTTGTGTCATCCTTGATTTTGAGGCTGGAACACGTCTGTGACTGCTTGTTTGTGAAGGCTCTTTATGCTTTCTCACTATACAATTGTGAAATGTCTGAATGGGCTTTGATTTGCATTATTTCTTTTCTGTCTTTCTTCTCATCCCAATTTTCAGCTCCCTTTTGTCCTGAGAAATTAAATAATTTTCTTTTTTTTGGCAGCAAAGTGGCTGCCTTGCTGGAGTAAAGCTGGTTTTTTTCAGCTGTGTCCTCTTGCTGCAAGCCCCAGGCCAGACTCCCTGACAGGTCACCCTGTGATGGCACCAGAGTTCTCTTGGGAAGAGCAGTGGGAGCAGTGGCAGTGCCAGGGAGGGGATGCCAGGGCCAGCTGTCCCCCTCGGTGCCCCCGAGGCAGCCTGGGCTGTGCCACACGCAGAGTGCCTACGTCAGGAGGCACAAGGCAGCCAGCAAAGAGCCCTCAAAGCAGAGAGGCAGGCTCCTGCTGCCAAACATAATGTCCTTATGCTCCGCATGCCTCACCAGACACCCTGCAGCAAGGGCTCATTACCCAGCCTCTCCCTTGCCCTGCCGCATCAGCCGGAGGTTTGCTGCCAGCGCTGGTGGCCCCTATGCCACACCGGGACCTGGAGCCCAGCCCTGGGTGAGGCGAGGGCTCATTCTCCCACTCTGTGGTGGGTTGGGAAGCACCTGGGTGTACCAGAAGGCTCTGTGGCCCTCCAGGTTTGAAGGGAGAGAACAGAGCTGCAGGAGCAGCTGGAAGGGGGGCAGCAGGCAGGTGAGCAGAACAGACCTGTCCCGTGGTTCCCATGGTGCCCTACGGCCATGCATGAGCTGTCTTCTCACCCTCACCCAGAGGTGGCCACGCTGGATGAGCCACAGCCCCTCCTGGGCTCCGTGAGTCACTCCCCGCCCGCAGACTTGCTCTCATGTTTGGTCGTAGCCCCTGTGACTTACGGGTGAGTCAGGGCTAGCTGTTCTTGTTTTCTCTTGCCCCGAAACACAAGGTCTGGTGAGCAGCAAAGCGCCTGGGGCTGTCTGAAATCTCAATGGCACCAAGTTGTGTGGGAGTGGTGATCTGCTGGAGGGTAGGAAGGCTCTGCAGAGGGATCTGGACAGGTTGGGTTGATGGACTGAGGCCAACAGTGTGAGGCTCAACACAGGGAAGTGCTGGGTCCTGCCCTTTGGTCACAACAACCCTAGGCACTGCCACAGGCTGGAACAGAGTTGCTGGAAATCTGCCCAGAGGAAAAGGTCCTGGGGGTGTCTCTTGACAGTGGCTGAACATGAGCCAGCTGTGCCCAGGTGGCCAAGAAGGCCAATTATACTTTGGCTTGTGTCAGCAATAGTGTGTCCAGCAGGACCAGGACAGTGATTGTCCCCCCATATGTGGCACTGCTGAGGCCACACCTTGAGTTCTGTGTCCAGCTTTGGGCCCCTCACTGGCAGAAAGACATTGAGGGGCTGGAGCATGTTCAGAGAAGGGCAACAGAGCTGCTGAAGGGTCTAGAGAGCAACTCACATGAGTTGAGCAGCTGAGGGAGCTGAGGGTGTGCAGTCTGGAGAAAAGAAGGCTCAGGGCTTTATTGCTCTCTTCAACTACCTGAGAGGGGGGTGGGGTCGGGCGGGGGTCGGCCTCCTCTCCCACACAACAAGTGACAGGGTGAGAGCAAAGGGAATTGAGCTGCACCAGAGGAGGTTCAAGTTTGACAGCAGGAGGAATTTCTTCATGGAAAGTGTTGTTAAACATTGGAATGCGCTGTCCATTCCAATGTTTAACATTGGATGAGGAGAGAGATGATGGGGTCACCATCCCCACATGCGTTCAAAGAAACAATTGGATGTGGCATGTAGTGCTCAGGTCTAGTCGACATGAAGGTGATAGGGTAAAGGTTGGACTTAATGATTTTGGAGGTCTTTTCAAACGTAAATGATTCTGTGATTCTGTGAAAGAGCCCTGAAAGTTTGAGGCAGGAGTGCAGATGAGGGCATTTCAGCATGAGGCTGGTTTGTTGGGACTATGTTTGAAGAGAATTTAATGGACAGTGACAGAAGAAAGATGGCTCCTGTTTTTTGTACAGAGTGGGAACTGGGCTAAAAACAAGGAGAATGGAAGGCAGAGGCCAAGCAGAGCTCATCCTTGAGTGCAGCCATCTTCTCAAACCTAGCGTGTGTGGCCTGTCTGTGGCCCTTTTGGCCAGTCCTGTTCAGATGAGGGTAAGCCCTGCTCTCTGAAAAGATTTTTCAGGCTTCCCCAGCTCTTGCCTTCCTAAAGCCCCTTGCTTTGAAACCTGACCCTTGTGCAGTTCCCAGTAAGGGCCATTCCGTTTTGGGAGGCTGTTACCTGGCATAGGAGTAATGCCCTAAGACCCTGGCAAAAGTCCCATTGTGGAGCATCTGGATGGCTTCACCAGCAGCACACCTGCCTGCATGACCCATGGAATGTGCTCACTGCTGTGTTCAGAGAAGCCCACAGCAGAATCATAGCCGGATCCATCTGGACTTTATGCTTCTCCCAGTGCTGTGGTGTCCTTGTGCATTTTGTGTGACCCCTGTGGCATTGTCTCCACTGATGGGCATGACTTGGGGGGCAATGAGATCCCACAATCGCAAATGGCTAGGACAGGAGGTCACAAAAAATGTTGCTTTCAACATGTAATGTACAGAAAGCAGGAGAGTCTGTCATGTGCAGTATGGTTTCCTGCTCTGTGAGTTATTCCAGGAGAAGATTAGTGTCTCTGGCTTCTCCCAGTCCCTTGCCAGTCTTCCAGTCCTTCCACAAGAAGAGGAAGCACAATGTGGGGACAGGATGCCACTGCTATGAGTGGATTGTTGTTGCTGCGCAGTCAGGCTACATCTGGGGAAAGGGAGCACTGCCTGTTCCTTGTGCTCTCAGACTGGAGAGTATGTGTGTCCCCTTCATGACAAGCTGGGTGGTCTCAGTGGAGACTTTTAACCTCTCTGCACTTCTGCTTCCACTATGTATAAAATGGGGATAGTAATAATTAACTGTTTCACAGAGGTACTGTTTTCACATCTGTAGAGTGCTTTGAAGGGGTAAAATACTTAGCACTATTGTAACTTTTCAAATTTCATCTGTATTTCATTGCAAGTGTAACAGAGAGTAATATATTGGTTTAAAAAACTATTTAGTTTAAAAAACTAAAATATTTGAAACTCTTGGTGATTAGGAAGTCAGGCAATGGCAATTAATGCTCTCCGACATGGTGTTACTGCTCTTCTCCAAACTCTAGCTCATTTAAAATGCTAGCCCTATAATTTATTAGCAATATTTAATACCTCAGTGACCATAAAACTCAGTGTTTTATTACCACTGATTAACATATGTTTGATGTTCTGCCCAGTGTTACACAATCCAAAACAAATTACTCTCAGGAAGCTGGATATTATATAAATACAGAAAAGCAGTAAATAATGCATTGAAGAAACAATTTTCTGTGGGTTCCAACATGCCACAATCTCTTCAAATTACTTGGAATTCCTAGGCAGTTTCTCAGTGCTCCAGGACTGCACCAAAGAACGCTCTTCACACCATACTGGCTCCTAGCCCTGCTGCAGGTTTGCTGGTGATCCCTGGCATCCTGTCAGCCTCTGACACTACAGTCTGATCATGCCCTGCTAGAGGAAACCTGGGGCTGCTCGGTCAGACTGTCTTCAGTTAGGATAGTCTCCTTAATAAGGTACAGATGTGTGAGAAACAGAAAGGCTCTTTCATATTTCAGGGTGCCTTTTTCCCCTTCTCTCAGTCTGGTGTGAAGAAAAAGAACTTTACAAACACCTGAGCCCCTTTAAGGCACAACTTGGAAAAGAATAAGGCGTGAGGAGCGGGAAAGCTGATGGACTTCAGGAACACGAACTGCCCAGAATCACATTACTCTCAGTTAGGTTTGACGGTGTAGCTGTGATAGGGTCCTGTTGAAAAACACAATGTCTGGTTTGATTTCCATTGATCATGCCCAAAACCCCTCAAATCTCAGTGGTTTCAGAGGTTCCAGCCAGAACTAAGAAATCCAAATGAGACAGGTCCAATTATGTAGCTGATTTATACCTGTACAACCCCACAGTTTATTTTTCTGAGGACCTGCATTTCCACCTCTCCTAAGGCCAGAGCTGATATGAAGAGCTGCTAGATGTGTGCAGCAAAAGCCCAGACTCAGGTCAGTAGCATCTTCATTCAGTAACGCAGACCTGGGCTTCCTCTTCTACTTTAATGAGCTAGATGCTGCAACTTGTAGAAAATGAGGATTTTATTTCTGTTTGAAGTCGTATTTTCACTGGGAGAAGGGGGATAAAATTGTTTCAACCAACTTGTCATATTTATTTTAGGAGAACGAGAAAGCCAATATTGCATTTGAGAAAAATTGTTCTTCCTGTGACAGTACAGATTTGTGCTTAACAGCCTTTGCAATGGACCAGGCAGACACTGCCCAGACACAAAATAAAACATTGCATGCTATCCTGAGGAACTTGCTGTTTGAGTCTGTGATGCAGAAGTGGGAAACAGGGAAGAAGAAACAGTAAAATAATGACCAAATTTCTGGCTGCTGTAATCCAGCCCTGGCTCTAGCATGGTGAACGGCTTAATGGCTCCTTTCACACTTCTGCTCAGCCATACAGTATTTGGAACCTCAAAAAATGTACTCAAAACCTCAACCTCAAAAATGTACTGACTGCACACCCTCCCTTTTCCTTAAAACTTTCTCTTGCACCCAACATGTTCCAGCAACAGAAGGTTTTAGTCATTTAGCCAAGTTGGGTCAATAATGGATATTTTGTTTCAGTGGCTGACGTAAAATTGGGTAAGGCCAAACAAAATGCTTTATTTTCTTTTTATTGGTGTAACCACCAATATGAGAAAATTTGTATTAGACTCAATGCTGACAATTTCATTTAGCTTCAAACAAAAATATTGATTCCAGTTTTTGACTATATAGCTTTGTTTCCTACTCTTACATAGGGCAACCTTTAAATGAAAATGGCATTGCTCAATGACAATTGAAAAATTTGTTTTAAAAATTTAAAAAAAAAAAAACATTTTCAGCATCATTGAAATTGAAGTGTGAAACTTATCAAGTGGTGTTCTCTGGCTTTTGAACAAAACACAATTTTTTAAGAACTTACTAAGAGATATGTTTGTTGTCTGTCTATCCACAAGCCATCTAATAATAGGATCAGATATAACACTTCCCTCTTTAAGGACCTTTCTGTCAAATCAGTAGCTGAGATCAGAAAATGAAGCTTTTGGAACTGTGTTGCAGGCTATTTACTATACATCCTAAAGTTTTTGCTTCTTTCTTCATACTCTAGCAATATAAATCGGTTTTGTGTTGGCACCAGGGGGAAGGGTAAAACTTCTGTCTTGCTGTGGCCTTGCCGTGTACTAACTAGAGACCAGGTGTTGCAGATTCCATATATAAAACGTAGCACTCCTAAAAATGTAGGCAATTTCAGCCCACCTTTTTTACACTCGTGGAGAGTGTATTTTGAGGCTGAGAAAAGCTGAGAGGTTTTACTGGAGCCAGTGCTATGGTAGAGGACATCCATCCTATCTGAGAGATTTATCTCTCTAAAACTCCTCTCATGAACATCTGCTAATTTCTCTTAGAAATATCGAGAATAAGGTTGTGAAAACACCAATTAAAAATTCACAAAGAATTGCTAGTGACTTGTTTAGCATTTTCTGAGGCAGATGAGAGATTTGGGCGCCAAAAGATAAAAGGATTTTGACACTGTGATTTATATGTTAAGAAGCCTCCCCCCTCCTCCATTCTCTTTTTATTTTTTAAACTCCCCTTAGTCCTACTGCCCTGCAGCATTCGTTTTGAGAGAGGCTAAAGCAACTTTTTATTTTCTCATGACTGCATGTCAGTGCCTGTTCCTTAATTCTACATCTGGCTTAAGTGCATTCAGGTGACTCATAACTTTGAGCTTAGGTTTTTTTCTCTTTCTTCATTTATCAATAACAACAATAATATTATATGGGAAGATTCTTCTTTTCTTCCTATTCTACTAACCTGGAAAGCCATGTGAGTAGCTCTGACATGAGCAAATAATAAAATATTGGACAAGATGGTGAGAGGAAAGGAGATTGCACTTTCATAATAGTTTGCTGATGAGTTAAGCTCCCTGCTGCTGTTATCTGAATTTGTACTCATCCACACAGACTAAGCATACTGTGAGGCTATACTGAAGTGACTTATTTTTCTTCCATTCCACTGCCATGGCACAGAGCTCTGTGTTCTTGTCATTCTTGATGCCTGAGTCTGGGGCACCCGAATTACAGATTTTGTGCCATGAGAAATCATAGAATCATAGAACGGCCTGGGTTGGAAGGGACCTTAAGGCTCATCTAGTTCCAACTCCACTGCCGTGGGCCTTTCACTAGACCAGGTCACTCAGAGCTCCATCCAGCCTGGCCTTGAACATTCCCAGGGATGGGACATCCACAGCTTCTCTGGGCAACCTGTTTCAGTATCTCACAATCCTCAGAGTGAAAATTTTTTACCTAATATATAATCTAAACCTACCATCTTTCAGTTTGAAGCCATTCCCCCTTGCCCTGACACTACATGGGACTGTAAAAAGTCTCTCTTCATCTTTCTTGCAGGCTCCCTTCAGGAAGACTGGAATTAGATCACCCCTAAACCTTCTCTTTTCCAGGCCAAACAAACCCATGAATAAGCCATGAAAATTCACTTGGCCACAGCTGTGCACTGGGGCTTTTGTGAAAGAGATCAGTAGGGACAAATTGCAGGAGCTCTTCTTGTTCAGGTTTTCTCCTACTTGTAGGAAGAGTTACTGCAACTTATCTGTGGAAACCACATGTACAACCTGTGAGAAGCAGGAGATCCCATGAGATTTTGTGCACTTCCCTTATTTCAGGAGTAGGCATGGCTGGATCTTACTGAGATGTTTCTGGCAGACTGGAACTATCATTTACTCTTTTTCTCTGTGGTACTAAGTAAGTTCAAAGGGTCCAGCTGAGGTCAGAATATGTTTCTGTAGCATGAGTATATAATACAAAGCTCTAATCAGCTTCTAAGACAGTAAGCAGGGCAATTCCTGTTTTTGTGGGACTTGGAAAAATCCACTTTTGCAAGGAAAAATATATGCCTATATTCACAAGAAATGTTGTTGCCACTACTGCAGGAAGTGTCTTATCACCAGCACGTTCAAACAGCAAAGCCAAACTGAGCTTCCGTCAAAACTTGAATTGAATTTTTTCTTGATAATTTGGAAAGCAACAATTCATCTTTGTCTTTCTATATCTATACTATAGATATGTCTATGTCTCTCTATATTCTTGTTTGCTTAGATAAATACAGGTGTCCAGGAGCTCAGCAACATTAATTTACTGACAGTACCTAAGCTACTGAATTAAATTGTTATTCAAAGTATAGAGAAAGGAATACTTAATAAAGATTAATGCTCATTTCAGTCAGTTGCACTTTAATGCAGGACGTGTATATGCTTGGAAGGGAATGAAAAATGGTGAACTTTGTGCCACATCTTCTTTCCCTTTTTTATCTCAAAGCCACTTTGTGCCCAGTTACATCAGCTACAGGGATTTGCCTTTTGCTTGTGCTCTGCGTGTTCCTGGCTGCTGCAGCTATTTGGTCTTCTGCATCACATGTCCTAGGCTGGAAGAGTGACTGAGAAATGTGTCAAATGAAATGTGTGATAGTCTCCTAAGTCAGTGTTTTGCTAGTGGTGTTCCTAGACATCAGAGTGTAGGTATGTATTCCAGAAAATTGTCAGCTGCACATGCCGGGGAGCTGTAGCATTTTTTAAGTATCTGATGATTTTGGCTACCGTCAAAGTCAGGCCACAAGTCAGAAGTTTATGGCTGCTCTTACGGTTGTATATGTGCATGTGTAAGTAGCAGATGCATGTAGTGTAACTTGCTAAAGGTTTTTTCTAAAACTCAGTACAAAACAGGAATAATGCGTGGCTCCTGATCTGGAGCTGCCTGCTCCAAGGCCCTCTGCCAGGTATGGTTTTCACTCTGGGACTCAATGTACGCACCTTGGTACTCTACCAACACATGATGACACTGCTTCAAAGAGGTCTCAAGAGGGCCCCAGGCCTGGCCTGAGCTGGGGGCAAACCTTCTTTGCCTGTGAAAGGCTAAACAAAGTCAAATGTCTTCCTGTTTCAGTTATTCAAGGTAAAAGTCGTACGTGGGTTGCCTTTCATGCACAATAGCAAAAAGGCTTCTGTTTGTTTTTGTGTCTGCTTACAGGGATCTCACTGCTGGTTTGCTTGCCATCCTCCGCCCAGGTGAGTCATGTGGGAAGTCATTTGGGAAAGTCAGAAGCAAACCAGGTGCAGACACTATCTGGTTTTGGTATCTCCTATGTACAAATACAAACAGAAGGAGGTTCTCCTTGAGTGATGCTAGAGAGCAGATTGGTTTTGAACTGTTTGCCCTGTTCATTCCAAATACATCTTGGCAGTATTGTTAAGGATGCGTTTTGTGTGAACCTTATGCCATATTCTATGCATAACACAGACATGGCTTTCCAGAAGTCTCTTCTTACAGGCAATGGGCTGCAGGCTATGTCATCTCCCAGGTGCATTGCTTAACGTTAATCTTATGAAATGCAAAGTTCATACATGCTTGACACATCCCTATGTGCAAAAAAATCACACCCTGAATCCAAACAAATATCTGTAAATAGCAGCAAATATAAGTTAATTTGTCATCTGCAGCCCCAGTGCAATTACAGCATACAAGTCAGACGGAATGAAAATAACCCTGAAGTCCCAACCACCAGGGAATCCTGAGCTCAAGCCAAGTCTCCTTCCTGCGCCTGCCTTCATTGTGTGTGTTCATGTAACAAGACTGAGCATTGTGAAAAGACCTTCTGAGAGACAAACATGAGGGGTCTTTTTTTCAAAACCCAACCACAGTCTTGCAAAATGTTATACTTCAGGGAGCTTCAGCCACTCTCTGGAATTGCCATCTTTCACAGGACTTTTAAAGGAAGACCTTTTGATCCCATTTTGTAGAGCAGATAAGCAGCTATTCACTCTCATCTGCCCTACAGTCGCAGACAGATCGCTCATACCTGCCCTGTATTTTGCAGCCATTCTAGGCAGTGTATTTCAAACTAGATCTTACAATATGAGATTCAGGAAGACAGAGTACCATAATTCCATTTTTGCAGTAACTGCCAATATTTTTAACAAGGGGCTTCCTCAAGAGGCTTCCAGACTTAGTCTGGGATAAAGCTTGTGGGTAGAACGTCTGCCTTCCCAGGGAGAAGGAGGGGTTTGGGCAATGTACTAATTTGTTTTTCCATTCAAAATAAATGCTGCTTCATAACCCAATCAAAGAAAGAAACAGCACCACCCAACACATAAACTTTGCTGAAAATGTTCCCACTCTGCTTTTGGAAGTTGGTTGAGTATGTTAGTGCCACAGTGCTTGATTTGCCTAAGTCAATATGGCACCCAGAGTGATGTCAGGAGATGAGAGGCAGCTTCTTGTCACTCAGTGCAAACTCGCCTATTGCAAAATAATATTTCAGTAGCCCTTTTGTGACTTCCTGGGCTGAATCTCTTCTGACATAGGTGACTAGGCAACTTCAGAAAGGAGGTGAGCACCAGCAGTGTAAAGGAAGTTCCCCATTGGTTTTTGGGCAAATTACGCCTGTATATTCTGCTTATAACACAGCCAAGATCTTCATAGTACATTTCCAATACAGGGAAACATTTTAAGCTTATTTTATCACTCTCTTTTTTTCCCCAAGCACACATATCCATAAGTGCCTACTTCACTTCTGAGGCTACAAAATGAATATGAGGGTGGATTTTGCCCACCGAGTCAAAGTGGTCGTATTATCCCTCCTCATTAGTGAGGTAAGCCATTGTTAGTGCCTGCAGAAGCTTTCCAAGCTCAATTAAGTTGTAGCACTGTAAAACAAATGTTTGCAATAGGGCAAACTTGTTCAGCTCACATCCGGCCAAAACCGACAGTGAGTAGTCGGCAGACTGCCCATATTTAATTACATTATCCTCTGCCTGCAGTGTACCACAGGCCTCTGGAGGCAATCCAGGGCCATATATATTTTGTTTATATTTGCTTGTAGTTTTTAATGATTGATTGGAGTTTTGGAAAATCATTATGTTTAAAAAGCCACAGCTTTGGAAATAGATGTGTTAAGACCCTGTATTTTGGCTTTAAGGAGTTGCAGTCTGGTAAAGCAGCCATGAAAGGAGATGGGGAAGAGATTCCTGCCATTTACACCAACACAGCTGCAAATACATTTTGTTCTCTTAGTCATCAGGTCTTGTTTTCATGTGGCCTTAGTGGATGTTGTTCAAAGTTTAGCTGATGTGAGAACAGGATTACATTAGAAGTATGGTTTGAGGGAAAGACAGATGGCTTACGGATCCCAAGGGAGTGGTAGGCTGATGGAGACAATTCAGATCGTGGAACAGGTGTTGCTACTGACCCCAGATATCTGTCCTTCTCAGTCTTGTTCTGCTCCTGAATCAGCCCAAGAGCAGCTAAAATTAACAGCCCTGGTGAGGAATTCCCGGTGATCACCATGTTCAGATCACAATTCTTCCCTTGTGATGAAAACTTCTTCCCTTGTGTAGGATTTTGGAAACTGAGTCCTGAGCTACATGTGCCCTGGACAGAATAGGACCAGCAGCTGAGGGTGATAACTTGGATGGGCACTCCAGGCAAGTTTGTCAGTGAGACACGTATGTAATGAAGGAGGAAAGAGAAGAAAGAACAATTGTTTTGAGTTCTAACTCAGCCATAATGATCTGGAGTCTGATTTCCAAAAAGCATTGATTGCTCCCTCGTGGCTGACTCAGCAGAGAGGTTCAAGACTAGACTTTCATACATGTTGGAGCCTATTTTTGCTGAATATGGGACCTCCAAGGGCAAAGCTCTGTGTAGGTAACCTCTGTCTAATGATGCCATTGTAACTAGATGGTAGTCATGTGCAGTTAAACATCATGGAATAGGTTGCTTCTATGCTGGAGTTGCAGTATCACCCGTTATTCCGAACATAAAGTTTTAAAAGCAAAATTTGGAAAAAATTGTTGATTTTCATTTTTCCCCCTAGCCATTTTGAGGATAAATTCATTAGTATGGCCTTAATGGATAAAACAATGAAAATGTCTTCCATCTGCATGTGTAAATCTAATAACAGAGTGCATGAAGAGTCACCCAAATTACATGTGCTGGTGTGCTGCTCTGTGGTCACCACCACCTGTCTGCAGGAAATGCAAACTCCTTGAAAGATGTGTCCTTCATATACTACTGAAAATAGTCTTGCTCTATTTCCATCCTCTCACAGGTTAAATTGTCAAAAGGAGTGAATAAACCAGGTAAAGGCAATGCCTGGCAGATTCTTATATGTCTGGATGGGTAAAACTGTACAAGGACAAGAGCTCCTGAAACAGTTTTTGCAAAAAAGAAGGCTTGTAAGTGTTCAGTTGGAATTTGTTTCTGAACATCTCTTAAGAATGAGGGTCTATAATGATCTTGAAATAAACTTTCCAAAGTTGTACATCATTTTGTTTATGAGTAGCCTGAGGGAGAGAAGTTCAGGAATCCCTTTCTGGGTTTCTCAGATTACCTGAATTTCATCATACATAATAAGAAAATTATTTAGTATTAAATATAAAAGGTGGTTTTCAACAGTTAGAACTTGCTATAATTTTATTATGCTATAACTTTAAAATTTTACTGTGTGCATGTGAGTAAGGTTTCCATTCTTGTTTTTTCTTAGACAAAGGGATTTGATACTGTTGGTAATATCACCATGTGATGCTTGCCAGGACTGGAGCATTGTATGTTGGTGCAAACGAAACATGTAGAAAAATCTATTCTTCCCCTGCCAGTTTGGTTTTATCTGTCTTTGTTATGGGTGGTGTGGGTGATGGCACTGTACCTGGTACATGGCATAACTTTGGCTGAATTCCGTGTCAGCCTTCTGGGTAGGCTTCAGTAGGAGTCTGAATGACACTTGGTCCATGAACTCACCCACTGCACAGAAACAGATTTTACTTCTTGAGCACTAGCAAGTGCTCATTTGTAAGCAGTGACCATGTGTTATCAATTTCAAAGAGATCCTGAGGTCAGTCAGTTTATTTAGAACTGTGCTTAATGGCATCTCCCAATAGCAGTTGCAGAAAATATTAACTTAATAATTTTATTTATTTATTTATTTATTTATTTGAATTAATCCCACCCACTTGAACAAAAATAAAACCCCAGAAGAGGTTGTTAGGATGTTCATGTCCTTGCAAACCTTGAGAAAGCTTCTGGAGTTTTAAACTCTGCCCAGATACTACAGCAACACTATATACAGAGAGGCAAGTGAGTGCGTGTGCTGGCAAATGAAAAGATGTCAGCAAAACAAAACAACCAAGGGTAAACTCACCTCCTGGAAAAGGTGAAAAGTGAATGTAAACTCTATTGCGCAAATTAATCCTCCATTATATCATTGGTTCTTGATTCTGAGTGGAGTTTTTCCAGCTGTCTTTCAGTACATTTGTGTATCATTTACATTCTTATGCTATTCATGTTAATCAGCTCATAAAGCTTTCTAGAATTCAAAATGAGTGTCTTAAAATCTTGATCCAGAGGAAGCTGACTGTCTAGAAAGGATTTGGGATATTATTTTGGTTATCCAAAGGTCCTCAGGCAGAGAAGAGACATTTCTACAACTTTTAAGTAACTTTCAGAGATGCCTTTTTGTCCATAGGGATATACGTGTGTCTTGGGTGAAGAAATGCTCCAGCTGACTTCGTATGAGCTAACTGACAGCAGAACAGTGCATGGTAGAGTGTGGCCAATTCTGGCCCTGTAGGTCATATTTTGCCATAGTTATGACCACTGAGCCTGGGCTATTGATTCTTCAGATCTCCCAAGAGAAGAGTCTCTGGCTCATGTATATCCCTGCTGAAGTATGTGCAGGTGTGCACACAGTAAATCAGATTTAGATGAATTTACTAATAAGCCATGGGTCCATCTTATTCACAGCAGTGTGTTTTGGTCTAGAAAGAGCTGGTGTGCTCCAGCAATGGCTCTGTGGTGACATCACAAATATCCAAAAGGTGCTGGAGGAGGTGTGTTGCTCTGAGGTGGCTGAAGATCCAGAAACCCCAGACAAATCCCCAAAGTTATCGAATTCTACCTCAAGATTTTCAGGATCAAAAATCTGGGAGTATCCAGCAGAGCCACACATTTTGTCCTAACTCCTTGGACCATGTTGCATCTGGACCTTCATTAATAGGGTTGGGATTCAGGTTTGAATGCAGTGTAAGGAGAGTCTAGGTGAAATATTTGGTACCTCTGCATGTCACTGCCTTGTGAATGCTGGTCAGGTATTAGCAGTAGCCCCTTGTAGCAGTGGTTCAAGCCCCTGTTTCTTGAGAAACTGCATCCTAAGTCAGAGAGACCTTTTTAACCCTCTACCTGAAGCCCACAGCTTTTATGCTGATGAAAATACTGTAAAGTGGATTTTGTTCTTAGTGTGCTCTGTTTTGCCTCTTTTAATCTGCTATAGATTTGTGGCAACGGTGTTTTTATGCCCAGTTTTCTGGCTGGGATGAATAAAACAAACAGAGGTCAAGTGACTAATCCAAACACAAACAGTGCACCAGCCCTTCAGCTAGGCTTTTAGAATGAGCTTAATGATTTTTAACTCCTTGCAGTATCTGCTGCTTTAAAGTGTTTCTCAGCTCTCTGCAGACTGGCTGCCAGGTCTACCAAGCTACTGAGGACAACTGGCTTGTTCCTTGCCATTGAAACCATCACAGCACAAATACCATAAACCCAGGGAAAAGTTATAATTGTATGGACAACTATAGTGCAGGATTCTGTGTGCCTGTTCTCCAAACATCCCTGGTTTCCATGTGCAGGGCTGGGCTGCCTGTGATTAGTCACCAAAGAAGCAGAGTCTGCCTAATATATGGTGACTGTGTGACTGGTCCTTGAAACTGAGGTGGTTAACTGAGGAATGTAGTGACACATTCAGAAAGAAAATAGATAGTGCCCAATAAGCTGTTCTTTGCAACCGCAGAGGCCTGTGGTAGGGGCAAGGAGGCAGAGTTGAAGCTGGGAGGGTTAGAGTGCTAGACAGCTGACTAAAGCTGATGTTGTTTCAATCGGAGCAAGGAAAACAATGGTCCTGTACGTCACCTCGCCTCCATCCCTTCTGCAGGAGCCTGGGGCTTTTTTCCATGCTCTTCTCAGGGTTCACATCTCCCTCTCCCAGACATGGCTATCTGGAAGGGATAGGGATGAACAAAAACTTCTTCACCTTGCAATGCTGCTTGTTCCTTATTCCCTGCCTGCTCCTCACAGTGAGCTCTGCACTCTGAGGGGAATGAAAAGCCACGAGCAGGCTGTCTTCTCCCAGTTTGGCCAGCGGCACGGGGAGACAATCTTTTACCAGAATTAGTAACTGTGAGGCCTTGGAAGGGAAAATGCCCATAACAAGAGGGCCTTCTACATGACTCCCACCAGAGGGGCTGAGTCTAAATGACACAGCCTTGTCCGTAGCAACTTGTCTGTTCCAGTTTTACGTGACTCAACAATAGAGTTTCCACTGTTTCCCTTGCCAGACTCAAAAGAAAGCAGGTCTTACAGACCAGATAACCCTTCCTTATTCATGTGGAATAATCCCACTAAGAAGTCATTCATGGGTAAAGCAAAGAGAAGCTGTCCCTAAAACAGCTTTCTGCATATATTTGAGCCAGTGGATTCCTGCATGTACTCTGTTGTGCTTGTGGAGCAGAACACACAGACTATGAGCAGCCTGGCTATGTGAATGTAACTTCTCATCAATACAAGCAAAATACCACCACAAACAGCTCTTCCCTTCCTCCCCCCCATCCCGCCCTGCCCCCATCTTTCTGGGTTCTGCTTGAATGGAGCAGTAGAGAAACAGGTTATGGCAGGAATTGTGCTTGCACAAACAAGGAACAGTATCCCCCAAGTATAACACAACAACCTCTGGTAGGTTTCAGACTACTTGAAACCTTGAAGCCCAGTGTTTTAGGTGATAACTATCCAACCAAAGGAAACAAATTTAGCTTCTCTGTCATTTGTACTCTTTTCTCATAGGAGTGGTGAGGTGCGTGACTCATTACGAACCCTCAACAAGAAAGAAGCTTTACACACTTGAGTAAAGGCATTGCTGAGTTTGGACTATCAGGTGGTGAATGCAGTGACAGTCCCAGGCTCTGGAGAGAGGCCTGTGAAGAGCTGAAAGACAGGTATCTTGTCAACCAGTTGACACAGCAGTTCCACCTTACCCTTTGGCAATCTGCACTTTGAATGAGGCCAGTGCCATGGCCTCGATAACAGAAGGGACTGCCTTTGGCACAGCTCCGTGGCTTTGAGCAAAGTCTCTCATATATACTGCAAAGGGATGCCAGGTAGATGATGTCAGAGACGAATCCAAAACCTGTTCCTGCTTGCATTGCAATCCTTCAGATAGATTGGGGTTGCGACGAGTGAGGCATGGTTTGATAACTTGTCCAATGGGACAGCTCCAGGGGCTGTGTGCAATAGTCAGATGAGGAGTGACATGCAGAACAATGAGGAACCCCGCAAGCCTCATCAGCCAGTCTCCCTGAATAACAGCTTGAAAGGATTAAATCTTTGGCTGGTTGCACCTTACATTCAACCAGACCATGTGCCTAGAGACAGCACAGCATGATAGTGACAGCTCAAATTAGTGTGCTTTTGGTGAAGTTCTTAAAACCACCAGAGTTAAAAGGAGATCCTAGGGTCAGATGTGACAGTATCCAAGAGTCTGTTAAGTTTCATAGTCGATAAAGAGCAGAGACGGTTACACTAGCTGTTTGTGAGGAGAGCAAAATCACCTCCAGCCGTCTCCAGATAAAGTTTAAAACTGATTTCCAAGAAATCAATTAGTGTCATCAGTTTGAGATTTGGATCAGGATTTCTTGGGCATTTTCAAAAGAAATAATGCTGGAGCTTTTGTTTATGCCAAGGATCTTGGTGAGTGGTTAACTCCCTTAGGACTTTTTCAGCTGGTCTCATACAAAACATCAGGCCAGTACTTTCATGCCCCTGTTTTCTTGGACACAGCATATTAAGAGAGCAAAAGTGTCAGCTAGTTTGCTTGAGACCAAAAAGACATTGTCACCATGAACTATGAGCAGGTAGCTTTTTTAGTCATGTTAAAAATGAAGTGAACTTCTTGGATAATTTCTTGGCTGGCTGTTCCCTAAAGCCAGTGGGAAACACAAGGCAGCGTTGACTGACTGTCAGTCTTGCTACCTAGCCAGCATGAAAAGCAAGGAAAAGGAGCAAGGAGACAAAGCAAGGAAATATTCCAGCAGCAAAGCTTGCAGTGACAATGAAGCAGCACAGTCTGGGACCACATCTGCAGCTGCAGATTGCTTGGAACACTTGTGTTAGGAGTTCTTACTGGCTTGAAAAAACGATTAAATCTAGCAAAATATTTCACTTCTGCATTCATATGGATTTAACAAGGAGTATTTTAAGAGAATCAGAGAAGTGACCTGTGGCTTACATAAACCTCACATGGACAACTGTATATGGTAAATATGGAAAAATTTGCTTCCTGCGAGAATAGGAAATGCTCCTCTGTAAGTCATGCACAAATTTATCTATTGTTTTTAAATGCCTTGTTTGAAGCATTAGGAGCTTCATTTTTAAACTGAGGTACATCAAGGCAGTAATACAGCTTTTCACAATTAATCAGAAGCAGTGTCTGTTTCTGTGAATTACCACTGAGTTGAATGTGAATTGTCAAATAATTTTAAAGGCTCTATGTACTGGCAAGTCTATTGCCATGAAAATCCCGTGGAGAAAAGGTCGTGAAGTTCAGCACTTAAATCCTTTTTCTGTGGTAGAAAGCTCTGGTAGAAGCTGAGCTATCCAAAGAATGCCTGTCTGGGTTTTGGCACAGAGGCTTACTGTATTGTTCCTATCAGTTTCTGTGAGAATGGTGCCAGCTGCAGTGATGCAGCAGTCTGAGAGGGGTGGCACTAACTCCACCAGTTCTACATTTTCTCTTTATAATTTAGGTACTTGGTTCCTTAATAATTTCCAGAGCTGCTCAGAAAGTTGTGAGTTTGTAGCAAACGTATTCACACACAACCCCAGGCAGAAACATTGCTGAAGAGTATCTGGAAAGCAAAATACTCACAATTCATTGCAAAATTATTGATGCAGCAGAAATTTCAGATTGCAGATGCCTGACTCCCCACCAAGCTAGTAGAGTCAGTCCTAAGAAATATGGTCTCATTGACAAGAGTACATGGATAAATATGATCCACTGAAAAAGTGTCAGCGTGGCCTCTGTGAGGGGGAGTCTGATTGCATTCTGTAGAGTGTCAAGAAGTCTGTGGTTAAAAGGGATCTAGCCAACATGTTATGCTAGGATTTTCAGAAGATCCTTGATGATGTTTCACAACAGAACATTTTAGTGTTATAAAATTGTTGTGAAATAGGAGGAATGGTTCATTTTCAAACTCAAAACTGATTAAAGGTGAGGAAGCTAAGAGTCACTTAGTGGCCACTTTTCATGATGGAGGAAAGTCAGCAGTAACATAATTTTGAGATCACTCCTGGGCCCATTTTGATTCTGAAACATCATCAGTGACAGAACTGGGAGTGAAGAGTTAAATGTATAATTTTTGGATAAGCATTTTGAGTAAATCAAATGCTACAACACTGGTGAAGGACATTCAACAAACGTCATAAAACAGAAAGAACAAAAAGCTGGTGGATATACTTCACTTTAGGTAAATAAGAGGTAATTCACTTAGGAAAAAGTGATCTTAACTAGGCTATGCTGTGCTGAACTCTGAACTATATGTTAACATTTACATAAAAGAAACTTTGGAGTTATTACCAGTGATTCCCTGAAATTCTTTGCTTAATGTGCTGAAGCTGCTAAAACGCCAGTGAAGTTGTGGGCATCAGAAGGAATGATATTGTCAAGAAGACTGATGTTTTTCTGCTGTGTAAAACTGACGTGTCCACATCTTGGGCACAGTTCCAGTCTCTGCACCTGAAGAATAAAATAGTGGAGCTGGAAAACGCCCAGAAGAGGATAACTAAAATGATTGACACAAGAGAGCAATCACCTTACAAGGAGAGATTAAAAATGCAGAGAGCCTTCAGGTTGGAAACAGAAAGGCTGAAGTGGGATATAATTGAGATCTGTATCCTATGAAAGTGGTGTATAAACTAAATGACAAACTGTTACTCAGTGCATCTTGTAACGCTAAAACTAGGAAGCACTTTGTGAAACTAGTAGGAGATAATTTAAAAGGTGTAAAATAATCCTTGATAAGGCAGATAATGAACTTTCGGACTTTGTTACCCAGGATATTTTTCAGGCACAGTGTCAGCAGGTTCAGAAAGTTATTAGACAGATTCACAGATAAGAAATCTATAAAGAGATATTAAAAGGAACAGGCAAGGGATTATATACTCTCTGGCACTATCACCACTGCGGTTCTTGAACACGTAAGAGGGAAAGAGACCACAGAGAGTGGTCTCCCTAAATAGCATCACTTCATGTCCTGCGGTGTCCTTGCCAATGATCTGCTTTTTATATGCTTGAGTGGGTCTAATTTCATGACAGGTTTTCCCTCAGCAATAACACTGTATGGCCAATTTACAGCAGATGCTGATATGAAGTGTGTGCTGAGATTGGTGTTAGTGCACTTATGACTACCACATGCTGCATGAGACCAGTTGACTTCTGACTTGGTACAACTGATGTAGCATGTTTCTTTGCAGGGCTTCTTTTGGGCCTCTTTGCCAATGAGATGTTCAAGCTCTTTGTCAGGCTTTGGGTGAAGGGGAAGAGATGTTCTTCTGTATGCACCAGTACAGGCAAGACACATTCCTCATTTGCAGAAAGTACTTGTGGGAATTAAGGTTTTTTCTTAGGGGCTCTTGCCTGCAAGGAGGTTCTTAATATAGGAATCACTGTTTGAACACAACTACAGCAAAAACTCAACTTTGAAACTTCCAAAGGTATCACTACCATGATCCCGGTAGTCTCGGAGATAGGACAGAGTGGTATTGACCCTTCTATACAGGCTGATACAAAAAAGGGGGAATTTAAGTGTCTGCACTGGCAATTGTCACCCCTCAGCTGGATCTGATTTCCTTTATACAGCTTCTTTCATTAGCCCATACAAGTAACTTTTAAGGACATGGAGTAAAAGTCTCTTCATTTTCTTGCTGAATAAAATAAGAATAATTGTTGCCTTTGGATCAGCAGGCTTCTGTATTTTCTATGGTTCTTTCCTTTCCAGAAATGATTCTCAGTGTCTTGGAATGAGTGTCTTGCTAAATAAAGACTATCACAGATGTCATCCCCAGCCTCAGCAGAGACTTGGGTGTTTGCTCTTGGCAGATGATACTGATGTGGCTGAGTTCCCAATGTTCCAGTGGGGTTCTCAATGACAACTGTGATGACAAAGTGTACTTGTAGGGGTTTCCAAAATATAAATTTCCTATATATAAATTTCCTTTATATATATTTGCATTTGTTTGGTGCAAAAGACCTTTCCCTGGGTGACTGTGAAGTAAATCATAGAATCATAGAATGTTTTGGGTTGGAAGGGGCCCTAAAATTTTTATAGTTCCAACCCCATGCCTAGGGCAGGGACACCTTCCACTAGACCAGGTATTAAGGAAGGGAATTCAAAAATTCCCCTCCACCTCATCATCTCCAGAGGAGATGACAATTTCTCCCCAGTCTGCAGGAGCTTCATTGTCCAGATATCTGATGCAGTGCAATAGCTAACGTGGCTGTTGTTAGCTGGGTTGCCTTTCTCATTCTACTTGTGAAACTGCAATCTGTGGCCAGTGACTAATGATGTAGTAGGCAACAATTGTGCCCTCAGCAAGACTACAGTTCTGCTGTTTCTCTCCATGTGAGGCCAAGTGAGAACTATGAGAAATATGATGATGACAAATGTCTTAGTTCCAAAGAGCTGCAAAGGGAATAGTCTGTTTCTGATTTGGACAGTCTATCTTGTTGGCTTCAAGGTGATGCAGAAGTCATGCATAAGAACCCCATGATACCTCTGGAATTCCTCAGTCCATCCCAGAGTTGTCATCTCAAACTGTAGGAGACCACATTCGTTTGTAGCCTGCAGTGGCAGAGCTTTTAGTGCAATGGCTTGCTGGTTGAAAAGCTCCTTTCACCTCTCAGTGGCTCCAGAAGACTTGCTGCTTGTTCCTATTCCTTAGCAGGACCTAGTGGTGATGATGGGAAATTTGACAGCTTATTTATGGGAAAGATTGCAGGGACTTGAAGCAGCAAGCAAATGTAACTTTTTCACTGACAGCACTATGAGTTACAGCAGTGAATGTATGGCTGCCCTGATTCCCCTGGCTGTTGCTGGATGAGGAACGGGGAGAAGGAAGAGAATACAACATGATTTTTTAATCTTTTGGTATAAACAAGAAATAGAGCACCTCAGATAGACAGGTATTAATGCAACATAAAATTGAGGTGCTCTTATAATGATGCATATCTTACCTGAAGGGAATGTAGAAAGACTGTGAATCAAAGAATTGATTATTGCTGCTTTGAAACTAGAGCAATTCAAGTGCGAGCCTGCTTAAAATACCTGTTGGAAACCTATTTCTGCTAGAAACATTTAGAGATAATTTGTCACATGGATACTTACCATCAAGAGCCAAAGCAGAGAGATATTTTAACCTCTTGCCTTCCCAAGGGAAGCGCAAAGGAGAGAAGGAACTGCCAAGATCAATGCTTCCATGAACAGAAGAGGAACCTGCCTTGGGCTTCTGTCATCTCCTTTCAGCTGCAAAACTGTGACGGAGCAAAAACAGGAAAACTTGTTCATGTAAATGCGAGGTGGAGTGGTTTGGTTCCTGCCTAGTAGTGTTTCTGAGGAATAACCACAGGAGTGACTTTATTTACTGTCTAGACTGTCTAACCATCTCTCCATACTTGTAAGTTGGTGCATAGAAAAAGTGTGGGGGATGATGCTGACAGAAGAAATAGTAGCGAAAAAAGCACACACTTCATTTATGCAGAAAGAGTAGGCCCTCAAAGCTACAAAATAGGCTAATTGTTTAATTTAATGGGAAATTGTGGGAGAAAATGCCTATTGCGGTAAATCGCCGCTGGGAGAACAAATTTAGAAACTCCTTGACTTAAGTGTCTTGCAAATCTGGCTGATGCTGAAATACAGCTTTGGAATCTAACTTGGAGATACCAATTTATCTTGTCCTGAACAAAGAGTTATCAGGCAATACCTAAGGCACCTGAAGGAAAGCCTTGAGGAAGATAGTATGGAGTAATTTTAGGCAGTGTGAGTTTACAACAGGATGCAACAGCCGTTTCTGGTTTGCACCTGGGAGTCATCAGGTGCTCTCCTTCCAAATACCCACAAAGTATTTCTTCAGCTTTTGTCCCTGATGCATTTCCTAAATGGTAAGAGAATATTGTGATTAGGCAGGGTAAGAGCTTCGGTCTCCCACACTCCTGCGAGATATTTTTAAAGGAACACATAGTAGGAAAATTCCTAGTAGCTCACTGTTATGATTTTTATCCAATGTCTAATGGTGCTTGTTTATTCTAAGTGGTATTACTTTCATCTGCTTAAAATATGTAATAAAAGCCCTAAAAATTATTGTGGGAGTATCCACCTTGATTAGTTCTTGGCAAGTAGGACTGCCCATTGTCACACAGACACCCCCACCTAATTGTGCCCCCCCATAAACAGTAAAATATTTGGTCATTAAAGCCACGAGAAACATCTCATATTACTCAAATAAGACAGTGCTTTCCATTTTAGTTTACCTCAGGCAAATTAAACAGGACCCTTGAAACAGTGACAAGAAGAGTTATAGGAGCTTAGCACCAGACACCAATTACGATTTGAGAACTAAATGCCATAATTAACAAGACGTATACTTTAATCTAAAGCAACTCAAATATGTGGCTGGATAAAGAAAAAAGGTAAGGGTAAACTCTGTAATTATAATAAATCAGTGTACTGAGAAAGTGTGTACCCTTGAGGTATATTCTTTTATTCTGCAATTAACTTTCAAGTGTTTTGCTTAATAACACCCTCTTCCATGCACACAAAAAAAACTTCCTTGAATTCTCATATTCCCCAGCCCTAGAATAAGTATTCATTTCCACAGACACTTTTTCTCCTGTCTGTGGGTGATAGGTGTGTTCCAGTAGTGCTGCCTGACAGTTTCCCCCCTAGCTCCGGGCTTCTTGTGGCAACTCTGGAATGGTCCAGTTTTGCCTTTGTGGACAGCAGCAGGAGCAGTATTTGTCCACCCCATGCAGCGCAGAGCTGGGGCAGTGCTGAGTGCTTTTGAAAAACCCTTTGCAATTTCTTCAGCATAAAGGAAGCTTTGGGAAAAAAATAAAGTTTCTCACTAACATATAAATAACACGAATTTGTATACTTGGCTTTATGCTACTATCTGATAAATGTAATCACGCTCCTGCTGTTTTTCCTTTAATGTGTTTAAAGGACAGCCTAATGCATCCTTCCAAGAGCCTTATTTATACAGACCTCTGCCTTTGCCATATTTCTGTAATCTGCAATAGACTTCTAGGATGTAGTAACCATCTTGAATTTCTCCATGCTCTTGCTACCAAAGATAGGTGAGAATTCCATCGCTTTTTAAGACAGAACAGTAGCTCTTCTAATTTAGAAAATTATGTGCCAGAACCAGACAAGTGAAGAGGAAAGGAGAAGTGACTGTTAAAAGCGAAGCTTTGTGAGTATAAGATGAATGTGTCAAGGTTAAAGTATTCCTCTAATCCCAGAGTGAGGAAGGAAAGCTGTAGCTAATAAAGTCCATCCATGCAGTTTTATCCAGTTGCATGCACTTTACTAAAGGAAGAGGTACAGTCTGGAGACCAATTACAAATCACTCGTCTGATTCTTTTAATCCCTTTATTTCCATATCTGATCAAAATAAGGCTTTGTTTTTTTCCAGGGTCTAAGAAAAGAAAGAAATCCCAAATTTATCTGCAAGACATTGTTTTCTGTTATTGACATGCAGCCTCATATTTTATTCTGAAGCTTTTCTGTTCCTCTGACTATGAGTTTCTCTTGGCTATGCATGGGTCTAGATTTGTGCTTGTTCATTGTTTTTTGCTGATTTGACACGGTTTGGGAAGAAATGGGACCATAAAGCTCAATTCGATTAGAAAGTCCCTAGTTTAGATTGACCCTTGGCAGTCCCCACTGGAACCAAGGTTAAAACTGGAAGGACAAGCACATGCACAGCAGCAGACAGAACTGATTCCTTAGTACTGTCTGGTTATGTTAATACATTTATGTTTTCAAACTACTGTAGTTTTTTCTAAAAACCTTGACATGAATTGTGATACAGCTGCACCCACAGTTTCAGCTACAGGCAATCAGAGAGAGCATCTTGTGGTATTTAGAGTAAGAGCAGAGGAGGTCACTGCCCTACTGAGGATCCACCTTCAACAGGTCATATATTTGGGAATGGTCCTGGGAGGAGTACAGGGGCAGTCTCTCTCCTCACCTAAGGGCATTTTAGCTATTGCTTCTCATCAAGGAATGCAGCGAATGGTTCAGAAGCTTGACATATTTTATTCAGCACCATGATGAAGAACAGAAAAGGTTAACATAAAACCTACAGCTTCAGGGAGTTTGAGTGCAAAGCTCTGTAAAAGCCCCAGCGTATGCGTTAGTGTCTGGACATAGATACCTAAAGAAGGTCCTGTCTTGATTGTAAAAAGATTGAGCACTTAATTGAACTTCTCGCTTATTAAGGATATGTAATATTATTCTCCATTTTAGAAATTTGTTTTCTCCATTTCATTAGTCCTTAAAATAGGTTTTGTCCTACCCAAGCCTAACAGCCTATATTATCCCTAAGCAGAGCAGTTTGAGTGAACATGACAGTTACTTCTGGCATTCAGTGTGGTGGAACATGTATTTTATTCTCTTAATCATTACGCTCCAGATGCAAGAAGCGCCCCACATCAATGAAGTGAGCTTCAGCCTAAGTCTGCTGTGCAGGTGCTAGCTCTGCAAGCTCTTTCTGCTCCTTATCACTCATTCCCTCCCTGTTGTTCTTTCACTCTGAGGCTGTGTTTCTGATGCTGCTCCCCAGCAATGAGAATAAAGTGGGTGCCTGCAAGACAGCAAACCCTGAAGCCTGACTGTTGCAGTGCTGGTGATAAGATGTAAACTAAGATTGCATAACTCTTCCAGCAAAGAAGTCTAGCTGCGAGTGAGATTCTCTGAGCAAAGCTCAGGGGGTTTGATTCTGTCCTCAGATAGGGAGAGCCCCAGTGATGCAGAGCATCTTATCAGATCAAGCACCTGATTTTACAAGATTTGCAGAATGCTGTGCCCTTAAGCTAAGGCAGATGCTGAGCACTGGCTATGCATTGCACTTTCATTCAGGGATGGTGTAATTTCTTAATACCTTCCCTGTCACTTAGAAACTGTGCCTCGTGTTAGAGGTACTCACTGTAGTATAACAGCAGTCTCCACTGCTGACTGGGCTCTGTTGAGGATTCTCTATCAAGAATTCTCTATCAAGAATTCCTGAATGTTGTGAATTAGTGAGGAAAAGCCAGACAGGGCCTGTTTGAATGCTGAAGGAGAAATCCAGGGTGCAAAAATGTTTGTATGCAGTGACCAGGTGTCTGCTCTGGGCTGATGTACTTAGCACAACTTGCTTTACATGGCTGGGAAAAGAGAATACATGATGATTTAAGTGATGTGTGTATGGAGTTAATGACTAGCATGGAATTGTACTTAAAGCTCCTGTGCCATGGTCACTCAAATGTCTGGAGAATTCTCCTCTCCTGATATTCACCTGTCTTTTTGCCATTTCTCTCTGCAGTACCTTATTAACCCAAAGGAACTGTGAGCCTGATCCACTGGCAGAATTGAGTTTGCAGGAACTGTTAGCACTACTGAGCTTAATTCATTTGTATGAGACTACTGGATATCTTCATTAACTTCTGAAATTATTTTCATTCTTTACTGTTGTTTGCATTTTCACACTACTGTGACAAGTATGAACAATCCTTGATTTGGAATTACTAGGCTAAAATATTGTTACTAAAACATGTCAGGGACCTACTGATCACTCTTTTTGTGGTTGTTTCCAAAGTGTCTTTTGTGTTTAGAGAATGAAGTAAACTTTGCAGGAGAACAAGAAAATAGACATGGCTGGTTGTGTTTGAATTTGTAGCCTATCCTGTTAGTTGTGGGAATAAATCTGGTTAGATTGTGGATGGAAGAATCAAAACCATGTGGAGAACCTACTCCTTTTCAAAGATACTTGTCTAAATCTGTGTTGCACTCTTCATGTTCTTGATCTACATCTTGAAGCATTTGCACCAGGTGGCAACACTAGAGCTCCTGGTTACACCTCTCATTTTACATTATCTTTTGACAAAAGTTTTTTGGAACCCAAGCTGGTTTTGGAGGTGGGGTGAGGACCTAAAATCATTTAGATGTCTTTGCTCCCTGCCAAGTAATCAGGCAACAAGGTCTGAACAATCCAGATGAGTCTGTACCTGAGGCAATTATCCTCTACAAATCTTTTCTATGTGCTGCATCCTTGCAGTTTCTGCCCTTGTTCTAAAGCATCTGGGTTGTCTTTCTGTGCTGGACCATGTCATGGTTCTTTCCTAGTCCACTGGATCTTGCAGGACATCTTGTGAAAGGGCATTTGCAGGCTCATGTGATTTTCATCTGCATTGCAGAGGTTGGACTCTAGAGGAGTGAAGGTAAAAGTTGCTAAAAGTTGCGGTTTTTGGAATGAGATTTAGGTGTATAAATCAATATATGCTCTTGAAGATGTTTTACTTTAGTTCTTCATGATTAGAATTTCCAACATATTTTTGAGGTTGGCGTGTTTTCTTTCCTTTGCTTGCATGAAATACTTGCCCTATCTTTTCGTGTATCTGTACTCATACATAAGCTACAAATAAAAGTAGATTTGAGGGCAAACAGTATAGAATATTGCCTGAGGATTTAAGTTGAGATTGTAATATGTTTCTTGAAGGCTCTGGACAATACTGCTTGAACAAAGGAACTCTTTCAGTCCAAAAGGGTTTATTTTCTGTAATGACTCTCAAACCCAATCAATATTTGTTTTATTAACCTGTTGGGTGGATTCAGTTTAAAGTCTTAGCGTAGTTTGTTTGAAGTGCTTTGTACTTGGAAGCTCTGTGAGAGGTAAACAATGCTGAGAGTCACAGCAACAGTGGCCTATTGTATTGAGCAAGTCCCTTTTGTACAGAGGCTGTTGACCACTTGTGTTGTTTTTGAGGATATCAGCCCAAGTTTTTTTCCTGACACAACCTCAAGCATTCAAACATCCCAAAGGTTAGCAAATATTTACCAAGATGCTTTAAAAATATTTTTCTCACAAGGGTTTGCTGGCTCTACTGTGCAGTTTTCTTCTCTTTTAATACTGTGGTACAGATGCAGGAGGAGGTGAACAAGATCATTGTTCATGAACATGAAGAGCAGTGCAGCTGTGCCTGATTATATTAAATCATACGATGACGCACCATTTTTGACATATGCAACGTCTCTTTATTGTAAATTAATCACCCTAAGAATCTATTTTCATTAGTTAGAACATTAGTGTTTTGCCTCTTTATGTTTTGCATTATTTAGAATCATCATGGACTGAGTTGTTTATTTACATAATTAGCTCCATATGCCTTCACTACATTCAACATATGGCTGCAACTATGCAGGACTCCTATGCCTTCAAGAAGCTGTGCTGGCCCTGAAGGCAAGCCTGGGAGAGCTCCTCTGGGCATCTGCATGAGCCTGCAGCCTTCACCACCTAGAGCATTACGGTTGTGTGGCAGCCACTTTGCACTGAAAATATACCTTTCCTCTTTAACTGGGATAAAACAAAGAAAATATCTATGTCTGCCATGGCCAGTGATAGCAAGGCTCACCAGTGAGAGGTTGTGTGGGGAGGACAAAACCGTTCTGCAAAACCCTGGTATTGTCTTAGCTGCGAGGGAGAAGCCTTCTCAAAAGCTGTCTGTGGCCTCAATTCATTACAATTTTGAGGCATCTGTAGTCCTGCCAGACTTTCATGCTCAAAAATCCCAAGCTACTCTCCAACATAATGTGAGGTTGATGGCAAAATCATGATTTAAATTAAAAAAAAAAAAAAATCAGTTCTGGATTTTTTTATTTTCTTTGATGTTCGAGGCTTCCTATTTCCAAGCTTTTGTCTGAGAATATGAACACTAAAAACTTTGCTTTAAATGAAGGCTGAGAAAAATCCAAAACTGCAGTATCCCTGGGTCCTGTGACCTTGACTATGACTTCCCCTGTATCACAGATTCAAATATTGCAGCATTTGAAATCCTGGCTCGTGGTCACTCGTTGGTTGTTTCCATGAGTGCTGCTGTGGGTACACCTCATAAAGCAGCCATCCTGCCCCTCTGATCCTCCATCTGCTCCTCAGCTGATCATCAAGGGGATGAAGCCTATGTGCTCTGAGCCGGGGCAGGGAAGTGCCGAGTGGAGGAATAAAACAGGAGTGGGTTTGTAACTCAGCAGGAAGGAAAATTGCAGACCTGCGTGCAGAAAATGTGTGAAAGGGAAATATAAAAAAGGGGGCAGGCAAAGTTTAAAGAGAAGGAATAGGCAACCTAAACCTGGTGAAAGAGGGACCCGCCATCTTCTTCAATTTTTACTTTGTTTCTGGGAAGTGCCACTAAAGCAGCCTTGCTCTGGTATTGGTATTTTCTACATCCTTATCACAGCTTCCACGTGTGTCTGAGGAGAGAACGATTGTACCCAGGCGCTGGCAGCACCTAAGCTATCTGACTGAGTTTAGGCATTAGATATAATTTGGGAGCATGATTCCCAGCTGAATGCTTCAAAACAGTGCAGGGTGCTTCAAGGTGTGCTAGTCAGGGGACGTGCAATTTCCCTGTAGCTGCTGCTTCCTTCTGATTTTATATTCTGTTTCATGAAAATACTAACTGAGAGTGCCCCAGATCTGCAGCACATATGCCGGGTAGTTAGCAAGGGAACTCGGTACAGCCGGGAGAGCTGTGCCAGCCATCCTCTCAGTAGTGGAGCACTGCTCTGTTATTTACCAATTTTATTCCCCAAGCCCTCAGGAATTAGGGAAGAATTACTGCCCCTTTCCAAAGGATATCGACACTCAGGCAGATTAAAGACCTTGCTCATGGTTGCACACAAAGTCTGTACTTAACCTGACAAATGAATTTGAGCCTCTAGAGACCTAATCCAGCGTCCTTTCTACTAGAGGAAAGATAACTAATCTGAGCTGTTGAACTCTATGAGTGTGAGAGCACTTTCAGCAGGGTTGGAACAGGAAGGCAGCAGCCAACTGCTGGCATCGGCTGCCCAGAGCTGGCTCCCAGCTGCAAGGCAAAAGAGTTAGCACTGGGGCAGCCTTCTTTGCTCCTGGTAGTAACATGGTGGAACGTGCAGAGCTATCCTATTCAGCCTTTAGAGTTTTCCCAAGGTTTCCTACCTGCTGCCCTTTTGAATGGCATCTTCTCAACCAGGGACCTGGGACATGGTTAGTGCCCCAGCCGTGTTCTTGCCTTACAGCACAGTAAAAGGCAAGGGGATACCCACAGAATGGAGACAGGACTATGGGCCAGGAAAGAGCAGGGGGTGAACTGAAATGCAGTCTTTGTGTCTTGCAGCTCTGCTCCTAGAAGGGTTTAATATGCAGTTAGTAAACACAGTAAGTTTTGCCTCTTTTTCTGTCCTGTACATAGCTTTTGTACGAATGTAGGGCAGATTAACCCTGTCTATGACTACAAGTTATGAAGTGTACATATCTTCTCCTCCTCCTCCTCCAACATGTGCTTCATCCTTGAGCTTCCAACCTGATCCTCTTTTGCTCCCCAGGCTGCAGTTCCTTTGCACCGTTGCAGTGGCTTTGCAGGCTTGGCTGATAGACTGCTACATATATCCGTTATTTACCAACTTTATTTGCATGGGCAATATGATTCATGTTGTGTGAGTGAAGTCATTCCAACAGCTTTAAGCAATTGGTAATTTCCCTCAGGTTCTGCCCCTTCCAGTGTTTGCCACCACAGCAACAACAACAGGGCAGCAACACCAAGAAAGACCTGTGTTACAGACTGACCATAAGATATTGACCTGGGCTAAGTACTGCTGTCAGTCATGGGCCATCCCACATCTACTCACAGAGAACACCACAGTGGATTGCAGCATTAAATCTTCCCTCTGCAGTTATACTGAATACCATTCATTTTGGACAATGCACAAGAACTGTTTTTGTTATTCATTACCAAGTCCTCTGAGGATATGCCTTTTTTCTCTCTTTCTTCTGGTGATTGTTCTAAAACCCTTGAATCTTTAATTGGAATGAAAATTTGCTTTATTGCTCAAGAGTCTTAACAATATAGCAGTTTGAATGAAATGCTCAGACACAGCTCAGCGTGCTCCCTTCCACACTGTTCTCAGCCCCCCTCTCTCCCATGTGCTATGCAGACATATACACTTTCTTGCCCCCTTAAATATATTCTGTTCCGAGACTTCAACGCAGAGAGATGCTGTATAACTCCCACTGCATGAACAGCTACTTTCTTCATTTCCAGCTTGTTCCTTCTTCATTGTAGTTGTTCCATGTAGTTTCTCCTTTCCCCAACACCTGCTGCAC
Organism: Acanthiza pusilla; assembly: GCA_036630365.1. Classification (NCBI taxonomy): domain Eukaryota; kingdom Metazoa; phylum Chordata; class Aves; order Passeriformes; family Acanthizidae; genus Acanthiza; species Acanthiza pusilla. The sequence continues at coordinate 18,156,166 of JAXCHO010000164.1, forward strand.
CGAGGTGCATCCTGCCACTGAGGTCCTGACACAGTGACTGCCACTGCAGAAAAAACAGCACAGCACTTGCTCCTCCGTGTCTGGGTTTTAATCCGGGCTGGAGTGGTAAGAAAAGCATCCCTCAAATGATAAATTTGTTTGAGCTTTCAGAAAGAACAACATTTGAAATGGACTTGAGTCATGAATCTCTGCATAAATTAGTTGTTTAACAAAATAATGATCTTTACTGAAAACATATAAAATTTTTTCCTTTTCCAAAAAAGTTATTTCAATAACTTTGTATCACTTTGTCACCCAGCCTTTAGAAGAATGACAAAACAGCCAATAGTCCTCAAGTCTATAGATCACTTACCTCTTCTCTCCTGACACATAAGGATTGCTCATTCATCAGATACTTACTTTTCCCTTCAAGTAAAAAGGGACAGGAAAAGTTGAAACAAAGATGACTTTATTCCTGTTTTCTGCCTTCTCAATGCTTTTTGTGCAGGGCTTAAGTGGGAATAGTATTCAGAAAAAAAAAGTGTGTTTGAGTACAAGCTCCTGTTTAAACAGGATACATTTCAGGCTGCCAAGAGGACTTTTACAGAACTGAATACAAGGATCTTAACTGAAAAGGAAAATAAATTTAATATTTTGACAGAGCCTTTTTTATTATTTATTTTTACAAGGGACTATTCACGTGTGTGCACGATTAATTAGCCTTACATAAGTGACATGCTTTTTTGCATCTATAAATATTCGGGTTTGCATATGCAGCACATTGATTTTATGGGTGATATCAATTCTTATATTTGGTACAGAAGGACAGTTCAGATGAGTAGCTGGTAATTATTTCTTTTTAAATGTGTAATCCGCGTGTTTCAAAAGGTGCTTTGTTGTTGGAGAGATGGCCTGAAAAAAGAGCTCAGCAGCTTCTTACTTGCCGCAGCCGGGCTTTCCCCGCCGCGGCGTCCAGCAGAAAGATGAGTCTGCTCCCGGTGTTTACCCACCTTGGGCCCGTGTTTGCCTAATATATATGAAAGGGATCCTGTAATCATCAGGCAGGCATTCCGGAGGAAGCACTTCGGGAGCCGCAGCCAGGGAGGGAGCGGGGGATGCTGCCTGCCTCGCTCGCTGCCTGCCGGGGTCTGTCCGTCCCTCCAGCACCATCTAGCGGGACCCCCGCGGCCGCCGGCGCCGGAGAGCCAGGGCAGTGCTCCGAGGGTCTCACCGAGCAGCAGGGATACGTCTGGCCTTGCCACGGTAATTTTCCCAGGCTTGGTACCTGCCCCGCTTGCCCACGGACACCGCTGGACACTGGGGCTCGCCGGCGCTCCTGCTCGGCTTTTGCTGCTGTTCCGCACGAGCCGGGAAAACCGCGGAGCTATTTTTGCTTCGGCTTTCCCATCTGTGTAACACATGTCATGGTTGAGTAAGGTTAATAGGAGGAATAAATACAGGCAAATGACCACGAAATCCTGAACTCAGATCTGCTGATAATACAGTTTTGCTACTTATCGCCCGATTTGCTCTCAGCTTTTGGTGTGGCTTTACCATCCTGCTCACCGCACACCAAGGCAAACGCTGTGCCTGTGTCCCAGGGCAGCTGTGCTGCATGTGCCCTGGCCAGAGCGGAGTGTTTATTTAGAGTTAAAAACTAACATTTGGCCAGTGGAAAGGGAAGATGTGAGAAACAGACTGGGGTAGGATGCTTCTGTAGCAGAGTAAATAGGTCACTTGAAGAGGGAGCAGCTCACCTGGCTTTTGACAGGATAGGGCCCAGGTGCTAGGAGAATGCCCAGGGCTATGGCTGCAGAAGTAGAGATGTTTCAAAGCAAAAGCTCTCTGAAAACTGAAGCCGGATTTCCCCTTACCTTAATTGAAGGGCAGTATTGCCTGACACACATTGTAGAATAAAACCTGTCAGATTTGCACTGGTGTTGCTTTAGCTTTTCTTGACCTGGGCAGGGGCAAGACTGCCCTGTAGCCTTCCCTGGGGATGCATAACACGAGCCATGCTCCCAGCATCCCATGACAGGAGTGCACACAATTGTGCTTCCACTGCAGGAAGCTGCTGGTTTCAAAGAAAAATCATAGTCACTGTGTATTTGCATAAGGCAGAGCTCAGAGACCTTCTGGCAAGCAAAAATAGAAATGTCTTTCCCCCAAATGCAAGCAGCCCTTGCCAATCAACTGGTGTGTTGAACATTTTGTCGTAGCTCAAAGAGACCTTCCCAGTGAGCCATGTCAGCCTGTTAATAACATGAAGATGCCTTCCAATAGACTGGTCATAGCTGCATCCTGGGTTAAATATACTCAAAGGCCCTCAGGATATGATTAAAAACTTGTAAACCCCCACCATCTTAAACTGCAATTCCATCACCTTTCTCTCCTGCATTTCCTAAAGAAAGGGACAGCAATTCAGAATTTTCTTTCAAGCCACACTAAAGTTCAGTTTTCAGTGCATATTATTAGAAACGAGGGCTTAAGTTTACCCATGGAACAGATATGATTGCGAACAAGTCAAAGCCCCCGACAGCCATGCCTCACCTATCATCTGAGGCATGGCTCACACTGGATATCTGCTGTTTTGGCACAACTGTGCCTGGTAGCATCAGCTGCCACGTGGGATGCACACCTATCCAAATTCATCTTTTGGAAGGCACCAAACAGATGTGATAAACTAATGTTTGATCTTAGCTTCACAACAGGATTTAGGTCTCAAGTAGTGCCCCGATTTGTGCCTTGTTTAACAGGGCACCCCAGCAAGCAGTACCTTTTCCAGCATAACCTTGTGTTAGATTAGAGATTCAGGCAAACAATCTTTTGACAGATTACAGATGCAGCAGTCTCTTCTGACTTCACTGAGGTTTCTCGTGCTTTGAGACCTTGCCTGATTCAGGCCCACAAATATTATCAGTTCCCTGATCTGTTATTTCTTTGTTAATTCAGTAGTAGTTTGGGGAGTTGTAAGTTGTCATCCAGAATTTCTACCAAATCACTTCTACCCTGGATTACTGATCTGTGTTTTTGCAGATCTGGCTGAGAACAAAATTTGCTTCTGAGCAGCTGCCAAACAGGGCATCTGTCAAGCAATTTACATACTGTTATATTTCTGTAGTTCTCTACTCTATGTAAATAATATTTGCCTCCTGGCATCTTCCGCACAGAACTGATTTCTTCCCTGTGGTTTCTTGCCAGAATCTTGGCCATTTCAATAATTGAGACTCACACTGAGACCTCAGAAATGTTAATACCCAAAAGCACTGAAATCACAGAACGTTGCATGATTAAGACTGTTCTAAAAACTGCATCAACAATCAAACCCAGCATATCTAGAGAAACATCACATTTCCTTGCCCCAGTTCTGCCCCCCTTCATAATACAACAGATGGAATCTGGAGCAACACCTGCTTAGTTGATGTTTGCATTCTAGGGGAAGGTGGAGCTTGTTGGCCAGTACAATTATGCCCATTCCACTTCACCCAGCATCAGAAAATGGGGATCAAGGGATGTATGGGAGTGTTGAGAAGGTAGGCTCATCACCAGTTTCACCAATCCGTATGTAATGCAAAATATCCCAATACCCACAGCCAGCCAGTGCAGTGCTCCTCTAGCTCAGCTCAGGAAATAGCAGCAACCTGAGAGTCAGGAATTTATAACCAGCTCCTTAAGGGTCTCTTTAATCTTGATCCAGGAGGGAATGCATCTCCAGCCTTTATCAGCAGGACCTTCCCAGGCAGGGTCTGATTCTTGTCTCTGTGAGTGCTGTATCAACGAAATCATATGTACATCTCGGCAGCTAAATCACACATGTCCGGGGAGTAAGCTGGACTGCAGATTGCCTTCTCTGCCTAATTATTAGCACACTCCTGACACGAGCCAGGGAAAAGTGTACACCAGGACTATTCCCAGCTGTGTGGGACGTTGAACGCTGTGCTGTCTGGCTCCTTCCAGCTTCTGTGGTTTGCTTAACTCCATCCGTGACACCATCCTCCCAGGCTCTGCCCTCTTGTGCCTCCCTGCCCCAGGCATGCGAGGTATAACCTCAGCACCTTGCTATGAAATCTTGGAAGCTGCAACGCATTATGGACACACTTTGAACTGAAATAAATAAATGAAAAATAGTAATTATGTATTAGACTTCAGGGCATCTGTGGAGCTTGTGAAAGATTCTGCAAAGTGCTGCATGGTGTGGTTAGGCCATAAAAGGTCCCTGGTCCTGTTTGATTAGCTTTATAGTCAAAGGTGTTTGCATTAGAAATGGTGTTGCTGTTTTTATCATGTTTCAGACAATGTAAAAACTCGGTGAGCTGTGTAATCCACAAAGGAAAACAGCATCAGCACATCACCATGCCCTACAAACAAGTGGAAATGTTGTGCAATATAGGTGTCTCTCTAGTTTTGTACAATATTTCATATTCTCTCCCATGTTGGCTGTCCTGGTAGAGGCCCATTCTGCTTTCAAATGAAAAGTTGCTTTATTAATTAAATGAATAAATCACAAAATTGTCTATCTTGATGAACTATGTTTTCTAATGAACATATGCATGTTCCATATTAATTGACAATATTGAAGGGAATTGGGTTCTCGTATTTTTAAAGCTGAACTGAAAGGCATTCATAATTCATTCTCATCAATTTAGCTTTGCAGGAGAAAAGTATGACAGGAGCTTCTTTGCTTTTTTCATGCCTTTTTGGGAAAGACTTTTTTTTATGTGATATGCTATGAGATACTGGGAACAAGTGTTTAGAGAGGGAAGTATTGAATACATACACAACATTGCACTGCTTTGAATTTTAGCACTACAAACACAGACCAAACCCATTGACTCTTAGTGAAGCAACTTTGATTCTACAGGACTATTTTTTTCTGGGCTGTTAGAGTACAGACCTGTGAAATCTGAATAGGCAAGGCACCAAGCAGGGTAAAGGCATAACAAAAAGAGGAGGGAACATGAGGGGGAAGCACATTGCCAGTTCTCTCCACAAGATCTGTGTCCATGTCAAGATCTATTGGACAGGATATCTTTAATTTTCTAAGTGTTTAAAAGAGTCTGATGGTAGAAAGGTTTTTATGGGACCTCCCTCCCACTTCAAGATCACCCTAGCCAGTTGAGCTCTGGGGGTCAGCAGATGCTGTTGTTCTTTGCATGACTTGCCAGGGCACAGAAGTTTCGCTGGGATTGTCTGAGTGAGGGCTGAGAAACATGCTTTCTTGCTGTTACAAAATTATGTTTTTCTCCAGAGGTTGTTTACGGTGGATTCATGTAAAGTAGTGAACAACTGGCCCTCATTATTTTCATGAAAACTCCTGCTTGATCCGATCATGCTAGCAGAATCGCTTCAGTCTTTCTCTTAATTAGTTCATTTCTTCAGAAGGAATTTTATTTTTTTTCCACAGTTCCATTGTATTTCCTATTTCCTTTGAAGAAGTTGCTTATTTCAGGAGGAAAGATCCTTGTTTAAGTGGGCTCCAGTGTATTAAGAACTGAGCTGGATGCTACTGAGCTAACAGCATTTCCAAACATATTCCATGGGTGTTTAAGAAGGTTTAGGGAGTTGCCAAGGAGGTGTATTTGCCTGCAGATGAGTCAGAATTATTGAATAATATGTCTATCTGAATCAGAAGATTTTATTCCAGATTATGAAAGGGGTGCAAGCCTTCCTCTTTGAACAGCACCTGCCCCTGCAACTCCTTCCTGTCAGCTTCTGTCACTTTGTTCCCAAAGCACTTTCTCCTTTCAGGTCCTCTCTGCTCTAATATCTTTTTGAGGGTGTCTCCTCTGCTTCTTCCAACTGGAATGTGAGGCAACATGCCTTTCCACCACAGACTTGGTGGAAACTTTGGAAATCAATAGAAATCTTTTCTTTCATTGGCTTTGCTAGGTGTTTTATTACCTACACCCCATCTGCCACCCTTAAAGATATAGTCCCTTCTGAATCCCAAGTAAATGTGAAATGGCTGGAATGTCATCTCATTCCCTGTGCTTTGGGCTGTCCAATTTCTGTATGACCTCATTCTTCAGAGCTGTGGTTTCCTCATCCAAGGAAATGTAAACAGTAGATTGAAAGAGTGATTTGGGGAACAACTAACTTCACTGGGCATTGCATCCATGATTACCTTAAAAATATGTCCAATAAATCCCAGGCGTGAGTGGAGAAAGAAATATTACTAGAAGAGTGATCAAACATTCCTCTTTCTTCTTCCCAAGGTCTGTGAACTGGAATGCATTTGAAATTCTTCAGTCTCATGTCAAGAGCAGAAATAAGTGCTTAGACCTGCCACCAGCACAGCCCTGTGCTGTTGTGGGCTTGCAACTGCAGCAGCTCCCTTTTGTGATAGGTGGGCTGTCCTCCATCTGCAGGAATGATGCATCTCCCTGGGCATCAAGATGTTTAGGGAACAATTGCTGCCTTGCTTCTTTTTATTTTTTTTCTACATCCTCTGAGCCCTTACACTATCAGAAAAATATTATGAGTTACCCCCTTATGCACTCTCCCATCGGTTTACCTCTGTAGTGAGGAGTATAATTGCTAATGTCTGCAGAGATGCACATACAGGTACAAAGATCAAAACAGTATGCACATGTCAAGCATAATTCCAATACACCTGTGTGCATGTCTTCATCTGTGTAGAAAAAAACACTGAAAGCACTGAAAACATTTTGGTTGTGGCCTTAACCCAAATTCACTTCACCAGCCTCAGGTTTTTACAGAGCCACTTATTGCTAATTCTGCATTACCTCAAAGCAGGGATTTCCCATGTTACTTTTTGCAGTGCCAGAAGCACTAATCAGATGGAAAGAGGTCTGATGCAGCCATATGTAACAGCATGACCTGGAATTGCTTGCTTTTGGCTGTGGGCAACCTTGCTCTACCTTTATGAGGAAGTCTAGAAGAAAGCAAAATCGTTAAGAGTCTGCAGCTACAGCAAGGTGAAATCTGTGGTACTGAAGGCACAGAAGAGCAGGTGCTCAGCTGATGTAATTATTCCCAAAGTTTTTAATTAAGTTTTAAATTAAATTCTTTCCCCAAATACACAGTGTTTCAAATTTCAGGCAAGGCAGTATGAGCAGAGAAGTGGTACCTGACTAGAGCAGGTAGGCACACAATTCTATTTCATAAGCATGGATTTTGACATAACATTTCTTCTGGTCAACTCCCACACCACAGAAGGTTAAATGTAATTTTTAATTTTCGTTTTTCACAAATTGATGGAGTAAGATTTGATAGGAATGTGTCTAGCAATCTGTCTTCAGAGACTATCCCAGGCACGTGCATCTTGTCTGTGTCATACAGCTTTTGTTGTCAGTGGCACATTACTTTTCTGACATAATCAGGATGTCAAAATTGGTATGAAACATATTGTTGCCTCTTCTTTTGGTGTCACATTGGTCTGTACTCAGTGGTGGACACTTTTACTAACCCAGCGCAGCTCAGAAAGTTGTGACAAACTGTTAGGTCATTCATATGCAGAGCCAGAAGGACTGAAATATCTGTGGAAGTGTGCTAAGATTTGATTGCACTTTTTGTTGAAAGGGTGTCTTACATCTCAGAAGATTGTTTGCTCTTAAAAAGCCTTACTTCTATCAAAAATCTTGTGACACCATAAAATATTGTAAAATTTAAAGGAATCGAGTGGCAAAGTTGTTACACTCAAGAAATCTAAGAAGCCGCCACATCAATAGCTTTATTCTGTGATTCTTCCCATTTGCAGCAAAGTGAAGTAAATAGTTAATAGTCCACCAAATGTCTTCCTTCCTTGGAGCAAAGCACTTCTGGGCCACCTTTTGCAGTTTCCTCAAACATGGTCTCACCCTAGTGCATGTGTTCAAAGTGCTAATAGGGAGAGGCAGACAAGGTATCCATCTTCCACCATATCCCAAGGATCTGGAGCATTTGGTCCTGTAACACTTGCAGCCTGCATGGTCTGGGGAGTCAGGACCCTCTGGCTGTTTCCGAATGGGGCTGCCCCATTTGTCCTTTCTCACCAGGATGTGACTCACTGGCAGCTCCTGCAGCTCTTGGCAAATATTTTTCAGTGCAGATCTCCTCTAGCAGAGCTTTCCGTGAGGAAGTGGAACGTCACAGCCTTAGGTGTTTGCCACCACGATGGTCTTTACATTGATGTCCTTCAGAAGTGGTTTCTTCTGGAAGCTGTAAGCTTGGAGAAAAGCAAGCACAGAAAATTTAGAAACTGATTCCCCTAGATGCACACAGATTTACCACTTTCATTTTAGATTTCATAGATTTAAATCAACTTTAACTGACATTTACATTGCTTTTAATTTACTATATTCACTCTGTGTAATGACATTTTTGTGCTACTGCTAGCTACATTAGGATCCTGTCTTTGCTATTGCTCTTTATTTGGCATTGGAAAAGTACACAAACTTCTGAACTGAAAACATTGAAGCACATTAAGTGGAGAAACAGATTAACTGAATATCTCACTTCCACACAGAAAGGTTGTGTCACCAAAATTTTTGAAGGGAATCAAATTTTTAGCTTACTTATGCTCTGTACATTAGAAATTTTAGAGGAATTTAAGCAACAAAAGTTCAGGCACCCACCTGAGCTAACTGAGGAAACTTGGCTCCCTCTGTAGACAGTGAAGAGAAAGAGAGAATCATCTCCAGATAGTCGTTCCAGCCCAAGAGATTAAAATTGGCTTATTATTTTCCATGAAGAACTAGACATCCTGCACCATAAATACACGCTGCAGGTTTTGCAATTTTCTAAAGCTTTCATGCATCTTTCACTTACTTAGTTTTTCACCTATTGAAAAAAACCTTTACAAAAATATTCATGAACCAGAGAAACTTGCATGCAGAATTTTTCATGTGTTCTAAGTCCAGGTCATGTATAAAGCTTTCTCTTTTGAGAATTTGGATTAAATATTCAAACTTTTAGGAGCGTCAACACCGGTCTCTGTAACTGAGCCTTATATCTAGTGTCACAGCCAATTAATGAAAAAGCCCCACAAAGTCAGCTCATCCATGCTATTTTATCTGTATGAATGGGATTTCTGGTAACGGTTTCACACGCTGTTCTTCCGCTTTTTCCACCTCTTCTGCTGATTTGGCATATAAATACCAGCCTGTTTTCAGTACACACAGGAGAAATTTTGAATATTGATGAGGTTTTCTTCTGCTTTAAACATAAAGGGCTTTGTGCCATATGAAAACCTTCTTTCCCTCTCTCTTTCTAACATGTAACTTTACACAGAAGTTAAATTACTTTTTTCTTAAGTGACAAATGTGGCCAAAAGGTTTGAGACCCTATAAATCAAGCAAGGCTGATTTAGAGTTGTCACCTATCTTTTGCAGTGTAAGTTACGAAAAAATATCATATTATCTTCCATGACAATGTAGATATAGCTGGTAGGACTGGAAATACATAATTAAAAAAGAGTGTAATATCTGTCTACCTTGCTCTGGGGCCAAGCACAAGACCTCTCAGTTTGCTGCTATTTTAGCGGGGTGTGGGAATTGCTCATCTGCTGAGTAATTGTCATTGCTCTCCGAAGGCTCTTCCTTCTTTCTCTGAGATACACACACACACGGTAACAAACTGGTCTTTTAAACTACTAGGGTTTATTTTAGAAGATATTTTCACTGCAGTGTTTGACAAGAAATGAAAGCAAAAATTCTCAAGATTTCTTTGGAAACCTGTAACAATAATGGTATTTTGCACTTAAAATTGTTTTCAGGTTTTAAAAAAACGTAAAAAATATACAAAACCAGTATTTTTCATAAAAAAGCACCTGTCTGCATTGAGACACATTTTGTTTGATTGTTTATTTCCTTTACTTATCAATCTGACCTTGTTTCAAGATGTTCCTTTCAACAGATTACAAAACCACATAGAATGAGCCCTGTCATTCTTGTAATAATTTTCTGTGCAATATTACTGACTTCAGTACAGCTATTTGCTATTGTGGTTAAACTGAGCAGAGAAGGCATATCCTTCTTCCAACAAATACTTTATCAAATACTTAAAACAAATGTTTAAATACTTAAATCAAATGCTTAAATCTATTGTTTTCACTAAATTAAATCAGTTTTGCTGATTCATAAATTTTTGCCCAAGCCCAAACAGATCTCCCACTTATCCAATCAGAAATTTCACTCAGCTCTACGATTTTTTAAATCATTATTAATGGAAAGGAACAATTAATATTAGTAAAATAGGTTTTACTAGCTAATGCTTTTAGAAGTCTTTCTTTTTCTAATAGAGTTTACAATTTAAGAATTGAGTTCACTCATCTTCCAATGTATCTTAAACCTTGTTTTATAGATTACTGCAAATTCATTGAGGGAAAAAAAACAAGGAGGCATCAGGAGCTAATATTGGTGACAAGAAGGATAAAAGCAGAAACCCAGCAGCAAATACTTTGCCTGTTTGAGCGAGAGATTTGAAACTTTCCCCAGCTTGTGGGTAATATCAGATTTCCCCCTCCTTGTCCCCACCCTCCTACTGAGATCAAAAGACAATACTCCTGCCTCTTTGTAAGCACTGTGCCATCTGCAGAGCTCCATTTGTAGAAGCAAAGTCCGACTCACCCTCTGTTTCCTCACTTAGATGTAGGATACAGTCTCTGCTGCCAGAGATCTGATGTGATAGCAGCAGTTTTCATATGTGTGAGCCTAACAAATTGAAACCTGCCCCCTGTGCTCATCCTAGCTGAAACAGCTTCCCACAAAGTCAAATATCAAGACCACAGTCAGTGTTTTGAGGCAAAAATTGAGAAATGCATTTTGGGTTTCTTTACTGTCCCAACTCCAATGGACAAAAATGCTGTTTATTAAATATTTGTGGCCTGATGAAGTGATCTGTTCTCCTCCTACACTTAGGAAAGGTAAGATGTATAGGAAGCCACATGAAACGTTCTTCAGAGGGTGGCCTCTCTGTCACCATTCGAAGACATGTTGAAACCCCAGCTGACCTGAGACCCAGCTGGCCCTGGTGGTCCAGAGAGCACTGCTTATTTCAGTGCAGCATGACAAACCCAGGCTTCCCATGGGTATTTCCAGCCCTGCTGGTTGTGCTGAGAGAGGACAGATGATGCCTTTCTCAAAAAGTGATGGGCCAGATCAACTGGAGGAAAGACATTTTAAAAGGAATTAAAAATTGTAATTGATAACTGAGGAGAAACATTTTCTCAGATGGACAGAAGCCAGAACTTCGCATTTGGAAAAGAGGATTCTCCTGTGTTTTAAAGAAAATACCTGCGAGTAAAATTATTCAAACAAAACAGAAAAGAAAAAGAAAAAAAAAACAAAACAAGAGAGACATGGATAAAAAAACCCCAAAGCAACTAAATTAAGAAAGTTCACAGCAATCTGTATACCTTAGAAGCTAGAAATTTAAGAATTACAGGTGAAAAGGGATTGTTTCTAGAATAAACATTTCTGGTAGAAATAACTCAGGAATTATTTTGTCTCTTTGGAATCAAATAATTGTGAATGTAGTTTAAAGTATTTTTAATAACACAGAAAAGATGAAAATGCTTAGAAATTATTTTACTTCCATGTGGGAGTGTTCAGACAATATTTCACTTCAGCGCTGGGAAGATCCAAATGATGTCACCAGCTGTGGGTGAAACACTTTTCACTCCAAGCAGGAAGTCTGAATGTGGGCATTTTCAGTCTGCAGGTCTTGCCACCCTGCTCTTTTGGTGAATTTAGGGCATCTCTCCATGTCTGGTAATGCCATTGGTCAGCATTTGTTTATATGTGATCCCCTCCTGGTGTTTGGACTATTGGAGGACTTCCCATGACACTGCAGGATCTCAGGTCAGCCATCCTCTTTGCCTCAGTGGTTTACTGTCTTGGTAAATCTATGCTATTTCTGATTTCAAGTTCTACATTTTCCCCTTTGATGCTTCACAGATGGAAGTTCAAGACCTTGAACCCCTTCTATGCTGCATTTCTTCCTGCGATCTCTCTATTATGCTACAGGTTTTATATCCACTTGAATTACAGAGAATATGTATCTACCTCTCAGAAAGCATGCCAGAATTGTGGGTGTCAGTAAGACCAAGACATCCAGGTCACAGAAGTATGACCCTGTCTGAGGTCTGGTAGTGGAACTCCAAGGCTGTGGAGCTGGTTGTGGAAGAATGAGGTGTGTTCACTATATTTGCATAGCAAAAAATGGAGCAGTCTGTTGTTCTTTACAAAGACTGAAGAGCCAGGCCACAAGTTGTCAGGAAATGTCTTTTTCCAACAACAGCAACAGCTCTGGGCAGGTCTGGAGGTGGGCTCCGAGGAACTGCAGTACTCACACTGTGCCCAGCCAGGGTCTGCTCTGAGTCAGCTCTCCTGACCCGGGTTCTAAGCTCTACCAGTCCTCCCTGCTCTTCCCAAAAACAGAGGTGTGCAAGGTGATGGAATAAGTGCATCAAGCCTTCAGATGAGCTTGTGCATCCTAGTCCTATACAAAACATGCATGAATGCTGTTACGGCAGGCAGTTGTGATAGATGCACTTTCCCTGTACCTCTACTGCATAAATTCTTCTTCCACTCCAACAAGGAGAAAGTCTTCTGTGCAATCTGCTCTCTTGCCTCAAGCTTAGCTGAGAACCCTGGAGGTGCAGAGAAAGCATGATTACTGTATATATATAAATATATGTATATATTTATACACACATACATACACACACACACACACACACACATATATATACACACACATATTTATATATTTATGCATGTACGTATAGTGTTCAGCTCACATACTGTCCAGTTTTTCTTTCCTCAGAAATGCCCTGTTGCACACTGAGTCTGTGCTTGGTATATGCTATTGGCAAATTAAAAGGGGGAAGCTCACCACTGTGGTTGTAGAAAATTGTCCTTTGAATCAGCAGGAACACAAATAAGCTGCCTCCATTTGAAGAGACTGTACAAACTGTCTGTATTTTCCTGCCCCTGTTCGTAAAGCTCAGAGCTGGCTCCTTCCCAAACCTCCCCTTTGTAGGACCTCCCTATGATGTAGGACACCACCATCAGTGAAGAGGACCACTGTTGTTCACCTCCAGCACCTGCCCATGAGCCGCCACGCCTACACATATCGTGGGATTTTTTTATTTTAATGGCATTTTTTTAATGTGCCAACAGGACTTCCGAGCCTTCAGGATGCATTGAGTTTTATTTTCAAGTTCATTTCAAATGGAAAACTTAACTGTGTATTGTGCTTGAAGGAAACTTCTCTATAAGCCAACAGCTGGCTTTTTTTTTTAATTGCCCCATACTTTCAGCCCAGAATCCCCTTTGTGAATCACTTTTTCTCAGGTTTTGATGTTTTACCTTCATTTAGCTCCACACCATCAGCAATCCTCTCTGTTTCCCCAGGGGAAGGCAGAACAGGACCCAGCCTGTTCTCCTCAAGAACAGAACAGGAAGCCAGTGTACTAAACTCTGATTATTTCTCTGGCTCTGTGTATTTCCTGAGAGATCTGGAAACAGAATCATACACATAAGTTATTTAGCTGGAGGTGAGCTATGAGGATGATTTAAAAAGAAGAAAGGTTGTGGAGGGAGTGAATGAAGATAGTGCGTGATGGCTTTTGTAACAGCAGACTATTAAATGCTGCTATCTTTTTGGATGCATCTAGGTGCATATTACAATCAGAAAACAAATTTCTGTGCTTTAGGCTTGTCTACTTGCTCTGAAACAGAGAATTTGATAATTTTTGGTCTGTGAATGGGTCTCTTGGCTTTTGGATGGGGCCCAGGCAGAGCAGTGGTGGGTGTGTCGCCAGACAAGCCTACCCTCAGTCATTGTGATATGACCATGGATGGGCATTTTTGGGAGTGCAAAACACATACCTCTCTGCTAGTTTTACTGGTTGTTGTGTATGCATGCGAATCCTTCAGAAGAGTAGCAGCTGAAAGGGTTTGATTCTCTTCCCATTAAAAATAAATTGCAAAAATTGTATTGATTTCAGTGCAGGAGGATTGAACCCCTAGCCTTCAAGAGGATATTTAATATATTCCGTTACTAGCATCTTAATGGGATACAGCTATACCGTGCTGCACACAGAGCTACATACGATACAGCTCCCTCAGGCTGCTTGACAATATGCTCTCCACTTCAGAGACTAGTACATAAATACAATTCACATGCTCTGTCTTTAGTCATGCCACAGTTTTGTCAACCACATCACATTTTTCTGCCTTGGGCTGCGGTGTGTGCTGTTAACACATGTCTCCGGACTCAGGTCAGAGAGTGCAGGGACAGCATTGCATTGCTTCTCTTTTCATGGGACTTTCCTGTCTTTTCTTGTCATGCAATTAACTTGCCTCATTCCTATTTTGGCTTTTTTATTATTGTTATTTTTGCCTACCACACAATATCTATTTAATGTAAATACAATGTAATTTGTACAATTCATTCTACTGTATTTTTCAAGTAGATGTAAAAAATGCTGAAATGTAGGAAAAAGCCTCTGTAGCGTATGACTGTTCTGAGTAAGTGAAATCTATTCATGTTCTCAGATTGTCACCAAATTTTCTTTCTCAAGTTTTCTCCCAGAAGAGTATGAACATGTGCTTCCTTAGAATTGATTGAAATTTATCATAGGCTGAAATCATTATTAACCTTTGAACTCTTGAGAATTAACAAGGAAGAAGCCTTTGGCCCCATTTACAAAAATATTTTCCCCAGTCATAGAGGTTGTCAACAGTTTAGCAATTTTCCATACGAAATTTCATAAAAATGGAGGGGGAAGGGGAACAACCGTCAATATCCCCTCTGTATTTAACTAGCACCCAATACCCTGCAGCTGTAGAAGCTCGATGGTGTGTCAGGCCAGGGCTTCTTTGCTGCTCCCAATCTTCATGGGCAAGGTTTCTCCCAGGATGTTGGCATCATTCTGGGATTTCCTTCCCTCTCTCTCTGGGCTGATTTTGCTATAGCCTAGTGCATACAGCAGTGAAATAGATGAAAGCTGACCATGGGCACACAGAAGGCAGTGCAGCTATAACTGCAAATCCCTCTTCCTCCACCCTTGTTGACTGACCCCACCCATTAGAAAAGCTTTTGTCTAAGAAAAGCAAAATCAGCAGAAGACTATGTAGATGCATGGCTTGCTTTGTCTCCATCAGCAGCAGTGGCTGATGAACAAAGAGACTGCTCAGCTTCCTGTACTTTCTGGATTCAAAATGGAGAATACTGTGCAATAACAGTTACTTCTTTCATCTTCAAAATACTCCTTCATAGAGAAAATTTAGCTAAATTAGCTAAATAAAAATCATAGCAATGTCTCTTTCTGGTCTCTTGTAAAAAAGTTAGTGGCATCACTTACTTCTAATGCATAAGCATTCATTGCCATCACTGTAAATCTTTTAAAGCAAAAGAGAGTGAAAAATATTAATGACAAAGGGGAGAAAGGGCTTATCTCTGAGAGATTTCTTTCTCCATTGGACATAAATTCAAATTGTAAAAAGCGAATAGGCCTTCAAAACATGCAGCTGAGAGGAACTCAGGCAGTAGGCAGACACACAGAGCCACATTCTGGCCTTCAAATACAGTCTATGTTGTACCACCCAGATGAAGAAGGCTGAGCCTGGCCTTGTTTCTGTCCTTTGCTGGAGGTGGCCATCGGGCCCGTCTAGGTGTATGGCGTGGTGGGACCAGAGCTCTGTGGGGATGGGGCAGGGCCATACCCAAGTGCCCAGCCCTGCCTCTGCCTCAGGCTGGGCTAAGGTGCAAGAGGAATGCGTTAGTGACTGCTTAGGGACATTTTATCTCTTGTGGTGGGGTCAGCTTAATAGAGAGTGATTTCTGAAGTGGTGAATTTCTCCTGGAGGCTTTGAGGTGTGTGTTCAGCCCCACCACTTGGTCTTCGGTGTGGGAGCTTGACCTAATTGAATCTGGTAAAAAAAACTGTAAGGGAGAATAAATTGCCCGTGGCACCAAGCGCAATTGTGTTGGTCCCTGTTGGCCATGGTTGTGAGCTCTCAGTGGTGCAAGAAGGGGTGCAGTGGGACACCAGTGGGAAGCTGGGGAGCTGGTGGACAATGTCTTGCACAGCAAAATCCAAGCAGCTGTGGAAATGTAATATTGAGTTTAGCAACAGAAACGGGAATCACTAGTGTTGGTGATAACTTGCATATTTCTTGCAGCCAGAGTAAGAAAACATTGGAACAGGCTGCCCAGAGAAGTGCTTGAGTCACCATTCCTGGAGGGATTTTAAAGACCTGGGATCATGGTTTTGTGGTGTATTTGGCAGTGCTGGGTTAATGCTTCGACTTGATCTTAAAGGATCTTGGATCTTAAAAGTCTCTTCCAAACGAAATGATTGTATGATTCCATGACTTTGTACTGCTCCTTTAGGGATGTGTTATTCACAGGGAGGGAAAGGCTGGCCAAGAGAGCTTCAAGCAATCAGTCCTAATGCCATCCTGGGCTTTTCGGCAGGTGCTAACCCCTGAATGGGGAGATCTGACCAAGCTGGGACAGCCATGCCATTTGCCTGTGTGCCTTAAGTTCCCACAGCCCCAGTGCTGTGGCCCTGCCTTGCTCTACCACTACATGGCTGGCTCAGGCCAGGCAACTGTGAGTGTCACTTTAACTTCCTTCATTGGTGGCATGACTAACGAAGGCTTTTGCTCACCTTTGCTGTTACAAATCTCTTCCCTGGTGGAGAGGGAAGATGTCCTTATGTGAATACTGGACAGTGCAGTGGGTCTTGTCTCTGAGCAAGAGCACAGGTTCATTAAGTCTGTGCTGTCCTGATTTCTCATTCTTAACAGATAGCTCAGCATGAAGTGTAAGCCTCCCTTTCTGCTCTAGGCTCTCCGTGGTCTGATTACAGCCATGCAGTACCACATCCCCTTCCCAGGGGACAGCTGATGGTACTGCAGTTGTTAGCTCAAGCCCTGAAAGCTTTGGTTTGGGAAAAGGCGCACAAAGACTTGCAAGAAACAAAGGGGAAAAATACCACAAAATACTGTGGAGTAAACAAGATCTGGTTTGCAGAGGCTGACTAGAGACAGCTCGGCAGAGGCACTTCCTAAAGTCACAAATTTTCTTTGCTGACTCTGTGCCTGTTTTCTGAAGGACCTGAAGGGTTTTCATGGACTCCAGATGTAAGACAATAGGTCAGGATAATTAAATATCCAAACCAAAAGCATATCTCAGCTGCAAAATTGTATAGTTAACACCAAAAGTTAGCATTTTTATGTAGAAAGTGTCATTTGGTTAGAGGACCTCAGGTACAAAGCCACAGAACAGCCTCTTCTGCCAGGCAAGGCAGGTTTTAAGATCTTAATTATGGAGGTCTTCATGTAGACTAGGCATCATGTGTGAGAAAGATAAAAGAAGTAATTTTGGTTTTGGTAAAATATGTTTACATGGGCATTTTTTAATGCTCTTATATTGCTTGTGGAAACATTTCATTCTCAATTTAGTCCCAGTAGTACAATATTCATAAAACCTAGGGGGAAAAAAAAAAGAAAAAGAAAAAGAAAATATTACCCTAGTATACCATAAAAACTAAGTAGGATGTGGCATTTTGTGTAAAACAGCAGGGCGGGGTAGGAAAAAACCTCAGTACTATTTCTGAAAAGGGAGCAGTTGCTTGCTTGAGATGCCCTGATGAAACAATGGAATTTTTTTGCATGAACAGCTGCTCAATGATGTAAGCACAGGTTGCCGGATTTGGCCAGTCAGTACCAAGTGAGCTTTGTCAAAAATAAGGCCCAGGTATAATTTTTAATTTATCCCATGGGCACCCTTTCTTCTGATTTTATCTATGCGCAATTGAAAGGAAACTCACCCAGAAATAAAGAGACTGACGTGTCACATCATGATATTGGTGCAGTGTTACATTTTGTGGCCCGTGCTCCGCGCAGCCCTGGAGTGATCTGCTCCAACAAGGCAGATAACAGCCAGCAGGATGATTCACCCATCAAGCAATAACGAGCAGCCATTGCATCACCTTCTGTTGTTTATTGTACCCTCGGGCTTTTCAGAATACAGTTGCCTTGATAAAAAGATAAAAGAAAGGAACATAAAACTTGGGTGAAAAAGAATCTACTTCTTGTCTCCTCTTTCTCGGTTCTCTTTAAAGTTATTATTAGTAGGGCCAGACTGTTTGATAGTGAGCAACTGTTCAAATGAGAACCATTACTGGTGGAGCAACACCTCAGAAGGCTCTTGCTGCTTTAGTCAATGAATAGATGGGACTCAAAGGATGTAGGACGGATTAGAGCAAAGTCCAGCCCAGGAGAGAGACAGGTACATTATGGGCCAAATTCTGAGCACTTTGTTCCATATATTTGGATGGTCTGGAGGTCAGTAAGAGCTCTGCCAGCATAAGAGAGCTGAGTAAAACCTGAGTGATCCCCATGGGCTTTGAAGCTATAATAATGTTTATGTCTCAACCTCCTCTCAGAGATCATAATGAGAATTAATTAAATACACCCCAGGGCTCCCTATAAGAGCAAAATACTCTTACTCCCACTAAAGAGAGGAAACCAGTCCATGCACAGGAGAGCTTGGAGTTTCTTCCAGCTCTGGGTCCTATTTCAAAGGACTTTGAGTGGTCAACTGGACATCAGATCTAGCCATGACCACAAAGATTTAGTTGTGCCATTGATCCTGTGGCTCAGTTTTCAGGAATTCTGACCTCCTCCAGCTCTCCATATCTTCAGGCAGAGATGTTGCTTAGAGATCCATATGCCAATATTCCATTAATCTTTAAGAACATGGGGTAAAGCAGTAATCTATTTAGTAGACAGTCAATGCAAACGATGTTGAAGATAGCTAATGTACTTAATTTATGTGTGGTAGGTACCAAGTGCAAACTTAGTAATAAATACACCTAATTTGTTAGCCTCAAAGGTCACCAGTATGAAGTTCTCTTGAGTCACCAAGGGAATAATTCAACAAATTTAGTAAAGTAGTTTAAACAAATACATTGTTCTGAATTCCAAACAAGGTGCCAGATTTTACCCTGGGAGGGAGCACTGACAAAGCCTTTGTCACAGAAATTGCACTGGATGTGTCACTGTAAGCCAGAGCATACAAAGAAATGATGAGGTAATTTATTGCCTGTGAGCCTCATGCTGAAATACACAGCAACAAACCTCACCCATTGCCATCACAGGACCATTTGCTTAGATATGGCTCTTGTGCCTAGATAAGGCCTTCTGAGCAAATGATACTTCAGTTTCCTTTCAGCTGTTTCAGAACCAGCACCCATAAGAACCTTGACAATGGTGAAAAACTGGACAGTGAAGAGGGACTTATTGTACAATAACAAGTTGTCATGGTTCACACTCTCTTCTGCTGCTGATAAACAGATTCCACATGTGGCCATAATTTGCTCATGGGCATGCAGGGGGACTTCTGCTCCTTCTACATCCCCTGGTAGCACTAGCAGTGCCCTCTGTGAAAGCTCACTGGTGGAGCTTAGGCCATGACCAGCAGTCATCTCAGTGATGGGAGAAGAAAGCAGAGAATAGTGTTTAGCTCTTTTAAAGAGCAAGATGATGGGAGAATCACCATAGAACTTTCTTTCTCTAGAACAGGCTTCTCTTTGGCTGTGAGTCCTGCAATGCCAGGCAAGTGTTTACATGCAAATCCCCCACACCATCTGCCTTGGAGACTATTCTACCAATAACCTAAAGCAAATCATCTGCACATGATGTGCAGGTTCCCTTCATATAGACCATATAGCTCCAATAGCATATGAGTGTACACACTTGTAAGATTTTCACTGTAATTCTCATATTAATGTCTTTGTATTATTCCTAAAAATACACAGAATTAAATCACTCTCCCTTTTCCCTAGACTAAATCAAATTTGCAGCACTTCTAACTTTCTGAATTCTCATGGTTTCTCCGAGTTTTCTGTGGTACACTAAAAAGCAGCAATTGGTTTATAATTTGTGACATTTTCATTTTAGTTTTTTATATCTAGATTATGCCATAAAATCCCACATTCATTTAGTTGTCTAAAGTAACTCATGTCTGAGACAAGACTTTCCTTATGGCAAAGTGACCGTCAGGAGGAAACCAGCCAGACAGTCTGAGTGATGACCTGGGGGGGGTGATGGAAGCCCCTCTGGGACAATGCTTTTTCCTGCTTCTGGAAGTCCCTCCTATTTCCACATTGGCTTCTGCATCCGGTACTTTACCAGGATTCTCTTTCACATCAAAGCATCTCTCCCCGGGCTACACATGTAGGGGCACAGCCTTAGTTTCCATGGGAAACAGTTTTATCCCAAAGGAAAGGGAAAGAAATGTTTGGTTTAAACATGCTTAACACTCCCCCTTCTGTATAAGGCACTCTGTTGTTGCATTTTCCCTGGTCCCTTGGGGTATTAACATGCTCTTTACCACACTCATGCTTGTTTTCTTAGTTGAGGTGTTTAGAAGGGGCTGTGGGGAAATTTTGCTTTCATCCACATTGGCTAAATAAGCATCATCAGGCTGAAGGCTTGCTAAATTAATTGCACCAAATTCTTTTTTGCTGGTTTCACCCTTAGGATGAGTTGGTCCCAGTTCTACCATTTAAAAGAACTTCATGATGTAGACAATGTGGAATTTGTGCTTCTTTCCTAAAGTTATTAGAAACACAGAAGGAGCCAACATACAGGTGATAAAGCAGTTGCTTAGCTTAGTGAACAGATCCCTGAATTTATGTGGAGAGATCCATGAATTTGCCTGGGAGAGGAAGTCAAGGGGGTGTCTTTAATAAGGAGTTCAAATCAGCTATGAGCTGCTTACTCTGTATTTTGCTGAGAATTTTGTGCAACCTCAGTCTGTGCACAGAAGAAAAAGAAATTTTTGGAAATGAGACTGCTCTTGAGTTGTGTGCTCCTCTTGAGTAAACAACCTACCAGCAAAAGTTGTAAGCTTCATGACAGCAGCTACATCTTAAGGATGTTGATGTGATGAGGTTTGTAGCTGATACCAATCTATAAAGCAGATGGGCTTTTGCATGCACAATTCCTTTTCTATGCTTAGCGAGAAGACAGGAGTGTGTTTCTGATCTGACAGTGAGTGTGGGACCACTCCAAATTACACAAGTGTTTGCTGGTAGACATGACTGATACCAAGGAGGAAACACCCAATGCTTTCCATGGTCAGGATTAAACCTGGACACTCTAACCACACGTGTTCCTCCTTATCCCAAATACTTACAAAACATGTAATTTGGTAGCCCAGTTACTCCCTTTTTGAAGTCTCCTGGATTTGTTTGTTTTCCAACTGTTGATGCTATTAGTTCCTCCCATATTTCCCCCTGTTGGCATGTAATCTCTTTAGGTTGGTTGCTCATGCCTTCAGGGTTGCTGGGTTTCTTTCCATGCTAGGCTCTTTGATTTTGCCTCTGTTTGGGGGCTGGTAGGTCTTTTGATTATTTGAAGTGCTTTGAATGCTGACTTTAATTACATTGCTTTGTAAGAGACTCTACTATGACTGCCTCAGTAGCTATGTGGAGAAAGTGCCGTGGAACATGTGTAAGTGTTTTATAAAGACAGTAGTCACTGAAGTGCAAAACTGACAAATCACCCTCAAGAATGTGAGACTTGGTGTTGTTTTGTTTGTTTTATTATAAATATATATATTTTCGGTACTAACAGAAACTAAAATGCTTACATCTACAATGGGAAAATGCTAAATCTGGAAACAGATCTCTAACGTCTCACTCAGAAGTGTGGCATTTTTCTTAGTGACAGATTGTCAGCCATGGCCAAGCAGGGCCCAGCAGAGTTGAGGATGTAGATGAATTGGAGACTGTCCAGAAGAAAGAAACAGGAATGATAAAAGCTTTATAAAACATGAGTGATGAGGAAATGTTAAAGAAACTGAGTTTGTTTAGTCTAGAGGAAAAAGACTATGGGGGAAAATGTATGACTTTTCCAATATGTAAACAATTACTTTAGAGAGGACAGCCATCATTTGTTCTCCATGGCCACTGTGAGATGGATAAAAATAAATCAACGTCATTTTCAGCAAAAAAAAAGTTAAGCCACCCTTGGGGAGCTAGGTTTTGTCTGGATATTAAGCCCTTCCATTGGCAGATTTGAGAACAGGTTAGACCAACGCCTTACAGGGAGGAGGTGGCTAAACCTGATCCTGACTCACAGAAAGGTATAGGACAACATGATTGCAGGAGATTCTCTCCAAGACTTACAGCTTTATAAATTGATAAAGAAGGACTTTGAAGTGAAAAGATTTGAGCTGGGTAAGCGTGTAGTTGTTTTTTCTGGCTGGTAACTCCAGTTGCCCTGACATCACTTCAACAGTAAGAAATTAAGTGTTCCGTGTGTCAGCTTATTTGGGAAGAGTTTTTAAAGCCATACAGCTACTCTGTTTAGCAGAAGCTCCCGTTCTTTCCTCTTTGTTCAGCCTCTGAACTTTCCTCCATGAGATGTAAAATATGCTTTGGTTTCCTGCTTGAGGGACTTGGAGGAGCCTTATTCAGCTTCTCCCACTGGTTTGAAAGAAATCCCCCATCTGCAAGCACAATCAATCCACTTTTTCCAGTAGGGAAAATGGCTCATGGTGCCATGGTGGGATAATACAGCTGAATGTTTCAAGTATCACACCTCGGGCAAATTGTTCTGGGCCCTCACTGCCACCCTGAGGAAGTTTCCAATGCACATTTATCTGATGGGATGGTATTGGGTTTGTCAACGTGCACCAACCACCACTGTGTGGTCGGATTCGCAGCCCCCTTTGCAACAACAGAAGGAGTGTGGTGTTTGCTGTGCCTGGAAAACAGTGGGATTAAAATCAAGCTGGAGAAAGGTGCCTTCTGATCCAGCCAGTTGGTGGGTCAAGGGCAAAGTGAAGGAACAGCTGAAAAAACGGGGTGTTCTTTTCTAAAAACCATTAAAAAACATTTATGCAATAGAGGAGGTAAACAGGGAACCTTTAGAAAATGTCTTGCTGTGTTTTTTACCTTAGAAGCATTTTTCAGGGAATGATAATTCATTTATAATTAATTGCTAATGGATTTATTATTATCAATATTGATTTCACTTGACAACAAAGACATAAAGTTAACAAGCGTGAGGCATTGTGTGCACAATGTGAAGTAACTCCAGGTTCATTGCTGTGCCAAGTAGGTTGATCGAGAGCCAAGATTGCAAAATGTGGCATCAGGGGACTCCTTACTGCCAGTCTGCCAGAGAGGACAAGAGTCCTGGAGGCAGAACTGCCATCAACAGAGGAGGCATAAGCAGGCAGCCCTGAGCAGGCCATGGGGGAGGCAGTATACTTCTGAGATTAAATCCTATGTGTCTTAACAGAGACAACTTCTCTCTGCAGTATCTTTCAGCATTCTGTTAATTAGGAAAAAAAAAAAAAAAAAAAAAAAAAAGAAAGGGCTTGGATAAATTTACAAAAATAAATAAATTAAAGAGAAAGTAACTTCTGCCAAAAAATGAACTTTCATGTTCAACTTCTGCTTGAAACTAACTTCCCAGGAGCCAACTTTCTCAGGGAATAGCCTGTTATCAGATAAAGGAAGGACTCAACAAGAAAGCTAATTCCTTTGTTATGAAAGTCATCCCCCTTTGTCAGGACCTTCTCCCCCAGCTTTAAATGCTCACTGATTTCTTCTGATCTCTTGGCATCTTTGTATTTTCCCACCTGTCTGTCAACCTCCTCTGAGGGTATTTTCCTTCTTGAAGCTAAACTTTGCAACACAACTAAAAGAAAGCAAACAGAAATTTCTTCAATCACTCTCATTGCTTAAAAATTCATAATCATTCCTATAGCCAAAGGCAGAAAAGCTAATTATTTGCTGTCCCAACCAGTCTTAGCACCTCCCGGGAAAATGTGCGACTGAGGCAGCTGCACTGATGCCTGTGCAGCAGGCGGCTCTCATCGCTGGGACCCAAGTGTAGCAGCATCACCAGTGGGAGTTCTGCAGCTTTGAACAGATCTGCTGCAGCAGGGTAGCTATCAGGCACAGGAGCTCAGCCACCGGGGAGTGGGAAGACAGCAGTGTCTTGTTTCTCTCCCCAGTGAACCTTCTGGCCATCTTCATATTGGCATTTACAGAAAAGTGAGCTATTTAGGAAAAGATTGTAATTTTTTTCTTTTTTCTAAGTGCAGCCCATTTAAGCTTGGTACATTGGGTATAATGGAAAAGGGGCACCAGTAAAATTCTGGCTGATGCAGGCAGATGCCTGTCCAAAAATTATTCACTGAGTGGTGGCTCTGCCTTTCTGTTTTTATGTGTTTGTTTGCCTTTTATGGAAAGATGCCCAGCTCCAGTTACTGTTGTGAGAGATTTGGAGGATTAGGACTTGCACTCTACCCCACATTATGTTGCTGTCAGATTCCACTGGAAAATCTTCTATATGGGCATCCTCTTCCTCATCCCTTTGAGGAAACTCTTTCCCTCTCCTTGTGTATCTTCCAAGGGCCTTTCACAATCTGCTTCTAAACTGAATTCTGATCCAATGTTTGTGACTTCTTTTTAACATGCTCTGAACCAAAAAGACCTTTCCCTCAAAGCCTCAAATTCTTTTAACTCCTCCACCCAAATTGACAACAGACTTTTTTCTTTCCTGTCCTTCGCTTGCTTTTTGTTGTCAGCTGGAGAAGACTTGCTGCATTTCTCAGTCAATACTGAGAAAGATGAACCTGAATACACAGCCTTTACTGAGGTCTCACCATGGGCTGCCTCAGGCACTGTCTGCTGTTCTGCATTGGAACAAGAAGAGTAGTCAGAAAGCTACAATATGTAATAATCTCCCTGGTCTCTAACAAGCTTTAATTACCATAGCTCATTAAAAAGACCTGGGAAAGCTAAGTGTGAATGATGGGGATCTAGCAGAAGTGGATGGTCAGCGATGACAGATCAGGCATGACTTGACTGTAGTACCGAGAGGATAACATGGCTGTCAGCACTGGAGCTGCATGTGTCAGAGCTAAGAGAAGTAGCATGTCTGAGACAGCAGTGACGGGAAGGGCCCTGCAAATCAGGGAATGAATATGGGGGAACAAGGTGGGAAATGGAGAAGAGGGCATTGTGATGGCAAACACATTGGCAGGTACCAAAAGGTAGACTCATGTTCTATGTTACAAGTGTGTTTACATCCCACCATTCCTTTGCACAGTGAATGTTGTGGAAAGGACTGTGCTATTTTTAACCCCTGGAACTGAATTAAGCTATTGTGATATGCATCATAAATCAACTAAACACATGTATAGTCCTAGCCATGTATCCAAGATAGCCTAACTTCTGCCAAGGACACCCCACGGAGGTGCTTCTGGATTCAAGCAAAAGGTAGAGTCTCCATTATGGTATTTAGTCTAGACTTCAGTACATCCAAAGGGCTGCTTAGAACTTTGCCCTGCTTTTGCTCCACCTTGGCCTTTCCCACCTTGGCTGTGCCCCAGCTCCAGGGTGTCCCAGCTCTTCCTTTGCTCAGGCTTTGGCTTCCTTTCCCAGCCCCATCTCAACCCCTTGCTCTCCCTGCCCTGTGCACAACTCAGTCACTCTGTCAAGGCCAAAAGCTCCCACCCACTTTAGAGGGGCAGTGCCACCTCCTGCCAGCACCCAGCTGGGGCACTGGGCTTGCACAGCTGGGGCTGAAGCCAGGACAGCTCACCAGCTGTAAGGAGAACCTCTGGATAGTTGAGTCTGCTACTGTTTCTGGCAGAATAATTATACTGACACATGCACAGGAAGTTTCTACCTTTCCATATGTTTTCACTGAGAGAATTCAGCATTGTTTCTCAGGGTTACTCTGAGCTAATAGACTGCAGACATGGAGCAATGACAGGATTTTTCCCTTGTGAAGGCACAGGACTAGTGACTTTCCCCTTCAAGGAAAGCCCTATTCCCTTCTTCCCATGCTTTCACTCTCCCACCCACCCAGCACAACTTGATGTTGCATTGATTGAGTAAATTGTACAGAAGGATGTGAACATCTGGGTGTTGGCAGAGTGTCTCCCAGATGGCCAACACTCTTGCTTCCTTCTTTTTCAAGATGAAAGGGTCCATTTTAAAGCCAGTTAAAAGAATATTAGAGAATTGATCTGAAGACAACAAAGTGAATAGGCCAAGAGTTACATTTTCATCCTCTACTGCCCTCTATTGAGAATGGATCCATATGCAGAAAAAAAATTCAAACTGCAGTTAATAACAACAAAATTCAGCATAGAGTTTTATCCCCACAAAAAAATCACAACTTTTTAAAGCCCATATGTTCAGTTCCAAACAAAGCTTATAATTTTGCCTTTTGACATATTTGTTAATGCATTATTTGCAGGTTCCACACATGAAGGCAAAATTGTAATAAATTAACCATTCAATCCCCATGGATTAACCATTCAATTCCTGTGATATGCTTATGGAGATCTTGTTATACAAATAACCCAACTAATAGCCAACCTGTTACGATAACCCAAAATAATCCATTTGGGACATGATGATGCCAGGTGGAAGCTGCTTTGGGTGTTCCATATACAACGTGTTCCACATACATTATGGCAAAGGCCTTTTACTTTCACCCTGGCCTAATCAGCTCAAATGTCAGAGGATGAAAGAGCAATTAGCTATACTAGTCATGCTTGGAAACTAGAATGACAATGCATTAACAAAAAAAAAAAAAAAAAGAAAACTCAGAAGAAAATCTGCCTCTTGACTTTAAAAACACGCTCTGGCAATGTGATTCCTTGGCAATATCATTCCTTCTTTGGCAGTATTTGTGGAAAAATGTAGAGGAACAGAATGAGTTATAGTGATGCTAGTAAAAAGAAGATAGAAAAGATTATCATGTCCTGTATTTTTCTACCACTTTATCATCTGAAGAGCTGTAAAGGCTTACAAGCAATTGTTTACAAATTAATTATTTGCAAAATCATTATGTGGAGGTAATTATCTCAAAAAAACCCAAGGACAAGCAAAGATTAAATTTGTTTTTGTTTTACATAAAGGGAAATTTGAGGACAAAAAATCAAGTCTAGAGTGTTTAGGTCTAAAGCCGAAAACTAGAATCCTCCATCTCCTCTTGTCATTTCAAACGAAACAATTTTATATTCACAGGTGTGTAGCACTTTCAGCTATATAAAGGATGGCAGTGGATTCACATTGGTAAATCACATGATCTAACATTTTTTGAGGTGAAAGTGTCCCACTGCGACATCTTCTTTATTGTGGAATTTAAGAGTGAAAAATTATGTGTTCTGGATAAAGCTGTGATGATTTGAAGATGAATTTGCAAGAAAATGCCACCTATTTGGATGCTGATTCCAGATAAGAGTGGGAGAAGGTTCCCTTCTCTGGGCTATCCTCATTTCCCCACTACTTTGATAGGTGCCCATTTATGTTTCTAGGTTCTCTTCTGCCAATGGCAACTAAACTCTGACAGGCTTCCCCCAGCCCAATTTATTTCTTCCTCACTTGTACACAAAATGGTGTAATTTTTACAGAAGTTGTATTTTCTTGACAATCTTCCTCATCCCAGTTCCATAAAATAACAGGTTTATGTTCCAGAAACATTAGTCCTACAGTATAAATCTGAGCTCTCTGAATGGGGAGCTGGGATCTTTAAAAACAAAGCCTTCTGCTCCTAGAGCTCTTATGGCAGTTCATAAAAGCAAGAATCCATCTTTTACCAAGCAAGGATTCCCTCCCACAGACCATCTATGTGGTTTCCATCTGCACATTAATTGGAAACTGCTTGGGGTAAAAAAGTATTTATATGTTTCAAATTGCAGCTGTTCCCATGCTCTGGCAAGGTGCAGGGAGCTCTCTTCCCACAGTCCAGCCCTCCAAGGAGAAGCCACAAGCTGACTGCAGACCCTGAGCACTGAAATTCTGGGGCATTTGGTTGGTATCAGCTGGGCCCAGGCGGAGCCACTGCTCACTGGAAGGAGCATTGTGCCTCTTTTCTCTTGGGCAAAGGGCTCTCTGCTGGGTACACTCCTGACTTCAAGTTTTCAGCAGAGCCTCCTTCTCTCTGCCAGCTCTGGTTGAAGGAACATGTATTTTGTGTTGGTTCTTCCAGGCAAACATCTTTAATGGCCCCAATATTGATGCTAATGACTTCCCTCAGGTATGTAAGCTGGGAGAGACCTGGGAGAAACCTAGAAACACAGATGAGCACCCTGAACACAAAAAACGAAGCTGAAAAGCATCAGAGGCTGAGCAGACAGAACATTTCTGCCTTAGACACTTCTGGAAAATGGAGACTTGCCCATACAGAAAATTACAGGGATCCCGAAGAACAAAAATGATAACAGGTAAATAGGCTTTGCATTGCTGTTATCAGGAATGGTCCAGCAGTGGCTAACACTCAATCAGTTTATCAAAACAGCTTTCTCCAAGTGCAAGGGCTAACAGCTTTGGCAACATTCATCCTCAATGAGCATTCACAGAGCAGAACTAAGAAAGATTTCACTCAAAAACTGCTCTGGCGTCTCCTCACTTAGGAAATGATAGGCACAAGCAATCAGAGAAGGGGCCTGAATGCACTGTATTTTAACTGGAAAACTCTTTTGCAGACTTGATCTTTGTGCTGAACTTCCTTGCAAACTCATCTTGGGATCTCTTAATAAAAAAACGCCAACACTTTTAAAACATCAGGGCAAGTTTATCCATGACATGAGAAACATTTCATGGATATTATTTTAGCAGTGGATCCAGATGGTGATCTACTGCATCTTAGTAACCAGAAAGATTTCTATGCTGCTCTGAGATAAAGTTTTTCTCCAGTCTAAAATCAGAGGAATTGACTGACAGCCTCTCTACAGCAAATAAATAATGTGGAGAGCAAAATGGAGTATTTTTTTTTATTATTAAACTAGCCAGCACGTTAATTTTAATATAACGTAAATGCAGGTTTTATGGAACGGGTAGTACATAGCTAAATGCTGTGTAGCAGTTTTCCACTGCTACAGGGACTTCGCTGCAATGTACTTAAAGCCCCATCCTATGTTTCAGCAGGGCTGGAAGCCTGTTAGTGCTTTGAAATGATGAAAGTGAATGAAGCTGAATAGCAAACAAAAAAAGTTCAGACTTGATCAGTGATGATGAGAGAATTCCAACTGGGTTCGCTTGGGAGCAATGATCAAGAATTAAAGTCTTGATTTTTTTTAAGCTAACAAATGAAGCTTCTTTATTCTACTTAAATGGGATAAGAAAAGCCCTATTAAAGGGAGCTAACAGTTGTACTAATCTGCAAGCCACATCCCTATTGGCCCCAGCAGGGAAAAAAAAGACTTCTGAAAATGTTTAACAAAACCCAGAGAAAATGAGAAGAGTAAGAGATAACTCAAAGATGTGCAACTTTGGGGAAGAAGAAAAGTCTGTTTTCATACCTGAGTGAAGATGCAGGAGCATGGGGTGCAGCTCTCACCCTTTGTGCTCCAGCCACCAGAGTTTACTGTCTGCAGCATGACTGCAGAGGGGCTCTTGCCAGGTGTAGGAAGGCGGCCTGAGGCTCAAGGTTTTGCCCTTTGTTTTTTTTTTTTTTGGCTTTGACTAAGGACTTGTTTCCCCCAGGCACCTGCCTTACCAGGATTACTTGCGTTTCTGGCATGAATGATCCCAGCAGGTGGCTCTGTGAGGGCAGGGTGCCCATTCTTGGGCAAGCCGAAATATTGGCCCTCTCTGCTGTCACATTGGCAGCCTTTAATATATGCTCATCTCCATATAAGTATTGCTTAGGCTCCAAATTTGGCCAGTTGTGAGATTAGTGTACCATCTGTAATCCGTATGCTCTCCTGAATCTCTGGCTGGCTTGCTGGCGAAGGGGATCTTTCAGCACTCCTGCTGTATCTCCTCCATGTCCATGCGCTCCTGGTGGCACCATTCAGTGTCACTTACTTGACTCTAGCTGACAGGGAGAGCAATAGCTGTGAAGATGTGTCAACATCCCTGACTGCCAACATGTGGAGGCAACCTGAATGCATGCCCAGGACTCCTCGGGAATTAAGATGTGGCTTCTAAATCTTGCAGCTGTCTCTGCACAGCCCTGGTGACCTGTGCTGGCTGGATTAGTGACAGAGTAATGCTGTAAGGACACTTTCACAGGGCTGGTGGACTAATCCCTCAGCAGGGGAGGAGAGAGAGGAATAGCATGAGTGAGATAAGAGAGAAGATCCCTTGGCATATGTGTAGCACTAAGTTAGGAAGGAACCATTGCTATGAGAATCGAGGACAACTTGCCCTCATTAGTCTAAGACATAGAAAAGATGGGGGTGGCATGGGGTGTGCAGGGATGAAGGATAAAACTTGGCCCCATTGTAAAAATAAATAATACAACAGTTGAACCAGAATCTTACTTTAGTCTTTTTTTCATATAGACAAAGCTCATCTGTGAACTGATAATCAAAATACAATTTTTTCCTCATCTCAAGTCAGTTTAAATGCAAGTGATGAGGAAGAACTCTCAGTAGAACCCTGAGCTCATTAAGCCTCAAGAAGAGAAGGCTCAAGGGGAATCTTACCAGTCTGTAGAAATACTGAGCAAGGGAGAATAAAGAACACACAACCCGAAATACAAGAAGTATAGAAATACAGGAAATCCTATTTATACTTAAAATAAAACATATTTACTATGAAAGTGGTTCGTCACAGGAACAGGTTGCTCAGAGAAGTTGTGGAGTCACTATCTCTGGAGGTATTCCAAACCCAACTCAATGTAGTTTCGTGCAAACTGCTCCAGCTGACGCTGCTTTGAGCAGAGGGTCTGGACTAGATGGGCTCCAGAGAACCCTTCCAGTATTTTTTTCCCTTAACACTCAATATCATAGTGGATTCGAATTGCACCCTCTTGGTGAGATCAGTACAGTTCTTAAACTCTTGCTCAGCAAGCACGTGTGAGATATCCCATGGAGATGCATGTTTTTACATAAAGTTCACAAATCCTCCATGTCTTACACTTTTAGGTAAACATTTGGCCCTAAAAATGTGAGCTATAAAGTGCTTCCTGACTTGGTGTTAATGATTGCATCAGAGCAGTGATGAATTCAAGGCCAAAATGGGGGTCTTTCAATGAGCCTCAGAACTTCCAGCTGCTGCACACAAACCCCATTACTACAGAATTGTGACACAGAAGAATGAAGTAATTTATCCTGGCTAAAATGGGTCAGAGTTTTGACAGTGATTTCAGTGAGAGAGTGGTGAGGTCCTTTGGGTTTGGCTGTATTTTTCAAAGAACCAAAGCTTATTCCTAATACAAGAAAGTATGCCCAAGTAACATGGCTCTATATTTTAAATAGGACTTCCTTTTAATAACCTGGATTTAATGCATTTTACAATGTATTTATTATCTCACACTGTGATATTTTGTAACTTAGATTTTCAGCTAACGAGTAGCTCATCTAATGAAAATAATGATTTTTTCATGCTGTACTACATGGAAACTTAAAGTATTTCAATTAAACAAACCACCTCATTAGTGTGCCTTGATAACATAGTTGAGTTTTCTTTGATATGGTCAGAAATATCTAGCATGCTTTTGGGATGCAATCAAACTCTCCAATAAACTTGTTGCTAAAGACAGCTGCCTAGCACCATGTATTTCTTGAGCAGTCAAATGACCTAGTTTAGAAGTGTTTGAAGCCATTTTATACTCTGGAAGGAGAACAAATTAACCTTGTTTAACAAGTAGTTTTCAATTTGTGTTCCAGCACTCTTCCGCACTCTACCATCTCCAGTGCAGTAGCATGGCCTTATTTCATGCTCTCTGTTACATATACTGTATACTTAATGCTACAGCTTTGGGAAACACTTCTCATCTGCTGCATGGACCCTGGGAGGGGGTACTGTCATTGCACTCAAAATGTATTTGAAGCCACAAGTCTTGTTATCTGAGGTCTGCCTTGTTTTTTCATATTCTGTGAAGAACTAAAAGAAAATCAGGGCCATTGTTGCCTTTCACTTTGATTTATTTCGCCTGTTCCTTTGAAAGGCTTGTTCAAATGAATATTGCAAAGACAGCAGAGAACTCTGCAGCAAAAACCCAGCTTTTGGTTGAGACAAGACCAAACTGAGCTACATCTTTACTGCAGAATATTTCTGTGGCTGCAGCTAATTCTTTCTGGGATGTGGGGTCAGACCTGTGGCTATTATAAATCAACACATCTCTGTTCAGGGAGCTGGTTTTCATCAGACGAAGATCTGGATTCACATTTCTATAGTTTCTCTGAGAATGCGCATTTCTGGGTAATATTTTTTCTATAAGGCTAGAGTACATTAAAGTTACAGTGAGCTCCTGTCTTTTAGGCTCTTCCCTTGAAAAACTTGGTTCAGATTTGGATCTCATTATAGGCAAAGAAATTTGCAGAAATATCTCTGATTGTTGAAAGTAATTAGCTACTCTCTCATCAGTTGCAGTGGACCGTACATTTAACGCTAGATAGCTTCACCATCTCTGAGTATTCACTATAAAGTAAAAGCAGATGAAAGGCATTTAGTCCATGTGCCAGCTTGCCTGTGCTAACCTTTCCTGTCACTCTACTCCTACGTCCATTCTTTCAACAGGACTTTAGTGTGTCTTTTTATCACTGTGAAACCAAAATTAAGCAACAAACAAGTTTTTCACACACAATTTTTAACTGGTGGACTGTTACATTTGGGAAGCTACATGGTATCTCCCCATCTGCATTCTTTCCCTCAGCAGAAAAACTAAAGTGGAACTTGTTAAGTTTCTATTCAAATTAATTTTGATGCCTTCTGTTCTCAGTAGATAAGGTCTTCATCCTGCTGCAAAGAAATATTTACACCCAAAATGCAATCTCTCATCTACCTTTGCCTGCCTGTTACAAACCCTAAATTCTAAGCTTAATGTGAGCTGGCAGTGTCCCTTTAATCAAAATTTAATGCTTGTCTTCAATCTCCTCAAAGCACTTAAAATCTAGCAGCTTCAGAAGGGAAAATCATTAGTGCTGCTGTCCTCTGCTTTCCAGTGAGCAGGAAGTTCGACCATGGGGTGTTACACAAATGGGGGTGTCGTGTTGCTCTCCACGGAGCCCTATTTGGGATCAGACTGCCAGACTTTTGCTCTTTTTGCTGCTCACAGGGAAGAAGGCACAGAGCAATCAGAAAATCTGCTCAAGAATAAAATGAAGCCAACACTTTCCTTCAGAAGTTCAGAGCAGACCCTTCTTTGCACCTGCCATCTCTATGCAGACAGGTACTAAAATTCACATCTGACTATGTCAGAAACACTGCATTCAGCTGTCTCAGCTTCTTTCACAGGCTGAGAGAGGAATCAGCCAGTTAGTCTGGGATGTTCATACGAGATTGGTTCCTGGACTTGTGAGAAGCCAGGCTTGCAGCTTGGCAGCTGAGTGCTTGGAAAGCTGGCTGCGAGCCCCTCTGAAAATCTGGCCTTGAATCTGCAAATATGCAATTCAGAAACCCCCGTAAGGAGCAGCCAGTCTGATGCCAAGCATAAGCCAAGTTCCTCAGAGCCTCATGAAAAAATAACACCTTCTGGGTTTTTTGCCATGCACAGCAAAGTACAGTGTTGCAGAAATATTTTGTAGGCAGCTTTCTGTACAGTAATCTGCTGCTCTGCAGGCATGGCTACCTAACATTGATCCAGGCATTTCTTTCAGCACAGTGTCACATTTTGTGTTTCTATCAAACAGTGCAATGTTTTATGATTTAATATGCTCCATTGTTTGCTTTTCAAATCATTTAATTTTTCTTCCAATTTCCCTCCAAACAAGGTGAATTTGCATTATTTCTTTGGTGCAAAACTTCATAAATATAGATGTATAGGGGTAACTCCAGGCTTTAATTGTTTCCTGTTGAACACCAATAAAAATGTATCTGGACAGAGAGATATTTTAATGTATCCCAAATTATTAATGTACAGTTTAAATTGTACCTAGCAAGGAATATTCAAAGCTTCATGTGTACGTATTTTCTTGCTCATTTTCTCTCTGCGTCACTCCCTTTTGCATCTAAAGTGTGCAGTAATGTGCTGGGCTTTTACCTTCGACGAATTTGGTTCAATCTGACTTATTTTGTAAGCAAAACTGAGTTGCAGAAGATAATTTTAATTATTGGAAGTATTTGCCTAATCTTTAGTATGTTAGCCTGGTCATTACCATTTACAGTATGTTACAGTTTTAACTTTTAAAATATGTTCACAGCTGGGCAATACCTTGATAGCTCCTGCAGTGAAATCTGGTGTGAGGGGAGTGTATGCTCACATAATAAATACAGTGTGAAAATCTAAAGGGCAGGAAACCTGGTCCAGTGAAAGTGCAGTAGATCATCATTTGAAGGTAAATAATTTTACGGGTAGCTAGCTATACAGAACACGTCTAAAGGGATTCTTACCTTCATGTCTTCTTGAAGAATGAAGGCATTTGTGGAGTAGTAGGGTAAGGAGACACAAGGAGAAGAGAGGAGGCTGCTCATTCATAGACTCAGCACTAAGATATGGATACACTTAATTGAAGAGGGAAGGAGTGATGCTTTCTTCTCTCCTCATATGATGAAAATAAAAAGTGATCAGGATAGATTTTTGTTATCCTCTGGGCATTAAAAGCTTAAATGCAAAATGCATGACTTATTATATCTAGCCAAATCTTAGGGGTAAATAGGCAGTATGGGGAATTAGTTGTTGTTAATTGGACTTCTGAGCTGAATTCCCAGGGTGCTGCACTGCAAGCATATCCCTTTTGTTTTAATATTGAAACAGGGAGAAGCCAGTTCTATGATGGATTCATTCCACTATAGAACAGCAGAGCACGCTAAATCATCTTCATCAAAATAAGTTGCATTTGTTGAATGTAAATATTTCAGGGTTAATTTCTACATGTACTATAAAAGGTATTTGTTTCTTCATTTAGCATTTTGAAACTGTAAAGTAAATCTTCAGGTAGCATAAATTGCCTGATTTTTCTGTAATATCTGAAGATATGACTCGCTGCTCCTTAAGCTATCGTATTTCAATCACATTTTCTGCGTAGTTTGGGGCAGTCAGTTCTGCTGCTTGTGAATTGAACTCTTCAGAATTCAGTGAGTGTGTTTTCAGTGATACTAACAAAATGTGCAGTCTTGAAAATTGTATTTCGTGTGGTTTCATCAACACTATACACAGTGTTCCTTCTTTAGAAAGTTTTAACAATAATCTCAAAAAACCTCCCAAAACCCCAAAGATTTCTCACAGATTGGGGAGACCCAGAAAAAACAGTCTTTACATCAGGCTTTTGTTCTAGGAGCTAGTCCAGTCTCACATGCCGAAAAAATTGATAAAGTACAAATCCCTGGAGCAGAACAGAGGCCACAGGTAACACACCTCCTTTAGCAGCCTGTCCTATCCTCCTCGCACAGCTAATTGCCACCAGTATAATCCAAAAGGTAACTGAGAAAAAGAGGCTTCTCTCACATTTGACTTGACAAAACATCACAAAGAAATGTTCCTAGTGCTCCTGAAGGGCTCAGGAAAAAACTAGGGAGACGTTTTTATGAATTATAAACCCCTAGAGAACTTAAGCAGCAAACCTTCTTGTACTGTTAATGTATCTTTCAATCATTAATGCAAATGTAATTTTTTAAAAAGTACACTAATGCATGACTGACCTTTCTTCATTCTTTATCTCTCTCTTCATCCCCATATGGTCAACATTTGCCATGGTAGGTAGCCCTTCCTATTTTAAAGAACAAAGCAATATCAAAATGTCCAAAATTCCAGATCTCTTTGACGTTTATTCTCCCACTCAGTAGTTTAGTCTCGGTCAATTCAAAGGAGTTTTATTGTTTATTGAACTTGAAATAGAGTCTAGCCTATACCTTTCTCACTTGTTCATGGGATCCATATCAAGTTATGGCAGATGGTTTTGAACAATTTCACGTGGAAAGGGGCAGCTACTCCCAGTATTTGGTGTTTACTACTCTCCCAAAACTTGTGCAGATTGAGATTTGTACTCTAATTCTCTTTGCAGTCCCTGAGACTTTATTAAATAGTAACATCAATTACACTTATTTTAAAAGTGGGAAAGTTGGACTTAAACCAGTTAGGACTAGTAATTAACTAGATTGTTGAGGTGTTTGGGAGGTAACAATGAGTCACCTGCAGACATTACATTAAAGATAGCCAAAATCACAGTCACCTCCACCAGTGCCCACACAGCTGATTGCACTGCCCTTAAATAAGTGAGTGACCCAAGTCTGCCACAAGAAACTGTGTCAGTGAGGGTGCTTGGCCCCTTTGATCCTGGGCACAGGGCACACCCTCCCTGTAAGTCAGGGAAAACTCAGCCATGCCCCTCACTTTGAGTGGCTTTTATTGGGGGAAGGATCAGTGTGAGGTGATGATTCCAAGCAGCTCTGGAGGCATTTCCAGTGTGAGTCGTCTTCCTGGAGATGTGAGATGTTTACAGCATTGTACACATTGCTGGGAAAGGATTGTCTCCATGCCCTTGAGGCCTGAATGGTGAGATGGCTTAGACATGAGCAGCAGACAGGATTTAGCTTCCTTTGGCACCAAGAGTGAAATGCAGTTCTCACAGCCTGGAAGAGCTGTGCAGAGCCCCTTTATTTTTCCATTGCTCTGCATGGAAGATGCATGGACCGATTTATCCCAGCTGCACCAGAAGAACCAACAACAGGGGATGTTGTAGGCCAAGGACTTCAGCTTGGGGGCTGATGAAAAGCAAACGTGAGCTGTCACCATGCAGAATTCACATCGCAGCTGCATGTGCTGCCCACGGGCTCAGTACCCTGCTCCATCTTAAACACTTCCCACAGGGGAGGGGGAGTGCACACAAAGCCTGTTTAATTAGGCGTTGTGTAGGAAGGATGAACTCTATCCCAAGTGAGACGGAGGATTGCATGTCTCCTCCAGATGGTGAAAGTATTTTTTTTTTAAGGCAGAAGAAAATAAGCAGGTGTGAGTATGGGGGCTACCTGTATTGGTTTTAATCAGCAACTTTAAGCAAACTCAGTGTTCTCATCAGAAAAGGGGAAAAATAAACAGCTGAGCACTGTGATTCATTTACACTTCAAATATACTTTGAGTTGGTTATTCCTCAATTAATCAAATAGCTGGTGTATCCCTAAAGTAGTATAAAGTGACACGCTGTGTGAAATCAATTTTCCCTTCCAAAATCATTAAATTCAGTAGCCTGTGACTACATCCCTGCTAATTCTAGTACCGGTCCTTTCATCCTCCATTAACTTTGGCACGCCTAACAGGCTGTCAAAAATAATTTCCCAGAACGTAAATAATTCAGAAATTAAAAATTAATAAATAATAACAGAGAGCTACTGGGAGATAGACTGGGTCAATTAGTCAGCTCTGCATTCTGTTTCTTCGCAGCAGGGGGGCAGCCACATTCGTTACTAGAATCTTTCCTCCGATTCCTAGGTCTGATTTACGGCTCTTCATTACTGGATCCAGTCAGACACAATTACCTCCATCACTATCTCAGTTCCTAACTTCAAAGAAACACACATTTTCTTGTCTGCTTTTTTTCTCCTTGCAGCAGCCTCAGCTTGACGTCCCTGGAATTTCTTCCACGCGGACTAATTAATAAGACTTTGACTTATCATATTCACTTCTCTTCTTTGATGTCCTACCTTAGTCAATCATCCTATTTAATTAGAATTTCAATGATAACTTTACTTATCTCGTGGCTAGATGTAAATTAAAATAACGGGATTTTAATTCTCTTTCTTACAGGGTTATGACATTTTTGACAGAAAAAGTTTCAACCCAAATACGATATTATGTACTTCCTATGCTAGGAGTGCATTCCACTAAATTGTTTTTCCCTTTGCTACAAAATAATTTTGCTTGTTTAACAAGCTCCACTGAAATGGAAATGAACTACAGCTTCCCATAACGTAATTTGCACAGGTCTGTGTTGTGGAAGGTTATGTTGATAGAAATTAGTATAATCAGATTGTTACACATGCCACATAGTTAACAAGGAAAGGGAATGAGATTTTAAAGAAAAAAACTATCTCTGGAGAGATAGCGGTCCCTAGGACCTCTTCTTTCTCCCCTTTCCAACAGTTGCTAGTACTTTTCCAAGGTTTCTTGTTTGCTCTCCGCATTTACGGACTGAAGCCTGCTGGTTGTATCCAGGCAGCACCCGAGGCTGTATTCTGATTTCAATGAGGCATTTCTAAACCACGTATTCATACGCTGTTCATGGAAATGGTATTGTGCCTGCAACTTAAAAGGAGCAGCATATACATTTTTTTCTTTCTGCAGCACCCAGTATGTGCTTGCCCACAGGTTCACTTTCCTTCCCCTGCCTCTTAGAATTTGCCAGTCTAGACTGGTACAACAGCAAGTGAATATGAGTGAAAATGTCTCTCATTTTTTAATTGCAGCTTATGGCGGAGAAAAGCCCGGGAAGGATCCATGAAGAGAAGTTTTGGAGGGGCAGTGGAATCCCCCTAGAGCCGGTCGATTCCTGGAAGTGGTACAGAAGTGTGAGGAAAGTAAAGGGGATCCAGCCAGGTTTATCGAGCCTTATGCCTTTGGGAACTCTTGCTCTTACTCTTTTGGAACTTCCCATGCAACTAAGCAAATGGTCATGCACATAGACAGGGGCATTCGGTAAAAAGAGAGATAAAGAGAGGACCATGTGGAAAAGAGAAAAAGGATGGCCAACATACCAAGAATTGATCTTAAACAGTGAACAAAGCATTCTTCTGGTGCAATAAACAGAATACAGTGACAATCTGCTGGCTGGTGCAAAATACAGTACATTACTAAACTGCCATCAGAGATTATTATCTTTCTAATTGTAGCTGGTTGAAAAGAGGTTTGCAGTTTTGCACTGCCAGTAAGTAAGTACACCCTGGAAGCCAGGCTCCAGTTTTCTCAAGGAAAAAGGCCCACAACCTCAGGTGCTATGCTTCCACTGACATCCTAGAAAGGAAAAAATGGATTTTATAGGATGCCACTGTTACTTTTCCACATTGTTGATTTGTGTGTTTGCTAATCCACCCCCTTTGTTGTATTCAAGGAAAGAAGAAAATGTAGAAAGAGTTAATAAGACATGTTGGATGTGGAAAATGACTGCTCCCAAAAGAGACATTTTGGTCCTGTGAAAAGGTAGGAGTAGTAGAGAACATGAATCACTTAACTAATCTGTACAAAACGGGCTTAGTGAGCTTCTGCTTCAAATCTTATCCCCACATTAGATTGCATTAAACCAGTTGTCATTAAGCTAACATTTCTAGATGCTCTGGTGAGCCGTTTCCCTGATAGCCCTATTGCTCTTAAAAAACGAACTGAAAATGCTTGAAAAACTAGGCCACTGCATCGGCAGAAGTGAATGGCTGGAATTTAATTGACAGTTTCTGAAACTTACACTCGCTGAGTTTAGAGCCTAAATGGGTAAATTACAAATGTATCAATACTACTGTTCAATAATAAAATAGTTACCTGTTGCACTGACAACATCTAAACTACTCTATCATAATTTAATAGCGTTCTTTAACAATTGGATTCTGTTACACTTTAATATTTGGGCATGATTATTCAATCTAATTTAATTGGCTTTCTTATTCCCCTCAGGGTTCTGGGCCTAGAAAGTTCATGTTAAATACTCTAATTGCTCTGAAATTTACTTGTCTTCTAAAATATGCTCCTATTTTAAATATACCCTAAAATCTAGTTCATACATATTTTCTCTTCTTTCATGAATTAGAAAAAAAATCTGCTGTCCATAATTTGCACTTAAAAAGAGTCAATAATTAGCCAAAATAATAATTATAGATTGAAAACAGGGAGGCTGCGGTACAACAAACTGTGAGTTACAAACCCATAAATAAGGCCAGGAGCACACATCAAAGCTTTCTGAGCACCCGCTACTCCCCAAAAGCAGAGCTGAAGCCACTAACGATGGCAGCAGCAGCACTCTATGTGCTTAATGTGTGGGTGCCCAGGTATCATTGTAGAGCAGTGGAGCAAGAGAGCATTTCAGGGCCCACAGACAGCGGGACCAACCCTGTCCTCCTTGCAGGTGGTGATTTCCCATTGATGCTGTATGAAGATTTTGAGCATGTGAGTCAGCATCAATTACGGCAGTGGTCACAAGGCATTCACACAGGCCATGAGAAGGAGGGGATGGACTTGGTGTGGCAGTGGGAGCACCACCACTGCCACCGGAGGCTGCAGAGCAGAAGTGATGGAAACGTGCACTTTAAAATCTCTTGGTCTTTCATGTGTCAGTGCCAGGTGGCAGGGTGGGATCCAGATCTGAACCCACAACCTTGGTGTTACTAGCACCATGCTCTCACCAACTGAGGCAATATCAAAAGTCAGAAAATGTGACCCAGCTCAGGAAGCTTGGATGATGCCAACAGATGCACAAGGAGAGGATGTATTAAGGAAAAGCTCCACTAACTGCATCCTGTTTCCCCTGTGCTTTTCCTAGGTACCTGTGGCCTGGAAATGGGAGTTTGAGTCAGGTGGACCTTTGAGCTGACCAGCAAAGAAAGGTTTATAACTTCATGCTCCTGCCCTGGGGCACGACACAATGAGTACATCTTGTGGGACAGGCACAAGGATTTTCCATCCAAGACGGCTGGTGCAGCTGCTGGCACAGGGAGATGGTGTCAGGCAAATGAGGGTATTGTGCCACACTCCAAGGGCCCAGTTTCGGGATCAGCCTGCAGGCCCGGTGCCGTGGATAGCCCAGTGCTGGGCAGAGGCAAGCGCATCCCAAGGGGAATGGAGCAGGGCAAGGACAGCCCTGCGGTGCTCCAGGCAAGGCTTTCAAGGGATTCTGGACAGATTCGGGGGGACCGGCCTTTTCCTTGTGGAAATTCTGTGTAAGACACACAGTTTCCAGGTGTGTCAAGTGCCAGTTCGCCGTGGAAAAGTGTGTATGAGTGACTTGTATAAGAGAGCTTAGACCAACAGGATGGGGAATGGCTTCTGGGCTCACAGCTACGTAATTACCATAATGAAGCACAAACCCTTCTTTCTGAGCGCAGAAGCCTAAAACTATTTTTTAGCAAAACAGTTTTTCGGTAAAACACACAAGAAATAAAATGGGGCCCCCATCGCTGCTGCTCCCGCTCCCGCCGCCGAGCGGCGCCCCGCCCCGCCCCAGCCGTACAATGTGACACCACTCAGCACGGCCGTTCCGTACAACATGGCGGCGCCCACGAGCCACCGTGTCCGGGAGAAGGACAACAGTGCGCAGGCGCGGCATTTCCTTCCGGGCTGCAGCGCGCCGCCATTTTAATGTTGACCCGCGCAGTTCCGCTTCCTCTTCCGGGTCCGGCGGCGCTAGGTATGGCGGCGGGCGGCCCGGGGCTGCGGGCGCCCATCCGCCTCCATCCGCGGCGCGGCGGCGCCAGGGGCAGGCCGGAACGCGGGGGGCTGTGGGGAGGGACCGGCGGCGCCGCTGCTGCCCGCGCTTGGGCTGGAGCGGGGGGCAGAGCTGCCGGCAGAGAGGCCGGGCCTCCCCAGGCCTCCGCGGTGGAGCTCCCGAGCAGGGCCCGCGTCCCCCGGCGCTGCGAAGCTTATGTTGGCTATAAAATGCTATAAAAAGCTTTAGGTAGTTTCCTGGTAGAGAGTGACATTATCCCGGCAGGACCAGGAACTTTGAACAGTGTTCAAGTTAGTTCGGGTGAATCTTCCTTGCAAATCGCGTCGTGCCCGCTGTCACGCGTTTTGTTGTTCTCTGCTATAGTTGTGTTGGCTGTCATTGGTGAGGAAAGGCTTTAATTTTACTAATGTAAAATCGGCAGCTGCTGATTCATATCTGGCACAGTGGTTCAGTACAGGGGGTCCCGTGAGACGTAAATTTCCATGTGGACATGGAGCTCTTAACTAGTGCCTCTTTGTTTTTCACTTACTTAGGTGTGAAAGATGGTGCAGCGCCTGACATACCGCCGTAGGTTATCCTACAACACAGCTTCCAACAAGACCAGACTGTAAGTAAGACAATTTCTAAGAAAATTTCTCTTGTAAAAAGGTGACGTTTCAGTTGTGATTGTTATGTTAACTGAGTATTTTTCTGCTGTGCTTAGGTCCCGAACACCCGGGAACAGGATTGTTTACCTTTACACCAAGAAAGTGGGAAAGGCACCCAAGTCAGCATGTGGTATTTGCCCAGGAAGACTTCGTGGTGTAAGTATCATCATAAACACCTAAA
The DNA here is from genome assembly GCA_036630365.1 of Acanthiza pusilla. Taxonomy (NCBI): domain Eukaryota; kingdom Metazoa; phylum Chordata; class Aves; order Passeriformes; family Acanthizidae; genus Acanthiza; species Acanthiza pusilla. The sequence goes on from JAXCHO010000164.1 coordinate 18,198,229, forward strand.
GATGTTTCTCTACAGCAGCGTTTTTTCAGTATAAGGAGCCTTTTCAAGTAATGTGAAGTGCCTGCTCATTGATAAGTTCTTGTTGAAATAACTTTTTTTTTTTAAATACTCTTAATCAAATGATGCAAAGTTTACTGGTAAAATAAGCTTTGGAAGCTCAAACTGGTTTTTTAATGCTCGTGATTTGCATTATTGTTAAATATGGACCCTCGTGTTTTAGAAAATCCACTGTGAAATTTTTAAAGTTAGACAAGGTGATTCTGTAGCAGATTTAAAAATGTAAATTGGACCTATTAGACTTGCAGAAAAAAGGGTAAGCCAAAAACTCAGTTTTCCTTTTATTGAAAACTCAGTTTTGGAAAAAAGGAATTAATGTTTTTAAAGTATTTTTCTTCGAATGTTTTCTTGAAGTAACAGCATTGCTTTTAAGAGTTATAGGAGTGTTTTTCCTATCTTTGAAAAAACAGTGTTTTTCATAAACAACTTTTAATGAACCTGTTGGTGAACTGCTATGGTAGAATGAAAAGATCAGCTTAGGAATGCTGAAGATGGCACATCCAATGAACTGTGACCTCAGTCACTTTTTGGCATCTTGAATAGTCAGCTTCAGTTGTTGCTGCTTTATTTTTAAACTATGAAAGTAATTTTGGTTTTTATATGGCTGTTACCCAAAACTGCTGTCTTACAGCACACTTCTTTTGTTTTTTGCTGTCTGTAGGTCCGTGCTGTACGCCCCAAAGTTCTGATGAGGCTGTCAAAAACAAAGAAGCATGTTAGCAGAGCCTATGGTGGTTCCATGTGTGCCAAGTGTGTCCGCGACAGGTAATGTACAGAAAGACAGCTTTATTCTTGAGGTTGCTTCCTACAAGATTCTCTCTGTTTCCATAACGTAGACCAAAACTTTGAAGGCTCTTGTCTGACACTGCTGTAGGGAAATGGAGGACAGTGTGGGACACGTTAGCAGCGATGCATATGATTTTGTCCCTTGGATTTGAGGGAGTTATTGCATGTAGAGCTCCTTTGTGGAGACTTTAGGATTTCTTACTGCACTGTTGCTTTGGTGCTAAACAGTCTGCTCTTGCTGGATTTTTATCTTTTGTACTGAGCCCCCATAGTAAAGATTTTTCTGTTCTGTTGTCCTGTTTTACCATGCAAAGTTACTAGTGTAAGTTTAATTGAATTTTTCCCTTCTTTGTAGAGTTCTGGGATTCAGAGATGTTACTTGGTGGGGTGTTAGCCAGTTTTATGTGCTTGAGCTTTAACTGGGCCTCACTGAATTCACTTTTATTGTGTAACAACTGTATATCCTATGCTTCCTTGGCAAGGTTGAGGAAAAACATGGCAATGTCATCTTTGTGAATGGTATTCAAAGCAGCTCTCTGGGGTTGGCAGTCTAAGGCCAGGTTTTTTCATCTGTAGTGCCAGCAGTTTTTTTTTTTTTTGGCATGTGGGAGTTCTAAGATGAATTGCATTAGGTACCACTGAAGATGAGTTGTTACGGCTGCAGAGCCATAGCATAACTTCTCTGTGTTAAAAGCCATTTTTTCCTGAGTGTTTTCCCAAACAATTCATAAGCTTGATAGGTATTTTTTAGTGTGTGAGTATGTTTTATTCTTACTCTGCCTAAACCAAAAATCACAGCCCCCTCCTTCCCTGTAATGGCCAGTTTTTCTCCTGCACCTGCTGAGGCATCTTTGATAGGCTTTGTGTACTGAAGGAGTAGCTATATATACCAGATACATAGAGAAGGTATCTTAATGTTTAAAGGTAGAAGAGTGTGTTGATACCCTTGTGCTTTTTACTCAAATCCATCAAATAGGCTGTTGATAGATATGTGAGTGCTGGTGCATAGATCTGTCCCGACTGCCTGATGGCCTCTGCATGTCTTCCAGGAATAGTTATATTTGGTCATGACTTGACCTGCTAGGCTTTTCCCTCTTCTGATCTTGATGGGGGAAGTGTTCCTGTTTTTGATAGCTGGGTGCATGTAGAGTTTCCTGTAGTTCTGAGGGAGAGACCTGACCACGACTGGTCACACCAATTCTGACTTTAACAGAATTAAATTAATTCAGCAGTTAGGAGTTCTTCTTTCTGCCTTTGAAGTTTGTGAAGATGGTAAATTTTCCCATGTTCAGCCATCAAGTATTACCTTGCTTGCCTCCTAGCCACTTACCCTGAATTTGCAGGCACTCTAGGCTGCCTTCCTCAGACTGCTGCATTTGTACAGTGCCACTGTTCCCATCTTTTGCTGCTGGCAAGAACAGCGATAGGTTCCCATTTTATGTAACCATGGAACTAACACCCACATGTGCAATGAATGTTGGAGATGGCAAAATTAATTGTAATTTGTCTTATTTTTGTGTTTTTACTTTAGTAGAGAGAAACATATCCTAAAGTAGTTTTTCTTTTACAGGATCAAACGAGCTTTTCTTATTGAGGAGCAGAAGATTGTTGTGAAAGTGTTGAAGGCACAAGCACAGAGCCAGAAGTCAAAGTGAATCTATTTGTAGTTTCAGCCCAATAAATGAATTCTCCACTTCTCTTGTGTCCTGTCATTCCAGGTACTACTCAAAGCTGGTAGGAGCTGCTGCTTCTCACAGCTTGTAAAGTGCAGAGCTGGGTTTTGGTGCAATGAAACCTGTAAGTCGGGATGCTCTGTTCAGTGTTGCCTGATGACAGGGAAATCAAACAGGTGGATGGAAGTCTGGTTAAACAGGACTCCCAGCTCAGGCTCAGTCATGTAGAGGGATTGGAATAGCTTTCAGCAGTGTTCTCTTTCAACAGCTATTTATGAAGTCATTGGAGAACTTGGCTCAGAAGAAAGGATTTTGAAAAAGGTGCAAACAAAAATGACTAAAGGCAAGGCGAGAGATTGTCAGATGAAGGAGAGCTAGTATAGGCCTAAAAAAAAAATTTTTAAAAAAAAAAAAATTGTAAGTGGTGTTATTCAAGTGAGAGTGGGGAGTACAGTCTCAGTTTCTCAGTCAGTGGTGTATGCACCACAGTTGCATACTGCTGCTCCTGGATCTCCTGGCAGAAAGCTGTAGCTGCTGCATCCTCTTAGGTGCATCCTGGGTCAGCAGTTAGAGGTACAATATGAGCAGAGGTTCAGGGCACAGCTAGGACAGCACTTTAAAAGTTTCACGGTCAGGTTTTAGAGCAGTTTGAGCTTCTGGTATAGAAATTTGAACAAGAGTTCTGTTGGTTTTTTATCAAGGATGTAACTAGCGTAAAAAGTGAAAATGGCTTTGCTTCTTCCTGTTTTGTAGAGGGCTCTAAACGTGTTTATTAATGCTGTCCAGGAGTGCTTTATCACAGTCAGGATAATTCTTGCTTCAGCTGTGGGTGCAGTGGTATTCCTCACCTCCAGCTCTGAATTTTGAACTGCTTTTAGTATCTGACAGGCATCTATTTTTATCTGGTTTTAACCAATAACTATTTTTTCAAAACATAGTGAGGTCCACCATGAGAATAAGGAAGGTGAAGAAATAATGACTGAGCACACAGACTTACTGGGAGCAGTGAGAGGGCCACTTGAAGGGGTTTCTAAGGTCACCTGTGGGGTCTTCTTAGGCTGTGGCTCAGAGATGTGTGCAGGTCCTTCCTGACTGCATGGTCTTTTTTACCCTGCCTAGCTCTGTCAGGCTGTACAGTCAGCCAAGGGGCAGGGGACAGAAGGCTGAGTTGAAAAGCCCTTTCGGTGGTAGTGAGTTGCTGCTTTGGGTGAGATGTGTGGCAACTCACACCTGTGTCCTGGGTGTGACAACAGGAGGCGGCTCTGGTCCAGGATAAGTGACTTAACACTGTACATGGTGAAAGGAGCTAAACCTCCCTGAGGATTTCTTCATGAGGATTTCTTCACAGTGTCCCAAGTAGTTAAAATAATTCTACCAATATTCTCAAAATGGGTAAATGTTGTAGTTTGAAGTATATGAAACATTTCCTCTTAGCTTGGGTGCAAAGGCTGTAGCTCGTTAGAGGTGGTTTTGAGACTAACATTACTACCCTGGAATTTTTAGTTATAATTAGTTTACAAGGTTAACATTTTGTTTATTGTCTTACTATCCTAGTACAATTTTAGTACTTAGGCATGCTGGGAAAATAGCAGAAGGTGCAACTAGGACAGGTGTGTCTGCCCCAGAAGTGCTCCTGTTTTGCAGTAAGTTTTAAGAGTTTTCCTCCCAGCTTCTGGAAAGGAGGCAAGATGAAGGCGAATACTTTTGGAATAATGAGGTTAAATGTCATAAACATCTCTTGACAGGCACTGAGAAGGAGATTTTTCCAAAAAGGAAGAGTGAGACTGAAAACAGCTAGCTGTTACAGCAACAGTAATGAGGAGAAATAGTATGGCCACTGTAGGCAGAAATAAAAGCAGTCATTAGGCAGTTTCAGTGGAATGGTAATGAGGCCCTTAATTTTTTTTGAAACAGTTTGAGCAGCTGGCTGCAGTGTAGGAATGGGGGCAGTCATTTGGGGCAGGGCTGTGTAGTGGGAATAGGCTGGGTAGCTTGGTGAGGTGGGGTGAGTTCAGCTGGAGCGTGTGCTTTTAAATGCACTCCTGTAACCTGAAGGGTTCTTCCCTGCCCCTTTCTTGAAGCAAGAGGAATTAGACAAGCTTCCACTCAAGTGGGGGAGTTTCCTCACCTGCTGCCTGGGTGCTTCTCTCCAAAGTGCACTGAGAACGGTGGCAGGTGGGGCCTGGCTGGTTTGGGCTGGGCCGATGAGGTGTTTGCAGCCTTACAGGAGTGTGTCAGATGGTCTGTAACACACGGTACCCTGCTTGCTCTCACCAGCTGCTGGTGTGATGTGCCTTTTCCTCCCTGGTCTGTGCGCAGCTATTGGGTCTCTTCTGGCTGTGGGTCAGGAGGTGCACCACATCCCATGGTGCAGGTAATGGGCACATGCCAGCCCCACGCTCCCCTGCAAACACAGGGAATGGAGTAAAGCCTTCTACGGAACTTTTTCTGTTCCCCGGGTCTGCATCTCCCCAGCCTGACTGTCCACACTCACGCAGGACGTGGCTTTTCCTTCCCCCTGCCAGAAAACTGCATCAGCACACGGGTGCCCAAAGGGTGCTGCTGCCCCGTGGCAGGGGCTGCGGCGCCGGCATGGCCCCTCTGCAGGCAGTGTTCCGCGGGTGACCTGCCGGTGGGGCCGCTGGCACACACCGGGACCCGCCGGCGCGGCCACGTGGCTGCCCAGCCCGGGCGGGGCCCGCGCGCATGGCCACGCCCCCGGCCACGCCCCCACCCGGGCGCCGGTACCCAGCGCCGACACGTCAGGGCTGCAAGGTCCTGGCAGGTGAGTAAGTGGAATATACCCTCTGGCGGCGCACGACGGACATTTCGATGTTTTTATGCAGAAAAAAAAGAAGTAACTTTTGACTCTGTCATTTACGCCTGGTCATAAATTTCTAGTGCTTTGTTTAGTTTCTCTTTTTTAAAAGTGAGGGGGTTCTTCCTTTCAGGATGCGACAGCCCATTTCCGTTTCCGCCTTCGTGTCGGTGGCGGAGCGCGGCCGCGGCGGGACGGACCAGGCAGCGTCGGGAGGGAGCAGCGGTGCCGCGGCCGCGCCGGGACCGCACCGCGGCCATGGAGACGCTGTACCGCCTGCCCTTCGCCGTGCTCGAGTGCCCCAACATCAAGCTGAAGCGGCCGAGCTGGGTGCACATGCCCTCGGCCATGACCGTGTACGCGCTGGTGGTCGTGTCCTACTTCCTCATCACGGGAGGTGAGGCCGGGGCCGGCGGGGCGGGCGGGCTGAACGGGATGCCCTGCTCGCGGAGCAGCTCTCCCTCGGTCACTGCCCTGGCTGGCAGAGCCGCTGCTGCCCCCGTGTCCGGCTCCGACCCGCCCGTAAAACATGAACCTCGGCCAGCCCCCGGCGTCCCCGCGGTGTCAGGGCAGTTCTCGCTGCTGCCAGTCAAAGTCGGTGCTTGCTTTCCTCCCCACAGGAATTATCTATGACGTGATCGTGGAACCTCCCAGCGTGGGGTCGATGACAGACGAACACGGGCATCAGAGGCCGGTGGCTTTCTTGGCATACAGGTAAGGGCAGGGCCCTGTCCCCACTGGCGACGTGCTGCAAATGCCTGAGCCCAAGGGGATAAGGCCTGTCTTGTAGAGCTTTTTTTTTTTTTTTTTTTTTTTTTTTTTTTTTTTTTTTTTTTTTAGCTTTTTCTGTAAAGCAGAAGTTGTTTTATATCAGTTCTTGGTTTGCAAATACTGAAAAGGAAAAAACAAACCCCAAACAAACAAACCCCCCCCCAAAAAACCACCCCAACAACAACAAAAACAAAACAAAAAACCCCCAAAAAACCCCAAAACCAACCAAACAGAAAAACCCCCCGAGCATTGAAATGAGTGGAAATTGAAAAACTTTGTGCTAAAACTTTCAAAAATGGAAAGTCTGATAAAAAGAAATCGGTTTGGGTTGACAATACTTCTGTTTCTTGCTATTTAAGTTGAGTTTTATAGTGGATGCAGATACATTTGATCATTTTTTGTCGCAGGAAACCCGGGGAGCAGAATATGTAATGTTCAGGAAACTTTTGGTTCTGGCATTTTAAACTCTAGTGTACTTGGAACTTTTGTGTCTGAGGGTGGGGAACATAGTTGCAAATGTGTAACAACAGGGTCTCCTTTAGAGCCCTTTGCTTCTATTACTGAAAACAAGCTACAGACTCCTTGTAACAAATTGGTCTGAAGAGGGTTAAATCTACATTTGCAACTGGGGGGATTTTATGTGTATGGAAATAAAAAATGATTTTTATTAAATACCAGAAAAGTTGGTTGATTCTGTGAGGTCTGTGACGTGGTTGATGTGACAGATTTTTGATTTGGACTAGATGTGTGTTCCAGACCGGCTTGGATTGTTGCAATGTAGATGAATCAAGTTACTGCTGGGAGTTGCTTGCACTGTCCTTTGTCAGTGTAAACAAGATGAAAGAAGCCAAACTTGTTTATTTCCAGGATATGAGATGCTAATGACAATATTTATTTCTTTATGGGCATCCACCATAATTGATGAACTGGCATTCATCAAAGCCAGTTTTATGCAGTTGCTAATTAGGAGGATGGGAAAATAGTTCGGTGACTGTGGGAAGCAGGAGACTCATGATCCAGGTGCAATATTCTTTCTGCATCTTGTCTTCCCCTCCCTGCATCTTTCCATTTGTAAGGAGGAAGTCCAGCTGTCTGGGCTGACAGAGGGCCCTGTGGGGCACCCTCAGGCTGCGTCCCTGCAATGGATCCGTGCAGGCTCAGTGAGCAGGCAATGAAACGTCCTGCAGGATGTGTGCTGGAACCAGTAGATGTGCTTCCTGCGCTGCCATAGTGCTTGGAGTGGGATTTGTCCTGAGATGAGGATTCAGGCACTCCCACCTAAACATCGGGATGGAAGCAAGGAGGTCACGGTGCCATGCCTTGGACCCATTTGTGTGAACAGGGACTTCCTTGGGCTAGGTGTTTCTGCAGACCAATGAGCCTGGCTGGTAGCTGTTAGTGTGCATTAGTATGTGTCAATCCACTCATTTGCTGGACTGGGCACCTTGCAGACTCTCAGTTCCAGAGATAAGTTATGTATTCAAGTCTCTATGTAATTGTATAATGTCAGTTTCCTACTTGCTTTTAGTTAGAAAGTCAGCCATCACAATTAATCATCCTGTGTGTTTGTACAGCTAAAGAATGTTGAGTGGATGGGTTTGAAATATAAATAATTTCTTTCATATTTGTCTGTCTCTTTTCCCTCCAACTTTTTTTTTTTCCTTTAGAGTAAATGGACAGTATATTATGGAAGGCCTCGCATCCAGCTTCCTCTTCACAATGGGTGGCCTAGGATTCATAATTCTGGATCGATCCAATGCACCCAATATCCCCAAGTTGAATAGGTTTCTTTTGCTCTTTATTGGATTTGTTAGTGTGCTTTTGAGCTTCTTCATGGCCAGAGTTTTCATGAGGATGAAATTACCGTAAGTGATATAATTATTTTTCAGCCTTTATTCTCTTTTGTGTCTCATGTGTGCCATGTTAAATTTAAGGGTAATGGAAAATATCATGATCTTCAGCTCGAATATAAGTTGCTTTTTTCAATGCTTTTTTTTTTTTTTTTTTTGGAACAAGCTACCTTGAATGAGGTGGGATGCTTTGGGAGCCAGCTACTGTAAGATCATGCTGTAGTTAAAAAAGGGTGGCAGTTCCTGGCACGTCAGAAAATATGATTAGTGAGTCTGACCTGTTCAGTGTACCTTAAAATTCATTGTCTGTACTGGTCAGGTAAGTAGTTAGAAAGTAGGGCTTTGAGGAAAATGGAACTGTTAAAGTACTTGAAGAAAGGCAAAGGAGTAAAATATCTGTAGCTGTCAGGCTGTGCAAAATCCAAATGCAGGTTTTCCAATTTTTTCCCCTCTCTGTATTTTTCAATCCATCTATTTAATTTGGAATAGCTGAAACCTGATGTTTAGAAGTACTACTAGCTAATTTTTGGATTATCTCCATGAAGCGTTTAATTAATAGTGGCAGTCATTCTTCTATCCTTAAATACTTTTTCTGGCCTCTGCAGTGTACTTAAAAATTTTTGTCTCATAACACAGAAGTGATGGGCTCCTTAGCAGCAGGTGTCTGGATAGGGACCTGTCCTCTGTTTTCTTGCTTCATTGATGCTGTGTATTTTTTTGTTTCATTGGGTACATGTGTGCTTAACAGATCTCATTCTGAAATTCAGGTAAAGAACAGGGCTTCAGAGAAATGGAAGAGAAAGAACAGATCTGTGTTGAGAACCAGAAAAGATCAGGTTATATCGAATATCTTTAACACTTGTAGTTTATGTCAAGGGTGCAAATAAAGAGCCTTTCATAGGGTATAATGTGGGCTTCAAAAATTCCAGATAATTACCAAGGTTGAACTGAGAATAGGCTAATGCATTTTCAGTGTTCATTGAAGAAAATCAGCTGAGGAAGGAGTGTGTAGTTAAGATGGCCAAATAGCCTTGATCAGCAGAGGCTTTTGCAGTCTTAAATTTTGGTTTAAGATTGTATGTCTCTTGATTTTTGAGGAGTGCTGCCTATGTTTGCTAACTTTTTCTCTAAACTTGTTTTTTTCTGTAGGGGCTACTTGATGGGTTAGTACCTCTTGTGCTGTGTAAGAGTTGGAGCTGAATTTACTCCTCTTCATGAAGTGTTTTAAGAAGAAGCAGCAAGAAACAAGTTCCATAGTCACCATCAACAGCAAAGAGATCTGGCCATGAGAAACAACCAGGGAAAGAGTGCTTTCTCTGCAAACAAACTCTCACTACCAGTGGCTGATCTGTAGTTTTCAAGCAATGTTTTATCATTTCTGATGTAGAGCTTTTGAAAAAGAGAAAGTTGTATAGCTGAGTATTTTTTTTATATTCCATCTCAGTATGAAGTAGAAAACCTACCTTTTGCTCTACCTGAAATGAGTATTCACCATTGACTTGACAGTTCTTTGTTGCAGGTCTGTCTCCTCTTCCCTGTGTGGGACAAATATGTATGTGAATCAGAGAAGAAACACCCAAAACATTGATTTCCAAGTTATAATCAGAAAATTAGTAAGTTTGGATGCTTTACAGCCAGAATACCATGTGTCTGAAATTATTGTGAAGGCACCTTTTGCCTTGATATTAATGATAGTAATGCTCTATGTGAGCAAATCCAGACATGCACTGGGAAAGGCAAACTGTATGAATGTGCATTTTTTTTAAGAAAAAGTGTACAAAAGGAGCCAAATAAAACTTATTTTCTAAAAAAAATGTTTTAATTTTGTGCAACTTGTAAAAGTTTTTCTTGTGTGCATGGACTGTTCTACATCCAGATGTGAGGTGCCATACCATAACCACATAATTTCAGCTTTATTTTTCACTGTTGGATAATGATTTTTTTTTAATAGTAGGGACAAGAAGCCTCATTTTCCATGAATTTGTTCTGTATGCAAACAACACTGTTATCAGTAGCCAAGAAACCTAACTTCTGAAGCTGCTGCTTTTTTGTGTGAGGCAAGGTTCCAATTTAATTTGTCTTAATTTTAAAAGATTGAACATTGCTGGTGTTGCATTCAAGTAATGTATTTTATTTTGGGGTAAGATCCCTCTTAATCACCATAAATGTCTTTTCTTGCAAGCCATATGTGTTTGAAGCACTATTTTAATCAGTATAATGATATAAAGTAGAAAAGTTGTTTATTGTAATTGTGAAATAAGTATTACTGTTCACATACTTAATCAAATTCCTGAGCTAGTTGTTAATCATCTGCCCTCAGAATATGCCATTTTTACTACCTCATTTTTATGTACAGTGTGACACTTTTGCATTTGTTCATCTTACATGTTTGTCATTAAGATTTAAGGTAGTTTAAGCTGTTTTATGAGGCTCATAATTGCAAAATTTCCAGTCTTTTCGAAGCAGTTATCTTTTGGTCATTCTGGTTTTGATGAGACACATGCTTACCTTCAGGGAGGAGTATTGATATTATGTAAGTAAATAACTGGATACCTAAGTCAACTTTTTAATATTCTGAGAGGCAAGTCCAACCAGAAAGTCAGTTCACTGAGTATAATCAAGACTTCTGGCTCACTACTTGTTGCTGGTTCTAAATAATGAGCATGCTCTTGAGCAGTGGTTTTAAAGGCACACTTTACTGCCTGTGCTCTGTGAAGTGCCTTTCACTATAATTGCATGCCAGGTAGTGTAACTTGAAACAACAAATAAAGCAGACATAACTGCAAGGTAGAAGATAGTTTTGGGAGAGTGAAACTAGGTGACTGTCTGCAACAAATAAGGCTGGATGAACATGGAATTTTCAGTTAAAGGCTGTTATTTTCTGTAACTGCTGTTCTGTATAAGTAACAGCAGGTGGCCTCATGCAGGGGCTTGGAGTAGTAATAGGACTGTTTCAGTGACTGAAAGAAAACTTCCTGAAACTAGTGACAATATCCATCTGTGTTTCATGTTCATATCTTCAAGGTTCAACTGAACTAGATCGTGGGTGAGAGGTTAAATCAAGGTAAAGGTAAAGCAGAGCTTACAGGAACACATCTTTCTTGATTAAAACCAGAAATTTGGCCTACTTCCAAGTGCAACAGAAAGAGTCAGGCTGAAGTGTAGAGGTCTTGATTTTCTGGCTGTCTTGATGGAGAAAATAGTGAATCCATGGCTTCAGTAAAATCTCTGAGTGATGATGCCTAGTCAATATAGTCAGGAAGACATACATAACTTGTGTAGCTTTTGAAAGTCAGTATATACATATATGAACCCTTAAATGCTCTTATACTTAATTGAGTTAAGCTGAAAAATACCTCTGGATAAAAAAGAACAGACATTCTGATTGCCTTTTTTCCCTCAATGCATTTTCCAGACTCCTGCATATTGTGGAAGAGTAACAGAATCATAGAGTCATTTAGGTTGGAAAAGACCTATAAGACCATTGAATCCAACTACCAAGCCAACACTGCCAAGCCCACCACCAAACCATGTCCCTGGGTGCCGCATCTCCATGTCTTTTAAATACCTCCAGGGACAGAGGTGCTGGTCACTGATGGGAAGTGGCTCAGTGAGCAATCCTACCAATTGCCTCTACTGAGGGTCCTTGGATGGATCCCATCCAGCCCCATAGACTTGGGTGTGCCCAAGTGGTAGAGCAGGTCACTGACAACTTTCCCTTGGATTATGGGGGCTTCATTCTGCTCCCCATCCCTGTCTTTCAGCTCAGAGGGCTGGGTACCCACAGAACGAGTGGTCTTGTTAGGGACTGAGGCAAAGGCAACAAGAAGTACCTCAGTGTTTTGCTCATCTTTTGTCACTACGTTTCACTCCACATCCAGTAAAGGATGAAGATTATCCTTAGCCTCTCTTTCGTTGTTAATGTAATTGTCATTTTTAATTGTCTTTTATTGCAGTAAACAGATTCAGTTCTATGTGGGCTTTAGCCCTTCTAATTGTCCCCCTGCATGTCCTCTTGACATTTTTATACTCCTCCTGAGTTACTGCTGCTTCTTACAAAGGTCATAAACTCTCCTTTTTTGTCCTGATTTTCAGCCAAATCTCTGTTCAGTCTTCTTCCTGCTCATCTTGTCTTTTGGCATGTTGGGCTGGCCTGCGTCTGCACCTTTAAGATTTCCTTCTTGAAGAATGCCAGGCCTTCCTGGACTCCTTTGTCTCCCGAGGGACTCTGTCAATCTGGGCCATAAGCAAGACAAAGTTTGCCCTCCGGAAGCCAAACATAGCAGTTCCACTGACCCCCGTCCTTACTTCTCCGAGAACCAACATGTTTGGAAAATTTGTGTCACTGAAACAATTTGTGGAGGAAGGAGGATGATTCAACCATTTTGAAAAAATGTGCATAAATATATGTTCTTAATATATTAATTAGAAAGCACCATGTGTTATACTTAAGAGTTACAGTCTTATAAACTGAGACACTCCTTAATTTCTTCTGCTGCTTCCAGTACAGGGAGGCAATGTGCCTATGGGAAAGACAGCAATTCTCATTTATTTTCCTGACACACATGGAAATCCTGCAAGCAATGGAAACTTCTCCTACAGCATAGCAACATCTGTGATAGTGTAATTGGTATTGCACATTCGTGAATGTAATTATTGTATTTTTCCTACAACACTGTGATTTTCCCAAAAAGGGTTGCAGCAATAACGCTGGCCTATTTTCAGAATTTCTAATTGCCATTTCTCAACACTGCAGTTTCTTCAGAATATTTTTCTTCCAGAGTATTTTTCTTCCAAGGTGATAGAGGATTGAAACAATTAGAAGAAATGAATTGAAACGGTTGTAGAATTCTTAGAAGAGCATTTTGGAATGCTTTGCAGTCACATAAAGGTCTTTCAGCTATATTAATGTTTGGAGAACTCGAGAGAAATCTGGATTTGAGTGACAACAGAAAATATAACTAATGCATTGAACTCTTTTCAAAGGGCACTGTTTCATGGGAAGTGGCTAGTAGGAATATGGGAGTTCTTAGGTGTGCTAGTTGGGAAGTGAACCAGCAGAGGAACTGAGTCCTCACAAATATATCGTGGGAGATTTCAAGTCAGAATTACAAGTTAATAGGAAAAATTAAAGGCAATAATACAGAAAACACCATCTTAAACTGATGGAACTAGAATACAACCTGGCACCCTGTTGGTCAGGGTGGTGATAGCAGTCCAGTTAAATGGTGGCTGCAGTCTCCCTGGAGTGAAGGATGTGGTCTTGTCGAAGTGGTGACCCTGAAAAACAATCTGGTCAGTCTCCGGAGGTCCAGGGGTGACTCTCGAGCCCTCCTCCTCTAGGAATCCAGTGGAAGTGGGTACCCAGTGTTGCAGAGTCTCAGCTTATATGCAGGTAGGAATGTCCAGCTCCTCCCCTCTGGGCAGGGCATCTCACAATGGGCTGTGGTTGTCTTATGAGTCACTCCCGAGCCCTCGATGGCTCATTAGCAGAGGTAGCCCCGATGGTGTTACCAGGGCTGGGTCATGCTGAACACAAAGAGCACTGCCCCACCTGTTTTAACAGCTTATGGAGAAGGTAATTGAATACATACGTTTGGTTACTCCTTCCATGTAACCTAAGACATTAGGTGATTTGGTTTCTTCGGTAAAAACTAATTGTGCTGATGTCCTTTTTTGTTTGGTGTGGATACCTGTCAGCTAAGAACTGGACTGAGATCATGAGCTCATTTTAGAGCAACAGCTGTGGCACTATAATGGGAGTCAATTATGACTTCCACCATGTTTTAATTCGAGATGCAGATGCAAGGCACTGCAATCTGCTGTCCAGTATCTTGAGTCTGTAAGGCAATTTGCTGAGCTCCTGTTTGATGATACCAGTTTAGTTACTAATGGTCTTTGAGTATAAGATGGAATTACACTTCATCATGTGGCTATTCCATATGGATTCTATAAATGTCAGAGCTCTTAGACTGTTTTACCTGCAGGCTGGAAGAAATAGTATTTATCTGTGAGTAAATCAGATCAATATGGTATCATCTGCTGCCTTATCCTTGTGAAAGACTGACATTTGTAATTTCCTTCTCTTTTTGGTATCAGTTTTCACTACAGAGATCAGTTTGGATGGGGGACTAGTATTCCTGTGTTGTTGGCAGAAATGTTATGCTTTAAACTGCAAACACGGAAAGAAAAAGTTTGTAAGAACTCAGACTGATTGTGTTATTCTAAAATAAACTGTGAAAGTTAAACTTTTTCTCCAATACTTAGTAGACAGCTTAAATTATTTCTGAACTTTCAGGTATTTCTGACAGATCCTGGATGATAGATAATATGTTTACTTCATTCAGCTTTTCAGTGTATTATCTATCTTTAAATGCAGATGGAGACTGTGAGGAATGGGGAATAATAAAAAAATAAACATGACTGCAGTTGGAAGAAGAGGTTTTGGGGTGTGGGAGAAGCATTTTAAGCACCTGGGAAAAAATGGCAAAAGATGAGTAGCAAACTTGGATTTTTAAAGAATAAGTCATATGAAGAAAAAGGCATATATGAGAGTTTTGGGCCTCATGGACAGAAGAAAAGCAGATGTTTGGGCTGTAGATTTTGATACTGTCTTGTATGTTTTGGAAACTTGGCTTAGCTAAAATAGTTATAAGCTGAATTCCAAAGTACTTTGAAAAGCATTTTCAGAGAGTGTTTACTGATTAGTTGATATCCTTATATCAAAGTGGAAAAATGCCTTACTTTTTAGGTCTGCCCCATGGCTAGTTTTGTTCAACAGCCACTGACCTGTATTGAGTAGGGTGTACTGACTAAATAAGCAGAAATCATAAAACTCAAAGACTGCTGGGAGGGCAGAATTAGGATGCGTAGTGAGCCTAACAAATCAAAGAGCAGTCTAAAAAAAACTAGGCAGGTTTATTCTTTCTGGGAAGAAGTGCAAAGCATCAATGCTACTCAAGCAAGATAACTGACAAAATGTGGGATGCCTCGGAGTAAGTCCTTGGGTACTGCACCACAAGCCTGAAGAGGAGTGAGGCCCTTTGTGCAGCAAGACAACATCACAGGGAGATACTGGCAAAGATACTGGCAAAACTTTTAACCCCCAGGTACAAGAAGCATAAAATCAAGTGTGAAAAGGAACAAAGCAATTTTGTTTCTGTGTCACTAGTGAATAGAGCTTCAATAGCAGCAAGGAAGGGTTGGGTTGATACTAGAAAAATCTTTATAAGGGTAAAATAGTTTACTGGTGGACTAGATAGTCTATACCAGTGATGGAATTTCTGCTGTGTGCAGCTTTAAGAACAGGCTTGGCAATATACCTATTAAAATTTGCAGGTACCTTTGGCTTGTTTTGGGATGAGTGACTGGTTTCTTAAGGTGTCTTTCAGTGACTGCTCGTCTTTATAATTCCATGGCTGAGAACAAAACTTTTGACCTTCCAAACACCAAGGCTTAAAAATAGTTGCAGAAAAGTCTTTGTTAATAGCTAAATCTGTCCTTTAAAAATATCCCTGCAGTGCAGTTGTAGGACAAAATCCTTCTGGCCTTGGCTCAGTCTGAAAAATCAAGTGGTTATATGAGCTAGACATGACAGCAGAAAGTAGCTCCATTAACTGCCTACTGCCAGAACAGGAAATTAATTAGCTGTTGGGGTAAGGAAAATAGAAGTCTGTGAAGCAATCTTGAAGACCTTTTTATTTTCAAATTTCCATGTTAATCCTTCACCTAAAGTGTTTTGTAATTAGGCAGCTGTCAGTATAGTTGTTGTATTAGAACAGGGCAACGACTGGGCAGAAGCAGCCTGTGATATTTCCAGGAAGTATTTTGCTGAAGGAGCTTTCCCTCTGTTTTTGCCTCCCTTGAGCTGGAGCAGCACTAAGATGCTGATGTGTTTCTCCATTGCATGAACTTCTCCTGATATCTCCTTTCAGCAACTGTGCTTCACTGACCTCTGGAATTTAACTTTTTTTGTGTTTTCCCCAAGTGTGTCTGCCTGTCTCTGCTACAGCTGGTTGTTAAACCAGCTCTGAATACTGTGTTTCATCTGCTTTTGCTTTCCTGATGCTGGCCTGAGATTTTTGAGGTCTTTATCCCATTGTCTTTCAGCAGCTCCCATCCCTTGTTTCTTTGCTGTCATTCCAGACTTCTGAGTTTCAGGACACCACTGCTGGTTTTGATTGCTGTCTTTCTAACCACTGTGGTATTTCTGCTTTCAAAGGGTATTATTTATCAGTCTTCTCAGCTCTTCCACTTTCTTGTCCCTCCTCACTGGTACTTGCTCTTTTATCACACTGAAATCCATCACTTAGCCCACCAGCCATTTGGCTATCCATGAGCCTTGCTCCTCTTGGTATTCCTAACTCTGTTCCTTCCAGTCTGACTACAGGTCCTTTAATTTTCCCTGCTGGCCATTGTTTGAGCTACTTTACCCTGCACTGACTCCACACTTCATTAGCTCCTGCTATCTGTGGCAAAGCTTAACCTCCTGGCTTCTCTCCTGCTTTCAGCCCCTCTCATCCTCTGGTTGTTTCTTTGTCTGTTCCAGTTTTCTCTTAGCTGTCTCGTAGCTTTGTCTTTATTGTTCTACACTCCACACCATCTGCTGTGCTGCTGCCTGCATGACTCATCCTGAAAACAATAAAAATCCTACTGCATTCCCAATCATTGCGCTAGGGAGCCAACGAAGGCACGCCAAAATCTACATCAACAGCAGTCAAGCCAAGGTCCTCATGGAATTTAGGTACATAATTTTTGTTTAAATCAATAGAAGTTAACTGCCAAATACATCTGAGAATCCTGCCAAAGCTTCATCACAACTCTAAGGAAAGGAGACAATTGTTTCCTGGGGCTGGATTTAAAAACACCTCTGCAGAGATGACCTGCAAGTTCTTAAGTTTCTTAGCAAGTAACTTGAAAAAAAAAATTTTCTGCACATAAAATTACTGAGTGTTTTATGAGCACAGACAACATATGGACTGTACACAATAGAACAAACTAAGAAAAATCTGTCACAAAATACCAAGATTCATATATGCAGTAGACAAGGCAATAAATATGAAAGCTCATAAAACCAGGGAAAGGGAACATTCCATCAGACCTTTTTTAAAGGTACACAAGGCACATAATGATTAAAACCAGTGCTAATTAATGAAATTATTAATAAATTATATTTAAATAGTAGTTTCGTTCCATAGCCTAAGGAGGAATAATTTCAGATGTATGTGAAAGTTTTTCTCCTCTAGTGCTTTGAAAGACAGTAGAAACACATAGTGAACTTGAACATTTTCTTGTCTCATCTAAGACCTAGACAAACCCAGGCTATACTTCACTGAAATGACTGGAGACAGACCCATGTGAAGAGGGAAACAATGCTTGTAGTATTTTGGATGTTTCTAAGGGTTGTGTTTAACCACAGCTTTTTTTACCAGACTGTGATGAACAAGCCTAATTTTACCTGCTTTACATGGTCAGCACGAGGTATTACCTTTGTGCAGCTACATTTGGGAAATGAGTGCTTTTTACTTAAACATTTAAATAATATCTGAGGCTGACTAAAGAAATTTGTTCCATCATTAGTACTTCCAGCATTGTCATTAGCTCCTACTCAATCTTTTTCAGTCTTGATACCTTTAAATTTTACCCGTCTGCAGTTCCAATCCCCTGTTAAGCTGCTGGTTCCCCACTGGATGGCAGTCCCTGCAACGTTATTCGCTCTGGGAAGGCAAGCCTGGCTTTAAAGCAGCCAACTGAAATCTCAAACTGCTTTGCACATGAATATGTATGCAAAATGTTACAGCCGTGAGTATATTTGCATTCCTTTTTCTTGTTGCTGCAGTATAAGTGTGTGAAAGACTCTTCTGTACGTGTCTTTCTCTGAAGTTCATTTTCCAATTGAAACTTGGGGCTTCAAACCATGCAAGAGGCTAACAACTTGCACTTCTGTGGATCAATCCAGCCAATAATTTCATAATTTCAAAGCACTTTACACAGGCTAGGTCAATTAAGAAGTCAATGTGTGTGTGTGTGTACAAGTTGACTTTATACATGGCTCATAAAAGGGAAAAAATCTGGAGTTTTACGAAGTTGTATGAATTACATAGAATTACAGTGCTTATCTAGAAAGATTTAAAAAAAAAGCTTCAGTGTTTTGATTGAACATCCACTGTGCATCTGATGGTGGGGATGGAATTCAATGGCTAAAAGGAACAGACTATTTAAAATACTGTAAGTATACAGATCAGAACTACATAGTACTGAAATTATGATCGATGTCCTTAAATTAGAAGTCAAAGCATAGATTGCAGAGAAAGGCATGTGGACTTTACCAGGATTTCTGTGTATATGGTTATAAAGCGTGAGGGTTATATAGGGTGAGTTTACTGCCACGAGGTTTTTATAAAAATTCCTGCCAAAACCTGGGGCTCTCCATGCTGGCATCTGTCTAGAAGCAAAAGGTGAAAAAGTATTGGTACAGCCCCCATAAAATACTGCAGTCCATAAGATGCATTTCCCTAAGGCAGAAAGGGTTTCACCCTGGTATATTTTAAGGCAATGAGAGTCTACTCTTTCACTTGGATAGAAATTTATATGACAGCTTATTACTAATAAATCCTGTAGATGTCTCTTCAAAAGTGAAAGGGAGATAAATGAAAATAGGAAGAAGAATGTGTGTTTATCAGTGCCTGTAGAAAAGACCTCTTTCAACACCCTTTACACATGCCTGCATCTGAGCATTTCAAAGCACTAGTGTCACACAGGTGGCTGGTTTTGTGCCCCTTTTAGAGATGTCATACTGAGATGGTAAAGTGACTAACTTAAAGCTATGCAGCAGCTTAATCACAGTGCTAGGAAAAAAATTAAGATCTAATTGTCTGTTCCGCATCCTACCAGCAGTGCTAGGGACTGTCAGTAGTAAGCATTCACTGAAGTTTTTACAGTATGTTTTTAATTCTAGATATTTTCAGGGTGACAATGGCTTTTAAAATGCTTTTGTCAAAGGACACTTTCGGTAGAAAAAGAAATTGCAGCAACATTTTACTGAAAATTTAAGCACAGTCCGTCCTGCTTACTAGTTTATTGACAAGCTCTGTCTCTTCTGTTTCCTGAGATGTAGACTGTTTCACTGCAAGATCATTCCTTCACAACTCATATATTATTGAAATGGTTACTTCCAGCTCTCTCCAGTTAGTTCATTGTGCTAAACTTTCTCCCTTGATAAATTTTGAAAGGAGCTCTGTCAAATTTTCACTTCTGTTAGCCTTTCTGCTTGTGCCCCATATACTTCTGCTGAAATACCATGTTGTTCTTTTCCAAGCACACCTTGCTTTAAAACTGCCTCTGATCCTGTGATGCTTCAAAATTAGAGGACTAGAGTCCAGCTCCGGTGCTGATATGGTGCCCCTCCATCTCCTCCTGTCGCCCATCTGTTTGCAGATCACCCAAGGGCAATTTGCAAGCTCCCTGGGACAAGGGCAGACTCTGTTTCTGCCACACCTTGTCAGAGTTAAGGACTCCTCAGCCCTTTGGTTACACCCATAATAGATTTTGCATTAATTTAATTTTATCATGTGAAACCCTATCACCAAATTCCTCACCAACTGTACTGTTTATTTCTGTCCGACTGAGATTTAGATTACTTTCTAAAGCTTTCTTTGCCACTTTCCCAGAGTTTTCCACATCCGGCTTTCCTTTCCTTTTCCTCCACCCTCCTCCTCAGCTTTCTGCTTACAGGGAAATGCTGGTGCCCTCATTAGTGTGGCCCATTTCTTTGCATTTCGGAGACCTTTATTCAAACCCCGGGCCAGCAACTTTCTCCCTGTTTATTCAGAGCTTTTCTGTGCCTGGGAGCATGCCCTGACACACCCTCCCCTCCTGCCCAATCCTTTTCCATGCTGACGCAATTTGTTTTTTTGGTCTGCTGCCTGTCCTGAGATAACCTTATTCACTATCCCCACACAGTCACATCCTCTCACTTAGGAACAGAGCTCTCTCCTCAGCTGGACAGGTCTTGCCTGGGCAGACTCTGGAATAATGTGCAGACCGTGGGTAGATAATCTGGGAGACAAAGCACATCACTTTTTCTTGTGCTTCAAGCTGACACCACAGAGTAAGGCAAACAGCCACAAGTCAATGAAGCTGCAGCAGCTCCAGTGCAGCCAGACATGCATATTCTTGCTGAGTGACTGTCCCATCAGAAATGGTGAGGAGAAGGAAAAATTGCAGGAATTTAATGGTTTAGTACTTAACTGCAGGGCAGGCAGGATATTCAGTTATTGATGATTTTTTCACTTCCTAGGCTGAGGAAAATACCCCTAAGTAAAAATTGTCCCACAGAGTTAGAAAGAGCAGTCATCCATTGAGGATAAACTTGGAGTACAGTCCAAAGCTTTGTTCCTGACTGAGATACAAACTTCTTTATGGTGTGAATACACACGAGTCCAGGTTTTTGGTTTGGACAGTTGTGACTGGCCATCCAGAAATATATCACAGGGGCACCATGTTTGGAGATGTCATTTAAGGCTTTTCTCTTGTATGGACAAGTGTTTATAGACTTCCCCACTGCACACAGTGGAACCATAATTTGTGCTCTGAATTTCAGGTGGTGACCTATGAGTTGCTGCGTCGCCCTAATAAATTCAAAACAAATTATGTCTGCCTGAAAAGTCCCTGTATTCCCTTGTGCTCATTCATGAAATGGACTTGCACATAGATCAAGTACTAGTGGGCAAAAGGAGGCTGCTGTAACTCATACCTACTTCACCATAACATGATTTTCAAAGATTTTATTAAAGAATTTTTGTAACTGACACTCCCTTGCTCTGTACATATTTACCAGTTTTGTACTGGAAACTTGGATAAGACTTATTGTAGGCACATTTGTGATATGTCTGCATTGCAGTAAACATCCTTGGGTCCTACAGAGCCCACTGGGTTCACACCCGAGTTTTAAGGCTAAAGGCCGTCCACATAACCACTCTCCCTAGTGGCCTTTGATGATTCCCATTTCACATTTGTATTTTCTTATTGATTACAGAGTATTCTTTTTGTAAAAATACCTGGTCTTTGCTTGTTCTGTGGCAATGCCTAGAGAAGCAAACTCCTATTTGGTTTCAGTGCTTTGGCTGTGCAAAACCAGGGCTGGCATTGCTGAGTTCACAGAAGGTTGGGTAGGGAGGCTAGAGGCATCTGGTGATTAGAGAGCTCTTCCTCCAGAGGTACTGGCTGCTCCATCCCTCTAACCTGGAGTCTCAGGTGGACTTGCACACTCTGTGAAATTGAAACTTTTTGGTACCTACCAGAAGGTTGTTTCTGACACATTTCAGGAAGCACTTTCACCATACATTTGACATGTTTTCTTGGGAAATACCTGCTAAGCTTTAGCTCTTACCTGGTTTTGCATTTTGGGAGGGTGTCTCCTTTGCTGATTTTCACATGGAGCCTCATTGCTCCACGTTTTACTTAGATACATTGTGCTCTAGGGGCATGTGGAAAAATTCCCTGGTGGCAATTCCTTCTGGGTGGGCAGTGGGTATTTATGTCTGTGAAAGTTGGATGTTTTGCACACTGTGAACATAGACTTCTTTTAAAGCCAAACAGTCTGAGAAATATAATTGCATTGCATTATGACTTTTGACTTTTCTCATTAATGCAGTACTTCTTTGCTGTTGAAAGGAAAGACGTGGAAAGTATGCTATCTTGGTCAAAGATCTGTCATATGATTCCAATTCACCATAGAGTGACCATCAGGATAGCAGAGGATGTGGGTTGTTTTGAATAGCTTCTGTATAAATGTCATTTGTCTGTGTGACTGTTGATCTTGTAAGTGCAAAGGGTTAATCCAGCCCCAGCAGGATTACACATCTGCAGGAAGGCAGACTATACTTAACCTAAATACTGAAATGTTTAGTCAGCCAGTTCAGACACTAAAACATGTTTTTTTTCCCAAGTCCAAAAGAGGACATCCAGTACAGGGCAAAAGCAGAACTCTACAGCTCCATGGGAACACAGTCTGCTGAGTGGCTGAATAAGTCTTATCTGCTGTAACTAACAGAGAAGAGAGAAGAATGATAAAACCTCAGGGGAAGGGCAGGAGGAGACACATTCACCTCCTACTTCTTAAAAAGAACCAGAGGAAAAAGAACCTGATAACTAGAGATGATGCTTGAAGAGAAGTGCACCTTGTATTGCTGCGGAAGATGCAAAAGGCTCTGAGGAGGGGTTAGGCAGCTGAGCTGGAGCCCTGCACTCATGTTGGAGGTGTGAAGCAGCAATGGTAGGTGTGTCTCAGATGGTGCAGAGCTGCCAGGTGGATGCTGACAGGGGTGAGGTTATCCACGTGCCAGGAGACAGGGCCATGCGAGATGCTTGCAGGAGTGCTGGAAGCAGCACAGCTGCGTCAGCTTGGTGCCACAGAGATAGAAAAACGTGTTTCATATTTAGGTACTAATGTTCACTGCACTGTGCTGCTTCAAGACCTGAAAATGAGTCACTTGGTGATACCTAGATCTCAGTTGTGCTATGTAGCATGGCCTGTATATTTCATCTAATCTGTGAGTAAAGCCGCTGAGGTTGAGAATTTCCTTTTGACAAATTAATTGTAAGGGAGTAGGAAGGTGGAATTTTGGCAAGAGCATCTATGCACTGTGATGGAGTCTTGGAAAGGTGTACCTTAAGATCTTGAGGAGCCTGACAGGGGGGAAGAAAGAACATCACTGCTGGAGTCTGGGGAACGGTTTCAGGCCAGATGTAGCATCCTTGAATGAAAATTTCCTTCCAGCCAGGACACTAGGAACCAAAATTGAGGACCAATATCAAAATACGGTGACTGTTCACAGAATGATCTCTGCCTCTCTGCATTGTAATAATTTTCTTGCAGTTTTTTTATGAACATCATTTAGTTGTTATCTCCTTACCCTATTTTAAGCTTTGCAAGAGACGTTGGATCCTCACGCAGATTCCCAATGATACCAATAAAAATCAGCAGTGTGTGCCAGTGAAATCCTGACCAAATTCAAGTTTTCCCCACAACACCATTCATTTCCAGATTTATCCAAGGAATTCATTCTTTCCTTCTTTTATGGTATAAAAATATGTGTTCGGTTGCTTGCAGTTAGTAGGTTGACAGTAACAAGCCATTAAAAGAAGGATAGGGACTTTGCAGATGAGCTCAGGAAACTCTTGCTGCTCATCAGGGACTGGGGGCAGTGATTGTGAGGGAAGCTGACGGGAGGTCTGGCAGAACAGGTGTGGTGAGGAAATGTGGAGTTCGACAGGGAGGGATAAATGGGAGGGAGGGAGGAAAGGCAGCTGTATCCTGGGATTTGGAGGTGGTGACAAGAAAACCGTATTTGCTGTGACTGTAGATAGTGAGCAAGTGGGACATCTGTCATCCTTACTTTTCAGCTCTATGGAAAATACTGTTAGAGCTTCAAAGTCATATTGCCTTTTGAAAATGAAATGATCAAATACCAAGATTCAGGGAGGATCATTGTCTACCTTACTTAATCCCATGCATGATCTTTGCCTTTTGGTCCTGGTTTTTTAATTCACTCAGCTGTTTTGTACACACTTATCAGACGTGTAAGAGCCAGGCCAGCATTTCTCATCATTATCAAGGATGATACTTTGAGCTCTAAAGCAGCCACATACATGGGTAAAAGGCTTGCAATTTGTACTATTTATTAGCTACTGTTTTCCAAAGCATGAAAATCAGTGAAGCTTTACAACCCTATTGTAAATAGGAAAAGACTGACTTTTAACTGATGAAGACAGCAATTGCAATGAAATATGCATTATGAAACCATGAGAATGTTCCTTTATCACAGGACACTGTTGGGAAATGCATTAACTGTTAACCACAGTTAACTGGCAGGTCAGGCAGACAAACCAAATGTGAAGGTCTATTACCTCTTACAGCAACCCTGGGAATGACAGCTCAGCTGGGAAAGCTGGCATAATTCAACAGGACCTTGTCACTGGGCTTCCCCTGCCGCCATCTGTTTTGTAGTGACTTGGGAAAGACCATCACTTGGTCTCTGGAAATGCTAGAATGATTAGAGTTACTCTCAGGAATACTTAATCAAAGCCAATGAGTCTTCTCTATGAATAAATATAAACTCTTCGATGTGCATCCACATAAAAAAATCAAGTGCTATAAAATACGAGTATGAAATGTATGAAAAAAAACCCCAGTTAATTGTATTTCAAGTGTCCACTGATAGGTTATAGCTTTACAAAAAAAGACTTTAAATCCTCAAAGAAGGGATGAATTAAAAATAGGGTAATGATTAAAAGTAAAGAATTTTGCTTAGGAAAACTTCTAGCAATTCATTAAAACACCTGAAAGGCAAAATAAGTTGATTTTGCTTTTTAGTAAGTTATGTGTAAGAGTTTTCAAATTTAGCGTTGCCTTGGGTATAATTAAATGTGTTTTGGAGGTGGAGGGAAAGCAAAGCATGGAGATATGTGCTAGAAGGAATCCAAGTCTTGTCCACTGAGCTTTCCAGAACTGTCAAAATCTGGGGGTGATGTACGAGGCCACAGCCTAAAAAAGTGGCAAGTTAGAAGTATTTCTAGTCATACCAGAAAAAGCTCTACTCTTGGCAAATAGTAAAAGTAAAGTTTCAGAAAATGTTTGAACCAGTCTAAGAGTATGCTGCTTTTTTTAGTTTAATTCTGCAGTTTTTTGAATACTCAGAGGGTTTGTTCAAACCATAAGAGCAGAAAACTAAACCATGAAAAAGGAGTGATTCATTTTCTGCCAGCTAAGCTTCCTGACTTGGTTCTCCATTGCATCAGATGTGCCCGTGCTGGCCATGGGAAAGGGTGGGAAGACACAGCCCGAGGAGGAGCAATCATTGTTTTGAGCAGCAACTAACTATTCAGTAAGGCACGGCTTTATAGTATGACAAAGCCAAAATAAACTCAAATACTATGCAATGGGGAGGTTCAAAATAATGGGGTTTATCTAGTTGATAGGAACATTCGTGAACTTTTCCTGGGAATTGTGCTCACCCCTCCGAGTTGTAGCATACAAAAAAGAACACAACATATTTAATATTACAGATTAGGATAGTCACAGAAAATTGAAATATAAAATAAAACATTTTTGAAGTGAAATAAGGGGGATATGGAAGCATGAATTCAGATGCACATCAGAAATCAGGAGAAAGGGTGCAAATCTGTTGTTTTAGATAGACTGAAAGATTTTAAATAAATAAAAAATCCAGTGCTTTACTAACAAATAGCAGCAATTGTCTTTCCCATTTGTCATTTCATTCCTTCTTTGGATATCTTTTTGGGGTCAGGTGTGTATGTGGAGTGATGCACAGTGGCATAGTGATTAAGAAATTGCTTTTTCTTGTTAAATATATTGCCTGAATAAAGACTGGAGAAAGGGGCCCAGAGTGTGAATTCAGTCCCCACATCACCTGTGGATCAGTAACCCAAAGGCTTAAATGATAATTCCCTTCACCGCCCCTTGTGTGTCCAGGGTAATTTCCGAAACATCTAACACCGTCTTAGCCTAACAGGAACCCAACTTTGATGTTATTTGAATCGAGGCAAGCCGTGGTCCTTTCCTGTTGCTGTTGGGAAGTTCACCAGGCATGTCACGAAAGGTTATCAGTGTAACCCAATCGCCATCCTTGCGGGATAAACCCAGGCAATTCCAAGCACAGGAACAAAAGGTCACTGCAAACCCAATACTGCCACCAGCATCTTGGGTTACACGGTTATGGTACAGAGGAAGGAGGGGGATGAAGTGTAGCCTAGTAAACACTCACTCAGCTCTCAAAAATAGAAAGTGACATGGATTCTAGGAGTAGAAATATGAAGCTACTGTATAGCACATATTCACCTGTCATTATCACTTACGTACGCTGAGAGGGAGGGCAGCTGGCTCCGAATTTCTCCCACCAACTGAAGAGATATTTTTAAATGAAGTTAATGCAGTAAATTTTATTTACTTTGGCAGCAGGAGAGACTCTGGAACCTTCATGATCATTTTGGAAATGCTTCTGTTTAGATAGCAGTATTTCATGGTTACTCTTGTTGAATCAATATTGTTCCAGCAGTTTACATTCAGGCAAAACTGTGTATAAAAATGACCAAGCTCTCATTCTGATACAGTCTTAATTAATTTGAGCATCCTTTTGGTTAAACTGCTGTACATTTCCTTCTCATTTGCTGTATGCCTGAAAGCAGGTCTTTGAGGGTCTATCTTTAAACTATATTCTTTCTTTCTTAAACCTCTAAGTGGAACATAGTTCATTGCAAGTGAAATATCCCTGGCGCCATCTTTGGTTCATGGGTATCTCCTCTTTGACATCCTCTGCAAAATTCTGTGTAAAACAACCGCTTATTTACTGTTGCCTGATACAAGCATAGAGGAGAGACTGTAACTGGGATATTTACACTGCTGCTGCAGATTGTACTGGAAATAAATAGTGCAGACATAGGTACTGATGTAGCAGTAATAATGTTAGTTATAAAGCCTCATTTTGCATTTGAAAAGAAAATAGAAGACACCAAAGGAGGGAGATTGGCCAAAAGACTCTATCATCTTTTAGTCTGTGTAAGCCAGAGTCCTGTTAGTCTCCAGCTATGCTTCTTGCTCAGCTTGCTGGATTAGCTGGAGTGCCAGATCCTGCTTTATGCATGTCAACATTGGAACAAGGCATAAAAAAGCAGGTTCTGTTTCACAAATACCTCCAAGTCTTTCAAAACTTTTAAAATCTTCTGAAACTTGTAATCAGGCATGCCTTTGCTGAAGCCTCTGCTTGCAGAGTGAAAAGGTCAGTCTCTGTATTTAAGTGTTTCTCTTTTATGTACACTGGACTTGCAAAATCTAGTCAAAAAGGTTGAAACTGATAATTTGAACAAATGTGTTTAGTTTGACAAAGCAGTTTCTGGAGCAAAATATATTCTTTAAACAGACTCAGTGTAGCTCCAGCATAATAGTAAGGCAGCTAAGAGGGATGGCTATCTCACTCGAAGACTACTGTACAGAACAGGATTTTTGTAGTGACTTCTTCTCACCACGTCTCATTGTCACATGCCTCTGTGGGCCTGGAACTTGTGGAGTGGTTTTGGAACTGTTTTAATCAGAAATGTTATTGGCTGTTTGTTCCTGCAGAAGGGATGTTGATGCACCTCTGCCCTGTACTGTATGGAACTATTATTTAATTCTTTTCAGACAAGACGTGGACTTTTACTCTTCTCATAACTATGTTTCTGCTACCTGGAAATAGTGTAGTGTCCTGGTGCTGCCAATGTTTCCATGTATCTGGGAAAATTCCTGGGGTTTTTTGTAGGAGACTTGCTATGACTCTGAATAAAGAATAAATGTAGCTACCCTGCCTTAAAATCAGACAAACTGTTTTAGATAACCTGAACCAAATTACAGTCATTGTCCTATAAGTGCTTTGAAATTTGATTATCTCTTTATAATTTACATCTAATCTAATGCAGTGCAAACAGTACTGAATTGGCCTTCTCGGTGACATGCAGACACACTGTGCAAGTTATATAATCCAGGAAACCATGGCATTTGTTTAAAAACACAATCATCTTTTCTTTTGTTTTGGTATCCAAAACCAGATTGGGCTTTGTCGGTGTACTGCTGAGACTGACATTTATGAGTGATTGCTCTTTGTATTTTAGCAGCAGTTGTAGGAACCATGCTTGGATCAGGATTTTGGTGTTCCAAGTACCACTCAACTAAACACAAAAATGACAGTTCCCCAGGAACTTTCAATGAAACTTAATAAAGCAATTCAATAGCAAGATGCAGCCACTTAATATACTGACAAACCCTAAGGAAATTCACAGGAGTAAAGGACCAGAAAATACAGTTAAGGTTACCTGATTTATTAATACATTCAGGCCTACACCATGCCTGAAGCCTCCAGCTGAACTGGAGCATTTATATGAAAGGGCTAGAAAATAAATGGAGTTAAGTTGAAGAAACAACAGAGAAAGGAATTGGAGTTAACATTGGTCACAGTAATACAGCTTTGAGTAGACTAACATAGAGGGATAGATAGATGGTGTTGGTATTGTTTGGAAACTGGGATTGGAAAAATGAGCTGGATGTCAGCAGAAGGTAATTCTGAGCCTCAGGACCCACCATAAAACGTGCTGCATTCAGATACTTGTTTTAAAACAAGAAAAGAGGAAGAGGGGGAGATCATAGACAAACTTTGCAGCAGGATAGCTCTGGAGTAAGCCTGACAAAACAGATTCAAGCGGCAAGACAAGCAGCTGATACAAACCATAATTTATAGAAATCCACATATATAGTAATTTATATACTTATAGCTCTGCTCCACAATAATGTCCACCTTTTCCATACTGCTTATTAATTTCCTCAATCACCACAGACACAAAAAAGGACACCCTTTAAATGCTGCTAAATAGTATTTATTGAGTGTTTTTGCCTTTTTTATTATTATTGCCTAAGCTACCTGGTAGTGTTAATAGTAACTAGCTACAAACAAATGATTACTTATGGGTGATGTAATTTGTCCTGCCGGGTCGCTCAAGGTTCAGTGAAAAATTAAACATCAAGCAAAAGAACTTACAACAGCTAAATGCAGCAAAGCAGCTAAATGCTAACTTACAGGGATAGTGCTTGAGCCGTGCTCTCACCACCTCTGCAGGGCAGATCTGCTGGCCACTGCTCCCTCTGCCCTCTGGTTAGCCTGGATCACACGCAGCCCAGGAAAAGTGCCAGCTTTTGTGATTGCAGATTCCATGAAATCCTTGCATGAGGCGGGTCAGAAGCTCATTGCTCCTGAAGGGCACAGGCGTCACTGAACTTTTGCAGTCCCAAGACTGTTCACGAACTTGTGAATTGAGGAGGGGAAAACCAAAGAGCAATGTCAGTCACTTTAGACTGCTCGTTTCAGATGTTACTAGCTGTCTAATATGTGCTCCAAAAAACCTGACAAATGTATTTTGGGGATACAAATAATGTGTAGGGTTTCTTGCACATTATTTTATGTTTGTTTTCCCTGTGCCTGGGGGCTTTGCAGTATAAAAACAGAAATCACATACCCAGAGCTTAGATGGTATCCTCTCTCTGTTCCAGTCCAACATTGTTCCTGTCACACAATCAATGCACAGTCACTAATTCTGTAAGCCTAACAAGGATGTTATATCACCTCCTGTGAAAGCCTGTGGAGAAGGTGACTCAACCAACACAGTAAGCAGGTTATCCTGTTGCATAATTTGCTTTATTGTAAAATTAGACATGGTCTCAACCAACAAAGTTTGCTTTGAGGCTCACATTTTTCTGAGTTCACTTAAGTAATTTTGAAAAACAATTGTTCCTGTATTAACTTGTAAATTCCCATGTGAAGCTAGACTAACAATTGCAGAAGGACTTAAGGCTTGTATTTTCAATCTTAAAAGCAGCAGACATAAGAGAAGTAAAAGACATAAGGCTGCAAATGATGCAGTAATTTTGTACTAAAATATAGAAAGTCCTAATCCTTTGTCACCTGCTCCTGTGACCCAGAATGGCTCACATTGATGTTAGCCTCCAAGAGCAGGATGAGTGCATCCAGCCTGTGACTTGGGAATGGTCTACCTGCAACAACTCCTTAGTTTTATCCAGGAAAGTTTGGAAAAAGCTGTGGTCCATCATCATGCATGCAACACACCATGAGAACAACTTAATAGGACAGACAGCAGAGTTGTTTTATCCAGAAATTGTTTGCAGGCTCTGCTAGCCATAGACAGAGCCTAAAGTTATCTGACCTTTATTTCCAGCTGAAAAGAACCAGGTTGTTCCTGCACTGTTGATAGTGAATGTGGTTGTTCACATTGAAGAACTTTCTTCTCCCTACCAGCCTAACCAAAACTGAAACAACCTTCCAGGAGTGAATTGGGGAACACCAGGGCAAAGAGCAGAAGCTCCTAAAACAATACCCTGTGTCCTGGGGCCATGGTGGGGAAGAATCCATGCCCTGGGCTCTTCCAGGCCTGGTGGCCCCATGACTACCTGCAAGGCTGTGGTGTTTTGGAGGAACAGTTGTTTCAGTGAAACAATTCCTGCTTTTTGTAGAGCGGAACTAGTCGTGTTTTTCCAGGCAGCCCCTCTCATCCTGACAGCCTCTTTGGCCTGAGGGCTCCATAGGCAGTTACGAGGTTCCTGGTGGATTTTTTGTTTCCTTGAGCGTGACCATGAAGAGCTTTCACCCCTGAGCAGGTATGAGTTTGCCTGACGAGCCGCGTGCTCCAGAGCATGTGAGGTGTGGTGATAGTTTGTCAGGGGTGATGCAAGGAGGGCTGGGTGCCTGCGAGGGCAGAGAAATATTTGTTCACGTTGAGCAGCACTGGGAGGGAGTCATGTCACAGAGTGCAGAAGACACATAACTCCATAGCAGATTCTGTGGGGGCTTGACAAGAGATGTGGGAGATTGAGGAAGTGAGGCTTAGCCTAATCCTATGGCTCTTAAGGGTGTTCTTCATTTTCCAAGTTGATCGTAGGTCTATGCAATAGCATAGTTTAACACATGAAACAATGCGTATTGGAGAAGTTCTTTACTCAGAAGTTTACTTTAAAATGTATTGTTTTAGATGCATTCCTTGAAAGTGTGTTTTACCAGAAAATGTTGCTTTGACCATGTCCATAGAGCCAAATGATTTTTCTGAAAAAAGGTTTCTGAAGTGTCTTCACAGAAAGCTTTTGAACACATTCTGGTAGTAAAAGACAAAGAAATATTCTAATACAATACAATTTTTTTTGAGAATATGGTGATTTTTAGAGATTTTAACTAATAATTTTTGATCATTTGTGTCTAGCAAATCAAGTAGATTTTACAGAAGAGTAGAGGTTGCTCTCTTGTGTTACATTGACTGTGAGGAAACCAGAGGGGATAAATACTTCGAAGGTTTTGAGCACCAAAGATTTTGAGCTGCTATGAACTATATGAATACAGACATGCTTCCAAGTTACTCCTTCCTTTCCCTTTCCCTTTCCCTTTCCCTTTCCCTTTCCCTTTCCCTTTCCCTTTCCCTTTCCCTTTCCCTTTCCCTTTCCCTTTCCCTTTCCCTTTCCCTTTCCCTTTCCCTTTCCCTTTCCCTTTCCCTTTCCCTTTCCCTTTCCCTTTCCCTTTCCCTTTCCCTTTCCCTTTCCCTTCCCTTTCTCTTTCTCTTTCCCTTCATATATCCCTTAGTCATTTCTGCCAACAGAGTTAGGATGTATGGTAAGGGCAGTGTGAACGCAGTGAAAGTCTCTAACAGGATGTGGGGTGCAAAGGAGGATTGTTTTTCCAGAGGAAAGGTAAACATAATTCCTCAGGCACTTGCAGTTGCTTATTTCACTAGAAATTAATGGTGGGAATGAAGTGGATCCAGCATGGCGATAAAGCCAAACTGATAACTTTCAACCATTTTAAAAATTGTGTTGATACTTCCTTTTTTATGTTAGATCAATGTAAGATAGCCTGAGAGTGTGTGAGATGGTGCAAACGGATGGGCTGTAGGTTTGTACTTCAGGCTACCTGTGTGTCTTGGGTGTAAAACGCAACATGTTTCACACAGTTCTTTGGATGCGTGGGACTGGGGATGCAGGACTGGGAATGGAGATACTGATCCAGGGCTGTTGTGACTTGCACAACTTCACTGAGGCCAGAAATGCCACAGCAATTTTTGCCATCTGGGAATATGATACATCCTAACAAACTGAAGACTTGCTTAATAGGGCTGATAAGCAAGCAGAAGCTTGATACATCCTTTTGTGTGGAAAGCTCTGTGGGGTTCAGATATTTACAT
This sequence comes from Acanthiza pusilla, assembly GCA_036630365.1. Taxonomy (NCBI): domain Eukaryota; kingdom Metazoa; phylum Chordata; class Aves; order Passeriformes; family Acanthizidae; genus Acanthiza; species Acanthiza pusilla. The sequence continues at coordinate 18,229,968 of JAXCHO010000164.1, forward strand.
GAGTGTTTCAGGATGGACATGCACACTCTTCTCTCTGTCTTTCTTACTCTGTGAGATTGCTCCAGACTTTTGAAATGCCTAGATTCCTGAGGAAAAGTGCTTCCCAGTATTTTAAAAATGTCCGTGGAGGCAAGGAATTAATGAAGGGCAGGTATCAAGATGTTTCCCTGCAGAAGTCATAAGCAATGTAGATTGTCTCTCATAATCTGAAACACCTTGTCTCTTTTAGATTGATCCTACTATATATTACAAATTAGTGAAACACTAGTGGAAGACCTCTGTCCCTGACATTTAACAAGCTCTATATGTATTGAATCAGCCTAGTGTAGCTTGTGGCCACGGTGGTTTTGTTCTGGTAGTAGTCAGCCTAAAATTGTTACATCAAATCCTGGCCCCAGGTGTATGCTTTGTGGTCAAGAGCACAGTACTGAAAACTGGACTCCCTGCCTGGCTAAACCAGGGCTAGGATACAAACACCCATTTTGTTCAGAGCACCAGCTTTTAGGACTGTCAGAACTAGAGCCAAGGAAAAGAAATACACAGTGCCTTGAATGATCTGAAGTCACCTATTGACACTACTTTAAATTTTTATTGTGTTTACTTTTCATGTAAGTTTTTTGTTCAAACATTCCCAATAGGTAGAGTGGCTGCAAACATAGAGGAATATTTCCTTTGTGGCTTTATGAGCCCCACTGAAGGAGGTTAATCATCCCATTCTACAAGAGTTAAAAGTTATTATGTAAGAAGTTCTGGCTGCTAGATGGTGAGCATGCTCATTTCTTATCTCTCTTGAAAGCAAAAGGAGTTAAACACTGTCGAAAGAGCCACTGATTCTTAGTGTCATGATTGCCATGTTCAGAGCCTGTAGAAGACTGCACCAAAATCTTGAGCAAGACTATGGATATCTCTAAAAATGTTTTTGGATGCTGTGGTGATTCAGTGTGCAGCTGTAGTGTCCAAGCTAATCCTCTTCCTGCTCCTTTCAGTGTTATTGAGACAGAGTCTGCTATGCAACCTACAGAAGGGTCTTGGGTACTGTGGTCCTGAAGTTCTGAACCTAAAGGTACAGATACCCTAAGAACATTAGTTACAGCATCTGCTGTAGAATTCCAGAATGTCAGCAGGAATTAATCAGTAAGAGGTTCTCCAGAAGGACTCACTTCTTTTTTATTATTCCCTTTATCCTCACTGCAGAGCTGAATTAAATGTATGCCAAAAAGCCTGCTGAAAAGGGAAGAACAGTGAGAGAAAATATCAAACTCAAGTACATCTGAAAAAAGAGATCTCAATTCTGATACGTGTCAGACCTGAGATCTCTTCCTTTCAGAGTGAGTGAATTAATCTAAAGTGGAATGAGGCAAACTGATTCCAGAACTGGTTTTCACACATGAGTTATTCTGCAATAGTTACTGCAATGTATGTTTACTCTGTCCTGGTCAGAATTAACTTGCAAGTACAGACAAGTCATTCCATTAGACTTGAGCGAATTGCAAAAACATTTAATAAAGGTGATTAGTTATAAAATCTGAAGTGGCATTTGTAGTTCATTTTGGTTTTTCTTTTCACAACATCTTGTGAGCTGGCACTAACTCTCCCCCTCCCCCATATTTTTTAAGCAATAGGGAACCTTGTCAATTCATCTGTGATAGGATATGCCCAAGTGTTTAAAGCAGAACTTTTGATATATGCCTGATCTGAAATTTTTTAAGGAATCGGCAACTGAGGGACCATTTGAAACTTAAATAATGAAATCTCTGTTAACAGCACTCAGCATTACAGATGTAAATTATTCCTGAGCAGCCCAGTGGGTCACATGAATGTTCACAATTTTCGTAAAGGGAGCACAAAGAGAGCTGTCAAAGACATGAACTTACACATCCCCATTTGCCTGGCTGTGGCCATCCCCAGCTTCATTACCACGTATTTGTCCTTCAGTGTACCTTAGCACTGATCACTACAGCAACAGGAGAATGACGTTCCTGGTGTATTTTCTGTCAAGTTTCAAATCAATGTTGACTTTGTCATTGACATTTCAATGGCAAGCACACCTCCTTATTCAAATGATGAATTTTGGCACTGTCTACTTTAGTTAATCCTTTTAAAAGTGCTTAAACATAAACGGTAGTATTTGGCTCTGCATGCATGATTTCTGGGCATCTACTCAGAACTTACTAAGCAATAATCTTTCTGTTTAATCATTCACTGCAAACAAGTTACGTAAAATGGACTGATAACAGAGTCACGAGACTCTTTTTTCCACTGCTATTGTAAAATTATGAAACTTTAAAAATTTTGGAGGATAGGAAGTGCAAAATTAATTTTCCTACTGTTGTGAGAAACAAGAAGTTTTTCAGACCAATGGAATTAGGTCTGACTAAGTTGCTAGTGCATCTCTTTTCATGGGAAGTAGATCAGCTTTTGGAAAGCTCAGGTACTGAAGGATTGCTGCATGTTGTTTTGTTCAGTAACAGTAGGGGTGAGGCAGACATAATGCACCTTTAGGAGTTGCAGAGGCTTTTATGGAGGGAACACCTGTGTACTGTCAAAAAACTTCAACCGGTTCAAGAAAGCCATAATTTCATCCTCACTGGGAGAGATTCCTGAGCCTGAGGTGGGGCAATGCTGCTCTTCTAAGGCCCTCAGCAAGTCTGTACTAGGAGCTGTGTTGGTTAATCCCCAGACAGACATTTGCATGGTATGGAAATACACTGGCACTGCTACATGCTCCGTTGGCTGGCAGAGATTTCTCCCATCTGTCTTTCTATTGTGCACTTAGAAGGTGCTTAAAGTCATATGATTCTTCTGCTTCCTTGTTTTTATTTCTTGTTTGCCTCTTGCTTAAGACAGCCTGCTGCCCACGGGCTGGGACGTGTCCCCACTTTCTCCCTGTGTGATCTGCTCCTCGTGCCTATGGCTCAGTTGCTATGAGCCTTCTCCCCTGAGCAGCCTGCTGCAAGTCACGATCAGGCAAAAGGAGCCAAAAGCCAGGTTTGCTCTGCAAGGAGACAGTGCAAATGAAGCACTGTTCATCTAGAGGAGGCAAAAAAAACAGTGGTAGAAAATGCAGGTGTGACTGACAGATGTTGTTGCAGAAGTGAACACTGTATTTGGGCAAGCCTTGGAGTTGTTTATTGTGTAAGTATAAAGGAGTTAATTGAATAGAAACCAGTCAGGAAAAACAGGAAAGAAAGCAAGGACTCTCTTGAGGTAATTCACCATTCAGCAAGCACAGGGGGATTGTTACTGGGCATGCCAAAGCTGCCATCTTTGACTTTCAGCCCCCTAGCAACTGGCCCAGAAGCCTGTCTTGAAACAGGGCAGGAGGGAGGGCAGTCTATGAATGGCCTTAGGTAAAGCAGATGAGGAAAGTTAGCTGTGCATATTTCTCTCCAGACACTTTTTTTTTTTTGAGGTGGTGGGAGGGTGAGAGGAAAAGTAAGCAGAAAGATGATTTTTGTTAGGCAATTTTGAAGATGCTAGGTGTTTTGGCAAATATTCCTGTGGGTGCTGTAGTTTTACATGTTGAGAAAGAATTTTGTTTCCAGAAAGCTAAATAATCCATGTGGAGCACTAGCCTCAGATATTTGAGCAGCAGGTTACAGGTGTAACTGAGCTCTGCAACCTGGGGCATCACTGCAGGTGCAGAGAATTACAGCCCCATGCTCATCCTCAGAGCAGAGCCACTCTGCCTTAGGAAAGATCAAACCCATGAAGTCTGATGCCTAAGACACCCTGTTGCCAGGTCCTGGCAAGGAAGATAATCTCTGCCACGAGAACTGCATGTAAGGTTGCAAAGTGGTTGTAGCTTCTGACAATTTTATTGCATGAAGAAGCCGTGCTATTTCTGCGTACAGGCATTCTCTAGGCATTTAATGTTTCGAGGTTCTTTTAATGCATTTTTTTTTGCTGCAAAGGTTTCCACAAAAACCTGTTTCTGACAATATTAAACCTTTAGGTAAACCAGGTTAATTCATATAACAGGATTTTTTCAGTTTGAAGAATGGCATGCAGTCAAGACCTGGGCTCTCAAGTGAGGGTTGCATTGCTGTTGTTGTTAATGTAGTCTAATTTTTCAACCACACTTTTAAGTCTCTGTTTTTCATGATTTGTTCTTAGATGGTATTTCCTTCTTTTCCAGCACTGGCCTACAGACATCCTACTGGCTTTTCGTTTTCTTTGCTACCTGTGGAAATAACCTTTCCCGTGATACCAGTATGATGAAGTATTCTAAAAGTGTTTACCTGCAGTTATTTGTCTCTACTGAAGCCTCTTCCCTTCATAAAATTCTTTTTTAATCTCAAAAATATATCCAGCGGAGGTTCCCTCTGTTTCATATTACATTTATTGAATATAGAGAGGTTGCCTCACAGATAAGCTGCTTTGGAACACATCTGTATATGTTTCTGTATGTCTTTGTGTGTATATGTATATTTGTACACAAATCTACTCCTATACGCATAATGTACATGCACACATATTATTTCTAGAAGAAATGTTAGTATGAGCAGCTGCTATTTGTTCTTGTAGAGTGTTTTTCTGGAATGTAAGATAGCAAATTTATACAGAAGTTTGTACAGCTACAGTTAGTAGCTGGCAAATTTTTGAGAGGTAAGGAGGAAGAAGATGTTTGGCAACTTTATGATGCTGGAAGACAAAATAAAGTAAGGAGAAATATACCTGGAGATGGGTACCCAGCAGCACCTGGAGGTTTATGCTGCTTTGACTGTACTATGGGAGGAGGGAATGTTTGCAATATGAAGCATTCTCTTAGTATGCTTTCCAGTGTGTCCCATCCCCCTGTTCTCAAACCCAAAGTGGGAAAAGATTTATAGTGTAGGGTAGGTGTAGTAAAAAGAGAACAGAACTCTCATTGGGATGCAGCAAATAAGTAAATAGGGGCATGAAGGAAAAGTCTCCTGGACTTTATATGAAGCCATGTGCATTTGTGAGCAAATAGTTTAATGCAGGGCTTGCAAGTAACTCTCCAATCTCTCTCATGAACTGGGAAGTAGTTTAAGCACTTTATACAAAAGAACGAAGATGCAGCCCTTATTTTTAGGTGTTTGTTATATTTACACACCTATGTCAGAAAAAAACTTTATTGCATCAAATCTAGCTTACACTGGAAGTAATTTTTTTTCCAATGGCATTTGAAAAAAAACAAGTGTCCTCATTTAACTGTGAGTTAAGAAAGCAGCATTAAATGCTGTGATTATTTTTGCATAGAGGCATAACTTGGAAGGAAATCTGGTCCCGTCTCAGAGACTTGTAGGTCTCATCTGCACTCAAATGCTGTTCTTCAAGGGTGAGCATGCAAAATATAGTCTGTCCTTATAGTCTCATTTATTTATGATTTATAAACTCTGTGTCTTGCCTAATAGAGAATAGAATAAAGCTAACTTAATTGAGAGCTGGTTATAAGTACTGTGAACAGAAACCTTTGTTCTCAAGAGCCAGCCATTGGAGCGTGTTAGCAGCGCATTTTCCAGATGAACTCCTCTCATGCCTTATTTTGTGACTAGAATTAAGAAACTAAGGAATGGATACCAAAAGCTTTTTATTTGTTTAAAGAAGTGTCTTGTGGCAAATGAAAATGTATTTACAGTCCTTTAAGTTTCCTTGGAGATGCTCTCCAGACTGCTTGTGTCCCTGTGGTTCTCTCTCTTCATTGCTTCCTGATATTTCACATAATCTGTCTCTGACTTTGTACTGCCCATCATAAGGATTTATTCCCTGCAAAAGACACAGACAAGTAAGGAATAAAATGAGATAAATGCAAATAAGTAAATTGAGCTGACTGTACTTTGGGTCTTGCAGTCCCATATCATCAGTGTTATTCCTGATAAGGTGATTAACCTTTACAAACCATAATAAAGGTTATTACAGCTGCTCTTATACGTGGAAGTAAATAGAGACATGAAGATGTTAAGTCACTATCTGAGCCATGCAATCGATCAATAGCAGGCTGAAGCCATGAATCCTTTCTAGGTTTTGGTGTGACCCCAGGACTTCCTGCCTTGTTGATTATCAAAGACTTTTAGCAATCTTCAGTGCTGTGCCAAAACACATTTCTTCATGTTTTTCCCCTTCTGCTTCCTTTAATTTAGTTTTTAATTCCACTTTGTTGTAAATGTATGCCATTGTGATGTTGGAGCAGTGTTAACCTAAGACATACAAATGGCTGTGAGCAGAGGTGGGAAAGACTGAAGACTGTTTTCCTTGGTCTTGAGCTGCAAAGCTCAGCGAAGGATTTAAATTTTGGTGCTTTGTATTCAGGGTTTTAATTTAGGTCCAAATGCTTTTCCTTATGAAATATCAGCATGAAGAGTCCTCCTCTGCAGAGTCATCTCTCCTGGACTTTTTAAGATACCCTGCACCTCTGGAAGCTGAAGCCTACAGAGACAACATGACGCAGTCCAGGCACACAACAAGTCCGTGGGAAATGCAAAGACGTAACTTGCCTTTCCTAATTCAGCTTTTCTGTTGGACCACAGGCACCAACAAAATCAAATGTTCCAGGTAGGAAAATACAAATGTGTGTGGATAGCAGAGATAGGGAAATCCCGTCACAGTCATTTGGCCTTGTGTTCCCTTGCATAATCCTTCTGGCAGAGCTTGGCTGGCAGCAGCACAGGCCAGGTTCAGGTTGAAGACAAACATTACTAGAACACCTGCTCAAGTCATCACTGAGAAACCTCAAAAATTAAATTAACCTTTCTGCTGCTGCGAGCTAATTTTCCCTGCTTGCAAGTGTAAGTCACTTGTTTTTTTCAGTTATTTTATTAAATGGAGAGAAAGCCCATAGAGGCAGGTCAAAGATGAAAATATAATATGCTTCAGTGTGTATACCCAGCACATAACTGTACATCCTAGTGCCTTGCTTGGTCTTCTCTAGAATATTACCAGTTGCCTCTTAAACATTGTCTGCTTTTTTCAGCTCTTAGCTTGCAGTAGCTGCAGCACTGGGAGTTTACTGTCCAAGAAATAGTTGTACAAATTCATTCATTTTGCAGGAGGCATCCACCTAGTTATATTTTTATGATGGGTGTTTATTACATTTTTTTAGGTGTGATTTTTTGCATTTTGCTGCTGAAATTGTTGGCTCAGTCCAATATTTGACCTAGACTTTTACCATATTAAAAATGAATTTTTGTATCTGTTTTGTTTGGGGGTTTTGTTGGTTTTGTTATTGTTGTTGTTTGTTTGTTTGTTTGTTTCTTAGTTGGTTGGGTTGTTTTTTGTTGTTATTGTTTGGTTTTTTGTTTGGTTTTTGGGGGGGTTGTTTTTCTGGGGGTTTTTGTTTGTTTTTTTGTTTTGGGGCTCTTTTGGTTAGTTGGGGTTTTTTTGTTTGTTTGTTTGTTTGTTTGGGTTTTTGGGGGTTTTTTTGGTTGGTTGGTTTTTTGGGTTTTGGAGGGGGGTTTTTTTGTTTTGGGGGGGTTGTTTGTTTTTTGGGGTTTTTTTGGGATTTTTTTGGTTGGTTGGTTGGTTGGTTGGTCGGTTGGTTAGTTGGTTTTTTAAAAGCAAAATGCCTTGTGCATTGCAATGATACATGTAAAATAAGTTTTTCAGGCTTGTCCCTTGATCCCCTTCATTTGCCTCCCTTATTTTATGAGATACAATCAAAGCTTGCTGCTTCTGGATCTGTGTGTGGACTTTTCTGCTCTGGACTTCAGTGTGTTGGGGCTGTCTGATCCCAGCCACCAAGCTTAACAGTTGTGAAGATTATAAATGTGTTATCTGAGAAGAGGTTGTGGTATGTCTAAGAAACCATTCATCTAAAAAGCAACAGACAAAATATAATACCCATGCAGAATTCTTCTATTTGGTGTAGTCCCATGGCAGTGTTTTATGGAAGTAAGACTGAGGCTCTTCTCCCCAGATGAGGACACGTGGCATTCTCTGTTTCCCTGGAAGTTCTGCAGTGCTGTGCTGACATGGCAACTTTCGATGCTGGTTCTTCTTTCCAGAACAGTGCTGTCTAAGGCACAGCTTTCTGACTCCACACAGCCTCAGTCCTGCTTTCTTTTATGCAACAGAATTATCTGGCAATGGATTCAGACTCTCAGTGTCACATTTTCATCAGTATTTGCAGTGAACACTGTCCTTTCTTGTTCCCTTGTTCTTACTGGTCTGTTTGCTTAAAAGTATAAATGTGCAATATAAAAGTGATGAAAACTGGCAAGCTATGAGAATGCAGTAAAATTATCTTGATTGAGATTCCAGTAGGATGATGAGCTGGAGTGAAGATATAGGTACCTAACTCCAGCATGATTCCCACTTGGGGTGGTTTCATGCCTTTCCCTCACTCCACCATCTCCTACTCCTGCATGAGCCTGTTCATTAGCCTTGCAGAAAACTTAGGGGGAAAAAGGGGGGGTGTTATTTTTATTTAGTGAGTGGAACTGGTTTATGGAGGTGTCTGATGATTGGAAGGACTAGGGTGGAGATTGAAACACATGGCTAAAGCTAGAAATTGCACAGACAGGACAGGAGAGGTAGAAAGAAGAAAAAGGGAAACAGTGTCTAGCCTTAACTATTTCTGCTGCCACTCTCTCATCCTTTAATCAGGCTTTTCTAATTAGTAATGCCTTCACAGTAGGGATTATGCATAATCTTGCGGGTGGACTCTGAGACACTGTGGGAACACTGATGTAATAATAAGTAATATTAAGTCTGATAGGTCCAGCTCAGCTCCTGGTGACTGTTGGATTGGTTCCTCCATTCAAAGGACAGTGGCTCTTTTTATTGTGTTTCACACAGAGTGATATTCTCTCTTGTTTGAAGAAAACAGAACACTTTGTTTTTTTAGGTAACCTGCACTTTGCAAAATGAGTAGAACCAACAGGTAGAGAACTTCCTGACTTGTGAAGCAGAAGCTGGGTGGAAAACACAAGTGAACTGGAGCAATGGTTGTTCTAAATATTTTGAGCACATGCAGAACCAAGGCACAGGTACAGGGAGAAGCAGAGAGGCACAGGCCCCATGTGTTTATGAGGTTGCAATCTTCAAACCGCCCCTCATCAGATTCAGGCTAATTGGATTTTTTATGTCTAGTTCTTTGACATACTTTTGAAGATTAAATATTAATGACTTGCCACAACAGCTGGTGTCATAGTACAGACTGGTGGACTCTGTGCCTTTGAGCTTAAGCCTTCCAATAAATCACACAAGTATTTGCTTGCTTGTTGCTGCACACAGTGGATGAGGTGTAATGTAAGAAGTGGCACTCCGTACAGGGAGTGACCTAAACTGTGCCTTTAGACATACCAAATTAGGTTCACTTGGTTCTTTGTGTAGTTTCATTTTGGAAAAGGCCTGTGGTGTCCTTCCTGGTGCAGAGTTAGCAGGGAATGAATTGTGGCAGCTGAGGCAACATTTGGCTTGAAGGGTAAGAGCTGCCAACAGCTGAGTGCCTCAGGGAAACACAGCCTAGTCAGTTCTCCTTTGCCATGGGGACAATCTCCAGCTAAAACTGAAGTTGCTTCCCTCAGCAAATAGGTGTTACTGAAGACTAAAATTAAAACAAAAAAAACCCCAAACCTCTTTGTGTAGGACATTGTAATTACAAATAAGAGATTTATTTTTATGGAAGAATTATTCAAGGATCATGAAACAGAAAATAAGCCAGCTTGAGGATGTTGGAAGGCATTACACCAGAAACATCAATATTAATGTAGCAAATTGTGGAAAACATGAACTTAGATAAAGTGCTCAATTTAAAGTCATATCAGTAGGATCATTAGCAGCAATTAGGAAACAGCAGAATTTAGGGTATTAAAACTGAAGAGGAAATAAATACATTTTGCATTTTTTTTGGAAGTACAAACTATTTGGAAAGCCCTCAGTGTCCTCCATACATGAAGCTGTGCATGTATTAAGAGAAGCAGGGCTTGTGTGCTGTCATTGAAATTCAACACTGACAATGAGGAAAGTCAGCCTAAAGTATCTGCAGCACAGACAGGCAGTGGTTGCACGCATGGTTTGTGCAGTGGTCCTCTTCTTTCAGTAATCTATCCAGCGTTAGCATTTATGTGCCAGGATCCCATGCAACTGCTGTGTGACTCTCCATCAGCACTGACAAAAAGTACCAGCACAGCTTTGACAGGATCAGGCAGTCATTCCCATGACTCTCAAAACAACTAAAATCCATGGGAATGCAAGCTGGGCTGTCCCTGGGCACCTCATTTTGAGAGACCTTCACGTTAAATTCAATCAGTGTGTCTGAAATTATTTATACTTTACTTGCATATTCTATAGACTAATAGGATTCAATCCATAAGCTTTAGGAAAAGAAATTTTAAAATCTTACCCTATATAAATATTTATAAAAGTTGTTTTATTAATAGAAAATTAGATTCTTAATTTTCTTTGAATTTAAAGTTAGAGTGCCCTGCATAGACATTGTGTCTCTACATGTAGAGTAGTAGACTCTTAGTAGAGCATTGCTGACATTAGCAAAGCTCCTCCAATTTACATCAGCTGGGAATACGGTCCATAGGACCTAAGTTACACTAGAAGATAATAATGATTTCTTTCTCAAGCATTGTTTAGTGAATTCAGCCATTAAAACATGGGAAGTAATTAACATCTCAATATTACATATTGAAATTTAAAATATTGTAAAAATAGCATGTTAAGCATATATTTTTAAGCTTAATAGGATTGGCATTTGCTTTGTGGCAGTTAAGCAAATCAAATTCTGCATAATATGGGTAAATCTGCAGTTTTTACCAAGTTTGTGTACCTATGTCACGCCTGCCATCAGCACCAAAGTATTTTTGTATCACTTGTCCATTCTGTCACATCTAGATTTCAAGCCACATGGCACAGTTCTCATGTATCTGAAAAGGTATTCTAAACCTACTGAAGCTAATAGGAATTCAGCCAGTTTATGGAAGGCATGACTAGGCTTCGAACAGATCCTAGGACTCAGACTATTGCACTCTTCATCTCAAAAGCAAGGCGGACACAAATTCAAACTGAATGAAGAAACTTTCCCTCTTCATGTTCTTATTCTTTTACTTGGCACTGAGCGTTTTTTCGAATAAATCCCATTTTCTTGTCGGCAGGCAGCTCCATTCATGTGGCCATTGCTTTCAGTTGCACCCTCTGTCTGAGAACTCTCTTCAGTTGTCTGAAACAGAAAGGAAATGTCAGCGGAGGCATGTGCATGTCTTCTGCCAGGCAGCCACTGCACTTGGATCCCATTAGGTAGCTCTGCCTGGCCCTCTATTATTGACACAGCTTCTTTGCTCAGAAAGAAATAAACTGATTGTGTAAAAACCTGTACTCCGAACCTAGTAAAATCTAGTTATATAGCCAATAACTTATCAGGTCTCTGCTTAATTACAACACCCATAGGCAGCTGAGCTATTGCTTTCCTACCCCCACAGCATCACCGAGGGACAGTTCAGCAAGCATTCCTATATAGAAGGTGACGTTTTTAAAGGTGTGAGAAATCCTATGTGATTTATCCAAAGCTGGGGCTGCAATCTAAGAAGTCCTAATTTGGACAGGTGTCAGCCATTCATGCTCCAAGAGCTATGGTGGAAACAAAATCCTTGGAACTGTCTGAAAACTTGGACACCTTCCAGGCTGCAGGCTTGCTTAGAAAGCCAAATGTCTTTCAGTAGCACGTAATACCAAGAACCTGTAGCTGCTGACTGCCGTGCTCATGATTCTGTGCAGCCGAAGGCTGGTTGGTCCTGTTTGCACACAGGCAGATAAGGCATGTTGCAGGTCTGTATTACTCAGCTCTTTTTAGATGTACCCCAGTGAGACAGGGTAAATCCTCTCAGGTTTCCAGCAGCGAGTTGTGCTCTGAGCTCAGTTTCAAGGTACACAGCCACTCACGCTACCAAAAATGAAGGCGTGCTCTACCAAAGTAATTTATACTGGCTTTGCCAAACACCTCCCCAAAAAGAAGTTTAAAAAAAAAATTAAAACATACTTTTCTTTTACACTGTACATTTGTAGATGCATTATTTTCTGTCTTCATTCCAGTGGCCTCTTCCATTTCTGATTAAAAAAAAAAAGCTAAATTAAAAAGAAGCAGGGGTAAGTAAAGCACACAGCCAATTTAGTAGCTGGCTGAAGTAAAAAAATCAGCTATTCCTCTGGGCATTTATCATAGAGAAGAATAACTGAAGAGCAATGTATACTTCCTAAAACATTTTTCAAGGCAATGTGATTAATCTGTCAGGACTGTGTAGCTTGGGGGTATTTAGATGAAAGAATAAAATTAGCAACTTGATTGTAGCACAGGGTATCAGAGAGACCTTTCAGAATGCAATTCTGCACTTGTCCAGCAGCTTCATGGAAGTCTAACTTTATTGTTATATTCTCTGAAGATGGGAATATTCAATGTATAAGGCTTTGAGAGCCCTTTTGCTAACAGTATAACTGATGTTATTTTCCCCTGGGTTGGTCCTCAGGTAAAAGATAAATAGAGGCTTGAAAGCCTTCAGGCTAAATTTGAGTGAGACGATCACGTTCCAGTATGCTAGTTAAGAAAAAAAATAACAAACCAAACAAAAAAAACCCCAAAAACAAACAAACCAAAAACCACCACCACCACCAACCAAAAAAACCCCTACAAAAAACGCAATCAAACCCAAACCAAAAAACCAAAAAACCAAAAAACAAAAAAAACCCAAAACAAACCCAAAACAAAACAAAAAAACCCCAAAACCAAAACAAAAAAAATCCCAAAACAAACAAAAAACCAAACAAAACAAAAAACTCACCCTAAACAAAAAAAAAAAAACAAAAAACCTCCCCAAAAATCCCCCAAAAACCAACCAAACAAAAAACCCCAAAAACAACAAAAAAAAAAACCCAAAACAAACAACCCCCCCAAAAAAACCCAAAAAACAACAAAAAACCCCTAAAAAAAACCAAACAAAAAATCCCCAAAAACCAAACAAAACTAAAAAACCTAAAACAAAAAAAAACCCCAACCAACCAACCAACAAAACAAACAAACAAACAAAAACCACTAAAAAGAAAAAAAGAAAAGGTAGAGCACATTATGGAAAATTACACCAGTGTATCTGCAGTGTCTTTAAGGCCCGTGCTGAATTAATATATTCACTCCTTAACAAACAGCATATGTGACCAGAAATGAGTAATAACACCGAGCCTGTGAGAGAAAGGATCAAGAGAAAGATTTTGCCTCAGAGTTTGGATGAAGTACATATGGGGCTTTGTATTTATTTATAATAATTGACATTAAGATCAGCAGTCTGATGAGTGGCAAAAATGCAGTTGATTACTTTCCCTTGCATGTAATGGCCTAGGCTATGATGGCTGGTGTTTCATTGGAAGATGAACAAAGACTGTTCCTTTGAGCCCTAAAGCACACATACCTGTAAGAAGTGCATCAAGTGTGTCTACTGCGTGTTTTGCATCTTCCATTGTGAAACACATTGGTGGTTTAAACTTTAAAATATTTCTGTAGGGTCCATCTGCACTCAGAAGGATTTGACGCTCTTTGAGTCTGTGGAAAGAGGAAACACCTGTGTTAGACACAGGTATAAAACTCTGTTGTGTCCTGTCATTTCCTTCAGGCTGAGGCAGATTTTGAATGTTTTCTTTTTTCCAGTACTATGTTATCAAAAACGACACAAATTTAAAATGAAATTAATGACTAACTGCTGGATAATATTAGGAGGGTTTGATCACTGTGCACAGTCTTTAACTACTTACTTGTAAATAAGGTGAAGAGCTTCAGCTGTGGCTGGTGTTCTCTTTTGCTTATCTTTCACCAGATCCACTCCAACAAACAATCCAACACCCCTGGAGCAGAAAAGTACAGACAAGTGAAATCCAGTGTCAGGAACCCAAATGTTCTGCTGCAAATACAGTATCTGTTTCTAACAACTGTAATTCCCTTCCCTGGAACGCAAATGCAGGAAAGAGAATGAGAGAGGAGACTTTGTCTTTGGTCACCTTTTGGCTACTTCACACAATCAAATGGGCTAACTTATATTTCTGGATAAATAAATTTACCTGGCTTATTAAAGCTACATGGCCAAATAAGAATGACAGAATAATTTTCTTTCACTCTTACTCTACAAATCGCAAGCCAGGGAGCTTGAATGAAAAATAATGAAAAAGGAAAAAGAAAAATAATAATCAAATAATAATAATTGAATAATGAAAAAATAATGGAAAAAAAAAGAAAAATAAGAGTATAAAAACCCCATAACCGAACCCATTTCCCCCAAAAAAACTGAAGGCAATGATCAATGGTAGTAACACGAGATGAGGAAAATCCCTAGTAACATCTTTCAAGGAAATGGACCAGAGATCTGAACAAGGTCTGCATCATTACAACAGTGTGCTGACAACTTGCTTATTGCATGTGGATGGCTCTTTCTCCACACTCCCAGGACTTTTTCTAGTGGCAATGATTATAACTAACTAAGATGGATGGACAACTTAAAAAAAAAAATATATATATATCGCCTTACAATACCAGTTTTGGGTAGTCCATTTTAAGAGAGGTGTAGCAAAATCATGACATGTTCTGCATTCCACTCACACTTTTAACATTTTTTTTAAACTTTTTTAAACTTTTTAGCAGGATTACTTTCTTCTCTGAAATTACTGCAACACACCCACCTGATATCTCCCACTAAGGGATGTTTCTCCTTTTGCTCAGCCAGCAACTCCATGAGATAATTTCCTACACGTGTGGCATTTCCTTGGAGATCTTCTTTCTCTATTACATCCAGCACAGCCAAGCCGATAGCACAGGACACTGGATTGCCTCCAAACTGATAGCAAAGACAAACAGGAAAACAAAACACGTCATCAAAATCAAAACCCATCAAAACAAAACATTAATCTGTGTCTATCCATGTGGTTTTCACTTGCCCTCTCCTGTTTGGCATGCCATGAGGAATGCTCAAAAAGGTGTGGATTTTGTGCCATTCAGGATGTGGAACACCATCCCCTACACCTGGGGCAAGGAAAGAGCTCCCTCTTCCTCAGCTTCAGGTTGCAGTATTTTGAAGATTTCAGGACTGAAGCATTCAGCTGATTGCATGTGCAGGCAAAATGCTCCTGGGAAGAGCAGTGGATGATAAATTTGATATATTTTGAACCAGAGAGAATAAGCTCCATTAAAAACTCCCCAAAAAAAGGGGAAGTCATGGTAGCTGGGAAGAAGGCTGAGTCACAGGAGCAGAAAGAGGGCTCAGCAAACAAGAAGACTGCACCTCTGTGGCATGAACACAGATGAAATGTTTCCTGGTAAAGGGTCACTGCAGAGCAAGGTCTGCCAGGGCATAAGCTCCACCAGCACAGAGACTATTCTAGAAAATTAAATATTACATGATCAACATTTCAGAGTGGGGAGAGGGGAAGAGACATAAGGAAGAATTTTTCTGTATGGATGTGAGCTGAGACGATGACCTGCCGGAGAGCTTGTGCTGGTCCATATAATGATGTACCACTTGATACAGAGCATATTTCAAAGCCTCTCCACTTGCTTTTAGATACTAGACTGTGTTTGACTCGAGATCTTAGTAATGTGATGCAGTGATGGATGTAGACCAAAAGAAAAAAAAAGGCTAAGCTTCACCTATGAACTTACCGTATTGAAATATTCCAGTCCAGAAGCACCAAAACCTTCAGCAATTTCCCTTGTCGTGACCACACAAGACATAGGGTGTCCATTGCCAATGGGCTTTCCCATGGTGACAATGTCAGGCACAAAGTCTTCACCTTGCAGCTGGAATGCCCAAAAATGCTTCCCAACTCTGCCGAAGCCAACCTGGACCTCATCAGCTATGAACACTCCACCTGCTGCACGCACATACCTGAAAATAAACACAATAGCTTGAAAGTCTCGTGCTGCAGAGCACAGGTAGGCAATCAAGGGCAAGGCAGTCTGCATCACAGAAATTCTCCAGTGTGAGACCAAGTTAGGAAAAAAGAAAGAGTACAGTTATAGCTATTTTATAGCTATGAAATTTTCAGTACGCTACGTGTTAAGAAAAAAAAATTGATATTTTAATGTCAAATAGAGGTACTGTAATGGTACTGGCAGGATTATAACTGGTTTAACTTCATATTCCATCAAACTTATGGCTGAGGATTAAAGATAGGAAAAGAATGGTAATTACCTAGCTAAAAAAATTAGCTGATATTTTATTAAAAAAATGGAACTGAAATAATTCTCTTCAGTAAGTAGAAATGAACCACAGATAGCCAAGAACAGGAGAGGTTAATAGCTGAATTGATTAGATAAGTCTATAGTGAAAAAAGCTGTTTCTTTGGTTAATTTTCCCATTATGCCCTTTTTAAGTGCTGTACGTACTCTGCCACTTTCTGGAAATAGCCCACAGGTGGAATAACTTGGCCTCCACAGCTCTGCATGGATTCAGCTATGAAGGCAGCAATCTACAAGAGACAAACTCATGTGAGAGCTGTGTTCATCTACTTGGACTCAGCAGAGACATCTACAGTCTAGAAATAAACATTTAAATGTGTGTCTTAATTTAATCACGCAATGGGCTGAACAACCGAGTGCTCTTGAAAACAGCTATGGCTAAGGAATTTATTCATTTTTTAATCGGAGTGCCCAAATCTGCAGTAGCCAGGGCCACCTTTGCAGCCTGATGGGAGTACAAAGATCTCCATTAAGCCCTTGTCCTACAGCTGTTGAATCGGATGACACTTCCTGGCATCAGTGGATGTTGGATCAGGCTCCTGGGCGCTACATAAATTTATTTTAAAATTTTAATTTGCAGGAGACAGACAACAGTATGTGCCATTTTCCCTAAGAAGTTAATAAAACTTGCAGAAATGTGTGGTGACCAGGTTTTTTGTTCAATCCTGAACACCAGGTAGAGGTGGGTAGAGGCTGAACTGTGAGATGACCTGTGGCTAGCCTTTGGGCACCCCGGCCTAATGCAAATAACAACACAAGTAAAATGTCAGCACGAGGCACTTGACAAAAGAAGAGAAAAATTCTACAGATGAAATAATTCCAGTGGCTAGGAATGAAAAAGAAAGTTATTTCAAGTCAGGAAGGGTAAGAGCAGCAGATCAGACACACTGGAACATCAAAATTCATTGCTCGTCAACAGCAGAGGTCTATGCAGCAGAGATACGATATTACCCCAAGGTCTCAGCATAAGTCTGCTATTTAAGGGATTGCATCCCCACATCACTTGTGAACCCCTCCCTGAGCAGCAAGAGGTCTCTGTGCTGGTGCAGTCTTCCTGGAAACAAGGCCGAGCAGTAACGTGTAAAGAACCGTACACTATATTTGAAGAGGGATGCTACGGCCAAAGCGTACGAAGCTTCCCATAGAATGTGAGGCTTAGCCTTTAGCACAACTTGTCCTGCCACAGGTCTATGTCACCAAAACCTAAGAAATATGCAAAAGAAAGGAAACAAGGGAAGAAAAAAACAAAACTATCCGTTAGTAGAGAATAAAAAAAGAGTGGATGAAGAAACTAAAAGAAAAGAGTGACGTAAGTCCATTGGACTAGAAGAGAACATGTTCCAGTCTCTGCTGAAGTCTTCTGGGACTTCAGCAGGCTTTGGATCAAGCCCTACATATCTCAACACACTAATGCCATCATATAAAACATTAACACACATTTGAGGTACCCCAGTTCAGAAATTGTCTGTTTTTATCATGGTCATACTGCATATGATTGAAAGTTTCACCTTTATATATGACTTCAAAATTATCTCAAGCTAATAGGCTGAGAAATGTAGTGTCAAGATTTTATCCAGTAGATTTTCTCCATGTCCTGGAATTTTTTATATACCCTTGCTAGAATTTGTGATGTAGTTTCTCACCTTACCTCAAAGCTTTCCCTAAGATATTGACGATATACCAATTCAATGCATAAAACAGAAAATTTAACAGCTTTGATTGTATCTGCTTATATGCAACTACATTATTGACCTTTTCATTGATGCCTAGAAAAATCATGATAAGAGCATCAGGTAGAAAAACAGCCCATTTCAAACACAGAACGCATCACAGAAAAATTAAGGCAGAGGGAAGCATGTGAAAATGGGAAGGAAACAAGTCCTTAGTTGCCTATTGCATGCCCCCATGCCATAATGAATAGATGAAGCCTCAGCATTTCTAGAGCACAAAAAACACACCTTGCGTCCGTTCTTCTGTGTTTCTTCAATAATCTTTTTCACCTCTTCAGCATAAGCACTCGCTGGATCTGGATGGTCTTCCCTATATTTCCCTCTGTAGATATCTGGAGAAGGAGCCTGAAAAGACCAATTTATTAAATTTTTTTTTTTTTTTTTTTAAATAAAGGCCATCTTTTTATGAAACATTTACTTTCTCTTCTATTGCTCTGCTTTGTTGGTTTTCCACACAAATAGGTAACAGGAGTTAGTACAGCCTGGATGTTTGCTTTGAATTGCAAAAATGCTTACTGGAGCTTAAACTCAATCTGGGCCTGTCGTGTTCAATACTACTGAACACAATTGTTCTAAGAACCATCCTCTATCTCATCCACCTTTCAAGACTCCCTTCCTCCCCTCAAGACACAATAATGAGTACCCACCCACCATCTTATCTCAGATTCTCACAGAAGATCCATTTCTGCAGCTGGAGAGTGGGGTTTTCCAGTCTGTCACTCCCCTTCCTGCATTTTAGTCATGGTACAAATCTGTATGACATTCAAGCCTCTACAAATGGTGTCAGGAAAGGTTCAGTAAATAAGAGAAAGGAAGTGGTATGAAAAGCTGGATACTACTTCGGCAGTGTGGTTAAAACAAGGAGGTCGAGATAGGAAAGACCTGCTTGGTGTACATTTCTGGGCTGATAAAAATTTTTGTCTTTTTAAGATATACAAGTTTAGGTGAAAACTCACACTCTCTTAGACACCCATGAGTCTTATACCCAAATCTGTGTAAACTTGTGCAGTCTGCCTTTCCAGTTTTTGGAACTAGACTCAAAGTCCTGCATGTCTTTAGCCAAACCAATGCAATGGATATTGGCTAATTTCATCAAACTGTGTAACTATACAATGCAGTGACTAAGAAAACATGTAGCACAATGAAGGAAAACAGCCTCACAGCTGAATACTTTCTTAGAAATCCAAAAGAAAACAATTTTGCTGTATTTATTTCACTGAGAAACAGCCAAGTATACATACACTAGCATCAGCAAAACAGAATGAAAGTATATTTACACCAGAAGTGGGTAATTCAATATGCTGCATAACAGGCATAAAAAATGACAAAAAAAACCCCAAAACAAAAACCACACTTACCACATGCACATACTCCTTCTTGCTGTCCTTTCCCAGTTGATTAAATTTATAGGGACTGATGTCAATCAGAGATGTAACATGGCCATGGTAAGCACTGCGTGAGTGTTAAATATCCAAGTCACTTTCCACCAAATGTATAGAAGAGCTAAATTTACAACCGTGCCTATACATAATCCAGAATAAGCAACTGTATCTGCAACACAGTAGCATTGTTTGTGATGGGATCTTGATTTAATTTATTCAGGCTTGCTCTCAAAGACAATGTGAAATTGCTGTTGACTTTAATTCACTAGCAAGACTGGAAAGAGGATAACATCAAGTGCTGGCGTGGGGACAAACCAAAATTATGTCCCCTGGACAGCAGTGACTTCAAGGTGGCTGCCCCAGCTGCCTTACCTAGAGCTGAAGGGTGGGTCCAGCTCCTTTATTTCCAACCCATGGGCCCCACTCTGGCCAGCCCAAGCTTTGCAAGCTACACCCCAATACTACTGTGAAGGAAGGCTCTCCGCAGCGTGCATTGCATTGAGAAGTGGGGGTTTTGTGCAGCAAGTGCACACCACTACCTGCCCTGAAGGCCCTGCAGGTGAGATGGTTTGGCAGAAGCCACTGCCAGAAAAAGGATTTTGTTTGAATGTAAAAATTTCATACTGCAGAGTATGCTAAAGCTCGTTACTGCTGGGGCCAATTGATTTAGAAATGAGGAACCAGAGCCTTTTGAGCCTAAAGCGTGTAGCATCTTTATTCAGGGCATAATAAAGACTTCTGTTCAGCCATAAACTTGAAGTAAAGCAAACCTCAAACCAAACCGAAGATGTGTCACGATCTCTTAGCAGAACACACACAGGTCAGTGTGTGGCTAACAGGGATCTGAACATAGCTGAGTCAAACAAGCTTTGTGCTGCTCAGATAGAGACACGAGCCCTTGCAGTTGCTCTGGCTGGACGTTCTAATCACAACCTGAATAGAAAATCCAGCACTAAAGCAATGTAACCAAACCTACAGCTGCATCTAGGATAGGAAAACTCTGAAACGTTGTCGACCAGCCACCATCCCTGTGCCAGGCAGCCCTCTCAACGCCTCCTGATTTTGGGGCCACATGGTTTTGTGCACATACTTGTGCTCGCTGGAGGAGAGCTGAGCATCATTGCAGCACTGCTGCAGAGCTACAGAATCTTTCTTCTTGACCACTGAATATTTATTTGTGCAAAATGAAATGTGTCCAGCAATGTGTGACGAACAGAAAGCCCTTTTCCAGAGCAGCCCAGTAGCCAGACCACTCACTGCTGTTGAAAACCAGCATTTAAGTCTCTGGCCTGAATTGCTTTGGGAGTCTCTGTGGGAAATGCCCTCCAACAGGTGACTGACCTTCTGGAGTGACCGACAAGTTTATTTTTCAGAGATCTTCAAAACTTGTGTTTATTCAAATGTGAAAAAGGGATTTCCTGACCTGTTCTAATACAAAAGCAACAAAGCTTTTCTTTCAGCAGGCAGTGGAGTACAAACAGCAGGGGGTTGCTGCAAAGCTGCTTCTGAAGCAATGGCAGGAGTTGCTGGCTGTGTTCACAGAAGCAACTCTGTGTACTTACTTTTCCAGGGTGATCACATCTTGGTGTCCACGGTACTGCCGAGCCAGTCGTAAGGCAAGGTCATTTGCTTCAGACCTACATAATAACAGATACAGCAGCAAAACAGTGAAGAAGTGCTTTCAATTAAAAGGGTATTCCAGCACAGGAGAAAAGGCATCAGACTCATGGATATAATAAATCAACACAGCAGACTCTGTAACTCTGCAGATTACAATGCTAAGGTTGAGACTATAAGGGGGCAAGGAAAAAACAGCCCTTTGTATAAACAGCAAACAAAGAGATGCATTATTTCCCTCCCCCAGTTTGCCTCTAGATATTTACCTCCCCTTGGTACAAAGGAGGCCGATTTGCAGCAGAGAACACAATGCAGCCACTAACCCTCAAAAAGCAGTGCCCCATCTCCCACACCCCACAACCCCACTGTCCCCAGAGCTTGCACCATCACAAATCTGCACGCTGGAAGAAGACTCAAGCTTCCAGCCTGACCTGTCACAGCCCCTCTGCTCACAGGTCCCTTCAGGCTGTCTGCTCTGGACACCTAAGTGATCACAGACTACCGAACTGCCTAAAGAAGGCTAACTTGTTTCCAAGGTTATTTGTCAGCTTAGAGATGGCATTCACCAATTTTTATTCTTAATTTCCTTTTTGTGCTTCCCCTCCCAACCCCCTTTTTTTTTTTTTCATAGCATTCAGTAGGCCAGTTTCATGTTTTGGCTCTGTTGCTTTGAGCCATCCTTCTAAATATGATGGCTGCAAATTGGAAATAAGTTTTGATCAGTGCTGGAAATTGTTTTGTTGCATTCTACTAAGTCCTACTTAGTAAGATTTGGACCAAGCTGTCATAAGAGTCCATCTCAAACAGGAGCAAAATAGTAATAAAATACAATTCAGAAAAAAAGAGTACAATTCAGACCTACCCAGAGTTAACAAAATAGCAAACAGAGAGTTTCTCAGGCAGGGTGGCTGTGAGACGCTGTGCATACTGAACAAGGTTGTCATGCAGGAAGCGCGAGTTTGTATTGAGCAGTTCCATCTGTTTTGTTGCAGCCTTTATCACATATGGATGACTGTGGCCCACTAAAGAAGAAAATAATTAGTTATTACTAGGAAGCAGTCAATTACTGAACCACAGAAGGACGTTCAGAGAAGCACTGTGAACATCATCGCTTGGCAGAAACGTGTTCTGATCCCTATTAGAAATTAAGGAATGGAAGCAGTCTCACATGTCAAACTGCTTACCATGTGCAACATTGTTGATGCAGTCTAAGTATTTTTCTCCTTTCTCATCAAACATATATTGGCCCTGAGCACGCACGATCTTCAGAGGGTCCTTGGCATAGAAAACTTTGCAGGAAGGCCTAAAACATAATAAATATAACACCATTTTAGTTTTCTCATTTTTCCCTCTCCTTTGAGTGTTTAGGGGGTTGACTTTCTGCAGCTCTGGAGACAACTGCCTCCTTCTGCAAAGAATTTGTGAGTCATTCAGGTAGTGTTCAAGCAGGGGCTCTTGCTCACAGCGCAAATCCATGCACCTCCCCAGGCACAGTGGGAACAGAAGCCAGCCTTTAATAAGGGTGTTTTCAAAGCTTGACTCTGCCTGCAATTGATTTCACAGGAGAACACTATCTGCACGTCGTTCCAGGTCCTTATATGTCCTGCTGTGTTTCCAGGCTGTAGCTCTGTTTGTTTACATGCCTTACAGACATCTATGGCCAAGTAACTCCCTGGGACTAAAGTAAGCTGTTAAGCACTGTTTCATACTATAGCCAAAAAATCATTACGCAATGGATGACTACAGCATATAGAGGTCACAGTCAAGAACAAAACACTAATGCCTTGCAGGCTTTATTTTCAGAGGTGCTGAGCAGGTCTTAAAACCCTCACACTCTCACCCTGTCTGCTTTGGATAAAATCTTTAAAAGCAGATTTTTATAAGCATCTAAATCACACTGACTTCCAGCAAAACTTGAGCTCCATATAAAATTAAGCAAAGTACTCTTTAAACACTCTTTTTTAATTTCTTTTTTTTTCCCCCCATTCTAGTGTAACTTGACAGCTATGTCATTATGTTAAATGATATTACTGAGCAGAAGGAAAGTCTTCTGAATTTCAAGCAATATTTATATGACCTCGGATAAACACAGTTGTTTCCAGGTAGGTCTGAGAGTTATTGTTGGGTATACTGAGGATATGAACTTGTAAAACCTAAATGTGACTCCTGGAAAGTGAAGTAGTTTGCTTTCTTTCTCACAGCTTCTAGCCCTGTTGCACAGATATTATCTGACATCTTCAGCTATTTCTCTACTATACTTTGAAAGCAGTGTCCATCATCATTGGCCAAAAATCTGACTACAGATTTTTTTCTCTAACCGGACAGTTCATCCTGTGAAAGTTTCTTTTTGTTCACCAAGCACTACTCAATCCTACAATCCTTGCACTGGCAGGACTCCCTTAACATTGAGCTGGCCCCTAAAGAGCAGTTGATTTCCTCTCTTTTTGAGGCTGTGACTTCAATGAATCTTTGGTGAGTTATGAATCTTTAAGAGCTTTCTATATATGCTACGCATTTAAGATGCAATCAACAAAATAGCTCTGTTTTTACAACCTGGACTTATTTTTCACTTGGCAACACCTACTGAAGAAAGCATTAAAGCTGCACATCCTCCTGTAGGAGCTAACACTGCCATACAGAGGCATCTACGTGCACAGCCCGGACTATCACTCAGGTCACAACCTCTGGCAGCCCTCCTGCATGTCCCTCAGTTAAACCCAGCTTAAGGAATAGCCACAGCTTCATTCACCAGAGACGGCTGTTTTTGCATGCACAAAAAACCCCCAACCCTGCACAGCCTCATCGTAGCTACACACCTGGGGACCACATTCTGGCTGCTCGCTTTGATCTTTTGGGAAAGTGAAGCAGCGTTTGCTGTGCAGTGTTTAATGCCGGCATCCCCGCCCGCCTGGGGGTTGCCGGGTGGTCCCGGACCTGGCAAACCACGGGGCTGACAGGTCCTGTGCGTGTCCGTGTCCCCTCCCCGCGGGGCCGGAGGGGCTGCCCAGCAGCGCAGCCCCCGGGCAGCGCCGAGCGGGTCCGCACGGGCGCTGTCACCAGACAGACCTTCCTCATCCTCCTCCTCCTCCCCTCTGCCCCGCTCCCGGCCACGCCGCCGCCCCTACCCGATGTGCTTCCTCCGAAGGGCGAGGGTCTCCGCCTTGCTGTAGCGCTCCTCCATCCCTCCGGTAGGCACGGCACGGCACGGCACGGCACGGCACGGCACGGCACGGCACGGCACGGCACGGCACGGCACGGCACGGCACGGCACGGCACGGCACGGCACGGCACGGCACGGCACGGCACAACACCGTCCGTCCCGGCTGCCCGAAGGTTCCCCGCCTCTTATGCCAGCGCCGGCCCCGGCCAAACCCCTCCTCCCCGCCTCCCTCCCTCCCGCCTGCCCCGGCGGGACGGGACGGGACGGGACAGCACAGGACGGGACGTCCCGTCCCGACCGCTCCCCCGTCCCCCTGGGTTTTCCTTTCGGGGGACTCGTGTTTCCCGCCGAGCTGAGGCGGGCCAGCCGCGGGTGAGCCCTGTGCCTTGGAGTATGGTTTTTTGTTTTTTGGGTTTGGTTTTTTTTTTTTTTTTCCTAGGGTGCAGACCGGCACGAACTCTCAGAACAACCGGCTTGGTGTGCGTGGGGGCGGCGGCAGAGGCGATCCTGCCATTCCTGCCAGTCCTCGGTCATTCTGGTGGTCACAGCGCCACTGTCACAAGCATTCGGCGGGGAGGAGAGGGCACACGACACAAAGCGGATTACTTAATCAAAATCAGGGTCATAATTCAATGTCCCTCTCTACTTTTTATGTCCCAGAATCTGTTTGTAAGAGTAGGCTGAGATATTGCATATATATGTCCATCAAAGCCAATATCCGTGTTTCCGTATTTCTTGTAAAGTGAGGCAAAATAGTAAAAGCTATGGTTTGCCAGGTTTTATACAGTAAGACGAAAAGAGCCCTGGTGCCCAAATTCATTGGCTAACCTGCAAGTCTGGGCAATATCTAAATATACCTAGTCCTATGATCGCTTTGTAATTGCAACAGCAATGCAGAAGTGACTTGCTTGAATGTGGTATTTCTTCATGGTTACACTTGATAATCATCTCGCTGGACATCAAAGCCCACCGAAAAAGAGGGAGCAATAACACGGGGGAAGGAGGACAGAATTCACATCAAGAGGCTCACATATCAAAACAGGGAAGCTGCTGGTGGAGCACCTCAGATTTACCTTCTGCCTGCCGAGCATGCATCGTCTCCTCTGGAGGCTGCTCCTTGAGCTACTTGAGCAGATGGCAGGAACACTCGCCCACGGCCCCGCTACCCCATCTGCAGCTCGTCTGTGCCACCTGCAGCACTATGTTTGGAAGAGTTTTCAGAGAGCATATGTAAAGCCACACAATTTCCTGTGCTGATGATACTTGCTTTTTCTTGATCCGTATCCAGCAAGTCATCTCAAATTCTGTAGGCTGAAGAAACACACTTCCTAATTTTTACAGGTTTTTTTTTATCTCTGCCAGCAAGCCACCTTTCGGCTTCTCTAGACAGCACTTTCTGTCCAGTCACTTACTTGAGCTTCCTCAGTGTTAAATTTGAAGCTTTCACATTCTGTACCCCAGCTTCATCAGAAACCTTGCCTCGCCAACCAACAGAGTAGCAGAAGCAGTAGCAGCTCCACCTCTATACCCCAGCAGAGACATCTGCTGCCTGTCTTCAGTGCCTTGTCCAGGCAGAAAGACTTAAAAAGACATGGGGGAGTTGCCAAAACGGTCAGCTAGGGCATTATTTTACTGGCAATGATGAGATTCATTGATGGGTCTCAAGAAGAGAACATGCATTTAGATCTGCTAACAGCCAAACAGAGCCAAGGCTAGAGCCTGTCAGGAATGCTCTCCACAATGCTTTTCCATTTTTCCTGCATCTCTGAAAACTGGGGATTGACATTTAGCATCATTGGGTAGATGCAACTGTACTACTCGTTGTATACTGGACTTTTTGGCAATCCCCTTTTACCAGCAATGTGCAGAAAGGCTGGGGCCGGGCAGTGAACGGCAGCATCCAAGGCTGTGAGTCCCACGCATTTCAGGAGAGATTGTTTCCCCGCACCGGGCTGGTGCCTGCCCTCTGTCGGTGCTGAGCACAGCCCTGCTCCTCCTCCAGGGCTGCTGCCGATGCCAACACCAGAAAATCTCAGTTGCTTATGCTGAACTGCTCAGTCTTTCTCACACAGAAACCCTGGACCACAAAGAGATTTAAGGGATGTGCAAAACATTGCGCTGCTACTTCTTTAGAAGCATGCAGTGGTGGCCTTGTGTCAGGGCTCTTGTTCCAGGTTTAAAAAAAGCAAGTTTGTTCTCAGCTAGCTCAGTAATTGCTTGAAGCAATAGCAAACCTCACCAGGAAAGCTTGAAGTGGAAGGTGAAGTAGCTTGTTAGGAGGAGGAGGTTGTTTCTCTGTTCCTTCAAAGCCATCAAAAGGGGCTTAAAAATCAAGAAAATATCCCTCCTTCTTGGCTCATACATCTTTCACGCTCTTTTGGTACTCTGAGCAGGAGCAAGCCTGCCAAGCCTCATGTGCAGAGCAGAGAAGGTCTCTCCCCAAGATTAGCAGAGACCCTGCACCAGACTTTGCAGCACCACTTGCCGTCATAATGCTGTGTAGTGAATACTGTCAGCTATCTCTCCATGATATATAGTAGGATTAAAATAGTTCATTAAAAAAAAAAAACAAAAAACTTGTGTTTTAACAAGTCTTTAACAAAAACCCAAATGAAAACGTTCTGTTTACTCCCTCCTGCTCCATTTGCTTTATTTACTTTCTTCCATGCTTGTTTATGGGCTTTTTCCTGGCATGGTACCAGAAACCAGCAGCCTGGCTTCCTGTATGAAGGATGAAATGGAGTAAATATTTCTAAGGGCTACCCGAAGTATCCAAGTAAGGTGCCTAAGGGCTCCCTGTTTTACTGCAAAGGAGTTACTGTTCTTCTGAAAAATAATATATGGCTGGTGCATTCTAAGAAGCAAACCCATTGCAGGTGGATTTGCTGTGGAAATTGATCTGCTCTGAAGATCTGTTTCAGTACAGAAATTCAAAGATGGACAAACCATACCTGTCTGCCGGGTCTTGGCATTTGCTCTGGAAGGGGACTGGGCTTGCCTGCGAGTTGATGCAGTGACCAGTCCTGCAGGGCCCGAGTCAGTTAAGCACAGGGTGTGTCAACGTTTGTTTTTATCAGTTTTATCTTAAGCAGAATCAATTGCCTCACAATGATTTTAATATACCAAAGAGAAGAGAGATCTTAAAAGCTGGCAAAAAGTTACCAGATACTTGTTAGTTCCAGGAGGGAGCAGCCAAAGGTGATGTAAGAAAGACCTCGTGACTGCTCTGTTTAGGTGTGGGCACTTCGAAAACTCAGTTAAGCTGTAACCTGCACATAAAAAATAATCAGGATATTTATTAGCTATTGAACATTCTGTCTTGGTGCACATGAAAAAACCCTGCATCTTAGTAATGTGACAGGAGCTGTGTCCACCTTTGACCTGGGAGACAAACTAAGGTATCTCGAGTACAGCCATACCAGCAGTGATCTCTCTGATGAAGTTTGTGTACACTATTTTCTAAGCTCTACTTTCTGGTCTTATTTATATATGTTCATGTAGACACAGGAAGGCATACAGACATATATATGTATCTACATATATGTGTGTGTGCGTGTGTATGTGTGTGTGTACATATATATATATATGCAGGATGTATATGTGTATATATATATACACACACACACACGATACATATATATGAAGCAAACCACTAGGTATTTTTCCTGCATCTAGAAGATGGGAGAGGAGAATGCCCTGTGAATACTCTGTGTGGAAATTCAGAAGCCAACGGAAGAGAAAACAAATTAGTAACCCTGGGAAGACAGAAAGACTGCCTGCAGCAACATGATTTAAATGTTTTGGCATTCCCTTGTTTGTTTTCTTTTAGTATTTATTTGGGTGCAGTTGTTACTACTTGCTGGAACATGAAGCGCTTTGTCAGCTCCTTGGGTAGGGTTGTTTTTTTTTTTTTTTAAACATTTGTGTGTGGTTATAATTGAACCACAAGGTGAAGCTGTGTGAGATGAGGACATAAAAAGCCAGTTCTGTTGCATTATTTTTTATTTGGGCAGGGATTTGGAGGTTTAGTAGGTCCACAAAGCAGAGTTGCATAATAGCCTTTAAGTATTTGACTAAAGCTCTATTTTAAAAAAAGAGGCATTTCACATGCAGTCTTGCATGTGCTTTGGCACATCACAAAATTATGAAGGAGGCATGAGAACAGGAGGTAACGCCAGAGGAAAGTCATGTTCCGTGAGTGCAGCAGGATGTGAAGGCTATAGGATATTGGTTACCTGAGGTTTGGCTTTAGAGGGAGCACAGTGGTGAAAAATAACAGGGATGCTGTCAAAGCACTGAATGGGAAACCCAGAGTGTTGGCTCTGGCAGCAGCCCAGAACACACGTTTGTTTTTTGGCGGGACATCTAGAACTGCATTCCTCTCTGAAAGTAGAAGAAATGAGAAAGATGGAAGCAAGAGAAGGGCAAGAGTGGACCCAGCTGAAGCAAGGATGTCACCTGGTCAGCAGCAGCAGCCCTCACAGCCCTGGGGCCACACGCTCAGCCTGGCAGAGCACAGCACGTTAAGCTGAAGTACCTCATCCTAGAAAGGGAGAAAATATACTTTTAGTCCCTCCAAGAGTCTAAAACAGAGCTAGATAAGATTAATGGACATTTATGGGGATTAGCAAGAGTTAATAGTAGAGGCCAAGCTACAATGACTGTATTTTTGAGGTGATGGAAAGGGAAACGATGTGGAGTGTTCTGTTTGTCTGAAATATTTTGGGATTTAGAAAATCCAAATATTTAAATAATGGGTTGAAGAAATTACAGCTGCTCCCCTGTGGTTTTTTTTTTTTTTACACCTTTTGTTCAAGGAGACTCCTGCAAATGTATGCCTTCTTAAACCAGGGTGCTTAAAAATATACCATTTTGCAATAATTATTATGTTCCATCATTTCTGAACCTGAATCTGTGGAAAACAGACCTTCACATTTTCTAGCTCACACTGTTACTTGGGACACTGCCTGCATGCATCTTTATTTCTCAGCAGTTCAGGTTTATTTTCACCTTCAGAATTACAGAAAGGGGAGACTGATGATTTTCCACTATATTTCTTTAGATCCCAAGGTGCCTCTGAACTTGCCTAAGCAGTAGTTTCAACTTGTGGTTAATGCACAAATCCTTGCAACTTTCCCAGAGCAAGGAAAGGCTCTAAGCTTTGCAGCAAAGCTTCTTCCTTACATGATTTGTGGATGCTCACAGCCCAAGCTCCCTTGTTTAGAAAAGATAACTGAAGAGACACTGCTTTGCCGGGAAAAGACACAGTAAGAATAGGAATGTGAATTTTTCTTACTGCACACTGCAGGAAAATTGAATATGTGGCAGAGGCCCTGATTTTTGTGTGAATGTCTGACACAACTTGCTTTAGACTTCAAACTCTGGGTTGGCACAAAGAAGCACACACTTTTTCCAATCCAGACAGACCAGAACGCTTTTTTTTGCACCAACATTAAGAACTTTATAACTATTCAAAATCAGCACCAATAGTTGGATTAATATTTTAATAATTACACACTTTTTACATTATGAAAATAAATCATAAATAGTGTAAAAATAATTCTGAAGATCAACTTCTCACAAGCAAGAAACAAAACCTGAAGTACAAAACTGAAAGAAAACAAAACAATATTAAACTGAAAAACAAGGAGAAATTTTAATAATAAAAACAAAAGCATGCTGTTTGATCAGGTTCAATTAAGTCAAGACCAGTGGCCACAAGAAAGTGGTAAATAATAACAAATTAAAATGGGTGATAAAACCTTGCAGTTCTTTACACTCATCAAAAGAGGTCTTGTGACATATTTACAGTGCTAAGACACTCAAAATATTTCTAGTATTAATAATATGATGCTGACCCACGTATTTTCCCCCCCAAGCACTGAAATCCTTGCCAAATTACTCTTCTTTGTATTTTTATCTCTTCTACTTCATTTATGAGACCATTTGCAATACAAAAATAACGGCACATATAGATGAACTTAAAAAAGTAAAAAATACAAATAAAAATATATAATATTTTCCAAAGGAAAAAGTCAGATACATACATCTTAGCAACATTTTTAAAGTTGTGATATTTTCCCAAACATGTACAATAATATAAGAATATCCACATATATGTTAACAATATGTAAAACATTCTTCCACCAACCCAACTCTCCATAATACTTCAGAGAAGTGTGCAAGTACCAATGGGATCTGGGAAATTTATATAATTTCTTTTTTAAATAGAAACAAGTAAAACGGTCCCAGGTTAAGTTAAGGCCCCCTGCTTTCAAAGAAAATTCAATTTCCAAGCAGCATTGATAATTGGATGCATTTAAAAACAATATGAAACAAAAACAACACTCCAAATCCCTTTTTAAAATCCAAACTACACTTGTTCTGTAGAGTATCTTTTTCAGAAATGATGGTGGCAGGCACTTGTTTCTAACTGCATTTAATGAATCCAAGCACCATGTAAAATACTTTAATAACAGAGGGTGCAAGAAAACCTTAATTTGTACATTACAGCAACACTGACATCCATAAAAGCAAGTTGCAGAAAGGAAAAAAAAAATCAGTGTTAGTTTTAATTCCAGTCACTGAAATAGAATTTTTGCAATGATTACAAATTAGACTTTCTTTTGACCACTTTCTTTGCAGATAGTGTTTTGTGTGAATCTTTAGTGCGGAAATTTAGGAATCTAATTAGGTAAAATACAGAGATTTTAAAATGTAATTTAAGATGGTCAAGCAGAAGAGATCAGGAAATGCAAAGGGAAAGGTCAACTTCTGCATGCCTTGAACCTCTTCATCACTTTGAATAAATAGGCTGAGAATATCTCTGCAGTTCTTTCTGAAGTAGTCCTGATTTAGGCACAACCCCACTGCTGAAGTTGATAATATTCCCCTTGTTTCAAAGCACAATACCCTGGGCGTGCCTCCTGCATGTCTCCAAGAGCTTTGCAAGTAGAGGATACATCTCTCCCCTGGTCATTGCTGGGGATGGGGAGGCACAGCCAAGGGAGGAGCCCTGCAGGGCTGAGCCAGGTTTACGATCCCGTTCTGGGGCGCTCAGTGGGACAGCTCTCACACCCCATCGGATCAGGTCTGTGCCCTGGCGCAGCCCCAGCCCTACAAGCACCACCCTCCCATGAGGACCAAAGGTCTGCTGGTCTCACCTGGGGTTGCTTTGTCTCTCTTGTGGCATGACCAAATAACACACCCTGTCCATGGGGGCAGTGCTCAGTGGAGCCAATGCTAACTTTCCACACTGTACATCAATCTCAACCATTAATCCTTCTCAAACTCTATACTTTACACATGTGCAGATACATGGATTTGATCATTCTGAAACTCATTCACACTACTTACACCATAGAGTAAAAGAATATATAAACAGCTGGATGAAGAGTATCATTCTGCCTTGCTACACTAACAGAATATGACATCAAGATCAGCAATAAATAAAAGTATAAATCAAAAAATACATTGTATCATTGCTCCGTGATTTACACTTCACGCTTTACCTCAGGGGAAAAAAAAGTTGTCCAAAGCATCCTGAAAGAAAGCTTTCCCCTAGTTAGTCTATGAATATGAAGACAAGGACCACGTATGTCACACATATTCCATACAGTGCTTAAAAGACTTGCGGCCTCTGTAGCAGGACTTCTGCACAATGTGGTTTTAATGCACTGGAGTAACAGATGATTACAAAACTTCATATGAAACAAATACTGAAAACTCTCAAAGAAACAAGAATTAATCATACCTGAAAAAGTCAGGGATATAGAAACTGTGTAGACTAATACCACTACACATTTCTACAACTGAAAAGACTGGTAGAGGAACTAGTGTTCCTGCCACAAACGAAACAAAACAAATACTATTTAATTGGAGGAATGCCACTAAAAGATACAACACCACACTGGCAGTTCAAACTGTAGCTTTGCCATCAAAAGGAAAAATACATAATAGCACCAGAAATAGTTGCTTTTTAAACAAAATAAACATGTTGCAAGTCTTCACAGGGTGCTTTTCTTGATGAAATATTAGTATTTCATTTTTTTTTTTTTCCTTGTACTGACCATGCAACTTTTAGAGATATGGTTAAGTTTCATTTCAATTCAATCTTTGAGATGCAAATATTAATGTCAAATCTATGTATGCAGTTTAAGCTTTCAAATTAAATTGTTTATATG
Source organism: Acanthiza pusilla (assembly GCA_036630365.1). Classification (NCBI taxonomy): domain Eukaryota; kingdom Metazoa; phylum Chordata; class Aves; order Passeriformes; family Acanthizidae; genus Acanthiza; species Acanthiza pusilla. The sequence goes on from JAXCHO010000164.1 coordinate 18,262,220, forward strand.
CTGCTCACTCATGGTCATTTAAAAGGAATCAACATTTCATGATATTGAACAACACAAAGGCTAAAAAAGCTAAGTAAGATTATTTGGAAAAAAAAGGAAGTATTCCTACCTGCTGGAAATTTAATAAAGAAATTAATTTACAAGACAGAAAAGAAAGCAAATAAAGATGCTTAAGTGTTTCTTTAGGAGGGTCTCAGTGTCAAGGAGTTGAAGGAGAATTGAGTTTTCACTAACACTTAACAGCAGTGTTATTATTTCCTGAATGACAAAACCATGAACCAAGGTCTGCTTGCTTTTTTGGTGCATATAGAAATGGATGCTAGGAGGGCAGTTTAAAAATATAGGTACACAAATTAAATAAAAAAAAAAAAAAAAAAGAAAAAAAGAAAGTGCTGATGACAGCATGCATTTAATAGTTCTTTATCTTGTTGCTATTTCTTAAATGAGTTTTGTTTGTGGACACTCTCAATATGGAGTTGCTAAACCATCTAGCCAGATAGTGAATATCCTACTTGCTTTTACATGTAAATACTCTGAGAGACCTTTAAAAAATATTTAATCTTACTGTATGATTGCCAGTATTCAGTATCTTAAAAAACATTCAGCTTCTAGTCTTCGCAAATATAACAGAGCCAGCCAAATGTGGCAAGCCAGGGCACGGACATGAGAAACTCTTCTCTGCCAGGCAGGCAGCTTGCTCCTCATCTTGCTGCTTTTTGCAGAGAGTCTTCTCACACAAAAAACCTGAAAGTGGCTGCTGCTCCTGTCCTCCTCCTGAAAGGCCCTCGTTCGCATTACTGCTGTAACACCCTAATTGTTAACATTTTATATTCGGTCCGTGCCACGTGAAGGTTTTTACTGTTGTAATCATGACTAATCAAACAGGTCGATACTTGCATCTCTGAAAATTTAGGGAAAGGAAAACATATTTCCTTATACCTGTGAACACTTGTTTGTTTCTTACTATTGGAGGGATAGAATTGAGCAGTAAAAATACATATGTATGCAGTGTATATATCTATATAGTGTCAGATTTTTGTTTTTATTTGTAAGATACTACTAACTGGAGGCCACTAAATTAACTTTTTGTTTTACAAATCTGGTTTTTCCTCAATGAAAAGCTGGGTTTGACTCCAATATGCCAAAATGACAATAAAGACACATCAAAGAGAAATAGTCCATTATAGTGGCATTTCCATTGATCTGAGATTGTGAAGCAATACAGAAAGTGTGACCCCATCTTCACATGACTTAGAAACAATGGAGCAAGGAAAACTGTGCGTTCCAAGAAGGGCATAAGGTGCCCACATATGAATGGAGACAGACTGACTTCCTCAACTTTAGTTTTGGTCTACATATGAAAGACAACTATTTGAAAAGTAACTAAAAAAGTTTGTGATGATCCTGCTATACACATTAGGAACAGAAGCGATATAAAAAGAATTTCCATCTGCCAAATATGGCACCCATTTCTCATAAATTAATCTCTCAAACTAACTTCAGTGCACCATATGAAGACTCAAAATTGTAAAAAATACCTCGTGGCAAAACTACAAATGTGCACAAATTACATATTTCTAGCAATAAAAAAAGTGGAGAAGGAAATGTTTCTCTAGAAAGCCATCTGAACAGAAATGGAGAAAAATCAACACGTTTAACAGTGAAGCGTGGTGACAAGTGTGCAGTGATAATCACACAGAATTGTTTCCCTCCAATATTTTTTCAGAAATAATGTCCACTAAAATCACTGTAACAACATAAAAGGAACAAGATGAATACATCATTCTGTGAAACACAAAAATAAACTCTTTCTTTTCTAGACTTAAAGGCTTCAAAGACTTGGAAATAAAAACTGTTAATACTGAAACAAGATGAATATGTGGCTTGAAAGTATTTTCTTCCATGCCGTCATCACAAATCTTGAATAGATTATTGAAATGCATTCTTTATGGCAACAGTAACAGGAAAAGGAAACAAAATTAACCATTGCTTCCAAAAACCCGCAGAGAAGTTCAGCTAGTTACGTGTAATTTAAAGTGAATAACCTGAAAACCACACCATGATACATACATCTCTGGTCAGTTCCACTGTTATCCTCCTCTGGAGGATGATCTGATTCATCCCCACCTCAAGAATGCTTTCTCCTCCAGCAGTCCCAAAATACAATGTGCAGAGTAAATACTCTGTCCATCCTCGAGTGAGGTTGAGAAGCTTCTGGTCTCAGGTGGTGTCTGCCATCAAATGATCCCTGCAGCACCTCTGTAACCTTTCCAAACAACCCACAGAGAAGTCTGGTTTCTCCTTCAAACTTCTTTCCCTCCTGATTAAGGACTCGACAGGGCCTACCGTGAATGTCTTCACGACCGTGAGCAGTGCAAGGCAAGCCGATGCTGATCAACACACGGGACCCGCCTTGATCAAAGGGGCCAAGTATCCCGCAAGACTGGAAGCCATCCACCTGCAGCTGGAATGCTATTCCCCAAAAATTCATGGCCTCTTCCTATGCTCCTCTGGTTTATCTCTTTTTAGCAATGAGCCATGGTGTGACTCCCTTGAGATGACAAAAGGAAATGACTCAGAAGCTGGAACCAAAGGTCACCGCGAGCAGCCACTCATGGTCACACAACAAGCAGCTTTGGCACACAGACTCATGCTTTTAGTTCACACGAGCAGATGTGGTGTCATGAATCAGTGACGTGTGTAAGATGGACATGGAAGCCAAGTCAGTAAACTCCAACAGCAGCTGGTACAGTACATTTCATAGCATTTTGCTCTTATTTGGTCACAATTTCTTGTAAACTAGTTCATGGCACTCATTGTCCATGCACATCCACAAGCCAAAATATAGGAATTTACAGAAATATTAATTTCTATTATTGATCATTGTTTCAATATCTCTCTCTCTCATTAGAGAGACAATCTTTGCAGGTTTATCCTGCAGTTATTGTATCATCTAACTGCAGATGTAGGTGAAAAAAGGATGTATGTATGGACTATTGCAAACAAGTAGAAGCAGCTACATGTAAACATATCTCAGACTTGTAAAATCAAATTTTCAGTTTTCAACTATAAATAAAAAATGTGGAGCACTATATACACAACTTCATGCTTGTAAGGTTAGATTCATCACTGCAGAGACAAAAAGAGATACAGATTAATCAAATTAGTACAATATTCCAGACATCTATGACAAATACATAGATAAGGCAGAGTTGCAAATATGGACAGTTATTTCCTCAGCACCAACTATTCTTTAGAGATAAATGCACCCCGGATTTCACTTATGCTTCATGTTTCTGATATATTATATGCTAGTATCCCTCCATCTATATTATTCTGAATGCTATGGTTTTAAATCAAGCACAGTCTAGGTTGAATTCTTTACTAAAATAATGTTGTCAGTTAATATTGCCATAAAACACAAACCCCAGAAGGATTTATAGAAGAAAAGTAAGGCAAAGAAAAGGTCAGGATACACTGTCCTCAGTATCCCAGAAAATCAATATAAGAACAGATTTACAAAAATATTTTGACAAAAATGCCACATCCACACATGAGCTTTTACAATGAATAACAAGCACTGATCATCTGCAGAAACCAAAGGATGTGTGAGTCTTCATGTGAAAAAAAGTCTTGGACTTTCCAGAAAACTAATGCCAACTGTTTCTACAATACTGCCTTAATGAATTATTCTACATAAATTACAATATATCACATGAACTACTGTCATGGAGAGGTCTGGTCTTGCATTGCTAGGTATGTCTGTCTAGGAGGCTCTGAAACGCATCTTGATACTGTTCAGTGAGACTGTGACCAGCATTTCTGTGTGCTAAGGATAAAACTGCTCCTGAGAAGAAAAAGCTCTGCCCATCCTACCTTCTGCCAACAGCCAGGCATTGGTAATCCATCGGGACCCTGTTTCAACAGGAGTGATTTAAAAAAAAAAAAAAAAAAATAAAAGCATAGGTAAGTTTGATAGGATAGATATTCCACCAACATCTGTTAGAACAGCTGAAGCAGCTTTGACTTTCTATCTAAAATTAGCTACCAGTTAACTTATTTCCTCTCTTATTCTCAAAGTGAAGGAAGAGCCAAAGCAGAGGTTTACACTATAAATACATATGTGCATCTCTCTGCTGTAAAGATTTGTTTTTCTCTAAATCTTTAGAACATCTTTATCAGTTTCTTATTGCTGCTAGAGTTCAGACTACATGTTATTTAAAATATAATCTACCTTACTCACAACAATTTGTACCTGAATGTACAAGACCAATGAGAAAAAAAATACTATCACTGTAATCTGGAGAGTATTGTGTTTTATGGGCCCCTCATACAAAGGTCATCCCGTGATAAGACAGCAAGACTTGAATGGGAGTAGGATCTTTTCTTTTCACTTTCAATATTAGTTTTTGAATGAAGCAGCAATTGTAGTTTATGAGGATTTTTGAATATACTTGAATGTAGTCTGATATGAATGACTTGCTGCCTAAACATGAGAAAGCACTGCTTGCTAAGCAGCTTATTCTAACCATTACCTATGAACAGAGTATTTTTTTATCCATCAAGGATTGTTAGTGAATATTCAGATATAAATGATAATACAGAGACAGAGAAACATTTTTAAATTACAAAAGCATGCTTATCCCCAACAAAATATGAGATATGGTTACCATTAATCAGAAGCAAACAACATGGACTATGGAATAATCTTAATGGACTATGTATTTACAATTAAAAAACAACTGGCTTCAAATTAGAAGTGCTATAGTTGAAATAAAATGTACTTAATTTAACATTCATCTTAGAGAACCGTGCTTAACCACCAAACAATATCAGAACATGCAGATCAATTTTTACTGTGAACAATTAAAAAGAAAATCCTCCTTGTATCTTTAGGAAATGTGTATGTATTATTCATTTGGGGTTTCCTTTCTTAAATGGAAAAGAGTTCCAACTTACTGTACCACTAAATAAAAATCACTGTTGCCAGATTGGTACAACAAGGGAGAGGGTCAAGAAGTAGCATTTTAGTATAGGTGGGAACTTGAATTCATGCTAGCATAGGGTGGGGAGTGTTGTGTGTATTCCAGGAAGGTAAGTTCCAAGGGAAAGACCATTAAATTGAAGACATTAAATAACAAAGACAGTGAGGGTTTGGGCTGCAGACTGTTATCTTCTTACAAACCTCAGGTAATCTTTTTTTTTCCAGATGTATTTGAATACTCTGATGAACAGACCAGACACTACAAATATTACCTGTGCATGGTCTGGAAGCCAAGCTCCAGCTTGGCTTACTGGAAACCTTGATTTTTAGAAACAGTATTTACATCCTTCTGTTCATGGCTCTCATTTTGGCCAAATTGTGAAAACATGCCCCTAAGGTGGCATGGATTTGAAAGGAAGTCCAGGGTGCAGGGGAGCTATGGGACAGGCCAGGGTGTGGAACTGAGCCAGTGCAGACAGAAGTCGTCAGACTTGATTAGAGGTGAACGTTGTGCTGGGTTTCTACAACTTGCGTTCAGGGTGAGTAAGGCAATGGGTATTTTGCAAGGAAAGTAACAAACCAACGATTCTCAGGGAAAATGTAGGAAGGGCACAAACTTACAAATCACCATGTGATGTGGGAGCAAATTGCGGAGAGTTAGGCTTAAGGTGTCAACAAGAATGTGTGTTCTGTCACTGCGGTTATGATCACTTGAAGCAGCTGGTTTGTTCATGCACATGCATGTGTTATGTGAGTAATGTAAAGTCAGCTCAGGAAAACATTACTTTACATTGAAAATGGCTGACTACAAACAAAGGAACTGCATGCAGGGTTGGTAGGAAAGAGAAATACTGTACCAATTGGCAAGGGGCATCCAGCCCATCCAGGCCAGGCTGGCCTGGCTCCCCTTTTTCCCCCTTAATTCCACGGAATCCCTGTTTGTAAAGATTAACTTGCAATGTTACTGTCAAGGAAATGCCTTCAGTATTGACTTAAATGGAGTAAACAAAAAACAACAGAGAGGCAAGAGGAACAAGCTGACTGCTTATGATTTAAACCTGTGCAGCACTGACTCTGACACATCCCAAATTTGGTTCCTCTCCAATATGTCTTGTAGAAAAAATGAAAAACAAAAAATAAACAAACAAAAGAAAAGCCAAAATAAACCCAAAAAACCACCCACCATCAAACCTCACAAATTTAGCCCAAAGGTCTTAAGTCTGGTGTTTTAAACCAAATTAGGAGGTTGACAAACAAAGTCTGCTCCAGAATTCACCAGAACTTGAGATAAAGCTGTGTTAACAAAGGGTGACAGGTTACAGAGTAGCTGGCGCTTGTTCCTCTCCCCTCATTTCTTATTCCATCAGTTTACAGCAGGATGACTGATCTTCCAATGCACAAGTGAGACGTACCAATGGGCAAGGTGCATCTAATCCAGGAGCACCCTGTTCTCCTTTCTCCCCTTTAGGCCCTTTTTTGCCTTTCTTTCCCTTTTCCCCCTGTGGATACAATGGTTTGGATAAAACAAGTTTCATTCTTTTGAAAAATAAATAAAGAAAGACTGGGTTTAAAGTTTGGGTTTTTTCTTTTTAAGCCAATGGAGAGCTGAAAGGACACTTACCACTGTGTTCTGGTTTGGATGGTGCATTATGTGGAAAAATAAATTATATGATCACAAGCAAGAACTGCAACCAGTCTCTATTAGTTTGTGTTGGTATATCATATCAGTATTATGAATGTTTTGCAACCTAGAACAGGGCTTGAAATCATTGATTTCTTGAGACAGAGGCAAATCTGCAAATCCCCCCAATCTGCAGTCCAAAGCAAGAGGTGTCCTATTTTGATAAGTGACAGCACTGAAGGGCACAGGCACACTAAGCTGAACTTGTCAGCTTCCCCAGAGGATTTGTCACTAATCAGAAGTTACTTTGGGAGAGCAGAATCCATCAGCAGAGTCTTTTTTCAAAGACCTGTGGCACAGATGCTTCACAGGGATGGATGACTCAATTCCGTCAGCCTCCGTGGTGTCACATCAAGGGCGAACGTGGCCAGGAGCATCCTTTGCTAACTGACCCTCTGCACTCTGGGAAGACTTTGGAGCAAATCCTGTTCTCTGTGGTGTCCATAGAAACCCACTGACCTCACTGAGGGTGCAGTGCTGTCACGCCAAACACAACATGACCATTTCAAACCCCGTTACAGGAATCAAAACACTCGAACTGCTTGATGGAGAGGTGCTGTGACACTTTCAGTGATTTCATATTGCATTGGTATCATAAAGTAATCAGAAGTGATAATTAGATTATTTATTTAAGCATTTCAATATTCAAACATTCTCCCTGTTGCAGGCAATGTTTTATCTATTTGTTCTACCAAAATTTAGTCTTTTGATTTCACACTGAGTTTTCTTTTTGAATGTGAAACTTCCAGTACTTTAATTCTCATGGAAATCAGTTGATTTTCCTCAAAAAAGCTACCTGCAAAGATGACCTCACCTTCAAGCAGTATAAGAGGTTTAGAGAGTTCATTTTATAATTGATTTCACACCAGTTGATCACAATGGTAAATGAGTTTCAGGTTGCTCTCAATTTCACAAAAATCAAAAAGGGATCACTTAAAAAATTAACAAATTGGACTAGGATTGTAAAAAATGAGATAGGAAGGATGAGTAAATCAGGAATATCACAAAGAAATGGGAAAAATAGTCATAGGAAAATTAGTATAACATTGGAGAACCAGCAAGTGAGGTTGTGGCAATTGGGAGGATTTAATCTGTGAGGAAAAGGGTAAAAAAGACAGAGGAATTGTAAGGAATGAGGGTTGAAGGAGAAGGAAGGAATGCCCCTTTGGAAAGACAGACGGATTTTGGTCAAGCATATTAAATAGACATTTAACTTGTTCCACACCAGTACAGAAAAACTTAATCCATTAACAAGAGAGAAAAATTTTACACATAAAAAATAATTCATATAAATCTTATTTTAAATAGGAAGGAAAGCACATTAATAATTTAAAATAACAGCATACCTGACACATTCAAATAACAGATAATGTTTCATGAACAAAACATACTGCATTCATGTCATGATAGAAGCAAAGTCACTTGTCTGTCTTTTCTGTGTGCCAAAAGGTCACAGGACAATATCTGGAAAAACAGTGACCCATACATTACTCATCCTTACCAAATGGCAAGGCTGTGATGTAAAAAAATCCTCACAAGACAAGAACCATAAACTGGCTACATGTCCATCTTAAACCTACAAAGATGACAATGGAGCAGAGAAACCCAACAGCTGAGGGTCAAATCTCATGCCATTTGTGCTCAATGTAGCACCAATATATTTGCAATGAGAGTATGTGAGCACGAAGCATGGGCATACTCCAAAAAGGATCCTGAAAATGGACAGTACAGTTTGGCTTCTGACTCTTTTAAAATCTTTAGGATTTGTATTTCTTTAACTTCTTGTTTTACAAGCCAGCAGGTGACTATTTTCAACTTCCAGTTTTGCAGGCAGATCTGTGATTTTATTCAAACCAATGCAGCAGTCACCTGTGTAGAAAACAGTCTGAATTTCCTGGATACTTAACTGCTTTTTCCACAGACTGAGTTCTTTCTTTTTTATCTTTAATCTTTACTCCTTATCCTGAACTACAGAAACCCATGGGAGATACAGAGAATCCACATCTGACGAAGATTAAAAATTAATTCCTTTCTGTACTTCCTCGGTGCCTAGAGAAATACAAAATTGTGGCACTTCTGCAACACCATTATAGTTGGAACAATCTACAATCCTCACATGCACAGATTTTCATCAATGCAGAGTGTAGAGGAAAAGGATAATGCCTTTTCATCCTCTGTTCAACACATCACACTCCTCTGTCAAAATTTGTAACAACAGTCACAACTGTGCATCTGGGGCCAGGGGCCTCTTCCCTCCCTTTCCCCACAACACAATCTCTAACTTTTGTTACAGCTTACTCTTTTTTGAAAGGAATTTTTTTTCTATTTATACAACTTGAAAATACAAAATGTATTGTACAAACCTTTTTCATGATGAGTGCTCCTGGACTGTAATTTTATATCAGTAATTACAGCTAGAACACTTTCAAAAATATTTTCACAGCCAAGTTCAGAAGACATTATAATACAAACACTGACTTGCTTTCACTGTAGCAGAACTACTGATGGGCTAAGATACAGATCAGCAGTCTAGGCCTCATCTCAAACTTAAAAAGGTCTATGAAAAAGTAAGTGCCACTGGTTCTCTTTAGAACGGTAGTAATTACATATGTTTTTGCAGCGCAATTTAACTAGAAACTCAATATGTAGTAATCAATTTGTAGTAACTAATCTCAATTTGTGTGATGTCAGTCCAACAGCCAATACTGTAAAAATATTTAAACCCCAAGAATTTGTAAGCTGGATGGCCAACATGTTTATCTGTTATTACAAACTGGTTTATCTGTTGAAATGGGTGCTGTTACACCAATTTGGTCATAGATAATTAGTAATTTACATAAGGAAAACCACCAAAACACAGAAGATTTGTTATAACGAGAACTTGGATTAATTGCATTACTTTGTGCATTTTGAGAGTCAGCTTGCCATTTGGAAAAGGTCCTACTGATGCAGCTAAAGTAATTTTGGTGAAATAAGTTTGCATGATACGAATATTCCTTAATTTATGGGAAAAATGTGTTAAAACTGTGCAATGGAAGTCTGTTCCACAGGGGTCTCAGCTATATCTTCCCTGACTTTTTCACTGGGAAAGAACTTCCTTTGCCTCACAGTTTTCCTTATATGTTTGGGGAATATTTAAGGTATTCAATCTCCAGTTTTGCCCTACAGATTTCCTGTCAATCCTCTTTCCTCAAAATAATGTGGTTTTGAAACACGTATCAGACTTGCCAACTACTCAAGAAACAGAGTTTGCCTTTTCATGGATTTTTAGGGGGATGGAGGACTAGCGTTCACAGGAGATGTGTCCTGCAGCCCAAGAGAACATGTCTCCACAGGCAGCCTAAATTACAACTGAAAAGAGCCTAGCCATGCTTCACAAAATTCCCACATACAATTCCCTTGCTGCCTTGCAACTGGAAGTCCCACGTTCGACCTATCTAGTCAGTCCCTGGGAACAGCAGACTAATATCCAAAAGCAGCACACTGAACTCTGGAACATGAAAATGTTTTCACATCCTGAGTGCTGAATCTCAGCTGTTCCATTTTCACATCATGTTTGTCTAGGGGAACTTTTTACCAGCTTTCAGTCTTTTCTTCCAGAAATCTTCTGGGGCTCTGGTGGGTGGATTTTGTCTGCTGTAATGAGAACTGGACCTAGCCTAACCCTGCGTATGTTAGCCTGACGAAAACATTTGTCTAAGCTAGAAAAATCATCTGCTGCATGTATGGACTCTTAAATTAAGTGGCTTGGTGTGACTGCCAATTCAGCAGTTTAGCAACTCGGCTTTGTGCTGGATAGAAACAGATTTGCTCATGAGGTTTCTCTACACACATTAAGTCCTGCATTGCTTTTTACTAAACAGATTTCTCAGTCACTGTGTCTGGAGGCTGAAAATAAAGTTAGGCTGTTTCTGTTAACTTCACTGTCTAGTTGGTTTACCAGAATGGTAGAGTATATGATTTAATTTCAATCCACAAGTATCACAAAGTACTTAATTGCAAATAAAACATTGCCAAAAATAAAAATTCAAACAGTTCCTGTTGTATCCACTTGGTGTGGGACAGGTAGCACATACAACAGTGTCCACCATTAAAGTGCAAATACTGCCAAGGAACAGAGCTGGGCTCTTCAGTGTAAAATTACCACAATGACTAAGTATCTGCGTTAAATATTTCAGGATTTGCAACAAGTGTAGGATGGATTGGAGAAAATGAGCCTAAAAAAAGGGCTGTGCTTTGGGATATGTTGATATTTCTAGTTCTGTACATACATTTTCCTGTTTTTTCATGATTTTGCTCTAGCATGTATCTGTTACTTGCCTTTTGGCACACAGTAAAGCAAAGGTAAGTTTTAATGGGACAATTTATAGCATAGAGACAGCAGAACTGATTAGCTGAGGAATCAAGCAACAGTTAATAACACTGTGGTCACCTTTTCTCCCTTTTCTCCTATATCACCCTTTTCTCCTCGAGGACCAGGGAAACCCTATGAAAACAAAATGGACAAAGATAGGTTGACTTTTACTAACATGCAGGTTAAGTTTTCAAATACTTTTGGAAAACCTAAAAAGATGGTTTTACTACATGTTCTGTACACACATGTGTATTATGTGTGGACACATGCAGGGACACAAGAGCAAGTGAGGTATGTCACAGAGATTGGCAGAGACATTTTGGTAGCTACAGAAAGAAATCATACCACTCAAACTGGCAATCATCCATGCTACACAGCATATGTGCATCCTGAAAAAAGACTCCTCCAAGTTAGGGATTTCAGTGTAGGACTACAGGAAAAGACTTTCAGTAAGTCTTTTTAGCAACCTGAGGAAAGAGCCTATGTTTTGAAACACAGCCCTTACAGGCTATGGAATTATTCTCTTTAATTAGAATAAATTTAGTTAACTAAGTGCTAGTGACTCCCTGCTCTTCTACAAATGAGTCATCTGAATATTTTCTTAGCAAGCAGTTTTTCAGCCTACTGACATCCGAAGGACCAAGGACTTGTATTGCTAAGCACCACTATCTGGTGGTGTCTGTCGATAAGGGCTGTACGTTGCACAATCTTTGTCCTCTTTGCCACAGAGCAAATGCAGCATTCAGCACACTCTCTGCAGGCACTGCATGCACACTAAAGGGTAGCAAAGGTGGTGTGCTCCGTAAGGGATTTCTTGGCAGATGCTTACCGACCCCTGAGAGTGCCCTGGTCACACACATTACTTACATCAAGGCCAGGCTCGCCGTCCTTGCCCTGCCAAAGAACCACAGGCACTGCATTAGCATCCCTCACACAAGGGCATTGCTGCCCATGTTTAACATTTCCAGGAACTGATAACCTGGATGCAAAATTTTGCTTGAGAGTAAAATTTTGTTTGCAGGCAGATTCCAGGAGCAAGCTAAAAATACAGAAAAGCCTGTACATGTTTTATTTTTAATTTGCAGGAATGGGAAACAGAAACTGGATTTTTTTTTCAATTTAATTCACAAAAGTGACTCTCAGATATAAATGCATGGCAAGCTAATTTAACACTTAAAACTGTCTCTAGCCAGCAACTCCTGATCCAATTAAATGGACCCAATTAAACCACAGGTCTGTATTCCAGCTTAAATTAATTAATCAAACAGATTAGACTGGAGAGGGAATGGGAGCATTGAAAGTCTCCTGGAAAGGCTGGTTGTGCCTGGCCAAGCACATTTACATGGCTTTCCTTGCATCAAAGCACAGAGCAGACATGTGTATATGTACACACCTGACCCAGTCATTAGCAGTGTAAACAGGGAAAGTCAACTGATTTTATTGGGGATGTCCTTGTCAGGCCAAAAGAAATTCTCCCGCATGTTTTAGATATGGATAATATAATGAATATAATTAAAATTATTGATTTAAAGTGCATAATTTCCACCTATGAATGAGCAACAATGAACTTCTCACATTGCTTCTGAGTAGATGGCACAGAAACGAAAACAAAACAAGTCTCTGAAGTGACACACAAACCGAAAATATAATGGAGAAAAGGCCCTGAAGTATGGAAATCTGAACAGATTATTGACATTAAGAAATTCACAGCTTTCCACAGTTCATCCTGAACTCCTGCACTCTGGCATGGTCCCCAGGCAGCTGATGGCCAAAGGCTGCTGAAACAGGAGCACCTGCATTCTGCATGTCCTCTCTCTTGCTGGCTCATGCCAGGTCTGTTTTGTTACGTGCGTGGCTAGGAAACGAAGAGTGTGATACAGACCATTGACCTTGCACTGTCAGGGCTTATTATCTATCTCTGCCTTTTCCAACTAATTCTACTGCTAGGTGAAAATCAGCCATAAGGCACACGAAGTTTAATCAGGAAGGGATGAAAAGTGCAGTGTGTACGAACTGTGGAACTTACAGGCAAGCCGTATGGTCCTCTGGGTCCAGGGTCACCTACAGTTCCCTTCTCACCCTAAGAAAAGATTACAGAACAAGCAAACAAAAACATTGGCTATCTTAACAATGATCTCTACCAAGTGCTTGAGGTTAACATTTGTGCATTCCTAAGTATTTTGAGTGAAAAATATCCAAGCTCATTTATTTTTATTAAACGCTTAAATGGGAAAGAGAAGGTGTGTATTACTTTCTAGGCAAAATGACTTTTTGGTCCCATGATACCACATTTGCTTCTAAATACAGTAGTAAATGAAAACATTTTTCAACTGAACTTGCACCAGTGTCAAGTTTAAGCCTTCAACAGCTTAATGTTGCTCTCAGTAAAAATCCAATGTTGTAATGAAAACTGAAGATACACAGCATGAAGTTCCAACACAGCAGCTGAGACAACACAGAGACAGGCAAAAATAATGCATCAGTCAAAGCTTGTATTTAAGTAGGAAATGCTATTAACAGTGACATTGTGAAGATTATCCTATGCACTGTGCTGGGTGGCTAAATCCTCTATTGGATTCTAGATAAGTGATGTAAATACCCTGGTTTATTCAAATCAAAACTCTGGTTTACTAAAATCAAAACTGTATTAATATACAAGACAAACAAGTACAGAGATTACTCCAGAAGTCTGATCTCACTCTGCACTAAAATCCATGGAAAAATTACCAGTTTTCATAGGGGTGCTACCAAAATAATTTTGCAAGCTTAATACAGGGTAAACTTTTCCAAATGGAATGGAATTTCAACACGACAGATTTCAGGCTGACAGTAGTAATCACCTTTTCCTTCTCTGTAAAATATCCACTGGGTTATTTACTACTTATTATTAATTCATTAATGACTCTATCATTAAAAGCACAAGACAGAGATGTAGATGTGTACCTAATTAATAGCAGTGATCATTGGCACAGCTAAGTACTTGGCACAGCTCTTAAAATGGGCTGCTAAGTCTAAATTTCATTGACTGAATTAAACAAAAAGGTAGCCACCAGAACAAACTGAACCTTAGCCTGTGGTTGAATAAACCCAGCAAGAAGCAGTTTGTCAGAGTAACTGCCATTTCATCTGTTTTAAAGACCTCATATTTTTACTTAGGTGGACACTCTGATTAGATGCACAATGTCAGATCATTCTGGATTCCATTATTCCCCTGCTAATTTCTGAGTAGCATTTAGTCTGGATGCCCTGGCAGAACAATAGGAGGTATTGGGAAGTAACGGCTGATTTTCAAAACAACAAATTCCTTGCAGATTTAAGCTTTCTGCTAAGAAGAAACTAATGTTCTGACCTATGTAGGTAAGAGCTACAAAACCCTTTGATCAATACTCAAAATATGTCGACTAGTTAAGCATTTTTTTTTTAAACCTTCAATAGCAAAATGACTGTACAAAGTCCTCTCAAGATAGGCTTACACCATTACTAAACATATGGTAGACATAAAGATACTGAATGTATCAGTCTAGGAAATAATCTCATCTGCTATGTAAGAATATATTCGGAGAACTGTATCTCAGAATTTTTTGCCTCCAATAGAAAGCACATGCTGAGCCATGTCTGGAATATCAGATGAGGTTCTGAATGTTCATGGATTATATGAGATTGATGGACTGTCATGAACATACTGGCCTCAACCATCACAATAAAGCATTTCCTTCAGGGAAGCAGATATTGGCAAACTTCAGGAAGGTTTTTAATATTTTTTTGTGAGACAATCCATCACTGTCCAAAGAATAGAGACTCTAATCTGTGGTTTTGCCTCTTATTTCACTTCAGTCTCCTGAATCATGGACCAATATGAGTTATCATTTGCATGAATAAAGCTGAATAACTGCTATCTCCATTAGGATAGATAGGGAGATTCCATAACACTGTCATGGTGAGAAACACTTTAACCAAATTAAAGAGAATGCACTTTCCCTACTAGTACTAAATGTGCGTAGTGATGACAGCGTTGCACAGGCTACACATCTGAAAGCCAAAATCAAGCTCAAAACCAGGTCCCTGTCATCTAACAAAAATGAAAAGAAAATAACAAAAAAGGAAAATCTGTGTTTCCGGCTCTCAGATTGCTTTAGCTGGTCAGGAAGTTGGATACACATTATGCCTGTCACCACCCTTCAGGCTTACACGTCCCCTTTCATCAGTAGTAGTTGAAGATGCCTATCTGTTTTCCAGTGTTCTCTACTTTCTCTCAAGACAGTACATGAGTGAGATTAATAGGTAGACAGTCAGATTCAGAGGCCTGTTACGATCTACTCCATTTAATAAAGCTGGTCTCAGTAAAATCTCTCTCAGAACCTGGCAAAATGGTATTCTGATAGTTGAAGAATTTATTAAGGATTATGAGACACCAGCCTAATAAATTTATTAATTCACATCATTAACTACCATTTCAGTTTCTACTAAAAATGTATAAAAAACATTGGTGTCATGCATGATTTTCTTAAGTCTACCTTGTCACCATCTAAACAGACTTTTTATAAAGATGATCTGACATTTTCTATTCTAATTAAATAGTTAAATTGAAAACCAACCAACCGACCTTAATTTGCACAATAGCCTGTTCTACCTCAGAGTAGTAATTCAGCATCACCTCGAATGCAGCCTGTGCAATAATGAATCAGTGATTATTCTGTAAAATAAAACCAATGCCCTTCTACATTAATACCGGCCCAAGGTTTTTCTCATCAATACAGACAAAATGTGGTCCTATCCAGTGACAGTGAGCAGTGGCTCTGTGCACTGTTTTTAATTAAAAAGTAAACTCTGAAATCTGCAGACAAAAATGGCTTCCTCCTGCTTTCACATAACAAGTTCAACAGTTGCAAATGCAAGTTGTAAAACTGCATTAAAAAGACATTATTTGTTATTTAAATAATGAGACATATATCAGCGCTGGGCACCTGTTACATAACTATGCTACAAACAACTTCTCCTCCCAAATGGTATTGAATAATTAAATGAACAATTACGGTAACAACCTTGCTAGTTTCTTGGGAAAAATCTTTCCATCTGTCTTGCAAACTTCCTCCCATTCATTTAGCTCCATGGAAAACGGTGGGTGTGTAGGAATTTTTTTGCACACCTTGGTCTCTCTATTTTTGCAAAGCTCTCCTTCTGTGCTCCTGCAATTACTGAAATTATTTACATCATAGCAGTTCCCATCCCTTTGCAGCTACTGCTTGTCAATGGCCACAGTAGGGCTTATTCCAGATCCAGCTGTATGGCTTCTTGTGACCTGGCATACTCTCACAAGAAAAAAATATTAGTAGTTCTCTTACACATACTAGAAGAATTTATATTATAGTTTATTGTTTTTTCAAAGACATTTCAACTGATAGTACATATGCATGTCCTTCAACATAAAAGCTCATAATGCAAGAATAAAATGTATTTTTATATACCTCTACATGCATATCTCATCTAAATTATTTACTTCAGGTCAGAGGACAATGTTCAACTAAGTTTTCACAGAGTTGGCAGATTACATATTATGTCATAATTGAAGAAAAAAAACAACTGAATCTGTAATCCCCTAGAAAAACAGAAAAAATACACAAGTCCTTCAGGCACTTAACCAGCCTGAGTGGTAACTACAGTCTACTGTCCAGTCTGTTTTGGACTGTGCTGCAGGTATTGTATTTATCTCTCAATCCACAGCTCTGTAAAAATGAATCATACCTTTCCCAGACGTAGCACTGTTGAAGCTAACTGGAGCTCTGCCATGTGTCTGTGTCCTTAATACACCTACTCTGGAATGGTTTTGTTAAAGTGAGGAAGTCAAAGAGACAAAGTTCTGGACTGACAGCTCTTCAGAGGTTTCAGTTATGATAAGGTATCATCTTCTGGTTTGTTAAGTTGATGGTTATATCGTTAAAGGTGACAGGCTCATAGTTAAAGATCAGAGTTCCTACGCTATTTCCACTGGAGAAAATTTACTGTGAATATTTAAAATTAAACAGGAGGGCTCCTATCTTCTAAGCTTAAGAAAAAAAAAAAAAGCAGAGAAGTTTAAATTTTACAGAGGCTGGAGATATTTTTCCTGGATAAAAACAATTGCATAGAGGAGAGAAATACTCCTCTTTTTTTTTTTTGCCATTGCATTCTTATATAATCAGATCACACTATCTTCTTCTTCTGTACCAGTTCTCTCAATTTACATGAAATAATGTTCTGTTACATGAAAATCATGTTCTGTGTGATACTGTGAACTAGAAAGTCCTCTCAATTTCTTACTGGTTAGTAATTTCAAAATACCGGCTCCCCTGAAGTTAATGAGTTACAATGTCAGCCTTAAACAGATAAATGTGTGTGTAACTGGAAGGCGTATAGAGTTCTGGGCCGATCCTCTATTGGAGAGATACTGCCATGTTTAGTAATATTTAGGCACACTGTGAGTCCCCATATGACATTTTTCCATCGTGGCAGTCATTTGGTAAAGGGAAGCACACAGAACATATACTTACTCTCTCTCCCTTGGGACCTGCAGGGCCATGGGGACCAACTGGGCCATCGATACCCTACAAAAAGGAACAAGAAGGGTAAGAAAGAGGTCTTGTTCTTACAACTCTTTAGTTTTAACAGCTGTCTTGTAAACAAGAGCTAACATGGAATCAGTCTTCACTGGTTGAAAATTAGGATTTAATTGTGATCAAACCTAGCCAAACAAATCAATTTGGCTCTCAAAACTCCACCTATAACCTCTCCTGTTAAAAGGCAGACTGTCTTCTATTCGGAGTTTACTCTATTCATGGAAGCAATCAGATTCACAAAGATCTTAAACTGATTGGAAGAAGATGGAAGGGTCAAATAAAGATTTTTTTACTATTACTGTTTTATTTTTTAAATTGATTATTCTTTAAGTTGAAACATCCACCTGATACATGGACTTACCTATTGCAGGGATCAATGAGAATATTACTTCCAAGATATAACTCTTTCACTATATAGATTTTTTTATCATTAAGGAAAGCAAAAGATTTAACATTTATGATGTGTAATATAGCAATGTCTGTGGATGAACCCCAGCACACCTGCATCTCCTTCACTGATTCCATATTAGCACTGAACAAGTATGTTCTCCTGTAATCTAAATCCCTAACCTCACTCAGGAAAATTAGCAACCCAACCAAGGCAGTTGTCCAACCAAAAATCAAAACTAAACTGCCTTTTTAAAGTTCAGAGCTCCTTCTACAGAGAATTACACTCTCTTTCCCACACACATTGCCCTAAGAATCTGCCTGAAGCCCCCTCTTACGCTGCATGGAAATTGCCTGCAGCATTTGGCCTTCCTTCCTGTGTGCAGTGGGCGAGCTTGGCTGGCAGAGCCCCTGGGGAGCACACGGACTCAGGCACGAAGGGGGACACAGAAAGACAAGGGACTCACCCGGGCTCCTGGCTTTCCGTCTAAGCCAGATGCTCCCTGTGTGGTTAGGTGGATGCATGGATGATGGGCACAACACGAATGACAAGAACGTGAGATTAGTAAGTGGTGCTGACAAATAAACACAATTCAAACGTACAGTACATCTGTGACAGGGTTCTGGAGTGGGTATCACATTACTACAGCTTGTTAGTTAAAAATTCACATAAAACACCAAGGGCCTGATTCTGTTCTGCCTCCAGTGTGACATCACTGACCCACCCCTGCGCTCACATCACAGTATATTAGAGAAGAATATTGCCAGGCTACAAACACCAGATGTTAGGGGTGTTTTTGAGCCTTAACACACAAATATTTACTTTGTAATTCACTCGCATGCTTTCAAATTTGTAAATAGCGACAATGCTGAATACTATACACAAAGGAAAAAAAAATGTCTGTTAACTGCGATAGGAAATATTTAAGTGCAAGAATACTGCATTATGCAGCCAACAAAATCTGGATGCTGACTACAATGGCCCCATTCATTTCCAAGAGCCCGGGAGACAATCACGTTTCCTGTTTTCCCGATATAGTCCCGGGGTAGCACCGTCAAGCGCTGCAGCGGGCAGCCGCAGGCTCGGGCCATGAGCCTCAGCATCCTTGGGGACGGGGGGACCCCGCGTGGATGCCGTGGGAATAACAGAGCGGCAGCCCGAGCGCGGCAGCGCGGGCAGGGATTGGGGGACACAGGGGACAACGCTGGTCGGGACACTAATGGGATCTGGGGATCACCCCATCCTAAAAAAACAAACCAAACCAGACCCCAAGCAAACCCAACTAAAATGGCCAACCAGCTCAATAAAACGAGCCATTTTTTTGGAACGTCAAACACTCGGAGTTTGCTCCCGAAAATGACATTTAGAAGTGGTATGCGGGAGCGAGACAAGATCTGTGTGAATTTGGAAAACCCAGTCGCATATTTTGTTCTGGAGTCTCTTCTGCCTTGTAGCCATTTTCAAGGCATCTGCTCAGGCATCCCAAGCTCACTCTTTACAGAGATTTAACTGTCAATGTGAAATCGAGCTTTTTTTCCCCCTCAAAATTAATTAAAATTCTCAGTCAAGCTGACCTTGTCAAGAGGCCCTGCACATAATTTTTGAAAATATTAATCAGATGAGTTTGTGTTCTGTTAGGTCAACTAAGTCTTTTTTCTCCATTTTACTGTTAACAATGTAATCAGTGGGAGCAATCCTCACACAATAGCAACAGCAGCAAAAAGGAAAAATAAACTCTTTTTCTGAGTAAAAAAATAAAGGTACCTTTCCAGTATGCTTTCAAACACATAAAGTGTTTTCTGTTTTATCAACCTAAATTTTAAGAACTGTGATGTTTCCATATTTTTTAAGTTCTTCATTTCTAAACCAAAATTTATGCCAAACACTCAGAATGGAAATTTTCTAAAGAACAAGGCAAAAATAAAAATCCAGGGGAAAAAAAAAACCCAACCCTAAATTCCCTGAACCAATTTTTAGCTTTCCTCAATTAGACCTCTCCATTTTAACTGCAGAAGTGCAGTCAGAGGAATAATAACTGAGGAGATGGGGGAAAGGGAAGACGCCTTTTTTAGTGGAAACACCACACAACACTCAAATAACAGCATGACTAATGTAATGGGGGTGATGACATCCTTGTGACACTGAACATTCTCAACTGACACACAACAAAAAAGGTCCTCACAGCACTGGGTGTTACAGGACGTTACTTGGGATGAGAGCACAGATTTGGGACAAAACGAAACAAGACTGATGCTCTGCTCAGTATAAAATATTATATATTTTATGTATGCTATTGAGTATATCAGAGTGGTTCATCAGGAGTAGAAAGAGGTGTTTGTGATTGGTACTGAAATTGAATAGTTGGGGTTTTTTACTTACTGGAAGACCAAGGGGCCCTCTGTCACCCTTTTGACCTGGTTCACCCTTCAATCCTTTAAGACCATTTAACCCTGGTTCACCCTAAACGTAAAAGTATAAATGCCAAATTTTTGGTGCTATAATGGGTGTTTAAGCTGGGATAGAAGAAGCCTGGCTCAGAAATAGCTGCAAATTCCAGTTTGAAACAAATTCAACCTTCTCAGCTTACTGGCAATTTACATACTGATTTAATAGTGGGCAAAAGTACTTGGGAGGTGTCTGCTGCAGATTTAAAATCTGTGTGGAAAAAACAGCTACAGGAAACTTATGGGTAACAGATTTTTTTATTCTTTTCCTAATAATTATCATTATAGTTAGATGGTTTGAATTAAGCATGAGTTTCAGGGGTTTTTTGAAATTCCTCAAATCCCATAAACCACCTTACGCAGATAATTCAAACTGAAAGAAAATATTCATAAAAATAAGCCTCAAAAGTGTAGGTTTCTACAGTGGGATCTCCTGAAAAGTACATTTTGTAAGGAAGCAATACTTTCCCTTACAGCAAACTGGAATTTGCAGCAAAATCTTACACAAAGATATTTTAAACCTTTAAGCATACATAATAAACAGTAACAAGTTAAAAGAAACAGCACAGGTTGCACAATGCCAAGCTATTTGGGAGGTCCACAGTTTCTGTGTTCCTACAGAGAAATTTTAACAATGTAAGAAATGGCACTTGTTGTGATTGTTAAATTATGCATAGGCTGTTACATTAAACATCACTAAGCTGATAATGCTGGGTCAGAGTTGCCAATAAATCATTCTCTCATGATGAAAAACCGCATCAGCGTGAGGGCTGCTCAGTCAAAGAGAGTATTGACCACACCTGCCCCTTTTGGGAAACAGAAATACATGGATATTTCATCCAGGCTGCTCCCCATGGCCTCATTGCAAGATTTCCCTTTGAAGTATTATGTTACCTTATATTATATTCATATTAAAAAAAAAGAATCTCAGTAGAACTTAGTCTGCTCCTTTAAGTAACTCCAGACATCATCTGCCTGCTTTGCACTCTGAGCAGCCATTTCTTCATTCTTCTATTTTACTCGATGTGACTTTCAGTGTAGTAGCACTGGAAGTGCTGAAGTTTTGGAAACAGACCTGAGAAATCCCACAAAAGCCAGAGTCTCAGGCCAAAAGCCTGAGGTATAGCAGGGCTGGTGCTAAGGTGGAACATACCAGATTTCAAAAAATGATTTATGACTTGGGTTTCTTGAGCCAAGGTAACACAGTCTTATAAGGGGTCAAACCTGTGATTTTCTGTCTCACACCTTTAAAAACCCAAAATAAATATCCAAAACTAAACAAAACCCCCTCTCCTCTTCCTTACTTTTTGAGAAAGGTGTGATTAGGGAGCCGTAGTGATTTAAATGATCATGCCTGACAAGATCATTGCTACAGTGTCAAGCCAAATTTTAGCTTACTGGTGACTACCGAATTAAAGCACAAATTAAAATATTCCAACTCTGCCAAAATTCACTTCCACTCTCTTGAGCTGCTCTCATGGGCTAAGAGAGCCCCTAATGAATATCTTTGTGTACTATGCTATGGAAAATGTTTAAATTGTATTGCAGACCTGTCTGATCATGAATTCCAGTTTGGAAAACATGAAAATACACACATCAGTTTGTGATGGTGAACCAGCATAACATGTGAAGGAACTGGTCAGCAAAATACCTGTTGCCTAACAAAGGCCATGGACCCTGGAAGAAGCAGGAGATATAAGAGAGCAAAAATGAAGAAGAGTTTATCTGACTTCATTTCCTGAGCCTGTAACATGCTTCTGTATTCCAAAGTAATTCCAAGTGCAATGACAGCTTGACCATAAACAGGAAGCTAAATAATTTAGTGCCACATCCCAAATATTCATATAAAAAATGGAATCAGCCAATGCTGAAGAGAAATACTACTCAAACAATCACAGAAAATTCAAAAAGCTTTTAAGCTGCTAATATTAAAATCTGCTTTAAGGTTTAAGAATATCAGAAACGTTTATTAAATGAGGCACGGCAAAACATAGTTGCATGCATTCAAGAGCAAGGCATGACACTTTACACACATAAAGAGTCCATCTATTCAAGACAGGTATTAATTTACCTTTGGGCCAGGCAGTCCATGAGGTCCCTGAAAATAAAGGTAACATCTTCCATTATGAAAATACAGCACAATTTTCTGAAGAGTGATTTTGCTTTATAGGGATGCAAATTACCCCTCTATTTCTGTACTCTCAAAAAGAAATGCAGCTGCCAATAAAGCAACTGCAAACACCTGATTCTGAGGAGGAACCAGACCACTAGTATGTTAACACTAACACAGGAATGTGCAATTTGTTTCTCCACTTCCTATGAATTTTAAGACATGCAAAAAAAATTCCTAATTAGGTCCCCTCTTTAATGGCCACATATTCTGATAACACTTTCAGTAAGCAGGCAATAAAGTGGCAAGAGGGCTTAAACCATTTCTAGCCCCTCTGCTCCTCCCACGCTTACCATAGGGCCTGGAGGACCATGTGGCCCTGGTGGTCCAGGTGGTCCTATCATCTACAGATAAAAAACAATGGTATTAAATCATGCAGAGCAAAGAACTCCCACAAAAATCCCAGAAGTCAGGCTGACCCTTCTTCTGTTGGCAAGCACTTACAAAAATAGCAATGCAACAGTGAACATTGACAGCGTATCTAGACAGGGCTTTAGGAATGGGAATTATTTTGATTTGAAAGACAGGGTACTCAGAGTGCAGATCTGTCTGTGCCATATGGCAGCATGCCTGTCTCCAGATTCTTATTCCTAGGGTCTATGATACACTTCAAGACATTATGGGGGAAAAAAAAATAAATCTATGTAAAACAAACAGTACTGAGCAGGGATGCTTGAACTTTTAATATTTTATGGTATGTGCTCCTCTCTCTTGTACTATTTAATCTACAAGAGCCAGAAGATGATGACGTGTTATTATATTCCTCCTGAACACTGAGGAATGGAAAAGATACTAAATTCAAACTAGGCTTTGGCATATTTTCAAAATTGCCCTTTGTCTCTTCTTTTATTTAATTTAGCCCTCTTGTACCAAAAATTCTCTGAGGTCAGTAAAACAGGTAATCAAGCTGCTCAGCATTTAGTGCACACATATTCTGCACTGGTTTTCTGTGTTCCTAACAAATCCATGGAAAGAATTTCATGATGATATCTCCAACTTAGCATGACCTCTCTTCCTGGATTTAATCCCGAAGGGTTGCTACCATAACCTGCAGAGTGGCAGCAGGGATGCTAAATTAGGTCTCCAGAATCATGCACTGCTAGAGTAGCTGTCAGTGGTGGCACGAGCGGCAAGATGCTCTCTGAGACATAAGACAGATTCCACCATCTGTGAAATCTCCTGAAAACTAAGTCTTTCTTCAAGTGAAAATATGCAGAACGGGATGAATGAGTTAGTGAATTAATTTGTAACAAGCTGATCTTCATTTCATAGAAAGAAACTCAGAGATGCAGGGCGTCTTTTGTGTCCTGTGACAGCACAGGACAGCCCCTTTGACTCCTCAGAGCTATGGCTTCCGTCACTAACTTTTGCTCTGAAGTCTCCCACCTTACTCTGCTCTGACAATGTTAGTCACCCATCTCATAAAGGTACTGCGTAGGAGTTTGTGGTTTTTGGTGGTGGTTTTTTGTTTAGTGGGTTTTTGGTTTTGTTTGCTTTATTAATGCCTTTACAATGCTTTGGGAAAAAAAAAAATCAGGAGAATGTTTGACCTCATACGAGTAGCTCACTACCTTGGGTCACATGTCCGAAGTCAGTCTAGTCTGGTCCTCACTGCACTATCTGAGATTCCCAGAGTACGAGGTGTTGAGAGAGATTATGGCTTGTTTGGGCTTTTTTCTTTTTTCCCTATTTATCTTTTGACTCATTACAAAGCCAGAGCTCTCTTTGACTGAAGTGAGCAGTACTTGTTCATAGTCAGAGAATAGAAGAGAATAGGAATTAAACCTTTAAAATTTCTTAAACTGTATTTAGCTCTGTGACCAGAAGTCTGTTCATTCTCAGGAAAGATCAGTCATGAATATCAAGTGCTGTTCAGAATCAGAAGTTGGGGAGCCATTGCTGGACTCCTGTGTTCATTGCAATGCCACACTAAGACTTACTGAAGGACCTTGGGCACCAGGCAAACCAATGTCTCCTTTTTCGCCTTTCATGCCATTGGCTCCCTACAAAATCATACAAAACAGCATTTATAAACAGCTTTAATATTGTTAGCGATCTAGAAATTATAATATTTATCTGAAAAAAAAAGTAATTTTAAAAAAGAATAACACAGCACACACATAAAGGAAATCCTTTAAAAATTTTAGTGCTACTTTGTAAATAATTTTTAACAAATATAAACATATGCTTTTATATTGATAGCTATCAATCGTGGCATGATATTTATGACAATTCCTTAAGCTGGCACTCCACTTGTGATATATTGTACTATGGATACAATTTTGAAATGGCTTCTATTTTTACTGAGAAATTTCATTTGTATTTTATTTATATGTACACATATATATAAATAGGAAGAATGCATTCCATAAATATTCATACCTTTTCTCTCCCTCCTCAATCTAAGGCACCTGAAATTTCTGTTCAAAACATGGCTCCTTTCTCCTACAAGCTACACTTGCCCAAGTTGTGCTATATATTACAGGAGAGCTACAACTTTGGTCAGCCAGCCAACTAATCTCTTTCTTCCCGACAACAGTTACTTGTTTTCACTGTAAGTGGAATGAAAAGTTCTGACAATCTTACTCCTCCCTAGATTAGCTGCAGAACACTCTCGGAATTTTCTCCCCACTGCTTTCTGCCCCATTTGCAATTCATCAGCACTATTGGAAATTCCTCATAATGGAAGAGAGAAAGAATAAAGGTATTTTTGCTAAAATTAATTAATTAATTTTTCATACTCACTGGTAGGCCAGGTAGTCCAATTCCTCCCTTTTCTCCAGGCATTCCAGGATCACCTATGTCTCCTTTTGAGCCCTTAGGACCCTAAAATATGGACTTATTCAGCAAGTCATGAAAAAGACTAGAGACACCAACAGAATTCTAGATTGGATTCTAATAAGCAGAAGTCATGTGCATGTTATAGCTTTGCTATTAAAATGCAGAAATGCAGACATTATTAGATCACAGATTATGCAGGAACACTATAATGATCTTTATTAATTATTAAAATCATATTATTTAGATTATGAAGTCTAAGTTACAACTTGGTATCACAGAAATAATCTCTTTAAACAAACTGTAGCTGCTCACATGTTCTTCACTACATGATTTACACAAAATGTACCTGCTCTCCATCAACTCCTGGAGTTCCTGGGGATCCTGGTTCACCCTACAAGAGATAAGACGGAACTGGATTATCCCAATTGTCCTAGACACTAGAGGAAAGAGCCAGAGAAATTGCCATAAGTAACAACAATAAAGCCAGAGAATACTCTGTCAAAAAATCCAGCATGCATTTAATAACTCTATTGAATAAATAGCTCAGCTGATTATGCCATTGCACAAACTCTGGGTTGTATAAAGGCCAGACGAGTGCGTAAACAGAGAGGAAAAAGAAGACAAAATCCCAGAGGTGAAAGGACCCCAACCCAATGGAAACTTTGCCCACTACTGGAATAAATATGGTATCATGCCTCACGATTTATGTAAGGTAGAGAGAGAATTAATGGCTTTTTTCCCTGACTATTACAAATCACCCAGTGAAGGAGTCACATTCACAACACTATCCTGTGACCAGTTCCTGAGTAGTATTCTCTGAGGGAACAAGCTACATTGATGAGTGGAATCCATGATATTGGAAACGAACTCCTGTAATGTTGAATTCTGCTTTACACTGCAAATTTTGAATGAGAACACTCACCTATATGAAGGAACAAAACCTCTTTCACACTCCAACTTCTCTGTGTTTTACAGAAGTAGTAGAAATGCTGGGTAGATGATAATGCAAAAAGCAATTTCTGCACACTTAACTGTGTACTCTATTATTGATTTTCACATAGAATGAACCTTGTTTCTCAAAATTTCCCCAAAAAAATGAACATGTATATTGTGATATATTTCCATATGAAATACTGTATGAAGTCTAAAACTGATATGTCTAGTATTGTTATTGAAGATGCACCTATTCGCTCTTGGAAGAGCTTAGAGACACTGAGAAAAGACACAGTATCTAGTATTCAAGAAATAGAAGAAATATCTCAACTAGTTTAAACGCCTTTAAGGAGAGTCCACTAACTGCAACACTTATTTTTTTTAAAAAATTATAGGCCAATTTATTATTTAGATTTTATAGAACAGTGCAGCGTATGGTATTCATTGTGTCTGTGTGGGCTGCTTACTAACCCTTCTGTATTACGTACAAGCACCAGCCAGGTGGAATGAGCAGGCCTGAGTTTCCAGCCAGGCTCCCACCCACATGTGTATGCTGTAATTTTCACTGACCTTAGGCAATACTGCATTTATTTGGGTGGCTACCCCTGAGATATAAAAGCTGCATTCACATGCACTCATGCAGTGGCCAGTGCTGTCCTGCACACAGTTCTGCCTGCCTCATTCCCACCCAGCCAGAAGTGAGGCATGGGAGCCACTGTCTGCTGGTGTGGATGCTTTGCACAGTCCTAGGGAGCAACCTCAGTGCAAATCCCTGAGTGAGATGCTTGTGCACTCTTTCAGTACTAATTAATTTTGCTGGTTCTTCATTGAGCATCTGTGTGGGGCAACTAAACAAAGCACCTATTCTGGAAAGGTACGTTTCAAGAACCTGGGGATACACAGTTGGACACATTCTATATGTGATAAATTTACAGTTAAACAACTGTACTGAAAAGCTCCATTTACCTGTGTGCATACATAATTTTAAAAAAAAAAAAAAACAGAAAATACTCCATCCTTAAGATACAAGTAAAATAAGGAAGATCACCTTTGGCCCTTGCAGCCCTTGGGGTCCTGGTGGTCCTGGTGGTCCCTAAACAGAAACATACAAATCTCTCAGTTTTTAAATAAACTCCTGAAGTACTTGTCATGTTAGCACAGGGTGAATGTTAATATAGCTACTGCAACAAAATGGGTTAGATTTTTAACACAAGGGGAATCAAGACCAGTTATGGACAAGTTGCTAACCTGTGACAGCTCTCAACAACCACAACACTACCTCAAAAAACAGTGTTAAAATAACAGTACAGCTCTTCTTTTATAATAAAGTCCTCTGCTCCTATTGATGAAATGGCAACGCTTCCCTTAGTGGAAGGGAGACCAAAACTCACCTCCGTCATATTTGTCAGACTTCACTGCCTGATCCAAAACAATCCAAGACCAGGAGAAATCTCCAACCAATTGCCAATAGGCTTCTGCTAAAAGATGCTAAGTGCATCTGGGGATACTTGGTGCTTTGTGAAATTTCCATGGAATAAACTGTAACTGTTTCTTTCTGCCTCAGGCTGTGGACACAGTGTCATCTATCAAACACTGGTCTGGATGGTGCATAGTGGAGGTGCCTTTAAAAAACCCCAAAAAACATTTAAAAATCCCCTGCATTAATATAAAGAAAAGCCATGTAGAGATGGGAAAATATGACTAAGAGAAATCTTGCAGAAAAGAAATTGAAATAAAAAAAAGAAGAATGTATTTTCCCAGTCTCGTAATTAAATGAACTTTTGCCATTAATTCAGCAGGAGCAGAATTGGTTCCATTGTTGGATGGCTTTCAACAATGGGTTCTCTGCTATGGGAACACCAAGCAAAGAAATCAATACATGTTATCGATGAACCAGGCTGACATCCAATGAAGACATGTCCTGAGCTAGCAGAATTATGAACATGCTGCAACACAAAGGAGTTTTACAGCACACAGTAAGTCATGCAACAGGAATTACCGTGACAGTCAGGGTGGCAATCCTCTGTTGGCAAAATGTTTTAACAAGAGTTGTCAGTAGCAGAATTAAACAATGATATAAATAATTCTGTTTGCTACAGTTATAATCTCCACAGACCCTATATTGCATTTGTGAGACACCATGCCTTCAAAAACATGAATAAAACCCCTGTTATTTTTAACTCTTAGTTGTTATGTTACCTGCTATGTTTCTGTGGGAATTAGGGTTTTACACAGGTGAAGACTGTACTTTTGTACAATTTAAGAGATCAAATGAACCATTACTAAGTAGCAAAATCTGATGAAAACTCTTCAAAAAGGTGTTTTTTAAACGTTCTAAGAAAACATAATGAGTTAGTGTCTGAAGTCGACCAAACAACTAGCCCTATGTTTTGAAATGTCTGCAGGTTTTGAACCAATGTTTAGCTAATAAATACGACTCCTTGAGTGGAGATATAACATTAATTTTCATGTAAAAATGCAGTTCTAAATCCAAAACTGCCAGTCCACACTCCAGCTATATACACTACAATTCTTCTTTGAATGCTTGGAAAGACAAAGAATATTTGCATCATGAAAGGAGGCAAAATATCTTGACCTGTCACTATTTTTTTTTTTTTTGCCAAAGAATCTAAAAGCAAGTGGAAGAGTATTTAAAAGTAATTTAAATGCTTCCCTATATTTTTAAACCCCCAAATACTGCAGCTCACACATGCTTTCCTTTTGCCTGTGAAGAACTTACTGGCCTACATGGAACAAGAAATAAATGCTTTTCTAATTGTTATCCAATGCACAAATAAAGGTTTGTAGATCTTCTGCTTTAAGCTTTAAAAATAATCTTCACATGTCAGTGCGTCAATACATACTGTTGGCAAAGATCTGGAGCCTACTTTATACAAAACAAAATACTTGAACAAAATTGTTCTCTAACACATGGCTTTAATACACTCATATCCTTTGTATTTCAGCATATTAATGGAAATATATCAAGAACTTTAAAACACTGAAAAGTTCAGTTCATCAAGATATGAAAACCTAAAATAACCATTGCAAAGTACTGTTTATGTGTTCACAGTAACAGACCCCTTTACAGTGGCAGATTTTTTAATATCTAAAGCTGTAGCTCCAACAAAGGTGAAACTTTTGAAACTACTGTGTTTTGCCCTGGGAAATCTTGAAGAATAGGTGTGAAGAGCAATTTTGATATAGAGATGAATTTTGTATTTGGTCCTCCAAGTGAAAGCAACATACTCTCGGCAGGGGTCTTGCTCAAACCACAATGTCAATTTTAAGATCACACATGAGACTGAAGAGGAGGCACAAGGCAAAGCAACTAAATTGCTAGAGTGCTTCATGATTTATTACTAAATTCTAACATGAGACAATCTTACAAACTCTTGTCAACTTCTTAAATCTGCAGGCCAAATTCTGTGGAAGTTCACAGCTCTGAGCTGAGCTGAGAACTGGAAGTTCTCATGTACTTCTTTGAGAGAGCTGCAAATCTCAGAGCCCCTAAGAATTTGGCACCAGGAGACTTAGGAATGGGTGTTTGCCATCTGAAAGGACTGAGCGGGATTTGGCAAGGATATTTTCCACTGATCCTATATAATCTTACTTACACCCTCCTTGCACAGCCATTCCCATTAATATCAATTATTTGTTGCCCTGGATCAGAAGGTGATGACATTTGGAATGATTTGCAATGGGATAAAGGCTTCCTACTATGTTTCAACCACTGCAAAAGGCTTTAGTCCACTTTTAAGGCTTCTTTATGTGCTGCAGCTTTTCTGAGGAAGCTTGAAAGTAACACTGGTGCCAGAGTTAAGATACAAAAACAGAATACAGAAGATACAGGGGCTAAAGCCCCTGGCAAATCTCTGTCTGCTAATACATAACATTAATTTCAGGCTACTTTAGGCATGTAACTCGGAGAGGGATTTGGATGACTGAAAGTTGTGTCTGAATTCCCTTACAAGCAAATCAAATGAGGCAAACATAATGCAGAGCCTCACAACATGCCTATGCAGACTTCCCCACAGACACAATCAAAGAGTGGACTCAGCCTTTGCAGCACACAAGGCTTTCAGATTTTAGTAAAGGCAGTGAGGGTTTTTTAAAATATTTTTTGAAAGAGTCTTGAAAACCAAATGACTGGTCAGACATTTACCCACTCCCACTGAGTAAAAGCAAGAAAAAAGTTCACCGGCTTCGGTGAGAAAGTGATCAGATGCACAATGAGACAAATCCAGTCTTCAGTTTCACATAAGCAAGCCATTCACTTTGGTGGAGTTATACTGCACAGAATTTGCATCTGAGTATGCTGCAATGTAAATCACCTTGACTGCAATGACATATGTCATTTTGGTCCTTTGCTTTTATGCAAACACTCATTCATTCTTTTTGTAACCCCACTTTAATCCTCCACACTTTTCTGCACACCAGTCAAAATAGGTTTTCCAGAAATGAATAAGTGAGAAGACTGGTGCTTGGTCTCCTTAATGTACTCAAGTTGCTGACTGAATCCACAGCTTGCTAATGGAAGCATGTTACATGCTTTCCAAATCTCAAATATTCTGCTCTTTGCATTTTATAGGAAGAGGAGGAAGAAAATAAGGAAAAAAAGAAAAATGTCATTATTATAATACATGAATTGAAAAGCAGACACTTCGGTTGAATCTGTGTATGCGGCTTATTACATGAATTCAGCACTAAACACCAAAGCCAGCAATGAACTCGTTTTGTCCTCATTAGATGATGTCAGTACTCTCCAGGGAACATGAAACTAATTCACTCAGCTAATTTGTATCAAGGAAACAGTTTGTCTAGCACCAAGCAGAAAACCTCGTTTCCAAATATAGAAAGCGATTCCTGATTAATAAGATCAACAGCTTTGCACACAAAATGTTTTCAAGCTCTAGGCAAAAGACAAATACAATGCTGTCAAATTACTTTTTCCCAGACCAGACTAAGCCAATTCAGCCTTGTTATGTTTGCATACCTGCAGAGCTTCATGGATATTGCCATTATAATCAATTATCTCTGTTGCGCCTTGATCACCCTTCTGTCCAGGTGGTCCCTGTAATACATTTTCCATTAAAATTTTGAGACAACTGCCAAAGACTATTTTAGACTCTTAACTACTGACGCATGCTTTGACTCGATTGTGTGGTGTGACTCTGACTGTACTTACAATAGACCACCACAAAACACAGAAGTTGGAATTAAAGTGAAGATCGATTTTAAAGCAAAACATTTTATTTTATCAAGATAAATAAGCAAGTCAGTACAAGTGACTTGTGCTGCAGTGGGAAAGCAAATAAATAAAACCTCTGAGGGAAGACATTTAAGCAATTCCTACACTCTAGCTCTGTACTGGCTGTGAACAATGTCAGAACATGTGGCTAGTAACATCCTGCCCACAAACTGGGGGTAAGAGACTGCTTCAAATACTAGCAAGTGATGCTAGTCATATTAAAGGCCAGTTAGCACTGTGTTCCAGCAGTGCCAAGTGCCCAATTTCACATGGAGTTTTAACTAGAACTACTGCTACAATTTCAGTTCACAAGGAATGAATCTGAGTACAAAATGAAGAGCTGGGATGACAAGCAGACTTACCCGTGGACCTGCAGATCCTGTGTCACCTCTCTCACCTGTATCACCCTACATAAAAATGATATTTTAAAAAACACAGATATGCCATTTGACAATATATCATGTGGTTCTTCCCTTTTAAATATGTTTTCTTATATAAACTGGTTTACAGGGCCTCTCATCCTGAATGTGAATCTTATTTAATGAAAAGAAAACGTCCTTCAAATCTGTGTAGTGGTAGAGTTGACAGTGATGCATTTGGTTCTGTGTGAATCATTAGAGTATTGTACTGGTTTGCAATAAAAAGACCCAAAGAATCAAAAAAACAGGCAGATTACCAATTAAGCAATTTGTGTAACATCCCTATTCTTAATGATACTATTATCAAAAACTTGAAGAGAATACTAGAGAAATGAAATCACTCAGTCTGAAAACTGTCTAAAACTTCTTCAAATGTGTGTTTCAAAATGTATAAACTTTTCTTTCTGTGATCATGCCTCCACTAACTTTCTTAACTTCCCCGCTCTGAGCCATTGCCTGCCCTACAAACATAACACTACTGTCAGATTTAGAGTTTCTTGATGCCCTTTCTGTGACGGGCTTAAGATCTTTACCAATTCACACACAGCTTTTTCTTCCTGGCTATTAGTAATATGTTTCAAAGGATGGAGGGAATTTCAAATGTGTATGCACTCATAACCCAGCACCCACAATTAATTTCATTTCACAGTCACTATCATAGCAAGGTCTTGTATTTTTATATTATTCAAAATAACCGCAATTTTTGTTCCTGTTGAAATTTAGAGGACTTTGGTAAAAGTCAGGGAAGAACGATTAATTCACCAGTGGTAACAGAACACACAGAGACCAGAAAACTTTCATAGAGCTAATGAAGGCATATGGAGAGCAGGCTGGTGGCAGGGCATAACCAAGGTTGTGCCATCTGCCTTTCCTTTCAGTGCTGCCTTGGCAGCAGCTAGTGATCATGTCACTGAACTGTTAAAAAACGAAGTTCCCAGCCACTAGACTGACTTCTGTGGGCCAGATTTTCATAACAGGTTTGCAGGTAAAATGACAATCATATATCCTTTTTCGATAAAAACGGAATTAAATGGGATATCTTTATAATTTTGGTGCACCTGGGAGGTGCCCAGGTACTGTAGTCAAATGAGAGGCTGATTTACTCTTCTACTCTCACTCTGATACTTTAATCCCCGCATCAGTTCCCTTGCCTTCCAATGCTTCTTTCTGATGGGAAGTGAGTGAGGTTAAATGGCACTTGGTTTAATCACATCCTTAAGCACTTAAGGCCACCCTTCAAGGACCTCACAAGTGCTGCAAACCGTATCACACTAGCCTACATTGTCCTGTCAACCTTATTCTGACAGGAGACTCAGTAACCACCTACACAAATACACTTCCGTTTTGCTTCGACTCCATCACATAACATGAAGGAATCCAGTGGGAACAGTATTTGCACAGCAGATAAAGTAATAGGAAAACATACATTTCATCTCTCTCTATATCTATAGAGAGACAGATGGGCAGAGAGATGTAATCAAAACAGTCTTTTTAAAGCAGCTATAACAGTAATGCAACCAACAACTCTTGCCTTTGTAGGACTTCTGGCCATCACATCTCAGCCTGCAGTACTTGGAACACCACTGATTCCTAACTCACCAAAGTGTGGATCCACAAAGTTATTGCAAACCCAAAAACAGTGCAGTCAGGTGTTGGGAGGACCAACACACATCAGTTACACAGAGAGAAACCAATTTGCATGAGGTAAACAACAGCAGAGTGGAATGGATGTTACAGCAGAGAAAGGATTAGAAACACAGTGTTCAAAACTCATACAATTTGACTACATTTTTGAGCTAAAATCGAAGGTCAGAAGGTTTCGCTTACAAGAACACTGCAGATTGTTACAGGTTCTTTTAACGACATAAGCGAGGTTTCTGTGAAATGTTACAATTAATTGATCCTAAGAATCATTGCGTTAATTAGTCCCCTAAAGAGAGCTTCTTTACTACTAACCTTTGACCCTTTGGGGCCTCTAGATCCAGGTTCACCTGTTTTCCCCTGTTTGAAGGAAGATAGGAGAAAAATGGGAGAGAAATGGGAGTGCAGAGAAAAAGAAATTAGTAATGACTAACTACAGTTTGGAACAGCAGAAATACTTTATTTGGTATTACCAAGATAATGAATCTTTAAAGGCACTTAATTTAATAGCACCCAGATTAATATATTCTTTAACACCAGAATGCAATGGTTGCAGATTCCACCCTTCCAAAGGAAAAGTAGTATTGGCATTAGTAAAGACTAGGCATCATTATCACTGGTTCTCAGGAATGAATTATGCCATTCCATTGCTCCAGAGAAATGATAGCCAAGAGACAGAGAAGATAGTTAAATATTCTAACATAACGAGATGAAAATAAAGTGTTACCACTTCTTTTCCCAACAGTTCAGGTGAATACAAACTAACTGGCCAAGGAGCACAAAATTTGCCTTATTGTTTTCAAACAGCATTAGAAAGGAAAAAATTGATGGTGTCAACACCAGGGGAAATAGTAGGAAAATGCTAAAATATAGTTAGACTGATATCTTTCTTAGAGAGTTAGAAAATAGCATGCAAAATGGATTTTCTCTGCATTCAGTAGCTACAGTGGTCGAAGAGTTCAAACTTTGATGCTCAGAGTGAGGGAGCTGGAGGTCGGTACTTCAGCTGGAATAAATTAGGCCAATTCCATGACACTGTATGTAGGTAGTGTCTTTACTTTGTAGACCAAATAAGAGTCCATTCAGACTGCAGTCTCACAGCTGGGAACACAACACTGCCATTGTCTTCGGGACTGAAGTAGAGCATTTGACGGCATTTTCATTTAAAAGCTCACTCACCAAGTTTTGTCCCACTTTTCAGCAGGCAAAGCTATGTTCATAGGTGTAAAACTAGCAGAACATTTCCAATGTCAAATCAGACTGACCTTTGGTCCAGGGATTCCGGGTTCACCTCGCTCACCCTTCCCAGTGGGGCCCGGCTCTCCTCTGTCACCCTATTGCAACAGACACACATGTATCACAGAATACTGGGCAGCCTTTAGCACACCACCAGCTCAGCAGGATCAAAGAAACCAAGCCAACAGAAGAGACAGAGGTTTAGTCTACCTGGATTTTCAGAATCTGGTGCGTAGTATCGAAGTTCTACTCCCTACACACACTTTAAAGCTATTTTCCTCAAAAACCCCGTATTTATGAAAATATAGTTTCTTCAGTCATGCCTATTCTGCCTCTTGAATGAGTAAATTTTGGGATTCTAACATGAAAAAGATGATTTGTTAATTAAAGCTATGATGTAACACCTGCCTTCACATTTTTTGAGGGCACCAATATGAATATCGATATACCTATATATCTATCTCATAGCACTAGTCCATGACTTTTCCCATTTTCTTCAACAGTAGTCTCAGTCTCTGCTACTTGCTGAGGAAGTTGAATTTGGCATCAGCTCTAGGGGCTTCCCACCAGAGCACTGGCCCATCACCCTTACCTTTGTTCCAGGTAGCCCTGGCAACCCAGGCTCTCCTTGCGGACCAATGAAACCTGGCTCACCCTTTAAAAATACAATAGGAGAGGAATGATGCATTACTTATTTAGCAGTATGCAATTACAATAACATCAGTTTATTTTGGGTAGTATTTTCCCCTGTACTGCTTACAGCTCTCCAGCTGTGGTGCAAGTTACATAAAGGCAGTTTTCACCGTGGATAACTTTCATCAGCATAAATTCCTGCAGCAAGCCACCACGCAGCACATGAAATGCAAATGAAGCAGAAGGTGTCAAACATGGGTTTTATGAGGTTAAGGATGGTTAATATGCAACCTGGTCTGTAATGAAGCACACAAAACTAATAGCCAAGCAGGTCTGGAGGCAGAAAGAGAGATCTGAGTGCTCCTAAATTTAAGAAGGGCCAGTTCATTTCAGTCTTGTGTTATGAGGTAGTTTTCTAGCGCAGCATGTGAATAGATGGGCAGAAATGGTACGTGTGTGACAAAGCGATGACAAATGGAGATGGTACTGCTGTAAAGTGCAGAATCTCCTTTCAAGTCAGAGACTTGCAGTTCCGTGGTACTTTTCCCCCTCGTTCTGACAGTAAAAGACTTCAGTTCTCTGCACCCAGACAACCTCTGGCTGTGAACAGCTGGGAATAAGGCACAGCTCTCCTCATTCCCTCTCTGTTCTGCCCCTTTTCTTCCCATTCCCTTGTACAAACAGAACAGACAAATTGCAAGAATCAAGCAGAGCTGCAGCAGAAGCATCACTGAGCAGAAAAGTGAGGCCATATTTTATTACCTATCTCCACACCTGAAGAGAGATAACTCAAGATTAATAAGCCATATGCCTTCCTTCACAAACTCTCCTGAATAAGGTTTCCTGCCATTTAATCTTGCATTTTTTTTCAGACATATTTGAATCAAAAAGATATATCCACAAGGTATTGTAAATTTTAAAATCAGTTATGTAACCAAATTAATATTTATTAGCCTTTTAGCAATATCTCTGAACTTAATGACTAAAAATTACCCATCAAATGCCTCTTCAAATAGCTAAAAGACAGATAGTTCATAATCCTATAGTGATATCATTACTAACAATATACAGTGACAGTGCATATGAGCAGTTGAATAATATTTCTATTCACCTCTTCCTCTCCTTAGAAATACAGGTATGCTGCACATGGTGAGCAAATTCAGAAGTATTCTTGCACATTCATCTGTGCTCTCATCAGCAATCCATCATTAGCATAAATGCCAAAGAAATCTCTACTGTGGTTATATCAAGGACCATAGCAAGCTCCCAGAGACCTCCACTTAGATTACAAAAAAAATACAAGTAAATAATGAGCTTTCTCACATGAAGTTCCAGCTGGCTGCGGTTCAAAATATGGTAAAGAAATAAACTGAGACAAACATGTCACAGAGAAGCATGTGGTGATTTTTTTTGCTCTCATAAGAAAGAAAACCTTACAGTTTATGCAAGTCTTCATCTTAGTACATACCAGCAAGAGTAACATAAGGTTGTCATTGTAGATGGAAGCACTTTAATGTCAGCAAATGAAGAACCAATGCAGCTTCAATCATTTATTTTAGAATGAGACGGTACTAAACAATGCTATTTTGTTTCAATACTGAATTTGCCAGGGCTAATTTTTGGCCAGCTTATTATGACTTCAGGCAGAAAAAACAGGCAGTGACTCCATGATTCTTTTCAGTGGTACGTCTTAGAAGTGTCACTCAGAGCCTGATGCAGTTTTTGAGTCAAATGCTTCTCTTTGCTCAGGACTATACCAGTTGCATACCACAAGAAAACTTCTGGCCAAAGCCCAGGAAGAAGCCCCGCCTTCCCCCAAAATCCCTAAAGAGAGAAGAAAAAGATGCTTTGCAAAAGCTAGTGGAATTGATAATGGAATAAGCTGGTGGCTCAATTAGCATAAGTAGAATACAGGTCTTATATGGCACAGAGCTTTAAAATGTTTTCAGATGTGGAGTGGAAGAAGTGGTGTCAGCAGAGAGCAGGAGCTGACTGGGTGAGCAGCAGCTCTGCTGGGAAAGATGCAGCAGTGATGGGGAATGCCGAGCTGAACATGACCCAGCAGTGTGTTCTTACCACACATGAAACAAACTGCAGTAGTTAAAACCTTAAGAAAAACCTGCATTTCTCCCTCTACCCAGTGCTAAAGAGGATAAGTAGATTAAAAGACAGATCTGATTTGCCATCTGAACTAAGCTTCTAAGTAAAAAGACAACGTGTTTGAACAACTTGAAACTAAGCCATGTCTCCTCCAGTATTTCAGAACTCTTGAGTGTAACCACAGCATAAGGCATTAAGTAAAATGTTTATTTGGTATACTGAGTATGCTTCTGCATCCTGCCATAATATTGCTGACTTCATGCTATCTTTTATGCCACTCAGACAGAAAAAAAAAAAAAAAAAAGGAGTCTATCAAAATTGACACTGCCAATGTTGTGTGAAATGTAAAAAAAGTTTCGTCTCAGTAAGGCACAATTTTCCCTTGTATACAAAGGCAAGGGAAAGACATTTACGATTAGTCCATAAAACAAACAAGATTCCAGAGCCACAGAGGAATGTGGTTAGAATATCAAGAACTGAGGGCTTTACCTTTTTTTTGTAAATATATGAAATGTATGATTTAGCTGGCACATAGCTTCAGGAAAGCAAGAGTAAAGGCCTGCTTGGGAGGGCACTTTGTTTGACAACATTGAAGCTCTTGTGCTCACTGAAGCACCTCCTGTTCTTAAGTCTCTTGCTTAAATGAACTCAGAATTTGTTCTAACTACCGTTGATGCCACTGATTTTTGTCTTTTCTTTTTATACCCTTTTTATACATTTTTATACCCTTTCCCTTCCTTGCTCCTTCTATACACACTCCTTGACCCCAAACTAAGCTAAGTATCAGACTACAAGTGTTATAAACATGTGGGGCTAAAGTACAAGGAGTGTTTGTGAAGAGTACAAGGAGTGTGTATAGAGGGTACCAGGGAAGGGAAAGGGTATAAAAATGTATAAAAATGAAATGCTGAGAGGAATGCAAGGAATCAGAGTAACCAAGATTTATAACACTTTTCCAAACATCTCACTACAACTTCTTACAATAAAATCAAAGTTTTATCTAGTAAGAATGTACAACAATCTTCTTTGCCTGCTAATGCTGGGGCAGGGAACACAAAAGCTGGAAAGAAGAGTTAATGTTACATTTCCAAAGAAAAGTCAGGAACTCCTCCATGTGAAATACTGTTCAGCAGCCTTACAGAGCATCATCAGTGATGACACTTTCATACATTTTAGTTTAACCATTTGGTATAGTTATGAAATCACTGCTTAGAAACCACCTCATTGCACAAGATGCCAACAAGGCAAATTTCAGCATTCAAACTTCATCTACTGTTAGACTTGGAGCAATTTGCATTAATTGCAACACAGGCAGCTTGGTATTTTAAAAATATTTAACAAATGTGTGAATTTCTTCCAGTTTACAGAAGTGATGTGTTATGATATTAAGAAAAACTTTTAGTAGCTTTATGTGTTAATATTTTAAGAGACTACATCCATGCATGCTCATTTGCATTCTCAAGTATTTGTTGACTAGGGAAATATTAGTGGGTCGGATAGCAATTTTTATACTACCATTCACAAACATTGTTAATGTTCATTTTCACTTCTTATTACAACAGTCTGAAGCAGAAAAGGGCCCTGTAATGGCATGCTGTACACCTAGTGTAATGTGAGCTCAATCAGAATTTAATATTAAAAAGTCACCTTGTAATTTACTTCAGAGGATAGTCAGATTTTTATGAGGATTATTATCTAGACATATTTATAAGTAGTTTTCATGATGATCAAAGCTTTTGTGGGCTAGTAGAGGCTAACTCTGATATTAGAGGTTAACCCTAAGAAGCACTTTAGTTCATTCTCACTGTCATCTCTAAGTTTTATAGAACTCATAATTGCCTAAAACTTGGACTTTTGCTTAAAAAAGTTAGAGCAGTTGAAATACCATTTTCACTGCCGGTTTCTGTTTTAAACATCACTAATTTGGCAAATGCTTATTAGCAATGTAATTCTAATACCATATTTGGTCAGAATTAGCCTTCATTGCACAGCTGGGACACACACCACCATTATTTGAAACTTTGCTCTCACAGACACACCTAGTTCTCTCCCAGTGCCTGAAATA
Source organism: Acanthiza pusilla (assembly GCA_036630365.1). Taxonomy (NCBI): domain Eukaryota; kingdom Metazoa; phylum Chordata; class Aves; order Passeriformes; family Acanthizidae; genus Acanthiza; species Acanthiza pusilla. The sequence goes on from JAXCHO010000164.1 coordinate 18,301,893, forward strand.
CAAAGCTTTATGCTGATACAAGCATTTAGCAGAGAAGAGCAGCTGTTGGGTACACTGTTTTCCCAAAGAAGGTTCCTCCTCCTTTAAGCATTCTTCTAATGACTATACCACACATTTTCACATCCAGGTAAATGAATTCCTAAAAAAGAAACCTGTGCTGCAGAAAGGCATACAAACCACAACTTTCCTATAACAATGAAATAAATTCACTTCCATTTCTGAAATACTATTCTACTTGTAAGTCTCATGGTTACCTTACTATATTTCAGCTACATCAGATTATTACATTATTTTCTCTATGCTACAGAAATGTGACTAAACCAACTTTCAGACCATGAATTTGTAAGGAGAGTGTAATTTCATTCCTTATTCTCATCAAGTCCTATGCACTAGAATTATCCAGAGAAAATTAAATGTCTAATTCTAACCCTTATTATTTATTTCACTGATCCTAAAATATTTTGTTCAATGTTGGCCCCAGTGCCAAGACCATGGAAGTTCTGTGCCTCCTGGGCACAGACCCGACTGGCAGGTCTGCCTAAAGGCAGGACACACACACCCCTTTTCCTGGGGTTCTCTTGGAAATCCAAATGTACCAAGGTCAGCACTCCAGGTGCACACCTCTGAGCTGGCAAACCATGCCAAAGCACCCAGAATTTCTGTGGAGGATTCTGGACAGGCAGATTCACCCCACCTTTTCCATAAGCAGAAAACCTGTGTGGGCTGGAGGAAAACCACAACATGCTTGAACTCACAGCTTTAGACAGGCTTGGAGATTCCAAACTCCTGCCTGTAGGTCTAGTGGTCCTCCAAAAATTCCTGTGTCTGGCATGGGCCAGCCTGCAAATTCTTCAACAGTCACAGACTCTGGAAGACCTCGAAGTGTCCTTTCTCACAAGTGCTGGTGTGGAAGGGTCTTCATTTGAATCACATCAAGACATCAGTACTTCAGTGTTACCCTGGCTCACTTATGAGCATATTTAAAACAAAAACAGTATGATGTCCTTTCCATGCCTAACTCATGTTAAAGAACCCTGCAAAGTTAGAGATACATAGAAGGGCTGTCAAAAAAGACCCCAAACCCAGATGCAAGACAATTTGGAGAACAGCTATGAAGATGTAATAAATAGGATTTGGTTCATGGGTACCTGTGCTGATTTTCCAGAGGTTGCCATCTGCTGCCCTAAGACTTTGTTTCTCAGGTTGCTATCTAACCAACATGCTGCAACCCCTGCACTCCGGAGAGGAGTGAGGGCCAAATTCTCAGGATCCTGGAAGAGACCAATCCACAGTGGTCACTGAAGTTGTGCTTGCTCATGCCCTCCCTCTGTCTGCAGCACTTAGTTCCAGTGTTTCTCCGAAACTCAGCTGGCCTTAGACTGTACAAGTCAGAGAGTACTTTGGCACTGCGAAGGGCATTAGAGGCACTTTATATATAGCCTGATGTCCATGGGAATTCTCCCCTCAGGAGGACTACAGTATTCAGCTCTTAAGAAGGAAATGAACAAGGTACAAGGAAATCTGATAAAAAAACCCAAACCCTAACCCCATTTCATTAGGTCTTTCTTAAGGCTTTTCATTTCACTTTAGAATTGGCCCCAGAAATTGCCAGTTAAAACAGGTTGTCTGGCTCACTCATCGCATTTGAAACAGTATCTTTACTCCCTAATCGGTCTCTAAACTTAGAAAAACAATTGTGGTTTAGAATTTCCAAATGCGTATTTAGACTTTATGATTCATTTGGAGTTAGAGAAGTAAAACCTGGCTAAACAACCTGGCTAAAACCCTTAAGTTTCACAACAAGCCTCACTTTGTATGACATATATTGCTTTTTAGTGAGCCTAATTTTCTTCTTGCTTTTAAGTTCTGTCTGCTTAGAAAGTATGTTGCTTTGGAAGAATGCTATCAGAACCAGTAATGATTCTGATTAATTCTGCATCCATTAATCATATAAGGGACTTCTTACTTAAAAGCTAATTATAATTCAGGTCAGCATGGTAACTACTTTTGAGGATTAGAATAAAAACACTTGCTGTAATGAGCACACAATTTTTAATTCTTTTCAATGACTCAGCTGTTAAACGATGAAGAGTTTGGCCCCCAATTGCTTCCATTAGAAAACATAGAAAAATCAGATGACAAATCTAAGGAATTTTTGTTGGTCTTCTGAAAGCTTGAAGAGGTGTATTGCATGCCCTCATTTCTGACCTTATAAAAATGTGTATTTGAGGCACAGAAATAATTTCAGATTACTGATGTCAAATTTTCTTTGTGGATGACAAAGTACTTGAATTCTGAATATAGTAGGATGTTGGACTTCGTTTATTCAACTGTTTTCAAAATTTTTTATGTGTGCTTTTTTTGTACAAAGAAAAATTAACCTATGCTATAAAACATGCTGTGAAATGGTTCTTATAAGCTCGGTCTTCCAGCTAGTAATAGCATCAAAGGAAACAACATTCTGTGTTACAATTCCATATGTTTTAGCTCTTCCAGGACTGAAAATAAGAGATTTGGAGGTTATGGTTTCTGACAGATTAATAAGAACTTGAAGCATGTTATCTTGAAGAACACCCCTGTAAGCACTCCTGACACATGCATACCATCCAATGTTAATGATTACTTCATTTTCTGGCCTTGATTCTCAAAATTAGTACTGGGAAATTACATGCCTGCCCTATGCAACTGATTACTGCCATGATATATGGAATGCAGACAGCCAGAAATCAATGAACAAAGCTAGATGTGTAACATACAGATATATGTTTGTATATATACCTCCACTATGCTAATACTCAAAACACATTGCACAGTCGCAGCAATGTATTTTACCTACCCATGGAGAGAAATCCGTCTGAAACCTAGCCTGCCAAAGGAGGGCACTAAGTCCTTTTTTTTAGCTCAGTCCCCATTTTCACCCAGAATGTGTATCCCTATAGTCTACTCTCCAGTATTTAACCTGTACTACACTATTCATTTTCCATGGCTCAGGCAGAGGACCCATGGTCACAGAGTCAGATGGTCCCTTCCTGAGCTCAGGCTAGAAGGAGCTCTGAATACGGTGACCTATCAGATAAAAACGAACTGAAGCCTGGGCAAGAGTGTCTGAGTACTGGAGAAAATGGAGAGAGAGAGAGATAGACCCTGCAGGTTTCCTGTTAACACTATCAAGGAATAAAAACAGGAAGAAAAATGGAAATGCAGAAAAGGAAAAATGCATTAGGAAAATGTGAACAGCCTTCCTAAGAACTCCTGGGAGAAAAGAGGAATTTACCAAACTTTGCAACAGGTGCTAAATAGCACTGACTCCAAACCAAACTGCTCAGAACTACCATTCACTTCAGATTTCCTTTGATTTTGCTGCCAGATGGTAAGAGCAGCATTTAAACACATAAGCTTCAACAACAGTTGCTCTCTTTTCTACAAGAGTTTAAATAGGAGACTAACTTCTATAAATTCAGCTTGAAAATTCTCTTTTTCTCTGAAATTTCTCTTTTGTAACAGAACTAACTGGGTGAAAGTAGTATCAACTCTTCCAGACTTTAAAAAAAAACGTTCTGTGGAGCAGAGTCTTTCAGTCTTTACAGGGTAAAATCTCTGAAAAGGTACAGAAAATTTAAAAAAAAAAAAAGTACAGAAGAAAATTAGAACTGCTTTTTCTTCCACAAAAAGAAAAATAAAAAGATATAAAATTGATTCAAATCCCTGTATCCTTATCCAGGTTTTTCTGAAACCTTGCTCAGGCACAGTCCCAGGGAAGTAAATCCAAAGTAATTGCATAGAAAGATACAAGACATTGCATAATGGCAAGTCCATTGAGTCAGCCACTTCCACTGAATTTTAAAACACAGAAAGCTTTCCCTGCCTCCCAAAAGCAGAAGGGCTATGCAGCCTTTCTCTTCTCATGCCAAACCACTCAGCAGTTCAGTTTTCTTGAACATGATAAAATAAAAATTTATATGCACTCATAAGCTTTGGTTCAGTATTTGTTTTAAAACATGAGGGACAAATGCCAAAAAAACCATAGAAAATCTAGATTCTGCAAAAAAATGCTATTAGTGAGACAAGGCTTGTGTTTCGTGAAGGCTTCTCACTGCAGTGAAGAAACTGAGGACTGTATAGGCCAAATCCCAGAAAATACAATGCAATGGATTTGAGAGACGTCTGATATTACAATGAACGAGGGCATGCATGATTTCCATTACAACAAGCAAGTGCTGCTTTGTTCGTATCTTCCTACAAAAGTTAGGAGATAAAACAGATATACGAAGTTTGTGTTTCACAGACAGGCTTCTGTGTCTGCTTGGCATCAGTTGGGGGATAGCAGAGCGATGAGTTAATATTCTGAGTTTAGGTGCCTTACTCGCTTCCCAAGCGACACAGTGGAACACAGTCAGGGCCTCATTAAGTTTCCAGCCATTCCTAAACAGCAACAGGTGCTTGAGAAACGTTCCTCCAGCATGTCAGAGACAGCTTCTTCACTGTCTTGGAAATAACGGACTGCGCTTGTGTTTCCTCCATGGCACCAACTGACAATGAGGAGAGAACGAAAAGGAAGAGGAAGAACTCCCAAAACATCCGCATGTGCATAGTGAATGGGTCTAGAAAAGTGAGGAATAAAAGACCCTGCTGCATACCCTGAATTCAGATACAATACTCCCATGTCTGTCCAATGCTGCTGCTCAGACTCCGGCATCACAGTTAGCCAAGTCCTAACAGGTTCCCAAGAACATTGATTAATTAATTGAAACAGCATTATAGAAGCTGGAAGTTTCTCAGTGATTAGTATTCATTAATCCTTTATGTATGTTGAAGCATACAGGACTGAATGCCTTGGGAAGCTTTTTCAGCCATGGGAAGAAAGATGAGCTGTAGCTGGACAGCTATGGTCCACTGCCTGGCACAGCTCAGGTTGGTTTAGCATTTGTAAAAATTGCTCTGCATGTGCAGAGTTACCTAAAACATTTCATAATGCAGCCTGCCAGAGAAACATTCACAAGCAAGCAATTTAACTTCAACTAACAGATTTAAAGAAAAGCGCACTTAATATTTAACATCGAAGAACTGCATCCAGGAATTTTCAATGTCCTGTATCTTGATCTTCTTTTCCTTACTTCTCACAAAGTTTGGAAAAAGCCTGAAAAATCTCTGCCAACAGCTACTGGGCTGGCATGCAAATGCACGAGAATGGTGTAACCTGTTTGTTAGGAAAAATTTCCCTTATGGAAACTTACATTTTGAAACAAGTTCTTAGGTGTTGCAATGACATTGTGAGAGGTTTCTGCTATGTCTTTTATATTATACCACTACTGCATATCACTATTAAGATAAAATAGCAAAGACATATCTTAGAGCGTTTTATAAAGTGCACATGGGAACTCATGTGGGAACTCACTTTATAGATCTCAAAATCCCTGAAAAAATTGTAACAAACAACAAGGACCACTCAGGGGAAAAAAAAAAAGTAAAAAAGAAAGAAGGAAAAATAAATAGAAAGAAAGAAAGAAAGAAAGAAAGAAAGAAAGAAAGAAAGAAAGAAAGAAAGAAAGAAAGAAAGAAAAGTCTCTGCTCCAGTAACTGCATATTGACCACATATGCTTTGCTGTCTCCTGTGCACATTCTGCTGGCTTGTCACCATGCAGGTCGCAGGTAGCCACCTCAACGCAGAATTGCACTACATGAAATTTCTGCACTGAAACACCACCAGTCTCCCCCTGGACTAGATTTTAAACAGGAGAAAGTGTTTTCCTAAATGATTAATACTTGACCAAATTATTCCATTTTATTCTGCAGGCAACTGCACTGTTTTTCCACTGTATCCACTGAATTTGGAAACAAATTTTCACTGGGCAAAACTCCCACACTTCATCCATTTCTCACTTCACATTTTGCCTTTCAGGTGATTCTAGAAGCTGCCCTTCTAAGCCATTCTTATTGCCAACAAATAATTTTCCCATAGCAGCCACTCAGATGTAGACTTTTTTATTTACTGGTTATATGCATGGATGTGTGGTCTGCATGAACATGGAAACCCCAACGACCAGCCACAACTCCAGTTGCTTTTGACAAGTGTCCCCAGGATGAGTGCCTCAGGCAAGTGCCCCACTGACCTCCAACTGAGCTACCTCTTTGCTCACTGTTAAACAGAATAGGGATTGCTGCCAAAGGCCTTTATAAAAATAGTTTAATCACACAAGACTCTTCTCCTGCATGATCTTCACTACTCAGTACAGCGTTCATTCTTGCAGAAAATGAACAACCTCCCTGGGAACTATATTTTCAGCTGTTACAACACACAAACTTTAATATGCGCACTCAATTCTTCCCATAACTCACTAGTAACACAGAAGAGACATTATGCTTCAATGCTGCAGCAATTCACAGGTCCCTTGAGAAAATCAGTGCAAACGTTACATTCCATGAGATCAATCCTGAATCCTACCACAATGGACAAGAGTTTGGTCCCTGACTTATCTTCCTTGTTATGGGGAAAATGCTATAAACTTTTTCCTTTAAGACATACACAGGCCCATGCTAAAATGCAAAGGAAAAGTTTCCAAGAGATTTTGTCTTCTGAAAGAACAGTCTTTGCCACGAAGGAAAAGTGACCATTCTGGTCTGTGCTCACTCAGGATATGTGAATCTGCTCACTCTCTGCAGAATGGTACAGTTACAGCTCAAACTGTGCAAGCGTCTGCAGCTCTCAACGCAACCACTTATGCTAGAACTAAACCAACTACGTGTCTTTCGTATCAACTTACCTAAGGATTCCAGACAAACTGGAAGCCAAGGACTAAACCAGGTATTGTGTCAGGGAGTGTAGCTAATACTGAGCAGAATATTATTACAACATTTTGACTTGTCAGTGGAAATCACTGCTGTGTAATGGAGCACAGAGTATTTTTGTCAACAGAGCCAGGTCTCTCCACAGCCTGTGTACAATTAGTGCAGTTCTCTGGCTGAAGGCTTGGTTAATTCAGTAGAATATTGCTACTGGAAAGCACACATCGAAGTGGAAACCAAGTAAAACTTTGATGACAAGACTTTTCCATTAAATAAAAAAACATAAAAACTTCTACTACTTCGGATTTTTTTAAAAAATAACTAGAATGTTCTGCCTCACATTTTAATGTAAGATATACTGTTTGCCTGCCCATAGACACTTAACCAATTTTCCATGTGAGACCTTTCTGTGACAACCCCAGTTTAATGCCAGAGACACAGAAGAAGATCTAAGACAAGCACAGTAAGTCCATCTGAGCCACATCCTTGCATTTCCCCCCTCTCTGTGGTGCTCCCCCCCCAATACAACAGATACCACAGTTTATTTACCTTTATTCCGGGGAGTCCAGGAAGCCCAGGAAGACCTGGTTCACCCTATACAGGAAAATTACATAATATTACAGACATTATCCAGTTATGGTCACTATCCAGTGAACAGCCCAGTAAATTCTGCAGCAAGATAAAAGCTCGAATGACTGCTAGTCAGCTCCAACAGGACTGATTTTTTTCAAAATGAGTGACTTAAATGTACGATTAGTAAGAGCCATGTTAAGAACTTAGGTATCTTCTGGGAACCTTCAATGTGAAGATGACACACAGGTTGAAAATCCATGTCAGGAAAGCCAAATATGAATTCACATTAGCCTTCAGCAAAAGAGAAGAAAACGAGCAGTACTGGTTCATTTTGCACACTGCCATTTAAGTTCCATACTTATGACAGATGTTTAATTCTGTTCCATTTTCAACTCTGAGCTAGATAATGTGCTGTGTAACTGTCTGATTTAGCTACAAAGCAATTCAGAAGAGCTCGGTTTAAATTGCACAATTCAAGCAGGACTGCCTAATTATAACTGGGCCATCAATTTTATAGAGCCTTCCACAGCATCATTTCAGAACTTGTTCTTTATCTGTGAATATACACAGTGTCACGAAGAATAGTGGGAATGTAACCTTTTACTGCTTTAACCAGAAAAGCTTTGCTTATTTAAAATTACAATGAAAAGACCTATAGAACTCTATTTGCAAGGTAATTTTGTAACAAGTATTGAAAACTGAATGTATTAATTTTGAAATTAGTCTAAGACAAGAATGACAACATTCTCACAAATGGTCATTTTGAGATACCAGCTAAATGGAAAGATGTTGTCTAGGGAAATAAAGATGATGAACAGGAAAAAAAAATTGAAAGAGAGCAATAACATGTGAAGAAAACACTGTTTTAAAGACTGGGGATTTTATTTTAATACAGAGATGGATTCTAACCAGCACCTTGGATCTGAATACTCCCTGAACTTTCTGGAAGCTCAGGTTTGAACTCTGAAGCCAACTTTTACCTTCATAATGAGTTGAACTATATTCCAGATTTTTTACACTCATGAGCTTTACAGAAATCGAGACTTCAACTCTGTGGTTTGGGCTCATTCCTACAGGTTGTGCTATGAAAATATTTTACGTGCCTGTGTACACACGCGCTTACATACACCCATACTCTCACGTACACATGTGCATACACACACAAACACGTGTACACATAACAGAGGTGTTCATCGAACTGCATTACCCAGTGACGCTGCTTTGAGGCAGAGATATTAAATACACTTGAAATGTGCATAATAAAAACTACATTCTGCCACAAACTGAGAAACACAAAAGAGGTGCTGCAAATCACTTCACCAAATGGAATGATTTTTAAGTGGTATAGAAGGATCTGATAACAACTTCTTTGCCTGTTTTAATTTCTCCAACGTTCTAACTGTTCAAATTGCATAAAAGCACAGGAAAGACTCCAGTCTCAAAATATTAACTGTAAAATCAGATGAAAGAATAAAGGCTAGGATGCCATTTTCAATAGACACTTATTTTTTGGTGTGTTGACTATCACTTTCTAAAGCAAAAAATGGGTTATTATTCTTGCCAAAGAATATTGCTTTAAAAGGCCTCCATTGCACTAACAAAACTCCAAACTCCTGTCTTTCCACTTTTTGCATGAGCAGCCATACATACAGCACTACTACCATCAACTTTTCTCGCCTAATTGTGGAAGCACTGGATTTCATTTTTAAGTGCAGAATTTGAATATTTATAATTGATAACATGTTAGTATTGCTGCAGTGGGTCACTATTTAGTCTTGGGACAGAGCTAACCTCCCTACATTCACACATAATAAGCAGAAAGGGTCCACCAGAGCCAGTTCAGAGTCACAGTAATCTAAAACAATTAAAATGCCCCTCAATGATGCATCAGTGTGAAACACAGTGAAATCAGTTGTTATTTATTAATTACAATTAGCGTTGTAGATGAATGCATAGCATTTTCTTTTTTGGACTTTTCCTAATATAAAAATTCTGAGTACAATTTATGAGAAGGATGATTTTTAAAGAAACCAAGACTGTATACTAACTCCATAACATAAGGGCAGGGCAGGTAATTCTGTCACCCCTCCACAAAATGGTTTTGTCAGACTGCTGAAATATTGTCACATCTCATTTCATACAAATAGTATTTGGGTGGGCAGCTCAATATATATTTGCTCTCAGAAGATGGATAAGGGACAACCAGAAGAAGAGGAAAAAAGGAAAATACAAGAAAGAAGGGAAGACCCAGGAAGGAAATATGAATGGGACACAGAGACAGGGAAAAGCATCGAGATGATGTAGAAGGCAGAGATGTGCCTCCAGCTGGAAAAAGAGCCTCCCACAACCTCTGGTGAACAAGTCCCTGCTAAGCAGGAGTGCAGAGCAGCAGAGATGGGGCACCTGGCTGGAGGAGGCACACTGAACAGGCATATCATGGGAACTGATGGTTGGGGCTGGGACATGAGTGTGGCACACTGGGAACTCATGAGGTGAAGGGGAGGAAGACAATAAGCCCCCTTTGGTGTGAAAAAGAAGGCGACATTATAGAAAGTCCGAACTGCATATCTCTCACTCATCCATGTTGCCTCGGCCAGATCAAGCCTGAGTGCCTGGGACTGGGAACCAGGAGCCTGCTGATAAATCACTGCTAGTTTGGCCTCCATGGCAGCCACTTAATGAGAGTACGGATCTCTACAGGCGCTTAAGTGTATTTTCTACTTTATTACCCAAGCAAAGCACACACTGCAGAATGCACAAACTGAATGATTCTGTGGATTAGATAGCTTTAAACTACTTTGATTACCTTTCCTAATTAAAACTGCACTTTACTAAGGAACTGCATTTGCAACCATAATAGTCTCTCTTTAGTCTCTGATGAGAGTTATAATTTCTTAAACAAAAAGACTTAATTTCTTATTTATTTCTTGTTTATTCACGGTTTGGGTTTTGCTTAGTCACCTAAAGACCTTGAGAATTAGAAAATGGTTGTCTTGCCATCCACTATATAGAACTTTAGCTCTTGACTGTCTGTCTGGAATATTTCAATTGGCAGAAGGACTCTCTTCCACTCTGGCAGCAGTGTGCAGTGGCTAATTTTCAATGTTGTAAGAGGCAAGAGAAGCGCCAATGGCTCCTGAGGGAAACTAAGTATTGCAATGCAAATATCTGGTTCTCTCACTCTTTGCTCTCCCTGCAGCACCTGCCCCCTACTCTCATGAAAGGGAGCTGAAGGCACAGAATTCTCAGTGTTTGATGTACTATGGATTCAAAGAGCAAATTCCCCAGCTTCAGAGGGCCTCATGCAGCATGGTCACTGTAACTCCTGCAGGACCTTTCCTTGCAGAAGCAGCCTCAGCCACACAGCACCCGGGGGAATTTCTTATGCTGGAAGGAAGAATAGAGCAGCATTACCTGGGCTGTGTCCTTCCAAACACACCGCACACCTCTGATGGTGGGATTCCCTTACAGGAGTGTGTGAAAGGGATCCTAATCAATATTTATTTTCTTCCAAATGAGATGCAACAATGTACCACAGTTTGAAGATTAATAGTCAAACATGCAGGGTTAGGTGGCATCACTCAAGGAGCAGAGCCATTATTTTGTTAGTCTGCAGTTGGGTAAGCTTTCAATGCAAGAAGTGTGCTGTGGCTAGAAGGGAAGGCGGCTTAGTCAAAATTGCTTTTCATGTTAATTAGTATCACCATTCCTGTGCTTTTTTAAAATACAAAATAATCACAGACCAAATGTGTACAGCATTGGGCTGCTAAATTGCACTGCCTTGGACTCATACCAGTACAGGTGAGTGCCAGCAGCACTTACAGGTAACATGGATGTAACACCATTTATTACAAACCCAGCAGAAAAGGCAAACTGAACATTTCCAAGCAGTACCTTTTGTCCGGGCCGTCCAGATTCACCGGGTTCACCCTAAAAGAAAACAGATGAAAGACATGAGATCTGAGAAAATTAATTAAAGATGGAGCTGTGGAAAACCATGACATTAATGATACCCAAATGTCTGTGGCACTGTAAAGTAGCATGGAGCAGCCACCCCTCTCCTCCCTGCACAACTTTTTAGAGCTACCTTACCTTAATTCCAGCAGCAGAAGAGCCAGGGTCACCCTGATACAAAATCCACAAGAAATAATTACTCTTATTAAATAAACAGTTTTCCAGGAAACACATAAAACAAATCATGTAAAAGTACAGCAACACTACACAGCAAAATAACTGCATAGCAAAACTGCCTGTTTCCTGTGCTGCTACATAGGAATTTAACTAATTAATTAAATCAGCGTGAGTCAGAAAAGGAACAGTATTGTTTTAAAGACCATGAAGAGAGATTTAGCTTCACTCACTTGAACATCTATTACAGTTAACCTCAAATTTCACAACTAATAATGTAGAAGTAATAATTGCAGATGTTGTATAAACATACTTCACAAAGCCAGCAGATGGGACACACTCTGACATCTCTAAATTGCTGATCTACATTAAAAATAATTTACTGCTATTTACAAAGGATACGAGCAACCATTCTGACCTAATTTTACAGATGGCAATTATCAGGTCTTAACTGACAAAATTTTTTCTGCTAATGAAGATTCACCTTGAAAAAAACCACAGTGACCTATGAGATTATCTCCATCAGGACAGGTCATAGCTCTATTTCCTCAACACTCCAGCATATTTTAACTGATAGATTGATGCATGAAGTGTTACATTTTACAGGATGACACAGTTATGGTAATTTATGTATTCAGGAAAGATCTCTGATCTGAGGAGGCATCCAGCATTCAAAAAGATTTGCCTACATTTTGCTAGGTCGACTGGATTTCATAGACAGTGATAAGCACAGGACAGAGGTTCAGCTGATTTTTTTTTTCTTAAACAATATGCCAAAGAAAAAAGAAAAAAAAACTACTGAGAAGTTTTCTAGTCAAACTATATAGTATTAAAGATGCCTAGCATGCTTCTATTTGAAAAAATGTTTAATTATTCGTTATTCAAAATAAATGTACATTGTTCACTGAAAGTAGCAAGTTGCTTCAGAGGAACAACTTCAAGCCCCTCAACAGCCTGCCAGTGATTTACCTAAGTAGAATAGAAGTCAGTACTTTAATACACTTTGAAGATGTGTAAGCAGAGAAAAATACTCTTTGTATTAAAATCCAAAGAGGGGATGTCCATTTCTGGTACTTCTGCGAATGCCATAGCTTTACAGCTGGTTTGGGTATGGTGTCTTTTTTGTATTCTCTTATAAAATTAAATTGCACCAGTTAACAAGCTGACTGGCCTCTGAAGAATAGCAATACACAGTTACTGCAGCTTGCTCTTGTGTGAAGAAAACACAAAAATCAGAATTATGAAGGGTTGAGACATGCATGGAAACCTGAGTTGCCTCATTTCAATAGCCATGCCTGGGTGACACTGCTAATATCCCTTACAAATAAGTACAGCTGAAAGCCTCAAGAACCTTTTGCAGCTCTAAAGGTGCAAAGCAACCAGTAAGTCACATTAACCAGTTAAACATTTCAAAAGGTAATGATGGATATGGAGAAAAAAAAGACAAAAAATATTTATAATCCACCTTCATGCAAGAATAAAAACTAGTGTCAGATCAAAAAAAAAAAATTATGTAACAGTGTGTTCTCAATTCCCTGATGAGTCAAGACAGTGTGCAAATGAAGAAACTCTAGCAGGGAACATGTACAAAGAAGGAAGATACTTCGTAGTTTCTAGGGACCAAGGCTACAGTGGAAGAACAGAAGAAAGAACTCAAGTTTGGCATTGACACTGTCTTTAAAGTAGAACAATTGAACAAAGACATTTCAATTCTTAAGTCTCAGGTCAAGAATTAAGGGCCCAAGTCCACATTTCTGAGTGTAACTAGGTACAGCAGCTCAGAAAACAAAGCTACATTACTTGCACAAGCAGGAACCTGCTCCTAAACCAAGTCTGAATCTGTTGTCACATGATCTTGCTCTCTCTCACCATAGGAGTAAAAATTTATTACTTATCTCACAGGAACACTATTTAAGTTTTATGAACTATGGATTAAATCTCCTAAGCCTATGTGTAATATTACGGTCTAGTGCAACGTTCTCTGCACTTACATAGAATTAATGTCTTGTTTGGGGTTTGTACATGTGTGTGGCTGAACACCTAGAACTGAGTGGATATTAGACTTACCTCTGAATACATTCAGCAGCTCTTTTAAAAACAGTCTTTTTTAAAGAGCCTTTGTAAGTCTTATAATACAGGCAGAAATACAAAAATGGGGGAAAAATCAAGTCTACTTTGTGAACATGTTAATTAAATGTGTCTGAAATAGTCATTCTGATTTCCTCTGCCACTTAAATGCTTAGCAATTGCTGGGCAACTTCATGCTGGAATTACACAGAATGATCACAGAGCAAAAACATCCCCCTATGCTGAAGAACAGAGAAGAACACAAACCCTGTTAAGTAGCTCAAGTGTAAAGTAACGACACCAAGTTTAATGCTTACTCCTACATTATCTGTCAAAAACCACCCTCCTAAACTCTCCAGAAACTGCTGTTTGCAAAACTACCTATCAGAAACTTTAAGCTGCAGCTTTCCTCTAAGAACTGTATCATTTTTTCTGGGTGGCAGATTGTCTTGTAGGCAGGGAAAAAGGAGAAAAATAATGGAAGTCAACGAAGTTTCACGGTTCTGGAAAGCTGGGCAAAAATTAATGCAGAGGATTCTAACCTGTTATGGTTAAAGCAGTGCACTCCAAACAAAAATATTCCCATGTCACCACCCCATCTCTAAAACTCACATGAAACCTAGAAGAGATGGGAGACCTCTGCATTATGAAATACAACAGGTGCATTGAAATTTTTTCAGATGCAGCAATATAAGAAGTCTCCTGACAACCTATGCTTTCCACAAGTTGATTCCAACTCGACTGCCTGATTGTTGAAAGCTCACCCAGCAATATTTAAAAGTTTATACTTGGGTAGAAAGGATGTCCCACTGAAAGAAGGAGAGAACATTTGCTTTCCTTAAAAAAGGTCCCAAAGGGAGTGTGTGTGCACACTGCTGATCACGGGGCAGTATGGGCATTCTAGTGGATGCAGGCTCACTCTGACAGCTGAGGAAGTAGAAAAGCAATAGGAGAAGCTGCACTAGGCTTCCCAGGGAGATTATAAACTTATCATGTACTCGTTGTAGAACTATCTATCTGAACAACAATCTCGTAATTGTAGCAGATTATATTCTTAAATCACATAAAAGTGGATCAAGATTATGTTACCAGCATATATTGTGTAAGTAAATAAGGTTCTTAAGACTTTCATCTGGGTTAATAAGCATGACTGCAGATAAAGTATTATTTAAATTAACTCCAAGAATCAAATAACTTGCCTTTTCTTAAATCTGATGTCTATTTTTAATTGCTGATTTTAGAATATGCCTTGAAATCCTTGTGCTCTTCAAAGTACAGCTTTACTGCACCCAAATGACAGGTCCTGAGGGATTTGCATGCATTCCTTACCAGCTTGATAAAGCCGTCATAAATTTCTCCTTGCACTGATGTAAGTTGGTTAAGCATTACGCATGCAGGGGTACAAGAAAAAATGTTTATGCTTCTGCCCAAATGTAGTCACTAAAACAAATATTTTTTAGAAGCACATGAATTCAAAAGTGATGGCCAGAAGAGATCAATATGTCTGACCCTTCCTCATGTGCAGCACAGCCTTTACCCTGACTGCTAAAGACTGCCTTGCATAGGGAAACCACATTGAAAACTCCGGTTGAATTTTTGGAGTGTGAGTCTCACATAAAAAACAACTCAGGAAAATAAAAATTTTGACAAAATCTATTTTTTTATTTCTACAACATCTTGGTATTTTGCAATAATGAACTAAGAAGGTCTGAAGTGAGATTAGTGTTGATGTCACCTGGAATAAATATTTAATGTGTGTTTATCATCAACTCTTGATTTTCCAGCTGCCAGTTTTGGAGGGACGTTGCCTAACATGACACTGCAATTTTTGTCTCACCTTGATTTTGTCCCCCTCTTTGAGGAAACACAGAAAGGGAAAAGTTAAAGGATATATCAGAAGAAATGGCTATAACTCAACAGACCAGTTCTAACTGGCAGGTTGTGACCAAAGCTTCTTTATGATGCAAACTTCAGCAGAGAAGAATGTTAGCTAGAAACATGCTGATGTATTCTGGACTAGGGCTACTGCTGTACGAAGTCAGAAATCTTATGCTCAGTTGGACAGAATAGATACAATTTTTCTGCTGTTCATAAAAAGCAACTCAACCAAATCACTCACCTTTTACAAAAACCCCAGCTTAAAATGCATTTTTCTTTTGAACAGATTATTTTCATTAGTTGGTTATACTATAAGCATGCCTAAGGCACACATTTCCTTCTCTGCTAAGAAGTCATGTACCTTTTCTCCTGTGTCACCCTTCAGTCCATTCTCGCCAGCATCCCCCTGTAATAAAAATACACATTATATTTTAATGGTTTTATGTAAGCACACAGTATGCAGAGAAGAGTCAGCATTCCAACATGATTCGCAAGTTGATTTTTTTAATCAGATAGTCAATCTCTCAGTGACATGGTTAGGAAGTGGCTATGTCTTATACAGACTTCATTATAACTGGGACCCCTTTCACAGACTCAAAAAAAACCCCACCACAAAGTATCAAAATACCTGTTGGTATCCTCTAGCAACTTTCTCAGTTCGCTGCAGTTTAGCAAGGAAGGAATGATTTAATGATTTTGTGATAATTCAGCATCTTAAATTATCAATACATTTTTCTTCCCAACACAGAGACATTCACCTAGATGCATCTAATAATATTCAGATGACAGTTACACAATTCCAGTGCTTTTTATTAGGATTCTGAAGTAATTTATAGCATATATTCTTTGAGTCTGCAGTCCTTCATGAATGATTCACAAACTAAAAAAATTCACTAAATATCACTCCTCCAAGGAGCTACCAAATTACTTTATCTCCAAATAAAGTATGTACTTTATATGTATGCACTTCTATGTACTGTTTATTGTTAAAAAGTGATGTTCAGATAACATCTCTTCATGTCTGAGTAGACATTTTCTACTCAAAAAATGCCCAAAATTTTTAAAGAAAAATTCCTCAATATTTATCTATACAATGACCTAATTTCCACCTACAGTCATGTAACCATATAAGAAGTCCAGACTACATCAAATAGTCTTTGTTATATGTTAGGAATTTAGGCTAAAAATTTCTGTGGGACTTGAGGTTCATATAGAGTGCAAGAAACATTTAAAATCCCAAAAATATTGATAAAAATAAAGCCCAAGTAGGCTAAAAAAACATTCCTGGTCTTGGTCAGATAACCAGTAGTACAATTCAAATAACATTATTCATTCAGTATCTGTCATATTGTTCTGAAAACCTTAATGTGACATTCCATCCAGAGAGGGCTTAGCAATTTGTACATCACAGTCACTGATGCAATGGGAACTAGCTAACAATCTACCAGCACTTCAATAAAGGAAATGTAGATGAAACATAGAAGAGTAACTCTTAGGAATGTCATCCCAAGTTCATTTGGCATGATAAAGCATATTGAGGGGATTTGTAACTACATGTTTTAGAAAAAGACAGAGGATAATTATGGAAAAATAGAACAGTTTTACGTAACAGAAATTCAGTATATGTTAAAATTTCTTGTTATTCCTTTTGTGTTGGAAAACCAACAAAGGATTATGGAAGTACTTAAAAAATATAATTTTAACAGAAGAAATTATTTCATGATTACATACTGCTGCATGTGGACTACAGACTTTCAAGATTTCCCTGGATTATTTTTATGGTGTGCTTTTGAAAATGTGAAATGAATTGCCTTGGCAAAGCATGCTTCCAGCTGCTATTACACAGATTTACACAGATTTGGAAGCGAAATTCAGCTGTAGCTGCAAAGACACAGGTAAACACTTCTCAAGGGCAAATTGCACCTCAGTAAAAGCAACTGACTTTTAAAAACTAAGCGCAGTAGACATGCAGAAGATGAGGCTGCGCACAGATTCCTACTCTGAATAAGACTTACGCTATTTCTCAAACTGCCCCTGTGTGCAGATGCAGAAGCTCGATTCTTAATTCCGTGTGCTCCTACCAGCCACTATCCCTGGAAGAGCAGAATTTTTCTCCTCTTTTGCAGCATGCAGCTTGTTCCACCCCCTTGTCTTGTCTTAGTGTGACTGGACATCAGAGAAGCAATTTCTTGCTAACTTACTGCAGCCAACAGCAGCATCAGTGTACCACTGGTGCTGCTGGTACCTCTCCAGACAGTATCACTGAAGATTATGGGAGCAGATTCCCTTGTTCTTCCTTATACTGACCCAGACACAAATGGAGCATTCCATTTTTAGTATGTGGAGAGCTTAGAGTCTATGTAGTTATCATTGTTACCTCATCATTTTATTCCACACAGGTGTCAGAGCATCAAAACCAAGTTATGAGAAACGTGTGGATCTCTAATTTATTCAGACAGGCTCAGCGTTTCCCGAGACTCACCATAGTTAGGATTAGTTGCCTGATGGCACAGATATGCAGCCTTTATCATTGCACTCGCTGACTAATCCCACTGCAGTAGTCACAGATCAATAACTTCCATTAGCAGGTATAATCTGACCCTCGGAAAGGCTGCACAATGCTGCTCAAGTTCTAGGTAGTAGCTGCGTTTTTTTCTTTTTAAACTTGGAATCAGTGCACTGGCCATTCTCCAAGCAGTTATCCAAAGCAGAACCACAACAAAGGAAGTGAAATGTCTCACCTTTTCTCCTCTTTCTCCAGGGTCACCCTGAGGAAAAGAATTGAAGCAAAGAA
Source organism: Acanthiza pusilla (assembly GCA_036630365.1). Lineage (NCBI taxonomy): Eukaryota > Metazoa > Chordata > Aves > Passeriformes > Acanthizidae > Acanthiza > Acanthiza pusilla. Next base: position 18,320,116 of record JAXCHO010000164.1, read on the forward strand.
GGCAGAAGTTACTAACTCAGGAAAAAATCAAAGTGGTGGTATTACTATCATTAGTAATTACTAATGTTAGTATTGCTATCATTACTAATAATTATGACACCACCAATGACAATGATGATGATAAAATCCAGAAAGAAAATCTCCAATAAACTATAAAATATTTAAGTTTAATAGACCTCAATGGACAATACAACTTAAACTTATTTTTTTAAAAGCTTCAATGTTTTGCATAGAAGACTTCCTCCCCTATTTTGTCCTATACCTTGACAAACAGGCATATGCCTATGAAAAGTAGCCTGCAAGGACCTACATGACTCCTATGTGTGGTTCTCCTTGTTTCAGGAACAAATTAAGGAAAAACACAAAGTCTGAATGTGAAGGGAAAGTCTTATGATTCTGTCACTGGCTCAGAAGGTTCCTCAAGAGAGACAAAATGCCTTAAGTGCCTTGAACTAATTCACAACTGTTTCAACTAATTCAACTTCTTTCAGTGCTCCTTACATTCTCTGTAATAATCTCGGTACAAAGATGTCTTACAGCCATTATTTATTTCAAAATTAAAACATGCTTGAGAAACTGCAGAAGCACTTTTGCACACCAGCCTGACCCTGACAAGTCATCTCTGCATTTCTGGCTCAGAGCTGCACTCTGGCTCGTCTTTGCCCCTTCTGATGGCTGGCAGTCGCTAGGCAACTCAGGGGCTACGGCTGCGAATACGAATTAAGCATCGACTGCCGTAATTTGGCTTCTTCTGTATACAAAGTAAGAAAAGGTCACGCTCCCAAATGGTTTGTTTTCATTCCTGATGGACAAGCAGCCAGGCAGTAGATGCAAAGAGGCTGTCTTGCACGTCTGTCAGCAGCAGCATGATGCACAGAATCAGCTGAGGAGCACATGTGCACCAGAGACACTCACTCGCAGCTGATGGGATTAGAATTTAGCCTTACCCCCTCCAAGAGGCCCACAGATCCCATCATCTCAGATATGCCGACTTTTCTTTAAAATGAAGTTACCATTAGCTTTATGTTCTATTTCACTTTTCAATATTAAAACAGCAGAACAAATTATATAACAATAAAGTAAGTGCAAAAAGTCATTCTGATGTAACAAACACAGGCTGAGACATGCTCCTAATGAGGCTTGTTGCTAACTTCCATAATAGCAGGATCAGCCCTCAAGACTTAACCCTGACATTCGCCATAGAACTGACCACAGCAGTTCTTGAAAAGAAGCCTGAAAGACATTGTAAGGGGCATAAACAAAGCCTTTCTGAAAAGGTCCCCAGATTCCCAAACACTTGCAGGCATGTTGCATTCAGCTGGCACTGGATGTCTGTGCGTCAGTGCCACTGACTGGAATTATACAGCACAGCAGAAGAATATGCTTCTTTATGGTGAGATGTGTAAAGCCTCTTACAGCACTGATCACTGGAGGGAGCAGATCATTGAAAGCCAGTCAGAATATAAACCCAAGTTGGAAAGCACAACTGTCATCTGCATATGCACTCACATTCTCCGTGCCTCTGTTTTTAATCCATTTTCAATACTGACCTTAAGCCCTGCTTCTCCCTTCTCTCCTGCTACGCCAGGCAAACCAGGTTCACCCTAAAGGCAATGAAAACAGAAGATGACATTTAGAAAGACATGATGAAATACATGAATTTTCTCATATTGGGTAAGTAATTATGAACTAAATTCAAGAAGACTCTGCAAACACGTACTCCACAGCTGGGCACTAAAATGCCTTATTTCACCAGTTAGGGTGGATTAACTCTAACCCATATAAGATGAGAAATAATTCTTCTGAAGGTGGGGGAAACACACAGATGTCAAACTAAACAGAAAGGAGACCAGTGACTCCTGATTCTTAAAATCCATCCCATTAACCTTAAAAGCACAGTCTCCCCAGCAAGACTGCCAATGCTTCCCTCTTCTCTACAACTAAGAAATGATGCAAGAAAGGCTTATCTTAATTTATTTTGACATTTGTGCTTCTGGTCTCAGACAGAAGGCAGATAACGAAAGAAAATGAGAAGGGTCTGTTTCAGAAATGGAAGAATTTGCAAGAACAGAGAGCTTTTCAATGTTTTAAATATACTTTGCTTGTCCATTTTTTATACTCTTATATCACTGGCTGAAAAGTGGTTTTAAAAGATTCAAAAATTTTTGGCATTACATCAATACTCCAAATTTTGGGTATGTTTAATGGATGGTACATTATTCTTCTATAGTTCAAGGAGTCATAAATGATTTTCATAAGTCAGTCAGCAAATAACACTAAATTTCAATCTTCTTTCACTCTTTCCTATTAAAAAAAAAAAAAAGAAAGAAAGAAAGAAGGAAACAAGGGAAAAAACCAAACCACACCAAAACCCTAAAAGGTATTACTTAATGTTTATATCCCATATTATGGGAAGAACAGAGATGTTTGTGTTAACTAAAATGATAATGCAATTATTAGACTTTACTATAAAACAACTAGAGCTTATGGCTATTTATGTAAAAGCTTCTGCAGATGTATGTCTCAGTTTCACAAGAAATACCTTTAATGACCCTCACATAGAGAACTGCATCACACTTCTGGCATGGCAAAGCACATTAAAATAACAGCCAGAAAGGATTTGAAAAAGTCTGCAGCTAGCTTCTCCTAAAAGCTCTTTGCTACGTGAATGTGTTAAAATTTGGAAAAGTTAAATACCATAGCTAACACAGCAATCAAATTTGAAACAGCAATTTGTATCAGAAACTCAATGAACAATTTTCAGTGCTCGAACTTAGTACACACGATGAACCAATCCACTACTCAGAAGTTACAGAGGCATTAAGATAAAGGCTTTTCCAAACACAACAAGATGTATTTTCTAGTCCTCCATAAAAGCCTTCTATTAAGAAAGAACTTATCTCTTCCTTACTTCTTCAGGCAGATTTAATCATAGATATATTAACTCTGACTCCCCATGAAAGCAAGTTTTATTGTATTTCTAAATTAGGTAGCAGAATCATTAATTACATTTTCATTTCATCAAGAGCTGGACCATTTCATAAAACAAACCAAATTATCGAAGTTCCAGCAAAACTCTAGTGAGGTATTCTCCAAGCCAGAGAAAAAACGTTAGGTACCATGAAGCCCACCAGGAATTAAAGAGCCATTTGTGTCAGCCCTTTCTCGAGGCCCCTTTGTACCACAGTAGCTGAGGCTGATAAAGTGGCACAGGCATTCGAATGGTCAGGATTTGAAGCTGTTGGAGATTAGGTGTGAGCGTCCTAAAGGATTGACCTAAAAGGCTCTTGGAGAAAACTGCCCCTTGACAAAATCAAGCAGAAGGGACCCATGAATATACATTTGTTTCTGCTCATCCCCACAGCCCAAACAAGCTCGTTTCTGTCCCCTTCATTTTCAAACAGCTGCTGTTGGCTGATGCTTTCAGGGGCTTAGCTCTCTAATCAAAGGGTTGAAGTTCCAAGCTTGCACTTTCCTCACAGGTTTACATATCAGCGCTACGAATGCAGAGGGCCACTACTGCGACAAAAAGGAGACTGCAAAAATAGAACAAAAAATTATTTTCTTTGGAGAAAAGTGAAAACCTCAGCCTATCACCTAGTCATAGTAAATCCCCATTCACACCAGCAACCTAATTTCTGACCTATATGAGACTTTTTTGTGCTCAGCACTACACTTACAGTACTGAAAATACTAGGCACAGATACTTGAAGTGTAGAAACTAGCTCTAGGAATGGGAAAGGGGAAAGACTGAAGGCAAACCTAGAAGGATAACACACAAATGACCTTGTGCCTTTATGTTTTTGAAGTGATTATTGTTCTGTTTCTAATGTTCAGAAGAACAGGGAAAATACTCCTTTCCCTATGTTAGACCTCTATTTTCTTGCCCATACAAGGAATCAGGGAGTAATAAAGTGAAGTGAAAATATGCAGCCCACAAGCTGCTCTATGTCCTTGCCCTGATGAACATTCCCAGTGCAGAGCTAAACAAGATTTGTGCCAGGTAGCCTCCCTTTGTCACTCTGCATGCCTTATAGGCATGGCACTCTGGCTTTATGCACGGATATTTTTACAATTCCAGTAAGCCTTAACATAAACCCCCCGAATAAGCAAGAAAACCAAATCACAACACAAAAAAAAAAAAAGCTTCCCCCGAGACCAGAAAAAGAAAAAAGAACAAAGCCTTAAGAGACCTCTTATCTATTAAGGAAGTCCAAAGGTAGTTACGAAGCAAAAAGCAGTTAACTTTTGAAGACCCGTATACTGATTCCTTGATTGCAAGGAAGTAGCACTTCCCTTGCTACACACTAAAATACTGTGTCATTTTAGCCACATTGGTCCCATACAATGATTTTGATTCTTGGCATGAAAAGAATTTAAAATATTTCTGTTAGGAAGTGTAGTTCGTTATTTTTCTTCCATTTAGTTACTTTTCTTCCATTCAGTTACTTTTATTTATCTATTTATTACTGAAAGCATGTATTAAAACCAGAGTGCAAAATGTTGCATGAGTAAAACTGAAGTGTAAAATTCTGAATGAGTACACTTCAGCCCCGCAGGTTGGTGTTTTGGAGATGAACAAAGAGCACAGCTGACCTTTAAGAGGCTAAAGAGAATGACTCTGCTATTCGACAAGAGATGCACGCAAGGGAACACCAGACATTCAACAATGCCATTCGATACAATAATTTAAATCAGACTGCTTTTCAACCTGATAAAATGAAAAAAGCTATAAACCTAGATCCTTAATGTCATATGTTTTTCACATTCACCAAGCCATGGGTAATGTCTTTCCTGACTCCTAGTGTAGTCTCTCTTTCATAGCATTGGCAGCAAAGGTGTTAGGTTGCAGAAAAAATTGTCAGAGAAATTGTGTGAAGCTACCCTCAGAGCAGCCCCTTTGGAATATTTCCCTAAAAGGGATGAACAGTGAGGAAGATGTGGGGAGGCATGAAATGTCTCAGCACTCAATTTAAAGGAATTGTTACTAGCCCTTCCTGTCCTTCTGCATTCTAATCCTCAGCTAAACCACACCACAGAAGGTGTCCTGTGCAATGAACATTGCGTGGAACTCCCAAAATAAATGGTACCAGCACCATCTTCCTTGAACACACTGTCTACTAAGTTTCTGCTGCACCAAAGCAGCAACAAAACTATGGGATGAGTAAATGTCATGCCCCACACTGCCAAACATGCAAATATTGCATTAGAAATACTGTTTAGGTAACCCTTGACTCCTGCTTCATATAAAGTAATTTTCTCTTGCCTTTGTTTAACTTGACCACCCCCCAAAGAAGAGTTCTGTTTTCATTAAATGAACCACTGCACAAATAGACTATAAACTACTGGAAAATGCTAGAAAAACTAACTTTTCCCAAATTTCATGTAAAAACCTATGCAGTGCTAGAAGGTAATTCTCTAGCCTCCTGCCTACTGTAGACAAAAACACCTCCCTTAGAACCCTTACAGACACTCAAGCCTCCAGTTATTTACCACGAGCATCCAATTTTTTTCAGAGAGTTTGCTGAACTCACAAATTGTCTCAGAATGGTGGGAATAAAAACTTCCAGCAAACATTCTGTTGTTCATTCACTTACCCAAAATCAATCAGCTTAACTCAGCAGGCGTGTAAATGTTCCAGTAATTTATTTGATGACAACTTTCACAGAAGTATGCCGCAGACACAGTGGGATTACTTAGCTGTTGTTTATGTGCTATAGAGAAATTGCAGAGTCCCCATCAGTGGAATATTGACAGTTCACTTTCAAAGAGATATGTTGTAATAGTTTGTTCACTGTCAATAATGGGAAAGTCTTTATCATGTTTCAGGAGCAAACCTGTGGATGGGGAGCTGCCATTGACAATTCCACGTGTTAACCCCAAATGCCCTGATAGGAGGAAAAGCACTTGGTTTCCTCAAAAATAGTTGCAGTCTAACAAACTAAGTTACTGTCACTACTGCAGTGAATTAGAAAGAAGACTGTTTCATCAGCAAACTGCAGTGTTGAGGCATGACTGAACAAGTCAAATGGGCATCACGATTAGCTATTCCAATTCTAGGTAAGTTCTAGAAATGGCTTCAACAAAATGCTGCAAGTGTCAAAAATGTTTGGCTTTTTCTTCCAACTGATAACAATTACCAAGGCAAACAAAATGCTAACATGTCAAGAATATACCTAACACAGCTGTTCAATTCAGCAGTTTCAGATAATTCGAAGAAAAACCAGAAGGATATTCTTCTGGACACACACCAGAACACCTTGATTCAAGTCCTGACACTCTTGAGCCTATATTAACTGTATAACTTAATTAACATTGGCAGACTGTCTTTCCTGTATTTGGGCAAAGAACAACCTTCAGCACCTTGCTCAGTAAATAGGTGTGGTAGTTTCCTCAGATACTCTCATGGCAGGGGCTGCCTTAATGCTTACAGTGAAGAGAATCTGAATTTGATGAGGACTCAAATGCACAGAGCACTGCTTGGGTGCTGCTGGTAATATGAGAAAAATCTGTCAATACGAACTCATAAAATCTGCTTCAGAACAGGTCTGAAGTAAAAATGTATTACCCACAAGAGTCCATATCAAAGGAGTCGAGGCAGTTGAAAGCATGCGTCTCCTTACTGGAGTGCTTTTTGCCCTTGAGGCATATACCTTCATATCCAGAATTAATCAGCTAAAAATAACATGGCTGGAGGCCCCAGCCTTTCTTGTTTGTAACAGAAAAACAGCCTGGAGGCTGCTGTTCTGAAATAGGTTTTGTTTTGGTGAGATGCATAACTCTCTACACCAGCTGGTTGATATCCACCTCACCCTGAAAGAAAGGCTGTCAGTCTTGCTATATTTTTCAGTCACTAGAATGTAATCAATTTAAGGATAAGGAAACACAAGAGGCCCCAAACCTAATCCAGTCTAATTTTACTCTAAAATACATAGACGAGGACAGGGAGTAAAAAAGTGGTTTCTCAGATATGTTACTACGATTTCCATTTCAAACCGGGGTTGAATTACCTCCTTTCAACTTGCTTTTTGTGCCCCTCAAAAGTAACTTTAAATTATTTGTTTAAGGGCTGGAAATCTCTCCTGGCCTACTCACTAGCTGAAATTAAGTGGAAAGGCTCTTCAACAAGACTCAGCTGGCCTGCAAACCTGTCTGAGGATTTGTAAACTACATTTATGATGTTTCCTCCCTTTACTTGAAAAAATGTTACTACATGTACACCCTTCCTCATTTCTCCAAAGAAATGCGATATTGCTACCTTCAAAATGTGTTCCTACACAGTACTGTACACAGTTATAAGGAAATACATATAAATAAAAGTAATGAGGAGCATGAAGAAAGCAATAACAAATATGCATACCCAGACTCTGAATCGGCTGATAAGAAGGAAAAGTCTTCTGAGGTTTATTAAATTACTATTGTCAATCGACTGAAGGAATTTGAAATGAAGGGATCTATCCTGACCACTGTTCTCAATACACCCTTACAAAAATCCCCACCAAAACATCAAGTACTACGTAAGAAAAGGCAATCTGTGGAAGTACAGAGTCAGGGGTTTATGCACTCTAGACAAACTCCAGATTTGTAACAAAGAGTTAGCTGCACAGACTCCAGAAACTGGGTACCTTCAGGCCAAATACCATCTAGATTTAAGGAATCTCTGCTTTTCTCCTTGTGTCACTGTTGCAGTCACTGAGAGTTCTTATCAAATCAGTACCATAGTATCTAACATAGTATACCATCAGTATCTAACATAGACCAGAATATATATTCTATACTTGCCAAGCTGAACTTTCCAAGAAGCCCTCTGTGGCCAATTCAACATGATTAATGTAGGGATATGATATCCTTAGATCATATCTCCATGCAGAACTAATGCTTTTTTGTACACTTTGAGCGCCTGAGGACTTCTGCCAGGGACGGAGAAAGGGAAGTTTATCTGCCATTGCATTGTGACAAAAAGCAACCTGTGACTTGCACAGCAATCTGGAAAGGAAAAGGAGCACTCAGAAAGACTCTCCTTGCTATCTCAGCAGATTTTGGTCCGTCCCAGGTACAACACTCTCTCCAGCTGCAGGCATTATTAAGCAGCCCTTTTCCAGTTACTGTTCTCAAGATAAACTTGCTGTAGTTTCTCAAATGTAGGAACAAATGAAGATTGTAAATGTCCTTGCAGGACTACCTGTAATATTTCACTGGGTTTGCCCTAAAAGAAAAAATGTGTGAAGGTTTTATGGCAGTGATTTTGCTACTCTGAATACAAGGAAAATCTACTAGTTAACAGTCCTGCAAAAACATGTGGGTTGTGTAAAATTACACTTACTCTAATATCTAGAGATTGTCTAAGAGAAGTGGTTCATATGTTATGGGATTAGAAAACTCCTCTAAGTGCACTCAGAATTTATGATCTCATTCCCAGACCTTTTGGTCAGACTTGTCAATCGTCTCCCATAACCCACTACTTCAATTAAAGAAGAGGTGAAAGGAAAGGAAAAGGCAAATTACAGACACATAGAAGATGGAGATGACCTAACTCTGTTTTGTTCAACTGCTTAAGGACAGAGCAAAACTAATTCACTGCTGATATTCGTTGGCTGACAAATACTTCATTGCCCAGATGAGAAAAGCATTCAAACACTTTATTTTAAGCATGTGCTTAACACTCACTGCCTTTTAAACTAAGAAAAAGTATTAACTTGTAACTTAGTGCACTGCACATGCTGCTGTTGGACAGAGCGAGCTCACTGACTAAAAGGCAACTGAGGCAGTAAGGCTTTGGTAAAGTCTTTTAACTACGTAACTTCTAAAAAGAGCATGACTTGCATCACACATGTAAGTTGAATTCAACTATTCTGCAAATCAACATGAATCTGAATGAGTAAAGCCAGGAGTGCCAGCAGCTGGCTCATAGGCTATGCCACAATCCATGACCGGATTGAGACTCTGCCCAGGTGAGAATTTCTGTTCGCCCCACATTGCGTGATGTGGTTTGTCATGATAGTCATCCATTTAACATCCAAATTCAATTGGGCAAAATCACTGATTTTGACCATAGTGGACGGGCCACCGTCACTTAACCCAGAAAAGGTGCATATCTCAATGCGCATGCTCGAAAAACAGCCCAACTCTGAAAATCACCACTCTGGTCCTCATTCAACAGTATCTTCTGTGTCACATTGCAATGAGAATCTGTTTTTTCACAGAAATTGGAAGAACGGATGTTTTGGTAGCAAAGTATTAACATGGGAGGTCTAGGCTGCATTATACTTTCTAACTTCAGACAAGCACTGCTTCAGTTTAACTTCATTTCTACCACTATTTCCAAGCTTACAGAATTGTTTTATCTATTTATTCAATGAGATAGCAACATTCAACTTTCATCTGCCTAGTATTATATGAAAATAGTATATTTTCTGCAAATAAGGAAGTGCTTTCTAGTCAATATCAACCAACAGTTGAGAAATCAAATTAAAAAATCCAACAGCAATTCATTTTTATCTATGTGGCTTTTGTCCTGGCACCTATATTTTACTTTTAGTAATTCAGGTTTTTTTTCTTAAAAGTCAAAAGTAAAGCAGTCCAGCTACACCAAAAACATGCTGACATTTTTAATAAAGTGGTAATAATTTAAAAGTGTCTTCAAAGGTATAGATACTATGAATGTTGAAGTAAATCAAATAAATATAAGCCCATGAATTGAAAATTTCAGAGTTGTTTTTAAAGCACAATTTAAACTTAATAATCAACATTTAAAGATGTGTTTGTATCTTCCCATAATGTTCAATTGCTTATTTCTTTTTTTCCCCCTGAAACATGTCTGCAGGTAAGTCTATGTGGTCTCCTAAAAACAGACATACAACAACCTTGCCATGGAGCTTAAAAAAATTCCATGTCTCCTAGAATGACATATGAATCACACATTTGACACATTTCATTAATATCAACCTTTTTGTGCTCATCTGAGTGAATATTTCTGGCTGGAATTTGTGTGATTGCTATTAAAAATAAAGTTCTCGAATAAAATATGAATCATCAGTTCTGTTCTATTCAATGTGGTTTGCAACTTCACCGCATCCAGTCTTCTTACCCACTCCCGCATACCCAGATGTGCTACAAAGTACATTTTCACTGCAGTCATACTTGGGCCACAAAAATTACTTGAATTATGTACAGTAGCAGCATCTGAGTTGGTAAGCACTGTCTACCATTCATGTTGCAATTGAATGCAGCTACAAAATATGAAGGAAAAAATCTGATGACTTAAGGCAAATTTGTTTCATATTATTTTCTTATAAATTCTTGCGTGATATATATATAGCTAATTCAAAATATTTTTTATTTTGTTGTTTCACATTAGCTGTAATGCTCTGAATATTTTAAAAATGAATTACTATCACTATCACTAAAGTGAAAGGAATTATTATACACAGGTCTAATACTGTGTATTAGGCTATTATAAACAATACATCTTTTTTTTTTTTTTTTTTTTTTTTTAGGAAAGAAGAATTAAAAGTAAATTATTTGAACCATCTTATCACTTTTATTCCTAGGGCTCTTGGTGAGAGAAGCAGAAGAGAGGGTTGTCTAATACAATCCCTATACATTCCCATCTATTACTGCTTAAACCTGATGAACATATATTTCATACATTTTCCTTTTGGCATCCCTTGCCAGTGCTTTAGAAGTTCACTAGGAATGTTAGTGCTTGTGTGAACAACAGATGGATAATTCTGTTTACAGTCACGGAGGGATACTATTTAAACTTCATCACCCAGATTTGCCAAGAAACCTTAGAAATGCTGTAATGCAGGCCTGCTGCTTTATTGTGACCTCTCCTTATGGAGGGCTGTTCTGAACTATGACTTTACCAAGAGATGACAGTGACTTTCCTGAATTTAAATTTCCTCCTGATTGTGTTCAAGAATATTTCTGTTTGATTTTTTTCTCTGTGTTTTCATCCCCAAAATTAAATTTCACATTATTCTCCAGCTGTGTTTCCATCTCTTTTTATTTCCCTATTCATAGGTTGTTTTAACAATGTATTGGCACCATATCAATACCCAATATCAACATAAGTGTTTGCGACATGGGACTGAGTTAACAAAAAGTAAAACCCCCTTTGTTTGTAAATTTGCTGACTAAAGTAACACACTATTAATATGCATTGCTTTCTAGAACCTATCAGTCATCACCAAATCTGAACACCAGACTTTCAGCTTAATTCATTACATTTGCTGCTTCTTCAGATAAAACTAGAAAAAAATTATTTCAGAGCACAAAGCACATTGTACAGTCTTTTCCACAAAGCCAATTTGAAACCACAGCTCTGGATATAAGGTTGCATATTGCTCATGTGAACAAGGCCAAAATTACTTTAATCCACTACGTAAATAATGGCAGTGCTGACAAAGTCAGAGAACTCACCACTTGTCCATCTCTCCCTGGAACACCAGGCACTCCGACAGAACCCTGGAGGGAAACAGACGCCAGTGTTTAGCAAATTAAACAGGTCATGAAACCTTTCATCTCATAATACAGTACTTAGAAATAATGGTGAATGCTTGCTTATTGTAGCTGTAATAAATTTTTCAAAAACTCATTTTTATCCAAGCTGAGCTCTCCTTTCAGTTGAGATTTTATACTAATTAGACATATTCTCATGACTGTATGGCTTTCTCCAGAAACAAACTTCAAGTTCATGTTTTTTAATGTTGTGGATGCTTTACAAGAAATGTAAGAATTAAAATGCTATTCTATTTAATGTTCTCAATACATTTTGAGACTGATCCTATGCAATTGAACATAGTACCTGAACAAAACTATTAATGCTTCTAGAGAGACCATTGAAGTGCAATAACTTGTAGCACTAATCCATCTCAAGGCTTTTAGGAGATAACCGGCAGTGCTTCAGTCTGACAGTGCAAATTACAGATACATTTTTAAACTGCACCAATATTACTGTAATCAGAGTTAAAAAGTCAATACAGGCCAAACACAAGGGGCAAAGAAGGAATACAAAATATTGACATTGACTTCTAATATTGGAGGGATCTTGTTTACAAAGCACTCATACGGGGAGTTTTTATGTGATGGACAACTTTTTTGAAGAACCTTGTGCAACTCGATATGGAAGTTCAGTGAAAACAAGATGCATGAGGAAAGCAGGAAAACTGCATCTGCTTACAGAGCATTCTCCTCTCATTTTATAAAGATGGTCCTGCTCAACAAGGAAACTGAAAGAATTGGTGCATGGCATTTCCCCCTCTATTTTGGTTAGAGGTGTCACTAAAAATGGTTTAGTCAAAGGTCACCAACTCCCAAAGGAAACCTATCCAAAATGGATGTACGTTTTTCAGTGAATAGAGCTGGAAAATCCCATAAAACAGGAAAAGAAAGCAACTCATGAGGGTCTCAAAGAACATCCAAGAGCCAGTGACAGAGCTTTGAACCAGTAAGAAATAATACATTGCATCCCAGCATATCTCCATGACCCAGAATGCTCTCCCCTGTCTCCCAAAGCTTCCACCTTGGCATCCTTGTTTGTCTCTTTTTCTGCTGGAAGCATGGTCATGGCTTTTAGCCACTGCAAAGGGGCTTGAGTTAACATTTTCATGTATCTGTACCATTTTTCCATAAAACTAGATGGTAAAGCCCAGGAGGGCATTAAACCATCACACTCACTAAACTGTCCTATGTATAACAGTTCCTCCTCTCCTTTTCCAGTGACAGCTGATGATTTCTCGGATGAAACACAGGATGTTTGAAAGTGTAAATGAAGTTGATTGTACCATGCCAAGTAAATGTTTATCAGATATTCAAAAATTCATCAGCACATGTGTTTTGCTGATGCTGTATATGCAAAATGTCCTTCTCCCCAAGTCTTAGGGTATAGCTTTAGAATGACAACTCAGACATGAGCACAGCTTAAAAATGCCACATTCCTGCATTGCCAAAACATGAAGAGTAGTCCTTTCCTTCAGCCTGCAAACTCCGTACAACTCACAGCTGCCAAAATCCCACCAGTCTGTATATTTTGGCATTATGTTTTTACGTATCTCAGGTTTTTCCTTCTTTTGTTAAGAAGGTTTCATTTTAACAGATGCAAGCAAACCTTCACTCTAAGGAACATTATCTCAGAAGAAGAAAAACAGGCATCCTTCTCGCATATGTCAATACTACTTATTCATTTCTCTCTTTTTTTTCCTTTATACAAATTAAAGCTCTTTTATTAAATACCTTTCATTCAGCTTTTCAATCTTTTGAAATCAAGTAGAAAATTACTTGCCTTGGTGGTATGTGGCTCAGATGCTGGAACAGTACCCCTCACTAGCTGTTATTGCTGATATTTCGAGGGCCATTTTAATGGCGTAATTCCATAAATCCTAAACTCACTCCATCAAACTGAGGCAGTCAGCTCTAATGAGTGTAAATAACGCTGAAGGCATTCCCAGGAAGTCAGGTCTCAGGTTACCGAAGGAACAGGAAGACAACGGCAGACCACCTGAACACCACCAGCCAAGCACTATTTATCAGCAACACCTCCGTCCTTTGTTCCTGCTGGTCAATTCTTTAGTCATATGGCACTGATCTACTTGAGTAAGGACATGCATTTAATCAGAAACTTTATCTCCCTGCCTTTCACAACGTTTTAACTTTGGTTTCCTAATCGTGCCAGCGTATGAATGAGAAAATTATAGTGACCTTTTCACCTGAAAGCTAAGCAGACAGATTGAAAACAGTCTGCTCTGCATTGCTTGAACTTCCTATGATGGGGGAAATGAGAAATCTTGTGTCTCACATTATATGGCTGCATTTTGCAAAAACAAAATTCAGAACCTAAGTTAATTGATTCACTGCAGTGTACAGTAGCTTATTCCATTCACCTTTTCTGCTTGCAATTTGGCACCAGGAGGAATAATCACTTTCACAGTATTGTTGTTTATACTATACCTTTTGTCCTGGAGGCCCCTGAGGTCCCTGCAAAGGGAAAACAATTCAATTAACATCAAAACTCCAGCCAATTTAAACTGAAATGACTAATTAAGACTGTCTTATTGTGTAAGCACTCTGATACTGGACTGAAACCAGCTGATGTTTTATGCTCAAAATGCACAATGAATCTTTTCTGTTTGCTTTGGAACTGATCTAACTACTAACTAGAATACTCAAATTTTCCCTCTTCTAATCTTTTCTCTTCCAAGCCATCTGGTTCTTCTAATATTGACAAATCTCTCAGCATTAAGATGACTGTGTTTTTTCTCCCTCTTATATCAGCTAACAGCCAGTTGTGTGTCCACAGTAATACATCAGCTTGGCAGCATAAAAACAAGGTTTATGCAAAAAAGTATTTTTAAGACAGAGAGAGGCATAAACCTCAAAATCTCCTCACCTTCTACATATCAGCACACATGACTCTGTTATGCCCATCTTGTCATGTGTGCCATCATATTTGCAAGTTAAGAGAAAAATCATTAACTTCAGAAATTGCAAAGAATGCTCTCGGGAAGTAAAGAAGCACCATTTTGTCCCCATGACCTGAGAAAGCAGGAAGAGGTATCTCAGTTCAGGAAAGCTTAACCACTTAAAGTCATACAGGAGTCAAACTCTTGCAGATATTAACAGGACCCATTTCTCATCTGGTGTCTCTGAAGTACCCAGGTGGCCACAGTGGAAACTGTCAGAGTTTCTTTGACACTTTGGCAGTCTGTCTTGGTGACAGCCAGACCATGTCCACCACAGTCCTATGCACCTTTGTCTCCAGGTTCCTACTACAGGCACTGGTGCGAACTGTGGGGGCTGGTGCTGTATCAAGCAAGCTGAATTCTGAGTCCACGAGGGTGCAAAACAAAACACAAAAACTGGAGAATCCAAATCCTTCTGATGTGGGAAAGAATAAAAGAAGAACTGACTGATACCAGAAGTGCAATTATTCAGAAAAACAAAAGGACTGCTTCTTCGAAATGTGATGTTGATTTTTTTTCTCAAATTAGTGTGAAGTTAGGCAGAAACCTCCACTGATGGTAGATTCAGGGCTTGTTGGAACATTGCTCCAATGCAAATTTAAATTGCTAACAAGAAAAAGCTCCACTGGTGGTAATTCTGGGTGCTGTATCCACTGAAGCAGATGAAAGCCTTGCAGTGTTAAATGTGGATTCATACGCCTAAGGTTTGGCATCAAAGTTTGCAAATGCATGGATCAATGCTGCTTCTTCAAACTCTTGCCTCATTGTCTTAACAGAAAGAGAGTATCTCCTTTAGACTGTAGAGACGGATTCTGATAAAGGAAACCCACCTGTGAGGTGGAGGGTGTCAATTTTACTCCCTTGTCTTCAAAGGAAAGCAGAAGTACCTAAGCACTTAGCACTAGTGATGATCAGAGCAGTGAGTATGGTGAGCATCTGCCTCTTCAGATGGAGAAAAATGTCCCCAGCTCACCACATTTCACAAAGACTGCTCTTTAAATCAAGTCTTCTTTTCAGTAAGAGCCTGAGAGTGAGAGTGATCTGTTGGGTGAGGAACCACAAATATAACAAGTACACAAACAGTGTTTTTCCCTTTCTTCGAATGCCTGACACCATCCTTCTTTTCTTCTGTGAGAAAGACACAAGTGTGTCTAGCACCTTAAAAACTCCCAGAAATTAATGCTCAAAATAGTGCTTTCCCTGCACCGAAGTTATCAAAATATGCTCAAATGTCTCCATCCTGGGCATCAGTTGTCTGTTGGCCTGTTGCATACTAACCTGCTACATTTTGGGGTAATTTCAGGTCTTAGGGAAAAACCCTCCATCAGTAGGGCCAAACTGAACACAGAACAACTGAAGACCACCTTCACAGCTCACACCAGCTACTTTTATCTCCAAGGGATGGATATCGCCCCTACTTAAGAAGCTAATAAAACCTTCTGAAGACCTTCAGATATATTAAATTACCTTTTGGAAGCCCTTAATGCCGTACTGCTGCATGAAGGTAAAATGATAATTCACTTACTAATATTATCCCCCAAAGCAACCTGTTAAATGTGCTCTCTGTTGAGGACTTTCTGCCTGGTGCTTGCAGCTGTCAGCCTGTGGATAGATATAATTCAAGACATTGCAGGAAAGGTTTTTTTCCAGAATTTCCTCCTCATCTCTGACATCATTCCAGCTTCTCCAGATGAGTTACTCAATATGAAAATATTTATATAGGAGCATAGCCTTGCTGTTATGGTGCCTTTACAATGAATCATTCAGAGAAAAGAAGTAACAGATCCATATCCATAAATATCGTATGCAATTAAAAGTTTTCCGTTTCTGGTACTTAAGCTAACTTTACTCCTATCGGAAGCAGTACTTTCACATCTACTGAGCCACTTTATGGCAGTAACTGTCCTCAACAGTACAGCTACCTTCAGAAATGGTATGGTATTGACTCAGAAAACCAATTTCAAATAAAAGCTTACGTAAATGGCTACATTTCACAATATACACAGGATAACAAGTGCTTCTTATCCTTAGACTGTTCAGACTGCAAAATATACTTGAATAGAAAAAAACTTTAAAGCATTTCTCCCTAGCATTGGGAAAGAAGCTCAAAGCCACTGGAAACTTAACAGCTCATCCATTGACAGCTCTCATCCCTCCCCCACGTAAGTGGCCAGCAGCCACTTAACAGAAAATGGGAAATTAAGTTTCTAATAGCAAACTACTTAAAAAAAAACCCCAGACCTGTAGAACAACCCAGAATTGTGCATATTTTCATAGAGTTACCTACAATCTCTGAGAAAGGCACAGAATGACTCTGAAGAGATACAAGTAAGCAAGTAAATAAAATCTGGGAGAAGAAGAAGAATATGAAAGAATAAAATTAATAATAGTAATAATAGTAATAGTAATACTACTAATAATACTAATTATTATTATTATTATTATTATTATTATTATTATTATTATTGTAAAAACCAAACAGCTCATTTAGCTCATTTCTGTAGGTATAAATGACAGCTTTTAAAAGAATCTATATAGAAAATTCCATATAAACACGTGGATTTTTCTCCCATATTATGCTACGGCATTGAGGAGCATGCTGTGGTATCCACTTGATGAACAAAGACCAGCAATCAAAATCTCTATGTAGGTCTTGAGACAGAAACAGAAGGCAAGAAATAAGTGAAAGTTTCCAACTAATTCCTTCGGCTGCTTTGTTTTGGGGTTTTTTTCTTTGTTTTTCTTCAACGTCTATATTCAGCATAACAGCCGCAGCAACATCCTAGCACTGCTGTTTGCTCCAGCACAACCAAAGGGATGCTCTGCAAATGCAGGCTCAGCCAAGCTTCCCTTTGGACAGCCACTCTGCCCCTGGGTCCTGGTAGCCAGCGCAGAACTGCCACCACTGCTGCCCACCTCATTCCCCTCACGCCCCAAGCCTCGGCTCCGCAGTGACCCCACACACACACATGGAACCTGCAGGAATCTCCACCAGCTGGAGGCTCCATCTGCTACCACAGGTAACACACTGCCACTCAGCCTCTGCCACCTTCGTGCGAAGGATGTAAGGATGAAGGATATCTATCATTGACCAAAAAAATCACGTAGACTAACAGTCTATGCAGATTATGTTGATAGCAAATATTTGTCTTTTGCCTGCATCATGGAAAGCTGACGGAGTTTCCATGTAGAGATGTTTAGAATCAACTCTTAAACCACTGGCAACTGATGTCAAAAAGCTCATTTTATGAAGAGCATCTTCAAAAGCGTCAACGCAAGTTTGTGAAAACAGTTCAGATGAAGTAACTGCTCAGTGTTTTTGAAGATTATGCCATTTTTCCTCAGACTGACATATATTCACAGAGGAACTTCAACTGAGAAGGATGAAAAATTTGGTTGTTAGACTTGCCCAGAATAGGAAGATAACTAAATATAATGAAAATAAAAAACAGTCATACTCTTTCAGCTATCATAAACATTTCAGAAGAACATTTTGCCATCATGCCCAGTTGAATAAACTAGTTAGGCAGCTGTAACAACTTAGTGCAGAGCACTAGCAATGCACTGCACTAGGTTCTCGTTCAAGTAACTCCACAGTAGGAAGATGGAAAAACAAGGTGTGTTGCTCCAAAGAAATTCATCTGCTCTCTGTGTTTCTCTGGAGATGGACAATGATTTGATAATACTTAAACACTTAGAAAACTGGGTAACAAAGGATAAACAAATGTGCATAAATGTTTTCTATGCACTTGTGTTTTTAAAAGGTAAAATATTTCCACTATGAATGTCATTCTTCAGTCACTGTTTTTGGAAATCAACCAGACCTCCAGAGATTGTAGCATGTCAAGTCTCCGCATTATAGAAATGACTGAAGTTGGACATTCCAGTTGGTTCTTAACAAATAACTATTCAGAATAAATTAAAACAAAAAACACATAAAACACCAAAAACTAACAAAAAACCTACCAAAAAAGCAAAAAAACCCCCCAAAAAACTAAAAACCCCAAAACCAAAAAACACAAAAACCCCCCAAAAAATGCACAAAAAAGCAAAAACAAAACCCAAAACCCAAACCAAACTGAAAAGATTTACCTACATGTAGTTAAAACAAAGTCTGGGGTCCAGCATTCTTACTACACCTCGTTTTTAGTGTTACAATTATATTTTCCTTTTATGCTTAATACGTTCCCTGTGTTTTAGCAAGCTGCAAAATAAGAAAATTCTGCCCTGTAAAGGTTAAAGCTGCAGTTTCAAAGAGAGAGAGAGGGAGTAATTCAGGGTGTGATAGATTAGCAACCCTCTCAAGGTACTTTTGTATTCAATTTCTAGGGACTCAATTGCTTAATGTTTGAAGAAATGTATGAAATAGAAAGTTGGGGCATTTTAAATTTGCAGGTCTGGGGCAGAAATAATGATTTGTTTTACAAGGTGTCAGAGTTCATGGACAATGAGCACAAACACCAAATGAAAATGCCTAACAAAAATATAATGAGAACGTGAATGTTTCTGTATACTGAGTGAGTTGTACAGCAAAATAGGTCACAATGGCGCAATACACTGTCATACAAAAACTCTCTTATTCCAAAGCCTTGCAAACAAAAAAAACAACAACCAAAGAACAACAAAACAACCAAAAGAATTTTTTTTTTTTTACTTCCATACCTTCTATGAAAGTAAAAGCTCTTTGTAACCAGAAGGCCTCTGGGAAGTATTGTGTCTATATTTCTATGAAACAAAAGAAGTTCCAAGACTGTTCCTGGGAACAGATATTTCTCCTTTACTGCCTGTAAGAATCATTAAACACTTAGAATAGAATCATGGAATCATTTAGATTGGAAAATATGTTTAAGATCATTGAGCCCAACTGTTAACCTAACACTGCCAAGTCCACCACTAAACTGTGTCCCTCAGTGCCACATCTATGCACCTTCTAAATAACTCCAGGGGTGGTGATGCAGCCACTTCCCTGGGCAGCCTGCTCCAATGCTTGACAACTCTTTCCATGAAGAAATTTTTCCTAATAGCCAATCTAAACCATTCTAAGGGCACAAAGAACTGAAAATGGAAACCTGAACTAGCAAATATACATGAAGAGGAAGTGCAGGTTTCATACAAAGCATTCACCTGCATTTCAGCGGATCCTGCGTTTGGATCCCACTTCCTTTGTGTAGAATTCTGAAAATATGTACCTGCATGGCTGAGGAGTGTTTCATAAAGATTACAGTTTATAGAATGCTAGTATTGAAATGTTCAATGCTGTAGAGTTGATGAATCACCTAGATATAAGAATGATCTGCTAAGAAAACAGATTAACTGTGATGAAAAACCTCTTATAAAGCAGTGACACCCTCCCATGCTATCTACCTTAATTGATGAAAAGAGGTGCAATAACTATTAATTAGTGCTCAAGAAGAGCATCTTATCTTCAGTGTTTTAGTCATTGCTGTGGCAGCAACTACTGAAGTGCAGAGGTTACAAAATGCCTGACTATTTTTCCTGAGATCTCCGTCAAGTTAAGCCCAATGCAACTGTACTGGTGAAAAAAGAGAATAGTTGCTGTGAAATGCACACGCTGAGAATTTCCATTTCATCTGCCAGTTCTCATAAACCTTTGCAGCTAAACAGCTTAAGAACAACACCTTATAAAATTTACTATGAACATGCTACCAGAATAAAACAAAGCAGGCGCCTACAGAACTCTGGCCATTGAAAACAAAATCACAATTAGTAGCTTCCCAGAGGAGCTATGAAGATTCACAGCAGCTGAGAATCTGGCCCTGACCATTGGCCTGAAAGTCTGAATTGAAACCAGCAGCACTTCCCAGACAATTCTGCCTGGTCCCTGTGAGTTCATTTTAACCTACGATGAAAAAATAGTATTAATTCATTTTAAAGACGTGACATTTTGCAGACTTAACTGCAAGGTTACACTTTTCCACTGTCTTTCACAAATATGGCTTTGGAAGAACATCCTCCTTTTCATGAATAACCAGTAAAAGCAATAACATTACGTTTTATTTTCTTGAACACATGCCCAGCAAGTCTGTATAAGCACAAAGGTACTAGCTTGGAAAACAATGTATCTTAACGCAGAGGGATTTTGCATTTGGGTTAATCATTATAGTATAGATTTCTTTTGCAAAGAGACACCTTTACCTGAGCTCTCTGGTTATTCTGGAGTGTTCTGTTCATGCAAAACATCTGCAAAATTACTTATCTGTCTTTACAGTGAATTTAGGGGAAGAAAACAATATATGGAGGTTTTCTTTCACTAAAAAGAAGCAGTTGATTTGTACACTGAACATGTTTAAATTTACTTCTGAAAAAAGGAGCTGAAAAGATAGATTTAATATTCCACATTTTTATTAATATGAACTAGGTTAAAATACTTTCCTCATAAAAGCACAAAAAGAAACACATGAAAATTAGGAACAAAACTATCCTATGCAGCCTCTATACCACCTCATTTTATGAATCTGAAAATGTTGATCTATCAGTATCAGCCTTTAATATTTTCCATCACTGACTCTAAGTTCTCATGAATAGTCTGCAGAAATCCTAATTCTTGGGTAGAAAAGAATCACAAATCTATTATTCACTCTGAAAACGAGAAGATAAACTGGAAAAACTCTTTTATGATATTTAAGAGTCCTTATCACCAAGAATTGCAGACAAATGGCATGGGAAGCAGGATGAATTATGAGAGGCAGAACACAATTTTAAGTGAAAAGGTTGAAAAGCTACAGAAACTACTGGCCTTCTCTCTTGAGTAGCATACATTTTTCTAGCTCCACATAATATTTCAAAACTTAATCCCTTTGGTCACCCCACTGCTTGGCCTCCTTCTGAATTCTCTTAATCCTTTCTGCACAGAGGAATGATACCTTCAACTCTTGGAGAAAGTACATCTGCAGGGCTTTCAAGTGTCATGGAAATCAGACACATTTCAACTAACTAGTCATTCTTTCATTCTCTTCTAACATTAAAGATGCATGCAGTCACATCTTTATAACTTAAACCTCGATCTCACCTAAAAAGAAATTGGAATTCTTGGCTCAAAGAGAAAACATATTCTTCCTGACACAGCAGCATATAGAGCCAAAAAAACCCTTGCAAAGAGGTCTCCCAAACATCTCAACCACAAGGACAGACAAGAAAAAAAAGCACACTGGTGCTTAGACAACCTGGAAGGATTTTTAACAGAGAATGAGAGACTCCTGTAAGAAACAACCTAATCTCCCACATCCTAAATCGTCCCACCATGCTATAACCCACAGCTTTTTTTACACTGGAAACAGGAAAAAAGGGAAGGCCATTCCTTGTCTTGAACTCTCTTGCGCCAAAGCGGAATTCATGTCAGAGAACTCAAACACTGTCATTCTCTATATATGGTCCAAGCAAACCTCACCTGCCAGAGGGTGAGAAAGATTATTACGCTCTCACAACATCACCCTGAAACATTATTTTCTTTTTATTTTCTAGTACAGAACTTCATTAAATACGAAGAAAAACACGGCAGCAGATTCTCAGTTGAAGCAAATTGCCATCCTTTCATCAAAGTCACTGGATTTCCTATTTCACTGACAGGAGAACATGAACATTCCCAGAATTCCAAATGCATTAAAATAATTTCAACTTTCTGTAAACCAAGGCACACATTGCTTGAGTAGGTGCTGGGAAGAAAGGGTTAAACCCACAAGATTTGGCGAGGAGGGAATAATTTCACTCAAAGTGACCTTGCAGCTGGGAACACTAAGAATTTTGGTGTGGGGAAGCTCCAGTTATTATGTCTACTGTTGCTCATCCTCTGCCTGTTTTGAGAAGCAGAATTCCTTTGTGGAGACAACACACTCTCACAGACATGCCTGAGCCTTCTGCTGGGACAGAGAGTGATCAGAGAAGCACAGCCTTGTGATAAATTGCCCCTCCTGCATGAAACCTTTGATATTTTGGGGCCAGTAGCAGCCCCGCTCCACCCCTGCTGTGTGCCAGGATGGACTGAGCCTAACGGAGCCTGTATTCCTGCGGGTCTCTTCGCTGGGATGGACTGAGCCTATTGGAGCTGTGTCTCTGTGTGTCTCAGCTGCCCGGCGTTGCTGGCGAGGTAATGAAATAAATCTACTCTTTGCATTTCAGCTGTGGCTTCGTGGTTGCCCTGGTTACCTGTACGTATGGATCCACACAGCAGGTCACTCAGTGTGTGCCACAGGCTTGTGGTACATCCTGAGGAAGAAGCTGGAAAACACTGCCACCTGTTTCTGTTGCCATATCCTGTACTCTTCAGGAAATCTATTCCCCTTCTTGTGAGAAAATAGAAAATAAGTAATTGCAAGCTACGCCACAGTTGGTTCACAGGTTCATACTAATTTTGCCAGCTCTATCAGTAACATGTACATTCATCTAGAAATACCAAGGCATGCTACCAAATACAGGCGTAAAAAATGCTTTTGAAAGAGAAAAATGTTCTGCCCCTATAATTACAATCCAGACGTCAGGCTTTAACTCGAATGGCACCACAGGATTTAAGGCTGCAGAGAGTGTGACCCCATAGGCTATAAATAGTCATCATCTTCCACAACTTTCAGCATGGACACCCAAACTGGAGGGATTCTTTCACAGAATTTGGTGCTCTTCCTGGCTGCATCCTGCCTCCACCTTGGAAAAAGAATCAGAATATATGCCACAGTACTTGCTTCTTACTGGAAAGGGCCTTGGACATGTGGCAAAGTAGGAAGCCACAGCACATTCCAACAAATGGACTTTTGGGAGACCTGGACAGGTACCACTTTACGAAACTCATTGACTTCCTGGTTTCAGTTTCATCAGGAAGAAAAACAGGAAGGTAACTCAGACTGGAGACTTGGTGTGAAACGAAGGCAAGTCCTTACAAAAGAATTTCTGCAGCATTTCCCTAGAAGCTCCTCTGGGCAGAGATCTCCATTTTCCTTTACTTTGAAAAAACAATAGCTAAAAAATGCACAGAAAGAAACACAGACAGGAAAAGGCCTGTACTCCTCACCACATAATATAACTGTTTTTTTCTAGCAATGCAATCTTACAACATACATGTTGGGAAATCACCTATTCCCGCAGCAGTATCCGAATTTCCAATATGCAAATTCATTAATGCATGATGGAAGTTGTCAGAAGCAGCTAGACAGTCCCTGAATAATTGTAATGTCTTCCACAGGGAAGAGAGTCTGCAAATCTGTACTGGCATAGAGAGTATGTCAAAAACACCAAGAATAAAAAGAAACTAATTACCTCCCTGATACTCTGATGCTCTTTACTTGATCTATACACAACCTAACATTTAAGCTGTCAGACTGACTTTTCAAGCAGACATTTGGAGTTGAAAATTCACGTAATCTGTGATCTTTCTCCAACTCAAGCTTGCTGAACTGATTTTTAAACACCTTTCTTCCTATCTAAACACATCTGCATTTAGAGAAACAGAGCAGTAGCAGGTTTTGAGTTCTTACACACAGATGGTTATGTCAGAGAAGTGGGAATGCTCTGAACATGGGGACTAAACGGTGATGGATTAAAAGCCCCCAAGGATCCTGTGACTCTGCAGATCTGATCTTGCATTGCAGAACCTGAGTGAGTTCTGTCCAGAGGTCAAATAGGAGAATATTCCAAATACAAGAGAAAAAACCAAAAAAGCTCCCTTCCTAGGCATTGCATCTCTTCTTCACAGGCCCTCAGAAACCCAGAAGTAAAAAAAAAAAAAAAACCAGAGGCATGCTAAGACACTAGGTAGTACCTTTGGGAAGCTTTGGTTTTGAAATTGATAAACCTTCATTGCAAAATGAAAAAGTACAGGACTTTAAGACCTGATCATAGCAGATATTTCCAAGTCTCAGAATCTTAGTTTTTGTCCTTCAAAAGATATTGGATTTTGTCAACTGAAAATGTTTTGCAATTTGTCAAGGTAAAATATCATCACACCTGTTTAAATCTTCACAAATTCAGATAGCCATCATATCTGCACTGACTGTTGAGCAGATTATTACTGATAATCTTCCTCCTCAGAAGCACTCAGGAATCAAAACCACATGCCACGGGCTACCATCTGTCATCTCTCATAAAAATAAAAACGATCGTGAATGTTTAGGGAGATCTTAAGGGAGAAAAACCACTGCATGTTTCATAGTTCTGAGAATATGTGACAGGCAGAAACTTATGATGCCTTAACCTGTGGCTAAGGCTGATTTACAACCAGTGGAGCTTCAATATACTTCCAAATGAATAGGAAGTATTTGACACACATAGAGGAAAAGATCTGAAACCTCAGAAGAGGAGAACATTTGGAGAGTTTCGGTGCTGTGTCTTCACTGATCTGTCAGGCAAAGGTCGGAGCCCTTGCCACAGAGACAGCTTGAATTTTGGCCCATAAAACAAGTAGATGGCTCCTGTGCTGCTCAGGGGTCTCAAGGTAGCTCAACTTCAGAGACAGTATTAAGAGGAGGCCAGAAACTGGGAACGCCTGGCTTGGTCCTCTTTTGTTTTGCTGTGCCCGTTTATTTCCCTCTGCTTCTGCAAACTTAAAGTTGGCCTTATGTGATAGGTGACCTTATATAAGCAGAGGATGTTTTCTTTCCTGTGTTTTCTTCACAAATAAGGATTCAAATAGCCTGTGATAAAGGAAGGTTAGGAAATACACAGCTATAAAGCTTTTTGGAATTTCCCATTTTAAAAGGTATATGTCATGTTACACTTTCTTAGCAAACTGGAAGCATACTTACTGTCAATCCTTGTTCTCCTGGTTTTCCTGGCTCACCCTTTGAATAAAAAAAGGAGTTAATAATTTCAGCAACATGCCTTGAATCCAGTTTTTTTATCTACTAACAAAGTATTCTTAGAATTTCATTCTTAAACAGGTAGGGCAGCTGAATGCACATTAAACATATTACTTTTTTGCTTTTTAACCTAGTAGTCCAAATCACAGACATCTTAAGAAGTACTGCTTCACAATCATGTAATGGTATAGCTCCCAAGGCAAGAGTTAACAATTATTGTTCTGACTCTGTCCCTTGGTTCCAAACATAATATTCCATTCCATGGTGCTAAAGGACACTGAGAAAGGTTATTTTCACATATGTGCTGTATCCCACAGTTTATATATTCCAAGATTACTGCCCTGTGTCATCACCTCAGTCAGCAGGCGTAACTTACCGTTGGCAACTACCATGTTCCATAAAACCATGAATATTGGTATTCTGAAGCCATGCAATAATCACTCAACTGTTAAATATGTGGATCAGCTTTCAAAATGGTAACCCATCATTTTTCCATTGTATTCTCTTTCTGTGGGCACAACTCTACATAAGTCAGAATCTATCTTCTCCCCTTCCTTCCCATAGGAATACATACATCTCTCTAGAGACAGTAAAGCATATCAGTCATACAATATGTGCTAAAAATACCCATCCAAAAAAAACAGAGCTTCTCCTTTTAGTGGTCTGGTTTATACATCACTCTCTTGAAAACCCAAAAGAGCATAGGGCAGTCCATGCACTATTGTATCAGCACAGCTGCAGGGTCTTCTTTAGCAGCTTTGTCATAAAAGAAAGCCTGTCATAGAATTGATGAGAACTGTTCTGATGTTGTTGTTCTTGGCAACTGAAGAGAATCAGAACTGCTTCTCTGGGTATGCGTGCGTTGCATTCAGAAAAAAACACGCAGCATCTGAAAACACACCAAGACAGCTGGGAGAAAGAAGCTGAGGAGGCACAGGTTTCTCACTGACCATTAGCCCAAAACACCACCTTACAGCTGTGGCAATTGTAAAGCACCTTGCTTGAGAAGGAGAGCTGGAAGAGAAGCCCCTGCTTTGTCTAACCCTAAGGCACCTTTGGAGGATCAGGAACATTAACCTGAGGGTAGAGAACACTGGTGAGGGATAGCAAACTGGATGGTTTCTACCTGAGTGCTTGTCTGTGTCTGATTCTAAAGCAGCATTATAAACTGATTTTCCATAATGGGCTTAAGATAGCCACAGCTTAAAAACTATAAAAAGCAACTCTCTCTTGCCATCTAAAGTCAAAATCACTACAGAACTATTATAAAATGGAATGACCTCATTGCATAAAATGCATGACTTTCCTGTTATGAGAAACACTAATGATCCCTTAGCTAAAAAGCACAAAAAGAATATGCAGCCGCACTGTAATCAGCAAGGCCAGCTGATTCTGCCAGCCCCATGCATGTGAATTATTAAAATGTTATCGCTGCAGTTAGAAATGGATTTTGGTTTCAGTCTTGCCCTTACTAGATCAAACCAGCAGCAACTCTGCTGACCACAGTCCATTTAACCACAATGAAAGAACACAAGGGAGACCCAGCAGAGGCCCAAAGCCTGACAGGCCACAGGACTAACAAGAAATGAGTAGGCTGCCAAAGTAAAGCATCCAATGAGAGCTACAGACTTTTAATGTCATTTCATAACCCTGAGCTAGAAATTATGTGGGAAGTATGAGTAAAAAAACAGTCCAAAACAACAACAGCAGCAGCAGCCCTAGAGTCCTAGAGGTCTCAACTGGCAAGCCGTGCTGGATTTTCGCAGGAAATTTCAGTAGCATCTTTCTATTATCATTCTATATTGCATTTAGACAGTTAAAACCTGAATAAGGTTATAACAGGAGTGCAGATATTTTCTTTCTTGTTTTTACCTAAAATGGCCCTGCTGGAAAAATTATGCCTTCCTGTCCTGGCCTCATGAAAAAAGCTATGCTTTTTCTTCAAGAAACCAGTTTGTTTCCAGTGCTGGTCCTCACCTTATTGGTTCCTCATGTGTCTCCTTGGCCACAATCTTTACTTGTCATGGATGTGAAGGTGTGTGTGCATCTGTACATGTGCCATTTCATTTTTCGTGTCTCCCTCCTGTCTGTGATTCCATTTCCACACTGATAAAACAGTGGCATTCATGGTAAAAAGAGAGATACATCTTTCAAAAGAATAAAAAGTAAGGAGGCCACAAAATATAAAACCAAAATCAAACACATACTTTGCTAAAAAGTCATGTGTTTAGGCATCTGATAAAAAAGTGTGGGATTGATCGTGTGCCTAAAACTAACAGTACAAAATATACTGGATTCTGCTGCTTGTCCTAATGAAATATGGGGGCTAAGCCAAAGAAAATAGTACTGTTCTACTTGTTTAAAGATGGCAGAACCTAACTCCAAACTCCATCATACCTTGGGCAGCTTCAGCAGTTTATTACTTTATTCCATGACTTTTGAGGTTAAACCATCAAGAAGTGGAAAGTCAAGCCCATCCATGCTATGAGGTCTCAAATTCAGCTTTATCTTGAAGTTTGAATAGAAACATTTATTACTCGTGCAGAGGGGCAGACTCTCCTCACACAGCTATTAAACATCAGTGAGCAACTGAGAAACCTTAGAATGTGTGGGGAAACTGCCAGGGGTGGGAGGCAAGGAACCTTGGCGTTACTTCTGGCCCTGCTGTGCCCTTGTTCTGTGTGTGTGGGACTGCAGGTACACCATGAAATCTGTCTGTGGTTCAGCTTCCACATGTCTGACTTGCCAACCTTACCTCAGAAAACGTCTTTGAAACTACGCTGGCATACACTTGAGAGGAATTTGGACCCTGTGGCAGCAAGAGACCAACTCACCGTTAAGCCAGGCATCCCACGAGGACCATCTTTGCCGGTATCTCCTGGGGGACCTCTGGGTCCTGGTGGCCCTGGAGGTCCAGGGGGTCCAGCTTGTCCTTGGTCCCCCTAAACCAACAAAAAACTCATCACAAGTTTGCTTTAGAGGCACCAGCCACACAAAAAGACACCAATTCACCCATAAAGAGCGCAAGACAGGCTGGAAGAAGCTGCCATGAGCTGGACAGTGGCTTCTTCACTGCTTATGCAGAAACAGCACTTTGCCTTGGAGACCAGCAGTTTGTGACTGCCTGGTGCAATCAGCCACAGAGCAGAAGGTTTAGATTCTAAACTGCTTGCCTGACCACAGCACATATGCCAAAATTTGGGATAGTCCTGAAATATTTTACTCATCTAGTTCTCCAGAGCAAGTGACTCTTTTCCACAAGCATCTGTTTGCTTCATGATTTGCATAATCATAACAAAGCTGAAGCGAAAAAGGGAAGTTGCATTTGAGAATATACAAATTTGCACAGCAATTTTCCAAGCCCATGAATGATGGATAAATTTCAAAAAAGAGCATGGAAAATAATTGCTTTTTCATGAAGTTGTACATAATTTTCCATCTGTTTTGGGAGGCTCTTTTATAGTGACAATTAGCTAACTTTCTTCATTTTTACCTATTAACTTACAAAAAAAATCAGGAGAATTGTCAAAACATATTACCTTCCCCTCTAAAATGGAAAAGACATCCCAAAATGGTGCTTTAGTTATTTCCACCACATCACTGCAAACCACTGAAGAAAGCTGCTTGCATCTCAAAGATGGATCACTTAGCAAAGCCACCCATCGTCTTTTAACTGGTGATATTATTGACAGTCGCTTCATTTCAAAGCATTTTAAAATGAACAACCTGCTATTAGAAGGCATCTGACAAAAAGGTACAGCAAAGAGTAAACTGAATGTAAAGAAGAACCAGACTCCAGTGAGATGAAGCACTACCTTAATGAGGCGGCGTTTAATGAGCTGCTGATCAGCAGAGAGAAACCCATGATTGATTTTAGGAAACACCATCTGATCAGGCAGGTGAGGTCAAAGGTTGAAGATCAGAGATGAGAGAATTGAAGAATAGACATCAGAAGGCCCGAGAAAGAAATAAAGACATATTCATTAGATTTGTAATAGCTAATAAAATAGGAACTGGTGCTTCTGCCTGAAAGAAACTGTGCATTTTCTTTTGGAAAAAAAATTACCTCTGTTGTACAAGCCACACTGTTTAGGAATTCAATCATATACAATGAGTTAAATGCATAACTGTTTTCTCCCCAGATTTGGTGTGAGAATTCTTCACGTATATTCATTTTTTCGTTACCCAGGCTCTAAAAATCAGTATTTTTATATGTTGTTCTTCCAGCAAAGCTTCTAGAGACAAAGCACCAGTTCAACTTTCAGTCAGATTTTCTAACCAGCATATTGTGCCATGAAGAATGGTGTTATTTTTATAAGGACTTAAGTTCCAGCTTGACCAGATTGCTTCCTGCTTAATTTGCAAATCCACTTTGAAAAAATCTGGATGTACAGATTAAACCTTTGATATCTAACACAAATATCTGACTCTAGATGTAACCAGTATAGAGTTCACTGACATTTTCCACACTCATGTATGCCTCAGGGAAGCCGAACAACAGAAAAAACTCATCTGAAAATAAAATACTGACCAAGACCATGGCATTTCCAGGGGTAACACTACACACAGTCGTAGATTTGATTCCACACTCTGCATCAGGAGTACTTAGATCAATGCAAAGGCAGTGAAGGTTGACTTGTGTCCATGATAAGGATTCACTTGTGTTCCACATTAAAAACAATTTTTCATGTGCACTTTTATGCTGATACAGAGAGACCTGACTGAACAGGTACACGTCAGCCACAAACCTTGACGGTGAGGATCTGATTACTGTGCAGAGCAGCAACTGTGGGGAAGCCTGGCAGACCCTAGGGACACAGCACAACATGGTACGAGAACAGCACAACACAACATCACAGAGACAATTTACCAACAGACAAACAGAACAAACACCACATTTAGTACACCCCACACTGCCTACTGACAGGAAATGGCCTCTCTGTCATATGGCAAACAGAGTTAGGTCTGCACTGCACTGCAGATGCAAGTTGATACTTTACAATGAGAATAACAAGAGATTTTAGAAAGAGCAATCCCATGAAGGTGTTTTTCCTTAAAATTACAATAAATGGTTATGATCATTTGACTGTTGTTAAGACTATCAGTGAGCAGATGACTGAGCCATTTTCAATTAAAATGTACTACAGCACTTCAAGAGATCCATGTAGAAAGCCTGGACTCTGGATTGCTGCAGAACTTGACAGCAATGGCAGTATACTTGGAAGTGCTTTGCATAATTAATATCCTGCTCCTCACATTCTGTTTAACATATGACATTCAGCACATAAACTGGTAGCACATACACAGCTACAAACACTGAATATAAATCTACTGCTATATCTTGGGTAGTCCATAATGGCCATGGTCAAAGTTTTCGAGACATACATAGTGGTATTTTCACATCCATTTTTCCCCCTCAAGTGCTGTATGCCACATATGGTTTCTCATATTCTACTCTACCCATATGTGCAGAACTTGTACTGTACTGGTACGAAAAGTGAAGAGTGTGGCAATTGTGGCCTGCTGCCACAATGCAAGGGGGTGAATTTCGCTCTCAGTTCAACACCTTTCCTGAGCTGCCTTGTAGGGTGTGAATTAAACCTTCTGATGAAGCCAAAACGTTATGCAGTTGAGCAGTGAATTCCTAAAGAGGAGGAAATCCCTAAGCCCTCTCCTTGCTTTAGCATAGCACATTGTCAGAAGCAGAGGCTTGTTCAATGGCAGAGAGACACTAGGCTGAGGAATACAGAATAAAATAGTTGGGTAGCTCTGAGCCCCCTCCATGCCCACAGACCACCTCTGCGAGGCTGAGTTGGTAGCACAGCCCACCCAGGGGCTCCTCCTAAAGGGAAGGCTGTGTCCAACTCTTGCTGCCAGGCAAGGGCTCTTGTGAGGAGTCCCCGTGAAGGCTCTGCTGCCACAGCCCCTGAGCTCCATGCAGCCCAGCTGGCCTGGTGGGCACCAAAAGCCCAGGGCAGCCTGCCAGAGCTCTCTGCTGCAGCAGATTCTTTTAGTGTGAAAAATACTTGCTTTGTTCATCTCCACATGCAATCACACCAGAGATCCTCTAGATCACAAAGACTGCACCAGTCTTTACAAAAAAGGCAGAGTAACTTTCTGATGCATGCATGTTCTTCACTAACATCTTGGAGTTGCATTTAGCATCTTTATTCCTGCTATACATCCGAGAGTTGAGGAAGCTGAGACCCTGTAAGTCAATCCCATAAAGCCAGTGGCTAAATGCAGCCTACCCACTTCACTGGGATGAGCTGTGGTGCGGCTAACTGCATTGCTCAGTGACCTGAAATCTCCTCTTTAGAAACAAATAAACAGAAAACAAAACCAAAAAAGGCTAGAACTCACAACATATAAAGGGACTCCTGAGACACTGATAAGACTGCAATGATACATCATTTAGGAAACAGATGTATCAAATTTGCATTTATCTTATTATGGAATAAAAGTTAAAGAAGTTATTAGATAGTAATGTGCCAGAATCTTTACATCTGTGACTCATTAGCCCTGCTGTGCACATGGTCCATTTCTCTTCTACATAAAACTTCCACACCCATGTAATGGAAATGAGCACAAACAAGAAACCTACATAAGAAGTAAAATCTGAACAGCAAGCAATAAATGACATTTATTGAAAGAAAGGATAAACAGAAATTTTTTAAGCAACATCATTTTTACTCATCAGCTTTTAGCATTATAGCACAGTAATTTTCAGTTACCTCTAAATTAGCATATTCGCAACTGGATGTTTTAAACTCATATTAGTTTAGATTTGTTTCATCTTCAACATGAAGGAGAACTGACAATTAATTAAGAAAGAAGCTTATTCAGAAAATATACTGGTTTGTCACGAAAGACTATTTTTTTTTCCTTGAGAAGAAATGAAAGACTTTGGAAAGATTTGTGTAATCATTTACATACAGCAGTTCACAGTCCAGCCCCAGCATTCCCAAAGCTTCCCAACACCACACAGGCAAGTTCAAGATTAGCTATCAGTACTGCAGTTTTCAGCACGTGAGAAAAGCGGACAATCCCATTTTTCCATCTACAGCTTAGTTACTTCTTTCAGCTTGTTCCCAAGTAGGACAAAGCTTTCTTTCCTTTGCCCAAAGCGGTCATAATCTTACACATAACAGTTAGACACATGCAATCCCGGTTTGGACCTGGATCATCTCCCCATGAATAACACGCATCTTTGGAAAGAGCCAGAAACACGGGAATGCTAAATGGAACCCTGCAAAGAAACTACAATGGGTCCATAGTTTTTGCATGTGTGGGAGGCTTTAGAAGACTTTGCACCCTCTGGCATCCATGAAAGATAATGTGGGCACACAATGAGATTCTAAAAAGGCATAAAAAGAGCTGTCCTTCCCGCAAAATGAGTTCCCTTCCTTTCCTGTCACTCTGCTATAAATATAGCCACAAATATCCCCTGGATCAGTTTTATTTTTTCTCTATCTAAAGCTGTTCTGAATGACAGATTCAAAGTTACTCAATTTTCTCTTTATTTGGTTTGATTCTTGAACTGCACATAGGAAGGGTTCTTGTTCCACACCCTGGGAGGCCCTAACAGAATACAAAACACTACAGTCATCAACAGCGACCACTGGTCTACTAAATTCCTCTGCTGACAGCTACTCAAGCTCACCCTGGAATGCTAGCTGGTTACAATTTCTAAATTAGCACAGTTGTTGCATGCCTCACTGCCATTTTTGCCCAAATGCCAAGCCAAACACGATGCTTGATGGAGGCTAACAGCCATGGGACCACATTACCTACCTGGAAGTGTAGGTAAAGACTACTTGCCCCATGCAATGGCTACTGAGAAAACTGAAGGATGCCAGAACATCAGGTCATTCCCCCGTCTGACTTTTTTTCCTTAGACAAAATAGTTCTCCTGTTACATTCATCACAGCCTTGAAGGATGTAATTCCCACTTGCTGTCCCAGATTTTTCACAGTACTTTCGGCTTCGACCATTGATCCACACGAGGTTAATATGATAAGGTCACCATACCAAGCACGATAATGAGTACAGTAACATTAGGTGTTCCTGGTTTTACACTATGCTGCATACACTCCATTTTGACTATTGCATTTGCTCAGTATAGTAAATGTCACAGTCCTCCCTAGGATTTTCCTTCTGACCTGCCAATAAATCCAGGCTGCACAAGCCTGCATGTTCCTGTGAAGACATGGTAAATGAGACAGGAATTACCACCTGCTGTTCCCTTGCACTTCCTAAGGTTACAGCCAGCTGCTGCTATTTCACATCAAATCACACAGGCTTCAGGCCAGAGTGATCCTGACACTCTTTATGGCTGCTCTGCCTCTTTCCAACACCACCTCCAGCTCTAATTAATCCCTCAGACTGAGTGCCAGTCCTGTGGCTAATTATTGTACCTGCCCTGGGGAATACAGTGTTTGGTATCACCCTGTACAGTGCCATGGACTCTCAGCAGGAGCTCTTTTATATAATGCCTTTTATCATAACTGCTGCTTTCTCCAGCAGCAAATCTGCTAACAAAAACAGCACACCACAACAAGACAGGAATCCAGAAATTTCTTTTCACTTAGGCAAACATTCAGCAAAGAGTTTTGATTTGAACATATTACATAATGATTCAGACTTCCTATTAAAATAATAAAATGTAGTGTTTAAGATCTAGCATAAACAGATCATTCTAAAAGCATTATTTCCTATAATGACTTCTGTATTCACAGTGAATTCTACCTGACACTGCATCCAAATGGAATAAAACTGGAAAAAGCCAACACTTCCCTATTTTGGTCCTATTAACAGATGAATTATCAGTGAGGCAAATGTCTTTTCCACACAACTCAATTATGTGCTCTGATGAGTGATCATCATCTGATGTACACAAAGTATCCTTCCTGAAGGCAAACCTGCTACTCTCACTGAAAGTGGTGGTAGGCATCCAGTTAAATGCAAGATGGGCCAGTCCATAACCAACTTGGTTCTCCAAGAAAAAAATCTTCTGTCCTGCCTTATGTTTCTTTTTAAATTTTATACCTGTTGCAGTTATGTGATACAGGAAAGTGGTTCAAGCTTCTTCTATGACATTTATTAGGACTGGGTTAATTTTTTTAAGAGTTGTTTTCAATCAAATTTGTCTAACTTCAATGTTCAGTGCTGCAGCACTTCTGCATGACAGCTGTGGTTTGAGATACAACAACGACATGATGTATTTTCAGTCACAGGACAGGGCTGTAGAAAAAGGAACAGGATGTACAGAGACTTCCTTCCTCACCATTCCTCTGGCATTACTAAAAAGGGGCAAGATGCAAAGCAACTGGTGGAGAGCGAAGACACGCACTGCCTAGCGTGTCATTCCTAGGGACAGGAATGACAACATCCTCGTCTCGGAGCAGGTATGTGGCACTCTCTCTGGAGTGTCACAGCTGTTCCGCATTCCCCAAGGGAACCTCAGGAGCTGAACATCAAAGGCATAGCTTGGCCTAGAGAGTCATTCACAGCCAAAAGGACACTCTTGTAAACTCTGACTCTCAAGTCTGAGTTTCCCAATACTTTAGACACAGTTGGCAGCCAATACCATCTGAGTTCTTTCCCAAGCTCTCCTAGTTACAGAGCTCTGAGTTACCCTGCTCCAATTTGTTACCCTAGTTTCGCCTTAATGGGAAACAGGGGAGCCACAACAGCCCAACACCAGTGAAGCGGAACAGATAATTAGTCCCAGGAATGGAGTAGGTAAATACCTCTGTTGCCTTCTGGCAGATAAGGAAACAAAGTCTTAGAAGTTAAATTAACTGCTCACAGACAAATTGGTATTAAACCAGATGTGCAGCGGTCTTCACAATGATTCTGCCTCGGTGAAAGTTATGTTAACAGAAGGAATCACTAATGTTTTTTTAATATTCTTATTTTGGCATACTAAGAGTGCAGTTTGAAACAGTAGCTAGACATAGCCTGTAACTCGATCTCTGATTTACACAGGACTATTAACAACAGACGAAACAACCATGAATGTAATCATATGCTAAAGTATGAAATTAAAGCAGTACCCTGTGTGTGCTATATGTCTGAAGTAAAACAGAAAATACGCTTTTAGACATAAGAATCATCAAGAGCAAAAGACTTTCATGGAATATGTTTCAATTAGGCAAAATTGTATTTCATTAACAGAACACATTGACTCTAATACTATAAATTTTTGCTTTGACAAGATGTTGAATGAGGATAAAAATTATCAGCATGAAATGTTTGGGAAGCTTTGTTCTAACATCATTGATTTACCTACATTCGTTAGAGTTAGCAATGCCTCCAAAAAACTAAGATTTGCTTTTGGTGAAGACAGGAAATCAGATTTATATACTACTAATTATTTTGTGAAGCAAATCTGTTCCTTTCTCAAAAACACCTGAACAACAACAACAAATAAACAAACAAAGTAAAAAAACCACCCCCCCCCATATAGAACAAAATAGGATGGCTTTAAAGGAGGGTGAAAAGTTAATGGCTATGGTTTAAATCATCATTCAGTTACTAGTATTTCCTAATTGATGACTCAGGTACTCAGGTACTGACTAAGGACATAGATATAGGTTTTCCATGGATTGTCACTAGGAGCAAGAAAAGGCTCAAAATATTTATTATATATTTCCTAGAAACATATTAACTAGTAAGAATAAACACATATTTTTAAAAAGATTCTAAAAATTTTCATTTTAAAAAAAATCAGGTCAAAATTTATTGCTCATGCACCTTTAATTTCCCTTTAATATGGGATAGTTTATAAAAGTTGTGTCTATAATAGAAAAAATTAAGCAATACTTCAATTTTAAAAGAGAGCTTATTTCTATATATATACACATACATTTGTATTTAGTTATTTCAGTAAATAGACTGCTTCCAGGACTATTTTTGTTGACATTAGGTAATTTTGAAATAGTAAGCATAGAAGAGTAGAACTTGCAAAGCAATGATTTCTCTCTACCAGGCAGCAAATAAGTAGCAAATATATTAAAAGTAAACAGGGGAAAGGAAAGAACATTATATCTCTATCTGAACCTAACTGTTTTAATAGGACCCAAGGAATGTTTTTAATTTTCAAGTCAATAAAGGTTAACAAAATAAAATAAACTTCTGAGTTCCTGTCTTTTGTAGAACTTCATCTTTCCTGCTAAAGATATTTTAGAGATATTATCAGTTCTGTGCCACCCCAGCCAACAGGAAAATTTACTTAAACATAACAAAAGGTGAAAATTATTTTATGAAAATACTTAAGTATGACTTCTGGGTGGTATCTCATTTCACCTAGACCAAAACCAATTTAAAACCAGCTGCTAGCTAATGATTTCTAGCCCTGATAAGCAAGAAATTTCTCATGTATTTGAACTGAAGGACTGAAGATAAATTATGTCATTTACAGAAGGATGAGAAAAGACTAAAAATCATAGATTCACTAAAGGTGGAAAATACTTCCAAGATCATCAAGTCCACCCTTCAACTATACACCACCTTCATCCACTAGGCAGCTGACCTGGTCACAAAGGAGATCAGGTTGGCCAAGCAGGACCTGCCTTTCCTGAACCCGTACTGGGTGGGCCTCATCCCCTGGATGTCCTGTACATGCTGTGTGATGTTATTCAACACGATCAGTTCCATAACTTTTTCCAGTGCTGAGGTCAGGCTGACAGCCCTGCAGCTCCCCAGATCCCCCTCTAAGCATTCTTGTAGCTGGGTGTCACATGGCCAACCTCCAGTCATCTGGGAACCCTCTGGTTAGCCAAGACTGATGAGAAATGATGGAAAGTGGCGTGGCGAGCTCTTCCACCAGCTCCCTCAGTACCTTCGTGTGAATCTCGACAGCCCCATGGACTTCAGAGTGTCCAAGTGGCACAGCAAGTCTCACTGGTCCCTCTGGGATTACAGCACATCTGTTCAGCTTCCCATCTCTGTCTACCAGATCAGGGGGCTAGCTGCCCCGAGGACAACCAGTCTTTTGTTGGAGACTGAGGCAAAGAAGGCATTAAGTACCTTAGCCTCTTCCTCATCCTTGATTACAAAATCCCCCTCCACATCCAATAAGGCATTCTGTAGTAGTTGTTTTGTTCCCAAATATTCACCTCTGAAGACCTATTCTCATCATCAAGGTGCAGTCTCTACTGGGACAATATATCCTCTGCAATCTTACCGTTATACAATTTTCAAAGGCTTTTTTAAAACTGGAGTAGAGTGGAACTGGAACTGAGCAGCCTGATATCACCATTTATTCTAACAGTCCACAAGCTAAACTCCATCATTTTTAATTTTCTCATGGCTCAGTACAGTAAAGCAAATCTCCATGGACATTTCATGAAGCCATGCCCTCTGCAAAAAGAAGAGCATCCAAAAGATACACTAACATTATCATTTCTTACACTGATATCGAG
The DNA here is from genome assembly GCA_036630365.1 of Acanthiza pusilla. Taxonomy (NCBI): domain Eukaryota; kingdom Metazoa; phylum Chordata; class Aves; order Passeriformes; family Acanthizidae; genus Acanthiza; species Acanthiza pusilla. The sequence goes on from JAXCHO010000164.1 coordinate 18,357,808, forward strand.
GAGAGCTAGTTCTGCATTTGACCTAAATGTTTAGTCAACCAGAACTTTCGAGTATTAGAGATCTGATATAAAATACATAAAGTGATAAAAAAGGAATTTTTTCCAAATAAGATCAGGGCTTATCACTACTACCTTATTGGTGGTCTCATGTGATTAGAAGCTATATTAACTTGCTGCTCAAACTCACACTCAGGGTATGAATTCCAATATCCCTCACATTACTAGAGTGTGTTTTCACTGATATTTTCTACAGACAGTACGGGCATAAGTAGATCAAGCCACATGGCATTATGAACTAGAGCCCTTATGCCATTCCTGCACAATGAGGGAGACTGATCCACAGATTACTTCCGAATACTTAAGGAAAATCCTCAGATTCTTAAAAAAAACCAGCACAAAAACCCAGCCACATTATTCTAAAAATACAAGTGCCTGACCTCTGGGTGGTATTTGCAGTGTGAGTTCTTAGTGTAGGACTTCATTGAAGGTATTTTCAAGATAACCTTAACTTCAAAGCAGTTCAGTGTGTATTCTACTGTCCAGTGACTGTGAATATTTTGAGGAAACTGATTACTATTTGTATGAGTTTGAAATTATTTCAGGAAGAAGGATCCCTCAAAAATATCAAGGCCCAAGGTGAAAACTTGGATGGGGCAGAAAACAACAATATCTTTGCCTCTTACAAAATGTTTTCACAAATTTTTTTTTTTTTTTTTTTCTTTTCAGCAGAATTTTGGAAGTTTCAGGTCTCATCTTGAGCTGAACAGTCTTTACATTTTATTTTGATTTCTTTTACTAAAATGCCTGGAGGAAAGAAAGCAGCTTTTCTAAAGAATAAGGGTAATTTTGAAATTTCAGTCACAGCTTGGAACACTAACCATTTTTGCTAAGTTAAACGCTTGTTTCAAGACGATATGTAAAAATATAAACACAAAGAAACTTCAGGCACCTTATCTGTGAAAGACGAATTAGCTTTAAAATGTTCACTGCTCTTAGATATTATATCCAATCTGTCTGCAAGCCTGTCAAATCCAAGTTTTATGTCATGCCCCAGTTACTTCCAGGTACAGTACTTCTCAAAAATAATATTGTATGCCATTACCTCCAAACCCATTTATTTTACACACCCAATGATGGAAAACTATGTGCAAAGGTAACCAACCAGGATTAAATGGGTTTAGTTTCATTTGGTGCATGAGTGGTTTACACATAAAATTTCTATTAATTATATTGTAAATCCCTGGCACAGCAGGTTGAGCAGATTCACCCTGAAGACAGTCATCAGAAGAGATAACTGCTGTACCATGAAACATAAAATGGTCAGAGGCTTCATAGTGCTTATTACTTGTGAAATATGCAGGGAAAAAAAAAGCAGAAGATGCTGTAGAGCCCATTCAAAATAGATAAAGGGAGAAGCAACAACACTGGACAAATTTCCCAAGTTTGACTCATATACTTAAAAAGGAGGTATATTACTACAATATGCATTGACTAAAGAGTTGGTGAAGTTTCAGCTTGTCCACAAGATGCTAGTCACCACCTCTTCCTCTCCACTGCTGACCTTACTGAATTCCCATTCTGTAATCAGGTACAGTCTCAAGTGCCAGCTGCTGCTGGGGATGCAGCTTTGTGATGTCCTTATACATGAATTCCACAGGTTGGGTATTTTCTGCTTTTAATCTGCACTTGATTTACCAAACCCACAAAGTAGTCATAACCATGGTTTGTATGGCTCAGTAAGGACTCTACTGCCTTCCAGTACATGGAGTATGTCTCAGCAAAGTGGGACACAACAGTCTTTGTGTAGCAGAGGTCCCATTGCAGCAACACTGACCAAACCTGCATCTTCTTATTGGGCATTGCCAACATTTCCAGGTCAGGGACTGAAAGCCACACATGCTTAACCACTTAACAGTTCAGACATCTCTTCAACATTTTGCCAAGATTTCTGCATCATCATTCCCTTGTGTTGATACCACTTCATTTGTTCTCCATTGTTCAGACCTCTGGGTCTTTCCCTGGAAACTTCTCTGGCAGTCATAATTGCAGATTCTTATCCTCAGCTATGTAATGCCCTTCACAACATTGCTCTTCCATATTTGTTATTGCATCCCTCACTAATACAGCCACCAAAACTGCTCTCCATTTTTTTTTTAATCCAAGGCCACAGTTGTGAATGTGTAATGTAAGAACACACATTCTTCTGCATGTAAGGCCACTTAGAGCAAGCACTTACACACGAGCCTGGCTTATGCCACCTGAATGAAACATCCTCTCCTAAGCCACCTGCACGGCTCTCCTCCCCTGCCATCTCCCTCCTCACATTCCCTGTGAAGCTCTGTAGCACAGAACTAGACAATATATACAGCCCAGTATGGCTTCTGAGAGATACTAGATTTGCTTAAGAAGTTAAAAGGAAATTTTTGCATTATGCAGAACCTTTTGTTCATGTATTAGTTAGCCTAGTAAAAAAGCATGTTGCTCTCATTGGTACTCTCTACTTTCTTTAATTTATTTAAGTAGTTTTCCAATTCTTCTTATTGAGTTTCAACTGAAATAATATTTGAAGCTGCTCACTCTCAGGCTGCTGTCTTTATGATGTGCAGCCCTAGCACCAAGCATAAGAGGACACCCTGGTAGTTAACAGAACATCAAAATCAGCTGTAAAAGCATGTTGTGACTTTGGATAAGCATGTTGTGACTTTGGATAATCTTACTGACTGAAAAAATGTAAAATACAATTAAATCAAATTACATGAAACAAAACAGTAGAATAAAATAAAGCTGCAAATTCAAAATATTTAACATAGTTAACAGAAGAAAATAATCCATGGAACATACTGTTACGGAAAAATTATAAACACATAACCGAAGAGAGTTACTATATCATCTGAACAATGTAACCAAGCGTTTTCTAATGAAGCACAGATGTAAAGAAGAGTGAACTAGCACAGCCAATCTCTTTGAACTTACACTCCTGTATTCCTCTATTTCTCTGTTAAAATAAACACGATATTTAGAAATTAAAAGAACCTTTACATTTCCTAAACTAAACCGTGTTCTGTCTGGATTGTAACGACAAGGTGATAATGTTGTTATTACTAAAAATATTAAATACATATATGCCAGGAAAAAGAGCTAATACATGCATACATTATGTTTGTTTATAATTCACTAAATATTAGCTACATTTTACATGAAATCCAGAAGTACATTTATTAGAAACCCACTGGCCCTCTGCATTGTGGAAGCCCATGCATGGCGTGAACACATTGCTGGGGAAACTGAACGGTTTGGTTAGGAAAGCCAGCTTTATACAGCAGAGCAAAATCACTGTGACACCTGCTCCTACCCATAATGGAAACTACTGAATTACTCAAATCTTCCCAGACACTACCTGCTCACGTTCATTATTACTGTCCTGCAGACACTTCAACATGCAGGGTAAATGCAGCTAATAAGCATAATTAGCTCAGACAGTGTATTTTAATTTAGTTTTGCACTAAAGACTAATTGCCTACTCAGCGAGGGGGAGTGTAACATTTTTTTTAAGATGCTTACCCGAGGGCCCTGATCACCTTGATCTCCCTGCAAAGTGGAAAGATGAGATGATAGGTTTAACACAGCATCTGTGTGCTACCCAGCTCTCTTACATAATCTAACATTTCACTGCATCAATACAGTCTCTTGAGTTCATGCTGGGAGGGCTTTCCAGGCACCTTGTAAGAATCACCTGAACATCAACTCACCTTTTCGCCTTTTGGACCAGGAGGGCCCTGAAAGAAAAAAAGGCAAAGATTAATTCCTGATACTGATGAAGTCCTGGGATACAGCAAGAAACAGGTTTGTGTCAACCTGCAATTTCTTCCCAACAATGTATTTCCTTATTATTTTTAACTCCATATGCCAGGGCTATTCCAGAGATGCCTTCTTCACTCTACTGTGGGAACTGCACGTTATTTCTTGAATAGTTTGCTAATCTTGTGTACTGACTCAGTCTACTTAGACAAGCAGAACTATGCCTGAAATGGCAAAATTTCTACTGATTTCACTTAGGAATAATAGTTTATCTCCTAACAGATAAAAAATTTTCTAAGACTGTAAAAGTTCTTTGCAAGTGCACTTAATACATTCAAATACATATAAATCTGTCATGTATTTTGGCACCCTCCTTGTCTTAGATTGCCAAAGAAAAATGGATTAGGAAATCTAAAAGTAGGGTTTTCATTCCTTTCTTTGGCAATACTGATGTTTAGTCTCAAGCACACTGTTTAGACAAAATGAGCTCTTTGTACAACATGGTTTTGCAGGAGTATTAATTTTTGTTACTTACCACCCAACAAACAGTAAGGTGACAGAATCACAAAATATGGAGGTCCTTCCCTATTCCATTTTTATTGAGCACTTTCCAGAAACCTACCAGCAGCTTTCTAAATCACTAGTTTTTTGGGTTAGTATCTCACGAATACAAATACTATCAGTCTGCAGAAAACTGGCAGCTTACACAGTGCAGACTCTACCTCCAGCTTTCTGAAAGATATGCAGGTGTTTCATTACAAAGAAGGACCTGAGATACAAATGAAAGCAGCTGTAAACAGAGAAGGAGCCATTCAAGCCAGCATGGTTCACTGTTATAACACAAAAAGAGTGTGTGGCAGTGTGTTTGTGCGGGTGTATGCATGGAGAAGAGAAAAGATTGCCACTCACAACACTGGTAAAAATTAATGTGGTTCACATAAACGCAATGGAATGGAGGTCAGACTGCTTTGTATTAAAGATGTGATCAACCACAGGCAAGACATAGAGAATCCCTATTGTAGCCAAATTTTCTGCTTAGTTTTAAAGGCTTCTGATGCGTGCCAGGGAAGAGCATCTGCTGCTAAATCTTTCAAGGAGTTAAAGCATATGCCTCTCCTTCCATAGCCTGCCATCTCTCCTGCCTGCTGCAGAGGACACAGAAACAAAACTGCCTCCCAATGTCTCTACACCTCCTTCAGCAAGGACAGCGCTCACTACCAGCTGAGTGGAAACTGCTCAATTAACTATGACCCCTGCCCACTTTATGTTGCCCTGAAAGCACTTGGCCTCTTTAAAAACAAATTAAGCAAAATAATTTAATGAATAAATACAACCTGGTTGCACCTTTAAGGTCTCTCCATCTATTTTTTTTTAAAATATACTTTAACCCTTACTGTCCTTTCCCAGGTCAGGTGTTCACATAAATACATAAACTATGTGCAGCACTGTCTACTTTTGGCTCTAGTCCCCCATGTATGTACTGTGATGTGACATTACAGCACAGCAGATCTGCTTTAAGACTTACATGCCACCGAGCCTGGGAATTTGCAAACTCATACCATCAGAACACAGTAACTGTATGATGGGAAGAACTAAAATCAGTCAATTCTGGCTGTTGCTGTCTTTTCCACAGTGAACATTGAGCGCAGGCAAAGGGCTGTGCTCACGTGTTCTCCCTCCTTGAATTATCACGCCGTTACTGGCTCTGAATATATTACAGGCTGCAAAGTGCAAATAGCACGGCCCCTATCTGCTACACTCAGAATCCTATTTCTTGGGCCTTAGGCATGAAATTATAGATAACATGACATGACTGGGAGTGCAAACAGATGTTGTCTTGTGGGAGCTGTTACTGCCTTCATTTAGATGCTCAGTGCCATTTTTATGCCTATGAGCGGCCCTGCTTCTGAAGGGTTTTTGCTCAGGACTTTTCTGAGGCGTGCTTGCCACAGGTCTGCCTTTTGGTAGAAATCACGACAGAAGGGAACACATCAGCTGCTTGAACTGAGCCGGCACACTGGGACAGAAACAAGTTAGAGATCACGTGAGGAGCTCAGCCACCAGATCTGCAGGGTACAACTGCTGGCAATATGTTCAGCCATCTCCAGCTGCAGAAGTGGCCTCTGCCCCTACCCTGCATATTTTCCTCTGTTAAGAGTTCTTGAAAGCACAATCCATACCCAAACATGCTTTTTAGTAAGACTGAGTCATATATCTCAAATTTTTTTCTCCTTTTTCTGTGCAGGATTTTCTGAAAATGACCTGTGCACATCATAATCATAATTTGGTTTCTTTCATTGCTTAGTGTTTTCTCTCCCTGAGTGGCACACACCATCACCTCTATCAAGACACCCTTCCAACACACAATTTTTTCGTGCAAGTCTTCATAAATATCTGACAAGTTCATTGTACCAGGAGTTAAAAACAGCTTTCCAAAAGGCCACAAGAGCAGTTCTGGTGTGAACATTCTCACAAATCTCTTCACTTTTATTTGCAATGCTTTTGCTTTCCACAAGAGTCTTGAAAAACAAACAAACAATTTCAAACAAAAATAGGTCCTTTGGATGCAAGTGAAGAGAACCAGTGGGGTTTCATCAAAATAAAAATTAATACAATACTTTCATGGCTTGTTCACCCATCTCTGGCTTTTCCCCCACTGTTTCAATTGTCTCTATTGTTTTTGCAACTTTAAACAAAAAATTCCTCTCCTCAGCCTTTGACATCTTCTTTCCATTTGGGCTGAGAAATTCTCCCAAGGTTTTTACTGCAGAGTTTATTAGTGTATGTACACTCAGTGGAGGCAGGGAGGAAGAAAAATCTGAGGGAAAGTTGGGTTTGTGGGGGTGGGCTGTGATTAGGAGACAGATTTGTTTAAAGGAGGGCAAGGTTTCTTCTGTTTAAGGGTATAGACACAAAGCACAGAGTGAGTAAAATAACACTAGTTTTGTAGGCCACAGCATAGACTTGCTGCTTTTTTCCCAGGGAGACTTCTGTGCTTTCGTTTATGAGATGGCAGAGATCAAGCCGCGAGCTGCCGAACAAATGTGAAAGCATTTTGTGTAAGTTATATGAAATGTCTGAGGTCAGAGCATTTCTGAAATAACTTTACAGTGTTTTCACTGGAAACAGAGGCTCTTTTCTCAAAGTGTAATTATCTACTCCAGACTACTATACATTTCCAAGGAGAGTTTATAGCCTGTTTCACATAAGCAAGGCCTTGTAAATCTCAAACACATGCAAAATCTGCATTCATAATTAGGCGAAAAATACTACTGTTTTTAAAACAAGGTCTCCCAAAGCAGACCAAAAGGCCTCCAGGCACCTGCCAGCCAAGAACAAAGCTGAAATCAGGGTCAAATCCAAAAAACAGCCATGTTCAGGATTACTGACAGGTGACCCCCTTTTCTTTTTTTTTTACTATCAAAACCCCATTTCCATTCTCTGTTGGAATTTTACATTATTATAAATATGTGTACAAAAACAGGAGGGCAAGAGAACGCATTACTAGAAAACAGGAGACTGATACTTGCAGTCTTCATCAGACAACATCCCCTTAGAATTAACTTGATCCGCATGATTTTTTTACACACAGCTGAAATTTTATAAATTCATTCCCTGAAAGATGCTAATTTTATATTCCACCCTTGAGGCCATTGCCACCTATACAGTTTTGCAAAAGTTATATTCAGAGGACCTAGTAAAAAGCCAGTAATTGACTTATATTGGTTTTACAGACATTCATATTTACCAAAATTCTCTTACAGGTTTATTCTCTCCACATTCTTATTGCTACAGATCTGCCTTTAGCCATCATACAGGAAGTTCTGCTGTAAACTCACGGCTCCAAGCAATGATGGGATGGTAGAACCAAAAATAGTAAGGGATTATGAGTACCAGGTTCAAAGAAACAGAAATGTTGAAGGTTCTGTAGAAAGCGCCAGAGTCAGGACAGAGATTTTTCCTGACTGTTAGACAGCCCACATCGTGCCTCTGTAAAAAGGACCTGCCAGTGCCTGACACAAGCGAGTGACAGCCAACCAACCAACCAAGCAACCACGAGAATCAGCTGGACTGTGACAGTCCCAGGTCCCGCTGGGACCATCCAACTTCACAGCTCCTGAGGAACACGACATGTCAGACCTGACAGCTCCCATCAGACAGAGCCACCACGGAAGGCACAGCTAATAAGAACCTTTCAGACATAGTCACTGCTTTCCTACATTCCCACCACAGCAGCCACAGGCCATGGCAAGCTGGCAGCAGGAGGACTGACTGTAGAATGCAAGGTTCCGCCTTCATTTTCATTTGGGATCCGAGAGCACACAGCGCAGTCATCCCTAGCAGCAGCTACAGCACACAGCGAGAGTGTGACCGGCAGCCTAAGGGAACAGCGACCTTGCAGAGACCAGCAGAAAAGTGAAACACTTATTCCAATGTCATCCTGACAAATCCAGAAAGGGAGTCAATTTGCCAACTTAGCTTAATGATGTTTTCACAACTAAACAGCATGCCATATATTGCCTAAATTAATTCAATTATTGCAGATTACTTTGAGGCTAAAAGGGGGCTTTAGCATGTAACAACAAAATAATCCAATACAAAAGTCAAACTTCCTTTCTTTGAAACTTGACTCATGACTTCCAAAAATTACAGGAATAGGACTGAAACACCTGTCCTCAGTCTATCCTATAATTGCTGCAAAATATTAGGATCAGGTATGCTGAATCATAGGAGGTTATACAGAGTATTATGAAACACCAGTGTGTTTCATAACTTTTTCAAATTTCCTACACTCATTTCAGTCTTGTGTCCACCATGCAAGCCCTGAACCACTGAGCAGTGTGGTTTTGGCATCTGCTGAGCTTGGCCATGTTTTCAGCCAGTGTTTACATATGCTATTTTACAATGCCAACATTTCACCTTCCATCAATTTTACAAGTACTCAGAAGAATTTTCAGTGAATCTGAAGAGTTTCTACTGCTGAAGTCCCTTCTTTTTTACATGTTTTATTCTTCCCCTGTAATATGAGTGACTTATGGGGAAAAATTAAACCAACCACCTCCCAAAAGACTCCTATCAAATTTCATTTCCTCCCCTTATATTCTAAAGTTTTTGTTAAAATATCCTAAGGCAGAGAAAAAGCGACCAGAATTCCTGACACAATAATGGTGATTGACTTAAAAAACATTATGTAAATTATTTAACCCAAGAAACATAAACTGATTTATACAGCAATCTAGATAAACAGCTCAGTTAACATTCACAACGAGCAAATTATAAATGACTCCTGCTGTAAATTCATATAACTGTATTCAGAAGTCAGTGATTTATAGCAACATATAAATCAGACAAGTTTATAAACTGCAGGCAGGAGAACACAGTCTATCCAAAACGTGTCAAGAAACCATTTAGACTGTAATTTAGACATTCATTTCTCATGCAGTGCTCTTGCTGAGGTTGGGATGGTGTGCTTTTTTAAAAGTTTATAATGCTGCTCACAAAAACCATCAGTTCCCAGTGGAAGCTGCAGAAGGGTCACTGCAGTACCCAGGAAGAAGCACAAGGCACAGTGTCCCAAGTAAGAACCTGCTGAAGGAGATCTCCTCTTCCTTTCTCTGACATAATTTCTGACTTTGATTAATCAGTAAGACTGTCATCTTCTCCTCCCCTTTCCCCTCCTTCTACAGACAACCATGTTTTTCTTCAAAAATCTACAAAACAACACAGACAATCCTATAAGGATTCTATGCTACAGATGGTATGTGACTGTGTACCTGTTGCGTGAGCATGAAAAAACAAGGATCAGCTTTACTATTTCCACAAATTCATTTAAATAGACATTATGATTCGAATCTGCTAAGTTTCTCGTGAGTCAAGTAGCTGTTGTATGTGCCAGTAAGAGCAATTATACAGTGGCAGAAAAAACTGGCACATTATTAAAGAAAACGGCTTCTGGTAAAGTCAAAACACTGTTGGCATTCACTTATTGCCCAATGCACTGCAAGATATGCATTTCCTGAACCTTGGCCCTCGTTGCCTTGTCTGTTGTGCACTTTCCTATTCTCCTACCTGTTAGATAAGCAGAAGTTTACTGATGATGTTATGGATTTGATGCAATACTGTAAAAAACTCCCAAAAAAGATCACCACAAAGGAAATTCCACCCCTGTAAACATGTGAAACAGGACATAAAAACACAGATGAGAAAATCTAATACTGCTGTATCTCCCATGTTATAAGAAAACAACCAGAGTTTCTGATTTCAATAACAGGAAGGAATGAAGATTGCGAGGAAGATACAAACATGATCTTGGTTACACCAAAAACAGAGAAACACACAAATTTTTGTCTGGCAGGCAGAATTGCAGGCAGACATTTGATGTGGGCCCTACACCACCAAAATTCACAAAGCAGACTGAACAGGGAGCTTTTTTATTATTACTGTTACATTTGCTATTTTCATAACAGTTTCAGGATTTTTTGGAGTTCAATCTGTGATTTTTAACAATATTTTTAATGACAGTACAACATAGTATTGGCTTTAGTGTTAAATATTTGGTTTATAAAACATTTCAAAAATGAGATATTTTTTAAACAGGCTGGTTCAGGCTTCCTACTCTTTCATCCATCCTCCAGGAGATCCCTGTCTCATTAGACGTCCACCTGTGACTTGAAAAAACATCACATACTATCTCAGAATCATCAGATGGTTTGGGCTGGAAGGGTTTAAAGGTCATTTAGTCCATTCCCCCTGCAATGAGCAGCAACACCTTCAACTTGACCAGTCTGCTGGTCAATGGTCACCTGTCCAACCTGACCTTGAGTGTTTCCAGGGACGAGGCATCCGCCACCTCTCTGGGCAACCTGTGCCAGTGTTTCTCCACCCTCATTGTAAAAAATGTCTTCCTTATATATATCTAGTCTCAATCTACCCTCTTCTAGTTTAAAAGCAGTAACCCTTGCACTATCATAACAGGCCCTGCTAAAAAGTACAGTTATGACCAAGATTAACTCCTCATCCTCTGGTATCTAAGGTTGCTTTACCTTCACAGAACCTCCCTACTTCTTTCTCTTCCTTTTGTCCCATTTTGAATATTTTTTATCCCCTCTCCAGCAGGAATATACATACTTATGTGTATGTGTGTGTGAGAGAGAGAGCATGCTGATGGTGGAATTAAAAAACTATGCTGCATTTCTATGTCAGCAGTCACTCAATAGTTGAGTTAGTGAATAGGTAGCTATGGAATAGACAAAAAGGAGTCTGCTGTCAATAGAAGAAAATATTTCTTATAAGTCATGGGATACTTGATAAGATTCAATAGTTTGTAAGATTCAATAATAAAGGAAAGTGTGGTTGATTTAGGTTGATTTAGAGTCTTGTAATTATTTTAGTAAGTATTCATTATATTCAATAGCAATGATGTCACAGGAATTCAATGAATTAAAAATCTCTAATAAATAATGCCTGGTAAACAGGAAGGTAAAGAAGAATTAAAGTCTGCTTTCAAATTTTACAATAAAAGGAACTAGATTGCAAAGATTTTTCAACATTGATTGCTTCACCTTTTCTTTAGAAGAACTGCATTATTTTTGTGTCAAACTACAAAAGCTGGAAAATTTTATACCTCTGAACTGGTTTTATTGCTACAGGTTTCATGCCTTCTATTTTGCATTGAACATTGAAAGTGATATGGAGCAAAGAAGAAAAAATAACTAGCACAGCTTAACCTCCTGATTATCGCCATTTGTTACAATAACAGTGGCATGGTACCACTCCGGAGGAGTTTCTGCACTAGCCAGTGAGAACTGCATCTGTAAGCAGCCAAGAAGCAGAATGTACAAATACAGAGCTATTCTGCACAAAAATACTCATATACTTCTGCCACCCTGGTCTAAGGACATACTTCGGGCACTGATGCCTTGAACCCAATCAAAACATTCTACTTTATGGAAACAATTAATATGCACCAAAATCAAATAAAAAAATTAGGAAAAAAATTTTTTTTAATTGTTAAAAAAAACCAAAAAAAATTTATATTCATAAAAGAAAGACCAATATAATCCAGTAAAATTTAGGGCTTTTAAAACTGCATTGGGCTTATGAATTTACGTTTTGGCTTTCTTTCCTAACACAACAGAATTTGAAAAGAGAAAGAATATGTATTTTGCCAATCAAACTCATGAAATACTTCTTCCAGATTTTTGAGATAAAAAATCACCATTAAGTAATTTTTATACCTCCTTTGGCAGATTTTTATCCATTGGCCAGCTCTCTCATTTATTCCTAAAAGCTTAGCAAGAAAAAAGCTCCTCAGTGGCAGCTAACAACTTGCTTTTATTTTCTGAAACATATTTCAATGTTCCAGCCATTTTTAAACCTAAAACTTGAACAGTGGCTTCTGTAATTCAAACACCTCTAGTGCTTCCCTGATTCTTTGCTAGCCTGGTAGAGAATTCAGCTGAAATGACAGTGCCCTTTGCTCATTTAATCTTTTTTTTTGTTTGACTTAAAAGGACGTTTTTGATGAGGATGGCAGGCTGAACTTCAAATATTTTGAGGAAAACAGACAATGAAAGCAAGGGAATGGGGGAGTTTCAGAGCAGTGGAGATTCACCACTGCCCCTCACTACCTACAAGAGAAGTACCTGAGGTCATCAAAATATATCTTCCAAGCTCGCTAGCATTATGGATATTTCAACTTTGCTGTCTGCATTACTACTGTGCAATGAAATAGCATCCAAATATCTACCAGGCAGATCTTCCTCTGACCAGCAGCTGAGTCTAGGAGATTTATGTACTTCATTAACAGATGCTGCACAGGGTCCAGCTCTGCAAAAAAATCACAACTACACAGATGATTGAAATTAAAAAAAAATTCAGAAATCCCTCTCTGTCCACCTATTAGAAATAAGGGCTAGTTTCAAAACAAGGCTGTTTTTTGAGGAATTTTGGCCTGTACCTGCTATCATATCAAGGCAAATTTATGAAGTGATAAAGGCTGAACTTGTATAAACAAGCAAAACTGCATAGCTCACATCTGAACAAGGTTTTGCAGCTAACATGTATTTGCTGTATTTGAACAGAAAACGTATTTTCAGCAGAAGGATTTTAACACAGACTTTGAAACAGGGAAGGCCAATTCCATTCTTCCATTTACTGCGGTGACTCCACACCAGTTTCAGTAACAATGCTCTGAGTTTCACTCAGTATTTCAAAGGCAAGGCATACTGTCCATACACTGTTTTTTCTTTTCCAAATTTTGCTATTCAGTACAGAAGACATTTTCTCATTAAAGGTAGTAGAATGACAAAGAAAGATTCAGATATTCCTTTAGAGTTGCCTGCAAATGCTACTGTAGAATGCTACTGTGAAAGATGTGTGTTAGATTACTTAAATCATTAATGGTTAAAATAAAATGGCAGTAAAATAATAGTATAAAGCTATGGCCATGTAAAAAAATAGCACAAGGGACAGAAAGGCTTCTGAGACATCCACAGATTAAAAGCAATTTAATTATTTCAGAAACTGGGTAACTTTTTAAACTTCAGGGTATGCTAAAGCTTGGAAAAAATGTATTTCAGCAGAATACCCAACATTCCTTCAAGGATCTTATTCTTCTTTCTTTCCTATCCCCCCCTGCAAGTTCTGTAGTCCCTTAAATCATTCCTGTGCATGGGCTTCACTGGTACCCAAAAAAGCCTTTTTACAAGAACTTGTCCAACAAACATCATGATAAAAGCTACACTGTACAAACTCACCTGGGGTGACCTGCAAGTATCAGGTTACTGAAAACGTTTCTGAACTACCCCAGGTACAAGTCATCACTGAAAGAGACGAAGACTAGACACTAAATCATCACTCTAGTCTTGATGGGGATGTCTCAACCCTTAGTCACAGATTAATTTTTTAACATCAAATAGCATATAGAAAGAAAAGCGCCAAAAAAAAGCATGTAAAGTAATATTTATGTTATAGTAAGACAAACAAATATCAGTAGAAGAACTAAACCTTTCATTTATCTTCACCAATACCCTCATCCACAAAGGGGAAAACTACACTGACATATTTCATAGAGCTATTTTGAGAACTGCACAGATTTGTGAAGTTTGAGATGAAACACCAGATAAATACAAATGAGTTTTTCTATCAACTACAAACATACACATACTTTGCGATACAGACATATGTAAAAGTGGGATGACTGAATGTATTTTTGTAACTTATAAGGCTGGAAACATCTTTATACAGGAAGTGATTTAAGACAACATAAAGTTTATTAAAAACAAAACTGTTTTCTCCTCAAGACTAATAGTAAGGTCTACAAAATTCATAACATCTTCAGGGGAAATTAAACACATATGTATTTTTGTACTTAAATGGATATTTATTCTTTTTGGCAAATGATCACTAGCAGACATACTGGGCAATATAGCTGGATTGTATTTCTGAAAATACGTGATTCTCTTACATGTTTCTCAGCAGCTAACAGCTCTCGAATATTACTGATGGATCTCAGTGAAAAACTATATTAGGAAATCCTATGGTATCGCAGGGACAGACAAAGCATTTTTGAAATTGGCAATCTGGATTAAAACTCACAAACAGAATGGACACTTCCATGCCATGCTCATTAGTAACATTACTGGCAGTACATGAAAAACTCCAACGAAAGTAACTGCTGCACTTTCTGGTTTTTTGTTCTGTCTGTCCTCTAAACATGACACACGGACAGGAAAGAATAACATTTCAGCACAGCTCTTCATGCCAGCATCAATTCAATATAAAAAACTAAAGCATTTCTACTAACATATACATTTGCTTAAAGTAAAATTTTAATTCACAGGAGTGTACTTTATAATGGAAAATATAAATTTGAAGGTTCCATCTACCAGCCTAAGATGCCAATCTCCCAGGTCTGCCCAAGCTTACAGGACTTGCAAGTATCTATCACAAAGCATCACCAGGTCTCTGAACTGATAATGGCTTTCAGAGAAACTCTGATATTTTGAAAACCTTGTGGAAGACTAATGTCTTAGATATTACACCATAATCTTCAAGTCACAGTCATCTTGATGAAATGCACATTTTTATAACTCTTAATAGTTTCTTTTTAAAAAAAAATTAAAGCTAGTGAAGCTACTGGGATCTGCAACAAATTGAACTGGAATTCAAAGCTGAAATGCAGCATGAAGATCACTAAAACCAATAAGCCAGCACGAGTTTAATATCAAATTAAAAACATGTGCAGCAGGATAGTAAAATACTATATAATATTCCTGAATACAGTGCAATACTTTGCTTTGACATAATCCCTAATAGAACACAGAACACACTAGTGTATTTCTGCCATATGTAGAATAAGAGGAAGAAAATATAAAGGTCATTTGATAAAGAAATTATTTAGGAATACAAGAAACATTTCAGAGTCCTTAATTATATTTTGACAACCCTTTGTAATGTCATAATGGAACCACAGTACTAAGTTTGCGATTGCTTTTTTGTACTCATACGTACTCTGTTAAGCTAAGCAATGCTTTACCAAATTAAGCCTTGCATGTAATTTTTGCTTCACAGTTTCTCACTTGCTGTTAGAAGATCTACTATGCCCTGGTGACAGCTGGAACTTCTAGATGAATAGATGGAATGCTAATGTGTGATTCCCCAAAACATTTATGCCGGCATATGTAACCAGTGAATCAGACCTTCATGTTTATTTTATGAAAACAAACTCAATTCTTTTCAAAAATTAATGATGCCACCATGAAGAAAAGTTGGTAACATCTTACAAACAGAAAGCTGTCGTGCCTATCTTCTTTTAGATTTTTATACATTAATTTTATGTACTGTCTTGTTCTAGGGCTTGTTTTTTCAGAGTAACAGTATCATAAATTGTCGCTATGTGAACTATGAAATGAGGAGATCAACATCTAAAAATTTCGGGCCAAACGAATTGTTCTCAAACCCCATCTTCCAAGCTTTCCTTTTCTCTTGCATACAGCTACTCTGGAAGGAGATCTTCAGATTCAGTAAAAGAAGCCACTTTCATAAGAGAAGAATTTATTTTACAAGGACAACCAGAGCTAATATTACGTTGTGTGAAGAGCCCTTTTCACAGAATTCCGTACAGTGAACATCCCTATTTTTGTGTTTGTAGAAAATCAAAACCTAGACTGAATCGGTAATTGTAAAATTAAGAGAATTCAAGTCCGATACTTTCTGAATCAAGCACAAAAATCAGAAATAAATTATCTGTTTCAGGAAGTGCTGTGAAATACCTGA
The DNA here is from genome assembly GCA_036630365.1 of Acanthiza pusilla. Taxonomy (NCBI): domain Eukaryota; kingdom Metazoa; phylum Chordata; class Aves; order Passeriformes; family Acanthizidae; genus Acanthiza; species Acanthiza pusilla. Next base: position 18,373,885 of record JAXCHO010000164.1, read on the forward strand.
ACATCTTGCAATTTCAGCACCAGACAGTTACTGAAATTGTAACTCAAAAGCATGCCTTTCAGAGTAAGCAAAAGAACACGGTAGCACAGTTGGGGTAGGAGTCTGGCCTTCTCTCGGTGTCTGACAGAGCCTGATGAGCAGAGCTGTAAAAAGTCTAATTATCCCCAACCTAGTTCACTTAGCAGGGTACTGTAGGGAAGTCATCAATCTGCCATTAGAGGCTCCTTTGCAATTCCTGACAAAACGGTGGGAAAAGACAAGTAAAAAAAATATGGTGGAAGCAGAGCACAGTATCAAATGGTACAAGAATTTTGTTTGTTGATGCCTAGAACTTTGACTCTCCTCCACCTTTTTAAATTATATGTGGTGCTTCCTTAGTCTTGGTACAACTGATAGTTCAGAACAATTTGCCTCTAAATCTCCAATTTTGCGTTCTCTTCTTTACAGAGCAAAGAATCCTCTTACTTGCACTAATAGTATCTGCTTAGCCAAAAAAACCCCTTTAATATTCACAGCCCTTCTGGTTTACATATGTGCATGAGTCTACCGGGGGAACCAAACTGTTTTATATTTTCAAAGTGCTCGTTGTTGTCAATGCCTTTTAACAAAACTAACTTCTATTTTATTACATATGAAGCTGAGAAAGCATCATAGTTAAAAACAAATGCATTATCTCCTGAGAAGACACATTTCTGGCATCTTTTATGTCATTAACACTTATGTATACAGTAAATGAAGTTTTGAGCATGATTTCTCCTCTAACATTCTCTGATGTGGTTCATTTTAGCAACTAACATAAAATGAAAAGCCATGAAAATGGCATTTGTTTCTTCATGTTCACAAATCAACATGGGCTGTTTCCTAAAAAGATCTCACAATTTCAATGGTGTTCACAAATGCTATTACCATTTAGGAAAGGAGAATAGCAAGCAAACTGAAGTTCTGCCAGCTGAATACATATAAAACTCAGTACTCTGAAAGCGATGAGCTATTTCTTCAGTCTTAGGCTGATTTTGTCCTTCATTTCTTGCCTCCTTCCCCCCCTCTCCACGCAAGTAAAGAGTCATGTGGCATTCCTGAAAGCAAACTGCTGGGAAAAGGGAACTTGGAGCTTATACCTCAATTTATGGTGATCAGAACAAAAGAAACATATCCAACTCTAACAATCTGACAGGTAGAGACCACTTTGCAGCACTGGTCAACAGGACATTATGTACCTTGCCCACAGCTTACAAAGCCATAAAAACACATACATGATCACTTGATGTTATCAACTGCCCTACTATTGAATGGCATACACTGAGAGGAATATTTAATAGGTCGTGGAAGGGAAACTCGACACAAATTAAAATACATTTTCTTTATACACCCCTTTTCTGATCCTTCCTCCTGTCAGATGCTCAACTCTTTTCTAAGATCTAGGAGTCTCCCTACCATGACAATGTTCTCTAGGAAGTGATAAATATCTTCCCTAGAATGCTGCCTTCCAAAACCACTCAAAGCTAGGGCCTGTGGCCTGCTGTGTTTCTCTGTCCTTTGACAAAAACCAGAAAACTAAAAGTTAAAATGGTTCCCACCAGCTGTTGACAGCACAAGCCAGTAATAGCCAGTTTAACCATGAATCAGAATCTCTGTCATCAGAAATTAAAAATACTCCAGCCACATACCCTGATGCTGGATGGTGAAAAAGAGATACACGTACATTTGTCACCAGAATCGCTATGGAAACCCTTTATCATGCACAGAGCACTGGAAAATGTCAGGCTGTTACAACACCACATCCGTGGGCATGTGCATAAAGGAAAACAAGAATCTCATGAAAACAAGTATCAATCATTAATATTTTGTCCATTTCTAATGCAGATTTGGACAGCTGCCAGAGAGAAAGGAGAAGCATCTGTGAGGCTGCTGTATCTCAGTCCCACACAGAGAGTGATCATGCATGCTGACATGAGACACAAAGTATGTTGTGCTAGAGATGGACCAGGGAGAAGATACTCCCCTGAAGGAGAAAACACTTGGCTGGCTGAGGCAAGGTCACACCAAAACACCATCCTGCCCCACGCTTACAGCTTTTAATAGTTCTACTTCAGCAAGATTTTTTAAAGGTATGTTTTGTCTTCTCCTTCACCCTAATATTAAAAGGCTTCTAGTATTTACATGAACTTTACCTCTAAACAACAAAAAAAGTTTCAAATAACAAGCTTTCTGTCTTTACCCAGATAGTACATTTCCTAGGGAATTAACATTGACTAGAAGCTAAACCTTGCTCTCTGACAAGCAGAAATACTTCTATTATTTTAAAAAGAGAACAGAATTTGGTTGAACAGATTTATTGGGAAAAGAGCCCTTCCTGGTTCAAGCTAATCTAAATAGATATTTACATTCCAGATTTAAAAAAAAAAAAAAAAAAGAAAAAAAAAAAGAAAGAAAGATATTTTTTTTAGGGTCACTCAAATGCCAGAATTTAATTTCAGCAAAAGTATTAAATATTTTATTACTTGATCTTCTACAAAAAACAGAGTTTTCATAAGAAGGACCTTAATTTTTTTTAAGATTAGGCCAGAAATTATTTGGTATTTTATTGTGGTCTTTACTTTTCAGAGATACACTAGAACCATAAGCTTTTTTCTGCAAAAACAAAAAAACCAAACAAAAACAAAACAAAACAAAACAAAAAAGTGCCTGTGAGTTGCAATAAAGCTTGTTATTTAAAATGGGAAAATGTGAAGTAAAATTATCTTTTTTCATGGATTTTTGAATTAAATAAGCAGTAAAAAATTCAAAGTTAAAATTATAGAATGCATTACTGATCTATTACAGATTTATGTTTGTACCCAGTAATTAGGTGTGTGGGGGGTGAATTTATTGCATACTTTTGGAAAACCATAGCAAAGAATATAGGTGTTAGTAAATCACTGAGTGTAGAAAGGATTAGAATCTATCTCTGATCTTAGCATGGACTTGCATGGCTAGGACATCAGAAACTTTCTTAGTGCTTCTCCAGAAAGCATAGCAATTTTGTTTTTGAAGCCAGGAAGCCTTTACCTTCTAAATGAACTGACCAATACCTTTGATTTGTCATGGACACCGACAAGACCAGGGAAATTGCTGACAATCATAATAGGCTGAAATTTCTGTATTTCTTAATGACACACCGAGGGGGTTTGAATTCTTTTATCTGTATGTGAACAGAGTCTGCTTTCTGTGGATACTTTAATTTTTAAAAATCTTGAGATTTTCAACCACAGCTTTCAATGTTTAAAAAATGCAGCTTTCAATATTTAAAAAACGCTGTCTCACTAAGTTATCTGGATCTGAGTTTCAGTTCAAGAGGAAAGGCTTCTAGATGTACAGCCTACAAGTAGTTGCCTGAGACACGCAGCGGCCAGCTCTGGCTAGAAAGCAATTCAGCAGCACGGTTATCTGATTCAGTAGCTGCCTACAGCCAGAATCTGGAATTAGGAGGCACGAATGTCTGCAGCTCATGTCATGTCAGAGATTCCCTGGGTATCCAGGACAGCTGCTGGTGACTGACAGCTACAACAACGTCCGACACCGACTCCAGCCCGTGCACATCAGCCAGTGGCTACGGCTGCAGGCGCTGATCAGCTCACACAGCAACAAATGCCTCTGTGAAGGCAGTGTAATTGAGCCCAAGGAGTTTACAATGAGCTGAACAGGTTTCTAGGTGCACTGAGGATTGGCTTACCCTTCACTGACTGCAAGGAGGGCTTAGGCACCTCCTATGCCAACACCTACACACAAGCCTCTGGGTTTAGGTATCCCGATCTAAAGCTGAACACGACTCTGACTATGCCATGCCATTGTGGCTTCCCCACCAGTGCTCTCAAGAGAATTATCCCTGAACTCAATCAGCCAGACAAAATGACTGAGTACACACATATCCTCCTGACTCAGTAAGAGCATCTTGAGCTGAAAAGGAGGAAAAGGCATTATTAAGAATAATGGCACATGTTGCTGAGAGCAATGGTGATGACCCAGAGGTGAGCATTTCCACTGGGAGGAATTACTGAAATCAAAATTTAAGGATTCTCTCTTAAAACAATTTGGGGAACATTTTTAGAGGGTTTTTCCTATGGCTTGCACCTCACTTCTCTTACATCCGTGACAAGATTTCTCTGCCTTTCTGCCCTTGAAATGGCACCGAACACTGCGATCTCCATGGTGGTTCCTTGCCCACAGCTACCCCAGGGCACTGCATGTGGAGATACGAGCTCCAGAGACTGCTCCAGTTTACAAGCATTAGGCAAGAGACACTCTCTAAGCAACTGAAATGTGGGGGGTGGGGGTCCAAACCCCAAAGGAAAGGACACGGGTGGCAGCACAAGTTAACATCAACCACGGGGCAGCCCACAGGCTCAAGGATCAGCCTCAGGTCCTCAGCTGAGCTTGTTCAGAGCTACAGTGCCACACAGGATTACAAACGCTCCCTTCACTGACCCCCAGCAGCACAGAGGCTGAGAATACCTCTCTGTGTAGCCCACACATCAAGAGCCTACTGTGGAACATCAGTGCCATGGGGGGTGGGCATCTCCAGTCTCATACGGAGTTCTTATACAATTCTGTTAAATGGAGCCTGGCACCGCAAGGATACTGTACCTTCAGGCCAAGTGGTTTGAGGATTTGTAAATCAATCTGTCTTTCGACAGAAAATGATGTTTAGAAACTAAAAAATCTAAAAGAAATGCCTGCTTCTCCTAATGGAAATCTTAGCTTTAAAAGATTACCAGTAAATAAGGTGGTAAAGCTTTAACTTTCAATTATGATTCTGAAATACAAAAGGCCATCACAGAAATCCTGTTTCAGGCAACTAACTTGTGCTAAGTTCCACAGACCAAAGCTTACTTCCCACAAAGCATACAGAGCAAAAGAGCTGAGTTTCTCAACTGATTTCACTAAGTATAGTACTGGCACTGGCTTTTAAAATTTTTTTCCTCTTTCCTTGCTCTTCCATATTTTTATAGCACTCAAATAATTCACACTTAATTTTTACTATATGTAATGTTTCCTTTCTGCTGGTCTTTTTCTCCCTTAGAACTGAAGTTAGGTCCCTGGATTTCCATGTCTTCAATTACAGCTCACAAAACAAAGTTCTACTATTCTTAAATAAAGCAGAACTAATTCAAAGCAGTGTATCTAATTAATCAAAATAGCTAGCAGTGCAATATTTAAAATAACTGAGGGCTGCCTGGATTATAGCAACATTATTAGCATGTGATTAATAAGCAGTTGAAGTATTACATTTGCTACACATTTGCTAAGTTATTTTATCTTGCTTTAAAGTTTGGTGGCAAAGTTTCAAGCCATAGTTAGGAGATTTGCTTTATTCAGTATTATGTTGTTAACCCCACCATCTGGTCAGACAGCTGAGGGAACTCAACCATATGGGGGGCATTCTTCTCTCTTGGGAAATATTTGTCTTACAGAATTATGCAATTGTTACCAGTTTCTATCGTATTACAGTAAGATCAAAAAATAAATTCAAATACTTTGCAGACAACCTGAGCTTGGTGGGCCTTGTATTTAGCTATTACCTATGTAGGAAAATAAGATGGCACTTACTTGAGGACCAGGCTGACCCTGAAAAAAAATCAGAAAAACAAAAGATTATGAAAAGTTATGACAAGGATTAACTCCTTAAATAGCAGAAAATAGTTACAGTACTGTCTAATAAGATGCTAACAAAATACACAGTAACTGTATTCAAGTCATATTTTGAACTAAGTCTATATTGAATTTCAATGCTTTAATTCAAAGTGATGAACTTTCTTGCAACTGATTCTAGAAATCAATTACAGCAACATATCAAAACTGCATTTGAGAAACTTCTTATTTTAGATAGTCATAACAATTTAGAAGTGTTAGAAAGACCTAATTTAACGGTTCCCAAGTGAGAAAGAATCCACACGTGCTGAGCTGATTCAGAAGCAGGTATTATGCTTTTTTCCTCTCTTATTTCTCTGTTATGGCTCACCTCCATGTTTCAAGGAGGTGCTTATTACTTACTCTTAGTACTTATCGAATGAACAAAGTCTCAGAACTGGAGGAACACATTGCTGGACAAACAGGAGAGTTTTTGCCATTGCTGCAGGTACCACAGTTTTAAGCAAGTATGAACCAGTATTTAAACCAGCAAGTCTGAAAGGTTCTTGATGAACCTTAGCCAGGCCAAGACACACTGATACATTTCCTCTCTCTTATTTACCATCATGCCCTTTAGATCGCCCCTGGGCAAGTGGAGAGGTACCCTTTGCACACTGAGGAACTGTATTTCTTCTTGCTGCAAGCCCTTACAGAGCAGACTTCCTACCCCTAACTTCCCTGGACCAGAAAAGCCAGGGAAAGTAATGAATTATTTTAGCCCCCTTAAGAGAAATTACTTACATGAAGCAGAATTATTTTAGCAAGCAGTACAGTAGCTGTGACTATAAACAACATGACCCAGACAATCAGTTCACACTGCAAGAGGAAAATAATTACATACTTCTCCCTACAAAGAGAGAATTCTTTTTAACTCCTAGGGCTAGCTTAGCTTCTGGTGTTTTATGACACTTAAAATAATACTTCAGTTAAACTGAAACTACATTTCCTTCTGTTGACAGAAATTGAGCATGGAGACTTCTTTCAGATCTTATAAAACCTCTTCACTTTAGCTAGAAGGTACTTCTACAGAGAGTTGAAACTTTTCTGTCTGAGTATCAGGAAACACTTTTTTTACTGTTAACCAAGCACAGGAACATGGGAGACTGTGGAGTTTCCATTCCTGAAGATATTCAAAAACCATCTGGACATGATCCTGGGCAAGCTGCTCCAGGAAGATCTGCTTGAGCAGAGAGGTGACACCAGATGACCTCCAGAGGTCCCTTCCACCTTCAACCATCCTGTGATTCTGTGAGATTTTAAAGGGGATGTGGAGCAAAAGCATTTCAACTAGGAAGAGTTATCAACAAGAAAAGGAGCTGAAGCAATGCTTTTTATAGTAACTACTAAAACTTTTTGTGCTAATTTAAAAAAGGTATTTAAATTCACATGAAAGGTTTTTTTTTTTAATATATGGAATTACCTTACAAAGGAATAATGGTAAGATACAGAATTATAGTGGCTGTCTAGTCCTTAAACTGAATGCAGCCTAAAACATTCCTTGTTGTGGATGCTGCAGTTTTCTGTTGGTTCCTTAGAACAAAACTGCACCATAGAGGTTACAAAAAAATATATATATATATTACTGACTAAGGCTTGTCAGTTCAAATATTAAGTAAAACTTTCTGAGTTAGTGAGCTCTATGAAGTTACCCATCACACTGGGTTAAAGAATATGATTGAGACTCCTCAGCACTCAGACGTTACCTCAGTCTTCCCTTCACAGCAGGTTTTAAGCTATTATATACTACACCTGATCTTAAAATCATCAGGAATTGCTTACTGATACAGTATTGGGCAGCTAGTACAATAAAATTGTATAAATTATCTAAACTGAGGCCTACACATGAAAACTTTATACATAAAATTCACAATACATTTGCTCGCAAGAATATCTGAAGTTGCAATAGATTTTGACCAAATCATTAAAGGTTGTCTCCAACATATATATATATATATAAAAAAGCTAAAACTTAAATGGAGGTCTGAAATTACCAAAATGTTTCAACAAAGAGATGATTTAAAGCAATAGAAAGCAAATAAACATAATATATGCATACATATTTTAACAATGAGCTTTGAAAATTTACTTTTTTCATCATCTAAGACATACAGGCTGCTAAGTGTAATGGTACATGCTATATGTATGACATACAAGAGACATACACATATAACAGAAACATATTCTAAAGTGAATGTAAGGGTGGGAATCATGCTCCCATGAAAGTGTTTTCTACTCTCACTCTCAACAGAATTATTAATTTGCCTTTCCGTTACTGTGCATTTATAATTACTCTTCTTTCATGTCTGCAATACAGAAAAAAGCTGGAAAATGAATCTTTACAGGACAATGGTTTTTCATGTAGACAGAAAACTCTATGAGATATTGGGGAATATGAAAGCTGCATTACTCTTAGTTTATATATGCTGCCAATATTGCAATTATCCTTTGTTTAGCTATAAATGCAGATGCTGAATACAAAAGTACTCATAGCAGGATTTTTTTGACCCATTGGCTATAAGCTCCTTTAGCATGGAAGGAACTTTGCATTAGCAAAGGTGATTGTTTCCTTGTTTTTACAATGGTTTCCAATCCTTCAATATTTCTGTATGATTTTATCTACTCCTTGTCCTACTAGCCACTGCAGTTACAGTAGAATTTTCCCCTCTCACAAGTGATCCAGTATGTGACACTACCCAGAGGATGCAACAAGCACTGAATTATGAAACTTCATCAGCTCTTCTTACAAAGGCGTGGATAGAAAAGCATCATAATACTGACATTTTTAATAGTAAGGGGTTATTGTCAAAAACAGCAATTCAAATCATGGGACAAAAGGGGCTGTTAATTTTGCCCTCTCTCATTTCTGCATGTTGTGAAAGGGTGAGGAATAAAGCTCCTTGAATTACTTTGCTGTTCCTTAAAAAACCCTCCAACATGAATTCAATCTGATACTGTAATTCATCTGAGCAAGCTCAATCTCAATTTATCTGCTTGTGTTCCCAAAATGGCCCCAGGACTGCTGAAATCGGTCTGGTTCATTGCTGCATAAATCACCCCGAGTTCATGTTGCTTGTGGATTAAAATGTTTTAGCTGGAAGTCTTTCTCTAAATTTCAGATAACCATCAGGGAGAAAATACTGTTCAAGACTGAAAAGTCAGCATTACTCTGATTTTTTCTAATGAACATCTCTTTATTCAAATCTGGTATATACTCGAAAATTGATTCATTGATTCTAACTACCAACTAATTGCTGTCTTTGCACACATTTAGGGATCAGTCCCAACACCACTCAGGTGCATTTTGGGGGCTGCTGTTTTGAACCTCTGGATCATTGCTCACATACTTGATTATCCAAACTGAATGCTACTCTTTTTTTTTTTTTTTTTTTTTTTTAATCTAAATTGCTACAGTGGTTATAGCTGCATAATATATCATGGTTTGAGTAAAATCTTCTGAAAAATCTTCCCTTTTTTATTCCTATTTACTAGCTAAATACACTATTTTGAGGTAAACAAAAGGGTTACATCTGGCAACCTATTCAAATTGCCACGACGGAAGGTGTTCTACTCTTGATAGTTAAACCCTTCCTAGCAACTGAACCTAATATTGGCTGCTAATATATATAAATGATACTAAAACAGAAAGAAAATATCCATGGTATAATTGAAGTCAACAGGTAAGCTATCAACCCCTAAAAGAGATTAAAGAAAAAGCCTATTGACTGCATGCTGCAAACTTTATGAACAAGTTACTTAACAGTAGAAAGGAACCTCAAGAAGCACAGGAAAAAAGAGAAGAAAATGGAAGTTGACACTGCAAGTTAACAAGTTGAGCTTGCAAAGGAAATGGGGCTTGTAGTAAGTAGAAGGATAGAAAATAAAATAGGTATCCAGAGTATCAGTGAAAAGGGCTGCCCTGGGAAGGGAGAAAAGAGAAGCAGCAAAAGGAATAGCATGAGAAAGTGCCAAAACTGGATTTTCACACCTTTGCCGTCGTGTTAATCTTTAAAGAGCTAGGAACATAAACTTCCAGGCTCATACATCCAAACATAAAAGCTATATAAATATGCACCCAAGTACAAATGCATTAACAAATGCATTGTATAAAATTAAAGGTTATTTCTAACTTAATTCAAGCAGCACATCCCCTAAAGAATATCTGGAATACCATACAAATGCATTTATTATAAGACACTATTATGAGACATTTAATCAGCCAACGAAATCCAGGCACAGAAATTAAAACACACAGATTAAGACTTTGTGGAAGAAGGAAAGCAGCAAGAGTCATAGAAATGTAGTCAGAAGTGATACCCTGATGTTTGAAAGGCACCACCAAACTCCCCTTGGACAGAGGACCCAAGAAGGAACATCTGTCTTCCAATCTAATTCCGACAGAAAAGGCTGAGGAAACAGGAGTAGCAGAGCTGACCACCATTTCCTTGCATAGACACAAAAGACTGAAGTGGCTTTTCAGCATCCTGTTAAAAATTTACTCTATCAGAGTCGAACTAAGTTATGCTGAAGGAAACCAGTATTTGATTGATATACATTTCAGCATAAGTAATTCTAAAAAGTGAAGAGGGGAATATGTGAAAGACCTAAATTACACTGGTTTTCAACAAATCACCTACCAGCTTTCCATCCATACCAATCGGACCCTGGGATAATCAAAAGTCAAAACAAAATGGAACAGTTAAATCAGAGGAACACTGAAGATGAGGAAAAAAAAAACCAGAACTGGGGAATACTGTGGATTTCAGAAGATGAGTAACTCTATGCGAGCAGCTAAATGCAATACCTTAAAGACATGTAGGCACAGAAAAGAAACAACAAAACCAGCAGACCTAAGACAGAATTAATAAAAACAGCATGGTGGAAAGTAGCCAGGCAATAGCTGGTGTTTAACAAAAGACAGGTTCAACATGCAACGAAGGAATTGTTAGTCTGGCAAATCACAGTGGTCCAACATAACCAAACATATGAAATAATGCATCTTGCTTGTGTATTTTTCTTTAAATAACAGAAAATAGTTACTTACTTAGCCTAATTATTTATGTGGTTGCAACATAAAACCTCGTAACTAATCTGTATTTAAATTAACAATATAGAAATGATGGTTAATAAGAAACTTTAGCTCACGCAGTTCACAGAGGTACTAAAGATTTCCACCTACAATTTGTCTAAGAAGTCCTGTGCCTTATCCTGTTTTCTTTTCTTTCCCCTTGGGAAACATGGAATTTTCCTCACTACTACTTTACGAGTTACTTATTTTCTTCAGAGTCCAGAAGTTGGTTGCAGTTATATGAATGTAAATTATACAAAGGATATACTGTTGTACCTGAGTAATTTGTCTTGTATCAAGCGCCTGTTTAGGTGGTCAGAGGAGAGAGTAGAGGGCTAAAGAAAGCTGGATCAATTTTAAATTTGGTATTTATTTGCTATGTCTTCTGACAACGAGCACTCAACTTTCACTGACAATGGAGTAAGAGCAGAGTAGCTTTTTCCTGCTATTAAATTAATGTTTTAAGCTGAAATTGTGAGCTCTCAGGTATTTGCCCTATGCAAATGGGACACTTTGTCTGCTGAAGAGAAGCTTTCTCTTAAATGCATCCAGACTTTCCCCCTGGAGCTTCACAGGGACCCCTCTCCAGTCTGCCTCTCCTAAGCATATGGCCCCTCAGGGGTGACTGCTCACACTGCTACATTTGGATCACTGCCGCTCAGAAGACAGCACATAACATATTTGCTGGTTTAATGTTCATCTATTTTATCCTTGCTGCATTTCGCCCCTTTCCAAATCACTGCTTCAGCTTGTGAGCTAACAATCAGTGTAAAAGTTAAGTCTAAATCAGGTCTGCAGGGGTTCTGGTGACTATTTCATCCAGGAGTGCATATTCATACCTTCTGCACTATTACTAATATGGACTACATACAGGTAGACACATATCGAACTAGTTCACCAAGCTATCAAGACCATAATAAGCACTATGAAAAACTGATGCCATATCATCTAGCGAGTTCCCTAACTATCTGTCTCCTCCCACCCTAGATCCTGGACTCTGCCAAAAATTCCAGACATACTTAACATGAACAAGGACATCAGTGGGAAGCAGACATTGTCAAACTCATTATATTTGGTACAGTATTGGCTTTGTAAGAAGCCTGTGCACTAACCTACTTGTCAGATCCAATAACAAGTTTCTGTGCCTGGGAAGCCCTATGGGAATAAAATGCCTTACCTCTCTTTCCCGCCAGCTCTTACTGTGGTTTCCTGTCACATCATGAGTAGATGACATGCTGAGAGTGTAAAACGGGTCATCAGCATCCTGGCTGTCTGCATGACCACTACCTTATTGATGTGCTGACATCCTAGGAAAGTTTTGACTGCTGGGATGACCTAGAGTATCTTTCAAATCTTCTCTCTGAACAGTCCTTCACTTGCAGCAAGGAAGAAGAAAGAAACATTTTCTAATGCATTAGAACAGTACAGCTTTTATGATGATGTTTTCTCTGTGCCTCTTGATCCCACATGCAGCACACATAATGCACTTAGTAGTTTTCTCATAATTATTTAGCAGATTTCTAAATATGGTACAATACGCCCCAAAAATTCAGGTGTTTCCAAGTTACTAGTTATCCCAGATGTTTTTCTAATACCGCGTACTACAGGATATTTACCTAATAATATTTACATACACAGTCTGCTGCAGGTACAAAAATGAAGGCTGAGCTAAACTCTGGCTATGAGTAACTTTACTTCTCGAAAACAGAGATACTACCAGTTAAGACACTCAATAGTGAGGTCATGGTAAGTATAAAAAGCTCCCCACAAGACTTTGTGGCACAGCAGCGAAGTTTAACTTTTAGGTCTGCTGCAAGCTTAGCCCAACAGATTTAATTATTCTTATGTGGAATGAACACAGAAAATAATTATGCAAGTATTTGTAGAAGGAAGATTATGGGGTTCAACTGGCTTAGAGGGGTCAATCAACAGCTTTTGCACCTGTGTCAGTGCTTGTATTGTGAATATAAGCACTGTTTTCAGGGGATGTTCCCTTATCGTAGGAAAAACATAATGTTTGTGCTCCCTTACAATGATCGGTGATTTAAAACTACTATTGAATTTCTGCTTTCCGTTTATCCACGCTACACAGCTCCTGTACTTGAATTAAAGGACTCTATGCAGCATCTCAAAGAGTTTCAGAAAGAAATATCAGAAATTCCCAGCAGGCTGTAAAGAAGCATCTGCTCACAAGGGACAATAATCGGAATTTCTCCAATGACTCCATTTGTAGCAGGGCTATTTGGTCTGAAGTCTCAAAATGTCTTCTGGGATTTGCTCTGTAGGATACAGGATGAAAGCAAAGCATGCTTGAGACACACTGCCTTCCAGAAGAAAAAAATACTGTGAAACAGAATACCATTCCTTCATTATAAAAATACTGTTTCTTCAACAGGCAAACATGACAATTTCCTTCTTTCCTCAATTACTTCTTTCTAATGTTAGAAAAAGAGAAAGAGCACTTTTTTAAAAGGGAAAAGATTAGAATATCCACAACAAATACAGGCGGGATGAGAAAGATGAGCTGAAATAGTATATCAAGTTACTTCAGGATGCACTGAGAAAAATCCTACATATGACAATATTTATTGAAATTCACTACATGATTACACCGGAAGCCTCATGGAATAGTCCAAATAGTTTTCTTTAGAGATAAGGACAGTTTAATTTTTTCATTCATTTTCAGAGAAAGAATTCAAGCTATAGTCTGTCTTTGACTTAAACCTGAATGTCTTCAGAGCCATGCTATGTACATCAAACTACTTTCTGCTCTGTTCTATAAAATAACTGCCACTACATATTAGCAAGCAATTTTTGACAAGAAGTACCAAATACATGGTCTTCCCTAATACAATCCCTGTAACGCAATTTAGAGAACTATGAATTATGAAGAACTGGATGAGTAGGTTTAGACAACACATGCACACTAAATATTTTTTCACTAAGTCGCCAATTGTGTTTAGACCATGACATTGGATAGTTACTTACACTGTTACATACATTTTTTTCTTTTTCAGAATCCTCAAGAGTTGTTTGTACAGTAGATTTTTCTTTTCCCAAATAGTACCCAACTATTTACTCAATACTTAACTAGCTGTCTAATAACCTTATTATGGACAGAGACAACACATGAGAGGAAGTAAGAGTGCCATTTCAGTCTGGTTTTGCACAAAGCAGCTTCCACACCTTGAGAATACTGTAAATAGGATCTCTCTCACAGAAAAGTGTTTTTAATCAGATTTGCAACGCTTCACAAAATCAGTTTTCCATTTAAGCAACATATTTTTACATACATGTTACTCTGCAGGTAAACCAGATTTTAGGGGTTATTGTTAGAATGTAGCTATGTAAGCAAGGACATCAGAAACCTTTAGAGTTTCTGTTGAAAAGATGGCAAACACTATTACTTTTGGCAGCTTTAATACAATAACCATTTCTTCAGAAATTACTCACTGAAAAACAAAGACAAGGAAAGATATCACATGTTGAAATTTACTGTGTGACAAAAGAATCCTCTCCAAGGAAAGAAAAAGAAGAAGGTATGGATTATCTTCTTACTCTTAACTTCTCCACTCATACTTCAGTGATGTTTTTCACTTAAGGAATACTCATCAGAACACTGAGTTGTGAACCAGGACATATAATAAAACAGGTATGATTCCTTCTTTAAAAGATGAAAAGCCACATCCTGTATAAAGGAAACGGGTTTTTTGTTTGAATTTTTGTTTGTTTTGGTTTGGAATTTTTCAGAATTCAGAAACTCTTATCCTGACAAAATTATGTGACTAAATTATTCCACATTTATAGACAGTCTACCATAAATTCGATTGTTAGATTGCTACCTGCAGCTGCCTGAAAATCTCTTATGTTAATACACATACAATTGGAGATTCAGGAGAAAGCACAAATCACCTGTACAGCAGCTTTATGCATGCCAGTTACTACGTCAGACTGAGCTTAAAAATACCTATGTGGAGGGGGGGAAAAAAGAGAGAGAAATTGTGTCTCAAACAGCAGGTTTGCACATCATCCCCACTAAGTTCTGGGGAGGTGAAAGATGACACATCGCCTTTTCAAAACACTTATTTTAGTTTTAGATTGATAGAAGTAAAAAAACCCAACACTGTCAGGTTTCCTCATCCTGATACCATCAAAATGACGGATTGCTTTCTTTTATTAAATGATGGATTTTTTTCTTTTTCTCCCCTTTGTTTAATTACAAGTTTATCAATGCTGACTTTATTAGACTTAATATAGTACTCCTGACAAGGATATATAATTCCTAGCAAGTCTGATAAGATTTCTTTTAATGAAGTTTTGCTTCAGAGCTTACATGAACAATGAACATGATCAGACCATCAACACGCTAAATTTCTCCTGATGAAACATTATTTGTTCTTTTTCAATGACTGAAAATGATTGCTGTTAAGATCAATGGGAGACAACAGCCCGGGTACAGAAGTCACTTGTTCCACATCTGGGAGAAGAAAAGTGCACTAAATCAACTTGCAGTAAGTCTCTCTGGCCAGCAATCAGGACATCACTGAGAGAAAAAAACAACCAGCCAAACCAAAAACAAATTACCCTGATTGTTTTGGCAGGAGAAAAATTTACTGTGAAAAGAACAAACTACAAGAGTACAAGAAAGATGAGCTGAGCCTCTCTAAAACCCCTTTATTGCAAAAAGCAAAATTACTGACAATGACAACTGAAGCACTACAAGGCTCTTTCCAAAAAGTCAATTTCAGAGTTTCCTGAATTCTTCCCCCAAGCAGTTTGTATTAGTCACTACCTGAGACATAAACTTCAGCTAGATGGATCATCACCTGGAGATTGCAAAGTTTAACTGTGTTTGGAGGTAGAGATATAGAGGTTTAAATGAAGCAAGTTTCTTTTAAAATGACAAAATTCATGGTGCTGTTAGGCTGCTTGATTTTCTTGACCAGAAACTTAGATATCCCATCTTAACTGCTTGAGACTTTATCACCTTCAACCCTCAGAAACATCTTGCTTTTCCTAGACTTATTCAAAACACGGGTGCAAAATTAATCATCCAAGATCTGAGCTAGGACTCATCCCCAATACACCTCACAGATATCATTTGCATGGAAAAGCTTTCATAATACTTTGATAGCATTATCCTGCGATCCCAGCAATCTCTCACTTGTTTGCAAGCCACATATTAATTCTCATTAAAAGTTTCCTACAAGATTATCAAGCCAACAAGTTTCTCAAAGCATACTGTGGAAGCACAGAAAAGCCTTGGAAGCCAGGTCCTGATAAAACCTGGAGAGTGATGAATTGCAGCACCATGATTAAGGCTCCATCAGCCAGAAAAGTTACACCATGCCTAAACTAGGTTCTCAGTACTGAGACTTCAGCTCCTGAACACAAAGGTAATCAGAAGTTATTCAAATTTATACTTTAATCCACCTGTCAAGTGCAATGCCTTCAGTACAGAGAAATATGCAGCATGCACATATAAAGCAATAAGCCAAAGTTAATAGTTATCTGCTGAGCACAAGTGGCAGCATATCTTGCTGTTCTTGTTACAGACAAGAAAATGCTTGTGGTTTTCCGTACTTTTTAGTTTCTTTGAATTTTAAGAAACAAAAGGACATGCGACCTGAAGCTATGAATTTCATCAAGTGGCTCTAGTGTCCATATTAAGCTAAATTAGATGATGAAAACTATTAATAATGGAATAAGATGGAAGATGAGGAACAGTTTTAAATATTCCAAAATAAACCAGAAGTGCCAGGTATAGTTTCCAAAACTTTTTCTTGGAGCAACATCCCTCTGCATTCCAAGACTCTTAACTGGGAGCCCTACTTGCAGTCTGAATACACTTAATAGCTCCTTTGCAATTATAAGATGGACTGGTTATGTCTAGAAGTAAGCAATTTAAGGAAGAAAAAACTGTTCAGAGTTTGGCTGTTCAGTGAGTGGCTGAACTACAAAAAACCTCTGCATATGGTAACAATAAGGGAGTACAAAGAGCTCTGTGCAAGAAAAATTATAGTCACAGCTTTACAAAAGCATATTTCACAGCTGAAAAATAATTGCCAAGATACTTTTTATTTTTATAGTTTATGCAGGAGATCTGAAAGGCAGCTTCTTGTGGTGTAGATGCATTTTCTGAGTATCTGAGAATTATGGCTGCTCTTGCTGCTGAAATAGATATGCAAAAAACCATGAGAAAGAGCTGGACAGATCCAAGTTGGAAGGAACTCTTCTCAAAGACTGTGGGTGGACCTCCTTCTGTTTATCATAGCCAACATTGCATAGAAAACACAATATATTGCAAACATATACATAAAAAGGGTTTTTATGAAAAAAGGGTATGACTGTGAATCCCAAACTGTGGAGTACCTCTATTGTCTTCACACATCAGAACTAGCAAGGAGATTATTTCCAGACAGTATTCCTCCTTGTAGTCTATGCCTCTTACCAGCATCTACTGCATTTGCACAGTCCTATTTGTATGACAAATCACTGCAGAGGGAAACTACTGTTGACCCCAGAAAGAGTAAGACCAACATAGTTCAAGTTATGGTAAAGAATGGAGCCAAAATGTTTTACCTATCCGTAATCCATTAAAACAGTCTCGTGAAGTTTTTCAGAACTATGTGTTTCTATAAAAATACTTGGTTATGCTACTGAATTCCAGCACAGCTTAACAAGTACTTGAACACGGAAAACATACACACAGACCAGAGACAAAACGCCTACATTCTACCTAAAACTTTTCACCCAAAGAAATTGGAACTCCGATATCTGTAAATAGAAAGCACATGGCTAATTCATCAATGCCAACATCAATGTGTGAATATATTTGATGTGGCTGGTGCCACGTTGATGAGAAAACAATAAACTGTGAAAAATGTCACTTCTCAAAAATTAGCTGGCTAGCATTCAGTAGGAGATAGATTGTTGTAACAGCTGTGGCATGATGACTTTGATGAATTAGATTTTTGTTCTTCTGGAATAATTCTGAAGAATCTGTCTCCTCACACCACCATGGAAGCAAATCCATTTGCTCACTGAGACCCTGTTAAAGAACAAACTTTCCTATTACCTGTGTTTTGATGGCTTTGCAGAATATGAAAAAAAAATCAATATCACTTCTTTCAGTCAACCTTGTTTTTGACTTCTATAAATCTTTTCTTTTTGGGGGAGTAAGGTCTATTAAGGAAAAATAAAAATATTGTGGGTACATAACACAGTATCATATAGAAATAACCTTCAGAGACCACTTTTTCACCTTCCCTCAGCGGAAACATCAGCTTTGGAAGATTGACAAACTACGGAGCAGGAACATAAAACAATTTTTGCTCCATTAGGATAGAAGAATCCTACCATCATGCTCCTTTTATCTGCCCATAAAGGCAAATATTCTGAATGAGTCTCCTAGGGAATTAGGAAAAAAATACAGCTGCCATAAAGATACTTCTGAGTTGGAATGAAGAACATCAACTAGAGTGGATACATCTCCATAAAAGAGAACAGTTACAACAAAGGGTTTAAAAGAGAACAAAATAAGAGCCAAGGTACTGAAGCATTTATAAATAAACACAAAGATAAAACCTCAATCTCTTTCAACTATCATGAGATTGAAGAAAGCTTTGTTTGAAGAATTCCAGGGTAAGGAAAAAAAGTTTGTGCAGATACACTACATTAAAACTCAAACTCCAAAGCAGGTGCTTTCAGCTGTAGGCTGCCATATGTGGACAATTATTGGAACATAAAATTCTGTATATCCAAGTCCATTCAGATACTTCTGGCATGAGATTTAAAAGGCACAAATACGCATGCAGCTATTGTAAAGACACTACTGTTGTTCTAAACACACTACAGCCTAAATCACTTGTTATGTTTGGTGCTGCATACAACTATGCCCCCTCCAAAGTGTCTTGGAGCCAGTAAATTCTCAAAAAGCATAAACTATCATGGAAAAAATGGCAAGAAGCACACCTACAAAGATTGTTACAATCATGAAAATAAAGGAGAATTCAAGGATGCACCACTATTCTACTTCCCCAATTAAACAAGGAAAGAGGGATGTAGCAAAGAAAAGAATTTGTATTTCAAGAAAAGATTATTTATAATTCTTGAAAAAAAATTCACACAAATCATGATCAGTTTCCCAAAGGAACTGCTATTACTGTGATTTTAAAAACAAATTTATTAAACATGTGAAGTGCTCAGACAGGCACAGAGCATCTTTACTTGCAATTCTGTGCTTTTATTAGATATATTAACTGGGACGCTGCATAGTCCTTCGCTCACCATCTTAATACCCTGTCCCATCAATCTAAGACCTCAGTCCTAATGGCCTGTCACACGAAACACTAGACTACTTTGATCCCAAATTCCCTTTAAACTCCAAGTACAGCCAGCGCCTCGTTGCACAGTCAAAGAGAAATCTTTCCTTCTCCCTTGGCAACTGCTACACAGGAACAAGTAAACTCAAACAACAAAACATTTAACCAAGGAAGCAAAAGTTACTGAAATCTGACCTACAACAGAACATGGGCTACCCCCCAGCCAAGAGAACTTGAAAATCCAAATATGTTATACCTGTGCCTTTCTGAGCCATACTCCAGCAAATCATGCACTCCTCTTGTCTATTTCCTAATTTCAGTCAAATTATGCAAGTTAAATTGAAGTCCAACAGAGCTGAACAGGTGAATCCAAAGATAGAATATAGTTCAGTGAAACAACTTTTAAAATCTCCAAGCATTTACCAAACTCATTAGTTCATTTAATCTCACACTCTCTAGACTATTCTTTTGAATTTTGTGGATCCGCACATGAATACCTCCAAATAAACCATTTTCATTACTTTCTTCTGACACAACTGGTTTCCAAGATTATAAAAGGATTTTTGCAGAAGCTGGTGACAGCATGAAGAAAAAAAAGTGGTTCTTTGCATTCCCATCTAGGGAGAAAAAATCTGGATGTGATGGCAATACCAGATTACACTTAACATATCCTAAGGGCAGAGACCTAAAATGAGAGATCTCCTATCGTATTCAGAGTGGATTAGAAAAAATCAGGATAATTGATCCACACAGCTGGAAGTGGAAATGTTGAGGTCATTTTCTCTTTGGAGACTGGCTAATCAGTCAGAGTACCTGAATGAAAACCACAAGCCTCACTCGTTCCTTTTTCCTATTAAAAAAGGAAGCTACAATTGCACTTTCTCAATGACTAGGAATGCAAACACTGCATTATGCATAAAGAAAGCTAGTGAATTGCTGTTTGCTACTCTTGGTTCTTTTAGAGTACATTTTTTCAATGTTCACTCTCACCCATGGAAAACTATTATTAATATCACACTCTGAAACTAACTGCAAGTGGCAAACTGAGATCGTTCCAGTTGCTGGAATCCACAGTCTCAGTGTATATATCTAATAATGCTGAACTAAATATGAAACTGAATGTAAGCTGAAGGCCAGTGTAGTGACACAACTTCTGCTTCGCAAAAATATGTGTACTGGGAAGTCAAAAGATTCTACCCTCAGCGTGCCTTATCCTAGCTGCAACTGATCTGTAAAATGAAGAACCGTTACAGAAAAAATATTGTAACTTCTAAAAATTTTCAAATTTTTCCTAGATTTATTCACTTGCTAGAATTACAGCCTTCCAACAGCAGTTTATTTTCATTACAATATCATGTTGCAAAAAGAAACTGATTTCTACATCAAACTCATGAGTGCTCATGCATTTGGTTTTTCATGAGTCAAAGAAGCAAAGGTTTAAATTCCTCTCATTTACACTGCCCATAGCTATCATGAACATGTACAAAATAATCCAAAAAGAATTTTTAACTCAATGGTTCTCTGTTAGATTATCAGTACTTTGTAGATCTCAGTGTTAGCAAAAGACAATAAATGCAAATGGCTTTACCTCAAGCCAAACTGGGTGGGCTGGGAGACTGAACCAACAAAAAACAACCAAAACCAAAACCAAAACCAAACCAAACCAAAAAGCACAAACCACCCCCCTCCCAAAAAAAACCAAAACACCCCAACAAAAAAAATCTCAAAACCATTTTGTGATGGTGATTTATGATCTGTATCCTACAGTCATGGAAAAACCTTCCAAATGACATTCCACACTGCATGTGCTTGCTGTCTTTCCTTCCAGACAACTATGTTTACTTTCAGAAATGTCTTTAACTAATCTTGGTTTCGATGTGCAGAGACAGAAAACTGAAAAAGCAAAAATAAGAACAGTCCAAGAAACAGCCTGGAATTTTCCCTGCGGTTCAAGAGGCAAACTAAATGTGCCCATCTCAAGATGCCCATAACGGAGGAAAAAAGTACTTGAAGGCTTTGATCTACCAGCTAACTCCTGGCATAAAAAGGAGTCCAAAACCATAGAGCTGACAAACACTTAAGATTAAACTTGATAAACTTGACAAACACTAGCCAAATAATTTTTGGTGTAATTACTGAATAATGCTAACCAGTTTGGGGCCCAGTACAGGTGCATCAAAAACCACCTTGATTCCCAGTACAGAAACAGATCCTCATTCAACTTTGTAAAGAACAGCCAGTTAAGGTGACTGCCTGCTTCTCTGCTCCTCTCCTCATATCGCCTCTCTCCTAAAAGCAATCTGAACACTGACTGCAGGGGGAAGCAGAATTGCTTCAAGGAAACACTTTCACCCTGCACTTTCTGGAAATCACAGAATCCAACCACCTAGTCTAGCAATTTAGGAAAAGTTTCTTCAATGAGATTTTGCACCCCTTGGCCTCAACTAGGATTAATAATGCATTTAATCTCCCACATAGGATTAGTCATCTGGGAGCTGTATGGGTTGTACAGTTTTACATATCATTCAATACACCATAAATCAAAATTAAAAATCCAGCATGAAAGAAAATCTCAGAATCACGTTTGTAACCCCCCTTCCAGGGGAAGGAACTGATAACTTAAAAATTCTTACAGGGTGGCTTAGGATTTACTTTCACATTTGTGACAGATATAAATTGAATCATAGCATCATTTAGGTTGGAAAAGACCTTTAAGATCATCATGTCCAACCATAAAGTAATTAAATACAGTATTCCTACTGTAATTGATTTAACCTTGTCTTTGAATTTCAAAGCTTCTTGTGAGAAAGTGATGGTTCAGTTAAATTCTAAGAGGCATTTTTAACCACCACTGTTTAATCACTCCACATCCACATGCAACTGTCAAACACAAATTAAAAATGAGACCTAGAATTAAAAATCATTTGGAACAGAAAATTTTGCTCCAAGGTGGTTTATTTAATAAATAAACCTTGTTCTGTTACATCAGAGAGCTACATCGTGCATTGGGAGGAAATGACTGGAAAATTTCAAGTGGCAGGCCTGACAAAAAGCAAGTATGAATGATCTTAGGTACAGTTCAAGCATTAATTAAGCCTGTCAAAGCATAAATGTGAAGATGTTAACCACAGCCTTCTGCATGGCAACTGCTAAGCTGCCAAGCTGAACTCATTGGAGTAGCCCAGAGAGACCAGAAATGTATGTATGCTGTCAAAAAAATGACAAACCAGCTTAATTCCTTTCTCTACCTACACATGCTTTATTATGAAAGAGAAGAGGGCAATTTTTAAGTCTGCAGAGGGAAGTACTGAAAAAATACATTTAATTCTAAAATTACATCTACCCTATCTATCTACCATCAGCTATAAATCTTTATTTATCTGATAGATATATAGGTTTGTGTCATTTTGAATTGATGTCAGCTGTGAATCAAAACTGTAGTGACTCACACTAGCCTTCAGTATCCTAGCATTTTGTGCTCAGTTTTTAATCACACACTGACATCTAGAAAGTCTCATGCAGAGATGTAGATTTCACAATACCAGAGTCTGTGCATAGGAGATGGAAATTGCTAGTTCAAAGAGGGTCTTGCTGGATCCAGCATATGGTAACAACTGTCTGTATTACTAATCATACTCTGAAGTTATTTATTATAATGTTGTTTTATTTTTCTGTTAGTTTTCGACATCCTCATTTGTAATGCTACGTATAAAATGGACTCAAATAACTGAGCAAGTTTAACGAGTTTAAACCAGGACACACTATCTAGGCAGGCATTTATTGCAGCACAAGTAATTTTCTTAAGTCACCATGGGAACTTTCTCCTTTAGCTTATCTATGGCAATTTATTTTTATAATTGTCAGTGAGGAAAAGGGTAAAGTATCTTTTTATATTGCTGGCTTTTGCAGATGAGGCAGTTGTTCCTTCACTGTCATAGTCACAGAGAACGAATAGCTTGGGGCTCTCTGAGTTTCCTCCAGGGAGCTGCAGAAATAAACACTGCCTTCTCTTATTTATGCACTCAGCATTACACAAATATAACAAATGAGAGGACTCACTCCACAGTTCCTTCAAAACAGCAACTGCCTTGCAAGAGGCTAATAAATGTGTTCTGATGTATAGCTTCATATCTGTGACACAAAATTATTAGCAACTGTAATCTTAACAGGTCTCAAAATTTTCTGTTAGAGCCATCTTTTAGAACTGTCTTCAATCACTGTAAAAATACTAGCATAAAAAAATTAGACTCATGAATTGTATTACATATAATTTATAGAACCAAAGGTCACAAGAACCCATTACTGTAGTAATGTGACTGATGTAATTACAAGGGCCATGCATATTCAGAGATCCTCCCACAATTTCTAGGACAAACTGGAAGTTTATTTGGTTTATATTACCAGTATGTCCTCAGCCATAGTATGTTTACAGAAATTACCACATTTTTGCAATCTTCCTCTGGTTCTCATGGCACAGAAATACAAAAAAGTTAACCTTCGTGGCAGGAAGCTTACAGAGCACTTGTTTAAGCTGAAGCATCTATTTAGGAACAGCATTGAGATTTATTGAGGATACTGTTATTTTATACAGTTCAGAACAAAAAAAATCTGTAAACCCAGGAATCTTTTAAGATGGACAGCTGATCAACTGTATCTCTTTCCACCCTCTGAGAACAAGCAAGGAGTTTGAGGCAAATGGATCAACTGAAAACCCCACGTCTCCTAAGCCAATCACCTCTGCCGTGAGTGAATACAAGAATAATGCATATAAACTGAGAAAACACATACTAAAATCACAGTACAAAGAGGCTGTTGAGATTTCATATGTTTTGAATTTTCTGTTCGTCTAAAAAAAATTAGAACTTGAAATACTTATCAATGCTTTACTACCAAACCTGAATTTATTGCAAAAGTTTTGCTGCTATATGCCTAAGAGTTACTTTGGGCAAATGCCAAAAATAAAAGTGGGTCTGCGAAGATACCTGTTGAGAAAAAAAAAAAGAAATGCTGTAGAGTGGGAAATTCCTATAGGATCACCAAGCCAAATCCTTGGGGTAAGGCCAGGAATTGTGATAGCTGCTCCTTGAGCTTAGACAGTTATATTTTTGTACAATTCTGAAAAAGAGGAGATCTGACCAGCTACTAGAAATACAACAGCTGTTGCAAAAATGCTTAATATTGCCATAGGCTATGTTTAATCACAGATTAAAAACTCACGACCTTTGCTCATTTCTTGTCCTTTGGTTATTCCAATTATATTTGTTTTACAGCAACTGAGTTGCTATTGTATTGGAGGCTGAAAAACTTGCCCTTGGATGGGATTAATTTTACATATATCCAGAGACACTGCTACTTATTACACATTTGCCTAGGCAGCCTCAATCTCTAACTGGAGACACAGAAGAAAGCAAAATATGAAGCACCATCACAGACAAAGCAACACAGCAGGATAAAAAAATGTCTTTTACCAATTTCTCACAAGGGTGGTTTTCATGTTCTTTCCCACCAGGCCCATTTCTTCTAACTCAAATGCCTCACAGCCCTTCACTGTTCTACCTGGAATTCTCTTTGCCTTTTGTGATACAGGAAAACGAGGTGAGGACAAGTCAGAGACTTATAACAGCAACTTGAAATTCCTTACAGATCAGGGGAACAGCTCTTCTTATGGTATATTGGGAGGAGCTTTTATGGGTGCAAAAATCAGATGCGTGATGACAAAGACATTTTGTAACCTAGAAGGAATTATATTAGGCTAAAGAAGAATTGAAATTCCCTACCTGCAGCCCTAAGCTTTGCCCATTTGTTACCTTGAGGCAAATCTTTCAAGAGCTACGAAAATTTTAAATTCATTCACCGGTGAAATTTCAAAGATCTGTGTTTCAGCTTTTTTCAAGTGATGATATTTGACACTTACAGAAGAACAATATCCAGTATAGATACATTTTCTTCTGCAAGAGAGGAATCTGTCTACATTTCTTGAAGATGAGACAAGGGTATTGGGAGAAACGGGATTTAATACAAGGCACATGGTCACCTGGAGCAGCATTGACCCTCTACTGCTCCTTAAAGTCTTGTAAATGTATTAAGTTCTTGGCAGACTTGGAGAGATGTAGAAGAAATTTTGTCTCTTCTCTCTTTTATATGAAGCAATGTTCTACGGATATTTCCATATTCTGACACTTGATTTTGAAGAAATGTAGCTTTACCACCACACACGTGGCAACTTCCAGGATGATTTACTTGGGTGTTGAGTTTGATATGAGCCCCAGCTTGGGAAAAGTGGTAGAGAAAAAAATTCTGTTTGCTTCAAATTTTCAGTGGAAAATGGTAAATAACTGCTACCCATTTAACCTACAAAAGTTTACAAAACCCCATGGTTTGTGAATTTGGCCTCCTCACTGCTTTCACAAGATACTAGTTTTTTTCAGTGGTTGGGTAATTTTTGGGAGGGGGGCTTGTTGTGGGGTTTTTTTTGGGGGGGGTGTACTTTTTCCCAAGTTCTAGCATGATTTCCAAAGTGATATTGCCATACAAAATGCCTGCATCAAATGCCTGTCATCTTATTCTCTAATGTTTGTGCACTCTTTTCCCTTTTATTTGAGTAGATGTGATAGTCAATTTTAACCTCAAGTTGAAAGAGTCACAACTCTGAGTTTGGTCACTGTCTGCTATACAAAGCCTGCCATGAGGAAAAAAGAAAAAGAGTTGCACCAGTGTACACTTTTTTTTAGTATTCCTGATGCCTTAAATAATAACCAGTTAATCATGGTTTTATAAACCCCTTAATAACTGTTTTACTCATCAGCAGTAAGCCCCACTTGTTTTATTGATTTTTGACCCTGTATCTTTCTGGGAACTTAAGATATCTCACTGTAGTTCCTTTTACTGTTACAATTATTTATTCTTAAAGTACCTTTAAAAACTAGAATAAACACAGGCAAAGGAAACTTAAGTCTTGGAGAAAACAGATGCTTGCTTTTGTGAGAGACCTATGCTAGGTTTAGGTTATATGTGGCAGATATACCTCACTACCTTACAGAATATTCCATTAAATCCAATACAGATTAATGCAATTAGGCTTCTACAGGAGTTCAATAAGACTCTGGAGAAATAACTTAAAGCACTAATGGCCTTCTCATAGAGCTCTACAGGGCTGTACAAATACTTTTAAAGTACGTTGCACTTGCAGTTATGCATTTCCCATTCAAAGCAGGAGGATATGACTGTAACTGAAAAGATTGAAACATCCAGCCTTTTGACAACTTTCAAGAAGCAAAGCCAAATTTTATTCCCAGAATTTTCAAGCAGGCAGAAGCAGCACTCAGTCAAGTGCTGAGCACTACTGAAGGCTCACATCTGCCTGTGCACACACAGACAGAGGCACACATGCAGAGAAATGCATTCAGACTAAAGTTGGTCCATAACAACACCACTATCAGACCCAGCAATTTCCATACCATGGCTCTGAAGTTCCTTCATCATTTTCAGATCCCACAACAAATCTCTTCAAGAAAACAAACTTTTACTCACCTACACAGATAAATCATTTGAAGAGTAATTGGAATGTGCACTCAGAAACCTGATAGTGGTTTCAGTACATCCAAGAAAGTTTCTTGATACTGATGATCAGTTCCTCACCAGCTGACTTTCAGCTACTTGTAATTGTAAAGATGGACACTGGATGATGATCCATTGGTGGTGACACCACTCTGCAATTACAGAACCTGCCCAGGTAGAAACACTGAAATAGGCTGCATCAAATGAAGTGCTGCCGGCAGGTCAAGGGAACTGATTCTCCCTCTCTGCTCCACTCTTGTGAGACCCTGTTCACCTCTGGGGCCTCCAACATAAGAGAATACATGGATCTGTTGGAGCAAGTCCCAAGGTGAGCCACAGAGATGATCAGAGGGATGCAGCAGCTCTCCTATGCAGACAGGCTGAGAGAGTTGGGGTTGTTCAGCAAAAGCTCCAGGGAAACTTCATTGCAGCCCTTCAATACTGAAAGGGGGCCTGTAAAAAAGCTCTGGAGAAATATACTTTTTTCTACCTGTAGTGACAGGACAAGGGGTAATGATTTTAAACTAAAAGAATGTAAGTTTATTCTGGATATAAGAAAGAAATTTTTTGATTTTAAGATTGGTGAAATACTGGAACAGATTGTCCAAAAGCATTCTCAGTCCCTAGAAGTGTTCAAGGCCAGGTTAGATGGGGCTTTGAGCAAGGGCTCAAAGATGGGGCTGGTCTAGTGGAAGGTGTCCCTGCCCATGGCAGAGGGATTGGAACTAAATGATCGAATAATTTTCTTTCCCACCCTAACTATTTTTAGAGTCTGTGATTCTACAAAGTTGTCCTCTAACTGCAGGTGCTCAAGGTAAGCAGTTTATATTTTACCAATGTAAATTTTTTTTTAAACTCACTGAAAAATTAAATCTTTTGCCTGATATGCACAGGCAAATCAATATGGGAGGGCCCTCTAAGCTTCACTATCAAGTGCTATAAATAAGATCATTACTGAACTTCAACAGTCACTATGCTGTGCACATATAATATCACGTTTAGTCATTTGGTTTCTAATGCCCATGTGACAGCAGGCATATACTTCTTTCAATGAATGGGACACTGCAGACAGTTTGCCTGACTACTAGAAAGAAATACATTATTAGTAGATTTTAGAAAGATGCATTATTTCATATTTTTTTTCAGGCAATAAATCCTAAAGATATGAAAGAAATTGACAGAAAAATGAGTTGCATCCATTATCAAAAATTACTCTGTGATAGCCATTGCAGCCAATTGCTAGGACCTCTGCCATAACATTTTACTTTACGCAAAATGCATCGAATGAAGCAGTCAAGTGAAAGAGAACAGAATTAAAAGAAAGGACTCAGAGGTTCCATATGGCAACACTACAGCTTTCTAATATGGAAAATTGAGATGCAATATCTTAGTAAGTTTTTTAATTAATTATTAATTTTGTATGCAAGAATGAAGAAACTCAACACAAAATATGTACAATGTCAAAAAAATGCATCTCATTTATGCATTGTAAATAGTCTGGTTCTTTTCAGAAACTTGTAAAAGGCTTTTTATTTTGCTTTGTTTTTAAAGGGAAGCCCTACATAGGGTCCTTTGGACAGTAATAAAGAAAAAGCAAACTATACCAACAGGATTTAGAGTAATCATAAATTGCTATCATAAATATATGATGAGTTACCGGATAGCCATTTCGCCCTGGTAGACCCTGGTTGAATGAGATGAAATGGTATGACACATTAACAACACAGTCATGACATACGACATAACAAACATGCAGAGTACATTACTAGGAAATTATAATTTGCATATTGCTTCTTTTTTAATGTAATATTTCAAAACAATAAATATGAGATAGGTACTACACAGTGAAGAAGACGAGGCTTTGGCAATGGAAATTACATGTTTTAACTTAAATAAACCCTTTAATTAAAAGGCTACTAGCTACTTCTGATGCCCACTGAAATTCTGCTTTTTATGAAGAAAATTATCCAAGTAAACTGATGGGCAATATGTAGTTAATTTTAAAAAATAAAGGTTTAGTGCTTAGGCAGTAAAGTATTAGATTCCACTAGAACATAGGTGCCAAAGAAGAAATCTGAGCTTTCCGTAAAAGATCATAAAAAAATTCTAAATCCCCAGCCTTTGACTGCTATTACATGTGCCACTCCATAGCCATGTACAAGGAAAATAAACAGAGCACTGCAGCAGCCTTTGAAATTACAGCATTCACCTAATTCCATGCAGTTTCATGTGGGATGTACAAATATTTCATATTTTAAATGAGAACTATTACCACAGTCTCCCAGGTGAAAACAATACCTAAGTTCACAACAGTTGCCCCTAGCCAGTGTCTGTGTAAATACTGACATGAATTAGGAAGAGAAATTATACTTTTTAATGCCTTGTAACAACCTAAACCATTACTGCCTGTCAGCAAGATGAAGTCTTGTAGGTTTCAGGTATGAAACTTGGAATTTAAAGTCTGATGCTTCTTAAAATTGTTTAGTTGTAGAACCTATTTCAGGTCTGTGCTAATGTTGCTAAGACTAAGACTTATTGAGGGGGGTGTTGTTTGTTTGTTTGATTGTTTGGGTTTTTTTAATGTACCTATACTGAAACAGTGGGGAGCCGACGTCACACTCTTACACCGTACGATGCACATGGATGGCATGACAAATACAAATATTAATACAAATGTTTGAGATATGTGTGCTTAGTTCTGTCCTTCAAGTCAGACTTTTGACCCACTCTGGTTATATACAAAAAAAAGCAAACAAAAGGCATACAAAAAACCCAAGCAAAAAACAAAACAACCTCAGAACCTAAGAGGAGAGAAAATGTTTTCGTACAAGAAGACTTAGCACAAGATTCAATCGACTTACCAAATTCAAAAGTACTATTTAATAATAATTTTACACAAGCACTTACTGGCTTCAGCAGCAATTACAGTGAAATGAGCTGGAAAGCCTGCACACCTCCAAAGAACAGGGAGCTTGCACCTCAAGAGCTTGTGATAAATGCAGAGGAAGTTACTACCCAGCAAAAGTGGCCAAGTCTGGGCTTAAGACAGAATACTCACACGTTTTTATACCGCAGTAAAATACCTGTTATGAAGTCAGAGGCAAAATGAATATAACATACTTACATGGAATTGTGATTCCAAATGGCAGTCTGGAGCGCTGAACATAAAGCTTTATTGGTTTATAGATTTTTTCCTTAAGGAACTTTCTGATTAAATTATTCAGCTCGAAGATATTGTGTACGTATAACTATCAAAGTTCCCTCTTGAGTACACATGATCATTTTATCACGCAGACAAATTAACAGGATCTAACAGATTTCTCCCTGATTCTGGAAGAACCAACAACGTATCACTGTACTTACAGGAGGTCCTGTGGGGTGGGGGAGAGGGGAAAAAGGGCAAAAAAAGAGAAAAAAGAACACGTAAGTTATTGAAGTTATTGAAGAAAGACACATACATACAGTCAAGCACAAGACCTCAGGATTGTCAGTGAGCAGCACTGTTAACACAGGGCACACGTTTTCCCACTCAAGTAATCTTGAGCAGTGGTTGTGCTCTTGTAAATATGACTACTGCCTAAATGCATGCACTTACCTTACCAAATCTTCAATTACAGTCATGCAATCTTATGAAAATTGCTTCTCCATTCATTTCCATGCCATTTCATGCCAGTCCAAAAATACCAGCCATGGACTACATTTTGTCAGACTCCACATAAAGCAGTGAAACCACATCACCAGTCTCAGGTAACCACACAGTGAGCATTGGATCAGAGATTGGCTGCAAAATTGCACCAAGTACCCTTGGCATTTCACCTGGGCACTGTGTCAAGGATACGTGTACCAGCATCTTCCAGACTTCCAACTTTGCCTGTGAGGGGAGCTTTCAGTGGCCACCTGACAGTGCTGAACTTTCTTTTCATCACCTTCCTCTCTCAAGACACACATATAAAATGCTCCCCATTAAAATGTCACACTTCGTGAAGTGATATTTGCACATTTTTTCAATTATTTAGACCTCAAAGACTTTTGTTTAGCAGTTCTTGGAAACATTATCAAAGGGGCACAAATCAAATCTACTATTTCAGTCTTATTAAGTTGAGCAGCTGCAGCTTCCAAATCAATAGCATTTCATTAAGCTTTTATGCCTCTCTCTAATTTCTGAATAAAGTGAAGTGCAAAAGGAGTATAAACCAGCAGCAGCTGTACTTTGAGATTGCTTTTAATATTGACAGCGTTTTGGTTTTAACAATGCCATTTTTATTGTCCAGCAACTAAGGTAATTTCCTTATTCTGGCAAACATTCTTAAACAGCACTTTAAGGTGCAGGTCTGTTTTTAAATGAGAGATCCACTTCCTTTATTAATAGTTTAACATGTGTTTATTTGAGATGTAAAATGAATCAATTAGCATCCCACGAGGTAATTTCCAGGATCATTTGTAACTCAATCTTTGACCACAGAATTTCCCTCTGTATCACTGCCTCTTTTTCTCTGAAGTAAATACTAAGCAAAGACTCAATGGAAACACCAGGGTGATTTGCATCAACCTTTGTCAGGCCTTGGTTTTAGTTTTGTGATTTAGGAACATATGGAAATAGTTTTTTAAGACCCAGATAAATTATCATTTACATAGATAAGAAAAGCTACAGAAGATTTAGAGAGATCAAGTTGATTGGAAGACTTTCCTAGCTGGCAGATTAGACAAGACAGCCAAGGGGAATAGAAATGCTCATTTTCTACTGCATTGCCTCCAGAAAGTTCACCTTGATGAAAAACTCAATCCTGCAAGGTAATTGATTCAATTCCTGTGAATGTCAACAGCAAGAGGTGCTCAGCATCTCACAACTTTGCCTCAAATGGAATTTCAAGCTACACGCCACCAGCAGGTTTCTATCAACAGCAACCTCCCTGGTATAGGGTAACGAACCAACAAATGTTTTTCTTATTTCTGTTAGAACTTAACTGCTCATTTCTATAAAACAACTTCTCTCATACAGAGTAGTCCACTTATCACATTATGCCTCAAATTACCAACATTCTTGACATAAGGGATTTTATTTCCTTATTTCCTTATAAAATTGTTCTCCTCAAACCAAAGGGGCCTGATGTAACACTGACATAGTATTCCAACTGCTGACTTATGTGGAGTTATTCTGACTTGTGCAAGTCTGAGAAGACCTCTAAATGGTTTGAGAGTTATAAATGTGTTTCCAAAGGTACTGCATAGAGCACAATGAGTGTGCCTACAAATTAAGGATGCCCAAGACTAGAAAAATATCTGGAAGGCCACCAGATATATGCCAAGGGTCACAACATTTTACCAGAGAAGTTTCAGAACTCTTTTCCAGAGCACACATGCAATACAACTAAAAATCAGGGCATGCTGGCTAAGCATCCTCACAAAAACAGACATGAAATTAGAATGGATCTTACGAAAATGAAGACTTACCAGTCTCTCCTCTTCTTCCCCTCTTACCTCTTTTCCCTGGAGGACCTAAAAAGAAGATGGTGGATTGTAACTGCTCTCCTTGAAATTACATGTAGAATATTATTTGTTTGGATGTAAGGGCATTAGACTGATGTACTGCATGAAGTTCAGAGACTTTGGCTGAGCAGGAGTAAAAGATAACCTGACTAAGATTTAGGAAGTTGGAGCTGAATTTGACAGCTATGGTAACCACTACAGGCTCCCTGAAAAAAGGCTGGGAGAAACTTTAAAGGTCATCCAGTTCATACCTCTTCTTCAAGGAAAAAGTTAACCACATCTAAATTATTATTGCAACTTCCACAGGTGGTTTTTTTCGCCCAGTATTTCACTGTTCTGACAAGTGGAACATTTTTCTTTATGTTTAACTTGCTGCACTGAAGCCCATCAATTCCCATGCTTTCCACCATGAACCCCCGAAGAAATTGTCCCTTTTCTCAAAAAATTCCCTGTATTCCTCAGAATTGCTGCACTGTTCCTTCAACTATCCTAAACCAAATATATTGTGGGGCATTAAGTTTTATTTAATTATTCCTATATTAAGCCAAAAGATCAGTATTTATTTTTAAGGGCAAATCCCCTGGAATTTGCTTTCAGCCTCTATCTGAAAACATGCAAGAGAAGAAGAAATCATCACCTGGCCTGCCATCCCTAAACACTTAACAACAGTGTACGTGCTGCCAGACACAGTGTAAGGTGCTTTGCCTCCAGTTTATGTTTGTTAGCCATAACACAATGACTTAGTCACTGTATGCTTTTTGCTGAGAAATCTTTACTTCTCATTGTCCCTGATCCACAAATATTTACACAATACAACCAGCATCTGCTGTCGCTTGGAAAAAAAAAGGAAAAATCCTTTTTGTCCCTCATTACTGCCTTCAATATCCTTTTCTAAAAACTGCAGCTCTCAGATGTCAGACTGCAGACACCTTCCCCCCTCTTCTTGGCGACCTTGACATACTGTTCCTGAAAATGCCTGGAAAGCACACTTGCACTTCTCCATGTACAGCTCGGAGGAGAAGCAGCAGCTGTGGGGGTGACACAAGTCCCGAAACACGGGCTGCTCTGAAAAAAGAACCACAGGTGGGACTCTCAAAGCTGCTGAAGAGAGGCGAGCGCACGGGTGGAATTTCCAAAAGCAGCGACGCGTGCAGGAGCACAAGTACCTCCGCTGCGGCTGTATCTCACCGTTTGTAATAGATATGAGATGCACAGGTGGTTTTGTGCAAATAGTCTGCTGCTTTAAACTTTACAAACCATCTGAAGCATCATGCCATGGCTTTTAAATAGCTTTGCATTATGTATTTGCAGCAATCTGGCTTAAAAGACTAAGATGCTGAAAAGCAACATCAGTGAAACAATTTCAAGACATGTATGAAACAGCATTAGTTTTCCAGGTAAATAAAATACTATTAATTTTAAAAGAAAGGAAGAAGAAAAAAAGGAAGAATGGAGAAGAGAAGAGAAGAGAAGAGAAGAGAAGAGAAGAGAAGAGAAGAGAAGAGAAGAGAAGAGAAGAGAAGAGAAGAGAAGAGAAGAGAAGAGAAGAGAAGAGAAGAGAAACAGAAGAAAACAGAAAGGAGGGAAAAGGAAGAGAAAGGAGAAAGGAGGAGAAAGGAAAGGAGGAGAAAGGAAAGGAGGAGAAAGGAAAGGAGGAGAAAGGAAAGGAGGAGAAAGGAAAGGAGGAGAAAGGAAAGGAGGAGAAAGGAAAGGAGGAGAAAGGAAAGGAGGAGAAAGGAGGAGAAAGGAGGAGAAAGGAGGAGAAAGGAGGAGAAAGGAGGAGAAAGGAGGAGAAAGGAGGAGAAAGGAGGAGAAAGGAGGAGAAAGGAGGAGAAAGGAGGAGAAAGGAGGAGAAAGGAGGAGAAAGGAGGAGACAGGAGGACAAAGGAGGACAAAGGAGGACAAAGGAGGACAAAGGAGGACAAAGGAGGACAAAGGAGGAGAAAGGAGGAGAAAGGAGGAGAAAGGAGGACAAAGGAGGACAAAGGAGGACAAAGGAGGACAAAGGAGGACAAAGGAGGACAAAGGAGGACAAAGGAGGACAAAGGAGGACAAAGGAGGACAAAGGAAAAAGGAAAAAGGAAAGCAGCTGTTCTCTTGAATGTAGCAAAGTTTACTCCTATCTGAGTATTTTAAATTTTACTAATATCCTTCTTGCTTGTTCTAATAATTACAGTAGTGTCATAGTGCAACACAAGCTTAAGACAACAATATTATACACAGCAAGAATGACATGGGATATTCATAATCAATATTACAAATATTCTGGTATCATGAAAAATAGCGGAAGTGTCACTTAAGTATGGGAGAACCTTGCAACTTCCTCCTGAAACACTCCAGCCTCTGCAAGAGGTATCTATGGAAACTTCTTACACAGGAAATAGCATATTACAGACATAAGTTTCTATGAGCACCTCTTTTTTTCCCTCCCACAACTAACACTGGAACTTCTTAAGAGTCCCCCTGCATGCACACAGGCCTGCAGAGACCCTACACTGAGATTTCCTGGGCTATACCCAAGCTCAAAACACAGCTGTAGAGCAATTTGGGCTCAACATGAACACGGATGCACAGGAGAAACTTAAAAGGTTCTTCTCAAGGTAATGGCATGTCACTGTGCATATAGCAATAATATTCTGCTAAACAGGGTGGTAATATTTTATTAAACTTTAACTATAGGTGTGCTATAGGCATGCAAACACACAAACAAGTATACTACTACCAGGTTTGCTTTTGAGAAAGGAACAGCATTTTGAAACGAAAAATTCTGGCTACAGACCAGCAAAACACATTAAAGTCACTAACAGAAAACCCTGAAGGTCACGTCAAGCTATGAATTTTAGGAAGGAATGAAAACTGCCCAGAAAACCAGACTTCCACAGAACACTAAGTTGCTAGTTTAGCTGTGCACAGTGACAGCAAAAAACAGGCTCCAGTTCAGCTCTCTTCTCTGAAATCAAGTGCTGAGCCCTTCTAAGCTGTTATTCTAAGATTATTAGATTTAGATGTGTTGAATCATCAAAGAAATTACTGCAATTATTATGTTTCTGAAGTAACCACACTGCTGAGGTTAGAAAAAATACCCTGGACTTAGATTAGTATTAATGAAACCACCCTATTGCCCCTGACCATCAGACCAGCAGTAATTAAGGGCCACCAGGGCATGTGCATCACTTCTCCCTCTCATTAAAAGCCATTTTTGTTTGTGCACTATTCAAGTCTATCAAGGTGGTGGCATTGCAAAACTCTAAATGCGAGATGAGAGGTGGGTCTTGCAAACTTCTATCAGATTTTGGTGACCATTTGAGGAAATGGTTCCTATATATTTATCTATTTACTTACTTTTTACCAATACAAACAAATTAATTTTAAACCATTTACCACAGATGGTTTCAATTCACAGAAAACTAACACTGAAATTTATGGTCATCACTAGATGACCTCTTGCTTCAGAAAGTACACAAGCTTTCATGTTTTCCTGAACAGGCTGCGTACTCTAAATCTTAACTGCTAACATATCATCTGTAGCTCCAAGAGTTTCAAGCTATCAAAACCTTGGGCATTTTTCTATAAATATTAATTTTCCATCTGTCTAAAATTTTATAACTTTGCACTAATTGGAGGATTTGGTAGAGACTCATCACAGCAGAAGGAGCAGTGAATAAAGTTATATTATGGACAATGTTAGCTTACATCAAGTCCACAGATTTTTACAGCTTGCACAAAACACTCAACATAAGACACAACTACTCTGAACCTTCCTGCCTGGGGTAAAAAAAAGTCCCTTCAAGAGTATCAGAAATGTCATGCTGAACCGAATTTATTCCAGAGTATTTAAAGGGTGCTTTGTTTTAAAATGTATTTTCATATTAGAAATAGGAATATTAGAAAGAAAAATAGAAGTGTGAGTCTCAGTTGAGTGAGTTGGGTTAATAAACACTAATGACACTGAGCAATAAGCAAAAGGTTGCTTATAGTAGCCAATTTTGGCAAAACTTTTTTTTTCCAAGATTACTACATTTACCTACAGGTAGGAAGTAAGAGTAAAATGCCAGATCACCTGGTCTTCATTTTTAACTTAATTTCATTTCAAAATATTTGAAATTATTTTATTTTTCCTAAACCATCTATGAATCTAATTCTTATCAACAGAAAATTTAAAGTATTTTTAATGCCACTGCTATTCCATATTTATGAAGGAAATTTTGGAATTGAAAGAAACTAAAAACTAATTGAAACTAAAAGACAATTGTTTATCTGAATTTATCTTCCCAAGCACAAAATGTCAGCCACTCAAAGTTTTGTCTTTCTTACCGACCATAAGAGTGTCTCATACAAAAAACCACCACAAATAAAAAGAAAAAAACCAACCCTCCCACCCCATGCAAAATGGACAAAATCACCCATACTCTTTAAATGTATCAATATATTTACAGCAAACAAAATCTACATTTCAAAAACTGCTTTATTATTTCAGCAGACTGAAGAAAAAAGAAAAAAACCCACCAGATTTGGTGGGTGAGACCCAAAGCCCCTCTATCAGCACCTGCCAGGAACATCAAATGCTTTACCATTTGGTCACCAGCTGATCTAGAAAGTCAAGTTTGTCCTAATTTTGGAAGGAATTACAGTGGCAAAGAAAAGGATTTAGCCATCTTTGGTTATAACAAACTCCAAAAGCTGTTCATCATCATTGCAAGTAAGAGCTCCTACACCAAACCATGCACCAATCTAAGAGCAACACAAGAATTCAGCACCATTCCCTCTTTCACTGATGCCCAGGACATTATTCATGTGTTGTTTCATACACATACACGTAGCTACTGCTAAATAGTTCAATATTAATATAAAGTATCCATCTGTAGATGAGAAGAATAGTATTTTCCTGACAATTTCAAAGGACATCCCATTTCACAGGAAGCTCCCAGCAACACAGGATTTCGCCTGTCAAGTCAGAAAAATTTATTAACCCAATTACGCTCTCAGAGTAAATCATCAACAACTTTGTTGAAGGTAGGAGAATTACTTCAGTATTATCAGGCATGAAACTGTCAGCCTTGCTGAAATCACATGATTAAAATATCCAGAAGTCAGCTGAACTACACCAACCAAACCATCCTTTCTGATTCCACTCTAACACTGGTAAAATAACTGCTGTTGGTTGCATTTCAAGCTCAATCACTCCAAGCTGTAAATGGAAACAGCAAAGAGCACTGAAACATCCCAGTGGGCTGAGCACTCACCCAATGGATGTCTGTCCGGGCAACATGAGATTCAACAAACACATCCATGGTCCCTTCTCATAGCATTGCCATCAAAGGGAAGATTTCCAAAGCTGAGCATGTTCTTATAAACTCTGCATGGGTCTATTCCAGGCTACTTCATCAGCCTTTTCTGCTCTCCCCTCTTTTCTCAGCTTTTTTAACTCATGTAACACTTGGACTCTTCTTTCCTCACACTCTGCATTACCATTCCCCCTGATGTGTCAGTCTTCTTTGTACCTCAATCTGTCTGTGACAGTCTGCTTGAACTTCCTAAGTCATAAAATTATCTATCTCATTTCGAGCCTCGGCTGGATAAATAACATTCATTGTTTCACACACAGTACATCATCTATTTGGCTCATCACGAAATATTGCATTGCAGGGCTTGGATACAAGTCAGAAGCTATTATGCAACTTGGCTGAGGAAATGTCAAAAATGAGTTTGATCCCCACAGCAAAGCAGCCTGACTGCCCTAAGTCAGAGTCTTTGTACTGTTTCTATACATGCTAAATACCACCTGACTACAGACATCTAGCATAACATGATTTCACTAGTACCCGATGCTACTGAGCAAGAATCCCATTATTGTTACCTGTAAAAGAGACAGACCTGAACACACACACACACACACACACACACACATATATATTTGGCTTGGAAGGGACCTTAAAGATCATCTGGTTCCAACCCTCCTGCCCTCCTGCTACGGGCAGGAATGTGCCCACTAAATGCTCAGGGCCCCATCCAACCTGGCCTGGAACACTCCAAGAGAAGCAGCACTTACAGCTTCTCTGGGTAACCTGTTCCATCACCCTCACAGTAAAGAATTTTTTCCTAACATCTAATCTAAATCTCGTCTTTTACTTTAAAACTGTTGCCCTTTGTCCTATCACTATCTGCCTGCATAAAAATTTGTTCTCCCTCTTTTTTATAAGCCCCCTTTAGTACTGAAAGGCTACAAACAGGGCTCCACCAAGCCTTCTGTTCTCCAGGCCGCACAATCCCAATTTTCTCAGCCTGTCCTCTCAGGAGAGGAGTTTCAGCCTTCTGAACATCTTGGTGGCCTCTACTGGACTTGCTCCAACAGGTCTTTATGCTAGGGATCCCAGAGCTGGACACAGTACTCCAGGTCCCTTGCTCTGCTGGCCACACTTCTTGCGATGCAGCCCAGGACACGGTTGGCTTTCTGGGCTGTGAGCACACACTGTTAGTTCATGTCCAGCTTTCCAACCACCAGAATCCCCAAATCCTTCTCCACAGGGCTGCTCTCAGTGAGTACTCCTCCCAGTCTCTGGGATTGTCCCAACCCAGGTACAGCATTTTGCTCTTGGGACTTGTTGAAGCTCATGTGGTTCTCGTGGGCCAACTTCTACAGCCTGTCCATGTCCCCCTGGCTGGCATCCTGTCCTTCTGTTGTGTCAGCTGCACTGCTCAGTTCGTGTCTTCTACAAACCTGCTGAGGGTGCCCTCGATCTCACTATGTCATTGATAAAAATACTGTACAGCACCAGTCCCAAGAGGGAGCTGTGAGGGACACCACTCATCCCCAGCTGTTTTTCCCTCTCTTGGACCTGTAAGTCCAAAGATGCTTTCCTTCTGTAAAAGTTACAGTAGAGGGTTCACAGTAACTGAGTTTTGAGCATTCCCTAAACACTACACAGCTTCCACTCTTCCACTTCTCTCTCCCTCCAGCTGCACTCCTCACAGACACATTTTCTGGAATTAATGTATTACACCTGTTGGCTCTATTCAGATCCAGGCACTAAAGTGTTGGAAGTCAGAATTTCCCTGCCAAGCCCTCAGATAGTTCATCGGGGTGAAGCTGCCTGAGAGCTTTGGAAATGCTTTTGGGGCTGCTCCCTGGGGCTGGATGCTCGAGTTCTTAATGGATATTCCCCCTTTAGGTGCCCTGCTGGCTACCAGTTCCCATCCCCATCTGAAGCCCATATAAAATACCAGGTGCATGTATCTTCTCCTAAAGTCACAATACGAACACAGGTAAGAGGTGTGAGAGCAAGTTGTTCTGCCTGCAAATCCTCCTCTCACAGTTTTTTTTTTTTTCTCTGCATTTTTAGGCTATTGTTGTTTTCATGTTTTATAGGAGAGACAAATGTTCAACAAAAGTGGAACCCCTGGTTTACCTAACAAAGCTACAGCATATTTTGCATTATACTTTATCCCTATGTATGCCAACACTTTGGCTTTGTTCCTGGCCACAACTGTAGTTGTTGGAGTGCCTTCACTGACCTATTCATGCACATATCAAAACTTTACTGAATCCCAGGAGTCTCACAATGCGTTAGTCCCAAAATTCAATCATAATGGCATTTTCTCTCTTTCATTCTGTTCAGTACTAAAAGGACTGGGATAAGAAACACTGCTGCTTATGTGGGCTCATTTTAGGAAGACAACAGTGCAGAAAGAACAGGTTTTTGAACTTTACATTTTTTACAGGTTACTGCATCACCACCAGAACAAAAGTAATTAATGACATTTAAAATACTGACAGAGATGAAGATTCACATTTATGAGGCAACCAACGAAATTATGCACGTCAGATCCCAGCATTTGCATCCAGATACAATTATGATCTATTTTGCTTAAGCAGTCAGAAATAGATCCCAGTAGACTGAGCTGGAACAGTTTGATGGTTCTTACAGACTACATTTTATTGGTAAGGCTGTTGAACTATTTTAATGAACATATAAAACTCCAAGCACACATGGTCATCTTGCAAACACAGAAATAGCTGCTATCACCTGGCTGACAAATATTGCTGAGGGACAGCTGAAGCATGTAGGGATAGCTATTCTATACTAGCAAGGCATGAAAGTATTATAATTTCAACTGGCCATTCCATTGTATTATTATCATGCCATATCAATAGTTGGCCCTATGATGCAAAAAGCATATGTCATATTGAGAAAAACTATTTAAGCTTCATTTAACATTTTCAGATAGTAAAGTGGATGAAATAAGAAATAAGGTATCAGAATCAAATTATTCTTCAGTCTCAACACAATTTAAATTACCTTTAGAAAGAAATTTGGACACTTTTTGAGGACACACAGCCAACCAGATGGTTAAGTGACTACATGGTACAACTGCAGTCGTACAAAAACAAAATCCTCAGAATTAGAAGTCCTTTAAAGCTAATCCTCCATCCACCTTTAGAAAGTCATATTATATGTCAGTGTCAAAGTTCTGCCATTAGGAAAACTACAATTAATTAAAACAAAACAACAATGCAAAGCATATGATCCTTCTCAAATGCAGAGCTTTGGATGCAATAGGTCTCAAGCAGAGAGTCAAAGAATAATTTCCAAGAATGAGCCATTCTTTCCCTACTATTTACACAGTAACACCAGCTACAGGGCAGGATGGAGAAGGACTGCAGCGTTCCAGGCCGTGTAGTTGAGAAACTGGGACTTCTCCACGCCAGTCAGTACCTTCCTCAAGCCCAGGGAATGGCAGGTGCCCTCCCATGCAGCAAGCACAGAGCAGCCTTCCATCCTGGCTGGGGATTTCATGCTACCTGTGTGGAGTTACACTCAGTCTGAGTGAGTTTTCATCTGAGCCTTCCATGGCCTCACATGTGCATGGGAAACTTTGGTCATTCCTTTCTCTGAAGGTTCACTCTGGCCTGAAGAAACCCATGGCCTCAAAGCTTCCTCAAGAAACCAAAGGTGTACATTTCTTCTCTCCTCAAGACAAAAGGACACCTCACTCATGTCACAGTGATGTGATCACAGGCTTTGATGTGCGAGCCACACCAGAGCTGAAATCCCTACACCATGGTAGACTTAAAAAGGCTTTTTCTGTTTCCTCACAAGTCCTACATCAATTTATTCCTTCTGCTATAACTTTCCACCACATTCCTTGGGTCCTTTTCCCTTCACATTTCATCAGTCTCATTTTATTTGCTTGTTTTGCTTTTTTTTCCCCCCATCCTTTCTCCTTGCTGGCCATATGGCTCTCACACAGGCCCACTACAGCAGCAGCTAGGTGCAACAGTTGGAAAAAAGTCCTGCTACAGCACCCACATCAGGAATAGACACACGCACAGTCCTCTTGGTAGACGAAACACAGGCTGTTAGTTCTGCCTTGGAACAGCTGGGATAGCTCACCTCAGTGCAAACATGGGATGTGTTAAGCATATGAAAAGGATGATTTTTCCAAGGCTTATAACTCACTTAGTGAAAGTTGGGGTCTCATCTTTTCCCCACACATGGCAATAGCAGAAGGTCACAAAGAGCTGGTATCAGCCAAGGTTAGCTCTTAATCTTTCACTCTAAATTACAGCTATGAGAGACTTAATTCACAACGAAAAGGTAAAGCCAGAATATGTTTCCTTTAGCTTTCATTCTTAAACATCTGGTCCTGCTTACAAAGAAAGAACAACAGCCTGCAGTTGCTTTTTGGCAAAAAGATAAGCCACTGAAAACCGTGTCTCACAATGACAAGGGAGAGGCAATGCTAACAACAATATGTCAGGTCCTCACAACTACGATCACAGTTGGTGATGTTATTTTCATTGGCAGTAATGAAAATAAAATTACCTAAGGATCACAATTCAGATTACTCTGAATGTTCATCATAGAATGGGAGCTTCGTTACAATTTTCAGCAAGTACAGATGTTAATTAATAAAAGTTTCTTTAAGTGACTACAATCTCTTTCAGTTTTAGTGTCATTTGTAAAACTCAATGTACTTTCATAAGGTAATTAAGCTTTCCATGTGTTCTCATTTTTCTCCTCATCTCAAGAGCAAACCTAAAATCCAAAGTATTGACATGGACAAGTAAAATTCCCATCACACAATCTGTCGTATCAGTTTCGTTTTATTCTAAAAATGTTCTTCTTTCTAAAAGTCACTGAGTAAACTTCCCAAATTTTTAAAGATGAGGAACATCAACATCAAAACTGTATTCAGTTAAAACTGTACAACGCAAATGAAACCAATTTTTAGCATCCTGGACTATCTCCACTTACATTGTGGAGTCCAGGTGTCTCCTCTTACTGCAGATTTGATCCGCATGCTTAACTTTTAAGCCATGATTGACAAGAGTTCGTGATTATGATGACAGATTAAAGTGTTCATTGAATTTAGAGGGTTTTTATTTCAGTTGTGACAGTAGTGTGCTGGGAGACAATGAAATACAATATCACAGGATTAAAGGCAGCACATAACTAGTCAGGCACTGGTACTGCAATCATCTTGGTTTGACACACATGCTGATCACCCATTTAAACATAAAACCCTACCCTGAGCAGTGCATATTCCTTTCAAAGTCTTACTCACGTGCCTCCTCTCATTTCTAATATAATAAATATATCATCTGACGAGGAGCTTAGTGACAGCTGCACAAGTTAGTTCTAATTACAAAAAATAATAACTGGTTTTAAAAGGTTTAATAAGTCTCCATTGCATAACAGCAGCAAAGCTGCACAATTACTGCTTACAAGCAGAAGTAAATACATAAATAAAAATTTTGCTAGGATTGCCTTACTGCTAAACTACAAATATCAGTTTCTCCCAGATAATCTACAAAAACATTCCCACTCTTGATGCATCATTCACCTATAGAAGAAGAAAATAACAAACTGCAAATGCTTCAAAATATTTTGTCTGAA
Organism: Acanthiza pusilla; assembly: GCA_036630365.1. Lineage (NCBI taxonomy): Eukaryota > Metazoa > Chordata > Aves > Passeriformes > Acanthizidae > Acanthiza > Acanthiza pusilla. Next base: position 18,416,883 of record JAXCHO010000164.1, read on the forward strand.
TTAACACAGGAGGTACACAACTGCAAAAGACCAAAAATAATAAAGAGGAAGCAATATATTCAGTTTGGTTTACATCTTACAGCTGCCTGTGAACTTTAGCAGTGATACAGGCTCTGGTTCCTAAGGAAACACATATTCAACCTGACAGACACCACTAAAATATTTTTATTGTCTTGGGCTACATCCCATTCCTTAGTCCCAATTATTTCCAATAGCAACTTCCCCCCCAAAAAAAACCTTCAAAGAAAGGGACACCTCGCATGCTTTAAACACTCTTGTGAGACTACACTTACAAAATATAGCAGATTGTTTTTCATCCACTGGACATTACTTCAGGTTGAGATGTGAGTGCAGTGCATAATGACAATAAGACTCCAGCAGATGCCAAAACAACCAGGACTTGGGTTATTCTTGCTGTGCGGGTCTCTTTCATAATTTAAGAGGATAACCAAGGGAAGTTGTACTAGGTCAGGTTCAGAGTAAGATTAAAGAATTAATGGATAAAAGTCTCTTATACTACTGTAGTGACTTGTTTTGTTGTATTTTTTCAATTATTTTTAAGTTCCAAAAATTGTCTAATATAAATGTAAATCTTAGTACACATCCCACATATGGAGAACTTGCAGAAAGGAGCACAAGAGAATGGATGCTCTCAGCTGCCTCTCTGTGACCAGCTGTATCTACGGTAGCTTGGAAACCATCCAATGCTGTAACTTTGTCAGCCAACTGTAACCCCATGTTGAACTTAAAGAACTTAATCCACTCTATTATTGCCTATTCACAGGTGGAACCTGTGCCCTTTTATCAAGATCTTTCTCGTGACATAATAAGAGACTCCAAAAATCTAACGACTGTTCGCGTTAATTTATACAGCTCCTCCTTTGCCCATACAAAGAAAATGGATTAGCAGCATAAATAAGTAAAAAAATTCCATCTCAAGCAAAGCACATGGAGTTGATCTATCATTTTAGACTGTCAGACACACAAATATACACTCAGAATCAAGTACACACACCAAAGAGCTTTCTACTTAAAGGCAATTCCGCAGGGCCTTATCAGCTTTGACTGAGGCAAATCTTCCCCTGAAGCTGTGATGCTTTCACTTGGACAACTGCTCAGTTTGAAAGAAGCATCTTGAGAATTGGCACAGTTTCAAAGAAAAAGCAATGTAATGGATATTCTTCGTAATTTATTACAAAACTAACTGTCTGCTAACATGTAATAGTTTACATATACTGCTCTGTAAATAAGGTAATAAATAACACACCAGTTACACATAACCAATTATTATTTATCCATGAAGATGAGGTGCAAAATTTACTCACAGTATTTTCAGAAAGTAAAATAAAGACATTAATGAAGTTTTCACATACCTACTACTAGTGCGGAGAAAAAGCTGGGACTTAAGTCAATCAGGTTAATCAAATTCATTGACAGCAGCATACTTTTCTAATTGTGTCCACGCACGAGTAGGGGTGAGTGTAACCCAGTTGAAAAGGAAACACACCACACTGCAAACAGGGCAGTCTGCTTTTGGTCTTCTATCTACTAAACACAACTGCAGCTTTCCACAACAGGTAAGTAGCAATAACATTAAGAGTGAAATTACAATAATGCATAACAAGCTTGGAAACAATGATAGCTTTTTACCTACAAGTCTAGCTGCAAGGAGTCTGACATGTGCAGAACGATTGAAAATCTGGCTCTCAGAATCACAACTGAGCCTTCAGGGAGCTGACCATAATGGAAGGCTGTTCCTTGTACAGATGTTTGAGCAAGAGTTACGTTCTTAACCTACCCAGAAGTGACATATGCAATGTGTCACAAAAGGAAAAAAGCACTTTTCACAAACATCTTTCTTAGTGAAACTGGACAGCATGACTTAACACAGCCTTAAAAGAATGGGATGCTGAAAAGTACTGGGCTCTGCACTACATCTAAAATGCTGGCCAGAGCTAATAAATTTATATGGTGCTGTACTTAAATATCCTGAGAGCAGAACTTACAAGAAGTTAAACATTAGCACTTTGCTATGACTAAGTGTTGCATTTTACTAGAGGCAGGGAAATGCTATATTCATCATATAATGGGAAGTTATATTTGTAACCCCTGTAAAGGTTAAGAATTAATCTAAGAATCTTCTTTTAAAGTTTAAACTTCGAGGACTGTCTCAATCAGGAAGTGAGTCACCCTCATACCTCCCTACAGTTACAACTATGTCCTAGCAAGGGCCGCAGATCTGCTAAAAGTGTCCAGTGCTCTTCTTGTGAAAACATCTGTGCAGAGTTCTCAGGCAGAAAAAAAAAAAAAAAGGCTACAGCTTTACTTAGATCCCAAAATCAGTGACATGAACTCATATGTTCCTGAACAAAATACTAACTTGGCAATGATGTTTGGAACATGTTATAGTTTGCATATAAACCTACTTGGCAAGCCAGACAGCAATTGGAATAATTTCTCTTGGATAAAGGCACAGACTAACTCCTCGATGCCACTCATGAGCAAGCATGCTAGGGGGTCTGGCTGTGTTTCTCAGATGTTAGTACAAGGTCATGACCATCTGCTGAATATCAAAGCCCAAACATCAGTGCCGCATTCAGACTACAATACCTACCCCAGTTAAAGGGATAGTGAATGCAATCAGCAAAAGCCTAACCCAACTGAAGAGACACTGGAAAAGCACCTGTTTGCTGTGGCCTTTCACCTACAGCCACAGAGCACACAGTGCCAGAGTGTACACACACACACAGAGCAAAGGAAGAAGGGCGTGGCAGACCCAGGGCAGGCAGCCCCTTCCTGTGGTCCATACAATGCCAAGTCTGAAAGTCCACCAGCTCTCCAGGTAAGTCACACACAAATAAAATACAGCCAATATTAACCATATCATTACAAGGTTTAGCAATTTCACTATAACACAGTAAGAAACTCAGAGAAGCAAAGGATTTTTACTGTTGTTATTTTCAACTCCACACATGTACTTATACAAGCTGTCGATGAGAGGAAACAATTCATGTTGCCCAAGCTAACAATTAAAAGTTACTGGGGAAAAAAACCCACATATTGCATTATTAGTGAATATGAGTCTCTAGTTCAAAGAAGCTTAATTGAATTATATGACAGACAGATTTAGAAACTGTCATGAGAAATCTTAAAGGCAGCAAATGTATGAACAATTTAAACTTAGGGCAATAATCACCTTTTAGATAAATGCAGACCTCTAGCTATTGATCTATCCTTTTGAAAGATTGTACTAGTTCCTGTGCAAAAGAACATCACTCAGATACTGGTGTGATGTCAGGCATGTACCATTACATCTGGCTTTGGATGAGGAGAGATGAGAAGACAGAAATCTGCAACAGGGTCACTTAGAAGCTCAATAGGAGTTCGGTAGGGGTGACCTACTCATTCTAAAGCTCTCGAAACTCTTGCTGAATTCACCATTAAGAATACTTTGACACCCCGACACTGAGTCATGTGGCTATTACCTATTAAAACCAAGTATTTGGTGGGGAAAGGGAGGAGGGAGAGAAGCTTTCTGCCTTTTGGGATCTCATTATCACAACAGTCAAAGAGACAGATTGTTTCTTCACTTATGGAACAATCAGTAAATGCAAAATGCTATGATCAAAACCTGATTTTGACTATTCAGGCTTTCAATGAGATGTTACTGTTTCACCTCTTCTAATGTATAACAAGACATAAGCAATCTTTTCTCTAAAAATAAAACCCAAAGTCAAAAACACATTTAGTACACAGGCTATTACAATTTCCTCTGTAAATAAAACACCTGAGGATCTAGAGAGCAAAATGCTTAAGTAAAACCCAGTTGCTGTTAGTAGCACCCTTACTAGCAGTGCCACTGGTACACTGTCCATCTTAAATAAGACTGAGTTCATGTTCTGTAGCACAGTAATGTAACTTTTACCATCCAACACACACACAAAAAATGTAAGCTAAAAATAGATACCTTTGATGTAAAAAAGAAACACTGAGACAACAAATTCATAAGTAGTTGCCTCATTTATCAGACTGCCATGCATAGCAAAAACTTATTTCCTCTGAAGGGTATTGCTATAGATGTTGCAGCTATTAAGTCATTATTTCTTCTTCATAATCAGGAAGTGTGCATCCCAAAATTTTTATGTTAAAGTATGCAAGTGTACGCAATCTATGTAAATACCTGAGGAAAAACAGCTTGGAGTGGTAAAGCTACTTGAAATTAGGTTATTAATTCTGCTTGAAGAAACAGATTGAATATGGAAAACAGTTTGCTAGCACTAGTAAAATTGCAGGTATGTGGAGCTTTTGGAAAACTTCATGTATTTATATTCTCTGGCTAATGCAGATTTTTCAGAGCAGGATCAGCAGGGGATTAATGAAATTACCTTCCAAAGTCTTATAAATTGCATAAACAACTCTAAGAGTTTGTTCAGTGCTGTTGTGCAGTTCTCCCACACAGTGAATCTATCATATAGAAAATCAAGATGTACTGAATTAGAACTGGTACCGAAGTAATTTGCTCAGCATGCAATGTAAAATTTTGATCACTTTATTTTTTATACATCATAGAGAGCTGAAAACTTCAGTCATGACTATGAAAGTGTCTTTGCTCCACTAAGAAATTTTGCACCATATAGCTAGAACAGGGTATAAAATAGTATACAGGAGTACAAAGTGCTCTTTCATTACAGTAATGGTGCAAGTAATTTTCTGTTCCACCTTCTCCCTGAAATCCAAACAGTCATCAGAGCCTCCTGCATCCATCCATATTAAGGATCAGTCTCACTTTTCTGAACTACTTCATTTTTGCTTTCTATTCAGTGTAGAACATCTTCCAGATACTTCTTTGCTTTCCATGAGACCTAAGGGCACCAGTCTGCATCTGGACAGTCTTCACAGCACACCTGCACAATGAAAACGCTAGCCAGTTGTCCAAAGTTATCTCAATTTTATTTCCTTGCATGAGATTGTCAAGACATCCCACAGCAGTAAAGTGCACAGGCATCACACCTTTTTTATGTAATTAATTTTTCAAACTTGAGATCTTGTCACATATGCAAATTACCAAAAAAATCAGACTGAGAGTTGCAGTCTTCCTAACCTGTGTTCACATTTTGTGGAACATCACAAGCAACGGTCAATTTGTCTTCTCAATTGCCAAACCATATGTTGAAAACTTCCTTCATTTAATACCCGCCTGAAAAATGGGAAATTTTTATAAAAGGGCACAATGTGTAGTATTGGAAATTAGCAGCTGTTTCTTGGGGTTTTTTATTAAAGTAATGAAAATCTGACAAGCACTCAACCATTACTTTGTTATCTTCACATCAACACAGTGACAAACATTATACCAAAGGATTATACTGAATAGAGTTCAAACTACATTCTCACTCAACACGAAAACTCGGTTTCAAAGCCTGAAGAAACTGAGACTGAAAATGGTATCTAGTTTAGAATCCTGCTGCATATGCGAATATTCTGAAACTTTACAGTACCCCTAACATCTTTGCAGTAATTTGCTATTTTCTTTCTATCAGGAGTCACTCATTTTGGCTCTCAGAATCATGCCATCACTACGTGAACTGGAAAAATACAGAAGCTAAAAGCTCAAATTGAAACGTGCATCACTCAGTATTTACAACTGCTTTGCTTTGCATATGATATAGGAGATTTACTATCAGTTCTTAGATCGGCCAACTACTGCAAAATCTCAGTCAAGTAACATTAAAAACATCTAACTACTTTCTATTTTCCAATGTGGATTGTCTCTACTTCCTCTAATATCCAAAATAATATAGCAGGGAAGAAATTAAGTGTTTTGTATTCACAAATCATAATAAGCTGAATGTGAAATGTTTATTTAATAGGATTATCATTTGTGAGAGTAATGTTACATTACTACATTTATTACTGTTTCTGTCAGTGCAAGGTCAACACCTATGTATCCAGAATGTTCATACTATTAATACACCACTCTACATTTCAAGCTTGCAAATACTAAATCTTCCCACTTCTGAAATTAAAATGTACAGTTTCTGCACTACCACAGAAGTCTCTAGGATGGGTTTCAAGTCAAACCTTATAATGACAGAATTAAAAAATATATACTGGTATTCATGAATATAAACAAGACCCTCAAAGTTAACAAAAAACAGCCAATCAAACAAACAAAACAAAATAAAAAACAAACAAACAAAACCAAACAAACAAACAAAAAAAAAAAAAAAAACCAACAACAAAAAAAAAAAAGCCCAGTATGTGCAGGTTTTCTTTTTCAACATTATCTTTTTAAGGTATTTTTCAAACATTTTAAGGTCAAAATCTACTTCCCAAAATTCACTAGTACTAATAAGAGGCATACCATTTACCAAGCAGTGCAAGAACTTTAAAAGGCCACATCTAAACACCTCCTGCTCCAGAGCAACAGTTTGTACCAGCCCAGATAGCTATGCATGTTTTCACATCAGTGACTTAACATTATTGCTACAGGAGGCATAACTGTGTTCTTAATAGCCAGTGCTCTTCTTCAGGAGCTCATGCCAACTCCACAACAGCCACGTGCAAACGTGCAGACTGGGACTTTGCTCCTGTCTAAAGCAATGAACTCTAAAGACATCTGCAGCTGGGCACAGTGCCCACACTGGTACAATTACAATGCTATGTCAGCTTCTCATTGTTTAAGGTGATGGATTTCATATCTGGCCACATTATCTTGCCAGAGTCAATGGTATTTTTTTCTTGGAAGCAAGCTGGAATGGCACAGGATTGTGCCAATTTCAAAGCACTGTAATGTGTTTCTATGGCCTTTTTCATAGGTCACATTATAAAGCAATTTCTGTTGTGTACCCTGCCAGCACTTTATCCTGAACAGGTGCTTAACAAACTTACCGATTATTACAGTGCAATGTATTAGAGAAAATAGAGATAAGAACAGCCAACCCTCTTGACAAAACAGCAACAGTAGCAAGTAGAATGGCACATTAAGTTTAACAGGCCCCTCAATGGGATCTCCCTTCATTTACTAGATCAAAGATCACATATCACATCAACTAGGGCAAAAGAGCTTTAAAATTCAAAACAGTGGACAAAAGTCATTCACAGCCATAGTTCCCAGCTGTATCCACAGCTAGAAAGAAGTCTGGCTTCCAAATATCTTCTTGTTACTCAGCCACCACGCAATGCAGTGTGATCCAAGATGATTTCCCAAGGCTTACTCTTATTAATGCAACACTAATAAAATACAATACTTGTGGTGCCACAAATGAAATACAGCTGCCCATTTACATACTTGGGCCTGCAGTCTCTGAATAAGGTTTGTGATACTCTGCACAACAGACAAAAGGACTGTGAACATTACTAAGAAGCTGGTTGTAATGTCTTCAGCAGTAACAAAGACAGTGGAATTGAGATGCCCGAGGGACTGGATGCCATCCAGAGGGACCTGGACCGACTTGTGAAGTCTGTCCTTGGGAACCTCACGAGGTTCAAAAGGGGCAGGTGCAAGGTCCCTTGATCTTGCAAGATATCCCTGCACATGGCAGGGGGTCTGGACTAGATGACCTTTAAAACTCCCTTTTAACAAAAATTATTCTATGATTCTATGAAAGATGCAGCATCTTGTCTGGTTCACAAAAATGGGGAAAATAACCAATACGGTGTAGTCTAGAAAACAGTCCTGGATAAAGAGCAAGAAAAAACCTGCTCTTGTGCCTCCCACCTCAATGAAAATCCACTGTTTAAATATAATTTACTACAAAAAAATTCATAAATATTGAGACCATATCAGATGCATATTTTGTAGAAAAAAAATTACGTGCAGCTGTTTAAAAAAAATCCATCAAAATTACTTTACATAAATATATTTTTTGAAATAAATATACATTTTTCTACAAATATAACTAACTACGAACAGCACATATTCTGTGCTGCCAATATTTTAAACACCATTAAGGGACAACTTTGCACTACAGGTCCTGCTCAGAGGGGTACACTATCAGGTATTAAAATCACGTGAGAGCTGTTCACAATGACACAAGAGGCTGCTTTCTCTGTCTTTGCAAAGGTCTACAGAGTGCAGCACCAACAAGCCCTAAAATTTGCTAAGTGGGTTTCTTTTACGAAGTCTTCATTGCAGACCGTCCATGTAACATGCTTTTAGCACACACTGAGGCCAGAATGTCATGGAAGGAGACAATTCCAGATTCTTAATTGATTTGTTCTTGTGATTCTAGGCTGCTTGTAAAACCTCTCCAGGTCCCAGGCATAGCCATCCCAAACTCTGGATGATGCTGGTAAATATGAGGTGTGCAAAGCAGTTTGAGACATTTGACCAACGTAATGCAAAAGAGCAAACCAGGACTAGCTCATCATAATCTGCTGCTCCATGCTCGGGAATCCAGTTTTAGCAAAACAGTACAGAAAATCACAATACCTCCATGGATCTTTCAAGGAGCTCGTAAAAAACCCCACCAGCATTTTTCAGGCACCTAGAGAGCATTATCTGAGTGCCACAAACAGATTCAATCACCGGTCCGGTGGAACAGTGTGTGGCATTGTGTTGGTCAGCAGGGGTGGAGGCAAGAAAAGGGTTATCAGACAGTGAGTAATGGAACACCTGCTGTCACCTATAGCCAGCTTTGAGTCCGTGCTATACAGTTTCATCACTGACAGCACCCGAGTGTAAGTAATGCTGCAGGCCAAACATGGACCTGTCTGTCAACCTCCTGGTGTTTGGACAAAATGTCCTGAGAAGCTGATGTAGTAGCGACATTCAAGAAATGCAGGAATCATGGCTGGATCCCAGCAACTCAGCAAGGCCTTAGTGATTCATGCTGTGGGTATTATTCGTGAATTCTATGGAACCTTTCAGTGTACGAGTCCCATACATGGAGTCAAAACGGTCCCTCAGAACTACTCACAACTTTTGTCACTTTTAAAGCTTTTCAGCACTGAAAAGGATTTTAACTGATATCTCCAAATTGAACCATCAGTGCAGACAAAAGTGTTGCAAAACATCCAGACACGCTGCCTCAGCAACACCAGCCTGATCCAACGCCACGTTCTGACCCAGTGCTTCACTCCAGCTCCACCTCCCAAGCCATCATTTGCACAGGTGCAGGACAGGACTCCAGACTTAATGGAAATAACCTAAGTGCTGCTCATTTGTCATGCACAGGATGTGTGGTTAAGACCTAGAGGCCCTCTTCTGCACTTTGCTTCCTCAGCATCTCAAAGGAAGTAAAGGAAACATTTTTACAGGCCTACGGACAAGTATTACAGGAGCTGGATACAAAGCCCCCCTAAAATCAAAAGACTGTATTTTCTCTCTCCACTTACAATATTACTGTACAGGAGAAAAAAAAATTCTAATCCTGGTTTTGATAGTTCCCCTCTGAATCTGAATCAGCATTTCCATCTCTTTCTAAAGTCAGCTTTATTCTAGGAAAGTTTCCACCAATTATAAAGATACGTTTTCTGGAATATAATCTGCAAGATTTCTGGTACTTACTGCATTGGTATGTTGTGCAGAAAAAGGTCAAACAACTCTACACTTCTTTCCCAAATCATCTTAAATCTCAACAACCTGAGAATTAGTAGAAATATGTCCAAATGATTATCACAGAATCATACAGTTCAATAGTTGTATGGGAACTATAAATATCATACATTTATATTGGGTTGGGAAAAAGAAAGGCATACTGTGGTGTTCAGATCATTACTATACACTTATACACTATCACTATACTATACACGATACACTATACACTATACACTGTCTTGCTTTCTAGAAAGGATTTCAGCCAAGTGCCACTGAATTAGTAGCTACTTCCCTGATGTTCTGTAGGTTTTTCAGCCAATGTACAGTTGCTGCCTATCTAAAAAGAATAAAATTAAAATCACTAAAAAAATTATCCAAGTCACCAGCTTTCAGTGTCAGTCTTAAAATAAAAGAATACTGTTTTCGGAGCCCTTTCATCTTGCCAAAACTCAGTTACTGGGGAAGTACTCTATTTCAGGCAAAGACATTTGAGAAGAAAAAAGCTTCTACAAAACACCTCTGAAAATCCAATTTCTGATCACTCAACTACTTGAGCTCTGTGGCTCCTTTCTGTTTGAGGACACAGAGGTTGGAATGTGTGGGATGGGGAGATCAGAACCATGGATGGGTAGTGCAGGATACTCCCTTTATTACAATATTCATAACTACAGGGCACCTTTACCACCTTACTGTGGGGCTGCCATTAGCCTCTCTAGTTAATATTCTGCCCAGAATTCTGATTTACACAGTACACAACGCCTGGTGCTAACATACCCAAGGCACCACCTAAATAAATCAGACTTAACTAAACCTGCCCAGCTCAAACTGACTAGATGAATCCAGCATGTGCTGGATAACAAAGGCAACATTTCTTATATCATATAAAGGCAGGCGGCCAGAGGGTGATGGAAACCACAGCAGCAGCCACTAATTAGCCTCAAGGAAGAAGTCTGCAAGACTGGCCTGGGGCTACGTGACTGCACCAATGAGCTAATGTAGAGAGCAATAAAAAAGACAATAGTCCCAGGGCCTGCAGAGTGGTCAGAGGGCAGAAATGCAATGCCTGTATTTCAGATACATCATAGGATCTGCAGTCTGAGGAGAACAACTGCCCACATGCAGCAGCTGAGCTGCGATCCGCACCCCTCACGTGTCCCCTGGCTGAGAGAGTGTCCCATTCCCCCGCCACACAACAGGTCTGCAGCGCAGGACTGAAGCTCTAATTTGTAATACATTTCTCTTTGTAGAATAGGAATCGCTGCTCCTACTGCACCTGTCCTGCAGATACAGGAATTACAGATCAAATGTCAACATGGGGTGTGATTCTCTCCCAGTGGCCACCTCACCCATCCCCATGACTACTTCAGTGTCTAGCAACTCAGTACACTACTAACAATAATGATATAAAGACTCAGAACTGCCTCATAAAAGCTCCTCGAAGAATTAAAAAAACAGGGGAAAAAAAAAAAGAAAAGAAAAGAAATTGTATTTAAATTACTTTATAAAACCTAAGCAGATGAAGACTGCAATGTAACACACAAACATCAAGTTCTCTTTTGGAAAGGCAAACAACAAAAAATCTTAAAAAGAAAATGCAGAGCCCTGTGCCTCACATCTGAAAACTTGCCAGGTGTATGTTCTTACAAACAAAAATTTCCTCTAAATGACAGAAATCACTTGTGGCGAAAGTTAGAATGTTTTTAAACTAAATGATTTCTCTTGAACAAGAAAGTCTTTTTGCAGTTATATAAAGCAAGCATTCTAGACAAACAAGAAAAACAGACATAGGAGTGTTGTCAAGCTTTTTCCAAAGTTTAGCCATTTGATAAAGCCTTTGATAATTTATTCATGAATGTTTAATCTGCAGCTTTAATCTTCAAACAGCTTCCTAACTTTATTTTATTACTTTATTTCCCTTCCATATTCTACCCCACATAATTACTTTTGAGTTTTCCAAGTGATTTTACGCACTGATTAGCCCAGCAAGTAACAAGTCCATCATTCAAACTTAACCATGCTCATCAGAAATTAGTGAAAACTGGTGGTGAAAAAAATCCCACTCATCTGTGTTTACTTAAGAGTAAATTAGAAGGCACATTTCTGGCATATGAGGCAACCACTAAAATACCACCCCTTCCAACTACTGAAATGTAAATTAACATTTTCCTTCATCTCTACTTTGTTGTGTTATCATTGTGGTAATTTATTCATAAGTGTTATAAAGAAATACTTTCCTTGTCACTCTCAATTGAAATACTAACATTTCACCTTAAACGTCTAGAAGAATATGCTAGATTGAAATTACACTTGAAAGTTTATTTTCTCAATCAACATCATGTGAGCTTTTAAAACTAACATCACTCAAATGAGTGATTATTTTGGGTTGAGTATGAGGTACTGGGTGGTAAAGCCAAAGGGATGCAGACACACACCAGAGGACTTTCCAACGTTGGGAAAAACAATGTGTATGGTATTAATAATCCTTTGTAAGGTTAAACACACACATTAGCAAAAAACAAAAACAATCCCAAAGAATAAAAATACCTTCTAAAACTGCACTGGCCAGTGTGTAGAATGATTTCCTAATTTTTTAACGTTACGGGGGGAAAAAAACCAGTCTATTGCAGCATGCATTTGTAAGAGCTTTAGAAAGACATGAAGAACTTCCATATCATTTCTGAGGTTGCCAAATTACTGTAGGGTCAACTGGGTCAACTCTTCACAGTCGAAATATAATGGGTAGCAAAATACTCCATTCACCTTCTGTAACAAATGACAGCTCTTTAGCTAAAATGGTGATTTAACAAATTTCACTCTTTAGAAACTGATTAAGTTGAATTAGTTACAATCTCAAACATGCTGATGCATTTGAACACTTATCTTGAATATTCTGTCACTGGACTTGCATGTGGCAAGCTGGGTAAAAGATTTTCCAAGGACAACACTCTGCTGTTGATTATCTGAGATCAGAAATGAGCCCAAAACCTGAACACTTGCTAAGAGAAACACTGAAAGCTAATGAACCCCTGATGGTATTGAGGGCCATGGTATTCATCTCGGTGCCCAAATACAGGCTGAAGAACCTACTGTCTCAGATTATTACTGAAATAAAACCCTTCATCACCTGGATGTCAACAGCCTACGAAGAATAAATTTGGGTATCAAATTTGGGTATTAGTTCCATTTCTGTACTTCAAAAACACCTCTTTATGTCAATCTCTCTAAAAATCAGGAGTCATACATGAAGAAGAGATTAGGCACACATCCAGAATATTATGGAAACAGAACTATATTTGGCAAACTACTTGATCTGAGGGTGGCTTAGGCTTATACTAGGATGAAAGCACAAAACTCAAAACTGCCGTACCTAGAGATGTTTTTAAAAACACAGAACAAAGTACTACATTTTATGAAAGGAGACTTTTTCATTTTATGTTTCAAATCTCCTCTTACATATCACTACATGCCAAGTTCTAAAGTTTTGGTTTTTTGGTTTTTTGGGGTTTTTTTAGTAGTAAGATAATCCAGATATCCAAATTGGTTTCAGATATTTTCATTTTATGAATAAGAGTCCTTTAGAAAATTTACAGTGCAGTTTCCATAGTCTGGACTTCAATTCCTTTCCCATTCCAGGGGAAAAAAAAAGAAGTCCTAATACCAATGACATCTATGTACTCTGTTTTTCACTGAAATTTCTGGAATGGAAGAATTTGATGACTCTATGGAATAAGGTCAATTATACTTCATTATAGTTCAACACAAACACTTTATGGACAGGTGAACTTGGTTATCTAGGGCAACTAGCTAAATTTGTAAAAACACGATTGGACTTTCCCAATTTGTGTGGTCAATTTCAACTGAATCTCCTTCACCACTGTTTCTTCCACTACTTTAAAAAACCCTGTTTTGGTGTCATCCCATCTTTTGGCTAAGTTTTTCTTTCACGATATCATTACAGAAAACTTTTTACAGGCACAGCTGGCACATCTCCCAGAAACTGATCATATAAAATATGCAAAAGCATCAGCCTGCTCAACAGATAAAAGCAAAGACACAAGGTACCGAGGTACTAGCACAAAACTTAGTCTTGCCATGAAGCACAGTAACAAAGCACACAATGGATTTCTGATAAAAAACTCCCCTTTCACAACTCAGCCCATCCTCAAGAACTCCTGACACATTATTCTCTGGCTGTGTCACGGCTGAAGCAGGGTCTGCAAACCCCAGGTGGAACTTTTTGAGTTTTGACAACCATAACTATATCAATCTTTCTGTATCTGCACTAAGTACCAGTCACTATTATATGCACAGCATGGACAAAGGCCACTGCACAGAAGGAACTTCTGTTGCAAATGTGAAGGTGTAGGGACCTCATAAAGTACCAAATACCCTCCTTATTTGTGTTAGGGCAATTAAACACCACTTAATCCACCACCTTTGCTGCCTCCTCCCTTTGAGAAGTTTCCCTTTCAATGCTTTGCTACACCTGACTGTCAGTCCCCCAGAGGGAGGGAAGCTTTCAGAAATGGCTCCACAGTCAGTAAAGGATCCACCTGTGGTTTTGTGATGATAAAGGCTATACCCTCCTGAGAAACAAATTTTCACTCTTTTTGGATTTTTCTCTTTATTACAAACATTTCTTTAGTGTTAACAAGATTCCCCCATCTGATAAAAACCCCCAAAAACTGATAAAGTGCACTTCTACCAGAAAAGGAAAGCAGTAATTTGCAAAAAAGGTTTTTAGTATAGGCAATTTTATCTTTCCTGAGAGATAATTTGTATTAAAAAAGGGCCAATCTCTAAAGATGTGTCAGAGATGACTAGCACCGAAAAATGCAAAAACCTGAAATCAGCATTACATTACAGACTAGATCAAAGCCTCCATAAAACACAACTTTCCATTTCTTACTCAGAAGTATCTCCTCAAAACTAAAGCCTTGGCAAGCTTTTTCTTTCCCCCCAATAAAACCTAAGTGCCTCCCCAACTCTTTGGTGAGTGACATCTATGCCTCCTGGTGCTGGGACAGTCCCACAGACAACAAGCAACACAACTAGCAAATGTGGTCTTGGCTTTACACAACTTGTGGATAACTCAGCCAACAGGCTACCTACAACCTTCCAGCCAAGGAGCCAAGCCAAAGCTTCAACGAGGTGCAGTCAAGCACTGTACAACAGTGTACTAAGGAGTCTCCCTGGCACAGGGTGGGCAGAACTCCTCAAGAGCCATTACTGGGAAAAGACGGAAATCCAAGTCATGGAAAGTGACAGTTCTCTCTGCACGTGGATGGGCTTGTCCCTTGAGAAACACACAATCATTTCTTTTTACGAAAAGCAAATTATTCCCGCTAAATTCAGCAAATAAATTCACTGTTAATCAAAAGCATTTTAACAAACGTGGAGAGAGAGCAGACTGCACTGTTATGTCCTGTGAGGGCTAAGAAAGCCTGTGAAGTTGTTCTTCAAATGTGTTTCTATGCAGAAATAACCTGGCACCTGGCCCACAAAACAAACAAATACCTTGCAGTCTCACAGTAGAGCTATTTTGGGAAGCCAGAGCTATTAGAGATATTTTATGAGTTCTAGAAGCTTCACAGTAACACAAGAAATTTCTCCAGAGAATCTCCTTTATACTGCATTTAAGAGGAACTGACTCTGGCCTCTATCAGCAGGTTTTCTCTCTTCCTCTGAAAGGAATGATTTACTTATAGTGCCACAGCAGCAGAGGCTAAATAAAAGAGAAAAAAACCCTAAAAGCCCACCAAAAAAGCTTGGGAAGAAGGTGATGCATGCTAAGCAACCAAATACTCTCTCTGTTTTGCGTCACTTTTTTGTCCAGAGACAACAGACCTTCCTGACTGCCTTGTGGCAGCATCCAATTGTAGCCAGGCATGCGTTCTTAACTTGGAGCCTTACTAAGGCATCAGACTCATTTCTCAATGAAACCTGCCAATTCTGGAAATGTATTCAACATTTGTTGCTGCTTGAAAGCAACATTGCAGAGAATCACCACGCAATTCAAAAACAATTTTTCAAAAAAAATTGCATTTTAATGCTAAATTCTTAGAAACTCTGTAACAGGCTTGCTTACCCACTAACTAAAGAGGAGTTTCAATAAAAAAGTTAAGGAGCATATACATATTTTATGCTTTGAAATATCTGTCTCTAACACTATTCTGTTGGAACAAAGCTGCGCAGTCAAAAAGCCTGGTAGAATCTAAATTTTATCCTCTTTCATCCTACTGCATGAGAACGCATTACACATGGATTTAAAAAACTATTTTTGTGCATTTGTTCTGTTTATCTTTTAAATACTTTGTGAGATATAAATATCCTTCAGCCAAGAACAACAGCAGAAAATGTAAATCAATTCTCACCTTAAAGAAATATTCATATTGCATTAGATATAGCCTGACTTGTATCTGAGTGATTCTGGCAGGTTCTTTTCTGAACCTGCATTTTATTCTTCTACTTTTATTTCATAAACTATTTATGTTTTCTGATTAATTTCCTTCATAATGGCATTTTAAGCATTCATAAAAATCCTCATAAATGCAGCTGGAAGCAAGTGCTCATCTCTCCAAGTAGTTTTAGGAGAAAAAGTCTCAGGGGAGCTCTGCAGACTGTATTTCCCACTGTTTTCTAATCCTCTTGCTATTACCTGACTTCATTTTCTAGAAAACTGTGTCCTTCATTACCCTTGTGTCAACACTGTGATTGCTATTACATTTCTCCTCCTTTATCAAGTGCAGCCTTCCAGTTATCTGCTGGGATAGCTCAAGTCAGGTATTGAGCTGAAAACATTATAAGGTTGCATTGTTGGAAAAGAAGACAGAACAGCACGTTTAAAGACAAAGCACTGCAGCTATAGGAGAATGCTCAGAACAAATTACATCTCTGTGTAAAGGCAATCCACAGTATCCAACAACCAACTCCAATAAAGGATAGACGTTTGTGGTATTAGTCTTCACTGAGTAAAATGAATTAAAAGCTTTTCTAGTTTTGAAAACATTTATCCAAACGTTATAAAAAGTCCAGCTCCAATACTACTTTTATTTATACTTCGTACCAGTATTTATGTATCACATCCTCAGGTTTTATTTCCTTACCTGTCAATAAGCAAAGAAACAGCTATTTCAACCAAACCGTTCAGCAAACAAGCTTAAGTCTGTGTGTTCAGCAAGTCTTCACTCAATGCATGAAAAGTGCACCTTGCCATACACAGAGGCACCCTATGACTTATATTCACTACTTTTTCTGAACTCTTCATTGTAGTTGCTGCAAGGTCAGTTACGTAACAAGCTAGCACAGCTATCTTCTCCCGTACAGGAATATATTCTTATTGTACTTTCATCTGTTTAATACATAAATACAAACCAGATTACGTAAGTGAGAAGCAACATCATACCTCATTTAAAGAGTTTAGAAAAAAAGAAGAGGTCACTCCTGAAGTAATGTCAACTTAGAGTAATAGAGCCATTTAGGTTGGAAAAAACCTTTGAGATCAAGTCCAACTACTAACCCAGCACTGCCAGGTCCACCACTAAATCATGTCCCTAAATGCCACATCTACATCTTCACGGTGGTGGCTGAACCCCTTCCCCTGGGCAGCCTGTTCCAATGCCTGACAACCTTTTTAGGGAATAATTTTGTTCTAATATCCAATCTAAATCTCCCCTGGTGCAACTTAAGGTTATTTCCTCTCATCCTGTTTTTTGTTTCTTGGGAAAAGTAGTGGTTAAGAGATCAAAGAAGAGGGGCTGTAGAGTCTCCTCCTTCCTAAATATTCAAAACCCACCTGGACACAATCTTGTGCAGCATGCTCTAGGAGAACCTGCTTTAGCAGGAGGGTTGGATTAGATGATCTCGAGAAGACCCTTGCAACTCCAATCATTCTGTGACTCTCTGAAAAAGACCAACCCCCCAGCTTGCTACAACCTCCTTTCTGGTAGTTGGAAAGACCAATAGGGTCTTTTCCAGGAGTATGCTATGGGAGACAGTGTCAAAGGCTTCGCTGGAGTCCAGGCAGACACATCCACAGCCTTTCCTGCATCCACAAAGCAGGTTTCCTGAGGCTGGACCACCTATATTCAGTATGGTACACTAACAGCAGTTGATTGTCTTGTTTTTAAACAACATTAGCAGTATATTTTTACAGCTTTTCCTTCAACATGTATGAGAATCCTTTTTCATTTATTATTTCTTACAGAAGAGTTTATCTTAAACCATATGTGTACCTAGTGCACAAGGTAGGGTTTATGGCTTGGTTAGCAAGTTGTCAGAGTTCAGTTAAATAATTTACATCATAAATCATTCAAATTAAATTTAAATTTAAATTAAATACATCATCATACATTTAAATTATTTACATTAAATAATTTACAGTAATGTGTGGGCTTTGGCAATACATTTCATGCTATCTGATTGAAAAGTTTTGATAGCTCAGAGATTAGTCAGACAGAATTACTAATTCTTACTCTGAATGCATATTGTGATACCTCATTTTCCAATATGCGACCAGGGAAAGCAAGCTTTGAAGTATTAATTAAATCTACCAAAAAAAAAATTGGTGGATCATGTGTAAGTCAGGTGAACAAACTGGACAAAACCAAGAACTAACTTAAAACTTTGAGAGACCTTTTACAATTCAAGACCTTTGAGAGAAGAAATAAAAAAATAAATACTACTTAGCTTAATTTTATGTGGGCCATATGTAGAGAATCAGGTAAAAAGGTTAAAAAAAAATCTGATAGTATTTTAATTCTAGTCTCTGTGGCTTTTGTCTATTCATAACTAAGAGAACTTCTGAGAAAATTTTACTTTAGGTAAGGGCTAATGAAAAAAAACTGATTGCATCATGCATACAGAATTAACAACACAACTCCCACAAAATAATCTCTAGAAAGAGAAATTTTATATGTATTACTTCCTTTAAGTTAATAATACAAAAATCCTTTGACCTGGGCTCACGGCAGATACCACACAACACAGAGGTTTTTAAGCATCTCAAAGCATTAAAAAAGCATTAGAAAGCACGGTGTAAAGGTGAGGCCTGCACTCTTGACACAGCTGAAGCCTGAGGTTTGCTTCCTGAGGATAAGCACTTGTTTTCCTGATCCAATTACTTCAAACAGAAATTCTGTCATTTGACTTTAAACAATATCTAGAGAAAATAACTTACTGATGAGTTATGGTGTCATCCCCTTTCTAGGTGTTCTAAGGCTTTACATAAGATAGTCATTATTATTCATATTATTGGCAGCTCTGCACAGGAATTTACCACCACCACAGCAATACTTCACAGCAAGGAGCTAATTCTGATCACAGGGCTGCTGCTGGGATACAAACTTCCTAAACAGATACTACGTTATTCTAAGTAAATAAGAAATGCCCTTCTTTGAGCAGTAAATTAAATTCATTTGAAACAATGAGGAAACAACATCCACAGAGGGACAGATGCTCTATCGACTTTCCCAAGACTTCCTCCATGCAGTCCTAATGCATCACTCTATGACAAGAGTGTACACCAAGGCCTTCTTTGCTTTGGACAGTAATTTACAGTCCTCCATCAAAATCGTGTGCTTCCTGAAAAGATTCCTGCACTTACAGTACACTGCTTTTATTAAAGCAGATGCACTGCTGCTACATTGCTTAAAGCTGACATTTGCTTTACAAGACACAAGCAACTGACTATGTCTGTCAGAAAAATCACAAAGTGGTAGTTGTAGCTGATGTGGAATGGCTTTGCTTAACGCAGGAGACCATAGGGAATAAAAAGAATGCATACAATTTTCAGAGATCTAGCTGCTACTGAATTGTATTACCTTTTGCCAATGCTATTCTCTCAAAATATATTGTCAAAGCCCACACATCCAAAGGAAGAGACTTAGAAGACACGAGGAACCACCTGCTGTGCTCTAAGCTAGGGAAATACTTCCTAATGCACAAAAGCAAGCATGCTTGAATCTAATTTAATTATCTTGGGCATGCCAGAATAGGTATCCTTTTCCATTTCTCCTTCTTTCAGAATAATAATTAAACTTTTTTTTTTTAATATGAGACTAGCTTTGATCCCAAATTTACACCAGCCGTCATCACCATCCCTTGAAAGCACTCCTGTAGTTTCCAGTTCTTTGTTTAGCAAACTTGGAACCCTGGCTAATCTCACTCAGATCACTTCACCTGTTTGTAAGAAACTTAATACATACGGGGAGGGAGAGACAGGGATAAAGTGACATGATGCATCAAGTTCCTTATGCCAACAAGTTTTTTCATGGAAATCACTGTTTGGCAAAGGAACATGTCAGATTACTGAACAATGTGCCGCTGCCAGTATTTTGTCTACAGGGTATTATGTAACGGCTGCTCTGCTGACAATACTTTCCCTTTCTGGGGGAAGGCAGGCAGGCAGTAGGGAAGCAGTTTCACTTTGAGCTCAAAGGATCCTACTCCCTGGTTGGGAAAGGTAAACCTAACAGAAAAAGAGATTATGAACTTATTGGATAGCAAGTGTGGAGCTCATTCCACGACTTCAGTGTTAGCATGGGTGTCCAAATCCAATATTTTGATGTCTAGACAGAGAGATGCAATATTTTAGTGCTGCTTACATACCCATTAATGGAACAAGAACAAGCTTTTCACGCAAAGCAAGTGTGTTACAGTCATTTCATGAAGCCAGCCATGCTAGTCTTTAGAAAAGATAATACTCTACCCACATTTCAATACCACACATATATTACTCTATACGTATAATGAGAGAGAAATTCAGGAAGTTCCCTGTGAAACTGGTGAAAGTATGAAGTACAGCAGGAGTGCTTTTGGAACCAAAACCAGTGCTCAACCAATTCCATTCATCGCTGTGAAGGAGAAATAAATTTTTTGCCTCAATTCAAAATAAGCTGCATTTTATTCCACAATTTAACAGCGACTTCAAGAAAACACACAGCTCCATTGATCCACTTGGCTTGCCTATCACAGGGTACTCAGACTCATATGTCTGAAAAGGCATATAGTTTAATGATCAAAGCCAAGCAACTGGGAATCAAGCCACCTGGTTTATTTTACAGGAAAAAAATATAAAATGGATTACTTGATTAAGGTTGGGACTGTTACTTGCTCAGGTGCTCAACAGAATAAGAGCTCACTTCTGCAGGAACAGTAATAATGAGGTGCAACCTCAA
The DNA here is from genome assembly GCA_036630365.1 of Acanthiza pusilla. Lineage (NCBI taxonomy): Eukaryota > Metazoa > Chordata > Aves > Passeriformes > Acanthizidae > Acanthiza > Acanthiza pusilla. Next base: position 18,437,598 of record JAXCHO010000164.1, read on the forward strand.
CCTCTGCCTTCTCCCAAAGCCAAGCCTGCACAGGGATGATATTTTGTACTTGGACCATTACAAAGGTAAGAGGAAGTACCTCTGGAGGACAGCTAAGTTATTTTCCCGTTTTGGATGCAGTGCAGTTGAGCAGTGTCCAATCTCTGCTGGGCAGAGCCATTGCGCCAGTGCCACTGCCAGCGCTGCTGTGCCCCTGCTCGCCTCAGCAGTCGCCTTGTGCTCTCACACTCCGAAGCCACATGGCCTTGGAGCAGCAGATCTGAGTCCCCCTGGCTGAGCAGGCACGGCAGGAGCTGGCTGCTCCTGCCCTCCATCCGCTCTCTCCTACAGCCTCACCTTCCCACAGGCGCCGCATCGCAGTGGGCTGAGAAGTGAATCAACTGGAACCTCGGCAACCTTCTCCCAGCTGCCACCTCCTCCGGGGGAAAGAGAGGGAGTCTGACCCTCCCTCCCACTGCCAGTGATCAGATCATGCGCCTTCAGCATCCCCAAACTTGATGCCACCATCAGCTGCATTAATGACCTCGGCAGGCTACAGGCAGCCTCTAAGCACCTTCGGTAAGTGAGTAATTTCATCAGGAGCTTTGGAGTGCTTTACCAATGAGGGAAAGGTAATAATGGCTTAAATGGCTGATCCTGGCATGAACAGCATTCAAACAATTAACAAAGCTTTTCTGAATTCCTCTTCCAAGGAGTCACATAATTAGTGTCTCCTTCCCTTCTAGGGAGATATTGACATTCAAATCCTATTTTCTTTAGTCAACAAACACCAAATACTACTCCTGATTCTCCCATCATCATGTAAGACTACTTCTTTTATTGCTGCCTTAGTACCCACAAAAATAAATACTAAACACATTCTGACACCTACCTTACTTTTCCCCTCTAGTTACAATTAGATGCTTCAGCTCACAAAGCAGTGAGATGCCGGCTTTTTTCCACTACCACCAATCTCTCTTTTCAGATCTCACAAAATCACCCTTGAATTGTAGGAAGTCATTCCTATCTCTCATTCTTCATCTAAAACATCGGGAAGTGGAATTCCAGATTTTGACTTGTGTAAGTGAAGAATAATTTAAAATAATAAAGCTCAAGGGCCAGATTACATGCAAGGAAAGCAACTGTGTGAGGCCCTTGGAGTATGAGACTGAAGGAAGGAAGGCCAGATGGGAGAAGAGGCCAGATACAGTAGTCCACACAAACATAAAGTTTTTTTCACTCTGTTTCAAAACAATTATACAGTGAGATCTTTTATTATTTAAGTATCAACATAAATTTCCTGATTTTACAATGCACACTGAGTGTATTTATTTATACTATTTGCATTAAGGCTTTTATTTCATGCTTTTCAGTGTAAAAGCACAGTCAGACAAGGATATGATCACCTACTTTGGGGAGCCTTCATTTGTGAGCAAAGGCTCCGAACAAATACTGCAAGTCAAGAGAGGCTTCTGGTAGAAAACAAAATAAAACTAGAGACATTGGAGCAATAATGAACTGTTCAGATTTTAATAACCTTTGAGCTTCAAAAAAAATTGTTTTTCTACAATTTCTATGTGAGAACCATGGCACAGAACACTATATAATTGTAACACTAAACATGAAGAAGCTCTTTCTCTTAGCTACAACTAAATCAATTCTTTGATCCCGCAGTGAGCACAGGACTGTGAGGGCGTTGATTGCAAATTAAGCCCCCTACAATTTTGCTGGAAGTTAGGTCATGAAACATACAGCACCATGGAGAGATGGTCCCCAAGCAGGAAAGGAGTATTTCATTTTGCCTCATTTGTACCACATCACATTTATAGCAAAGTACAATTAAGACATTAAGTCCTGGATGATCTCAGACAGGAGCAAATTACATTGATAGGAAAGTTTATTTTTAGTTGTGTTCAACAGAAGAGGATCAGACCAAAGCAACATTTTATGTGAAGATGTTAAACAAAGACATGGAACATGTAAACAGGCAGCTGTTGAAATGGACCAAAATAACACTGAGAACAGGTTTTTATAATGGTGCCCTACTGTCTCCTTGAGTAACAAACGGATCTTCATACTGAGCATTTTTGTTAGCCATCCCATGCAGCACAGTCCTCCCCACACCACTCCGCCTGATGTGGAATGGCACTCTATTTGTGAAGGGCAATTCCCTTCATCTGCCTAAGGACAATAACCTTAGTCTCAGTTAACTTGTCAGTTTTGTCATATCTTGAAACTAGTATCACAGCTCATGACATCTCAACAGACCATAAAAATGTGAACTAGTAGTGAAATGTTCTGCACTCGGTTGTCCATAGCAATACAATTATTACCAAACCAACAACACTGCAATACCTGTCTTTTAACTTCATTTCCCTAGAACCAGGCTGGAGATGGATACTTCAGAGCACAAGTATTCAAGGAATTAAACAAAGACACAGAAACATTAGGATTAAAAGGCCAGCGGGCCCTCAATATCTCCTTACTTTGGGATGGTGCTAATTCAGCCATCCTGTTTTCTCACAATATCCCTCAATATTGCCTTTCTCTAGAAAGAAGTCTAGGTGTCTTTTGACTTCACTTATGCTTTTAGCTTCAAAATAACTTCCCTATAATTTATTCCATATGTTTACCATTCATTCTCTCATGAAACAGCCCATAACCTGAACAGAAATGGATAAAAATTTCCCCACCAAGCTGACATCTGGCTGTCTCCTTCTGCTTCTCCTGGGCCTTCCTTGCATACACACCAGGCCGACTGAGCTACTGATAGAGTTTTCTTTTCTCTCCCTAGTGAAAAATTTATAACCAGCAGTTCTTTGTATCTCACTTTATTGGAAATGTATGCTGAAGTTGCTACAATTTTTTTAAACAAATGACATGAAACCTAACCTTTTGTACTATTAAACACTATAAAATATGTACTGTTTCCTTCAACAAACTCTTCAGAAGTACTGTTATCAAAGACTAGTGAAGACCAGCAATACTCTCAGAAGCTCCAGTCCTACTTACATTTAAGAATATTATCAGGGCACATCCAGGCCCTTGTAACAAAGTTTGACAGAAATGCAAGCTCACATGGTTATCTTTTATACTCCAGTTTAGGGAAACTAATTCAAAACAATCCATTTAATGTTAATTGCATTAGAATCTACCACAAGAAAAATTAGTTCAGTCTTGAATTTATACCAGGACATTGGTGTTCAGAAGAATCCTAGAAGTTGTACATTAATCTCTTGCCCCTGTAAGGTGTTCCATGTGGGACAATGTGCTCTGTGGTCACTCAGTGAAATGCTAGAGCTGAATCCACAGAGGAAATTCACAGTACCTCAAGGGGCCTGCAGTTAAATTAAATTAAATCTTTCTTTGGGTTTTCTGATATAAGCTTATTTGGCTACCTAATTTTCACTCAAAACTCAAAAAAAAAAAAAAAGTAGATAATATTAATATCAGAAAACTGGTAGAAAACAGCTGAATTCCATGTTGGAACTTGACTGCCTGTTTTGTGGCACTGCAGAACACTGGCCTTCCATGTCAGAGCCATCAGCGTGCATAACTCATGACAAAAAAGCTGTTGTTTTTCTTTATCAGCAGCTATTACACCAAGACAGTATCCAGCTGCTCGGGACTGATGTAATATAAACTGCTTATACTTGCAGAAAATCCCTCCATTCAGGAGCTCTTATGACTATGAGGAAATAAAAATACTAAATTAAATCAGGGCTTTATTTTGCACACATACTCCAGAGCAGAAATAGAAGGAACCTACAGTAGTATTTAATCACTAACACTATCTCATAGTGTAGTTAATTCCATGACAGAAACTAACCTTCCACTTGACCTGAGTGTCACAGATCAAGATACACTGGGCAAATGAAGAGAACTTGGGCTTAGAAGTTATTTAATCTTAAGTCTTTGAAACAGAAAAATAAAATAAAAAAAAGAATGAAGATCAAGCAATTGGTTATATCTGCTTAAAGGAAAACTGCAGTTAAAATCACCAGTGATTTTACAGAGGAAGGAAGCATGAAATGCTCCTGTAGCTGATGACTGAGACACTATTTCCCTTCTGTTTTGCCACAACACATGACATTTTCTTTAAACCTAACCCCTTAAATATTGCTCTGAAAAATCCTTCAGTTACTGGAAAGGTTTCTAAGGAGCTCAGAACACTGGAATTTCAAGCCCCATAGGAGAATTTGGTTAGAAAGACAGATGTGGTCATATTCATGAGAAATTGTTTTCCATATTCTTAATCACCTCCAGACATCGCAGAAGTCATATTGCGCAGGAAAGGCATAGGAACATATGCTTTGTTTGCTGCTTACAGTGTGTTACATTCCAACTAAGTACAGACAATCTGGAAACCAAACAAACCTTGTGCATTATCAACAGATAGAGAGTCCCACGACTGATAACATTATGGAACATGCTTGAGAACTAATGGTTTCTCTGCTACGGAGTGAAGGAATTAATCACGTACTTTAGAAATCATAAATACTGCTTTACAAACTTTTTATTACATTGCCCATTAAAAAAAAGAGAAAAAACCCCAAACCAAATTCAGGACTGATACCAACGCAAGTCCACCTCAAAGGTAATAAAAGTCAGGAATTAATTCCTGTTCCAACCTTCATGTGAAGCCCACCAAAAATCTTGTCTTTCTGATGCTCAGACTCTGTTAGTGAAAAGCTTAAAAAATAAGCAAAGCCTTCTGCCAGTATTTTTCCTTAAAAAACTTTGCTATTAACACAGCATAAATACTATTCAATTCTTTCTTTTCTCTACTATTTTGAAGCAAATGCTACCAATGGAATAAACACGTGAATAAAACCTGCTGTCAAAAAATTATTCAAGTCTGAGACTTACCAATGTTTTTTATGAGGAAACAAATAACTAGCAGGTGAAGCAGATACTGCCTCATTAAGCTGTCACATTTCATTTCATTAATGTCTTTCAGTTTCTAATGGGATGAGAACTCTAAATGTTTACTAAATTACATAAAAAAATCCTCAAAACATGTCCATTAGCTAATAAAAATCTGCTTCCGCAACAAAGAGTAAAAGAAGCAAAACCAATTTGCATATCTTTCCTTGCTTACTTTTCAAAAAACAAAGAAAAATCACAAATACCATGCCACACTCAGATGGTACAGTTGTTAGCAATCTGACAAAATGAACTAGAAAATGTATCAAGTTGCTCCTCTACAAAATAAAGCATCAAAGAAATAATTACATTTTTTTAAAACTCATTTCCAATTGGAAATGTGTTTTTAGTAATTTTCCCTATTCACAAAAATAGCCACAACTCATCCTAATTAGAATGCTAGTCAAGACCATTTCTGCGAAATTTTAAGTCAGTACCTTTCAGCACCCAGATAATATTTCTAAGGAGAAAGTGTGATAAATACAGTCTTACTCCTTGACAAGGCAATAATGTTACTGAAAAGAGATTTTCAACTTGTATTCATAATCCTCTTCCTTTCTTATGTCGTTCCATTAAACAAGAAATTATAGTTCAGTCACTGAAATTGCAGGCTGAAGAAAACACTCAAGTTTTGCAGCGTTTTGATACTTAATTCTTGATTTTTTCATACAGAATTCTTCCATAAAACCTTTCTTTGATTTTAACACCGCATGATGAATTCAAGCATTTTTTCTGTTATGGTTTTTTTGGTTTGGCTGTGCTGAAAAATTCTGTATAGTTTTGATTTATATTCTTTTCCACATGTAAATTTGAAGGAGCAGATCATTCCAGATGCAGTATAGGACAGTTTTCTATTTTCCAGACAGTGTTATTTACAAGATTTCAGTTTATTTTATGTTTTCCCGTATATTATAATAAGCAGGCACTGAAAGGTTCATGTATCCAGTTAAAGACTAACTGGAACATCAAATTACAGGTTAAAGAGATTAATTTAAAAATATAATTTCAAGGAGGTTAAATTGCCATAGTTTAAGCAAATGCAGTGAAATATGCTACTAGCGCGATTTTTCAAGATGCACAGAATACTTCTCTGGCAAGAAGAGAGCTCTTCTATTCCAGTCCTTACTTACATTCATGCCTGATCATCAAAGACCGTCATTCAACACCAATCTTGTGTCAGATGTGATAACTTCAGATACTGAAGTAGCACAACATTGGCTGTGACTATTAACTACATCTTCAAAACCAATGTAAGGAACCAGCTGCAGATTCCCAAGCTTTGTCACAAGGTGAACTGCAGGGAAGCACCAGTACATTCATTGCCTTCCAACCACACCAAAAAGCCTGGATAGCCATTCATTAGCAGAACTTTGTTCCACATTTCCTGGTCACAATCTCCCATCACATTTTACTTCCTTGTACTCTTCCCAAATGCAATTCCTCTAACCGTTCTCTTCAGACAGAGTGGGTAGTTCAGTGATTATTACAATTTCTTTTTGTACCATTCATCCACTGTGAAGAGAATGCAGACAAAAAGAGTCTACAGCTGAGATCATTTGTCATCTGGGTTCTGGAAATAACTAACCTTTTGCTTCAATAGCTTTACGTTTCATTACACAAATTTTTTGACACTGTGCAAGTCTGAGTGACTGCAGCAAAGCACAGACATTCAGATACAATTGCCATTGAGCAGTGATGTGTTGACAATATCTTTCTTCAAACAAGTACTTCATTTCTCAGAATTTTTCTATGGTCAAGAGAACCTAGACAGCTCGAGAGTAGTTCCCCACGAGGCTCCAGGACGGACTGGCCTCAGCAGTTGTCTGTTGACCCTTGCTGATCTAAGGACTTTATCAGAGCAGAGAATTTCCCAGGTAAACACTTCAAAGAACTGCAAAAGGAAAAAGCCAGACTAAGAAGCTCCATCCCATTACAGCTCATAAAAGACTGGACTGGGTCCAAGCAGCTTGGCAAACAGCAAGCAAAAGAGAGAAGCAAGAAAAATGACAATCAGCTTCAGTAGAACATGAATTGTACTGTTTCTCTTTCTCTTTTGGACAGCAAAAACTACCAGCACAGGGTAGGGACTTGAGAGACAAACCCTCCGACCACCTGTGAAAGCAGCAGGAAGGAGGGCTCTGCTGCCGCTGCCACATGAGCCTGGCAGCCAGTGGAGAGGCAGGCATCCTGCCCACTCCCAGCAGGTCTGTCCAGGGCAGGAGAGCTCAGCTTAATGCCCAGTGACAGCCCAGAAAGCTCTCTGTGCTCCTCTTTCAGCATCCAAGCCACCCTCTTCATCACCATCCCACCACTTACACCAGGAAAGACAAACTGTTACAGAGAGGGCTACTAGAAAGAGGTTGGTCTGGGCTTTTTTTCTGATGATTGTTGTGTTGTACGGCTTTTGTTTGTTTGATTGATCTGGGGGATTTTTGTTGGTTTGTTGGGGTTTTATGTATGTATGTGTCTTTGGCAGGGTTTATTTTTTTTTTGTAGGAGGAGCAGTATCACTGTTGCATTGGATCAGTAAAACCATATTCAAGCTACCAAAACAAAACAAGTTACCTTGAATCCATATATCATGTCAGTCAGTCAGCGAAAAAAACCCAAAACAAAATAGAATAAAGAAGGATCTAACATCTCAAATCTACCATCACTTCAAGCTTTTCATTCAGTTATTTTTCTGGTTGCTTTATAGTTGTGCACTTAATATTTCTAACTAAAAATAAAAGGGTGGCAAAATCAAATCTCATCTATTAAAATTCATGAAGTATATTAGAATAAAATATACTTAGGTTCACTTCAGGTCCTGAGAGAAGAAACAGACAGCAATAAAAATTCTTGTAATAGAGAATCTTTTAAATAACAATTATTCATAGCGATTATAAAATCTCTGCTAAGGTATGAGTGCTCATTTTCTCAATTCCATCAAAGGCTATGTATACATAAAGCTGTGCAGCTCTCATGGCAACAGCTAGGCCAGAAACATTTTTCTAAAATAAAATATCAGTGGCAAAAAGGATTCCTTCATAGCTCCATTTGAGCAAGTGCAGTACCTGCTGGCCCCATTCAGCTATCAGTATCCACTCTCTCACCTTTCCCACTTCTCTTGTCTCAGTTGACCCTAGTAACAAAATAAAACCAGCACTTTTTTAACAAAAAGCAATACTTGGAACTAATTAATTTCCCAGCTCATTACAATATTGTATATCAGTTTCTTTGAATTATTAGGTAGGTATTATCAACCTTGAATGTTAACTTCTGTAAGGAATTACTCCTGCTCCCTGTAAGAAATTGCTACTGAAAGTCTGGAGTCCCATACTTGAAAATAAATTTTAATTTTCAACCTTTTTTTCCTTTTTTTTTTTTTCCAAAAGGAAATGGCAACCAATGTAGTAAAGGACATCCATAAATTATTAAAAATTTCTTATCCAAAAGTTCTGCTTCATAAACAGTCAAACATCCTTTTGGAGAATAGTCTTCTCTATGATGAATCACCAGTTCCTGGGGTTGAAGGCATATCCAAAATGCCAGACAGCACTTTCCACAAAAATCCTTTAGTCAGGCTACGCATTAAGATAACCATACATCTAAAATAAGTCAGTACTCTGGAGACTACGGCATTTAGTCAAGACACACAATGAACTTCGTCTCTTAGTTGATGATCACATTAATCGAAAAATGTCCCATTTCTTTCAGTCAAATGATTTTACAAGTTTACCTATGAATAAAAAATGGCTCAGCAAGACAGAAAAAATAAATGAGTTCACAAGATGACACTTGAAGTTCCATATTTTCTTAACATTGGATGAGCAGAGAAAACAAAAAGACAAATTTTTAAAAGGAAATGCAATAGAAGTATTGGACAACTGTGAATAATCTCTTTCCTGTGATGTATTTCCCTGAACAACTAAGGCTGGATAAAACTTCTCTTAACAGAACAGGAAGACAACTCCTTCTTTAAACCCCTGATGAAAGAACCAAGTTCTTTCATAGCTATTAGGGGAGATTTGCCATGAATGTGCAAAACAGATCTCTCCTGCTTGATATTATTATACAGAACTACAGCACAGCAGTTTCCATGATCACAACTTTATTTCTCTTTGGCATGCTCCTTGGTGATGCAAAGGGTTTTTTACTTTATGGAAAGTATCTATGTATTGAAGTGTCCTTTTCTGTTGGCAAACCCCCCCACCCAACCTCTGAAACATTATCTGTCTAGTTTTCAGTTTAATTCTTTAGCCATAAAAAAGGAATTAAAAAAGAAAAAAAACCCCCAAACAGACACCAATTTAAAAGAAACAAAACATAATCTATTTTTAAATAAACTCCTTTGAAAACTGTCAATACTACACAATGAAGAGAATTATTTATTTTATGTCTGTCAATATTTTCTCAAGTCTATTTCCAAGTCTCTACTACTCAAAAGCACATTCAATAAAATCACTCAACTGAATGAATTCCTATTCAACACTAAGAATAAAGAGTCTATAATCTGGTTTAGAATTATTGATGTCTAAAAATCATTTCCAATTAATGATAAAGCTTATGTATGAACAGTAAAAAATAGTGAAAGACTAATTGTAGCTATAACTGCTACATCATCAACCCCCCCCAATCACTTTATGTTTACTTATATTAGATATTTTTTATGTCTGCATTCTGTATGTGTTTGTACAGGTTTTTTGGGTTGGGTTCTTGTTTCCCCTTCAATAAGTATGCTTCAAGACAGAAGTGAGAGGGAGAAAAAAAAAAAACTTTAGCATTCACCAGAATGCCAATTGCAGATGAGAGCTGCACGTATCCCAGTGATGAGCAAAGCGCAGAAAGTGAAAAGGTAAGTTCCTTCATAGTTTTTACTCTATGTCCTTGTCATCACCAAAAAAAAAATTCTGTTTATGACAGAAAACTCTGTCACAGATATCTTTGTCCAGGCCTTATACCCTCTGATTGATTCACATGGAAGTATGGCAGAATCAATGTATCAGTTACATTCTTTTGTAATTTGATAGATAACGGTTTTCTAAATAAAAACGTGGAATGAGAACACAGATACACAGAAAGCCTCTTCCTTCATATAAAGTTTGTAGTGGAAATAATCACTTAGGCTTTGGCCTTATCTTTAACCTTCTTGCATGTGAGAACTGGATAGATGACACTGTCTCAGTAACCATATTTGTGCTACCTCAGGTTATGCTTTCCACAGGAAAAATAAAATATGCTTCCTATGATGTTAATGATGATTTAAACTCTAAGTAACAGGCTGAGCAGAAAGTCTCTAATGGATCTATCTTCAAATGCATTGTAAAATATTTTTCATTAGCATACACAGCAGTATTTGTTCTGCCAGAAGCTGAGCATCAAAGACAGTGAGTCTGAGCCATAGGTGCTTCAGGCTCTGCTCAACTCCTGCATATAGTTTTCCTCACAGATTGCAATTCATCCTGATGCACAGAGCTGGAAGAAAAATTTGGTTTAGTCCAAAAAGGAGTAATTTGACTAATGTTTTTTACAAGGATACTCTCTGTTCTTTGCTCTTTTATGTACTCATTGGGAACCATATTTTAATTATGCTGATTTGTATGTGGTGTATTAACACCTCTCAGCTGATAAAGAAAGAAGAGTCTCTAGGTCACCAACACAGATGCTAATATCTGTACATCTGAAATACACCTTGATACCTACAAGATCACCACCTGTGGTGTAAAAGTCAGCTGAGACTAAACAATAAAGCATTTTACAAGGGCAGAGAGCTTTTCTTCACCCTTTTGTAGGCTAATCAGAGGTCCAGCAAGTGTTGTTGGATATGGTATTACAGAATGGGGACTACAACTTCCTGCATTTTACAGACACAGTAAGAGAAAAACACTTCAGAAGTGATTGCTTAACCATTTCATTACTAATTTATTTCCTCCATCCTCCCCATGATAATCTGATAAAGTAATTTACACTGCAGCAAGGACAGGAAGAAGCTATATACAAAGGAATGTCGATTCTGAAGAGTACTCTACATTAAATAGTAATATGCCTTCCTTACTATTGTACAAGGCATATGGAGAGAAATAAAGGAAACTGTGACTCATATTTTCCACTCAGTTTATACAAAGGCTTCCATTAACATACCAACAACCAAATGTGAGCAGCAAGGAGAGCATACTTTCTTCACCAGTAAATGTAAACTATATGTCCACATGCACACACATCAAGAGGATTATGGTTACAGCCAGTGTAATCAGAAACTCAGATAGTTTGTGACATCTAAACCCAAGAAGCATACGTAGTCTTAGGACCATATTCTGTCCTCAGAAGGATACTCACAGGTTGCATGGATTGCCACATTTTACTGAAGCATTGCAGTAAAACAGATTTTGATAATGACTTTCATATTTCTATAGTATTTGGCTCTAGCACATGACAATGAGAACATAATTCATATTGAGCCCTGTAGCCCTAGATACTGACAAATTCAAACCTCCCCTCTTCTATGCCTGCTCTTAGGTGGATTATGTAACTGCTAATTTTCTGATTAATAAATAAATAGATGACTATCAACACACTGCTGTCAATTTATTGATAATTTATCTATCCTTCAGAAAGGAAGGATTTCCCAGAATTTCTCAACTTTCACCACAACATAACAGCACTCCTCTCCAACAATCCCTACTGTGTACCTGGGAAGCTGATGATCATCATCCTTCCCACCATACAAATACAGACAGCAGAGTATGAAAACATAACTCTCAATTCCAATAAAGATATTCTGGGATAACAGCTGATTTCTAGAAGACAGTGTGTGGAAAAGGCCTAAGTAATTCTTCAGAGAATAAAGTTCTGGAGTAAGACCTATGTGATCATACACTGTGTGCTGTGAAGCCTCTCGAGTGATGCAAAGTATTTTATAATTAAGAGCATGCAAGAACACCTTTCACACCAAAGCATGTAGACTTTGCCTTGTCCCAAACGCCAAACAAAATCTGAATAAAATTTTCCAAATATTCTTACTGTGTTACTACACTTACGTGGTTCTACAGATCTTAGTGTTATAAAATAAGAATGAATATAGTATCCAGGAACAGTGTGATAAACGCTGGGAGCAATATGCCAAAGCACAAAGGAAATGAGATGGTTCACTATTTCTTCTCTGTATTACCAAAGCACCAAACCTTATGGCAACCTTCAGAGCTGCCAAAATCACTTCAACTACTACGTCTACAATTTTTGACATGTAGTACACCCAAGGACCTTGGGTTCCACATTAAAATAAAATAACCCTATCTGTAAAGTCAGGAACTGTCATTATTCTGAGCATGACTACCAAAAGGGAAAGGTCCTTACCAGAGAAACCTATATAAACCAAGCAACACTTAACCAAAAGCTAGTAGACTTAGTGAATGATTCTTCTACTTCACACATTCTTCATTTCACAATACCACTTTTGTTCTAGAAAAGATATTTATGTAGAGATTGTTGTTTTCTATTTGCATAACAGGATATTATTCAAGTGTTTCATATATACTTGTTTACCACCGAGTACAGGAAGAAAATTTTGTGTGAAAGAGAGGTAGTTTTTTTTTTTGGTTTTTTTTTTTTAGCAAATCCACAGGTTCAGGCGGTTCATAAAGGACCCTATAAAAGCTTATATTTCTAATGCAGTCCACACAGTAAATTCTCAGAACTATAGAAAAAGAGCAAGAAATCCATGTGCAAATCAGCCATACTATTCTCTGCTGCTCAGAACAAACAGTTCAATGATTACAGTTCAGACTATACTGAGGATAAAGCAAGCAAAAGGTATCCTGTTAAGAACAAGAAAGTGTGAAAAAAATCTTATACTTTCTGAAAATATCTTAAGTACAGTTGAAGGAAATAGTTTTTCTTTCCCATGACGTATATCCAAGGCGTTTGTAAAACTAAGTTTTCCTTGCTTATTCCCGGGCAGTGAGAAGGAAGAGAAACCAGACAGCTATCCATTGGGGAAACACTTCGATGTGTCTGCATGACTAATGAACACAGTGATCAAAATCTATTCCTGTAAATTTTATAATCTATTTAACACGTACCTTATCCTCAGTGGAAGAGAGCACATTCCTTCAGGATGCAACACTATAACGGAAACCTCTGTCAGAAAAAACATGGTACATAGCTGAGGATCAGAACAAAGTGTTAATACCCGGCACATGTTTTACTGGACATGTATTCCTATGCTGCCATGGAAAAGGGAGTTTGCAGGACTTTTACTATAATTTTGAAAGCATTTCTTACTCAAACATATTAGTCAGAAGCTAATCCTTGACTATACATACTTGCATTATACTTTGCTTAGTTTCTCAAGCAGAAACATTTTGGGGTTTTACTTTCTGTTTCTGCAAATTTCACTGTGTTTGAAAGGTAGTATTTCCTCTCTCACTCACATACAACCTAGTTTTGTGAGAGAAGGATGAGGAGAGAGATTCTCTGGCCATCTTAGTCTTTTATTCCAAAAGCCAGCACACCTCAGAAGTGCAAGACGCTAAACCTCTTTGAGGAGACTCAGTTCTATCAGCCAAAACCCAAACTGAAGTACAAATGAAGCCAAGCCAACAGCTCCAAGCCACTACTTGTATCTGTGAACTAGAGAGGAGGAGGAGCAGCAGCAGCAGCAGTTCTCTCCTCACTAGCATCACTTCAAGGGAACAAGCCTCAAATGAATGAAGCTGGTGTCATAAAAGGGGGTATATCTCTTCTGCAGAGACAGATCAACTCCTCCAGATGTAAGACACGTATTTTTAAATCCTAACTGGATATGTATTCCTAACTGGTCTGGAAAAATTAGACCCAAAGTTATTATAACTAAAAAAAGTGCACAGAAATACATGCTCTTTCGAAACACTGCTGAAAATGTTAATTTCAGATTCATCTGGCCTGTCTCTATCCACATGCAGTTTGGTCTGGTCCAAAATCTGGGTGTAAATGCAGCTGTCCCTCACCTTCAAAAGCCACAAGGGAAGTCACAGCCTGGTCCCAGGGGCAGCTCCAGCCCAGCTCCTCACCAAATTGCTTACAGGTAGTTCACTCACACCCCCAGCAGCACCTGGGCACATCACCCTCACACAACAGGCAACTCACCACACTTTTGTGGCACCCCATTTTTCCCAGCTCGCTCCAAGGAAGAAAAGCACAGGCCCCAATGCACAATCATCTTAATTCATTTTAGGTCTAAGTGGTGGAAATTAGTGAAATTTTATGCTTTCAGTTAATCAACATAGCACACAGCTCTGTTTCATCAAAAAGTCAATGTTTCACTTAACCACATCACGCTAGATTCCCTGAGAGAGTACTGAAGTTTTCAGTAAGAGACATTAGAAAAGACAGTCATCTTATAGTTCAGAAAAACAGTCTTTCACACAAGAGATTTTGTGCATTCATTAATAATTTTTTTTTAAAAATAATGTCTTCCATCCAAATTAAGAGGATGCATAAATCACTCTATATATATTCAAGTTTTGTTGATACTCTTGTTGCTGGTATTTCCCTGCTACTAGCTGAGTAACTGAAAATTTATTCTTCATTCTAGCTGAGGAAAAACTTGGGAAATTCCACTACAACACAAACAAATCCTTCAACAAAGATGATGAGGAACTCTGCTGGCTCTGGTTTTGACCCTATAAACAAGGAGAGCGTCCCATACCTCAATTCTACAAGATGATTGAATCTGAACAAATCTGTACATTTAGTTTCATCTCAGTTTCACATACCAACAGCTTCATATTATCACCTATTAATGTCAATCTACTGTAATTGTTAAACTTTCTCCTCCTCCAACAAATGGAAAGCAAACAAATATTTCACATACACTTTCCATTTTTGGTCTATGAATGTGCTTTGTTTACTTGTATCTTCTTTTAAAGCCCAGCCACTGCATGTTAGTACCAGCAAGAATGTAAATCTCCAAACAATAAGGTATGGCGATACATAACATTTATTACACAGCTGACTAAACACTGTTAAGTGTTTACTTCAAAGTCATTGTCACCTCTGCCCACACCGAGAATATCAAATACAGTATAATCACTGTGCTATGACAACAAAAGCTCCACAAAAGCCTGTCCATGGAACCCACTGGCACTGTAATGGATCAGTGATGCCGAGTATGCACCTGGCTATAAAAGTAGTGGGTTTTGCAGAAATTACACTGCGTGCACATGCATATTTATGCTTGGAAATGTTTGCAGGTGAACATGCATATAGATGTCTACTTGCCCACCCTGCATCAAAATTAAGTATTCAAAAAGACTAATTTTAATAATTACTGAACTTTTTAAAATAGATTTTAAAGGACTTAACGTTGCATAAATGTCAGGAGAAACTTCTAATTCTCAAATTACAGCACAGGCTGGATATTCAAAAGAGCTTATGTGTCTAATGCACATGGTAGAGATCCAGGAGCTGGCTCTAAGTGATTCCATTGCAGGCGTAAGACTCAATATGTGCTTCCCGGCAGAGTAAACCATCATGCACGGGTGCTCCGTGCTGAGCCTGATGAACTGCCTTTGCCACTGACCACAACGAGCTTCCCTAAAGCTGAGCACAAACTCACTGTGAGCGGAATCAGGTCAATTCAGCTTCTGAATATCCAGTATTCAGGCATCTGCAAACTTCTTTTGCTGTTGCTGAACTTCATGCAGAATTGCTACTCAGCACCTACAAAACCATTTCAATCAGGAATGAGAACTTCACATTGTGGAGATTAGCCTTGTGTTCCAGTTTGCTTTAAATATAAAAAAAGGCTTCAGCCATCTCCCAAAACTGATCATTAGCAGGGCTTCTCTTGGACCCTACCTGCTTAGATCACACACAGAACTTTCCAGCACTTAAAGGAATCAATTTGCTAGTATTACTCAGCAACTAAAGTACCTCCACTGTTACGGCATGGTTTTAGCTCCCAGGTACTGAGTGAAAATGGATTGAATCAATGACAGTATACAGACACATTCTTCCTGAGAAAAATCTGGACCACAGCCAAATGCAAAGTCAGGTCTTCACAGCAGAGCATGAAGGGCAGTGCTGTGCCAGGGTAACCTTATCAGAGACAGCTATGAAATCGAAGAGGTTGCCATGATTGTGGTTAATAACCCAAACAAGAGGAGCATCTGCAGACGCTGCAATTGAAGCCATTCTAGCTTACACATGTAGTGAGGTAACGCTTGTACTTCGTAAAACATTAGTTAGATCCTTATTGAAATTAAGAGGTCGCTACTACTATCAATTTTAAAATGTGAATCTGACTATTTGGAAACAGTTCAGAGAACAGCTAAATAGTATTAGTCAAGGCTTGGAAATGTGCCTCAGAATGAAAAGCTTAAGCACTTAATCTATTTATTTTATCAAAGAGAAGGTTAAGATGTGACCTGATTATGGTTTATAAGTAGCTACACATGAACAGACTCCTCAGATTAGACAGCCATTTACTCCAGAAGAGAAATATATGGCTAGAACCAAGAGCTGGGAAAAAAGTGAAAGCATAAATGTTTAAGTGAGACGAATAACCATTGTGGGTGAGACTTTTGTTGTTGTTGTTGTTGTACACTGATGCACTTAGCCATCAAGTATTGTCTAAATATGCATTTACCAGATGAAATTATATGCCCTGTTATCAGAAGAAAAGAAATGTCCTTACCACCTGAGGACTTACACAGCCTACACATTATAGTGACATTTTCACTTCAGGCTGCAATTCGATCAACACAAAGTACTGGGCAATTACACACCAGTAAGGAGCCGTCAAGAAAAAAAAGGCAACTCCATTATCTCATCTATATTCTGTCTAAAATCAATTCCACTGAAGTACTGACACGCAGATGTGGACAGGCAAACCTGTCTATGCACGCACACACAGACACAAAACCTCAGCAGTCTTAAAATGGGTTTGCAAAGTTTATACACTTCGCTCACTATAAAACTCTGGCCTAAAGAGCAATGTAACCAAGATATAAAACGTGAGCAGTAAGATCCCTAACTTTAAACAGTTCTGGCACCTTTTCTTTCTCTTTGCTGTTTTAGCTTAACATAATAATCACAGGGTAACTGTGATAAAGCTGTGTGACATTTCAGGATGCTGCATGCTACGGCTCCTTTGTGTATCTTTATTAGGGTAGCAGAAAGAAAAACTATTTCACTCTTGAATTCTTCTGCATCACTAAGATCTGCTTTGACAAAATACCTCTATCTTCCTTTGAACTCTCAATCCCTACTCAGAACAACTGCCAAAGAGGATATCAGAAGGCAAAAAAATAGCATAATGCATTTAAAAAACAAAGCCAATATAATTACTCTTGATCTGATTCCTATGGAAAAAAAGCAGCTGAGGAGAGAAAACCATTTCCAAACCAGTTCCAAACCATTACATCCGGTGTGACCCTATTTGGCTCTTTAGAATACATGCTTTATTATTATTATTATTATTATTATTATTGTTATTACAGGATACCACAAAATGATGACATTTTAATGTATAGAATGAATATTCTTGATAGTGTTTGATAAAATATCATTTTTGCATTTGTATATGGCATTCAGTCTTTCATTTACTTTTATACTAAAACAATGAAAATTCATCAGAGCATTACACTGTGACTGAAAAGTTACCAGTGAATTTTCTTGAGAAGTCTGTTGAACCTGGAAGGGAGGAATAAAGTCAGATGGCAGTCCTAAGAGGCATAAAAGAAATGATGGAATAGAAAAGTTGCGTTCTTTAACAATTCAATCCAGGGAATAATTACTACATAATGTACATTATTCAAGAACAAGAAATGTTAAAAAAAACAGCAGGAAAGTGCAGGAGAACTAACATTAGATTGTGTCTTTAAGTTTATAGATACAGACAATACAGGGACTGAACTGGGACCCTCAGGACTGAGAAGAGTCAGAGGACCACCCTACTGTATTTAGTCCTTAGCTAATTATGGTTCATGAGAGAAGTATAATGAGATGGAGAATTTTGGTGTTCATGAGGTGCTGGGCAAAGCTGGTGACATAAAGGTCAGCAGAAGCTCATGAAAATTCATATGGTGACAACACAGGGAGGCATTCTACATCTGTGACGTATTTTTGTGGCGCAATGTGCCTGTAATTAAACCCTTCCACAGGGCATATACCGTGTTGGGTCTGGGTTTTGTTTTCTGCTTGGCTCCTGCATCTTCTTCAGCTTCCTGCCTGTCTTTTGTTGCCACATGCCTCCAGGAAACATGAATAAATATGGAAATATGGATAAGCCTGATCCCAAGAGGATTTACAATTTTTGCAGTTCTCTTGCAGTTCTCCTCCTCTTTTACATAGATATATAATAATCTCCCAAAAGGGTAGAAGGGAGGTGGTTCAATGAGATTTTCCTGGATGAAAATACTCATTTCTCTTTCTTTCTTCCTTCCTATTATCAAGCTATCTGATTAAGTTGCACAACTTTTTAGGATTTAAGACAGAAAACCTGAGTGTTGATTTTTTTCAAATGTGGTTAGTATATCTTTTAATTTAATATATATATATTCAGAGTGTAAGAACCATTAATAGAAAGACAAACTAAACTTTAGCCACTTCATTATTAAAAAAACTTGGTTTTCCATAATATATGGCTGTATTCGTGTGTTATTACCAGACATATAAAATCAATAAAAGTGCATGACAGAAGGGGAATTTACTCTCAGTGACACAGCTAATAAGATGGACAATGAAAAACAATAGTAAAATAAGTAATACAAGAAATACAAGTACCCAGAATAGGAGGCACAAAATATGTTACCTTTCCTCTGCACCTTCCCCTCCCTGCCAGAAGCTTATGTAGCACATTGTGAATGGTACGGTTTTATGAATGATGATACAGCATCATTAAAGCTACATTTAAAAAAATATCCTCTTGGCTCCAAAACTGTGGTGTGCTTCCCTCAATAAATTACAAGTGACAGCTCTTTCACTTTACCAAGAGGGCTGATGTGTGAGACATTGTGCTGTTGCTTCACTGCCCCTGTGAAATTCCATTTACAATGTTTGCAATGCTGTTGCTTTTGGAGCTGCCGTAGGATTACTGATAGAAGAATTAACCATCTTTATTTTTTAACAGTCACAGGACAAAAATATATAAATGAATTAAGGGTACCAATTTTTTTATGAACCTTTCAAAGACACCATCATACTGACAGCTGATCATTTGCTTACTTATTTTGCATTCACATCTCAGAATTATGCAAAAAAGACATGAAATCTTCTATACCAGGATGGCAATGATCTAACTGCTTCACTTTTGTTTCAGCAGAAACATGAAATATTCCATCTTCCTCTTGCATTACTTCTGAAGAGAAACCAAGAACCAAACATACATGTAGCATAAGTGACTCTTAAAGAGAGGATTAAAATATCAATTTTCTATCCTTTCTGTTATACTGTCAAAACACATTATAATCATGTCTTGGGTTACAATGGAAAACAAACAGCACAGGAAGAATAATTAGGTACACTGTGTTTCTAAACTGCTAAAGCTAGAGAGTTATTTTGTATTACTCATCTTTGAACTTCCTTGGCATGAACTTCATCTGTACTGGGCCCCATGTCTCACTAAAAGACATTTTCCTGACAGACATTCAGTCATAAAAAGATGACCATTGAAATAGAGAGAAACCACTTCTCTTAAAAGCATTAAGCTCCAATGTTTAAGCATCTTTTTTAAATGCTTTTTGTTTTCTGTGGTATTAAGTGTCATTAGCCCTTGTTCTTCCTTTCACACCTGCAAAGAAAGGCACCCAGTACATAACATATTTTCTTCATAATATATTTACTTCAAAACAATACTAAGAATTATTTTTTTAATAAGCTCAATCTTCTTCCTTTAGCAAAAGTCACAAGGATATCTGAGAGCATAAGAAAGATATTTCAATATGTTTATTGATTGTATGGTGCCCCACACACCATCCAAGATGTCTAAAACACATTATGCTTAGAAACCCACTCAAACCCAAACATGCATACCCCTGCTATTTTTAGGGTGCTTTCTGTTGAAACAAAAACTAAGGTATCAATTAAAAAAAAATTTAGAAATGCTGTATCACCAGGAAATTGATCCAGTAACATCTGAGGTGGAAGAACTGAGCAGTACATTTATGTTCTGTCCTTAGTGTCATTAATTAATCATGACTGTGCTCCACAGCAGAACATACTCATACTCAAGGCTGCACTAGGATTTGGTAGCGAGAACTGCCAAGATAAATTAAATTGGCAACTCCCCACACAAGTGTCTTATGCATGTTAAAACAAGGTCTACTCAAACTCATCCTTACTTCTATCTGCATATATCTTAAACTTTGAGAGACCTTAACAGGAATATTCTAAGAAAGACTATAATATCTAAGACATTTTTATCATCTACTTCCTGGGAGAAAAAAAATACCAAACCCAAACAATGGCCTATTTGTGAGGGGCCCTGCTACAGGGACGCTGTTGTCCTTTTAGCTTTGATACTTCATGATCTATGACACTCTCTGCCTGTCTCCATCGAGCAAGTGCCAAAAGGGGAGCATAAAACTGGCTGTTTTGACCTCCACATGCTCGTAACACTTTGCCATATTCAGTGTGGCAGAATCTCATGCTCCAGGGCTTCAGCCAGATGTTGACGAGGTCAGCTCACTCTACTTGGGCAGGCCTTCCCAAGGACCATCAGAGACTAGCCACAGGTTCAAAGCAGATAGAAGATAAAGTGCCCCACTGTTCAGAATCTGCAGCAGAATGTGCCTTTGAGATACCTGACTGGAACGTAACCAGTTCACACGCTCAAGGCATTACCGATTATCAGATCATTCCAATATGAAAAGACTTCCCCTGTTTGAGATGAGCAAGAGTCTTTGGTTTGTTTCCTTATTTCTTCCTCTGGAACAAAACAGAGATTTTCCCTGGGGCCACTGGGATATATTCTATATAACCTGAACGATACAGAAAGCTCAGAGATTTTCCAATGCATTTGTCACTCTTGCTTACCACTTACAGCATGCAGTTTCTAGAAGAATATTTTCCTTACCGTCTCTGGTATTGCCTGTGATACACAGGAAGAGGTCAGCATAGGTTATCTACAGGCCTCTTCATGGCCTTACTATGAAACTTTGACATTAACTGCCATGTTTTTAAAGGCCTAATTCCAAATACTATTTTTGTCCATGGCAGTAGAAAATGAAGTATAGATACTACTATAATCTGCTGATGTTTCCTTGATTAGTACCATATATGTGTACACACACATGAATGTACATGTGAATTTGTATATACATTGATCCACGGTTGTGCGCTCACATGAATTAACATAGAAGGGTAACTAAACAGCGTACACAACAAACTGGTTTGGGTCTTTTTGTTTGTTTGTTTTTGGTGGTTTTTTTGTTTGGGTTTTTTTTTTTAATGAATTGGCTTTCTTCTTCCTGGGCCAGCTTAAACCAAAGAAAAGCATGGAGTAAATTGCTTGTGGGTTTTCTCTCAAACAGCTCTCTGTACTGGACAGGAGGGGTGAGACTATAAATCATCCACTGGTCATCTACTCAGACCGAAACAATAACAGACAGTCTGAGAACTGCATCCAGCACCATTGCTGGAGTTCAGGAATTGTGCTCCTATCACATGCCTCTGTTTTAAGAGGTTTTAAAAAATTGCAGTAAGTGCACTTGCTTTAGGCTAAATTTGGGGTTGAAAGGACCCAATTCAGAAGGAAACATGCTGAACAAATTAACTCTCTTCCAGTATTCTACTTAACCATTTTAATTAATGTGAACATTGAAAAGTGAAAAGTCAGCTAGTTAGGATTGTTTATTCTGAGCTTGCAACTTAACAAGAGGGGTCAATTACAGAACCATAAGCAAGAAAATATGTGTATGTGTGAAATGGTTCTTGATAGCATAAAATTATTTAGTGGGCTGTCAAAAGCATCACCACTAAATATCTTCTGCCTTTAGATTTTGAACAGAGCTTGGTAATGGATTTGCCTACACCATTTCCTTACTCAAGAGGTAAAAATCTTTAGATTTTTACCAAGCAGGTGTGCAGCCTCCTCTACAGAATAAAAAATAGACAATAATGGAAAGATAAAAAATGGAATGAGTCATTTGCACTAAGAAAGCCAAAAGGGGGAGAATGAAAGCATGCCACAGAGTACAACCCCAGTCCAGTGTCTGTGGACCCATAAACTGGATTTTCTCTGTCCCACAAACAGAAAAATATCCACAAACCTACTGCTAGCAGCATGTTCAAAAAAATAAGAACTCTCACTTTATTCTCTCAGAGAACTAAGTTTTCGTATTTCCTTTTTTGTTATTTTCAGACTTTTTTCCTTGTGTTAATGAATACAGGTAACACCAAATGGTTCCATTTTCAAACCTTGATCTGTAAGTTAAAATTCACACATTAATGGCAATTTAACATATGTATTTCCAGAATCAGATCCTTCTCAGTGACCTTGATTTTAGTCAACTATAGCACTCGTTGGTAAGAAATTGTAAACCAAATAAAAACTAGAATTACTGAAAGTTACATATAAAATTAATAAATACTGAGATTAATGTTCCTGTGAAGTTCTTCTGTCATTACATACAACACTGTATTCTCTATGACATCTTGAGAAATATATGGAAAGTCACTTTGCTAAATATTACATAACAAGAAAATCCTTTTAGCTCTTGTTTGCAATCTACACTTCACTTAGACATCTTAAAATCACAAAAGCCATCCACAGAGAGGGATTTAAAAATCATTACTTTAGAATACTTGTTTAATAGAAAGTGATGGCTTAAATGCTACAATATGTTCCTTGAATATCTTCACATTAAATGGTAATTGAACAAAAAGCTGCCTGGTCCTCTTCAAGGGCAAGTCCCACAAAGCTCCTCATTATCGTAATTTCCAATTTGGAAGCCAAACTAAATAACAAGAAGTAATTTGCCAATTAGAACTTCCTGCTCTTTTTCCCTTTATTCCTTAAACACCATTCAGGGGCTGAGCCAGTCAAACACTTTTAGCTTCAAAACTGCAACTGAAAGAATTTAATTTGTGTCTCTCCACGGTGAACCTGTCAAGAGGCAGCAGTGATGCATACCATGGCCCGACACAACAGTTGCCCTTAAATACACAGAGAGTTCTCCATGTACTTGCTCTGCCTCGGGTTTCTTTTAATCATTTCCTTCATTTCGCTTCCCTTAAAATATATGCACACTTTCCCAAACTTTAAGATTTCTCATCAATGATTTCTGACATATGGAATAGCCCCACAGACAAAATTCATCTTTTGTGTTCGAGAAGCTTTTACCAAGTAAGAGGCACATAATGATAAAAACCAACACAAAAGAGTGCTGAGAAGAAACAAAGTTCCATTCAGCCGGTGAAAGCCACAGAGACCAGATCGCTCCAGAGAGATTTACAGCTTCAAAAACAAGACCATGTGTGAACTGTGCTATATGCTGTCCTGAGAATTCAAATCCTGAACAAAAATAATGAAAACTGGATTACCTTTCAGAAGTTCATTTGAAATGTGTGCATGCAAGGCCAAGTACAAATATACAGATAAACAGTAATGTATAAGAGTGGTTTGTATCATGGACTATTTAGAAGCTATCTGAAACAATCAAAAAAGGCATTTTCTTAGGTAACTTGAAGTATTGTATTGTTATGAAAGTCTGCCATTAATATTTTTTAAGAAGATTTATAAGTACTTAGGAAAGAACAGTAATTCTAGACTAAGGATGTCTCTGCAGTTTTTATATACTTATGGTAAAATAAATGCTAGATACCGAAAAAATGTTTTTTAAAATATTTTTGTCTCTATACATTTTTTCCTTTTATTTATTTATAGAAGATTTTCCAGTCACCTTTCAGATCAGCATTTTGATCTTGAAAGAGTCTGGTACTTCCTGCAACAGTTCATTATGTGAGAATAATGAAGAGAAGGATCTAATAGCACACAGATCAAACTGCCTTTTGAGGTATCAGAGCCCTGAGGTCAGAACATCACATTGCCACAATGGATCCCAAGAGAAAGAAAAAGTGTGTCATTTTGAAACACACGAAAATGTAAAACTTTGTACATTTGTGATTTTTAACGTAACTGTAAGCCCTGAAATCTCTTCTGCAACTGCCATGTCCATTACATTGACTATTTAAACAGCTTTTTACTGTTGCTTAGTCATTCCTGGCTAAACTCTCCCTGTTTATGGGACAAATTTCAAAATCTATTAAAAAACCCCACAAGGATATACTTACCTCATGCACACTGTGTAAATAATATGGGATAGATTGCCCTGAACAGGTCTCTTTTTGGCCTTTGTGATGCTGTCTGGGCAACTGTTTTGTGGCCTAAGTGGAAGGCAAGATTTAAGGAAGGCTGCAACAGACAGACATTCAATCTAACCTAGTCAAACTTAGACCGTACAGCTCGAGTAGCTGAGCTGGGTCTGAGAGTGGTAGTAAGAAATAGCATTTCTGGTGGTGGATTATGCAGAAAAATAGCATAAAAAAGAGCATAAAATTCATCACTCTCGCTGCATAGTCCAGTCAAAACATTCCTTCCCGTATTAAACCTCACAGCGGCATGTGGATAACAAACCACTGCCCAGCAATCACACCTAACACATAAATCTGTGCTATATATAAAGAAATCTGAAATGTACTGTGAGACACAAGACTTAAGGGTTTGCACTACAACACTTAAATTGTATCTCTTTCAGTCAAATTCTGCATTCAGCCTCCTGGCAAGAGGCACAACCAGAAAAGGAAGAAAAGGACAAAAAAAACCAAAAAAACAAAGCATGACCAAGAGCATTTAACTGGCCCACAAGATGATAAAAATATCATTAAATCACCTCCATTTAAATATATTTTATACCAGAATGTAAGTTGCAATCTCATTTATAGATGAAGTCTGGTGGGAAAGATGAAATATAGCCTCTGGTCATCTCAAACTAGAGCCTAATACAAAAAGCTGGGAAAACAAAGGTTCATTCATAGAACACCAAGATAATACAACTATATACTTCGAGATCAATCTTGCTGCAAATACTTTGAAAATTGGCTTACCCCAGTGCAGTTCTAAAAATAAAAGAAAAAAAATTTAGGCTTCTTGAATTTCAAAAGTCTTTGGCAGCTCTCCTCAACTCAGTTAATCAACTAATACCTCCTAAGGGTTCTTCTGAGACATCTAAAAATCCCATTTTCAGTGTACTCAAGGAATTATGACTCAGTCCTTTTGCGTGGTATAAGACCCAGGAGTGAATCTATGAAACAGTACTTCGTTTGGCAAAAAATAAATATATCTACTTGAAGAAACATCTTTGCAACTTTCTAATTTATTTTAACAGCATGCATCAAAAATAGTTCAGTTCAAAAAGAGAATGAGCAGGGGAAATGTAATTACATGCTTAAAAAAGGAAATAACTTCTGTAAGTCTACTCTAAACCTCCAAGGAACAACCATCACAGTTTGCTGAAGTCGCAGACAAATATATAAATCCTTATATTAATAATTACTAGAAATCATATATCATTATGCAGTATATATTACAGCCAGAGACCTCAAAGTACACTATCAGCGAAGGCAATATCCCAGTTGTGTATGACATGAGCATTACTACCTTGATTTTCAGGGTAGGTAGAATGGAGACAAAAGTGGTTTTTCTGTTTCTTTACTAAAGAAAAGTAATTGATTATGGCCTCACGTTCTGAAAACAACTGTTTGCCAAGTGGCATATGGAGGACAGTAGTGGGCAAACTCCCTTGAACCAAATGAGTACATTTGGAAATGCCAAAAAAAAAGAACTCAGTAACAGCTATTTTCTATGCCATGCATTGCTCAGCTTCTTAACAGGTATCATTAGTCTCACATTTAAATGACTTCACTGTCACATAATCCAGCATCATTCAAAATAATTTGTCATTTTCCTATCAGACAGCTATGAATTAATGGGACAACACCCAAAGCTGTTCATAGCAACTTAGTCATCAATTAAATGAAGTTTTAAATCAAAAATTATGTCAGGCTGTGGAATCTTTCTAACTAGAAACTCACAGAAGGTTTTACAAAAGCAAACATTTTAATCTTTCAGTCCTACAACATGCTTCATATGGCCAGCCATGGCTTAGACACAAAAGGAACAAATCTCTGAAGAACAAACCAGGACTCTCAAGCTCTCTCTTCCATGCTGCAAGTGTGACAAGAATAGTCAAGGCACTTTTTCCGGCTCATGCTTGCAGTTCATTTGGCTGATGTAAACACACAGTGATAACCTGGGCCCACGAGAGGGCTGTAAGAGCAATCAGGAGCACATTCAAAATGCCATAGCAATGAAGTGATAAAATTAAACAAACATTAGAATTCCATGCTATCAGATGTGAAGTGGTTTATACCACCAAGGGCCAAGGCCATGTATTGTCCAAGTCTGTCCTAAACCACAAGACAGGCTGTCCCCCATCCCATGCTTGGGCAAAATGGAGAAATCTGAGGAAGAATGTGGCCAGCAATGCACTGCGTCCCTTCACCAAAACCTCACAGAAACATCTCTTTGGGTGGTCCATATGCACTAGGGTTCATTTCTAGGGATGGTATGCACCATGGAACCTCACCAGAGGAAACAGGCAGGTTGCTACAAAACAGCATTTCAGGACTATTGTGCATTCCTGGTATCAAACCTATTCCTGCAGTGTGTCAAATGGGGGAAATTGCTCACAAACAGGAAGTACCTGTCACACAAGTTCAGCTTTATAGTTTTTATTCATAATATAAAACCAACTGCGGCGTTTTATTGTATCAATTAAAAACATTCCCTGGAAAACTCATAATATGGTGTATAAACACTAAATATACTTAGCAATATATTTACATATAGAGTAATATTCGCTCTTTTCTGTCCCTTACTGTGTCAAATGGTTTGGTGGTCCAATTCCTATGGAACACCTGTTAGCCTCACAAAAACCACCATCATAATTTGGAGTTCATTGGCAGCCTGAGCAGGGAGGCCAATGACTGGCACGAGGAATGAATTGCCCTCAGAGTCCTGGAAAAGTGTCACTCTGCAGTGCAGCTGAGGCAGATTGGCAGAAGCTGCCTGCACTAAACCTGTCTTGACAATGAACGTTCCTGTTCAGTAAAAGCGATTTTAAAATATGTATAAATACAGCTTTGCTCAAGGAATCACACAAGCAGAAGCCAAACAACTGTTGACTTCAGCACAGGTGTCCAGGTCCTATCATATCGCTTCTTAATTCAATTTCAGTAATGCCAAAGACACAGTATATGAACAGCTGGAGGGAAATGTTCTCAGAGGGCACCCACCTTAGTAATTGTCACATCTGCTCAGAAAAACCACAGCCTGTTAACTTTCAGTGTCTGGGCCATTTTGCTCAGCAAAACTGGAACTGACCCTGGCTCCTGATGCTGTGTGCAGGTCCCACATCTTCATCAATTCACTTTGTTTAATACAAAGTCTGTGACAGGATGATCAGTGGGACCTCCAGGGTCTTTATTTTAGGAGCCATGGGAAGAGATGATGTTTTGCTGTGACTACGAGCAGCCCAATATAAATATTGCCAGGTACAGTCTTGGAGAATCTGTGACTCAAGACCAGATTCTGCTGGTGGTTAATACTGTATTTGGAGAACAATATCAACTCAGAACTAAGTCATATTCAGCTCACATTTGTTAAGCAATTAGGTTATTCAGCTTTTAATTAGAAAATATTTTAAGGGTAAGCTACTTTATTCCACATATGATGCTTCTCTCCACTTAGCATTTAGAGATAATGGTCCATGCTTTGAAGCATGTTTGTTTTATAGTACATAAAAAGTTCAGTATAAAGCATAATTACCATATATGTAAAACTGGCTGCATAATGATTACTTGCAATTAAGAAAGCATTTTAATAATGAACTTAGGGGAAAATTCATTAGCCTCACTGTTTATTTTGTTAATATCCTAGAGATGATGTTCCACTGGGATAAAAGTTAAATTAGTTTGGACTCCTTGAAATTCACAGACTTCACATTATGCACTTAAGAGCGGAACAAAGAATTCCACTAGCTTCAGTAATAAAGGAATTAATAATGTAACAAATACATAGGATAGCAGATCAAATACCATTTTGAAATAATTGCTATCCCACCAATGCTACTATTAAACTGTTGAAACTACTAGTTTCAAACTCTGTAATTTAGTGAATCATTTAATTCTCAAATAAAGTATTTCCATCTCCTACTGTACTTCCCAGTATCACTATTTTAAGTAATACAGATGTTAGAACTGAAACATTTAATCACAATAAAGAAACTAAATTGATGACTAAATACGTGACTGCTTCAAAACAAAATACAAATAAAACTGAGTCAATTGCACCTGATACATCACCTGAAATACTATTCTCATGACCTAATAAGTACAAATATATTTATCCAGGTATTTATCAACAGCTTCTTTCTGCAGAATCTATGCACTGAGAATGATCTGGCCTACAAAAAATCAAAAGTCACCTAGAAAAATGCAGCATCCACCAAGTTTTTTTTGAATCAGAAATACTTGTATTTGAAGAAATAATCAGCATGCCTCATTACAGCCTGAAAATTGACTAATTACCACTTCTGCTAAAGCAAAACGAGAACAGGCTTGAAATAATCTTTCAGCAGTTTGGTGATGGTAGCTGTGGATGTAGTACTGTGCAAGGTACAGGCCTGCACTTTCAAGAGCACACAGCCTGCACCAGCTACTCCATCACGAGTTCCATCGTGGAAAGGCAGGATGCAAGGCTGGTACCCATCCTCCACTGCAAGCTAATCCTCTGTCAATACAAGGAACTGCTCCAGTTTGTCTGCCTGTGGCTCTTCCCTAACACCTATCATTAAGGACTGAATCCACAAAGACTACTGGATACAGATAAGCAAGGAAATAGCCACAGAATGGATTTTCATTCCCAATGAAAACAGAAAAATTCTAGTAGCACTTATATAAATTTAAACAAGATTGGATAGCTCACTCCTAGAGAACCATCCCATCTGAGACAGGCAGCACACAGGATGAACTTGATTTTACAGCCTTCTTTCCCTATAATTCCCAAACAAAAACTAATATACTATGATGGCATTTAATAAAACCTAAGTCCATAATTCGTTTTAATGATGCTATCATAGGCAACAGGCTGGGAAATTCACAACAAAGAGCAGTAATAGTTGTAAAATTAAAATTTGCACTAGGAAAAAATAAAATACGCTTCTAGCAATTTCTTAAATTGTTTTGAGTTGACTGACATGTTTGGTTTTTGCTTTGTTTCAAACTGGAAGCACTGAGGCATTCTAAAGAAAAGGCAAGATTACCTGAACAGCTTGTCTGACCTCCACATCTAACCCTTAGCCTACCAGGAGCAGCACATTCCAAACTCCTATTTATCACTTATTTTAACCACCATAAATTACTTTCCATGCTATAAAACAACGGGTTATAATCCAGTAAAAATTTTAGAACTCCAGAAAGTTTATTCAGGCTTAGGTATCAATTTTAAACATCGTACCACCACACCAAATTTGGTTATTATAAGAACTGGCTTCAACAGCTGTAACTCATAAGTGAAGTGCCCTTGCTACAGAGAAAAGTGAAGCAGCATTTGGTAGCAAAGTTTGATCCTACATGAGTAACGTTGTATGGACTAACAGAATATGTCTAAACAAAGCATTCCATTAACCCTGCCTGCTCTTTTTGGAACAGCTATTTCATGCTGCTACTCTAGTTTCATTAATGTATTTTCAAACTAATGCTGAAGAACAAAAACATTGTATACAGATTAATTCCTGATTTAAGTTCTACTCTTAGTTCTCCCTTTCCACACCCAGAAGAATTCTGCTCATTTTTGACTAAGTGATCCTAGAACTGCATAATAATTAAAATGCTAACTCTAGATCTGTTCAACTGAGATACAGTAGAGTCTAATGTTTTACAGCATGCTATTACTTTTGAATGCATCCATAATACTCTGAAGCACTTCTGTTTAGAATGGTAGTATAGTAGGAAAATAGATAAAATAGGAAAAAAGCCAAAGTATTCTCCTATATAAGGTTAAAAGAAACATTAAAAAAATTCAGGGTGTTATCCACTACCCACCCCTTCCATTCTGTGTTTGTTTCTCTCATACACAGACACACCCATATTCACCCCCACAAATTTTATTAAAAATACACTATATTTATATGATTGTACCAAATGGACAAAATCTCTTATATTTAAGGTAAGAAAACAGTCCATGGGAAAGCAAACACAAACATGCCTAGCAGATGCACTTTGAGAGTAAGAAATCTTATAAAGGTTACATTTAAAAAGATGCTTTTCTGAGTGTCTGCCTGAAGAGGCAGAACTGGGCCAGTCCTGTCAGTTGTCCCTGTCACAGATCAGGGTGTGCAAGGGCTAATTTGACCCTTCTGGAAAAAAAAATCCAATTAGAAACACATAAAAGGAAACATTTAAAAATCTCTGTTTAGCACACTGGCTAAACTTATGTGTAGGTGTCAAGTGAAACAAAAAGATAAAGTTTCTAAAGGGGTTTGTGTGTTCCAGATAAAAGCAAAGACCTTTTAAGACCCAGCTTTTGAAGTGGGCTTCCCAGGATCCAAACATGGACAAGACTAAAACATATCTTCATTTCCTCTGACCTCTAAGTATTTAAAGATCAAGCAACTGAGGAACAATGCAGCTAGGCATCTTCATGCATCTGTGATCTATCTCCAAGCGCCTTGAAGTTGTACTTTTTATCACATTCATATTCTAATGTGAAGTATTACAGCATCACAGATAGCTTCAGATGTAAGCAATGGTTCAAATCAGCTTTCTGAAACAGCATCTTGCCAGCAATGCCACACCAATAATAAGATCATACAGATGCACAAAGTTGGCCTACAAAATACATAACAGGGTTTTGCACAGTATCCATATAACGGCAAAATGTAGACTCCATACTGTAAACAAGTAAAAGGCAAAATGAAGTGCATAAAATTTCAGTTACACACCTTTTTATCCAAGCCCTGGCAGATAAGGAAGAACTGTTTCAGTGAGAGAAGTTTGGCATGACATTACTAGAATACCAGATGAACACAGCTCTTACAGCAAGAATTGATACACACTACACTGCAGACACACAGTGAGATACATGTTAAAGAAGTTATCCTAATTATTTGTAGTCCTAATATGTCTGTTTTTCAAAATATTTCCAGTCTCTGGTTTTGAATTATTTCCAGTAATATTATTACTATTAATATGATTAGAAGATGAAAGAACTGTACAGACGATATCTTTCAAAAACCTACAGAGATTACTTGATGCAGTTCAGCAGTCAAAAAATGTCTTCATGACCTTGCAGTCAAACCCCCACTTCAAGCATTCATTCATGTTTGCCGCAGGGATTTAAGTACAGCTTTGTTTACAAAATCCTCTTTGTCAAAGGCTAACACTGATAAATCCAACATCAAAAATTCCTGGCTTTTCAGATACGAGGAAGACCAAGAAGTCTGTGAAAACTATATCATCACACAGACTGAAAATTTTATTAGTTAGGTCACCAATATGAGAAAATAAATTAAATTTTAGTGGCCTCCTGGGGTGAAATGAAAGTTAGGTTCTCCCCATTCTTACTAAAATACATGGATTTGTAGACAGCACATTAAAAGCCAAACCCATCAGATGCTGAGAGCTTTGATGACAATCATTCTGTCTTCTGTCCCTCCACACTGTCATTTTTCACCCATGTAATACTCAATATATGGTAGTGTGTACTAACCAATTGCACAAGGAGTTATGAGCCATTGTTTTCAGGTAAAGAAAACACACAGTTCCCTAGTATTTCTTTTACCTTTAAAACAATATGAAATATTTTCCAAAGTTTTGAATGCACCCTTTTGTCTTCTTTAAAAATGCTAAAATGAAAAAACCTTAATAGTATCCTTTTCTGCTGAATGGATTATGACAATAAGGCCTATTTTTATTTCAACAGTTGTACAGGATGTACTTGCTACCAGTGATTATGCATGAAACACTTGCTACAGTAGATTTATGGCAGGGTAATCCTCTAATGATCCCAACTGAGAACAGCCCATGTGACTAATACAGATTGAGGTACAGTAGTACAGTAGAAGACAGTCTATATCAAATGCTGAATTCACAAAAAATGTGACTATGTCCCCAGTACATAAAACAGACAAATAAGCATCAACCCCCTTTGCTACCTTTACTAAGAAGATGAGTAAGATGAAAGGACTGTTGGATGCGGAGGAGCTGGATGGAACCCACGTATACTGGGTATTAGTATCCTTTTAACCATTCCCAGAGAGTTACACGAGTCCTTATCAATATCTGTTGGGCAGAAAACCAGTGGGAATACGGAGTTACTCCTTAGCTTGCTGTTTATTATTTTACTATCCTAGCAATCAAGCTCTTTCTGTGATAATCCTTCACAGGAGAGATTCAGTGCACACAGGGAGCTGCTTTTGACTGAATAAAAGACATTACAGAATCCTAGCACTGGCGCCAGGCCCTCAGAAGGTGCCACAGTGGCTCATCTGGTCCAACCTCCCTGCTCAAGCACGGTGATCCTAGAGCACATGGCACAGGACTGCATCCAGACAGTTCTTGAGGGAGGGAGACTCCACACCTCTCTGGGCAATCTGTTCCCATGCTTGGTCATCTGCACAGCAAAGAAGTTCTTCCTCATGTTCAGGTGGAGCTTGTAAGCACACTGAGCCATTCTTTCTGAAGGCATCTTCTGAAATCCAGCACATGAGACAAACAGTCCCTACAGGTTTTTCCAAAGGGTCTGAGATTAGGCAGGTAACACTTTGTATCACTTCAAACAGACAATTAAGACCTGCCCATACTGCTGCTTGTCTTTATGGCAAAAAAACCCAACCATAAACTATAAATAAAATATATAAAATAGCTCCTTTAATCATGTTTGCATTTTAGGTGAACAGTACCGTGGAAAGACTAGGTCTGAAAACAAGCCTATTACATCACAATCTTAGGCAACCACTGAAATTCTGAAGAACTCTGATGATTGATCTCATGGACTGCACTTTTTCCTTTTTAGAACTTTCCTGATTGCTCTAATAATAGTAAATTATTTCCTGTTAGTTCTTCACACTGCGGTTGTTCAAAGGACTCAATCTTTCGTCAATTCCCAGATAAATAATGTATCTGTAATCCTCTGTCTGTTCTTAGATCCTGACCAGTATCTTTTACTCTAGAAGCTGCTGTACTAGAATGTCAACAAGTCAGGGGGTTTGATCTCTAACTTCACAGCTCTTCACTACAGCACTTTTTCTTTCACTAAAGCTGAAGCGGCATTCAAATATTATACCTCGGGCTAGCACAAGGCGAACATCCAGGCACACTTTTCTCTTTTGTGGTGGAAAGTAACAGTTTGATCAGTCAGTGAACAAAAGCTACAACAGATCATTCATTTCACACTCTCACCGAAAACACTGGTACTTCTCCAGGTTTTTATTCCTTCACATCATCGGTAGATGTGACCACCTACGGAAAGCATATCTGTTCCATTTAAAGGGCTGCTATTATATACCCCAAATTATGAAATTGTGATTCTGTTCCTGTAATACCCGAATTAGTTAACAGGCATATTGTTTCACCTCTTAAGTTAACAGTGATCCCTGCTGACTTGAAAGCCCAGAATCCAGCGACTATGGTAGGAAAGGATAGGCCTAGAGGTTTGGACAAAAAAAGTCTGACTGGAATAGCAAAGAGCAATCCTATGCATGGTAACAGCAAACACCAGACAGTGTCCAACACCCCCAGGTGAAAGAAAATGGGTTACCTAGAACTTGTCACATATCATAAGGGTCAAAATTAGTATATTTTATCCTGTCTCCTGCTCAACAGTTTTGATTCTTGTCTTTGGGCACTCAAGCCACTCCACACAGTGCGAAGAGAATATCCACTGTCAGGGGTGCTACTTCAGCATCCTCCTCTTAACTCTGCCCAGCAGCTGCATAACCAAGAGAGTAAGAAAACAGCAGTGAACGCTTCTCCACTACAAAGGCCTAAAGTGCTCATTCATCTCCCTCTTGGCATTCCTATTCTTTAACAGGGTGCTTTAAACAGACAGGAAGAAACATCATGATGTCCCTAATCAGTGAGGAGATTGACTTTTCTGTCTATATTCACGTACCTCACACTGCTCTTTTTCCCTCGCATCTGTTTGGCTTTTAGTAAACCCAAAGCAAGCCCAGTCTTTTCCTCTCTGAAGCTCCAAACTTGATTACAAGTAGGTGTTTGGGTTTTATTCCATTTCAAAGTGGTGGTGTTTCTCATGTCACTTCCCTGCTCTTGGGGCTGCAAGCAGCAACTAGGGAAGATCTAAGCAATCACTCCTCTTTCTTCTCCTTAGAGCTTCCAAGGCATCAAACGAGGCAGCTGTGAGTGAAAAGGCAGAAGCAACTACAGAGCACACAGAAGACCATCAGCAACACACCAAGCAAAATGGAGAGCAAATGAAATAAAAAACCAAGCATTAGAATTGATTACTTATTATTTCAGTGACTATAAATTAGCAATATAATGTAATTACAATTAGTTACTATAGAAGGGTATCTTTTCTGCAGTGTGATTTTAAGGCGACAGCCACCATAAAGCGGACAAAAATTTAACTTAATCAATGTTATTGGGGGACCTTCAACTATACAAGGAAATTCACAGCGCAGATTTAAATGAAAATTCTCATGCTAAAACAGACAAATAACTGGTTTTGCCATAGAAATCTTGATGAACAGTTATCAGAGCTTGTTTCCTTTCCTTTTACACCTGCTGGCAGAAATCAGAAATGAACATGATTTTATTTGAAGCTGATGGGCAGAGTGTAATGAATATAAATCTCACTGTTTGTTCTTCATAGAAAAGGCACACCAGCATAGCCTGCATCAAGTGCCTCTGATATCACCAGCAAAAAACCTCTATTAACCGTAAAGGAAACAACATCAGGCTCACTGCTAATCAATTCCTTTTACAGAAATGTAATCAGACTTTAAACACATTAAGGACCCTTAGTGCTATCCCAGGAATGAAAATGTGGCAGAAGTAAAAGTGCTTATTTGTGATCATGTTCTCCCTTCAAGCATTCTGACACAAATTAGGAAAGCTACTCAATCGAAATGAGATGAGAAAGAAATCATCTGTCAGAATAAAAAATGAAAAAAAATACTATTTACAAATTTGAAAAATTCTTACAGATTTCAAGTTAGTTAGCTTGCTGTAATCCAAGGGTTTAAAACACTCCTTAAGCCACTCTTCAAAAAAAGCGTTCTCATTGCTTCCTAAACTTTCAGAGAATGTAATATCGATCCTCTTGAGATACAACAAAAATAGAATGCACACTCAGAGTCAGCATGGACCAGAACCATTAACAAAGGTGATACTTTAAACCATGTGTGATTATCTCTGTACTTATTAAACTCCTCTGTTCAGCTGATGGAACGTCATGCATTAGCAAGAGGCTTTTTTTACTGTGATGTTTGTAACACGGTGCTCATCCATATTATCAACAAATCTGCGAAACCCAAGCTTTACTACTCCAGCTGCCTTTTACATGCACAGCATGAGCAGTCATTGACACAAGAAAGTATTGAGCTGGCACCAGGCACACAACCATGTAGCCAACACTGACATACACCACGTTTAAATAGTGCCATACCATTCCCAACACTGCAGCGCCAGTATCAAAGGCATGGACATAACTGAAATGCCATAGTCTATGTCTCTAAAGCTTCTGAATACCTCTATATAAAATTACAGTTATGTTGACAAGCCACCTGTTAGGCTGAAGAAAAACTGAGTAACATTGTGCCCTTGTGAGGCCACCTTTCACTGCATGCCCTGCTGACATTTTTCCTTTTCCCAGCACAGCACCCTGGTGTGTGACTCACCATGGTGTGTGCCCGAGGCAGGGCAGAGCTGGGTGATGTTTGCTGGCACCCTGCAGTGGCCTTGGCTGGAGCAGCACATTGCCTCACTCAGCCAGGGCACGCTCCCGGGGCACGCACAGCTCCTGCCAGCCCTTCCAGCAGCTCCCCATGCTCTCCCTCGAGCGCTGCATCGCCTGTCTGCTGCAATGGGATAAAATGATACGGGGAGAGAGAGAAGAGGCTCCTAACGGTAATGGGGGCTTTACTGGACAAGAAGCTTCTAAAAAAATTCACAGGCTGTGTATCACGTTTGTAAGTTGAGGGATAAGGGTGACCAAGACAAAACTATTAAACGATCCAGCTCTGCGACTGTTTTAATTTGTAATTTCTTTTAGATTCTCATCTGTCAAAGACCCTCTCACCTACAGGCAGGAAGTATATCTGTTGAAAATATCATGTTTTAAAGTTCTGTACTTGCTTTTCAGTAAGCTCAAATATCACTGTAGGTTTGTTGTCATAGAAAACTGGGATTGGGAAAAAGGATCTGGAAGACAATATCAGATGAGAACTACAACACAGAACAGGAGAAAATTTCAAGGAAACCCCTTGAATTTTAATTCATTGGCTTTTTAAAGTTTTAATATTAATGTTGTGGAGCATTAAAAAAACTTAAATTGGGGATTGGTGCTTTCTGATCTTTAGATACTTAGATGAGGCTCTTCTTTTTTTACAGAAGTACAGCTTCTGACAGAAATATATTGGTAACCATAATAAAGGTTCTAGCTCCCCTTATTTATAGTTTAAGAAAAGAATATGACAATTATAAACTGTATCATTTTGCCCACTAACAAATTTCAATGTCAGTTTGGAGAAATCATTTTTAAATGCTTCAGGGCACTTTAATTCTACAATACCACAGATTTTTGCTCCCATACAAAGACTGATAGCTAAGCTAACAATTGTAGTAACTTTTCTGCAATGTGGACACCTGTTCAGTACAAACTGAAGTAAGACAGGCTACTCATTTCACATAAACCACCAGCTGTTAGATGGTACCAGGATTCAGTGACTACTGACCTGAGATAGATCTGAACTGGTGACCCAGGAGTGGAAGGCTGTATATCCAATTACGAATCCACATTTTAAAAACTCAACCTTTTTAATTGCATTCTAATCTCAAAGATCTCCATTTTAACAAATGGCCTAATTTCAGTGAAATACAGAGATATCTAGGAACTTTGCTCTTTCTAATTGTGGACTTAGTTGCACATGCACTTGGTTGCCTTATAATGAAAGAGGCTATTGCTTGACTTGCTAGCTGGCTCACCATACATGTAATAAGAATGTACCAAACTTGAAAATCTGTTCCTGGAACAGAATGGGATTTACAATTTCTTTGCAGTATATGAGTACTACTACAGAAGAGGGTATTTAAGCAGAATTGAGGTACATTCAGCAGCTCCAAGCACTTGGAGGACATGGGGTCAGATAATAAGTATTAGCAGATGGTTTTCATTAAATATGCAGAACCAAAAGACTACCTACCTTTAAAAGCTAGGAACAAGTTGACCTGGAGAGCAGAGAAACAGCTTGAGAAACACAGAAACTGAAAGAAACTAACATTTAACAGGTCTGGAGTGATGGCCCTGTTCTCCTGGTTTCTGCAGTAAAAGAAACATGGCAGCTGCACTGTGTAGGGTGACTCTGTTTACTGGAAAAGGATGGAGAAGAAGGAAAACCAGGAGAGAACAGTGGGAAATACAAGCAGCTTTGCACTGGTGGTGAAGGTCTAAATGTTGAGGGTACGTTTATTTATCTGTTAATGACTGAAGCTGCATAGAGGCACAGCACAGACCACTCTACTCAGCGTGCTAGATTTTAAGCAGCTTGATCATCTTTTGTGTTCTGACTGCACTCAGGTAGTCCCAGAACAAAGGTAAACACAGGAGACTTCATGTCTGATTTTGAGTCTAGAACAGCAGAGAAGTGGAAACACTTTTGGAAACACAGAAAACCACACCTTAGATGGCAGAATTACAGGTTTACTGAACCTGGGGTCTTTGCAAGTGTCCTGAGCTGACAGACAGTGAACGTGGCCAGGCAGCCCTAAGAATGATCTACAAGGAAAACAGCAGCAGAGGAGAAGCTATTTGCAGCAGACAGCAGCAGATGTGAGAGCAGTAAAATCAAAGATCACAAAATAAATCCCCTCCAAAAAAAACCAAACCCACAGACTTTCCACATGCAGAGAACAACTCACGCACCCTAGCATTTAAGGAGTAAGTCAAATTCACTTGCCATAAACATTTCTTCAATAGAATACATAATGCACAATGCATTATGCACAGAAGAAAAAGGTAGCCATCACTGAATTTAGATATGCTGGGGATGAAAGAGTATTACCAGAACTGCTTCTTATGGAAAACACTAAAACAGCAGCAACTTGGGTCTAAGATTTGGAGTCTTCACTGAGACACACACCTGCAAAAGGAACTTTTGGGATTGCTCAGATGAAAAGTTTTAGTTTAGCCATTGACCACAAAGCAATGAATTAGTCTGTGAAAAAAACTGTAGGCTCAACCCCCTTGATTCTTTAAATATCTTTTACACGTACAGCATCCCATGAATGTTAAAGACTGCCCTAAATCATAGGGTTTTTACTTGGATTTACAAAAAACCCCAACAGTATTGATGTGTATTCTGACCTATTTAAGCATAACTCCAAAGCTTCTCTATATCTTGAGGCAGATATAGTGGGAGAAACTTGCATATTCGTTGTGCAAAACCATTAGCTTTTTTCTAAAGCACAGATTAAAAAATCATTAGCCATTGCATGGGAGCCTGGGTCTAACCTATCTGCATAAAGCTTGCATGATAAGTCTAGGCAAAAATCACTTACTCTCATTACACTGTCCTTCTGCTGGCTTCACTGAAGTAAAAATAGTACTGATTTGGTCTTGTCAGAGCCACAAACAGATGTGAAGTGAAAGCCAGACAGGCCAGCTAGCAAACTCACTGAAATATAAGAGTATATTTAAATATCAGAAATAAGAGGTAGATTATAATTCAAAAGCAAGCTTGCAAGGTTATTAAAAGATGAAAATATGCTGACTGATTCATAGGCACATAAACACACACAGATACACAAATATACATACACGCAGATACACCCTGAAGTATAAAAATAGATTTGCCAAAGCACCTGATACCACATATTGTCTGCAGCCTATTTTCCTGCAAATGTATTTCCTCCTTGCAGAGCCTGGCAAGTAGTCTACAGAAAAAAGGCTTTATAAGTCTCTCGAGGTAATGAAAGAAATCTTAATCCACACAGCCCCTTTCAGATAGCAAAATTCCCATTTGAAATGACAACTTGCATCACACTGAGGCAATTTACAGGTGACAGGATACTGTATTAGCTCCCCAAAGGGTATAATAAGTTAAACTGCAATTCAGTCTTAACTATCAGCCAACTGCTGCAAAGGGAATAAAAGGACAAGCCAAGTAAAAGTAAAACTGCACACAACAGGGGAGTTGCAGGACCGGAACCAGCAGCACATGGTGCACCAGCACTGGGAGCACACAGCTCTCACTTCAGGTCCTAAGCGAGTGCTGTCTGGGGCTGCCCATGTGACCCTGAGCCTGGCAATCAAGGACAGGATTTGTGCTCCCACCCACACTGACAGCACTCCCACCCACCTGCTCACCAATTCCTGCTGCCCCTACATGGCCACTTTGGCACACTTCACACAGGGCAGTAAGATAAGGGTTTATGACACCTTTCCATAACACTGCTGGTGCTAGCTCCCACGCTGCTTTGCTCAGGATTTGACCGTATGAACTATGAACACTTGTTGGAAATCTATGTTCCTAAAACATGATGATAGGCGCACACATGATACAGGGAATTAGGGATTAGGGGTCATCTAATCAACCTCAGGAAGATGACCCAAAATCTTGAGCTTCTTTTTCCTCCCACCATATGTTTCCATCAGTCAGAAGCTTAAACAAAACCAATGTGAATTTACGCATCTCAGATACTAGTGCGTAAACAAGCAGTATTTAGATTTATTTTTTCTTTTAAATCATGCTTATAATATATTATTTACTCTTTGTATGCTCAACAGTATTGTGTGATTAATATCCTCTTTTAAGGTATATTACTGAAATCAAACGTTGTCATTAAGATACTAAGATGAATACACCACTTTTGATTCCACAGATAGTATAAATGTGAAAAACCAAGTGTTGTTAATGGCATGATTCAGCAAAGTTTTTAAGTAATTATATTTAAATCTTCAAGGGGTCAGAGTCTCAAAACAAACTAAAACCCAAAACTATGAGCAATTTGAGTTATGGGTATTTTCCCTCCGTACCATATTTATACCAAACATGAAGCAACTGCCAAAGAATATTTAAGAATAATTAAAGAAACTCTAGGTTTGCTCAGGTAGGAGTGAAACTCACTCAGCTTATATTGTTGTTTTAGCTTTTAACCACAGCTCCTGCCACTGTCTGTATGTTCCCATCAGTCTGAACCCTGTCCATTGGCACAATCCAGCCACATTTCCTACAATTAGGAGAAGAGTGGTCATTTGTTAACCCAGTGTCAACTTGCACTCTGGGCCAGTAGAGAAGCAAGAGGAGACATGTGACCTTTCCACTGACCTGAATGAGGAGGTGATGACCTCTGCAGGCCAGCCCACGAAGGAAAGGGGACACTGTAAAATGGTCATTATGACTAATGGCTTTCTCAGGCTGGGCCAAACAAGTAATTGCTCAATCAAAAAAACCTCAGGCCCCAAACACTTAGCTTTATTACCTGTTGATATCAGATATCTTTTCAACTTCTAATCCTCTTTGCTCTATCTGGGAATTACATGGGAACATTTCTCATTGTATTTTAGGAATTCAAATTAAACTTTCTGGATTAAAGGTATAGGAAATTAAAATACATTCTACCTGCAAAGCAAAGGTGACTTTCATAACTCTCTGTTATACTGAATTTTTGGTTCCAGCTAGTGAGTTTTGCCTGTAGCATTCCAGTACTGCTTGCAAAAACGCTAATTCCAAGGAAGATGTTTCAGGAGACGAGATAATTAACAAGCTGTAATTGTTAGAAAATTAAGCACACTTTCTCAAGTTGTTCTTGAGTGAGACAATTGTCTCTTGTTGTTTTGAAGGCATTAGCAATCTGTTCTGTCAGCCCAAAATGTTTGCTATGCCAAAAACTGAGCAATTCATCATTATGAATTACCAATCTTTATTCTAACACAGCACAGGCAAAGTCTATATATATTGTTGCTCACCAGTTCACAACACAAGAAAGCAGTCAGTAACCTCTTGACAGGATATTGCTAACGTCACCATGACGTGACAGTTTGCTGGCAAAACCACCCTATTCCCCTTCATTCTCTAATCTGCAAAGGGATGGCAACCTTAAAGAGATAAAGACCCGAATATCCTGGTAAAGCCCTGGATTTTTACTAGTCACCAGAAGTCAACATCACAGATAACTGCAACGAACTGCAAAAGCTTTGTAATGTGCTGGTGAACGGAAGACCCTCAGCTCCTAAATCTGAAACCTTCAGGCACTAAATTTGCATGAGAGGTTGTTCTTCACATCTGCTGTATTTCAGTGCAACTGACTTCAGTATCACGTCTGATACGTTTCTGTTCACAATTACTTCACAATTCCTTAAGCATCTTTGCCAGCAAGGAAGGGGAGCAGAGCACCTGTCAGCCTTCAGGGAACACTGGGTCACAGGATGATGGCATATTAAACAGTTTCATAGCCTAGGATAAGGTCAGGGTTTCTGCAACTTATGGAACAATGTAACTGCTGTCAGAAAGCATATCCTAGAGTCCCACAGTCAACTTAATGACCATATGCAATATGCAAATACCTCCAAAATGCCTTTCCTTTTTTAGCAGGTAATTAGAAGGGATACAGCCCTAGAGAACCAAAAAAAAAAAAAAGGCAACAGGGCAACATCTCCTAGAATTCCAGAAGTACTAGGCAGAAAATCTGCTAGAGAAATTACTACAATTGGGCACTGGCTATTCACTTACCTAACAGTCAATTTTTTTTTTTCACCTTTTTTTTAAGCTAGAGAGGCCACCAGTAATACCCTTCTGCATATATCCATGGAGATAACTGAATTAGTAATTGCACGACTTAATTTAAAAAAGGTTACCTCGAGAGTTTAATGGAGAATCCATGCACTGCAAAAGGGAGAACATGGAATCACAAAATACTGCATTCAGTCCAAGAATTCAGTATTTCATTTCCTATGAGGCCAGCGATTAAATTCTTCCAGAAAAATGCTAAGCAGTCTACAAAAGCAAAGGTTAACTGATCACTCAGTTAAGACAGACCTGGTTGGGACAAAGGTTGACAGTGCTATGTACTATAAAAAATAGTTTATCCATTTTCTTTTTTAGTTTTATTTAATCTTGAGTGGTACTTACAGGTAATGTCAGCAGATACATCTTACAGTCTTCTAACTAAAAGCAATTAATTATAAAGAAGTTCTTTGGAAAGGAAAGTGACATTTAGAAATCTGAATCTGTAAAATGCTAATGCAATTGTAGTGTCTTTATGCATAATCACTCTAACTGAAAAGGAAAATATTAAAGTGCAAATGTTTATTTGCTCTTACATGCAGTTAAAAATAGCCATTTCTTTCCTTTTAGAAAGATTTATTCATTATATGATTTTTTTTTTCTTAAAACTCAGCTTTTTATCTCTGGACTATCTTCAGGCAATCTTTGCTTAAAAGGTTCCTCTTTAAGACTGCTGCCCTTATCAACTGTTCTCCCTTCTCTATCTTGTCAGCCTTTATAAAAGTTTAAACTCCTGACATTTTCTGCTTCTTTTTTCCATCTGTAGTTCCAAAGTTGTCTGTATGAATTGGCTCACATACTGGATTAAAAGTGCTCCATGAAAACTGGTTTCAGAGTGGAAAAGAATGTCAGAATTGTTTTCAACTGCTGTGAATCATTACTCATACTATTTTTCAGTCACCTGGTTTCTTAGTTTTGGTGGATCGAGCTCTTACTCCCCATTCCAAAGTCCTAAAAGCTGCTAAATTTTATTCCTCAGACCACAACAGAAGGACTGGAGGTAGTAGAAAACACATCTTGCTCTACTTTCACTAGCATCATCGGCTAGTCCTCACTTTTTGTAAAACATTGCATTATGTGATGGTTTTTTTCCTCCTTCCCTTCTAACTCTTCTAGGTGGAACACTTACAGCTCATTTTGTGAATCAGCTCAGTTCTATCAATGTGGCAGCAGATACATTTAGCTATTACCACGAAGGACAAACACTGGCAGAATATGGCCATAAATCTGTTCTTCCCTGTATCACATCCTTCCTTCCCAGCTCCCACTAAGTTTTAGGTACAAAACATTCAAAGAACTGCTGAAATGCAGACACAATTAAGAGTTTGCCATCTAAGCTGGCAGCTGGCTAAAAGCACCCTCCCCCCCCCTTTACATTTTTACTTTTAGAATAATAGAAGTAGCATCTCAAATCAAAATTCTTCAAGTTCTTAGATACTTCTGACCTCCCAAGAGTGCCGTCAGTCACATCAATACAAATCCTCACAGCTCCGTAAGTTCATACAAACCTTAAGAAAGACATATTTGTTTAATCGCACCATTGATTGTTCTTTGTTCTCCTCCAAGAACTGAGATCTCACTTAATTTTGTAATTGCTTCACGCTCACTTCCATTAGAGAGCTCAAATTTGCTGAATGTGTTATGCCTGCAGCATTCCCACAATCCAGAACCGACATAATATCCAGTTATATGTTCACATGGTCATCTGACATGTCCCTTTGTTTAAAAAAGACACCACTTTATATTTGCCTGCTAAAGTAAATTTCAGAAAAAATGAGATCATCGGTATTATCACAGCAATCAATAACCTACACAGTACTTTCACAGACGTAAATGAGCAATCCAAAGCACTAATCAGTAAATAAGCCACTTGGAAGTAAAAATAAAGCCTAATTAATATAAAGATTTATTGCAGAATAGGCTCAGTCATATCTCTTCAAAGCTTTCTATCTATCTACTAGATATTTGCTTTAAATGTCTGCTGAGCATAAGACCCATTCATAATGCCAAGGGATTTGTTGAAGAAAATACATTGGTACCATTTTAACAGCCTTTAGTAGACAGATAGTTTTGACAGCATTCAACATGAAATTTTACTTGCTGGATGGCAGAGCAGTAATTAATCATGAGCTTTCTCAATCCATTCAAATTTAACATATGTTTACCAACAGAGAGCAGTCTCAGCTGCTGGGCACACAGAGTCCACATTGGAATAAGATTTTAAAAGCTTCTGGAAATGCCATAATCACTGCTCTGGTTCTTGTCCTGATTTTTACATTTTCACTACAAATACTAGACATAACCTGAATGTCACACAGCATTTTTAAAACTCAATGTATTATTAAAGAGTTGAAGTCAGATTTCAGTTATTTTACTCCTTCAATTACGTATATATTTTCTCTATAAAAAGAGCAATCAAGTAGTACAGGAGGGGAAAAAAATACTTTCTTTTCCTTTCTGTCTACTGTTTCTCCCCCTTCAAAACCCTGGAGACTGAGCACGTTACTTA
This sequence comes from Acanthiza pusilla, assembly GCA_036630365.1. Taxonomy (NCBI): domain Eukaryota; kingdom Metazoa; phylum Chordata; class Aves; order Passeriformes; family Acanthizidae; genus Acanthiza; species Acanthiza pusilla. The sequence continues at coordinate 18,482,061 of JAXCHO010000164.1, forward strand.
ATTGATTTAAGCCTGCTATATCCATCTTATCAAATCACAGTGCACCAACCAGGAGTGAAATTCAAATTTAGGTGAAACAGTGATGAAATATAATATCTGACAGCACTAGATTAGTCATTCCCTTTTAATCCTATTCTGACTGGGATGGACAGGTGGGAGAAGAATCCTACAAAATATAATAAAGAAAAGCATAGTCTAACAAAAAGAATTCAACTGGATGGAAGCTTATATTGTGAGCTTTCTAGGAGAACTACCATCTTCTTATGCCATGTTCATAGCTGACTGTAACTCTTTATTAAAACATAATACAAAAGCATATATGTGCAAAAATTGATGCAGAAGGGAGGGGGTCAAAAAGCATCAAAGAGAATGAAATTGTTTCTTGGGAATGACTGTTGGCATAATTCTAAAATATACTTTATATTAAGTTCCAAGTTGTGCTAAAGAGTTTCAGTAGCATATATTTTATTCCCTGTTGGTAACAAATGTGTTTCACTTGGCACCACTGCTATGTCAATTGCCACAGCCTCCATCCATCCATCACTAGCTGATTTTCAAAACCTGAAAGATTTTCTTTTAGATACAGCTGTAACTCATTAGCTTCTTTTTGCCAATCTTGTTGCAATGCACTTCTTCAGCTCCTACACAGACGCACCTTTCTCACTGAATGGTAGAATATTCCGATGCCTTGGTTTTGCCTCTGAAGTCAGTCAGATTTGAGTATTGTAAGTATGGTCACTGCTATTCTGTTATCCTTTCAGTTTCTGGCTCTCAACTGAATTACTAAGCTCTAGTTTATCAATATGTTTGTCCTCTTGAATTTATTTGGGTTTTTTTGGTTGCACCACAGCAGGGACAAAAGTGGTTAATCAGAGCAGAACTTGTGGGCCAAGGGGAGGGAAAATTGGTACAGTGATTTTTGCATTCAGTAATCTCTTCTCAATGTACATCAAAGAACAGACTGCATTGATTTATTATTAGTTTACTGCTTGGCTCTTGGAGTTACCAACCTTACGTTGACTAAGGAATAAATACCACGTACCATCGACTAGGCAGAGACAAACATCAAAGACTCAATTTACTGAACATATTCTACCTCTGTGGGGAAAAAACTTTTAGGTCTAAATTAATCATGAAAACAGGGATGACAGAGCCATAGCCACAAATACTCTCTTGGTAGAACACTACCCTCTGCTATATTCACATTTCAAAAATAAGAGTCCACACTAACTACTTCTGCAGCATTACAAGGAAAAGAATGTTTTCTCTGTCTGACATACCTATCTCCACAGCAGATTCTTTAGATGTGGATCGCTGTGCACAGACCATAAACCATCCAGGATTTTAATCTCTATAGAAGGACAAAGAGTCTCAAGTCCTGAGGAACCTTTAGTCTGGAGAGGTAAGTAAAGACTTCTATGCCCTTTCTTGAATTAGTTTATAAATTATAGCCAGACACAAGAAATAGTCCCATTCCAACCTTTAGAGTCTCAAAAAAATCCCAGAAATTCTGGGAGGTTTGTAACATCTATTAAATACATATAATTCCATGATATCATGCAAAGGCTTAACAGGCACTCATCTAGAACTACAAATGCGATTACCCCATTGTGAATTAAACCACAACAAATGACATCCAACTAAATACTCTCTCCGAAGCTCTTGTTAAAGCTTTTTTCTGTCTTTACCACTGTGTAATTCTTCTCTTTCTCTTTTCCCATGGAGCCATTCAACCCTACAGACGTAGAGAGAACAGGCAGGGCTATAGAATGGTGAGGCTCAGGAAAGCTGGCTGAGATCACACTATGTTGCAACCTTTTAGTTTACTGACATGAAGAAGCAAGAATGAAGGCCCTGCAAAGTCCAGCACCCTGCCTGGGGATGTTCCTGGCAGGTTCCTGGTCTATAAAAGTTGTACCATACTGGGGTAAGAGATATCAGGACAACAGTAAACACTTCCTGCATCTTCCAAAGCCAGATCATCTACATGTTGCCCCCAGCTTGGTATCTACGAAGAGTAAAAACAAAGCCCATAAATCAGAGCTTTTCCAGAAACATCCTGCCACATGAGCAATCATTTTGCACTGAAAACTTGTCTGCAAAGTGCAGCTTAGAAGCCAAGCAATCCTCAAAATGACCATATTTCTTAAAGTTTTGTGCAGTGTCTGGCACATTAGAGTTTTGAGTGACAAGCAGAATAAAATAGTGAGTGCCTACAAGTCAATGTTTTCACTCTCCTCAGCTCATGCATGAGGGTCTGTAAGACCACATAATTTTCTTATGGTGAAACACTTCTCTTGAGTTGTGAATCTGTCATCAGTGAAACAGTAAAGCTAAGAGTAATACAATGCCAAAACCACTTACTTTGTAATATATGTACAATAACAAAAACTCTGTCCCTAATGACACAATACCCTCTTCCTTCACCCTCTATGACTTACCCACAAAATAGGTGTACCCACAAAATACGTGCACCCTAACAATACCAAAAGTAGTACTGAAAACAGCTCTATTCCCTACTGCATATTTACTTCCAGTTTTCAAGAAGATAATTTCACAAAATCACTTACGTCGGAAAAGACCTCTGAGATCATCAAGTCCAAATACAGTGGATTAAGACAACTACACAGAAATTAGCATAGGCCAATGTAAGAGGAGAGGTGCTTCAGGCATGGGAGCAGATGCCTACACAGCAGCCGCAGAGGAGCTCCATGCCCAGAGCAGGGACATATTTCCTGAGCGAAACAGCCTCTGGAGAGAACCCATGCTGGAACTGTAGAAAAGTGCGAGGGAAGGAGCAGGAGAGAACTGCTGTGGGTTGATTATATCCCCTCCTAAATCCCATTTGTGCCACCTGGACCAGGCAGAGGAGTGTGGAGTAAAGGATTGAAATTGTTTGAATTGGGAAACAGGAAGAGATGGTTAACATTTATTTCTTACTATCCCAATCAAATGTAATTGGCAGCCAGTTAATTATCCCCAATTATCCCCCTTTTTGCCCACAACAGTAATTTGTAAGAAATCCTCCTGCCTTCATCATGAACCACTTGTGTTTGTTTCCTGGTTTTCCCTTCCAACCGAGGCATGGAGAGTGTGGCTATGTGGGAATTCCACTACTAATTTACCCCATCTAGTAACATAACTTCTATGGTTTTATTATTTGATCCCTTGATGCATTTGACAGAATTGTTCATTCTACACTTTTCATTCTCCTATGTTTTCCTTAGTCATACGCTCTGTTGGATACATTACATTAGTCCATTAAACAGCTGTTAAGTCTTCTCTGCACCATGTATTTGCCAACTAATAATAAATCACCATGTCAAACCTATTGACAACATGCTCATTTCACTTCAGAGCAAAACGTTCTCCCAGCATCTAAACTGTTTTCTCCGCGCTTTTCATTTACCTGCTAACACCAGAAGTTGCCCAGTATGCATCTGCAAGGTGTTTTGTGAACAGACATTGTACCTTCCCTGGTAATTGGCTAGTACTGCAAGTGCCACTCTCCAAGAAGGTGTTTGGGAGGAAAGGTGTAGTGGATCATTTTCATTGCTCCCACTCTTGGTGGACCACAGAGTAACAGGACTTGGTAACACATTTGCTTCTCATTATCACTAGCCAGATTTAGTTTTAACTGTACAACTACTTCAAAATATCTCCTCTTCCAGATTTCCCATTCCACTTCTCTGAAGACCCTGAAACTGTTCCAGGATTTTCCCCTTTTGTTTTAATTATATCTTTATCTTAGGATTCTCTCAATTGCTCCAAGACATAAATATTCACAAATATTCTTATCTTGTCTCAGACTGCTCTCAGGTTCTCTCAGATATATTCCTTTGCAGAAAGAGAAACTTAGTTCTACAACACAGATTCATCACTTAGTTAAATTTACCATTATGTAAATTAGTTTCTCTTGTTCATATTAATGTGTTAGAGATTAAATGCATATGCAGACATACATATAAATCTATAAATACTAAGACTAAGCTGTAGTTTCGCTCCACTCCCTGAATAGCGAAAGACACAAATTTGTTTACCTCATTTAAAACCAACTTAAATTTTTTTATCCTGAAGTAAAACCAAATGTGTCCATATTTTAAAGTCAAGACCAAGCAAAATATGCTTGATAGGACCGAGACAACAGTTCATAGTTTTCCAGTGAAAGAATGCAAGGAGAAGGAAATTGAACAAGCCTTCTTGCATATATTTCCTGATGTTATTTTCATTATGGAGAAGTAAAATTACATTTACTCCCTTGACAGCAAAGGTCAAACAATCTGATAAAATCTAGTTAATGCACTGAGAATGATTGATGTTTAAATGAAAAAGTCATGTTATTTTATGTAGCAAAACGTGTTCTCTCTTCTTTATTCTCTCCATACCGTTAATACATTTATTCTTAATATAACAGAAAGGTCTACAACCAAACTAAAGGTCAGAGGAGCCCTCTGATTTATGTACTCCCATATCAAATAAAGATTTAGCCATCCATGACATTTTCATAATGGTAACATACCTCCTTTGTTAAGTACTTGAACTACTTAGTTCAACCACAATATTGATTTTTAGCCTAATCCTTATCCTGTATGTGTTCTCACACACCTATTTTACAAATTCCATGCTTCTCTGAAGCAGCACTAGATATTACCACTAATCATATGTACAATAAAACAAATGCATCCATAACTTCTTATAGATTCTGACTTAAAACCACTTGGAATCAACCCTCAACATGGCTTTTTAGCTCTCAGAAACCAAAGAACTGGTCACTCATCATTATAGGTGAGTACATGCTATAAGCTTTCCTCAATATCCAAATGGTATGGGAGCTTTCTATGGAGCTGCACAACAGCTGACAGTGCTTACTGCATCTGAAGTTACTGACATGTTCCAGAAAAAACTTCTCATTATGTTCTAGAAAAAACATTAATAAATGCTCTCCAGAGACACAGAGGGAAGACCACTCTCTCCACCCAACAGCTGAACAGCATGGCATAGTTCATGATTCGACTCCTAGACCTTCGAAGCAGGGCAGAAAGTGGGATGATAAAAACCCAAGGACTTACGTGATTTTTTTCTGACGTTGTTTGCTAGTTCATCTGGCAGCATTGATTTAATTTCAAGGCAATGGAGCTGTAATAGGTGATCAGTGGCTCAGCATTCTGTATAGAAATCACTATGAGACAGACTCTGTTTGTCAGACATTTAACAGTGGCACACAACACAGATCTACAGGTTTAAATATGCGCACCATTATATTAAGCTGGAGTGACTGAACCAATATTGATGCTATTCCATTTATGCGTACTGTCTGTCAGAGTAGCAATAATTACTTACTTTCAAATCCAGTCAGGTCACATTTTCTGGTGTGAACAGCTAATACAAGTTGGCTACTACTTTTCTGCCTTCAATTTTTCTCTTCCTATTAAAAACCCATCTCGGTTTGGCAGCCCAGATTTGAGGCTACCTCAGACTGCCAAATCACCATTATGGAATTTTATTATTTTTTCAAATCAGGAGAATTGCCATCTGAAATACTCACCAGCCATCACTTGCAGTGTCTGAGAAGTGATTAATTCTCTATTCCAGGTACAGAAAGAAAAGCATCTAAGGTTGATCAGCGAAATAACCTGAATACTTTATTGAAAAAAAATAGCAATAATATGTGTATTAATATACATAAAATTGCTAATTGACCCACAGAATTAGTCAAAGCCTAAAACACTGTAGGGCCATACCCGATGTAAAGAGAATTGTGTAACTGTGAAGTTGGCTGTTTATTTGGTACTGTTCAGTTTATTTACAATATTATAACCAATGAATAAGCGGCAGAAGCAATTATTTTGGGTGAGAAATTCAAGCCTAGTTTCCATTCTTTGCCAATTGCAAAGCCATTCCCTCTTATGGATATCCAGTCTTCAGTCCTTCCACTTTACCTTCCGTGGATTTTCTATCACCTCTGAACCAGTGACCTGACCTCCTACCCACACAGAGACCACCCCTATAAAATTTCTTGGCTTATTTGACATAGCTTTCAGTCTCCTGTGATACTAATCAGGGTCCTGAAAAAGATTACTATAGCCCTGATACTGCTGTAGAAAGAAAGCATTTAACTGCTCCACATGTAACCTGAAAGAAAGCTTAAGCAAAGTCTAGACAACAGACCAAAGATTCATTTGCGGGCAGCTGCCACAACTCTGCAATGCAGAAATATTATTTGCTGAAGGAAAATAAAGATTAAATTTCATGCTTTAATTTGAAGATAAAAAATCAAGCTCTGTCAGAGTCAGCCATCAAACTTGCATTAAGTCTCAGTTATTTGCAGGTGTAGCCTTACCAAGTGAAGTCTGAAGCAGAAAAAAAGAGGACGTGGTATACAAAAAAAAAAAATCCTATCTTCATCATTTCCCTCCCCCAAAATACCATGCAAAAAGCATAACTCTGTCCTATAGTATTACATGTCTTACACAAACACCATTCTCTCATCATTCTTGCGATTCATTTTAGTTGAAAATCCTGGAAGTCTTGGGGACAGTAATCTCTGGGATGAAATTCTGATTTCCCCCTCTTTAAATCATTGTAAACACATTCTTTGATTTCAAAATAACCAAGAATTCATCCTATATTTCAAATATATCAATATCCCTATACATCATGAAAGCCAGCACCAAAAAAGGAGAGCCTTGCTGTTTGTTTGTTTCCTAGTTGCGATGCCTTCAATTTTCATGCAAATTAAAGTTAGACTTGGCTACTGAGCTCTTGTTTCCTTGCCAAAAACAAACATGTAAATAACTTGCTTTAGATAAAAGTTATTATAATAAAAGGGATTTTTTTTTTCATATTTAAAACAATACAAACAGTAAGCAATATTCTCTTAAATTCCAGAAAATTATTTTAAGGAGGAATTAGGTACATGGGGCACAGTTGTGCCCATAAGTTCTCCACAGTAGTACTGCATTCAATCAATCAGTGACAGGTGGCTGTGTCACTGAAGTTTGGACAGTTATTCTTCAGCAAGACAAGGCAGTAAGTTCTTCTTTATCTCTGCATATTCAAGTAAGCAACAAAATCATCTCCTAACCATGTCCTTGCTCTTCAGCCTGGCCCATCTATGTGCAGCCGAGTTCCTTCAGAGATAAAGGAGTGGGTACCATCTGCTATCAATACTGTCCACACACTTCCCAGTCGAGACTTGTTTCAGGCCAAGTTTCTTTCCTGAGTTAACACAAGGTGACAAGCCTGGCAGTTCGCAAATTTTCCCTGCATGACTGATTCAGCCTGGCTGACCAGATACATGCTAATGAGAATGTGCCAGCTCACAACAAAAACATTTTTGAATAATTTAGAACTTCAGAGCTTGGTGTGCCAGATAACACAATTCATTGTTTAATGATGGTGCCAGCAGAATGTACAGGCATCTACTACAAACGCAGACTGCAAAATCATCATCAGACCTAACTTTATAAATAATGCAAAAGTAAAAAGAAGGAAAGCCAACTTAAAACTTTGTTTTCATCTGCATCAGCAAGACTGATGAGACGAGCTATACACTTTTCACATATTCTTGATTTTGAGGTTTCATGTATTTGTGTGAATGCTTAGCTTTCTTTCAAAGATAAAGGGCACTGCTGACTAAATTTATGCCCTGAAATTTTTCAAAAACAATACTTATCCTTATTTTCGTTTTAGCTTGCCTGTGGAAGTGTACCAAAAACACTATTCACTCAGGAAGGCAGAATTGAATCAAAGAGGTGCTTCAAAACAAAGAAAAACTATTTAGGACACTGTCTTTGGTGACAGGTCCCATAATGCCACACTGTGCCTTTACTCTAAGTCCTTAAAACTGGTTAAGACTAGTCTAACTTGGAAAATACTGCCATTAACTACTTTTCTACAAATGAGTATTTTTGACAAATCCACTCTTAACTGCAAGAGTTGAAATCTGTTGATCCCAAATATTGTTGAAAATTCAATCATGATACCACATTTTTTTCAGTTTAGAATGAGTTTTTAACCTAAGAGTGAGTTTGGGTTTGGGCTTTTTGATGTGGTTTTTTGTGTGTGATTTGTGGGTTGTGTTTTTTTCTTTTAATGTTTAACACATTGAACTTTTGCAATTTTTAGTCAGACACTTTGCCTGACTTGAATAAAACCAGCCTTATTCTTCAGAGCAGCTGGCACTAACAGAACTGCTAAGTTAAAAACCAATTTGAACAGCAACTCTGAAGAGCAGAAAACTGTATTTAGATGCTTTGGAGTTGATGCAAATCCCTAGTACAACACTAAGTTGGGGATGTAGGTACACTCTCAGCATCCCTATACTACTTGTTGCAGCAGCATCAGTCTGACACACATCCATTAATTACTGTAAATCAGGCATAGATAGCTTTGCAATTTTGTTAGACGCTTCAATAGACATGGCCAGATAACTGTTCACTTCTGCAATGACTCTAATCTTTCTACATGCCACAGAAGATTGGCACAGTGTATAAAACAGGTAGTTTAATAAAAGTTCAACTGGAACAGCAAGAACGGTCATTGAGTAACCATTCTGTTAAAAGAAGAAAATACACACCCACATGCATACACACAGGTGTTTGGGGTCAGTTTTATTTCTTCCACAACATGCTGTGCTTTGACAGCTGGCTGTGCATTCAGAGCTCCACAAATTATGAAATTTGTTCCAGGAATCTTTGTCTTAATTTTGCTAACTGTTTGGACTTTCTTTTTAATATGGTGCAGTATGACTGACTTGTTCTACCATTAGAGATTTATTTCATTTACGAGAGAAAATTTCTTTGACAAACTAGGAACATGTTCTGCCACCCTCCTACAAGAGTGTTCCTGTCACTCCTCATACCTTGTTAGCACTTTCTGTTCATTCCAAGTCAGTATTTGCCACGGCTGTGACCACCAAAGGCAGCAGTCACCATCTGCACCCTACCAGCTTAATGGGCTGGACAGCTATTTGGGAACTCCTCCAAAATGGCAAAAACACATCTTGCACCACCTCACAGACTGCTTTCCACTGCCATGGCTGGCCCCAGCTGCACCTGACACCGCAACTGTTTGGACAGCTCCAGGCAGCACTGCAGATTTCAAAGCCCTGCGCTGTTAAACTGTGCGTGCTGCTCTCATCCTGCTCATACCATGGGCACCCAAGACGGCTGACAGATTATCACGATACCAAACATTTGCTATATCTTCTTGGGACTTCAGAAACTAAATCCTGTTTAGAACTTCCATGTACCCCCTTCATACTAGAACCCCTTTTAATATCAGTCTCTGACACTCTATTATATAAGAACTGGCCTGATATTTAGGTATTATGTCTACTGAAAACCTAAAACAACTTTAAAACATCCTTATGATTACATACATTTCTCCTCCTCTTCTTCCATCTCTTCAGCAAAGATGCAAGCATAGCAGGGCAAGGGTCACATTTAAGACAGAATGTTGGATTGTTGCTTTTACTTGTATTTTAAGATTTCAGAAACTTCTCTTGCACGTTAGGCGCTAACCTCTGCTCCACCAACCACCTTTGGGGAGCCTACCAGCAGTTCTGAGCTAATTACAGAGCCTGTAGCCTCCCTTGACCTTCCTATGCTTAGGAAGTTGGTCATGTTCTATATTAAAATACCATTTTATGAAAGAAAGGCAAAAGTGGTCTTCACTTACATTTTCTGACTCATTTTGTATGTCTGGCTATTTCAGCATGACAGTTCTATTGCAGAGATAAGGAAATGCATGAGCTATTTAAAAGGAAATAAAAAAAGCTGTCAGACTTTCTTACTAATTAGTGAGTCATCATAAATTAGGCATTTTATCCTAATACCAAGCCAGATATTTCTTGTACTAAGGGAGAACAGAGGAAGAGAAGATTGCTGATACAAAGATGCCAAGAAGGATGAACAAAACCAGCATTCTCACATTCCTGTAAAACACCAGGCAAGAAAGTTGCGGGCCCTTCCCCTGAGGTTTGAGTTCTCATTTCCCAACTAATCTAATCCCTACGTCTCCATTTGCTATCTTAGATCCTATTCCCACTTCAGAGGTCACCTGCCTAGTGACCTCTTGTCTAACAGACATGGGAGGCCTTGTACAAGACCTCTATTTTCTCAGCTGCCAACCTTGCCGTGCCCTCTCCGTTATGTTATCAGAGGAACAAGAGAGAGAAATGAGGGGTGTGACCCCAACAAACTCTGCATCAACATCATGCTGAGTTTGCTGCCTGGATTTTGCTCCAGTGATGGAACCTTCTTCTAAAAGGATGCAGGATACAGACTCCATAGAAGACAGTTGTTCCACATGCCTTTTTATAAACAGAAGACACTGCAGAAGCTGCTTCTTCATGTCTTTATGAAAATAACAGAAAATTGGCTTTTTAAGAGTAAAGATGGCAAAATAATCAAAGTCTTCTAAAAGAAACCTGCAACGATCTCTTCCAGACAGACCACAACCAAACCCAAAACTGGAAGGATTACCTATGCTGTCTCTGCAGCAGCCAGGTTACCCTCTTTTCCCGGTCCCTCATTTTTCAAACACACTCCAGAAAGGGAAAGCTGTGCTCTTCTTGGCTTTTGTGGTCCTGTCACCAAGCAAATGTATCATTTCCAGCAGTAAGACTTCAAGGAATATTCCTTGTAGGATGATAGTGAACTAAATACTAAGTGGCTAATGCATTTTGATAGTTTAAGGAAGTCTGGTTTTATTTGGAAATTTACAATACTTGTTGAAATACTTCTCTGAAAGTCAGGTAGTGTTTTCAGAAGCTTATCAGTAAGATAGCCTACATTTTTTTCTCTTCTTTTTTGGCACTGGAATAAAATGGATGTAGTGGCATGTAGTCTGAGGACCACAACCCCATTCTAATGAGGTGTTACAGGGCTGAGCAGAAAATAATTCTCCTGCACAGTCCCTTAGTGCCTAGTATACATATGCAGTACTGGTACTGTCATAACTAAAAGCAGTCATGACTACTTAAAGCACAGACTGAACAGACTTGACTTCAATGTCAAAACTTACGGGAAAAACTGGATTTACTAGGAAAGCTCAATAGGATCAGGATGTAGCAACTTCACAGCCATACTTCACCATGTCAAATGCAGATTCCACTTTCAGTACAAGATGACTTCCCAAAGCAGAGATACTTGTAGGGATGATTTCTGGGTAAGGAAATCCCTTTCCCCACAGTCTCCAACTAGGCACATGCTTACACTATTATCTGCAAGTATGAGAGACACATTTCTACATTGTCTAGCCTTTTTGCAAGCAAGCATCTGTTAAAGACATTAAGCTATATGAAGAGCAGCTAAAAGGCACAAAGTCAGTGATGGATATGTGCTTCTCTTTTTTGTTTTGGTTAGTTGGTTGGTTGATTTGTTTGTTTACCAGAATTAGGTGTTAGTCACCCCTAAGCCGTAAGCTAAAAGGCAAATTTCTACACTCCTATAACAGTGAAATCTGTATACTCTTGGGAGCAAATAGTTTGAGAGCTTAAAGTTGACTACCTCATATAGATAGAATTAAGGGGTGCAATAGCCAGTTGGGCCTCTGAATTTTTGAAAACACTGCGTTCCACCAGCCTGCCCAAAATACGAAAGGCAGAGTTAGGGTAGGTAGAACAGCATGCTGCTGCAAACATTAAACAGGCACAACTCAAAGGCAGAGAAACCCTGCACAGAGACCTCAACAAATTAGAGAGATGGGCAATCACCAAGTTTGAAGTTTAACAAGGGCAAGTCCTGGACTCTGCAACCTGGGACGTGACTACCCTGGATGGATGCATACAGACTTGGAACCTCAAATCCTGTATGCGGTTTGGGGCACCACAATCTAAAAAAGATATTAAACTACTAGAAAGTGTCCAAAGTAGAGCCACAAGGGTGGTGAAGGGCCTTGAGGGGCAGCCATATGAAGAGTGCCTGAACTTGGTCTCTTCAGGGGGGACCTCATCTCTGTCTACGGCTTCCTTGTGAGGGGAAAAGGAGAGAGGCAGACACTGATCTCTTCCTTCTCATGATCAGTGACAGGATTCAAGGGAACAGAATGAAGCTGAGTCAGGGGAGGTTTAGGCTGGGTATCAGGAAGAAGATTTTCACCCAAAGGGCAGCTGTGCACTAGAACAGCTCCCCAGGGAAGTGGTCACTGCACCAAGGCTGACAGAGCTCAAGAAACATTTGGACAATGCTCTCAGGCACACAGTGTGACTCTTGGGGTGCCATGAAGGACCAGGTGGTGGACTTGATGATGGTGCTGGGTACATTCCAACTCAGCATGTTCTATGATACTGCTGTAATGGCTTGCTCTCCTGTCTGTTACTCCTACCTTGAGGCTACATGGAGGAGGGAAACTTCAGTCTGTCTGCAAACACACAACAGGGCTCCCTTACAAACCCAGTGGGTGTAACTGCCCCTTCTGGGATAAAGTTTAGATCTCATTGCAGCTGCAAAAACAGCCTAAGGGTGCCAGAATGCCAATTCACATGTCAGTGTGTGGCCAGTGCCCATAACCATTCTGTGCCTCTGCCAAAAATAAGTCGTGAGTCGCAGCACATTTCGTTTCTTTAACAGCCAGGTAAGCAGATTCATTACAGGAAACATTACAGTACTACAAAGGGGGGGAAAAAAATCTTCCTCCTTCAGAATATTCATCTTGTGCTTAATATCTTGTGCTTTTACAAAATTCTTCATGCCAAAACAGCAATGTTGCAGTCTGAAGAGGCAACATCCAAAGTCTGAAAGCCATATGCAGAAGTACAAGAATTTCATAACTCCAAATAATACAAGGTGATGCTCACAAGTGATACAAACCCCAGTAAGAGCAGTGGGATTTACCATGGACTTATGGTTAGCAGTGTGATTAAGCACCCATCCAAACTGGGGCAAGCTGCTGCATAAGCTGTCAAAGCAGGTAATTAATGAAGCTTGATAACATTGTGTGGTATTAACCCCAGTCACATTAAGAGAGGCTTCTTGTGGAACAAAAAGCTGGCATACAAAATTCAAGGAAGCAGATAAATGTTTATGTAAGTCTAAGAAATACGGCATACTTTATTACATTTTGAAATTGTATTTCTACACCACATCTTATTCAAGCATTTTCCAAAAACTAAGCTTCTGAAAAAGAACTGATTTTTGCTGAACAAACTCAAAATTAATGCTTGAAAGAAATTTTAAAATGTTATCTGAACAGAAGCCTGACTTCTGTTTTTCCCCATCGTTTAAACGGCTGGAAAAACACAGTGCCATTACACAGGAAAACCACAAGGGGCCATTACTCAAGCTCTACTTCGATATTTGCAGACCTTTTGAACCTATCTTCTCCACATAAATTTCCAGCTACTGTAAACAGAGCTCTACCCAACAGAGCTGCTACGCTTAATGATATGGAGAAATGTCACACTTTGCCATCTGGAAAGAACGCGCTCCATACAGCTTCCAGCTCAAAGCCAGAGCGAGCATAGCAGCCAGCTCCACACTTGGTACAAACTGGTACCATCTCACTTCAGCTCTGGGCTTTTTCCAAGTAATGCCAGCTGAGTGGCCATTAAAATGTAGTGGCATGTTTGCATCACAATCATCTGTATGTGGTAGCTGCAGCTAATGCAGCCATAGCAGGATAGAAAAATAAATCTAGAAGGCATTTGCAGGACTGCAGACGTTGTGCCTCACAGAGCTTTTGCACAGGCTCTATTCAGCATGCTTTAGTAGAGCCTGTGAAGTGAGCAATGAGGAATGAGGGCTGTGCCCAGGCAGGGGTGGAGAATGTGACAGTGTCGAGGGCAGGTAAACTCCCTGTGATACAGAAGGTCAGAACCAATGTCATTTGCACCAGGGAGCAAGAAGGACCTGTGTCACTGCCCTACCATTACCGCTATGATCAGCCAGCCAAACCACTCTGTTTGCAGCACACAGCTGAAAAACTGAACTTTTCACAGAGACAGCAGCCATCACACAGGAAAACCAAGCCTCAACTACCCTGCATGAGTTGTGCAGTGGTGCGGCAATGAAAACTGAAGAAGTGTTGAAGAGCTCAGTCTCACTGTAGGTGGATACACCTACCAAGCTGACTGGAAGTCACCTTTTAGATTACTCTTCATATGGCCAGAGCAGATTTAGACCAATGTTCACTGTAATACCCAGTTATTCACATAATCCTGCTGGCTGGCAAGAACGCCCTGTGGGAAACTCAGAAGAGAATCCCAGTTACCAGATTTGAGTGCTGAACTTCAACAGCTGAAGTTGTGAACCCCCATGTCTCTTCATTCTCTCTGTCTCTCTCCACCAAAGAGGTTTTATGTATCACCCAACAAGAAACAGAGAGAAGTGAAATGAACTTAAGCTGCTGTTCTGAAGAGACCAAGTATGCACAAATTAACGAGCCTCTGAGTTCCGTCAGTGCCCAAACTCTACATATGTTTTTCCTTTGTGACCAACGAAGAAAGACTACCCCAGACACAATACAGCCACTCAACCAGGATGAGCTGGGTAAAATACCTTAATCGAAGTTCCAGGAATTAGAGCAGTAGATAGAAACTAAGAGCTGATTAAGTGAAAGCTACTCATAGTGTAGTTTCACTGGCAACATCACTGCCTTTTTCCCTGTAATATAAAATTCCTATCTACTTGGATGTTGGAATCCTATACACTCCAAATCAGGGAACTGTTAGTAGTGACTGGTGACCATCAGTTAAGGATATGGACTTGCACACCTCACCTGTGACCTGTCAGCTGTGCACTGAGGGCCACATCAGTAACTTGAAAAATCTGTGCTTTAATCTGACCTGCTCACTAGATCAAAAAGTGTTCAGATTTATTTAGTGTAAGTACTTTTAAGTAGGGTAAAAATGTTGGTCTTTTCTGTGAGTCATTTGATACCACTTTAATATGAACACAATCCCTTACCATTGCAGCCCTTCTTAGAATACAAGTATTAAGCAACCAGTGTATGAATTTTCAACATGTTTTTTAAGAAGCGAAGTCACATATTTCACGGGGTTCTATTCATATTTATTCACCTTCTAAGATCTAAAATTTTATTTTTTCTTTTTTTTTTTTTTTTAATTTTTCTGAACCACATATCTTAGCTGAGTAAGGTAAAGGAACCCCATCTTCACCCTCCCCAACCCCAATTTCTCAAGAACAAGGCTGAAGGAAAAACAGTCATAGGGCTCATTTCAGCTCACAGCTCCTTAAATGGTCATGAAACAATGAGAGCACACAGATGCCCATCCACTTATCTCCATCTTTTCAACCTGCCTGGCAGACTCTGTGGACAGCACAGAAATACACCAGAATCCTGGCCTCAGCAGCATTACTGGAGTGGGATTTGCCCCTGCAGTATATAATTCTGTGAAGAGTTGCAGGCAGGCAGAGTGAAAGGATAGCGAAAAACAGCTGCGAACCCAAACAAAACTATTAAGTTCAGTATTAGAGCCAGCAGCTTTGTCAGCATCCCTCTAATGTAAACAAAACATAGGCTGCACAGTACACCCTCAGGAACAGAGTGAACAGCCTTCCTCCAGCTACCAGACTTCCTCTGCAACGTGAAGACAAGGTTCAGGATTCATACTTGAGACCTAACTGAAATTTACAGTTTTCCGGGCCCTATCACCTTGAACACATCATGACACACAGAAGCCAAGGAAAACAAATGGAATTCATGTTTCACTGGGTTCCACATGCTGTGATATTTCCAAGCCCACTAGCATCCACCAGGAAACATGCAGAATGCTCGGTTCTGAAAACAAATCCATTACCAGGACAAAGCACAGAACAAAATCAACTCAACAAGCTACTCCAGATGTTTTTCATTTAATTGTATTCTGCAGAGGAAGTGAATTTGGTACAAAATATACTTGGCTTCTGTCCATATTCTTTTTACTATTAAGCTTGGGGGGCAGGGGGACTAGTGCCCATCTTTGCAGCCAATTCCTCTTCCTTCTTGGTGTACACTCACTCCCACCCAAAGCGGATGGTACAGAAGAGTCACCTATTCAAAGCTAGTTGCGGGTACTACTCTGGCAGTGAAGTACACAGGGGAGATAAATTAATGTGTATTGTAAACAGAACACAAGCTGTACATGTACTGGATCAACAAGACATGATGCTGGACTTGGAGACCCTGGCATGTGTACACAACAGCAGAGGAAAACTGACAGCAGTACAGGCATGCAGCTTTCCCTTTCCCCTTAATGAGGTTAAATCAGCAACATAAAGATGACTGTACACCTTGGCTGCCACCCAAAAGTTTACTCTGAAGGGAGAAATCAGCTTTACCCAAAATTACATGCTCTACAGATACCATATGTACAGTAAATACATATCTTCTGGAAGAATGCACACCCACACTTACTTATTATAAGCAACTGACTGAAGTGCCGTCAACTCCAGCAAGTTAAGCTTCCTTCAGTGAGTTACAGGGGATACCTTTATACAATTTACTGTTCCAGGGAATTCCACTTGCACAAAAGGGGAAGTTGCTGCATATACCTCAGTTTTGAGAAGCATGCGTGTAAAACAGAACTATTAGACAGCTCTCCCACACAAAGCACAGAAAAAGGTTAAAGAAGAGAGAGGATGTGAAATGACTTTTTTCTGCGCAGTACATTCCTCCCACCAAACAGCACATCGAAGTAGTCAAAATAATAGCATAAACAGAACAGACGAATAAAACTGTGAGGTTTTTGTTTTTCGGTACTAGACTAAGCACAGTTTAGGCACAAATCTGATTAATCGAAATCAAATTTCAAAGCCTACACTTTAATGTAAAAGTTTGAAGACAGATTTTGATACTAGATTTCTTTGTCCAGTAATATGAACTACTACTTAAAATATCAACTTGCAATTAAAACACAAAAACTTCCCATCTTTTTCTGTGTTGTTAGCATGATGAATCATTCATCTAATTCCTTCATTAAATGCCCCGTCTAGCAAACATTTGTGCCTTGTGCTACAAATCTAATAGCTGATAATCACCAACATGCAGTTATTGCCTAGTACATTTATAGTCATTATTCACATACTATTTAAAGTTTATTTACGATGAAGTTCCTATGAGTCTAAAGGCAGACTAAGTGAATATGTCAACACAACAGTGTGTACATCTGCACATATAAGTTACTTCTAGAAACTATTTCTGATTTAGCTAAAAAAAAAACCTTCAGTTGTGCATGAGCAGATCCATGTTTGGGAAGAGATAGCTGCAACTTGATACCTACCGAAAGCACGTTTCTGGCCAATATTCCAGGACATAACTGCAAAATAGTGAAATCTTCTAAGGGCACCCACCCAGTCCTGTGACGAAATTTTGAGGAAATTCTCTTTCTACCCAAATGACATGATACAGAAAGTGCCAAAAGAGTCACTTTATCTCCAGGGAACTAACAAGGCTGCTCGGCTACAATGTAGATATATAGCCCTTGGCAAAGGAAACTTCTACCTCTTCCCACCTCTGAATATGACAAACTATAAAGCACTACTGTTAGATTTCCCTGCATATTTGAAATCCTTCAGGGAACAGCTATTTATTTCTGCTATATATATGCAGCTATATTCAATTGTATTTACTTATTCTCTCCAATAGCATTTTGTTTCCATATAAAATTAACTCAGGAACATTTTGCCACTTATTTACGCTTCTCAAAAGAATATTCCGTATTACTGTATGTTGAGTTCTACTTCCCTTCCAAGTTTGCTTCCAGTTGTTTTGGTTTTTTTATTGCAGCTGTGAAGGTGTGCACAATTTCCTTGTCATTTACAAAGTACCCAGAAAAGCTTTTCAGTAAGTGAGCCAGCACAGCTCCCCATACTTCAGATACACAATTAAAACCTGGGAAGTGGAAATACTCCATCCTTTCCAGTTAACAGTTTACTTTGATAAATAGGTCAAGTTGTACTTTCAGGCTACAACAGGATGCATTTAGGAACACAAAAATAAGAGAGCGCTCTCAGGTCATCAAGTTCAGTGCTGTACCGTTAGGACCAATACCAAACAAAATCCATTTCAAAACAATTTTGGATTTCTTATGCAAACACTCTAATTAGAAGACCACTCCAGACCTTTGATTTAATGATGAGAAAGTTCTTTCAAATTTGCGGCCAGAACTTAATCGTGTCCATTTAAAGCCAATTTAGAAGCTATTCAAGCTCCTTCAGATACCTATAACCCTAAATGAAAGTAAAATTCATCCTAAACACTGAGATTGTAACCAGATAAACTTTAATTTAGAAAACAAGCGATAAAAAAATATGACTTCTCTTCCAAGTGAATCACAATTATTAAGACACCTTTAGCTGTGCAAGAAAACTGGTTTTAAAAACCTCAACCCTACCTGATTACATGTCAATCTACTGAAAAGCACAGTGCAGCAAGAGAGATTCCCGTGAGATTCTGCAGGGTTTGAAGGAAACACTAGCTATAATTCAGTGCTCCAAGAAGGTTACACCACAGAGAAAAGACACAAAATCTGCTGCCAACAGACCTAATCATCTTAATCAGCATAAAAAACACCTAAAACAAAAACCACTACTTTCAAAAAGGATTTCTTTCAATTTTCACTTACTCCTAATTTTAAAGTAAATCAGACTAGTTTCCTATCCACATTTGCTTGATTGAAGCTTCCAGTAAAGCCAGAAGGAACTTCTGCAAAGTGCAAAGAAAGGCAAGAATTACATAACAGTCATCTATGGAGGATATGAAGATGGTCACAGGGCAGACATTGTACTTTTGGGAAGTTGCCTGCTTACTGCTACAGGATCTGGGCAAACATTTGTAAAGGGCACTGTATCTACATTTTTCCAGCAAGCGTATCTTTTCAATGCACAAGTCAGAGTGATGAGAGTCAAAATGTTTTGACAGCATTAAAGAAGGGGCTGCTCACATAACCATGTTATTACATGAACACTGCCACAGAATGATTAAAAAATGCAGATGTTCCGTAGATATTCTTGTCCTAGAAACTCAGTTCCTTTTTGTCAGTTCTCAAAAACGTGTTCTAAGCTTTTAAATCTACACTTATACACGGAAACAGCTTAAAAGAAAATGCAGAATTTAAGCAGGCTGGAGTTAACAGACATCCCCTTTGTTCAGTCAGAGGGGGAACTGCTAAAGGTCAGCATGTTTTCAGTGCATGCTACAATAGCTATCAGTCACAAGAGAGCTGCAATACAAATCTCTGTATGGAAGTTGATGGCTACAAGGATTCAGTCTAAATTCCACTGTCACTGTGTTACAGTAAAAGGCACATCAAGGAGAAACTTCCACTGCCATGGCAAAATTTGTACCCACACAGCAAGCAACACGTTTTGTGTTACTTTTATCAATGGTGAGAGAGCACAGATACCCAAGAAACTTTTCTAAAAATAAAGTCAAAGCTTGAGGGGAGTGGGGAAGATTAAAGAATTTTGACCTCTCATGTCATCAACCTAATCCTATAATAAAATGAATGATATGGAGATGAAAGAAGTTACAGTATAACTGACCAGACACAGGCAAACCCAGCAAGAAAGAACATGAAGGCTTTCGAAACAAAGTCTAACCTAACGACAGGCATTCTTCAAGGCACAGACCTCCAAAAATCATTAGAACCATGTCAGAAGGTACAATTATTTCAAGTCATATACTCTCTGAAGTAAGATCCTCTAAACAAGATAAATACCACTCTTGAGAGGTTACAGAGGAATGGAAGCACTACTTCAGCAGCAGCTGTCATCAGGGTAGAGTCTTCTCTTTCACAGAATGCAGCTCAGCTCATGCTATCGCCTCTATGAAAACTGCTTGGCAGTACACAGAAAACACCAAGCAGCAGTGTAGAAGAGAAAATAAAGATTCATCATCTTAGGAAACACAGTTATTTCATCAACACCAACTTATTGCATTATTTACTATATGCCTCAGGATTGAGTATGCAATGCAAGGCTTAAGAAGATCTCAGCATTGACTGTAATCAGAAGAACAGTTTAGACAAGCAGAAGAAACAGTTTAACTTATTACTTGTGCTGTACTGAAAACAGAAAAGATACTAAATGTCCCCACAAACTGAAATCTTATTTTATTATATATATTGGCACCCAATGAGATTTTGAGTAACATCAAAACGTAAGAGAGGCAACATAGTTAAGACATTATTTTTTTTAAGTCAAAGGTAACAAGGAAGTTAAAAGAAGCTGCATTTTTATTTCTTTTCCTTTTTTTTCACCCCTCCTCTCCTATTTCAGGGAAAAATTTGGTCCTTTAATAGAGGACCAAATACAGAGTGAGATCACCAAGGATTAAGAGAGATAAACGTAATTATTTGGGTGAGAATCAAGCAAAGGGATCAAGAACTTCAATTAAGGCCAAATCTCAAGAAATACAAAAAGAAGAAACTGAGGTGTGCATTGGTTTTCTTTCGATAGGACAAGATTTGTATAGATTTCAGCAAAATTCTGTGGGATTTCTCTGGGGTTTTTTGAAAGTCATATTTCTTACTTACTACATTTCCTGAAAAGGTGAACTGAAAAACCATGGTCCAGAACATTAGAGCTTGAGGAAGTGGTGTAGTCAAGCCAGAGTGCTTGGGGAGCTCTAAAGGCAGCTTAACTACAAACTTTCCTTCCTGTTAAGTTACATGAGACCAAGACCCCATGTGTAAGGGGAATGTCAGACAAACAGGGCTGGCTCCTTCACAGACCACCAACACAAAGATTTAGGTGTACCATGGGCTGAATACTGTGGCACCACTCACAGTAGCCTGGACAGCACACAAAATACTTTCAAGGAGCAATGACAACTACAGTTCAGCTCTACCCAAATCCATCTGGAACAATTTAACAGAAACCATGGACCTATTGCAAGATAAACCTTCATGCAAGAGGAAGTTGATTATGATTATGATTATTGGGACCTTTACTGACATAATTCTCAGTATTAGGATGATTTTACTCCAAACATTTCACTGAAGAAAAATTCAGAGCACAGAAACAATACAGGGAGATCAAACAACACTGGACAAAACAGAAGTTAGCTAAGGCTACAGGAAAAACGACAACCTCTTCATTCCTGAGGAAAAATCAGATTTAAGGAAAGACCCAAAGTGAAGAGTGCCACCTACTGAAGTGCCAATATACCCTATCAAAAACTAAATTTTTCCTGGAAACCTCCCAGCTGTATACTACCAAGCTAACTTTGCAAGGTCACAGAATCACAGACTAAGGAGATCTGGCTGCAGGCCATGTAAAAGTAGACACTGTACAAAGGCCAGAGACAAAGAAAGCATTTGACACTGAAAACAGATGGAAACCTAAGAGGTCTCTGTTTGTTTGTTTTGTTTATCAGCAATTATCCCAGACACAGGAGGACTGGGATTTATCTGTTTAGACTTATCATAGAAATCAAGCTATGCTTGATCGCAGATACCCGAACTTTCACAGTGAAAATTTGGGACTTAAGAGAACTCCTCTGGCTCAATATGCCTTTTTGTCAAGCGCATACAATTTCTCAGGGCTCCTAAGAACCTTGCCATAAAGCGATCTACCTACCTAGTCCAGTTACTCTATTTTCCCTAGTCCTATTTCTATTGAAGGAACATGTAGAAACTCTTACTTTGAATTGACAGATTCCTGGTTTCTTGCTTCAGTTCATTTGTAAACAGTTTATACCTCCTTGTTCCTGTGCCAACATTATCCCTGAGCTTAAATATCTTTTTCTTCCCTGGTGAATAGCCCTGTTGAATTCATTTACAGGCAGGAAGCATTTTTCTTCATATTCACTTCGCAAGGCCAAAGAAATCAGTTTCTATAGCCTCCCATAAGCCAAGCACTCTTCCCTACAGCGATTTGTATGCCCCTGCTCCAGCATGAATTCACCTTTTTGAACATGGTGAATACAATACTCCAGATAAGGCTTTGGCAACACACCCTGCACAATGGCTCTAGTATTCTCTCCAGATTTTTCCTTTTTGTTTTTTTGGTTTTGTTTTTCTTTGGGGGTGGCGTTTTGGTTGGTTGGTTTTTTTGGGGGGGGAGTGATTTTTTTTGGCTTTTTAAATACAGAAATTACACATTTAAAGCTCAGTCCTTCACTGAATAAAACTCAAGTTTTTCTCCTTTCACAGGGATTCCACCTGCTGGTGCCCCATCTTACAGCTGGACTGATAGTCCCCAAATGCTTGACTTTTCATTTTGAAATAGGCTGCTTTATCTCTATCTTACTATTTTAGTGCTGACAGTCATTCAGTTCTTTATAGATAGTTCTCTGATTGTCTTTGGATTGATGATATTTTTTTTTCCTCCGTACAGGCAGAAATCTGTATTTCTGAGTTAATTTTATTCATTAAAATACCAAATAAAATTTTGTAGAGGGCAGAATGAAAACAGTAGAATACTGTTTACAGTATACATCTTTGCAAAATTTTGTTATCTTCCTATGTATTTTGTTACGTACGTTTCCTGAACTAACTGCATCTTCTGCAGCTAAATTAGTAATAAATATCTCAGGTCCGTACCAAATTCTTGGAAGTCCACATTAGACCAATTATACCTTCTGTCTTCAACAAGACAATTACATTATAGAGCAATTTTAAGTATCATCTCTGCCAGTACTTTCTTAATCATTTTTATTAGTACTGGTAAATACTTCATTAATTGATAAACCCATATGCTGTTCTGTGCCATTACATACATCCATACTTTTTATAGTTCTTCCTTGCATAATTTAGTTTTATATTGGCATTTCATGTAAAATAATTTTGGCAATGGTCTACAGAAGCAAAAGTTAAGAAACACAAGGTTAGACAAGAATTCTGAAGCCACAGTATGTGTACTATGAGGGAAAATGTGTATCCTCTCCTCACTGTCAAATGGAAGAAGAAATTAGCTTTAATATAAAGAAATACTTCAATTGTTTTTGTAGTCCTATACAGAAAATAATTTACAACTTCACTACAAAGAAAACATATAAATGAATTAATAATCATGTAAACAGAAAGAGAAATAGCAAAAGAGAAACTTTTAGTTTAGTCCATAAATTATTGTGTGTTTTACCCTTATCTGATATCTGACACCAAAGCAACTCTGGCTAACATCCTGTTTACCCTCACACTGGGTTAAGTGAAAGACTTCATTACTTTTGGGTGAAGTGCCAAGTGTTTCAGTATGCCCCGTGCTGATATCGGAAGCTGCCAAACATTGAAATTAGAAATGAGCATGCCAGCTGCCCCTGTACCTCATTCTGCGTATATGTGATACTGCCAAGTCAAAGGAGCTCACATCAGATAATCAATTAGCTGGAGGGGGGAGACTTAAAATCTTGGCAGAGCCCTGAAGTATGGTTATGGAGATGTAAATAATATCAGTGCCTGCATGAATAGCAGAAGGGACATTCAAGGTCTTACTATCAAACAGTCGCCACTCCCTTTCTTACACATGCTTATGTTTGAGCTCTGCTGTAGCATCAGCAAGAAGTTTCCAAGGCTCTACCAAGCCAAAGCATATCGTGTCTCCCTCTCAGTCTCCCCCAACTGGACTGTGTATCCTTCCGTTCATTTCCCATTTTAACATGAAGTTACCATATGCCTCCTTCCAAAAACTGAGATCTTACCAATTAATATGCCTTACAATTTTATTTCTGAAATCTGATTCTATCTCCCTTCACAAGGAAAGAAAGTGTGAAAGATAACTGAGCTTAGATAAATAATAAGAACTGAAATTTAAGTCCTTCCCTTAAGGGAAAAGGCTGCCTTTTCCAGTGAGGGCATCACTACATTTACAAGCCAAACTGTAGCCATCAGGGTATTCTAATTGCAATGGTAACACCATTGTTATTGTGTCCTTTCCCATGGGTAGTGAAAATTAAACATCACAATCATTATTATTGTTGATGTTGTTATCAATAGTGATGCTTCTGACTGATAAATAGTTACGTAAGTATCATGAAAATTTTGAAAGGGGAACATAATTGGAAAAGCAGCATCCTGGCATAACTTTGGTGAAGTTCAACACAGAACCATTTACTCAGGAATTCACCTAAGTCCAACTCCGTATCCACAGCCTGCACTCATGTTTCTGCCTGTCATGTTTAGGATACGCTGCGATTTTCCAGCTAATGAAGGCCTTATAAGGTGCATCATGGGATAAGTTCTTCTATTCAAGATGTTCTCCTCAGGAGGAGGCCTGCAGTTTTGATGTCACTTTTTTTCCACATGAGGCTGACAGGATCCAATCATCACATGTTATATTTCCCTATTCTCAGAGCTGGACCTGGGATCATACAACTTTCAGTACTATTAAGGGAAGTAATCAAGAGCTGTTCAACCAACCAGAATACTACCTACTCTTCTCATTTCACAGCTGCTATAGTTTGAATACAGCTAATGAAGCAAACAGCAGACATTCCCATACTGCTTCCCCTGCAGCGCTCTCCAGACCCAGAGGGAATAGACAAAAGCTAAGCTTCAGGGAACTCAGGATTCCCACTGTCTCCATCCTAAATTTGAAATTGCCACTGAAGTAAAGAGAGTAATACTTATGACTGTTCAAAACTACATCCAATGGCATCATCCTCCAACAAACTGAACACATGAACATATTCACAGGGGGAGAATTCTCAATACCTGTGCTGATATCCACACACTGTCCCATCTGCTGGTGAGTCTAAGCTATACTTGAATTTCTGAATAAATTCTGTACTCAGAATAAATAAATTCATTCTATACTCTGAATTTCAATTTGAAGAATGAGATATGCACATCCCAATGACTGAGCTCTGTAATATCTGATCCAGTAGAGAGAGGAACGTTGGTGTGCTGCTTCTACGACAGCATTTTATCTGAGCTAGCAATGGCTATGGACATGAACTGATCTTTAGAAGAC
Organism: Acanthiza pusilla; assembly: GCA_036630365.1. Classification (NCBI taxonomy): domain Eukaryota; kingdom Metazoa; phylum Chordata; class Aves; order Passeriformes; family Acanthizidae; genus Acanthiza; species Acanthiza pusilla. Next base: position 18,506,915 of record JAXCHO010000164.1, read on the forward strand.
AATCTCTACATCCATCTGCACCTTGTACTTTTTATCTTCACCCATAGATGAAGAGAGACTTGACTGTCTGTAATGATTATGAGGTAAGAAACAGACCAAGTTTAGCCAGCATAGTTAATCACAACAAGAGTCACATTTTTAAAGAAGCAGCAACTTCTGTCTTGCTGGACAGGACGTGGTGCTACAGAATCTCAATCCTGACTGATGCATTTAAAAGCAGAACCATAAATTCTCTGCACTGACCACAGCAGGAGCCAGTCCTTAAAATCTATTATTATATTACTACGCAGGAGGACCCAAAGACTGAATTAATTAACTTCATTATGATTATTATTAAAGCAGTCCTATACAAGTACTGAAGTTGATCACACATCCTGATATATTCTTCTGCCTCTCCCTAGATTTTCTTCCCAGCTGCAGACACACCTACCATGCACACCACCATACCTCCCAGAGTGGTATCAGTATAGCTAACTGGCAGACTTACCTAAGCATGGCACTAAGAGCAAAATACTGGTGAATTGCTTTAATCGCCCTTTGGTGTTTGCTAAGCTCCAAAGTTGTGTTGATGACTTGAACTTTCCCTTCAGATTTGCTACAGGAATGTCAAACTGATAGCTCATCTGTTTTTCTTCCCCACAGCATTTAGATTTACTGTGAGAAATCTCTGAAAACAATATTTTCCAATTTCCCATATGCAAAGCCATTTGTAATGAAAAACATATTTCCCTAAATACACTTTCTCTTCAACACCAACCGCAATTTCAAACCAGCAAATTGCTCATTTCTAGAGAAGCAAGACAATTCTGAAAATAGGCTCCCACTGAATGTTTTTTCCTGTCTCCTTGAAACTCTGTATTTTCTGACTGGGGTTCTGTTATATCCAGAAACCTTACATGTTCATTACTATCAAGGTTATTAATGACATAAGCAAGGAAAAAGTTAATAGGACTCTAAAAATGCACTCATAACACAAAATACGACCCATGTCATAAAGCGAATGTAAAATAATAGATTGCTGAACAATAGCTATCAATATCAATTCAGTTCTAAATATATTCATATCACTACAACATTTAGAGCAGATACCTAAGCTATTTTCCAGATAGCTGTATGCAGTATAACTCAGCACTGCTCTGAGACTTCATTCTGCACTGCCTAGACTTGGACTTAATCATTACCATCACAATGATGCATTATTAGCCTAAGTAACCAGCATAAAAATCACATTCCATTTATAATGGCAGTGGAAGCTAAATGAGAGGCTACATCATGATGGATCACAACAAAGCTAATGTAAAAGCTGATCCAAGTTTTGATACCAACAGCACTACATATAACAGGACTCCTGCCTTATATAAAATAAGGCAATCTGTGGCCACATGGGAGACCTTCAGACACACTGGCAGGACTCTGCTCGAACTATGGCTGACACTTCTGTGCAGCACAACTTCTTTAGTGACTGAAAACCAGCCATTGTCAGAGCAAACATGAACACCCAGCCTGGGAAACACCACAGAGGAAGCAGCTCAACAAACAGGTGGGGTTTTACAGCTTAACTCAGAAGTACTTTTTTTAATATATCCAGGCTACTATGAAAGAAACTCTGCCACATTTTTACCGTCCTATAGACTTTCCAGAACATTTTCTCTTCAAAGGTGCAATCCAGTCTACAAAATAAATTAAAAAAACCACCGGGAGCACACTCACTGAAAAATATCTTACCACCATTCGGGAGAATAGAGTAGCTCTGCATGAAATGACAGCCCATCTTTGCTGTCCAAGAAAAGAGCTGCTAAAAGCCTCATAAGTGATTCTGGTATCCGAGAGGAGGCTGTGCCACAAGGCAATGTCTGAGACTTCTCTCTATATGCTGTCTGTCAACATAAACACTAAGAATGTCAGAGATCAAGCATTCAGTCATGTTTTAAACATCAGACGGTCACAGTTTCTCATCCCGCACATCACATCTCCATAAACAAGCACCAGACGTGTCAAATGGATTGCTCACTGCGGTAAACAAGCTCAGTAACATCAGCTCTTCAGCTTCCACTCTTTTCTCACCTCTTTCCACACTGTTTTGTGTTGCAGGCAAATGGGTGCCTGAGAGACCACACAGAAAAATGGAAAACCTTCTTGTCTATTGGACTTCTCAAGTATTTCAGTATCTAGAAATGCAAATCAGTGCCCCTAAAATCACAAATGGGCATTAAGCGTTTATGCATTATTTTTTAATCCCAAGAAATTTCTATGCGTATCTTTAGTACTCAAATACCTTTGAGAATTTGGACTCTGGAGCACCCAAGTCAATTGAAATCTTTGTGCTTACAGAAGAAAAAAGTGGATCAAACACATTAGAAAGCACAGTGTTGTCTGGGAGATATTATAGGATGATGTCAGCTATGTGAACTGTGGTTTCTTTATTTGTCTCCCTACATTTTGTCTTAACCATTAACTGATTTGCTCTTCAGTAGACCCTTGTTTGAACCTTAAGGCTCCTTGAGATTGAACAGACCTCCAGATCACTCTAGGTACTTGTATCAGCAGTTTAGCTCACACTGAAGAGACATTCAAAAATGACCATACAGAAGACATCTACTAAAAACAAAAGCAGTTCAGTAGAGACAAACAGATTGTCTACAAAGGCCATTCATGCAGCACACATTGGCTTTTTTTGGCTGCGGAATGCAGGGGTAAAAAAAGTTGACCACAGAATTTTAATTATGTTAAACAAGACTGGGCTAACTCTGCCAGTGCATCAGATTTGAGTTTAATAGCCCTTAATCAGGTATACAAAGTGCTGAGCTGACAAAAGGGGCTGTATTGTATATACTTACATTGAAATACATTGCACAGTTGAACGAAACCTTTTCCAGAGGAAGACAAGGCAGACCTGAAGTTCTCTTCAATTTATTTCTAAATCCATATAATAAAACCAAAAGTATTTACCAAGAAATCCTTTCAAAAGCATGGTTTACATTTCAGAAAATGAGGTCTAAATCAACATTTAATTTGAGCAGATGGAACCAATTTTCCCTTTTGTAGGGCGAGCACAGAGCATTATTTAACTCTGAGTTTTTTCAACACTTTATTGGCCTGATTACATCAGGTTTCAGTATGTCCAGTTATAACAAGGCATCATCATGATCTGCAGTAAAGTCCAGTAAGCTACACATAACAAAGCAATGGTACTTTCAAGGTAAAATTATACACCTACAATTCAGTTCCTTGTGGACTGAGCTGCCCCAGCTAATTCAGTATGTTGCTACACATTTCCAGATTTTTTTTTTTTTCAGCTGCAGGTCAGCTGAAATGCCAAACTGTTTATGCAGTTGATTACTACCAGGCAAGATGTGCATGTACACAATGCTGATGTACTCTCTCATTCAGATGCTCTAGCACAGTCAGGTTAAATCAAGTGATCCATTCCTAAATCTAGGCACCATTCTAAAGACAAAAACTCCTACATTTTAAATTCACCTGAACAGCCTACTAAAGGGTAGACCTGTGCTTCAGAGCACTGCACAAAGGTCAGCTATAGAGGCAGATCTGTCAACTAAAATGTGACAGAGAAGTGGAGGTATGTCATACAGGTACGACACGTAACTCTCCTTCAGGACGCATTTAGTTTACACTAGGCTGCTATGAAAAGAATCACTGGTGTAAGTTCAAATCATACATCAACTTTGCAGCTGGAGTTGAGAGTGAAGCAGGTTCCTAGAACAGCACGAGTTCCCCTGTTCAAGTAAGTAAACTCTATTTTCAAGATCTCTCCCATTTACTTTCTGAACATGGCACAGTAGAACCCTTAGCTTGTTACCAAACCGAAGTCGAACACTTCCAAAGGTATAATTCAAAAAATGCTCTGAGAAAAACCCCTCCAGATTCCCATTAGCTGGAATTATTTCTCCTTTCAATTAGGGGGGAAAAAAGAAAAAAAAAAAAAAAAGAAGTTTATAGCTATTACAAGAGTAAATAGCAATGAATAGCTTGCTGAGATTAATAATTCCATTGAGTCCTTTGTGCACAGTTAACCGAAATTAATTCCTTTACTTCACACTCATATTTATGTGAATGGCACTCATCTTTTGACCTCCTGCCGAACCCTGCACTGGAAATGCATTTATACAGCACAATTCACACTTTGTTAGGTCTTATTCCAGAAAGCAAATCCTTATTCAGGCTGTAATCAGGGCATCACTGGGAGGAGTTCTGTCCCAGAACTATGTTTCTATGGCTGTTACGATGACTTATTGTCTATTCTATGAACTTTTTCAAGAAATATGACTGAACTGGCTGATAAAGAGCCCAGTAACTTCAATAATTTCAGACACTCAAACCTGGAAGAAAGTTTTATGATTAACCATCTAATTGGACTTCTCGAATTTCACCAGCTGATGCTTTGAACAGCTCCATAATTTCTAGTGGAGATAAAGCACATCTTTTAGAAAGTCATTTGATCTTGACTGAAGTGCATCAAGTGCTGGAAAATCCACTGAATCAAGAGATACATTCCAGTTTTTAATTACTACTATTTTGTTTTAAATCTCTCCTTCAACAGAAGAAAATTAAGAGAACAAAAAATCCTCAACATATGGTGTAATTTCTAAGGAAGAAAAGAATCTAAGTGATGGAACAGCTCAAATTGGGTTCTCTTTCCTAAAACAAAAGCATGTAATCAAGATTTTAAAATCCATTAATGCTTACATGAGGGTGGGAAAAAAGCTAAACAATTTTTCTCAATGACATTCTGATGGTAGTAATGAACAGAAACATTTATGCACCATGTAGTTTTCCAATTTAATACCTAGCATATCTAAATTAAAAATTAGAAACTCCAGAGCCATGCAACTCCTCAACACTACATTCTGTCATACAGAAATAAAAGAAACATTTGCAGATTTACTGCTTTCTGGCACTTTTGATCATTGGTGATTCTTATTTAATTTTTAAAAAGTCCTATCTCACTTTCCAGTGTGTTTTGAAACCTCAACGATCAAGATTTTTCAAATTATTTTGGTGATACCTATGGACAGTCTTGCCTTTGATTTATGAAAAAATATGATTACTGTTTGTGTAAATTAGTGGGAGTAGCCAGCTAGTAGTGTTATTTGCAAAAGCCTAGAAGCATAGGAGACATTGTGCATGGGTTTTGGGGGTTTTGGTGGTTTTCTTAAGTTCCTCCCCTCCCTCAAATACAGAAAAAGAAATACTGCAATATAAGAGCAGTATCCCTGAATAAAAATATTAGATAAAATCAATCCTTGCCTGTTAGGATATCTAATAGATTTTTTTTCCATAAAAGATCACCTAATTATTCCCTTATTCTGTGGTTCTGTACACTATTATTATTTTTTAAAAAATACTCTTTTTGTACAGGCCTAGAAGACATTGCTTCTGAAAGCAGAATTCAAATATTTAGTTTACAAACTGGGAACAAACACTGAATTTTAGAGCATTAAAGAAGAACTGCCCAGTAGTGACGTTTTAATCTTTTAATTGCTGCACCTCACTAAGTACCAAAACTGTTTCTATTCAGATAAGAGAAGACCATCATATAGAATTTAATTTACAGTGACCAATTCATATCCTCAGAGCTGGAACTATTATAAGTGTCTTGACAAATCTGCTTAATGCAGGTTCACACAATTTCCGACATAAAGTTTAAATAGGAAACTTAAAAATTCAACATTTCTCTAATTCACCACAGATTCATCTGTGTGGCTCCTGCCAACAACACTTATTTCAAGATGTACAAAATTATTCAGATATGCAACTCAAGCAGAAGCCTAATGCAAGTACTTAGTTCCTCTGCACAGAAGACATGTAGGACTCCTGTCCTGCTCTTAAATGACAACCACTTCTAGAAATAAAAAAAAACAAAACAGAGCCATAAATAGAACTTTTTTTCCTTCAACAGCTTCACTAATGCATTGTTTCTCACCAAACCAGACTCTAGCAGAGAAAGACACCTACACAGCTAAAACTAGGCATCATGTTAAATCTCTGTATTACAGAGCAAATCTTATGTAATTTGTGTCAATACACGGGAGAAGAGAAACACAGTTTGATCCTTTGCTCTTTGGGAACTGCATGTGCAGCCAGTGTAAACACTGCTCACCCATTTTTGCAATGCTCTTTAAAACCAAAGCAAAAAAGCACCACATAAAAATGAAAATTAATCAACTTATTTTTAGAATGCTGCTTTCTAAATTTGATGGGGTATCTTTTTCGGAGGTACAGATGTGTTTTCTAAACTTTTGGAGTAAGTTTAAACGTGCCACACAATTCTGAAGATACTTCACTAGTTTCAAGCCGTTACGAGAATTTGTTTATCAGACCACAGGAGGATGTTTGGGGATAGTTGCTACAGGGCAGTAGCACATAATGATGTTTCTCAGAAAACTGTCCCAGCAACACTGCAGCTCAGGCAATTTCTGAGTCAAGGGTTTATGCCTAACAGATATAAACATTTATTTTATAAATTCATAAAGATCCTTTCTGGATCCATGTACACCATCAGCATCCATCATCTGCGGCAAGGACTTCCACAGCCAAGCTGTACACTCCACAAAAGTCATTTACCTCTGCTTTCTGTGAGCAAGGCAGTTTTGACCTTGCATTAAGGAAACAAGTGAATTGGATCTGCTTATCCTTCTCTGGATCAACTGAGATGTTACACACCCCTCATTTCAACACAGTCTTAGTCATTCCCTGCACAGAACAAGCTCCAAAGCCTTGCCCAGCCTTTCACCCCTTCCTACAACTTTTCCAGACCTAATCCTTTTGAGACAGAGGACCAAGACTACATGTGCACCAAGGAATTATGCACCACAAATTTCTTTTCTCTGTTACTTTTCACAATTCATCTATGTTGTAACAGTACCAGAAACCACCTTGTACTTCACAGAACAAGTACAGCAGAGGCTATATTAAAAAAAATTTACTTTGTCTGACAGTTACTGTACTGAGCTTTATAATGAACCCAAAACAAAACAAAAAACCCCAAACCAGTAATTCAATTGATTCCAGATCAACAAAGCTTTCCCCAAGGGGAGAAGAAAAACCCAACACATTTATCCCCTTCAGAAAATGCATTTCTCTTTTCAATCTTTATTACTATTTACCAATCTGGAATGTTTCAACTAATGGAGCTGATATTTAGATCTTCCAAGAGCAATGACTTGGCAAAATGATTCAATTCCACACAGACACAATATTAGGCTATGATTTTTTACTCTTCCTAAACTTGGGTCTTGACTGACATCTTCAATATTAAGCTATGAAGATTTACTGTCCTGGTAGCTTGGGATCCCCTTTCTTTAACCATTAGAGTAATATGCACTGCTATTAGGGACAGTAATGAGATCTCATTGATATCCAAGCCCAGCAAAATTTATGGGAGCTCCTTCTATATATGAAATAGTCCAGTGTCAATCTAAGCTTAGTAGCAATATTTCCACACAGTTAATGGGGATAGGACTGAAGGACTGCATTTTTCTGCAGCTATGGCTGTTATTTTCACAGATTAGTTGAATGAACCTGACCCAACCTTTACCCAGCACCAGTGGAGTATTATGCTACAATCTCACTGCACTTGACAATGCTGCACTGACATTAGGTAGAGCAGTTCCCCTACAAAAATTTATTTTCACACCTCCCCTGTCAAAAACCTCATTCTCACATTCTAAGTCACTTTAAAAGGATTCGTTTGAAAATTAGACATGGCCTTCACAATTAAATCACCAAAGATTACTGTTATTCAGTTATTTTTAAGGTACAAAAAAAGATCTGATGCCTTTTCACATCTTTCAATATTATCAGCATCCAGAACAACCCATTAAAGACACTGCTAGCTAGTTTTCTCATCACCCCCCTCACCCTGAGCCTTTGTAACACCTCTGCCCTGCTCCTCATGAAAAGAAGTTTTATACTATTTCTATATCACCTTCTCATTACCCAAGTTTTGTTCCTCAAACATTAAAAGCATCTCTGCAGTACAAGTGCCCATAGTGCAATTTTCAGCTCTAAAAAAAAAATACATAATCACAGTCTTAAGCACCTCATTAGAAGTCTACAGTAGCTGATCAGCTTGCTAGTATATTGAGCTAGTTTCTGTTACAAGAAAATCTGATTTAAAAATCCAAGTTATTAAAAAATAAATTACATTTTTTAAAGTCAGTTTTATTTAACATACTGGAAAGAAACTTGCAATTTTAACTAACAGAAAAAATAAATGTTAGCCTCATGGTTTTTTCAGAACATGTATTGATGGCATATTACGTACTGCAAAGCAAGGTGGCAGTCACTCAATTAAAGACATCATCAAGAAATGCTAGCTTGACAAAGCCAGAGCTGAGGGAACCACACCCTTCATGAAAACACCATAGAGGAGATTCTCTGGATTGCTCACTTTTAGAATGGGTTTTGATGCAAGAGTTAATAGCCACAATGTGTGTACTACTGTAATATATTATATTTGATAAGGTATTCAGTTATCTTGTTCGATAATGATTACTGAAAGGTAAGCCTTGAAACTTCTGCCCATCGCTGAAGAACAAAGCATTTTAAGCACTTTAAGTCACCCAGTTATTCTACTGAGGTTAGCCCTAAAATAACCTTGATGTCTTCGTTTCAGTGTGCATTCATTTTTAAAGTCCACCAAGAGAAAAATATTGACCAGACAGAGCCAAGGAAGCAGCTGACACCACCATTACATGAAAAGAATGTTCCTCAAAAGTTCAAGCATCTACATTACTATCCACCACAGTTTCCCCTTCTAATATTTCAAAGACATTAAAAGTGCTAATTGCAGTCTCAAGTGAGAAAGAGGAAGTAATAGACTGCTGGAGTGAGAGAGGATACAGCTCCATCCAACTGTAGACAGACATGCCTTCTGCTTCCTGGATGCAGCCAATGTCACAGACTTGCTAACAGCTAACAGAAGTCCAGAGGAAAAGCACCTGAAGGCTCACAATTCTACAGGCTTTAACAGAAACTCCAGATGCAGAGCTAGTGGAGTCGTAGCCTCCCAAGACTCAATTCCCAACTATCAGCTCTCTTGGGTGTACTGCAGAATACGTTTGGATTTAAAGGCTCAGCACGAAAGTAAAAAGGGGGAAAACAGGATGCACAACAGAGGCATTTGTATCTTTGCATTTATGCTTCAACTAACTTCTTCAGGTAACTAATTAAATTGATGTGCTAAAGTAGGGACCAGCCATTTCAGTCTCCAAGGGACAGCTTTTTCCTCTGTCAACATACCATTACTTGTCTTTCAGCTCTTTCCAAATATACAACAGACATTGGGAACTGGTTTTTCAGGGCCTAACATACCTTTCTGCTTTCTTACAGGGCAGGAAGTATGCACCGTGCCCAGAACTGTATGAAGTCTGAACAGAACACATGCATGCATCTTGTATGTACAACAGACTGTTCAGCATCAACCTAAAAAAAATTTTATGGAGGTTTCTAAGGCTTATTAAAAATATGGAGAAATTTATGACTTTCTGTAACACAGGCAAACAGGAGTTACTAATGTCAACTCTTCAGGCCGTATTAGCTGTCAGGTTGGGTAACAAATGCCTCTCAAGTAGAACCTTACATTCTTCACAACTCTGGACACTGCAGTGTCTGACAACGAATGACTCTGCGAATTCCTCTCTCAATACAGCTGTCATGTGTACATAACCTATTTTGAAAATGGCTACAATGATTGTAAAAGAAATCACAACCATCAGCAGCAACATCTTCCCAAGGTACACAGGAATCACCTAGCCTTGCTCCCCACTTCACTGCTATTCCCCTAACAATCAGGGTATTTCACACAACTGCAATCACAATTTCCAAGTACACTGTAGATCCATCCTTCATTACACCAGCGTGAGTGTGGGATTGAGTGTATGTGCTAGTGTGCTGGTTTTGGCTGGGATACACTTAATTTTCTTCACAGTAGCTGGTGCAGGTTATGTTTTGGGCTTGTGCTGGAAGCAGCATTGATAAAACAGGGACATTTTAGTTATTGCTGAGCAGTGCTTACACAGTGTCAGGGCCCTTTCTGCCTCTCACACCACCCCACCAGCAAGGGGACTGGGGATGCACAAGAAGCTGGAAAAGGACAAAGCCAGGAGATCCGAAAAACTGACCCAAGGGATATTCCATACCATATGTCATCATGCTCAGAATACAAAGCTCAGGACAGAAGGAAGGGAGGGATGTTCACAATGATGGTGTTTGTCCTCCCAAATAACCATCATGCACTATGGGGTCCTGGTTTCCTGGAGATGGCTGAATGCCTGTCTGCCCACAGGAAGTGGTGATTGGATTCCTTGTTTTGCTTTGCTTGTGTGTGTGGCTTTTGTTTTACCTCTTAAACTGTCTTTATCTCAACCCACAAGATTTCTCACCTCTACCCTTTCCATTCTCTCCCCCATCCCACTGGGAGGAGTGAACAAGCAGCTGGGTGAGGCTGAGTTGCCATCTGAGGTTAGATCACAACAGCTACATAAGCACAAACTAAAACACTGGGGTCTTCCAAGAGGTAAAGGATCTCATACACAATGTATATCAGAAGGTGGACAACAGAAACCAGAACCTGGATTAGCGTTGTGTTTAGCAACATGTCACAAAGTGTGGTATATTCCTGCTGTGAAACCTGGTCTTCTGGCTGTTCCATGAAAGCCAAATATTGCTTCAGCCCTTCTTTCCATGCCTTGTCAACCTTCCTGATTTACCTGAAAGCCAGGATTTTGTAGCAGGGCCTCCAACCAGATCTGGCTGCCATAAAATGATGTGCGTGTCTCTCCTTGGAGAAAGAGTGCACTACTTGGTGCAGCTGCAGCACTGAAACCTATGGTTTTCGAATCTCCCTGGTGCAGAAGCTTGTTGAGAGAAACCAAGTAGACTAAGTGTGGCGGAGAAGGGCAGTTTATTTACAGAAAAGGGTTTTTATACTCTAACATACTCCAACAACTACTGGTCAGTGAAAAGTCCACCTCCTAAACCCATTGGTCACAACTAAATGACACCCGATGCCAAACACAGAGATTAGAAAAGTAAAAGAATGCAACTTATCTATGTTCTCCGTGAGAAAGAACAGAAAGATTCTAAAACAGTGCAACCACAGAAACCCACATCGAGATGAAGTGCCCTGCACTTTTTAAAGACTTGACACAGAGCAGTAGTGGCACCAAGGACAGGTTGTGCCTCTGGGACATCCCTGTGCCTCTGGACCTTCCTCCATGTGCTGCCCTCTCACCACAATCACACAGCAAAATACATTCTAGTTGCAGTCACAGTTTAAATTAAAAAAATCAAGGTTTTCCATTTGACACAAGTTAATAACACTACCAACCTGCTATTTTTCAGTCATCTAAAAACTATTACTCTACTCTCCATTTAAGCTCTTGAACAGTTTACATTTCAAAATAAAGGGTGTCATTGTAGAATAATACATTAAAATTGTCTGTAACTGCTTTGAATGTGCACTCAAAATGGGATTAGTCTTTTCAAAGAATCTGAACTTTTGGCATGGCACCCGCTTTTCATCTTGTCAGAGTGCTACCTGATGCATACATATAACTACATTTTTTTTTATTGACAAAAAATGGTTTAGTGCCATTCTCAAACATATTGCATAAGTGACATATGAAATTTTCTCTCAAAAGGAGATCTGTAGTCCTCTAAACGCTGAAAATTGAGGCTGGAAGGGCACTTTTAACTGAGATTTAAAACTCCCAGTACAGCTGTAACTTCCTACATGTTTTTAAAACCCTCTGCCAACAGTCATCACTGCCCACTGGATCCGTATAGTTCATAAATTCAGAAAGTTAGAGGATACTAATTGCTAGTACACATTCTATAAAACTTTTCATCAAAATACATCAAAACTTGAATAAGCAAGGGCTCTAGAGATTGTTAGTCCCAAACTATCACAGTTTTCTTGACAACAGAAAGACCGTGCAAAGTAAGTTTCAGCTAATGAGAATTTGTTATTTGTCAGGCAGAAATTCCCCTTCCTGACAACTGCAAATCAAAATATATTGTAAGAACTAGTAGCCAAGTAGTGGAGAAATTGATGCCCGTATTCACAGTATAAACACTATGGAAACACACTCAGCAGGTGGAAATCGGCGCTTTGATTTCAGTGACATTACTCCAATTTGTGCTAAGTGATAATCTGACATTTAATATCCTTCCTGTTCAACATCCTCAGCCCCAGGAAAGAATTAAAAACACTTAGTTCGTTTCTGTCATTCCAATTCAACTATGAGGCAGCAATGAGGTGAATGAATGCTAAGACTGTTGAAAGCTGTTAGAGTTACGTATTTTCACTACGGGGAAAAGCAACTTGACATTGTCTCAGAGCCTTGCAAACTGAGGCCCAGATAAAAGAAACTGTAAAGAGCTACCATATGACCCATGCATCCTTGTCATTCTGGAAAACACACTGGCCTTAAAAAACTTTAATCAGTATGATCTAAGCCAGTCATGGAAAGAGAACAGCTTAGATTGTGTTCTGTTTTACTTACAACGTTTATAGCAGTCCTGGGAGCATGATAACAATACCTACATTCCTTGAATTGATAACCATATAGCTGTACATTAAAAAAAAAAAAAACCACTTAAAATGTGATTTATTCCTTGGAGAGACAAGAACACTGGTTTCCTGAAGGTGACTATTTGGACAAGCATCGCTACAACATAAAAAGTAGATGGACACATTGCAACAAATCATTTCTGAATTAAGGATGAACCATACGTCAAAGTACTTCTGGCAGTACATTAGGAAAACAAGCTCTTCAAAAATTTGTATTGGGTTGTTTATTTCATAGTCTCCCATCATCCTAGAAAACGCATCTTCTTACCAGTGTAAGAATTAAAAAAAAAATTTTTAAAAAATCTTTCCTTGCATGAAAGTGCTAGGCTGCAGATTGAGATGCTGTGATTTCCCGAGACCTCACACACAGTTCCTCTGGGTTACTACTCACTCAGAGTAGCCAGAGAGCTACAAGTGCTGATACTGATGATTCACAGCTCTTACTAAAGCCATTCTGCAGCACTGCCAGCAGGCAAACTGTACAGATGGTAAGGTTGCCATTTGTCAGGTAGCAATTCAAGTGCAATTTAAACTCTGCACAGCTATAGATTTGAAACCATTTTTTTTCTGAAGTTTCAAAGTTATTTTCTTTCCTTTATTTCTTCTCCCAGAGCAAGAATAACTGTTATCTTTCCTCTCAGCAACCCAAGGAACAGAAACTCCCTTCTCTGGACACAGCACTTACTAGCTCCCTGCACCAGACCTTTCTCCCTTTACACCTGATGCCCTCCTGCTCCTGTGAAAGGAGAACTCAGCTCCAGAAAGCCTGGTTACCTACTCTTTCCACTCGACAATCCCCCTGCCTTTTTCAGGCCACCTCACCTGCCAGGCATTCACCCAATTCCTCCAGCCAGCCACTGCACCTCACCCACAGCCCAATCTGCACTATCAGGAGAGGATCATCACCCTTACCACTGAAAAGCCTTTAATTAATCCTGGTACATGTGAGCTTTTATAGCTCTCTCTATATATATATGTAAGAGCACAGAAAATGGTTGGGTTACTCATTTTAGTACAGAAAAACATATATTTTTATAAGGCATTCTGAATCACACTGTGATTCAGACTTTGGATATTTGCTACCATCATTATCATCACTATTACTGCTGTCACCATGGCTATACATACTGAATAAACTAAATTTTGGTTAAATATCAGGAAAAATACTTCCCTCCCTTCTCTAAAAGCAAACTCAGGCCAACTGTTCCCCCTCACATTTCCTAACCTTTCTCCAGTGCTCCATTAACCACTATATAAGGCAAGTGCCATTTCTACCAGCCCCAGGAGGATCATTTCATTTGAACAGTCAGCCTCCATCACGATATAACTGTTTCTGGAATACGAGAGAAATCACGAGAGTGGTAGGAAAAGGACTTTTAGACAATCTTTGTGCAATGATGCCTTTCCATGGTGCTTTTGGCCAATACTAGCCCTTTTAAAATAGTGCAAATGAGAACAGGTCCACTAAAAAGACCTTCTTAGCAAACAATACACAGCATCTGACTGGACAGATGAGCAGAGGTACTTCATGTGTGAATTCAAGTCCATTTTCCCATTTCATATCCAGAATGAAGACAAGACAAGACAATTCATATTACATATGAATATATATGTAATATATCAGAATTTTTTTCCAAAGTAGTTTCAGATTGCAGAGTGTAGCAGTAATCTTGAATTATTAGTCATACTTAATGCTTTTGCCATAATTACACATTAAAAGAATTTCAAGAAGATTTAAAGAGAAGAGTTCAACTGTTTCTCCATGCAACACGCATTTTGTGGTAATTCTGTGCTACAATTTCACTTCTTTTCCTAGCATCTACATTTTCCATCCAATTCAATTTTCTGACCAGATAAGGGATATCAGATCAAAATACATTCTGTACAACAGATGGAAAAAGCCATGGCAACACTGTACTGCCACATCAAATAGGACTGCAAAACAAAAGGACCTTTCAGACATCATTCTCTATAGATGTCTTGGTTTCTCTATACCTTAGCTACAGCAGAGGAACTGATTTATTAAATTTAATCAGAGTACCATCCAGAGAACATCTAATACAAGCATTTGCAGGGCTGGGTGAAATGGAATTCACTGCAACAGAATTTATTGCACAAGTGTTACAGAGTCAAATTAAATTAAATGACGGGGGTGGAAATCACCTTAACTTATATCCAATGGCAGACAGGAAAAAAAATTTAAGTAAGGTATTTGTGACAAAAAAGTAGAACCTGCATGTTAATTTTTCCCCTCCAACCACTTCTTTTAGAGCACTTCAGACAAATTTTATTAAACTTGTCTGCATTGCATTCCTCTATGTACGGATACCCTGCTCTCGAAAGAGGTCAACATGAAACACACAAGCAGGCTTTCAACATCAAGAATGTATGCCTTTTCTTTTGACTCCTCCTGGGAAAAAGAACTTTCTGATGTCCCTGTAAGAGATTATGTTGCTCATATAAGAATGTGGACCTTTATTTTCCCACAGTCAACTAGTCCGACTTCAGCTTTCAATCTCTTTAGGCATGTTCTGGAAGGCAGTACTTTTTTGTTCCTATATACATATAAATACATAAATGTATACATATATATATGTATATGTGTGTGTGTGTGTGCGCGCTACACATCAGTGACAATGTAGTTCTTTAAAAACTTTGGATGCTGAAGTTTTTATGCTTAGGCATCTAAGTATACATCAAAAGATACATTTTTCCTTTGAAGTCAATAGGAACACTTTGAAATCAACTGCTTACATAAGTGTCCAAATACAGAGTGGTGTGCTTCATGTTAGGTACTCAAGGTGAAAAGTTTATCTACAACCTTGCTCTTGTAATGGAACCACAGAAGTGGTCTGTGACAAGGTGTAAACATTACAGAATTTTCCACCTAAAATACAGCCAGGCACTGTCACAAGAGTAAAGCTATTCTGTTCCTACTGAAGGACAGGGGGAGTTCTGTCTACTGAGTTACAGGATTTTTCTGGTGTTCCACCCCTTCTCTTCTTCTAGGATTGCCTCTCAAAAACTGCAAGGCCTGTCCCCATTCTTAGGTGAGGCGATGATATACTGCAGGTATGTACATCCAGGTGCCCCTGAAAATTTTGTGGTAGCATTAATCCAAAAATAAGCTTCGACTACAAATTGGGGGAACATGAGCTAAATAGCCAGTGATCAGAGAGAGTTCAGCTCACTGAAATCAGTACAGTACCATTAAAGTTGGTTATATCTCAGTTGCTCTTAGCTAGGAATCTGATCCTAGCGTACAGTATGTGAAAAAAGGGGAATAATGTTTATGCCATACATACATGCACATGTGCGCACCTCCGTGGATCACAACTGCAAAGTCAGTGTGTATTTACTTCAAAAACACAATAAATTCTCCATTACTCAACTAACGTGAAACAGAGCAATACTACCATTCTCCATATCCACAGGATTTAAAATATTTCCTGTTTTGCTTATCAAAGCTCAAGTCACTGTGTAAAGTTATCAGCTGTAGCAGGATAAGCAAACTACTGAACCTAAATAAAGAAAATTAGCTCTCAACAGTACAGTGCTTTCATCATTAGATACACCATGGGCTACACAAGAGAATTTGTGTGGGAAATTTAGATAAGAGGCTGATCAATTCAATTCCCCCTCTTAATAGGATGGCAGCAGTGCTGAAGCTGATCTTACAAATCTGTGACTATTTCATAGAGCTATTCTTACTTTTTTTCCATTTGCAATCAAGACAACGGCATTTGGCTCAAGCAGGAAGGCTTTTCTTCTATAAACATGGTTTCAGCCAGCTTGGAAGGATTAATGAATCCAGGTCAAATTCACTGACTAATTTTATCTGGGAAAAAACAAACTAAGAGCTAGTGTCACAAAACCTGGCTGGAATTGTTTCCTCTTTACCCAATAGCTCAGTCAGAGTACTGTGGATATGTGGGAAACCTGGGCTCCACCTAGCACTTCCAGGGCAGTTAAAACAAAGCCCAAGCTATCAGGTGAAAGGAGATGCCTTCTCAGCTGTTCAAATCTCCATTTTTATTCACTTGCACACAGAGTGTCCAAATGAAGTATTCAGCCTCTAGTCACACAAACCATTCCATGTCAAGTGAAACATCACTTCCCCCTTGCCATCTAGAAACACAAAAAAATTGAACACTACCTTTAGTTCGGCATGAATCAAAATTAGTTTTGGAATTTTGTGGGTTTTGAAGTGCAGATGTTGAAAATACCTACAGCCTTTTTCACTGTCCTGCCCACTCTATTTAGCACAGTACACTGCTCAAGATGAAATCTAAATTTCAATTACTCACCATCTAAAGGGAATATGCACATTTATGCAATATTCTCCCCAAATACAGGCAAATTGCCTGTTCATCTTTTCTCACACTATGTAACATTAAAAAAAAATACTGACTGCAAAATAAAATGTAATTATTTCATTATATTGATTGTGCTGCTTTGGAGACAGTCCCTTCCTTGAAAACAAGCAGCTATAAATATATAAATATACAAAAATAATGCTTGCATCTTGGTGTTTTCCCCAAATTTCAGTACCCTTTATGCTCCCAGACAATCTTAATTAGATTATTTTCTAAGTTACAGTACAGGAGACATTTTGCAATTGTTATTGTGTAAGGTATGTACGGGAAACCCCAATAAACTCAGATCTTGCCCCCAGACAGGTACATCAATATCAATAATTTATCTGTTTAAGTTCCTGTTGGGCTCGTAAGTCTTCTTTACTGCAACAGTTGTACTTCGCTTCCACAGTACCTTAAGATGAGGTGGTGTTCACCACCCCTCAAAATAAATTTTTGTATAAAATATGTGTTGTCACAAAGGAGTATTTATTCCTGTCCATGCTTGCATCCTTCCCCTTTGAACTATTCCAGTTCTTCAAACAGAGAGTAACACATACAGGCAACAACCTTCATCTTGAGTGTTACTAACAAAGTCTTGCTTTTTCTCTCAAGCATATCACATTTTGTAAAAACATCACTGCTCCAAAGCACCTAAGTGGAATGCCATGTGTCTGTGAAACACACTTCTCACACATCCCATCAGTCTACTTCTCTTGTAAGCAAACAGCCAAAGAAAAGCACCAAGTGTACAGCTCACTAACACAAAGCATGATCAACCCATAAGCCCTCTAGGACTTACTGCTGATCGTCATTCTCATTTCTAGCTAGTATTTTTACTAGCACAAAAGCACTAGTGCTTTACTTTTGCACAAGAGCCACAAACCTATTAATCGCTTATGACCAAAGCTAACAACAAGAAGAATTTTTTTGTAACAATGTAGGTTTCCCCAATGCCAGTACAAACAAATCACTCCAATTATCATTATGGTAACATACACTAACATGAAGCAGAGATTTGCATACATCCACAGGGAAATCCTCACATCCTTACCAAAGACGGCCACGGGTTTGCTCATCATTGCCAAAAAGACTATTAAGTGGCTTCAGGCGGCACAAATATCTAGCTCCCTATGGAAAACGCTTTCCATAATACACTCTCTCAAGGGAGACATGGCAGATGTCTAACTATATGTAAAAAAAGGACCCAGCTTGCCTGGTTTAATAATCTATCCTAAATACAAACCACAAAACAGCTGCTTTGCCTGGATCCTTGGAAAGAACTGAAAAAAAACTCCATCCAAAGGACTTGAATGAAAAATACCAAGTCAACACACAAATATGTGTATGTGTTGTCACACTCTCACTTAAACTTTCTTCTCATAACTAATTCCCCTGCTCTGTAATTCTGCCTCAGCCAAAAAGGCAAAGTCCATCAGCCACCCACAAACTGAACTCTGCTTTATAAATTTTTTGAGCCTCACTAAAAAAAAAAAAAAAGGTACATCGAGTAATACGCTTCTGTAGGAATTGTTTCTACCACTCCATTACATAAAAATGGATGCGCAAACAGATGATTAAAGAGTAAACAGGGAAAGGGAAAGAGCTGAAGGAGAACCCACACATGTGTTAGTATAAAGAATCTCCAAGTTCTTCCTGGTATGGAAGTCAAGAAAAGGCTATGCAGAACTCCATTAAGCCTGCAATAAATTTATGGCACTTCTGGAGCATGGATATAAACACACTTGCAGCCGTATCCAGTACCACGGGAGTTCTTTAGTGTCTTCATCCCAATAACTGTCTTGCAATGCTCAGCAATAAACTGCTTCCCCACATACATTTGCATGAAAAACACCACTTAGTTTTCAGTCCAGCTTTTTTTAAGCCTTTCTTCAATCTTTTTTTTAAATATTCTTGTAAGCAATTACCTCAACTAAAAATTTCCAACAGAACATCTAAGTTAAAATTGTTTCTCCTCATTTACTCTATCAAAAACTTACTGGACTTTTGGATGCTCTTACTCTCTGCAAAGGGAGATGTGACCTCAAATATTGACATGTCTGTTAATTCAGCATTAATCAGATGATAGACTTGAAAATTACTGTCCTGCTTAATTATTTTCTCCTCAATCCTCCTTCCCATGAAAAAAAAATTACAGGTCAGTGCTCTTAAACAATGTCAGAATAAATATGATATATTACTGTCTAGATTGCTCCATTTGGTGCACTTTAAACTGATGCAAATTGATTTATTAATAATAAACCATAAAACATATTTTGGGCTTCTGCAGTGACCAAATATAAACAATCACCAGCTACTTTTCATGGAAGCATCACGATTTTTTAGTAAAGGGATTCAGTCAATCCTTGATGTTTAACTATAGCATAAATTTTAATTTTTTTTTTCTCATTTCTTAGAAGCAGACAGCTTTCCCACTTGAGACCCTGAGCAGTGGCACCTGAAATTCAGAGTCCCACGAGCCTCAAGATCCAAAGAATGACTTTGTTTTGCCGGTGACTTACAGAGTGTCTTAAAATGCCCTTTGAGGACTTGAACAGTTTCATTCCTTCATGGTATAAACTGCCCATTTACATTCAACTTGTTGAAGTCTCTCTTTTTCTCTGTAGTAGATTTTTCTATATGGGCCAGGGATTTGATTGGAAAATTATTTTTCATGAAAAGTTTATGCAACAAGCTACAAAAGTAACCAACCCCTCTTTCCCATCTCCCGCAAAGCATAAAGAAAACAAAAGAGAGACTTAATAAAGTAAACTTAAAATTTGAAAAAAAAGCACATTTGTTAATTATTGCAGTAGCTGTCATTTTTTGTAGGCGGATATTTTTCTCATTGTAAGGGTTGAAATTTCACATCTGCAAAGTAAAGGACCTCACCATACCAACACAATCTCCTTTAACCATATCTCTAAAGATTTTTCCTACAAAAACTTAGAGAAAAAACCATACATCTCAAAGCCTATTAAAACATTACGAGATATTTTCTTTTTTTTTTTTTTTTTCTTTTTTTTTTTTTTTTTTAAGTCTGTCCTCTCCTCTGCATGTCCACACCATCTCTTACAACAAGGAGCTTCACTTTTCCTCCATGGAGAGGATGCTGACAGTCAATTTGCTTTCTGAAATAGTTTTGGGACTCCTATCACTTTTGAAGTGTAAAACCAATAAATATAAAGGAAATTCCCTGGAGTCATGTTAGTCAATACAGTGAAAATTCATACTTAACACACAGAATGCAAATGAACACAAACTATGGTTATTTTCCTCTCTGCTCCATCATTAAAAATTTATTAAAACTACATATTATTTCCAAAGACTCAGTTTTAAGAACACATGGACTGGGATGGTTAGAATAACAAAGTGTCTGAAGTGATGAAAGCATTACCTCTGACAAGCCCCTCTTATTTGTCAAAGTAGAGTCAGGAAACATCTCACCCAAACTGATCTGAGAAGCACCCTGTATCCAGCTCCTTCATTTGCCAGATTACAGGGGTTTAAAAGTCTGTTTGATCATTGAAACATCTCAGGACACATATATTTCAATATAAAAAGCATCCCATTTAAAGCCAAATTATTTTCTAAGTAAGTAACTTTTGCAGTTTTATACCACTTACCATCACTTTTTTCATAGCACCACTTGGGTTTGGGTTTTTTTCTGCACTATCCCCTTTATATGCATTATAAAGATTTGTGTCACTAAGCCAGCCTCATTTGCCTAAATGATGATAAACAGAGCCCTGTCATCTGTCATTTCAAGAGTGACTTTTTTTTTAAACTTCATTTGAAAGCTGCCTCACAGTTAAATTCAAAGACAAACTTTTGCCCTCTGTCTGAAATGCAATTAGAAACGAAATCACCTTACCATTAAGAACACTTTCAAGTTCTAGTTTAGCATTTTAAAGCTATTAGCATGCACCTGCAGTTACACAAATCAAAAAGACACTTTCTCCCCATTCCCCAAGTAGTAATATGAAATGTTAATCCACAACATGAAGCATACATGCAGTGGCTAACTCAATTATATAGTTATGATTTTACAGGAATAAACAAGGTGAGGAGTTCATGCAAGATATTTTGTGCATCTACATTTTTTATTAAAACTTATCCTAAAACCTAAGTAGATCTGTCTTCAAAGACTAGAGAAGAAAGCACATGGTTCTCAGGAATCATAAGTTTTTTTAAGTCATTTTTTTCCTTGCTCTCCACATGTCTGATGGAGTGTTAAAGCTGCTTCTATTCAGTTCAGCTTTTATTTAGGGAAATGTACATTTGAATTTTCTTGATGTTAACCTGACCTATGTGGAAACTGATGAGTTTGTCTTATTTTACAAGGAGGCACAGGTTAATCTAAATATTTAAGCTACTGATCAACAGTATTCCTGAAGTGTGTATATTTAGCTAAATCTTTAGTAAATTAACAGATTAATGCTGTTGACACACATGGCAATATTCCAAACTTATAGATACAGAGATGACAGCAGAAATGGTTGCACCTTTCTGTGCACCAGGGACAATTAGCAGTTGCCTGCAATGGGATTAGAATTAAGATAATCATCTCTGTATTAGAGCAGAGTCCAGAGAGCACTGGTTTCACAAGGAGGACTGGGCATGGAGGGAAGAAGGATAACTGTCATCAGTCTTCTCTATGGTTTCATACTTCAGGAATCCTTTCAGATGCATTTCCACCTACGGTACAATTTCTGGCCTACAATCTCTTCCTTCCAATACATGAAGCAAGCTGCTTTTATGGGCAAACTGTCTAGTAGCACTCATATGGCCCGTAGAGAGGGTCCAGAATTAGTTTTTTTTCCCCCCCTCTATATCCCTTGAGAAGATCTAATCAAATAACTGCATTTCCATTAAATAGCGTATGAACTTCCACAAGCTTTCTCTGCAAAATTACAACAATTGTCTATGATACAGAAATCCAGAAGTTTTTCATTATACTTTTTTCTCCTCCCACCCCATATTGTGTTTTACACATCTGGAATCAGTAGAAAAGCTATCACATTAGTGTGGGCAATAAGAACCAAAGCAAATCCACTTGCAGTACAGACATGTTGTTCCAAAAAATACTGCCAGTAAAGGACTTCTTTTCCCCTCCAAAGTTCACATAACTTTGGAGGAGTAACAGAACTATTCTTAGCAACCAGGCAATACAGAAATATACATACACAGACAGAAAGGTATAACACCTCTTGATTTTTGGGCCTTTCTGCAAAATCAGATCACTCAGCAAGCCTTCTGCAATCACATCATTCAGTAGCAGCACTAGAGCCAATAGTCAGGAGCTGTTATGCGCAGATGGAGAAAAAAAAGTTTTATTTCATTTGGATTTTTTTTTTTTTTTTTAAGCAGGTACTCTGATTGTACCCCTCCCTCTTAACCTTGAGTGTCCTCATTTAACACCTAATCATATCCATAATTGTACACAAAATTTGATTTTAACACATTTTCCTTTCCAGCCAAAAGACCACTGTGGATAAATTTGGCTGAACAGAGGCACATTTACCTGCTTTTAATCATCTCTCAGAAAAACAACCCTCAGACTGGAAAAAGCAATATATGCCTGTGAAACCCACGCACCAGAGTTAATACTGGATTTTATATTCTATGAGGCACAAACTAGTGCATCAGGCAGAGATGACACCAGGTTAGGTGTGCAGAATGCCTGCTTGTTGGTGTGTTTTACAGCCTGTGAGTTTTATCTGGAATTGCAGACAGGAATACAAGTTTTCCTTTCTATTCACAAGTAACACTCTTATCTATAAACAGTTTCAAGTTTAGCAGCCATATCAGACAAAGCACACACATAGAAGGACTTACCAGTAACACATCTCACTTTTGAGAAAGATTGGTGCCAGAACTGGGACCAATGAAATATTACTATATGGAACACGTCTGGTTCACTGCAACACAACTCCAAGTGCATCATTCTGTTTCAGGGTAACTGTGTTAGCTGAGGGAGGTTTTGGCTGCTTGCAGTTGGGTCCTCCTACAGTACCTTCCATCACTTTCACGAGAATGAAATGGAAAGGCAAAAGTTTTCCTGCAATACATTTAGCTGTTTTAAAGCAAACACACAAGTTCTGGAGGAACATGCTCAATGACACCTGATTTGCTGAGACTTTTCAAAAGGTATGAGAATAAAGATGATGACCGTTTTACCGGAATCGCCATCGCACAAAGGAAAACAAGTCAAAAGTCAGATATAAAACAGCATCTTAAACTTGCTTACTATCGTGATTAATTTGGAATGCGAAGAAGCAAATTCACGAAATCACAAGACAAGCCATCATCACAATCTTTCCCCTTCAGCTTCTCTTCATTTGTTGGTCTGTATTTACAACAGCCTCTCCTACTACCCCTACGGCTAACATCAACTTCTCATCTCATAGGATGAAAATAACTCTCAGACACATTTTTCTCAGGGAGAAAGGATTCTTGTAAAGCAAACTCAGAAAAATTCTCCCAACATAGTATCAGAAGCCATCACACACTTCAGGTGTCATGAAATGGCAATAACACTTTCTATAAATTCTGTGTTCATTTTGGGCAGTTTAGTATTTTATAATCATGTCAGCCTCTTATAATTGTGCTGATTTGTTTCAGATTGGGGGGAGCTAATTGGCCAGGGTCCAATCCCAGAGTCTGGATTCAAACTTCAGCTTGAACAAACAAAAAACCTCAGCCGCAAATACTATATTGTGCTGAAAATACACATTGGCTCAAATTCTCACAAACTCACCTCAGACATCACATCCCATTCTTCACCAAAGAAGGTTTGCTAAACTAGATTTAGACTGAGATTGGTGAGTTTAAACTGTACGAGTTTCTAGCCAGGGGAAAAAACGCAACATGCTGACAATGCATCTTCACAAAAGCAACTTCATTCTCATACAAAAAGTGCTTTTTAAAAGCTTTTAATACTGCATGCAATAAATACAGGATCTGAGGTCTGCAGGGGGTGGACAACTCCTTATAGTTGTCTCAAATCCTCTTATTCCACCCACTCTGAGAACTCTACAGCTCAAACTTAATGAGTAATTGTACTGCAGTACCACTGCAAAGTTCAGCCATATTTGTACCCCCCCAAAAAACAGAAAAAGTGCCAAACCCAGATCTTTCTTCTTCTGCAACTGTTCTACAGAATCAGGCATTGAAATAGTAGCTTGAAGTCATAATCCTATGCATCACTGTGTCTCAGACTATGAAGTGCATTCTATCTTCAAATTATAAATGTCTTCTATTGTTTCAGAGCAAATCATGTTGTCTGTTGCATGAAGGATGTGTGTTAAATGAATTCAGTAAACAAACTGATGATTCATTTTGGTCTTGAACAGCAATAAGACTTCATCATAATTCTGAGCAAATCGGATCATTTGCAAACTCATTCTTTAAGAAATGTAGTTAAAGCTCCATGTTCATGCATTATATTCAGATGGTGACATTTGAGGCATTTTCAATTTGAACAAAGTCACCAGGATGGAGAGGTCTGAGATTTACTCATTTCTGCCTGGTAACATGATAACACCTGATTTAAACAGCCAGAATCTTAAGTCCTAACCATACTCTATCTGTGCAGCTATTTTTTGTTTGTCTTCACAGACCATTGACCAATTTAATATTTTGGAAATGAAAGAGTCCAACATACTCAGAGTCTAGACTTAATGCTCTTGGCTTGATGATTCTGTCATTACGTCTGGTACAACTGGGCTGTGCTACAGGCAAAGTATCATTGCCAACGGAATAGCAATTTTCAGTCATGCATGAGACTTCTAAGGGTAACTGTGAGTGTGTTTTTCATATATTTGGTGAAAAAATAGATATTTGTCTCTTACATCTTGGCCGTGGTTTAACAAACTTTTAAAGTGTGTGTGTGTGTGTGTGTTCATACAGCAAACATTTGACGCATAATCATAGCAGGGTCTTACACTGATTTCAGCACATACTGCCCTTTTCAATTAAGTCAGTGAGAAGAAGACTCCAAAACAGCTTCAGAATTCCAACCTTCTCTTGCTACTTAAAATTCCAGTTCTCCTACTTTCATGAAAATCATTGGCCATGTAGCATTTCAGAAGAATTAGAAACTGTACAGAAAGTAGTAACTTTATCAAAACCAGTTAAATACATGAGTATTATGAAAACACAGAATTTGTACAAAACAAATCCATGAAACTGGGTAAAGCACCCATCTATTACAGACAGACAACTTTCAAGAACAAGGTTCCATTCAAATGATGCTCAAGTACTTTTATCACCTTAATCCAGGCTGACTGAGGAAGCCTCTGTTTTCTTTCTTTGGTTCTTACTGTTTCTACCTCCATGAATATTCTTCAGGTCTCCAATTTTTCCAGTTCAATAGTATGACCATGATGGAGAATTCCATACTGAAGTCATATCAGTGTGCAGGGATAACAAGTAGCATATGCTTAGCTATCTCTTACTTCTCAACTCAGAATAAAAACCAGGCATCCTGATCTGTCCCTCACAAGATTTCTCTCCATGTCTCTCAATCCAAAAGCAGTGTATAATTTCTTGGTCACTCAGGAACATAGCTTGCACATCATCTTGGATTCAAGGCAGATGTGAGGACCTGTATGGAATTCTATGCCAAAGTGTCCTGTCTCTCCACCTCTGTTGGCACTCCTCCTCCAGCTTATCAATGCTTATTAATCAAGTTCTTCTGCATTCCAAATAATCTCATCTCCAAAATATCAGCCTCAATACCAAAACAGAAAATAGCAGTGTCTGCCCACTTCTGTTATTTCTAGTTTTCAAAACAATACTTTTTAACATAGCTTTCTCCATTCTGTCCTTGTCATTTTGTAGGACATTTTCAAAGATCAGCAAAGCTTCCTCATTATCTTAAAGTCCCCACAAGCCAGCCTCTGCCCAGCCTGTCCTACTGCATGCCAGCCGCCGCCCAGCCCGTCTTGGGTTGTGGTGCTTGAGACCATCTCAAGAGCTACTGAAAAGCCGAGCAGTCCCAAGACAGCAGAGGCACGGTGATGGGACAGCTCTGAGGTGTGAAAAACCCTCTGAGTGTTGGATGGTCTCTCCCTAGATTGCGTTAATCCTCCTTTGTTGATTGGCCTTGACCTGGTCCCTCACTCCACCCCTCCCTTGTCCCCATTGGTAGTCATTGTATCCCCCCGCCTTCTCCCCGACCCTATTGGCCCTGGATCTCCATGTGAATGCTCACTCAGGGTCATTCAGCCTCTTTCGCTGTTGGACACCTTTGAGAATAAACCGTCCTCGGAACTTCACACGACTGAGCTCTCTGGGTTCTCTGTCTCTGGTAACACATGAGCTATCCAAAGCTCTGGGGTGAGTGTGTGATTGTGCCTTCCACCAGCACGGGTGAGAGAAGGCTCTGCCTGCACAGTACCAAAGCCGTACTGGCTGCAGTGATCTCCTTGAGCCATAGAGATGCTTTCGGTAAATGCAGAGATCTATTCCACTCCACCACCACACTGCGTTAGTCCTGCTGCATGCCATCCCTGCCCAGCCCGTCCTGCTCACGCCACCCCTGCCCAGCCCGTCCTGCTCACGCCATCCCTGCCCAGCCTGTCTGCCATTACCCACATGACACAGACCTGACCTCACTCCACAGCGCCCCCTGCAGCTTCATGGGAGTCACTGCACTTGCCCTGCCTGGCTGGGAGGCAGCAGTGCCCCTGCTGACTGTGACCGTGACTGCACCAAATGGGAAAGTGCCTGGCAGCCCAAGGGACATCTGCCACCGGGTTTTCTGGGTTTGTTTCTTATTGTTGTTGCTTGTTTGCCTCATTACAGATACTAGTAAAGAACTGTTATTCCTTTTCCCACATCTTTGCCTGAAAGCCCTTGATTCCGAAGTTACAATAATTCAGAGGGAAGGGAGGTCACATTCTCTATTCAAGGGAGGTTCCCACCTTCCTTAGCAAACACCTGTCTTTCAAACTGAGACATGTGAGTGACGCGTGAGTGACGCGTGGGAGTGACGCGTGCAACACGCGTACCATATCTGTACCATGCCACCTTTTGCTGGCTAGCCCGGGTGAGCCCATCCTGCCACTCCATCTCCCTGCTCATACCATCCCTGCCCAGCCCGTCCACCATTACCCACGTGACACACCTGACCTCGCCCCACCGCGCCCGCTGCAGCTCCATGGGAGTCATCGCACCTGTCCTGCCCAGCCGGGAGCCAAGAGCGCTCCTGCTGGCTGTGACCGTAACTACACCAAACGGGAAAGTGCCTGGCAGCCCCGGGACATCTGATTGCAAACTGTCAGGAATAGAGACAGCCTCTCCCTTCACTCACCTTCCCATTTCCTTTATACAATACTTGCGGCAACAGAAACTTGGTCTTTAGCAGAATTCCTAAGTATTACAATAATACTAAAAGGAATAAATACTCTGTATATTAAACAGTACCAATATACCACTTGTTAATCACTGCTGTAATCTCTCCTACATAGGAAATAGCACCTTAAGAACTGCCTAGTAATGTAAACTGAATTTGAAATGGTAAAAGAATTCAGTACTGTATTTGGAAATACAAGACCTCTCTACTAAAATATTCCTACCTTTCTAAGAAGTCAAGACTGTTCTTTCAAAACTTCCCTCAGCAGCTATTTGCCAATTATATTTGCTGGGATTAGGAGATGGTTTAGAGACACCCATCAAGATTTCCTATACCCAAACAGTTACTGATGACATATGAAAGTTTCCTTTGCAGTGCACAGCTATGATGTGAGAAACTGTTCCACTTTTAAGTGATAAGCAACTGCTCCATTCTTCGGAATTCATTAAATATCATTGACATTCTGCTCTAAATAAAAACAAAACAAAACCAACACCAAAACTATGCTGAAACTGCTGACAGCTACAAAACCATCTCAAAGCAATTTAACGAAAATCATTGCTTACCTTTTCAAAACTGTTACATCATAATTAAGAATTTTCTTATTTTAGACTCACATTTCTAACTTCATATGAAACAGTAAGTGCTGTTGTAAGATACGCCTTTATATAATTTAAGAAGTTAAATTGCTTAAATCTTAAGGTAGGCTATAATCCACTGGTTACAAAAATCAGCCCCCTAACTGACACATTCAAGCAATTTTTATGCGCCTTTGCACTTCCATAGAAGAGAAACAGCCACCCTCCCATTTGAATGAATCTAGATCACAAAGGCATTTCCTCTTTTCCCCTTCACACTAACAAATCCCCCAAAGACTACAGACAAGTTTCCCATCACCACGGGGGTACCAAGGGCAAAAAGCAAACTTAATGAGGCCAAACGGAGGCCTTCTCTTGCAGAAATGTTAATCTTACTTTTAAGAGAAAGGGAGGTAACAAGAATCCTATAAAACCTGTACAAAATCACTTGTAATAAAAACATTTACAGCATTTCTTTTTCCAAGGTTACCATGAAGGGCTTTAATTCAGAGGAACTAGGGGGAATAGTGTTCCTCTTATTAAAATATATTAATTAGTGTAATATATACAGTTGTCTCCTTTGAAAAGCAAACCAATTGAGAGAGAAACCGTGAGAGGAACAGCAGGGTCCTGCCAGGACCCGCCCCTGATCTCGGTATTTACTCTTCTGAGGATGGAGTCCCAGAAGCTGCCTCTGAAGCTCCATCTCTTTTCATCTTTAAAACCTTCATTTACAGGCATAAATAACAATGGGATAATCATTAGCAGCAGAAAAGCTCAAACTTCATCAAAAATTGGTATTATTCTTATCAGTCTCTCAAAATAGAAGCGCTAGTCTAAAAACTGGCATCTAGATTTCAAATTGCAGATTTTTAATGAAATCCCCAAATACACTTCCCAGGTCTGAAATGTAACTATTGCTAAGACTCTGGTCTTGATGCTTCAATTTAGATATGCACATACCTAGTGCTTATTTGGTTTATAGGGATATCCTGATCCCTAGAGTTTGCAGCAGCAATGTAAGTACAATTTCACAAAAATAATATCTATGTGCCGGCTGATTAATAAATAGCAAGTTTTAGCAGTCAGCAACCACCTCTAGACTGCTTATTTCAGGTGAAATTTTTTTAAAGCATCATTTTGGATACTAGGTTATGTGCTAAACTGTAAGTGCCCACCACAGAAGACATAACCTCTACCTGAACCTCACTCGGAAAAGAAAATTACTGGGGGTTGCAAGTGTGTTTTGCTGAAAATCTACTGTGTGTTCACAGCCAACAGTGATGTTTTCTATTTTATGTTTCTGATTTACACATAAATATATTTGTATCCAGTCTATGTCTTTCTGCAGATCAGCTACTGGCTAAAAGATATAGCAGCAAATGTACAGATGTTATTAAGAAGAGAAAAAAGGCTATAAGCTATTTTAAAAGAAAACACACAACAGCAGACAAGATCATTCTCATTTCCATGCAGACTATTGGCATAAAGCTTGTGTAAGTCCAAACGTATCAGTCATTTAATTAGCAGAGACCTCTGCAACATGAGTTCGTGAGGGTTAGCATGGGTAAGAATCATTAGCCTTGTAACTCATACAATGCTCAGGGAGAAAAAGTAACCAGTTTACTGTGCTGCTGACAGGACTAGGAATAATCGTATTTTTGTCTCTTCTGTCTATTATACTTCATGTCTTCATACACATACGGAGCAAACAGTCAGTGAAGGTGTTAATTTACAAGTCGGTTTTTAGAATTCAGCCACGCTTTAAAGTCATGTTTGTTTAATCACTGCTGCCACCTCATATATACAGAAACGATGCCAACAGTACTGTTTTTGACTGCAAGCTTTTTTCATAAAAGGCACTGAAAGCACCAAGCTTGATCAAACTGTGACTCAAACTAAATAGAGGCTCCCCTTGCTGTGAGGCCCTTGGTTTTACAGAACCTAAGGAGCATTCATCCACCACTCTGGCAGTTAGCTAGACATGCCAACTTTTTAAAGGTGTAAGGAAGACATGGGGAGAAATGAGGAAAAACACATCAGAATCAAAGTCTGACAAATCCTGCAGGAAACTTCCCACTGAAGTAAATTAATTTGTGAAGAACGAAACAGGTAAAGGTTTGTGTGGAAAGAGGACTAAAGAAACACAGGAAGCAGACCCATTCCAAAGTCTATACACACGTAAAAAGGATGGCTTGCCCAAGTGCTCCCTTAACACATTTCCAAATATTTTCAGAAGTACTGAGGATTTAGAGAGGTAAATTCTATCCTAACTCTTACTAATGTATTTCACTGGTTATTTTAGAAGCAGAACTACATCTGCTGTATCAGTGATCATGATTTCAATATACACCTTGCAAAAAAAACCAAAAATTTTTTAAAAATCAACAATTTTATACAGTTTCTCTAAACACCACTGTAGCATACTGAGTCAGCAACAGCACAGCAGAGAAAAAACACTATGAAAATTAACTTGCTGTCATATCTCCTGCAGCATGTTTGCTTTTCTAACTTGACAGTCTACCAACCAAGTACTTAGTAGAGCCATACTTCCTTGATTTGTGTGTAAAAATATCACTGAAGAAACACATAGCCCCACTGAAACTGAAGTAAAAATTCTTACTCAAAAAATCCCACATACCGGCCAAACAGAAAAAACCCTACACTGGCAAGCAGGTCTATAAAACTCTAGCTTTTATGCTACTAAAATATATGTCCAAAAGGCACTCCCTCTCCCCCAAACTGAGTTAACAACAGAGTTTATTTTTTCAGTTTTATCTTGGTGATTTAGAAAATTACTGCTCAACTTTAAAAGGTATGAATTTCATAATATAAAATCATCTGACTGCAATATTTCAATAGTACCACTCTATGCAACAAGAGAAAACTGGAAAAGAGAGTTCTGCCAATCTCTGGCCTCCTTGGAACCTTTCTCTCATAGACAAGCCGTACTTGGCCCCAGCTTTTGAATTTTCTTTCTCCTTTCTGAATGTGGGAGGATAAAAACATACGTTTCTGATATCATCTACATCTACAGGCAGCCTATCTTTTAAACTGAATTCAAGCATAAAGATGGCAGTGAACAAATCCTGGGGTTCTAAAAAGTAGTATCTGTGAAAAGAATTGATGGAGCAATGTTATCTACCACAAACAATGAAACAATATTTAACTTGCAGAGTGTTTAAGATCTGAACAACTGAGAAGCAACACTGGAAGTCATTTCCAAATACCAACTAAACTAGCTCCATAAAGTAAGAGCAAAAGTTATACCATTCCTGACAAATACTTACAAGACTGTTCTTGAAGACATCTTGTGATGGAGATGCTATGGCCATCAAATAAAATCAGTTCCAGTCCTTACTGCCTTCAGCAGAGAGAACAAGAAATAATCACACCACTTAGTTTTCCTTTTTTTTTAAATTTCCTTAAGTCTCTGAAACCTTACTCCTCACTTCACTTGTATCTGTTCTACTCTAAACCACTCCAGAAAGCCCACTTCAATCTACAGGTGTTCTTCTGATGGTTGTGGTTAGCTGTGCTTGGACTTTCCTCATTTGAGACATGTTTGCATTTACATGCTGCCCAGAATAGGAGAAAATTCTGAAAATGATACATTACTGAGAGAAAGAATCATCTCACACAGATAGCCTGCTTTGATAAACATGCATGCTGTTTGTAGTTTCTCAGAACAGCACACCACTTAACTTCTGCTTAGCTTGGGATTGACCACCAGCCCCACAAATTTGCATGTGACAACTGGAGACTAAAGTTAATCTAAATTCTTGAACCCAAAAAAAGGGCTATAAGCATATATGCATGGCCAGGAGTGCGCCAATGTATTTGCATGGCTGCACAGGCAAGCAAGTAGCTAAGGACATAACACCTCATATATATGTAATGCCTACCCTATTAACACATCCAGCCAACAGCAATATACATTTCTTTGGGGAACTTGCACCTTCATCCTAGAAATTGCACTCAAATCATTATTTTAATGGAAAGCATGAAAGTAACTTAGAAATGTCTCACTTTATTAACGAAGGCTTTCTTCCCTGCTTACATATCCTTACATCTCAACAGCCATCTCTACATGCAAAGAAGAATCCCCCTAGAAACCAAATAAACAGCAAAAGTGCAAATGGCTTGTTCTGCCTCCCGGTTCATCAGAAGCACTACCTCAAAAGAGTTATTATTGAAAGCGGTTCCTGGTGGGAAGCAAGGAGAACGGAACCATACTGAATACAGTTTTTTTTTCACTTGTTAGCTGAGTTGCAATGCTGCCAAATAGAATGAAAAAAACCCACTCTCACCTGCAAACAAAACACATGTATGTAAGTCAAAGAATTTACTTTTTCAAAGTCACTTTTTTTCCATATATCTTAACTACATTGGCTTAAGCAAATACATTTTCTAATTCAAAATTAAGGTCAGTCTAACAAGTGTAATACCACAAGTCTACCAGGAAGAACAAGGCACTGAGCTATTTTAAGCTGTTAAATGTAATAATAGTAGTATAAGGAGTTTAGAGTAAGCGCAGTGTACTGGAAAAACAGCCCAGCAACAAACCAGACCTTTTACACTGTGCAAAGCAGATTTGTAACCCCTGAAAATGAAGTATTTTAGTATGGATAGTACTCTATCATCAACCATTAAATCCACAATGCCTTAACACTGGATTCATCAACCCAACAAAAAAAACAAAGGACACCAATAAATAAAGGCCAGTATTTTTCAATGACTGCAGTATATTCAAAGAACACTGTAAATTACTTCATCATACGAAGTACTGAAACTTTATCCAGTTCTCATTCAAGCAGAATTAAAATATTTCTACCAAATCAAGTAATAAGAGAGCAGGTCTCCAGAGAAATATCACTTCTGATTCCATATTAATGGAAATAAGATAAATTTCACAAAGTCAGCTGCAAGGAACTGTTTTCCTTACAACTTAAGAGGACACACTTGGATAAGAAGGTCAATGACTTCGGTAAAATGGCTAGAAGAAAACAGCAATAAAACTCTGAGCACTCCTTGCCTCCACTCCCTTGATATCCTGTAAGACCACAAGCATACAGGAATGCTGTACAGCACTGGGGGACACTTTTTTGCACATAGCCAATCTCCTGTTTCACTCGGCCATTTATCAAAATTTTAATGAAAAGCTTTCTAGTAAAAATGGGGGCTTTTTGGTTTTGGTTTGTTTGGGCTTTTCTTAAAGTTTCATATCAAGAGAGATATTTGCTCACAGACGAATTTTCTGTGGTTTTCAATCACCTTTCTTGGCAAATAAGGTTCTAAGAGTTTTCAAGTTCCAATTTTTTGTAAGAGTTCTATAACTTCCGAAGGTATAAGAATGTTCCTAGTTCTGTTGAAAAGAATTTCCATTGGTAGTCTGTTCAGGGATATTTTTTAAGAAAAAAAAAAATTTGTCTGTGTATGATGCACAATCATATATCCTTGCCCAAATTCCACATTTTTGAACAGTGATCAGTGAAAAATACACAAAATATAAGAACACATTAGAAGGAGAATTTATCTATAAACACTTCTAAGTACACCTTGATCCTACAGTTTGTCTCTTGGAAAAAAATCATTCAGCTGTCGGCAACCAAGAAAAGCAGAAGGATTTGTATTTACTCTTACTCCTAATGCACATAGTGAATGGGCAAATAAAAGTAAAATTAATGTATTATCAGTGAAAAATAATTGTCATTGACCCCAATAACAGATGTTTACCTTGTGGTAAAGAAAAAGAAAAAAATCATAGTAGCTTGTATGTCATTTATGCATAAAATACTACTGATTTCTATCTCATTATTTTGAAAGTGCTCTCAACTGACAGTAGAATACGTAATCAATTCTTTCTCCCCACAGTTAAACCAAAAAGCAGTTTTAGACTCTGAAAAGACCAATAGAATCATATTTTGTACCCAACTGAAAAGCAATTGAAAGGTAAAATGCAGCATATATAATGAATGCAAATAAATATGAGCCACCTGCTGTTGGTCAGTACACAAGAAGTTGCATTTTGCAACATGTTTAGGAAAATTAATTAATGTACCTTCTTTGCTAGTCAAAGAGCATGTAATTAACTTTTTCTGCAGGAAAAAAAATGTAATTTTATTCAGTTCAATCATTTGACAACACAATTTTAAAACATAATTGTATTTAACCAAAACAGGAACATCTGGGATTTGCCACTACTGGTTCTAGCCTTCCCTCTGATTGTATTTCAGAAAAAAGGGGGCCAGTTATTTAGAAGGTATTTATTTTCACAGTATTATTCTTTGTGAAATTGTTGTTTTATTAAGACTGCTACTTCACAAAAGAGCAGTCATTCTCTCAACAAAGCCGCTGAAAGTAACGTAGCAGCAAGAAAATGCCCCCTTGCCGTGGCTACAGAAAGTTTTGCTCCCATCATGGAGCAGATCTGCCCTTCCTGTGGCCACAAGTGCTGCTGCTGCTATTGTATAATCTGTACGATCTCCACGGGTGGATAAAATCACCTGTTCATCAGCCATGAAAAGGAGCTCCATGGACCTCTCCTCACAGGTCACTACAGCTTCCTCGCAGACTCCAAGCTGATGGCTCTGTGTCACCAAAGTCCTGCTCGAGCCACGTTTACTCAGCCGTTTCACGGGGTTTAGACTGAGCTCACAAATCACAGACTAACAAAAAGATGAGCGTGTCTGAACACAGTGCAATACAGAGATGTGAGTAACCCCCCTTGCCATCTTTCTTTCAGATTCCCAAGTATCCTCTTTTTGACTGCATTCAACGCCTTTAAATCGCGTTGCCAGAGATGTCTATTTGAGGGGATAGCTGTCTTCATTTGAAAGACAGTGCTCTTTAGAACCTGCAAGAATTTTCTGAACAGATCAGAAAAATTTTGGCTGCATTAGTCCCTATCCAATTGCTCTTATTAGTAACTAAGTTAAACAATTACAGTCCATCTCAAAGTATGATTAATAGCAACATAATAATATTGTACCCACCACTCTTTTTCCGTCAAGTCCCACACTTTACAAGACAAACACAGAAGATGAAACATATTTAATGAATGCAAATTAACATGAACTGCCTGCTGCTGGTCAGTACATCAGTAGCTGTATTTTGCAGCATTTTTAGGAAAATTACTTATGTTAGTATGTGGTCACAAAGTTACTAAGCTAAACATACAAACTACTATGTCTGGGAAAGAAAAAACTGGGACAATAATTAAAGTTTGCTTCTAGCAAAATACCAGTCCATAGGAGGGATCAGAGTTCACATCCTAGTTGTTGCCCTTCCTGCTCTACACAAAGCAGGAAATGAAAGAGAGAGAAAGCACTCACAGCAACACGATCAAGCAAGGAGGGGTGACAACAGCTTTTGAAATTGTTCAAGTCCGTCTGTGTGCCTTTAGGACCTCAGCATTAACTTCTACTACAGACCACTGGTCTTGACAATCTAACGTTTCAACAGATAATGCAGAGTGTGATAGTTCCTACAGGTCTCAGGGAACACTGCTTTCAGCACAGAGGAAGCCAGCACATGCACTATTTTCGTGCTTCTGCTTGTGTAGTCCTACTGCCAGACCAGAAGAGAAAGATGCAGAATTGGAAGGAGTTAAAATCAGTGCTTTGCTTAGAGAATACCTCACTGCTAGTTCCCACTACTGTTCATATTCCTGTAAATCCCTTGTCAGCACCACACACCATGTTAGCACCCTCTCAGCACAACATTCAGGCTGTGCCTTCTCCTCACTCAGCACTTTCCAGAAGATGAGGATGTGCCATGACTATTTATTTGACTATATGCACCATCTAGGAGACAACCCAGAAACAAGGAACACTTGCCTACTTCATTACACTGTTTTAGTCCCCAGGTAATCTGTCCCTTAAACCACTAAATCTGAACATTTTAGATGAGTTTACATCTTAGACGTGCTTCAGACACAATACCCCACAGCTGTGTCACTTTTTATTCCTTCTTGACAGGACTTGCATTTGCTAAGTTTTGAAGAGCCCGTTGAGCAGATTACACTTCAATATATCCTGCTGTCATCCACTGCTAGGACTGAGTGAGCAGTAAGCACTGAGATAACCTCCAGAACACCAAAATCCACCCTAAGCTAACCTCTCCCAGATGCTACGGAGAAAGCGTATGGAAAAATGTTAGAAATTTTTTTCACAGCTTTTTCTCTTAGGATTGTGTCAGTCCTTAATTCTTCATTAACTCCATCAACAAACCGGGCACCTCGCCACCATGGTGCGTTCTTCCTCACTTATCTCAGTCTTTGACAACTGGATTTTCTTCCAAGTGTAGATGATTCCTTAACAACACAGACTGAGGTATTCTCTGCTCTGCTACCACGCTACTGAAGCACACTGAAGATAACTTCAAAGGGTTGGCTGAGCATGGATCTTTTTCCAGAAGGCAAGTATACAGACCTTGGAAGCAAGTACAGGCAACACAGGAAGACTACAGAGATGTTGTTCACCACTCTAGAGAGAAAACTAGAGCCTAAGCTTGATAAGTGTTCAGACTGGCTAGCACCGTGAAGGACAAAAAGGACATTTTTAAAATATATTTACAGTTAAAGCAGGATCAGAGACGGCATTGGTCCATTACTTGATGAGGTCAGCCACCTCTACAAATAGGGGCATAGGCAAAGTGGAGACATGTAATGCCACCTTCCCCTCTGTCTTCAACACTGATGATGGCCCCTGGGATTCCAAAGCCCCATGACAAAAAATCATAATTGGGTGGTTAATAAACTCCCAGCCAACCCTGAACTTATTTGATACTTGCTGCTTCAGCTGGATATTTGTAAATCTATGGTACCTGACAGGATTCCTCATGGGGAACTCAAAGAGCTGGCTGAATGTCATTGTGGAACTTCTCCCCATTATTTTACAGCAGTCCTAGGAGTCTGAAGAGGTCCGAGTTGACTGGAAGATGGCATATGCTGTTCCAATTTATAACAAGGAAGACCCTGGTAATGAAAGGCCTATCAGTCTCATTTTAGCGCCTGATAAAATTACGGAGAAGTTTTTTCTGGGAGTTATTGAAAAAACACACAAAACACAATGCAGTCACTGGTCAGAGCAAGCCCAAGTTTATGAGGGGAAAGTCCTGATAAACCAGCTTTTCTTTTATGACAAAGTCACCCATCTAATTGACCAAGGGAAGCCAGTAGATGTGGGATTTTGCGATTTTAGTGAAGATTTTGATACTGTATCTCACAATATTCTTCTGAACAAAATGTGCAGCATAGAGATAGGCAAGTCCATAACACATTATGTGAGCAATTGGCTGACAAGTTGGCTCAAGGAGTTTAGTAAATGGGGTCACATCAGCCAGTGGCCCGTCACCAGCAAGGTTCCCCAGGGTTCATTTTAAGGCTAGTGCTCTTTGACATTTTTTACAAATTATCTAGGTGCAGGAATCAAACATGCATTAAGTAAGTTTACTGATGATACTAAGTTAGGATGAGATGTGACCAGAATTGTGGAAGTCTCAAGGGCAAGATTTACCAGAAGCTGCTCATGTCACTTAAGATTGTTCAACTTAAAGAAAGGGAACACTTGGGATAAGCAAGTAATGGATTTTCAAGCATACCAATAACCTCTTGTCTTGAACATAGTAATCAACTCTTGTCCAAGTATGACAATCTATTTTAGTAGAAACACACACGCATATGCAGACTTCAGTCATGTTGGTAAGGAAACTGAAATGAAGGTCCAGCTCTATACAGCCATCTTTCTTTCCTGTCCCTCAGAACTGATGTTCTGAACACTTCTGTACAACTTTTAGTAGCTTTATCTAATCACTTCTAAGCAGTGAACAGTCCTCAGAACAATATTCATTGGTCTGGGAACTATGAATTAAGATGCGAGAACACGTAATTCCTCCATGAAGATAAGTACGTTTAATAATTTTTAGTGTTCAGGTTGTCCCCAAGTGCAGCCAGAACTCTAACAGTATTACAAAACTACTTCAGTATTCCTAGAAATAGATACAGACATAATGTTCTTGCTCAGAGACTGGAAAGACTAAACAAAAAACTGAATGGCAAATGAATAAAAAATAGTATTTGTATTACAGAAAAGAACTACATATCAAAGCTACAGTAAATGGCAATGGCTGCATACCCAATTAGACATGCACAAGGATCCAAAGCAAAAAAAAAAAAAAAAACAAAAAAAAAAATAACATTAAGGCCACCCTTTGCTCCCACATTCCAGAGTAACTACTGATTTTAGTTAAAATCTTTGGGATTATTAATGTGCCTGAAGTAATGTATATGTGACTGAAGTAATGTATCTGCACATATCAGGTCTGATCATTGTCAGTCAGAGCTCCAGTTAAAAGCCTCTTTTCACTTACCTTCAGATAAAAGTAAAATACTGTTTGGGTATCAGAAACTGTGGTAGCAGAAGTGGCTACTTCTATCTGTGGGTCACTTGGGCTGATATTGCCCACCTGCTCAATTAAAAAGAATCTTCAGGGATGGGTTATTTTTAAAACAAAAACATACTTTTAAGAAGTTCCGAGAAGGTTACTATAGTCACAAGTTTATGCTTTTACAACTATGTTCACATGATGAATCCAGCTGATTATGTCCTGTACTATGGATCAAAATGGAGCAAAGAAGGCAGATTAAAAAAATTAGAAAGCAGAAGCAAGGAATGTATTGGAGACAAACTTCTGCTCCTCTAGGTAGTAACTTCATGCAAAATCATGACTACTTTGTCATTTACACACTTGTTAATGTATTTACATCCATTCTATTTTACAGATGCAAGAACTCTCAAATATTCTATCCCACCCTTACAATCCTGTATAACAATACAGTCACAATACAGAACTGTTACTTAGTTGTCCCTGCTCTAATTCACTAAGCACAATATTTCCTCTAAGGTGCACTTCTTTCAACTCACAGTGAGAGAACTTTTTCCAGAGTGTTTTCAGAGGGTTCCTGTTGCTATACTACACATAGAAAACAGATTAATTTCTCCTTATTATCCCAAAATGGACTGTAATTGTTTGAAATACCTCAAAATACCACCCTGTAGCAACAAAACAATTTTAAGAGATGAAAAAAGGTGAGGCTTTCAGGATTGCTCTATTTGTCTCTTATTGTTGGTAGTTCAGTTTTCAAGGCTCACACTTCTTTTTAACGGGCCACTGTAATGGCTTATGTGCAGCCTCTTAACAAAATGTGGTAAAAAGAAGTCCTTCTACTGCACATTAGGACATGGCTCAGCCTGGAATTCAAACTAAGGAATTATGCAAAGCTGTCCTAAACCGAAATCCACAACTGTCAGACTTAAATACTCTTTCTTAGATTAGTCTCCCTACAGTAAAGAAATACAGTGCACTCACATGCTTGCTGCATTGGAAAAACACTTCATCTTCACACAGACAAACCTTTCCAGCCTTCTGCAAACATGGCTGTCATCGCTACAAAGACACCAACTCTAAGTAAGTATTGACAATGGCTGTCTAAGCACTAGTTCGTTTGAAACGGATGCCATCCCACCGTGTTTTTTAGTCTCTGATTCATCAGTATTCTGTGTGCCTACTCACAGGAACCACTTGGGAAACATATTCAAGATGATCCTTACTGAACAGAGATGTCCTCATGAACACACATAGATGGCTACAGCAAACATCATGATCCATTTCTGTGATACCACTGCATTTGTAACCAAAGCCATTCCCTGAGCTGCATATCATTAGCTGACAACTACCAAGCATCCACCAGGACAGAGAACAAATAAAGCTGAGTTCAAGCTCACCACTGCTATAAGGACCACCTTAACAATGACCCCGCTTTGGTCTACACTTGAGTCTCTGTGCACAGAGCACATTTCCTGGTACAAGGACCAAATTAGGAATCAGAAATTATTTTTTACTGAGAAGGCTATCCTGTCTGAAAGGTGAAGGGTAAGAAATAAACAGTGCATTAATCACCTTTATGTCAAGCTGAAGTGACGGTTCTCAACATGTGTCTCCCTTCAAGTGGCAGTAACCACTAGAACAGCAGTGGCACTGAAAACACTGGAGGAGCATTTGATAAAAAGCACCAGAAGAGTTGACAGTACAGAGACTCTCCAGCCAACACTGAGCAGCATTTGTCACAGCAATGCCATTGCACATCATCTGGACGTAAGCTCTGTGACTGGAGAAGAGAATATTAATGCACAGGCTATGGAGTTTATCCTTTTAATCCCCTGTGGCCATACTCCTATGCTCAGGTATCAAGGCTTCCTCTAAGAAGATCAAGGGAACAGGAAGAGGAGCTTGCTCAGAGACTAAGGGCACAGGGTGGAGAGGAAGAAAAGTGCCTTCAAGCAGCTGGTTCTCATATCCTTAAGAGATTATTAGAGGTTCCAGCTAAGGAAATACCTCCTCAACTTAAGATGTATACACTTCAACTTTCAGCACTGCAGTCCTCTGAGGGCCCTACTGTCATCCAGCTGAGGCACTGACACATAGGAAACCTCACATAATTTCCTAGCACACAACTCGTACTACCAGCACAAGCAAGACCTTTTCAGCCAGCTATGACCTTAACCATAAATACCTTTTCAGAGAGTTTATTCAGTGTCCTTCAAGTTACAGGATGCTGTTCTGCTTCCAGATATGCATACACAAATCTGTCACCACCGTAATGGCAGCCACACCTCTGATAAGACATTTTGGTCTCCAATTTTCAATACAATTTCCTGTTTTCAAAATTTCTTCTGTGTTCCTTAAACATACATGCCCCACTTCTCCCCACGTTTGATTTTACAAAAGGTCCTTTAAATAGCAGCTTTCCAGCACAATGTAAAGCACAGTGTCCTAAGATAAAGACTTTGCTTATTGAAGAAAACTAATTCATAAGCTAAACCTTTAACATATACTCATGGCAGGATTGTTTTCTGTGCTTTTATATTCAGAGAAGGAATATTGAAAACACTCAAATGGGAGAGAAATAAATGTGTGGAGGTGTTCTTAAGATGGCATAAACTGCAAACGGTAAAATACCAAAGGTCTTAAAACTACAGTTTTAGTCTTATTTTCTTCAGTCTTTCTTCCATTATAAATGCTTTTACTTTACAGCCACTCACTCCTAAGAGTACTAAAACTATTTAAAAGGGCAGAAAGTGCCAAGTTCATTTACTTCTTTTTTATTTTTAAAAACAAAACAAACAAACAAAACAAAAAAAAACCAACAAAGAAAAACACTTCTCTCCCACAAATCTTTGCTGATCATAGGAAGCACATCCCAGGTATCAGGACACTGAAGTAGTACCTGGCACGAGCCAGTTATTTCAGTCAGCACAAAGCAGTGGATCAGCCACCCGGCTTCATGCAGGTTTTCCCTGCTAAGGTGAGCTAAGTTGCACTCTACAGCACCGTGATTGGCAGGCAGCCTGCTGTGCGTCCAACATAGGCCAAAGTGTGACAAACTACCAAAACCATCATATACCTATATATATATACACTGATATACAGTCCTGTGTGCTGCATTGAAAAGAAGACCAAGGATCAAAGAGAAAGATCATTTGACACCCTTCTCCTAAATACTTCTTCAGCTGAACTTGAAGAAGAGCCACAGAAGGGGAAGGGAAGCCTTTTAGAGAGACTCGTTAAGAGTCCCTCATTATTCCATGCACAGTCTCCTTTTCAGCCTCTCCAAGAATCTGTTAATCTGTGATCCACTCTCCACTGTAATCCCATTCAAAATACATCAGCAAAGGTAAATATCTAT
Organism: Acanthiza pusilla; assembly: GCA_036630365.1. NCBI lineage: Eukaryota > Metazoa > Chordata > Aves > Passeriformes > Acanthizidae > Acanthiza > Acanthiza pusilla. The sequence continues at coordinate 18,548,553 of JAXCHO010000164.1, forward strand.
GAAAAAAAATTTGAAAATCATATTCCCAAAACCCCAAATTTACAACCCTAAGCCCCTAAAAAAATATGCAAATCATTCAAGAAAACTTCTGATCTATTTGCCCAATAATTGCAAGATTATATTCATGCATAACCAAACTAAGATCATTTAGTGCCTAGGCTAGATTGAACTAAAAGCTCTGATTTTAAAAGACCTCCATCTATGACCTTATGAAATAAAATCTATACTTTCTTCATATTTGGCAACCATCTGACCAATTTTAAAGACAGTGTAGGGTGAAATATTATTGCTTAAAAGCTGCACTGCCTCTTGGTTGAGCATGTATAAGCAGAAGTCACTGAAATCATTGTATTAATTTTCAGAGGATTCTAAAATAAAAAGTAATATCCCAGTTTTATCCCCTCTGTTATTACATTCTTTCTTTATTCCATTTATTGTTTCTTTGCCCTACAAACGGCTGTCTTCCTATCTTCGGTAATTATAAGAACATATATTTCTAGCTAGCAAAAAAATTTAGATAGCTGTGTAATAACAACATAATTCTTCAAAAAGTTTAAAAGGCACTATTATCATCATCTGTTTCAAAGCGTTCCCAGCCCAAGAAGAAACAGTTCTCTACAAATATGCACGCAATACTCACAACTACATGTAAAGGTCTGCTCCTATAAACACACATCTGCACAGATAAACGAGGAACTATTTTAGTACAACTCCAACCCTGCAAAAAAAAAAGAAAAACAAAAAAAAGAACAGAGGAGGAGCAGACAGAGTAAATTTTTATAGTTTGCATCACAGACAAGACTGTCTTCTAACATATTTTGATAGCTGTTTTAAGGGAGCACAGTGATTAGGTTTTCTTCATGAACATGATGGACAGATGTGGAAATGGTTTGCTTCTCAAATAAGGAAATGTAGTTTGCCTGCTGAAAACTAGGCAACCTATGGAAACATTTCAGCTGTAGACTATTTTATCTTAGGCATGTCTATGCACTAGCAATTTCTTGCACTATGTGTTCACCTATTTACAGAGCAGCACTTACCTTTTGCTAAGGAGACTATTTACATGAGGCTGCAGCACTTAATCACAAAATTAAGGCATATCAAACAACTTGTTGAGCCATGAATGACCACACACTTCAGGTGTGAACCAGGTGGAAGGAAACACTTGAAAATGATGGCCTAGATACATTTGCTTCAGAGCCTTGTACCTGACCAGCATTTCTAAAGTTGCTCAAGTCTACATCAGAAAAAAAAGCAGTATTTACATGAAAGGTATATACAAACCTTGCACTTTCAAGTCGGACACTCTGTTCTGAAAATTTGTTCTGACATTTATTTTGATTAAGCTCTCACAAACAGCTGGTTCTGCTTAACTTAATCTCATTAAAAGTCCCAAGCAGATGAATTTAAGCAGGCTCTGTTCTACTGTAAGTCTAACCTGTAAAAACATGACAGTCCACAAGCTTCCAAAGAACAAGCGTTCAGCACCGTGTTCACTGCTGTGCATTACCTTTTAACTGCAAGCTGCAGCTTTAGCTGTATTGAGTGAAAAGTGTTTCTCTCAGCCTGTATCATTCTATATTTTCTTATTTATTATTTGTAGTTTTAACTAAGCAGACAAATCTCCTTTTTTGTGGCTGACTTAGGAAATAGACCGATGAGGGGGAAAGGTGCTCTCTGTAGAGCAGCCTTCCTGAAGAGACTGTAGTTAGCAACATGACTCAAGCACTGTGTGCATTGAAGTGTGATGGATGGTTTCACAGGGTTGGTAACTTGAACATATTAATTATATGATTCTATCTGGTAACCTAAAAAGCCCTATAAAAACAGCTTCTGTCGGTCATGCTGTTTGCAGATTTAGCTGGTTTTTACTGTGCTAAATACAGACAAAATAGACAAGTCAGTAAATTCAGAAGGGAGTGAGAAAGAGGAGGAGTGCTGTAATGCAGGTATATCAGTGCTGTTCTTCTGGCAATACCTTCTCAAGAAACCACTAACCTTTAAGGAAAGGGACAGGGGGAAAGTATTGCTAAACAGAACCCAGTTATATAGGCTTTAGAGACTCTTTAAGGAAACAGATGCACATATTTCACAGTTTAAGAAAGACAAGAAAAAGAAAATCCAAAACCCAATCACAGACACTACAAGCATTATTCCAGAATTGGGCTTAACAGACACTTCTCCCACTGCAATACCCATAGCACTTGAACTGCTTTGTCACTTCAGCAGTTTGAGATGGACCAGTGCCACATACAAGGAAGTATAATAACATATATAAGAGCATAGATAATATTAATCATATTTATTATAAGAATAGTTAACACAGATAATTAAGCCTTCCTTCTAACATGCCCTGTTCGACATAACTGCACAAGTTAAAATTTGTTCAAGTCACAGAAAAACCTTTTGTTAACAACACTTTTGCAGTCAAACCAACCTTTGCTACAGCACTGCTGAGATCAATACTATTACAGATGATAGAAATCTGGTGCAGTCCACTGTCAATCAGTTCTCTTCTGAGCCACATTATGTTTCATTCATCATGCTGCACATCCTACTTCCTTTCCCAGAGGGAAGGGAATTAAAAGGTCACCTCTTGGCCAATAAAATATATATTTAGCTATTTTGTGGGGAGGAAACAGTATCTTTAAGCAGTCATCCAAAGAAGACAGACTACCCAGAAGGTCGCATGCTGCTGCACATCAATAAACATCTTGATCTCGGAACTGAAATGAAAAATATCAAACCACTGAAGGTATGAAAGGGGGACTCAGAGACCTGTCAGAAAAATTACAAAATTAGAGCTGAGCACTGCATTCAGCAAATAGATGATACAGACATGGCAGAAGTAAGTAGTGCTGGGAGCTAGGTTCAGATAGCACACTCTGAAATTTTCAGTAACAGGAAAAAAATCACTTTGGATACTTTCTATATGTATCTGCATTTTCTCTTAGGTCTAGCTACTGGTAAACACATAAGTCAGTTTCTCTTTTCTTTCTTTACCTCTTCACTCTTTCCAGGACTGCTTCACTGTAAGCATAATAAAAAAAAAAATTTTAAAGAGTAATACACTGCTGATACCTATTTCATGATTCTTTTAATCCCAAAAATTGCTTTCTCCTCCATTCTTTCAGCCTCACTAACTGAAATGCTCCAGGGAACAGTCCTTCTGGAACATGTGCACATAAGAAAGAGTGCCTAAATTGCACTTCCATTGCATGTCAAAACAAACATTTGATGCTTAGGACAACAAAACAGCACTGGGGTCCTAAGAAAATACATTGATTTTTGCCATCCATGCTGCCATCAAAATACATATAGCAGATGCATTATCTCGTTGAAGAACTGTAGCTGTAGAACAGAGTTTTCACACTAGAACTACTGTAACCAACCAAGAATAAAAGAAACTGGTATCCTATATTCCTTCAAAAAAACCCAAAAAACCTTGGCTTATGGCATTTCATCTCCTGAATGAACACGTTTATGTCCATGCAACTACACTGAAACAAACCTGATGCCAGCAAATCGCACAGTGAAATAGGAGGTACTTCAAATGCCAAACCATAAAGCTCTCTAGGACTGGAACAGAGAATCAAGACGACATGATTACAAAAACAGCACAAAACAGCTGGCTAAGAAAGAATGATGAGAGTGTCCGTGCCTGGAAAGGGTTTGAAGCTACAGAAAGGGAACGAGTCTGTGAAGGCACTAAAGTCACAAGAGGAAGAAAAATGTGCATCTCCTGATGGGAAAAATACAACAGAACAAAAAAAGAAAGAAATATTACCAGTGGCACTGAAGAAAAACAAAAGCAAATTTGCAGTCAACTTTGACAGGTACCCAACACTGAAGTTCAGCTAATGTTCTGGGGACGAAAAAAGGCCCCAAAACAAATCTGAAAACCTACAGACCCCATAATTTTACGTGCAAGTTACAGTGAACATACATACACAGTGTGTTGTAGAGCTAGAGTTAAAAGACATCTCTTATGCAACTTATACTCTGTCAACACAAAATTAAAGAAATGTATTGTTTTAAGGAATAAACTCATTATAAAGGTCTTCCTCAAAAGAGAAGGTTAAAAAAAAAAAAAAAAAAGGTAATTTTTGCTTCATAAAACTGGTCCCTTGTCAAAAGAGACATATAGAACAGTACATAATCACCTGCCAGCCTTCCTGCTGAGAAAGCTTGAACTTCTTGTACTACTAGATTTGATTCCTACTCCTGCCACCATTATCTGACTCCAAGAGCAGGCTCTGAGGACCACTTACACAAGAAGACATCATGGCACATGATTGCAAGTGTCAGAATGTGACCCTTCCAATATATAAAGGATTAGATCACTAAAACATGTCAGCATATGGTCACTTTCGTTGAAGTCTACAGCTACATGCACATGTGAATGATTTGGGGAAGAGGAAAATCTGACAGAACCCACCAAAAAAAAAAAAAAAAAAAAATCTTTAAATTCTACTGAATGGCGAGTATCCCTGTGCTTTCTGCACGTGTTACTCTTTCCACAACTGTGTAATTCTTGGCACTTACTAAGAAGTACCCAGCACGGTGCTTGACTATTCCTCATAAGAGCTGATTATGCTCCCACAGCCACTTAGAGGAAGATTTAGAAGTATGAAATAACTACCTACACACCTACACTTCCTGTTCATCTTTTAAAGTAGAAAAACATTAACTTAAATGCAACTCGCAAGTGAAAATTAATTTATTACACTTAAAATTATTTTAGCCACCCAATTTGCCCTCCGGTCCTATGTGCAGAAGGCCAACTACCAGCAGTGACTGCACCACCAGTTAAAAGCACAAGATTGATGCTGGCACTCTTATTAGAGCTGAGGTAATTTAAGGGGAATGTCAGCACAAATTTACTTTTCAAACTTTATTGCTCTGCGTTAAGAAAAGAAAGAATGCCTGCTATTATAATTTTTAAAATATTTACAAAATCTTTGGTATCTGGTTTTAGTCACACGGAGTCTAACATCACCTCACATCATGTTTCTTTCGTAAGAAAATTGAATAAGAGAGAATAGAATCAGAAAAAAATCACACTTAGTGAAAAAAAAGTTTTTTAAGAGAAATGTGATCACTCTTTACTCTAGATAAAATTCAAGGCTACTGTTGAATTAAAAGGAGCTACACATGGACTGCTCTGCAAGCAATGAGCTTGTGAAACTGACTTCCATAGGTGTCTGAGCCATTCAAACCCAATTCCCTTTGAATGTGCAGGCTCCTACCATGCAGAGCCAAAAGGGGATGAAAATCTCAAGCTAATGACATCTACACCAGTTGCATAATTTTAATCCTGAACCAGGGGCCACATTCTCACCCTCCCGTCTGCAGACTGAATTTCTCTTCTTTTGGTAGAGAACAATGTAACCTACTTTTAAATAATCTTTATTTCTCTTTAAAGAGAAGGATGATAGAGACTTTCCTGGTGTCCATTTAGTAGTGAACTCTTCTCACAGCATAGGGACATGTCAAAAATCCCCTTGGTACCATGAGGGCCTTCCAAGTCATCTCTAACAGACACGTATTTTATTATTACAGAAGCACAGGAACGGAATGCGCAAGTTGAGCAGAATAAAGAAGCAAAAGGGAACCATATGGGAAAGAAGCAATGTTCTCTTTGGCTTTGCAAATAGCAGGCAACAGAAAAGCCATTGAGTTACCATTATGCTTTTCCTATTAACCCAAATACCTTTTTGAACATAACTACTTGTAATAGCAGCATTAAGGATTAAAACAAAAGCCCATTCTGTGCAGTCAAAAAGGAATTCTAACAGAGGGAACCAAATGAAGCAACAACAGTTTATTTGCTCTATCCCCTCCTGCTCTGCCTAACGCCTACTGTTAGGAAGGCACTGTGCTCAGGTGGTGGTGCCACTCAGCCCCTGCTCTCTCAGACAAGGCTCCCAAGATGATGCCATTTTGAGGTAGACACCTGTCCACTGGCAACAAGCACGAGAGCATCAACTGCAAAATGAGGCTACCACATGGCAACATCTTTCAGTCACTACAAAACTTGCTTCCAAATTGAAACAGCTACCAAGAGGTGAAAAGCTCCATATCACATTTCTAATCCCTCCCCCCTGCAACTTATTTTTTTTACTTTGTAATGATGCCTGTAAGATTTCCTGGTCTTCTAAAACATCCTCCCTTGAAAATGTTTCCCAAATCACTTTGACTTTCATGTAGCAAGGATTTTCACAATGCATGTGCAAAACATTCTGTTGCTCATTATCTATTTGATGAAATATACTTAAGAAAAAAGGTCAGATAAAAATTGGTATAATGTGGAGCTCTAGTGGTAGTGAAGAAGTAAAGCAGCACATAACACCAACCATGGAAAAGAAGAAATTGACCTTTAGTAGGAAAACAGTAAGTGAAAACATCATAACAGATGGATTTAAACAAGGAAGAAGAAAAAGGGCAAGAGCTTAGCATCAATTTCTACATCATTTCAGGCTCACAGAATGCATCTCTGCAAATAACATGATGAGTAACTCTCTGTGCACAGACTTGCATCTTGTAATTCACTGCAGTTAAGCAACAGAAAAGATCAGTTTGCTTGTGTTAGCCTTAAAGGAATGTATATATATATACTACAGCAGGAAAACCAATGTTGCTTACCAAAACTAACTGAGAGTTGAGTAATTCTATGCACTCTTTTAAAGCAGTCCTAGTCATATATATTGTCCTTTCCATGATAGCCATGGCAACTCCTACACCAGCCAGTAAATACGCTGTTCTCAGCTGTATCATCACCAAAATAGTGTGCCAACCACTGCAGGCAGCCTTAACATTGACATTCCATACTCCTTTCAAACTGAAGAGTTTGGCAGGAATTAAATCCTAAACTAGGAGAGCTCCTTCCTTTATACACAAGTACTATGGCACATCCTGCTGGCAAGCATAATCAGCTTATGTCCTGTTGACTGTCGATATCCCACCTGTAAAGGAGACGGTTTTTCATACAGAGTCAGAGGGTATGTAAAGCATCCTCTGCATCTAATGTGCCTTCCCACAGAGGATGCTGCTGGAATTCCTACATCACCCTGTGAAACACAGGCGTTATTTTCACAATTTCCAAGATGCTAAATAAAATTGGATCATTAGAAGAAGTTTCTAAAGCTAAAACTACATTGACAGTTATCAGACTACCAAAAAGGAGCACAAAACCCACAGGAAACATTGCAGTGTTAATGTACAGTATTAGAAGGGCCAATTTCCAAAGTCAAACAATAGCCCTGGTTGCAAAAACACACACCGTTTTGAACCTTCAGTAAGAAAAACCTGTAATTCCTTCCTAGGGAAACTGCTTTCAGCCAAGACTACAGAAAAACAAGACTGAAAAAAGCTCATGTATATACTGCTGCTAACTTCCAACAGAGCACCTATTTCAATCCATGTTATAAATTGTTCAGTATTTTTACTAGGGACTTTTGCTCCACTTCCCAAGTTGAGCACACAATGCCTTGATTCAGTAGTATCCCATTTAAGACAGAATACATTTCATCTGCTAGAGTAGCTCATTAACTTCTTCGTAAGTATTTTTGTTTGGCAACATCCAGCCTAACGGGGGGCTTTTATTAGCATTAATTCCAATCTAGTGCCACAGTGAAAACAAATGATTCTGGGCTTTACACCTTTTGCACCCAAAGAAGAGCTGTTGATTGAAGAGACATCCACTGGATCTGACTTAGGTGTAACTCAAAAACCTGGGGTACCAAACACCTCAGAGTTACAAGCCTCCGAGAGGAGATTTCCAAGCTGTGTCTGTTACCTGGTGGGCAGTTGCACTCTGGAGCCGCTTCTCTCGCTACTCGTATTTTTGCCAAGTGCTCGTAGGATTTCTAGGGGCGAGAGAAGCAACATGAGGGCTCTGGGCGATCTCGCTCCGCCACAGGCAGCGCTCCCGACCGCGGCCGCAAAGTGAAATTTACCGCTATGCCGGAGGCTGCGCAACCAGCGGACACACGGGTGTGCTCACTGACCTCACCACCCCCATATCAACAAAGCTGAGCCCGACACCTCGGGGTCTCTCCCCCGCCTGTCTGCCTTCTCCACTCGCGCGGTCGAGAAGCGCAGGGACGGCGGCAAGTTCCAGATGAGAAAAGCGACTGAGGGGTGGCGTACGCAGGGCCCCCCGTGATCCCCCATCCCGCCCGCTCCAGCGGCCCGGGGCGCCCCTCGGCCCGCTCCTCCCCCGGCCCCGCCGCCCCCGGGGGATGCGGGCTCACTTTCCCCACTTCCCCTTCCACCCCACCCCGGCAGCTCGCTCCGGCCGCCCCCCGCCCCAAGCATCCCCCACGCCCCACACACGCACACCGCCCGACAGCGGCCACCCCCGTCCCGCACACCTGGGCGAGAAGTCGCTCCACTTTCTCCTGCATCATCGCGTTCAGCTGCTCCAAGGAAAAGCCGGGCAGCGGCGGGAGCGGGGCGGCGGCAGAGAAGCCCCCTCGGGCGCCCTCGATGGCCGCGACCCTGGCCTGGAGGTCGCTGGTCCGCACCCCCAGGTAGACGCAGGAGGCCGCGGCCAGCGCCGAGAGAAGCGCGGCCAGCGCGGAGCCGACCGGCCCGGCCCGCCGCGGGCAGCGCTCCCCGCCGCAGCCGGGCTTCCCGAGGCCGGGCTTCCCGCTGCCGCCGGGCTTCCCGTTGCCATCCTGTCCTGCGGCCCCTCGGCTCTTCCCCAGCGTGCTCGCACACCCTTCAGCTGCGGCGGCTTTGATTTCCTTTCCTCCGCCCCCCATGGAGGCAATTAGTTTGCAAACAAGGCTAACAAAAATAACACCAACGAAGTGCGAGAAAATAAATAACAAAACGGCAAAATATTGATGTAAAGGAAGAAGAAAAAAAAAAGCGGTGAGTGGAAGCAAAGCCCGCAGCCGGCTCACACACTTTGAAGGCAAAGCGGCGGCGCTCCGCAGCCCTGGCGCACCGCGCACCGCCCGGTGCGGGTCGCGACTCAGCCCGCGGCTGGGGCGGCGGCGGGAGGCGGGGGCGAGCAGCTACAAGCCGGCAGCAGGGCTGGGTGCGAGGCGAGCCCCCGCGGCTCCCAGCCGCCGTTCGGAGGGAGCAGCGTGCTCTGCGAGCGCTTTGCCACTTGTCAGAGAGGTTTTCAGGCGCGGGGCGGGAAGCGCCCCCCCTCCGCCTCCCGCTCCCCTCCCCGCCGCCGCCCGAGGACTTGTTGCTCCCGCTCCACCTGCCTGCCGGCGCCCAGCAGCCGCGCCGCGCCAGGCGGGGAAGCCCGCAGGCGGCAGGCAGCCCGCGCTGCCCCGCTGTCAGCCGCGGAGCCGCCGCCCCGCATCCCCGCCCTCATCGGCATAATTTATTCACCTAGGCGGAGGGGCGGCTGCGGGCCGCGGGGGGCTCTCTGCATAATACATGCACGGCGTGCAGGGTATCTGACTCGCAAATTAGGAGGGCGAGGGTCGCAGGGGCCTCGGGAGGGGAGCCCGCGCCGGGCGGTACCGGGGAAGGGGCTGCAAGGGGCGGCCGGCTCCACCGGGAAAGCTCCGGAACATCGGGCAAATTTACGGCGGTTTATGGCTAGGTTGTCATGCCCCCGGTGCGGGCATAAAGCACGGGAGCGCTCCGTTGCCCCGTTCTTTTTTTAGAGTGGGGAGGATAAACGTGTATAACTCACCGTCGCAGGCAGGCGACGTGAGGGCTCGCTTCCAAAGAAGCATCATGCACTAACTTCCCCTTGTATGAAGGTTTTATTTTAGCCAATTTTCTTTCTGCTTGTTTATTTATCAAGTTGCTTCTTCACTGTTCCATGCACACTGGCCAGTTTTCATTGTGCCTGCTTTGGTGGACTAGAAAAGGAGCGTCAATATCAAAAGAACTGCAGGTGTGGCCTGATGGGAAACTTGGTGGTTCCCAGTCCTTTCCTCTCTACCTCTTCCAAGTGCTGCATTGACCTGCTGTAGTTTGGTTCTCATCTTGGCATTACCACAGTGGATCTCCTATATAGCATTTTGTGTGACAGTTCTTGTGTTCAGCACACTTTTTGAACCAGAGAAACTTCTCAAAGCAGGACCAGACATTGAAAGAACACATAGTTCACCCTGTTTGGCATTTACTTATGGGAATACAGACTACTTAGAAGATGCAAGGTCACATGGGACGAAAAAGAGATTTGTCCAACTATGGCACTTCTCAGACAAGAGTAAGAGCGTTGGTTTATACTATGAACCAAGTTGCCTTATGGAACCATATTTGTGCAGTTTTATTACCTATTGTTTCCCAAGTATTCAAGCAGCCACAACTGCCATGAAGATGTGGATGCAAAAAGCTTTGTGGGTTGCCCTCTAATTACTTAGACTTTGAATAAAGTGTGCCAGAAGTTCATAGCTAGTCATTTATTCTTCATCATTTGTGTCTTCTTTCTAAATAAAAAGTTTTGTGTACTATAGTCAGGGAGAAGAAATCATAATTACATAGCCCTAGGTGATGGTTTCTTTACAATAAACAGTTAAGAGTTGCAATGGACAGTTTGCAAACAAATTCCACCAAGCAGCACATACCTTATGGTCAGGACTTGTGAATAACAGCTGCCTTTTTCAAAACAAGGACTTGCTCCCAGACTATCTGTTGGCAATAAGAAGTCGAAATATTATTTGGAATTAATAAACTGACAGAAGAAAATAAATAATACCCACATGCTCTTATTTGGTGCACAGCATGGGCTCGCTGAGTATGGTATGAGCTGCCCAGGCTGCCTCGGAGTGGCTGGCAGCCCACGAGGCGCTGGAAGCCATCGGCGCCGGCTCCAGCGCTTCACATTACCCCCTGTTGTTAGTAGCCAGCACCATTACTCACCCCTGCTCGTGGTGACATCCAGCAAAGTAACCCTGCAAACCCTCAAGATATGATTGTCATTTTATGCTGGGGGTTAGTGAGGCGCCACTGGGAGCAGGACGGCTGCCCGCACCCCGCTGCTGCCTCTGTGGTGTGCAAATGGGTGCTGCTCATCTAGGCCAGGGTGAAACTTCCTCCTGAGATCAGCTCTTCTTATTTCAGGGCAGGTACAGACATCCTCTGGCTGCTTCAGGGCCCCATATGGGGCACGGACGACCACGTACCCATAGGTCAGTGTGACCTGGCTCGATATTTTGCTTGGCCAAATGATGCAATTTTTCTGCCCAAGCATTGTTCTGTCCCAGCATCATGCCATCCTTTTTTTTTTTTTTTTTTTTTTTTTTTTGGATAGGGCATATTCTACATCAGAAATTAAATATCCTGAGACAGAAAGTCCCTTGTTACATTAGATTTGCATGTACTTGCCATGATAAAGATTGCCAAATAAGCCAGATCACCATGTTTCTGTGGGGTGCAAAGCCATTTTCCTACTGAATAACAAAACTCATGCTAGGTGTTTCTTATTCTGAAAAGGTATGATGAGAAACCTTTCTTTTTTCTATCTGGGACAAATAGAAAAATCTGCCATACTAAAATCAAAGCCCAAACTGGGAAAGCAGGACTCTATAATACCCAAGAAATTGCTTTTATGCTCTTTTTCACAATGGGGAGAAATGCTAGCCCTGCCTGGTCTCACCTCTGAAAAGAGACGAGGCTCATGCTTGTGTGTACATGGATCTGCCCAAACATACCCTCAGACAAAGGGAAACATGATGAAAAAGAGTGAGAGGATGAAGAACAGTGTCAAGTCTTCCTCCTTGCTCCAGCTTAAAGTTACATTTTTCATTTTGCTAAAGCTTGGTTCTGGGAAAGATGTCAGCTAAATTTTTTTTTTTTTAATGCTTAGAAATTATTTGGTAATGACAGAGTTTGCGAACAAATTATTTCCAATTGCTTTTTCCTAATGTGTTTTCACCTAGAAACAGATAACAGAGAGTCTTTGAAAATGCAAATTAGCAGCGTCCTCTGCTTGCAGCAAAACCATGGTGATTCTCCTGATGGAGGCATTATTTATCCACTTCACAGCAATGTTGGTCCGGAACAGACTAGACTGGACTGCATAATCTGAGCAGCAAGCTAAATTATGCGCAGTCTGATCAAATCTAGCACAGGAGTTGTTTGTGTGGGTGGAGAACATAACACAGATGTTTTACCTGTTATAAAAATCTCCGGTCACGTCTGCTCGAGTCGAGAGCGTTAAGCAGCCATACCCTCCCATGCTCAGTTACTTGATACCATCAAGTGGACAACCGGCAGCTTTGCAGTACGCTTGTCCCATCTAAACACAATAAACCAGGGGAAAAAAGTGTTAAGATACAGCATTTGCTGCTTTTGCCAGCTTTCCACAAGCGGGAGGCAGAGCGAATCCAGGACATGCATATGTTCAGTGCCAGTGAGCCTGCTTCTTATTTTGCAGCCATGATGATGCCAGAGTCAAGAAGGCATCTACTTAGGATCATAACTAAGATTAAAACCAGACTGCTGTAGCACTTTTGAGAATGCTATCCATGCAATGAAAGAACAGGGTTTCTTTATTTTTCTCTCTCTCTTAAAAAAAGCCACTACTTTTTTACTGGTTTTATTGGTGAAGATTTATAGGTCTTGAATTAGAGAGAGTAACTTGGTCTAAGGAGTTAAACTCCTATTCCAGGAGTAAACCAGACAGGAGTTTGTATGGGTAGGCAGTAATTTAACTTCTTGCTGCCAGGAACTGTATCTCAGATGTTGTTGGCCACATTTAAGATGTTATACCATGCAAGTTTAGGTTACAAAACACTTAAAATGCTTTAAAAGCCTATTTTGTATCTGATAGCCAGAATATAGCAGTTTGAAGTAACTGTACACCAGATTTTTTGAACTGGCCATTACACGTATAGGTAGAGTATAAGAAATGGCAAATCTGCAGCACTCCAACTCAAACAGTAGCAAAAGGAGGAGAATTTTAAGTAAAGTCTGCTGAAGCACTCATGCACACAGACCTGAGGCAGCCATGCTTCCCACCAAGAGGGAAGTGCTCTCACTTTGAAAATTCAAATCTCTAAAGGCCACATTTCAGCAGATCTTGTGTGTGACCAAGCAAAGGTATTGACACAAGATGCTACTGTTTGCATTTCATGGGTCTGTGTTTGAAGATGTGGATCGTGTTTGCAGATAACAATTTTCCACCAGACAGGACTAGTGTCTGGAGTTCTATCCATATTTTTATGTCTACAGCATGCTGCATTCTGGCTGACCAATCCGCAGTCCACTGCTGGATTTCTTTACCAGATACAACATAAACTTGTGACTAAAATTACGCAAAAACAGATGAGTGAAAAATAAGCATTCATCTACTGAAACAACGAGCCATGTTCAATTTGTGATATATATTGCATATATGATCAGGAAAGGCAGAAGGCAGAGAATAAATACGAATAGGGGTTGGAGTCTAGGACTTTGAGTTAGAGCTGAGGCAACACACACAAAGACAAACACTTGAATGGTTAATAATGGTTATGCAAACCCTTCTTCTGCAGAGGTTCCCGCTTTCAAACAGAGCTTATATATTATTCATTCTTTGTGGAGTTGACTTGTATCTGCATTCTGCTTCTTCCTCCATTCATCTCTCTTGCTCAGTTCAGCCTTCAAATTAGGGTGCATCTTGCACCCTAAATGAGATTTTACTCAAATTTGTATACTTATATGGGAAAAAATGCAAGGTGGAAGCAGAATCCAGCACTTCTGTGACTTGCCTCACTTCCCAGCTCTCTGGCAGGATAGGTAGTATGGTATTTCTCATCGACCTGCTCATAATATCTGCCAAGATAGCTCAGAATCACCAAAAAAACAACTTACTTCACTGTTTTGGGAAGGAAGTTGGAAAAACCTTTCATTTTCAAATATCCAAATTGATTGCCTACTGTCACTTTAAATTTAATATAAGCACATTGCAGTATACATGATGCAGTGCATTAATATACTTAGCAGATGGATAACACTTGCTTGTGATTTAATACTTAGATATGTTCATTTCACATCTACTGTACAAACACTTCATATATTTGAATCTTTAAGTCAGACTTATCTTCAGACCAGAGGCAATTGAGTCACATGAGCATAGGATTTAGTTTATTAGTTTCATAACCTTTCTGGTATTTTGGCAAACCTGATATTAAATTTTTCTTAAAAAATTAAAACCCTTACATCTGGAATTTAATATATTTCACAGGATTTCCTTTTTCAACAAGATGCAACAAGCTCTCCTATACCTACAAACTGATTCAAGACAAAATTCAGACGCTATTTGTCATTCTTTACTAAAATTCACAAGCATTTTTCTCATGAATGTGTTACAAAACACTTCATAACAGATAAACCAACTGTCTTACATTTTTCTTACATTCAAATACTTGCTTTAAAATGCAGTTGATTCTTGGGAAGCTCTGGCAAGAATTTTACTGAATGGAGAGCCATCATCAGAAATTAAGACAAGGAGACCAGACCTGAGAACCTCAGACTGAAAAAAAAAGACATCCTTGCACTGGCTTCAAGCCAATTAATATCCCTTGGTTCCCTGGTCTGTTTATTTGTGTATGAATGAACACCAGTGGAATTCCTGGGTCGTGGTGAAAGGCTGGGAGGACAAAATTCGGACTAAGAGTTTCTGAGCCTGCAAAGTCCTGTATTAACACATAACTTCACTCACGTGTGTAGTCTGATCCAAATCAATAGGATTAGTCATGGAAGTAAACTTTCACATATGCTGGAGTATTTGGAGGATATAAAAATGCCAACACGAGGGTCAAGATGGATCCAGCACAAAAAGCTAATTATACAGCAGGGAAATTCTTTTCACCTTGTTAATTCCAAATTTCTTGTACGTAGAAGCAGTTACTTTTAAGAAGAGATTTTTTTTTTCTCAGAGAAATTATTACAATAAAGGGTATACGGCTGAGAGATCTCAGTGGAAACCTTCTCTGAAAAAGGCAGCAGTAACTCCAAATACATTCTTATGCCCCAACACAATAACTAGAATTGTAAAGTTCCCGAAGGATATTGGCAAATATAGAATCATTATAATGCAGATAAACTAACATTGCTATAAGCACTGTCAGTGATTTACATACTTAAAACAGGCTGAAGCTTCTGAAACCTACAGACTTTGTGGGTCAAAGATGGACAAGATTATTGTGGAACAAACAATTAGGAATAAGAAAAGGCAGAAGACAGAAGGAGGAAAGTTGGATTACCAAAATAAAAAGAAGGAGTCAGGAAGAAAGTAGAATTATTAAGAGGGTGAAGAATATAGATGCAGCAGGAATTCTTCCCTTGGTTCAGTGGGTGGTGTCTTCCAAGTGACTTAAAACAGATGAGGTCTGGTGATTTCCCCCCTAATTTGGAATTAGTATATTCCCAGTAATTTATCTGGAATGAAATTTCTTCTTATAAGCACTGCATAGCTGACTATCAGTACATCATTTTACACTGTCATCTATAATTCCACTCAGGGCCATGTCCTTCTCTCTCTTTAACCAAATTGCTATGACACTATCAAATGAAATCCCTATCAGGATGTCCATGACTCCTCTTGAGGTTTCTGTTTTATGTTGCTAGGCTGAAGAAGGCAGTGATGGCCTCAGAAGACTTGTCTTTTTCAATTGGTTGTTGAATCATTATTTCAGTGAGATCCAGGAACAGATGTCTACACGCTGACTACTATCTCCCCAGTCAGCCACATCACAGAAAAAAAACATCACATCATTCAGCAAATTGTAAAAAAGTCAGTGGTCTAAGCACAAATTCCTTGTCACAATGCTCAAAGCTGTTGTATCGTGAAAGCGAAGTCTGAAAACTAATTTAATTTCTGATTTGGTTTCCTGTGTTTTAGAATTCAATGAGATGTTGATACAATTTCAGTGTATGTTTTTCTAATAAAGGATGCTTTATCTCAGGTAAATTTATCCTACTGTTCGAAGGACAAACAGAATTCAGTCAGAAGGTAGATTCTGGATAAAATACAAAAAATTCAAACAGATCAAACTTGGATCAACATAAATCGCAATTTTATTACTTTTTTTTTCCTGAGCTATTCCCTAATTTGACTAAGTCTATCAATGGTGGTCCCCTCCACAGTTATTCAAGTACATTTGCAAAATGCTCTGCCATTAGCAGCTGAAGATTTTAATGCACTTTTGAAGCACATAAAGTTTGTTGGGAAATTGTTGCTTGCTCATGCAAAATTTCCAAGGAAAAATCTTTCTTTCCTGATCATGCTCAGTTTAGTTGTATATAGTATCTCCTTTCCCAGGAAGAAAAAAAAAGCCCAACTGCATCAAGGCCGGCGGGGGGGGGAACCCAACACAGAACCCACACCAAAAAACAACCAACCAATGAACAAACAAACAAACAGAAAATCCTTCTCTTAAAGGCTTCTCTACATCTGCAAAATAACTGTTTATTTTCTCTGGATCAGAACAAAGTAAATCTTAAGATGCCTGTAAGCTCATGACAAAACCTACACAAAAGGGTTACTACAAGGTGTAAAAGAAGTGTGTGTGTTATGGATTTAACTTCTTTTTCAGAGGTTTTGAGGGGACATCCTAGTTTTCTCATACCTTTTATCCCCACCAAACTGCCACCTGTCAGATCACCCACTTACCCTCTCTTTGCAATGAGCTTCAATCTGCCACTCTGAAGAGTGGGTGCACATGGATGTGGTCAGCAGGCTTTCCAGAGCTCCTGGCTTTGTGACTGTCTAGATTTCTCTTTCTCTCTATAGAGAGAAAGGAGTTTTTAAAAGCCTAATTCCTTGAAGGCTAAAAAATTGCAAAATCTTTGAAAGGGTGTTTGGTAGGGAACGGGATGGTCAACCGTTGAGGCTGATACCAAAAATCAGTGTTAGATGTCTCTTTCTCATGTCTTTACATCTATGAACATCACTGTGATCTCTTCCATGTGAAATTATCAGAGAAGGAGGATGGGGTAAGAACCTGTAATATCTAGACAAAAATTAAGTCGTTACCATGAAAATTAGAGATCTAAGATGTCTGAGCACAGCCTCCAAGAGGTGCAGAGCTAAAAAATTGGCTGGTAATCAGAAAAGTGTCTGAAACCTGATCATGAACATTTAGGGCATTTTTTGTTGCTGTGAGTAGAGAGATAAAGAAGGTCAGTCAGGAGATAGTATCAGCTAAAGAATCCATAGCTGTCCTGTAGATTTCACAAGAATAAGCACAATAAAATAGTCCGGCTGCTTGGGATTACAGGTCTCAGCCTCGTGTCTGCATCATCTCAGCTCCATCAGGCTGCCAGCTGCCAGAGACTTTACTGAATCGTTCAGGGGCACAGATTCCTCAAATTACTCTCATAGACTTCTTGTGGCTGTCATATTCTTAACACTACTTGGATTATTTTTATGCCAAAGGTAAAGTAAAACTATTTTGTCTTCCCTGTTTTCTGTGTGTGTAAGAAAATTTAAGTTTTTGATGATAATGCTGGCTATGGAGGTCTAACCGAGTCAGTACTGACTTGAAGGAGAGAGGAACTACTAGATAACATCTCAATTTACCATGCTAAGTATCACTCATGCTCCTCAGTCCAGGATCTCTTCTTCAGGGCTTCCATTTTCCACAGCCCTGCTATGCTTCTTTCTCACCCAGAGCCCTCCACAAGTATGCTTTCCAGAAAGTTGCACCGCAGCATTATAGATGTCTGTTTAGACATCAACACAAACTTTCCTGCTCCTCTAACTTTCCAAGACTGCACTGTCAAAAACAGTCAACTGAAAGTCACATGTGAGTTAAATGCTTTCTCTGTCTTGGTCTCTCAGGGAGTTGCGAGATCCTGTCTTTATAGGTGAGCATGAATATAGTGGTAACTGCTCATATGAGATCTACAGCAAATGTGGGTATTGATGAGGGCTGATAAAGGAGAAAGCTGGAGGAGAGGGGCAACCCCACATTAGCATTGCAGGAAGCAACGAGGGAAGTATGAAGAAAGGAAATTACTATGGCCTTTTATTGTTGAGGACAATGCTCCTAAAGGCTCTTTCTTGATGGAGCAGAAATAGGACCAAGAGAAGAGAATGGACAGCCTTTGATGGTGGGGATAGTAGCATTACAGAAGAAAAAGTAGAGGGGCATATAAGATTTATGAAGTGGCACAAAAGATTTGATATTCATATATACAGAGACTGTGAGGAGATATAGGAACTGTAAAGCTTTTTTTTTACCAGCTAACTCAGGACAGGATAAAGACATCTTGTCTGGGCTCAGCAGATCTCAAGATGAAGATCTCTCTCTCGCATGTGGAGAGAGTGCTGTGAATGTCTTGTAGCAAGAAAGTGTTATATGGACTTAAGAAAGAGTGTCTTCCAGCTGAGAACTTTGTTCTGGGTTGGTTGAAAGCATGTCTTTCTGATGTTTCTGGTTAAGAACAGCTTAAGACTAAAATTAAAACAGTCCTTTTGTTAGAGGGACAGAAACAACCCCAGTGGGCTTTGGGGGCAGCATTCCCCCAGTAGGGCAGGAAAGGGAATGTTTTTGATCAGCTAAAGTATTTTCTGCTTGATGTGGAAGGCCAGGTGGGTGAGCAGAGTTGCAGAGCACAGAAAGGCTCTCTGGAGAAGGATCTATTATTTTTGGGGTTCCGTCTCCTGAATCAAAGAGGGGGAAAAAAAGGTTTGGGGAGAAGTCCTCTCCCAGTGTACTTACTTGTATGTCTTCTTTCTGACACATACCTACTCAACATCAGCGCTCCAGTGGTTTTTGCTTGACATCATATTTAGATTAACTATCCTTCTGAAACAGGAGGATGATTTGTGTGTAATTCTTCATTTTTATTGAATGTGGACTTCTTCTCATTTAAGAAATCTTGGGCTCTTAATTTTGCTTTTCATCTTGCCCTTGAG
Organism: Acanthiza pusilla; assembly: GCA_036630365.1. Classification (NCBI taxonomy): domain Eukaryota; kingdom Metazoa; phylum Chordata; class Aves; order Passeriformes; family Acanthizidae; genus Acanthiza; species Acanthiza pusilla. The sequence goes on from JAXCHO010000164.1 coordinate 18,567,382, forward strand.
GGTAGTTTGGTTCTGCGGTATTTTTCTGTACTTCTCTGTCCTCTGTGATTGTAAGTGCTTGAGACTTATTAAATATAAAAGCTCTTTGATATCAGCTGGAGCACAGCTGAGGATTAAGCCTTTCCCTCAATGCTCTCTCTGCCTGCTGCTGTCATGTGTAAATCCTATGTAGGAATCACTCCCTTCCAAAGAAATCAGCTGTAGCCTGCCTGAAACATAGCAGATGCTTTGCAAAACAGATCGGAAAGGAAGTGAAGATACCTTTTCCAATGAACCTTGTGATGAATATAAAATCCAGCATCAGAGCAGCTTCCCTCAGGAAACCAGCAAATAGGCATCTACAACTCACTCATCTATAAAATGCCTCCTGGAATCTTTAATGGCTGTGAGCAAGCACCTGTCAGCTCTGTGCCACATGGGGAGAGACAGAACCAGCCTGGTAGCAGCAGTGCCCACAGCAGCAGTGCTGCCAGGCTGTGCTGCTCCTGATGGGCCCCATCACAGCCACGTGGGCAGGTGTGGGAAATGCCCCAGCCGGGCATCGGGCACAGCTGACCCCAACTCCACCACTGAAATCTCACAGCATCACACTTCTGTGTGTTATGACTGCAAGCAACAATACCTTAATCTCCAGAACGTAAGAAACACTTAAAAGTTACTAATAACAAAGCAAACTGGTAGTATTGGTCATCAAAAGGTAATGAAATTTGGCTGTAAGGTGGGAATCTACATTTTCTGGCAATGTTCAAATATTTTGCTGCCAAGGTTTCCTCAGCTGTACTTTACATTTTAGTTATTTGAGTCTCCATTAATGTGTCTGTTCTGGAACTAATTTTTAGGTGGTTTACCCACAGGAATACCAGCCCATATGCTTAAAATAAAATGGGGGATATATATAAATATATATCACATAGAGAGAGGGAATATAATTTTTTTTGCAAGTGATAGCATGCCTGTGTGTGATTACATTGTGTAAAGAAACACTCCAAAGCCTTCTTCTCAATCCATATTTATAGGAAATGTCCCATGCACTTATAAAAGAGTGAAGAGTTCTGAAACCATACCGTAAATCAGCTGTAAAACTTCATGAGCAACAACCATGATGTAAAGTTTCTTGGACCAATATGAGAGTCCAAGGGTGTTTGAAGCCGCTTGGTTAGGTAGGTAGCTGTGCTGTAGGCTAGCTGCTCTTCAACACTCAACTATAACCAAACTCATGCTCTGCTTCCCAGGGGAGCTGCATGCTGCCCTAGTGCTTTCATCTGGAGGCTGGTTTGTTTGGGTTTTGTTCTTGTGTTTGGGGTTTTTTCACTAGAAGCTGATTTGAAAAGATACATTGACAAAGAAATGCAGATAAGCTGTGGGCAGGTTTACTGCTGCTGCTGCCATTCACACCCCTGTGAATCAGGGCACCTTGGAGCAATCAGGTTTTCAAAGGAGTCTGCCCAAATGTTACTTCTTCCACATTTGATGTTAACATGTACTGATTTATTACAGTCAGGAGCTGGGACCCATCAAAATCACCCTCTGTGTCTATGTCACATCTTCACTGTTTCTTCTCATGGCTCCTGTGATCTTCCCCCAATTAAAGGTTTGTATCATCTTCCCGTTAGTTCACAGACAGCATCCTTCTTTCCAGCAATTTTTCCCCTTTCTGACTGCAGCTGCAATGACACCCCATCCATGCTCTGTAGGCTTTTGTAGAGCTCTACTGCCGAACACCCAAGATGGGCCTGTTACATCTTCCTGAACACTTTAAGAAGGACTGTAGCTCAGTACAAATGTTTTCAATGCTGTCTCTGAAGTTATTTTGGTGGTGGCTATATGAAACAGTGATGTGCTGATGGAAAGGGATGTGTGTTTGCTGTTATCTATTGGCAGGAGCTCCTTATAGGCCACACACGCAAAGTCACTGATACAAGTCAATGAGATCTACTAAGGACAAAGAAGTTGCCTGAATTTAGGGTGTGACTCTCACACCAACTATCTCTTTATTTCCTCTGTTTTATTGGTCTTATTTTGGTTTCCTGATGGCTTATTCTGTGCATCTAAAGTCTGCATTTTTTTAGAACTTAAGCAACTTGTTTTGTCTACCTCTTGAGCTGATCTGAATTTTGTAGGATCCTATTTAAGGCCACAAAGATCACTGTTCTTTTCCCATGAGCTGTGTATTCAAGTCCCATTAATATTAAATAGGATTTCAGGGAATACATTGAGGGAAAATAATCCTCTTTAACACCTCTTTTAACATACCTATTTTATTTCTTTGACATTTCTCACCTCTTGAAGCTATTTTCTTATTTCCCTGTTTACACAAGCATAGGCCACATCTTTCCCTTCTAACACGACTCCCTTCCTCCACTCTTGAGGACTCTCAAGGATGCCAGGCATATGGCTCTTTGTGCTGTTTTCTTTTTCACTTCCATTTAAGAGATGCTGTTTTCTTCGTCTCCAAACCCATTTTCATTCAGAGACCAAAACTGCTTCCCCTCTGTTTTGATCTGAAAAGGAACATGTACTTGCCTGAAGCCATATGATGTTCTAAGACTCCCATAAAGATTCATTTATTTATTAGCCTTCTTTGAGCTTGAAAAATACAACTCTTTTTTTTTCACAGTGTCTTTCATCCTTAAGTACTTCACAAGTTACAGCTCTAGCACTGACAGAGAAGTGCTGTGGGCTGTGGGGCTGGGCTGCCCTGTTGCAGTAGATGGCTTCATGTAGGTCCATTTGGGAAAGGAAGTGTTTTCCTATGAAGTTCAGTCTCAGTCCATGGGCAGTGATGCTGCTTGTGGTAGGCAGAATGAGGAGTTAATACCCAGTTTCATGTGCTGTTTCCTTCTTAGGAATGATAGCATGAGCTATCAAGTGCCATTTCTACACATCTCCAAAATAATAAACAGCATTTCTCTACTCAGATGAACCCTTTAGCTCCAGCCTTTGATTCAATTGTTTTTCCATTATCCAGCAATGAACTGTTGGAAAATGAGTTGGAAGTCTGCTCTGGACTAAAGATGTCTTTTCTATAGTACTAATTGCTAACAAAGTGAAACAGAATACTAAGGAGAAGGAGGATAGGTCACTTGCATGGAATTTAAAGTAAAATTATCTGGGCATATATTAGCCATAGCTTAGAAATCTTAGGATGAAGGCACTTCACAGTTGTGATTTTGTGGGCGTTGCAATTTATCATATATGACTTCTTTAACTGCATGTAGCTAGCTTTCAGAAATGTCTGTATGACTTCACAGTTTATAGTTACCTGGGTAGTATGCTGGTCACAATCTTTAGTTTTGTGTGAAGATTACAAGGCATCTCTAGCGTAGTCTTTGCCATTTTTTGCAATGGTTGTTAGGTAATCTTGGCTATCTTGTGTGCCTGTGATATGAATCAGTAATTGTACATGGCAAATTAACCTTTATTTCCCAGGTGAGAGAAGCAGCTGATAGTGTAATGAAGGAGGTCTTAAATAAAATATCATTCCATCTGGAAAGGTTACAGCAGTAGAGTGTGAGAGGGAACATGGACCCTACCTCTGAAAATAGCGTTTACAAGGTGTACATAATAAAGGGGCTTTGTGGGCCATGCCCAGGGACACCAGTAATAGTCCCAGCGCTGAGGGGAAAATTACCATGTTACTGTTTGCTTTTACTCTTTCCTTATTTTTCCCCTCTCCAGTTAACAGTGGCCTTGTGAGCACCAACGAAGTCAGAGCTTTGGCTCACATTCTCTGTAAAGCCACCACAGCTGCGTGGCAGCTTTCTCTGGTCCTTTCCACTTTCCTCTGGTCCTTCTCTGCAAGACAGCACCACAGCTGGTAGGTCCTTCAGAGGGGAGAAAGAGAGTGAGAAAAGTTCTTGCCTGCCAGATCTCAGAAGAATTTGAGAATGTGAATACTAAGGTGTCAGATCATAAGTGAATTTGAAAATAAATTGGTTTTATGTGCTGTGAACATTTAGAGCCAGTCTCATCGCTTTTTTATGAAGACCTGCCACATTTGTGTTTTTCGAGTGCTTCCCGTTGGTTAAACAGGTGACTTACCTTATAGTTTGTTCTCATTGCTGCTGATACCACAAACACATTTACTAAGGCAGACCCTTACACATCAGGAGGCAGAGGGGTTGGGTTTGTCTGAACGTTATGCACAGTCTTGTCGTGCCTGACATGTTGGCCAGTGTGAGGAGCTCAGACTGGGAAGGAGACACTCCCGGGGAGCAGCACTGGGAGGAAACAAGATGACTCCTCCTCATTTACCAGGCTGGAATATGGGGGTATTATCTACAGCATCCAGGGCAGTCTTTAGTCAGCGCGCTATTAAATAAAATGGCATACTTGTCAAAAAGAGCACGGAGCATTTCCATACTGCCTGCTGTGCTTCATTGGCACGTGCAGAGCTTCACTAACGTGTCAGTGTGTACAGTGGCACTGAGCACAGAGAGGGAAGGCAGGAACCAATTAAGGTTTTACTGTGTTACCAGATCACCAACAGAGAGGCAGAAAGGGAAAGGGGCACCTTTGGGCTGTGCCCCTGCCTACAGCAACAACAAGAGGTTTTCAGCAGCTGCTGCCGCATCAGGCTGGGCAGACGTTAATGGACTGGCTCAGACCAGGAGTGTGCTTTTCAAGTGAATTGCCTGATTACCATCCATTACCATGTTCCATTGGCAGCCTGGGTGCACAAGGCTGGATGCCTCCCTGCTGGAACAAAATGGGATGATGTGGCTGGGGATGAAGCCGGGGAGGAAGGCCCTTGAAGCCTGTACAGTGTCACCGGTGTGTCAGGAGCACCCATGGTCTGAAGCATCTTTGAAGAGATCATGGCAAGGAACAGGTCTTAAACAGGTAGGAGTTTCCGGGAATTAAGGAAGTTCTTGATGGCTTCATGTGCTGTAGAATGTTTAATGTAGTGAAGCCATTATGTTATTTTTAGGTCCAGTTTTCACAAGTGAAGTGTGAACACAGGCTTTGTTTTTCAAAGGTGTGACTCTTCCTCTGCAAGCTGTTCTAAATATGTGACTCCATGTTCAGTGTGCCAAAATAAATGTTCTGCTACATTCTGATTCTGATTTGGATTTTCTTTCTGATTTTTAAGCCAGTAATGTGCACAGTTACAAACTTGGTATCAGTGTTCAACACCATCAAATAAATGCTACTTCATGTTGCTTTGGAAATCTTTCCTCTTCCCTTTAAATTGTTGGCTCATTCATCAATAAGATAATTACAGAGAAAGGAAAGTCTTAGAAAGAAAAATTTATTTAATTCCATTATATAAACTCAAAGGTGGCCAAATTTTCTTCTTTTTTTTTTTTTTTTTTTTTTTTTTTTTTTAGGGAAAAGCATATATTCCATTTAAGTTTCAAAAAAATGAAAGCCTGATTTCTTTTTACTTTTTTACAAGACTGCTGATCATGCTGCTAAAAGTTGAGCAAGCAGTACTGGCTTTATTTAAAGCCTCAGCTGCTCAGGTAGCCATCAAATATAGCTGAGCTCTTACAGGAACTGCTTGTAGGATTCTAGTATTGTTTAGTTTGAATACAAATCCTAGTTCTAGGGTTTCATACCGCAACTAGATTTAATGTAACTGAGATTCTGATCTGGAGCCAAGCTCCACATCTGACCAAATCCAAATATGTCAGAATCCCAAAATGTATTTTAAGTATATCATATAACAGACTCTCAGAACATCATGAAAAGTTATATGATAAATATAACCAAATAGGAATGTTTTCATAAATAAATTATTTCTAGTGCCATTGAGCCCTTCTGCCATGGTGTCGAGGGTGCAGGGCCAGATTCTTATCCATCTGCACAGAATAGGCTTACATTGCACTTAGGAACTTGGACTGTTCCAAAGGCATGTTTGAAGGGCACAACGTCAATTGCAGAGATGAGAAAAAGAGCCAAACTTTTCAAAGGCTACGACCAGACGGCCCAGCGTGAAACCTCTGCGCAGGAGGGGCCCACGTGGAGCACTGCTGATCCTCAGGCCAGCTGCGAGGCACCCACTCGCCTGGGAGATGCGGCGCCGCGGGCTCCAGCGCCGGCTCTGCCGTGTCTCCCCAGGTGGTTACCAGGCAACACCGCAGCCTCAGAGCCGCGTCGTCCTCCCTGCCGCGGGATGGATGGATCCGTCACTGCTGCTGCTGCTGGGAGGGAGAGAATATGATTTTGGAGGAGAGTGGGAGGAAGGTGGCCATAAATGAAGGAGATTTGTGTGTCCCCTACCCTCTAGATTGCTGCAGATCAGCAGGATGGTACTTGTAGATAGTCTTCAAGGAAAATTCGGGGATCTGAATTCAATCATTTCACAGCAAATGAGATTACTGTGAAAGGAGAAAGATTCCAGATGCTTGCCCTTCTTGCAAAAGAGCTAATGCTCTTGCCTGATTTTTTAGACCAGGCAATTGTAGCACCTGCTTTTCTCGAGCTGTGCAGTGACGCAGCTCACCCTTACAGTGACCTTCAAAGGCGAAAACAAAAAAGAGGAAATGGCTTGTATGCAGAAATACCTATAACACATCTTGCAAGAAAAGACTGAAGAGAGCTTGCCTGCTGGCTATAGCTGATGTGATGGGGTGTGGGGCTGGAACTCCATCCTGGATTCTCACACCATTCCTCTTTTACAACCAAAGAAGGTGACTGGTTTCTGCTTTTTCTTGGCTATTGGTTCATAGTCTGAGTAGTTAGGATAGGAATCTGGTGCAGTACTTCATCCTGCTCACTGCCATAGCACTACAAATATGCATAAGAGATGGAGGAGGGACAGCCCGGGTGAAAGGTGGGGGAAATGCAGTGCAGGGAGCCTTCCCTATGCCTGCTCTGTCAGTGCCAAGCCTGCTGACCTTGACTTTATGCTTTTACAGAAACATCTCATCCTGGCCAGCAGTGCCAACTCCTCCCCTTGAGCTATGAAGAAACATTTCTGCAGACCATGAGAGATGCAACATGAGGGAGAGAGAGGGAGTGGGGAGGATATACTTTCCTCCCTAACACATCCATGTAGTACCAAGCGTAATTTAGCCCTTTGCTTCATATCTAGTTGCCCTTAGCTCCAATGCAACCAAAAGAAGCCCAGTCTTTATTCACTTTTAGGGTTTCTCAGTTGTGTTACACACCTATTCCTCAGAAGGGCTTCCTAATGTAGGCACGCAAAGGGTGTCTATATCTAGGAATGCTCGCTTACTGGAGTTACCTGGCTCACAGGTAGAATGGGCTTCAGAAGGACCCTTTTCACACTGTATCCTGAAAAAATTGGTGTCTTATATTCCTATTAAAATCATTGCTTAAGCAAACAAGGAAACATGATAAACTATGCCTAGTTTTCACTCAATTTCAAAACTTGAAAATTTTTCTGTTTGCAAAAACAGATCTGATTCCAGCAAGCCCCATTTTTTGCATAATCTTTGATATGAGATCTGCTCGCTGCCTGAAAATGCTCAGCATCTCCCCAGGTAAGGACCCCAGGCCCACATTCAGGGTACATAAGGGTAACAGAGGCTGCATCCAAGGGAGGCCTCACCTGACGAGCAGGATCAGCAGCCGTGCCCGCGTTGCAATGCGGCTGCGTGATGGGGCAGGGACACAGCACATTCTTCTCCCTGCCACAGGCATTCCTGCAGAGGCAAGGAGGCTCGGGGGCTGCCAGCTGCTCGGCCCTCCGCTGCTGGAAGAATGCAGCTGAATGTGAAAACTTGTCACCAGGCTGAAGCCACGATACACCTGTCCCTCCTGTCAGTCTCCTGCAACAAAGTCTCACAGGGACTTAAAAACTCAAGCCATAAAAGTGGGATTTAACTAGCTTTATTCTAGAATGCAGTATGTAACATCCATGCTCCATATGTCCCATGATGGGAATGTCCATTTAAACCATGCTATGTAAACAAGACAACAGCTGTGGAATGGCATGAGCCGTCCTGCAGTAATTCAGAGAAGAGCCAGGCAAAACTTTAGAGGAACATTCCTTTTTGTTAAATACCTATGCCCAGAGAAATGGGAAGAATGTGTGATGGGGATCAGTGCCACCTCCTTTTTTTATTAAGTGGCAGAGCTGTGAGAAACCTGTTAAAAGGAGCAAAATGAGTCTTCCAGCAATGAGAACAAGGGAAACTATTTCCCTTTTCTGTGTTGTTAACAGTCTTGTGTCTAGCCTGGAAAGACAACACCTCGAGAAGCTACTTGCACTCACCTCTTATAGGTCAGCAGTGTGGGAGCCCTGGAGGAATGTACTCTGCTAAATGTATGGAAACAGCTGGCTGCAGCTGAATCAGTTGTTTCCTCCCTGGAGATAAATGTTTGTCTGTCCTTTTTTCCTCCTGTTTTCTTAAAATCTAAATTAGACTGCCATAATGTAGAGAAATTTCCTGATATGTCTAGTAAACTATAATGAATGCAATAACAAACGCTGCTCAGAGCATTACTTTTTCTGTTTGCTAGCTGAAGGGAGAGGAAAAGAATTGTGGTTTTCTCTTCATTCCTTCAGTGGGCTTTTCTTCCACATCCAAATATATTAATCTGTGGTTAAGCAAAATGTTTTATTTCACTTTAAATCAAACATCTTGGCTGGTTCTTCTCCCCCTCCTGCCATGCTTACCTTTATTAAACTTAGATAAATTGAAACTAAGCATCTCAAAATTGCAGGTCAAGATGCTTAACCACTCTTAAAAAGCTGCCCAGTGGTTTGATTAATTTGACTTTAACCTGAAAATAATTAGTTTTACCAAACTTTCATTATTGGTTAATAAAACTTCCAGCATTACAATTTTCTTCTGTTCTAGTTACGATATATGTAGCGACATTTGTAGCAGACACTAAGATTTAATAACCTCCTAGGCAAATACTGACCAAGACAAGATGTCAATATTAACCTGTCAAATCAATAAATCCAAACATTCACACTGGCAATAGTTAATCTACTTATACTTATTATAAAAATAAATAAATAAATTAAAAGCCAAAATTATCAAAGAAGTTAGAGTTGCTGAAGCTCAGAAACACACTTATTCATCGCGTCGTTTACAAAACTAGTAATAAATGTTTACTTGAAACATGGAAATTAAGACTGCCATAAATTTTACCTACTTGACCTACCAGAAATCAGGAATCATCACACACACATTTTTCACTTGGATATTTAAAAGCTGCATTTGACTGAGGCAGCTTGTAATTTTAGTGCCTGAGTGCAGGCCTGCAGGGTCAAAAGTGAGAATTAGGTGCACCCTCTTCAAAATATATGCTCTGCCAAACATCCTGGCTAAACTTACTTGCTTTGAGATTCTGGTAGCTTGGAGGGGGAAAAAATGCTCAGGGAGGGGAGGAGAGATTTCATAAGAGCAATTTCTTCAAAGCTCTGGGTAGGAAGCCAAAATCTACATTTACGAAGGTTTTCAGCAAGGAAATCAGTGCAAGGTGTCCATCTTAAAGAGCTTTCCATCTGTGGTAGTGGAGCAGTAAGACTTCCTAGCAATGATTCTAACTTCCCCTAAAATCCATTATTTATGATGGCCTTGTGATAAAAAGTTAGAATCCTGCCTGAGTTACAGGGAAGTGGGCATACACCTCATCAAGCTTTCAGAGAGGATTTTGAGAAGAATTTCCCACTTACTGAATTAATAACCCTGTATTTGAAAGAGATACAGGGCAGAAGCTGAGAGCAGAGGGGGAACAGTCTTCTTTCTCTTCTGCAAAGTGCATCCTTGAATACAATATTTAAGGTATCGGCACCCTTTTTTATGGAACTCAAACAATTTCCTGGCTATCGATTATCTGTGAGCTGGCTGTGCAAATCACCACACAAATGGGTACACCAAAGACCCTTATTAACAGAAAAGCAACAAAGACTCTTCAGGAAAAGACTGGGGAAGCAGGAAAGGAGAAAAAGTTCCCGTGGGTCAGTTACAGGGTTAGCGGAGGGAGTTCAAGGCTTGGAGCTGAACCATCAACACCCTCTCTGCATTCTCACAATGGGGCATTGTTCGAGCATTTTGATGATGTCCTCTATTAATAATGGTGTATTCTTTTTGAGTAGCATGCCCTAGAAACTGTATGGATTAGACATCGAGTCCCACATACTTTAGCAAGGGAGAAAGAGAGAAAGTGTAGAAAAGCTAGGCTTGCTCTTGCATTCCTCACAATTGAGGGCAAAGGAATAACATGAAGCATGAAGGAAAATATTCTTAATAAGGTGTGTAATCTGGTTGTGAAAAGGGGAGGGAAAATACAACTGTAACACTACCAGTTTCATCCTAGCTTTCAACATTGGGATCATGGCTGTATTCTCTGCTCTTCATGTTAATGCAGCTGAAGTGGACGAGGTCTGCAGAGCACCGTTTATTTCAGTTGTCAGCTGTAATCACAATCACCATCACTTGTGCTGCGGCTGTGCCCCGTGTAACAGGATAGGGGTCCCCCATTCTCCCAGACCTTGATGAAGTATAAAGGACATCAATCCTGTCCCAAGCAGCTTACCATGCAACCACCAGGCAACGAGCCTGAGCAACAGCACAAAAGCAAGCAGTAAGGCAGAGGAGGTGCTAAAGGGAAGTTTACAGCATTTCTGGGTTACAATGATTAGCTTTATACCCAGCCAAAGGTGTCCACACAATTTAGAATTGCTGAGCTAATTGTAAAATGAGTAATTAAATGATAACAGCTCTGCTCAGACACAGTTCCACGTGGTCGCCTGAGCATGTTGCTCTCAGAATATGAGATCAGTGAGTTCACGCTTAGATTGCATTAAGACTTTGTGTTTCTCACACAGCTCTAATACAAGCCAGCTAAAAAGAACTGCACAGGAGGCAGATGAAGATAAAGTTGGTTGCGGAAGATGGAGAAGGATGGCCACAGAGGGAATACCAGCTGCCGTTGGAAATATGGCAGTGTGTTTAAGTTGAGCTGTCAGCCTACGGAATCCACATTTTCCAGCCTGGTGCTGAGAGCTCAGGGACCGTTGGTACCACATGCGAGAGCAGCTCCAGGAACTGAAGGTTTGCCTGGTGGGTAGCATGCAACAAATTACTCTCAAGAACAAAAAGGAAGATAGATCCACAATCATATTCAGAAATGAGGCAACTGAAGAAAAGCAGCATTGCACGCCACACAAACTAGATAGGTGGATAGACAGCGGGCTTGTCTACAGGGACAATTTAGTACCAACTAAGCTAAAGTGTGAATTTATACAGCCCTAGCTACTCTGCACTAGCTTCCTGTGTGGATAGCCTTAATCTGTACTAAGAATGCTCCTGTGAGCACAATGACACATTTACTACAGGAGTTAATGGAGAGCAGCTAATGTGCTGTGAATTCACAGCCTGGCGAGCACCATCCCGCCTGCCCCTGCTGACTGCACAGCAGTGCTTTTTCAGCAAGGAGCACAAGCCAACTACAGTCAGGGAAAGTATTTCCAAATTCTGATAGCCTGTTGGGACTGAGCTGCCTGTGCGACCTCGTGGACAGAAATCGTTAACAAGGATTGAAGGGGAATGCTTGTGAAACAAATAAGTCCGGACTTTTTTATAAGGTTGGAGAGTATCCTCGAGAGAATTTTGTTTTTCTGAGATGTAATATTTTTTATTATCAAATAACTCTTTGAATATAGATTTGCTAATATGCTTTATGTATCCTACAGATATGATTCTCTTTCACCACATACAAAAGTTTATTTAGCATCTTCGTTGGAAATGGTGAAACTGAAATACAAGTGGAATGATGTATCTGAGAGTTTATCTGGAAAAGAAGTCCTAATCTCCAGATACTAAGTCCTGCTCCTATGGAGTCTTGTTGTCATAAAACAAATTATTTTGTCTCTGTGAAGGGCACAAGACCTGAGATTTTGGTCCAGCTATGAATCTGGATCCAGATTGTGCAGCTGAGGCACCACAGTATGCGATGAACCTAGTGAAAACAGTGCTTGTTGGAATGCATCAAAAATAACACTTTAAAGAAAGAGGCTTTTAACAAATCCCAGTCACTTCTGAAAAATGTTCGCTTTAATCCTACTGACATTACTGAGACCCTTAATCCTGGAATTGTCTCACTTACTTGAGTACATGTGGGGGGAGAACAATCTGGTTCTATGGAAACAAACATACTCTTTTTATAAGTGATAGGTTAAGCATGCAAAATCTGTCATTACCATAATGACAAGAGTGATGCTCTATGAGGAATACTAATGCATCTGTACTCATTCCATCATGGAGGGCATGCCACGTTTTTATTGAAAGCTGCTGATGTGAATAACACAGAAAGGTTTCTCAACATTTCCTGTTTTGTTGAATAGTATGTCACATTGTCACATCACACTGTTATATGATCTGGTAATGAAACACCATAATGCACTTGTGCATGGAAACAGACTTAAGGATATGGAGACTACATTAGCCCTCAATTATGTGGCCTTGGATGGCCTAAATCTCAACCTTCTGGATGCTTTTGCATAAATTGCAAAAAGTAGCAATCAGAACTGACAACCATCACCGGCTGCAGGAATGTTACAGCATCTTCTGTGAAGGCAGACAAAACCAGTGTGCCGCTGTACATGGAAATATTGGGTGCTTATCAAGAAACATCCCACCTGCTCCTAGCTATCTGATTTTATCCTTAATGTTTTACAAGTAAACAAGCTTCTGTAAACCCTCAGCTATGTTTTGTTACTCTGCAATTATATATAGAAGCTGCAGTGTGCTGCTTTGCAGGGATGAAGCTGTTTTATAAGGGGATGCTCCAATAGGAAACATCTGTCCCTTTTTTTATGGGCATGGTTTAAGCCACTGAAGTGATGCTTCTTTCCTCTTTCCCCTCTCTCCTAGTAAGCTATTCCACAGTTTGCCAACTATTTACACTCTATTCCAAATGTCCTTCTCCTATTTCCAGGCCTGAAATTAGCTGTGATACTACTCAATACACTGTCATTTTTGAAGCTTAGCATCTAAGGAGATGTTTGTTGATTCCCTTCCAGCTCAGAGTAGATGGGTACAGAGTGGGTAAATTTCTCAGAACTCTGAGGCAGCCAGTTCAGTCAGGCAGGGAATGGCTGTGTGTTACCATATCCCATCTGCAATGCTATCGTTACATGGTTGAATTGCAGTTTCCATTATAAGCCTCATTTTCCGGGGTTTGTAGCTCATGCGTAACTGGCCATTAAGGTTGTCAGCCCAGCAATGAATATTTTTCTAAGACTTGGTTAGAAAATTATCCTAGCTTACCCCTTTTCTTTTTCCTCCTTTAAGAGCTGAAGTCTAAAAATAGATTTTAGATGTGGGCTGTGAAAATCTCAACAGATCGCAATGCCCTCACCAAAATATCATGGGTACTTTGACGCACACTCTCATCCAGCAAAGCAGCACAGACTGAAATCTTGAATTTGAATTAAGGTTAATTGAATGTCTTTCTGCATCTTGTGTGCCATACTGCTCCATTTCTGGCCTTCCAACTCTGATTAGAGGCACTGTCTATATTTAGCTTTCCCACACTCACCCCAGTCGTTCTGCATATTGGACTGGATCTCACATATTCTGCATTTAGTTTAGTCTTGCTCAGTTTCAAAGGCAGAAAACAGCACTGCTAAAATCTCTGTACACCTCCAAGGAATGCAAAATAAATTTCATGCTTAGGCAGCAGTTCAGAGCATTATGACTGTTGTGGATCTCACCCTCCCTCTGCTACCTAAGCTTATTTGCTTGTTCTTCTGTGTCTCCACTGACCAAAAGTGGAGACTCACTCTCATGGGAAGGATCACAAGGCGGTACTTTCTGTCCTACTTCCTGAAGGTGAAGGAAAAACAGTGCTCATTCTCTTGTGGAATTTTCAACTTCTGGGATCCCTAAAGCTTTGTGAAACCTAGGGACAAGAAATGCAATCCATATTTTTGGTCATCTTTTGCCCTGCTCTGGCCTGGGGCCCCCTCTATTTGCTGCAGCTCTCAGACAATGTGTCTTCAGATGGTTTTCTTGAAATGGTTTATCTGTAATGTTGGAAGGGTCAGTTTATTCCTTCCTGAGCTTGCCTAAGCTCCTCTCCAGCCACAGAATTTCTCATTCAGATTATGTGGTTGCGGCAAGCTGTGTACCATGCTGTCAAAAAAGACTTGCATCCATTCCTTGATTTAATTCTGTGTCATGGCCTGATTGTTTATTGCTCCCTTTGAAGCTAGGACTTGCACTTGGTATCCTTGCAAAATGCTGTGAACACTTGTGATGAAGTCAAGCAAATGGCAAAGAGTCTGATAAATTAATAGCCTTGCCAGTTGCCTTTGGAAACCAAAATTCAAGTGGAATTACACTATATAATTTCAAACGGTCAAGCTACAGTTCAAAGTTGAAGATAGTAGGGAACCTAGTGAAAATGTAAGCCTGCTATAGTATTCTAATATGGCACTAATAGGGAATTTCTATTTCCCCTCTTCCTACAGCTTACATTTTCCCAGTTTAGTACTATGGTACGCAGTTCCCAGCATGTATAGCAATGATATACAAAAAGTTTGCTACCCCTTAAATCCTCTCTGTCCCTTTGTCAAAACTTGCTGCCCCAATGGCAGAGATAGCATAGCAGACAACACATCAGCTCCACTGATGCCACAGTGCACAATATATCAATGTAAAACACCACTGGTTTTAGTTTATGTTAAAATACTGAGCAGTGCACTGCTGCTGAAGAGCAGGTACAGCAGCTCCATCACTTCTGCCACAGGAGCAGCAACCTTTTTCAAAAAGGGCAGGTCAGGCAGCTGGGGCAGCTAGGATTTAGCTGCCACTGTCAACTCTGACAGGGATCACAAACCAGAGACCTCAATTTCACCTACATTGTTCACTCATGCTGTATTAACTCATTCCTATCAGCTTTTACTGCTTTGGCTAACATATGTGGATATCATATTGCCTATTGCTTAGCCAAGCTTGCTTCAGACCACAACTGGAGAAAATTCAGAGAAAAGCAATACAATGAGCTTGCCACTGACTCGTCTGGCAATGACATACCCAGGAACAGGGCACAATTACTCCAGGATCCTGCAAAGAGGTACCACTGCCTTCTCACTCCTCATATATAAGTAAATCACATTCCCTTAAGTAAAATCAAATGCACAGTAGAAAACCGAAACTTTTCCCCAACTCTCCCTTTTGCTTGTTCAGTTTCTGAACTCTTATTTCTTTTTGAAATGCCACTGCTAATGTAAAGGAAATTAAATATCAACATTTCTTTCAGCACTTTTTAATCATATGCTTTGTGGCTAGAACTTACTCTGTTAGTAAATGCATGTAAAACCTTGAGGAGATTACACTGCAGCCCTGGGATCTCAAGAAACTTCAGGGAAATAGCCATTCATTGTCCCACTATTGTGTTACAGCTACCTACAGTGCTATGAAACAGAAAATTAATACTGATTAATCCATTCCTCTGATTTATACTCAATACAAGAATGTGCCAACAAATTGAAATCTAAATTAATTTAGCTAGGAATTAAATTTATTCCATACAAATATCTTACCTAAAGATGGTAAAAGTCATCTTGTAGGAAGAAATTAAGCAAAATATCCAAATCCATCTTATTCCTAGATTTACAAAACCAATTCAGACCTGCCCTAAGTGACCCTGACTCCCTGAAAATAAGAAATAGGTTACTCCTTCTAACAAGTCTACAATTTCAATGTATTTTGTTCTTGCTTAGATTTAAAACTGTGCAGATAGTGCTGGTAGTAACCCTTCTTTAAGGAAAAATTGTGGTCCTAGAGGGAATATAAATAGAAATGCCTCCAAGAGAGCAATTGGCTATACCAGAAAATTAAGCAATGACCTACTAATAATGCATCCTTGAATCCAACAGCAGCCAGTATCCTGAAAGGTTCTTCTTCTCCAGATGCATTTTATTCAGGAGCCTTTTTGTATTTTCAGTCTTTGGGGCAAGGCTCTCAAATAAGCTGTAGCCAGCTGTGAATTTAAAATACTGCCTCAGCCAAATCCGTCTGCTGACTTGACACGAGTTAGTGCCTCAAGAGCTCACCCTGCTCCTTGCACTGCTCTTCATTATGAGACAATCCAGGTTCCTCTTTTTCTCCTACAACCTCTGGAATGATGAGTTTGCATTCCTTTCAAACACCAGCTAACAACTTAACAAAGTGGGAAACCACCACAATCCTACCAAGCCAGCAAAAGCCATCAGCCAACAGAATGCCTTCCCTTCCTTTTACTCTCCTGTCTTTATGAATATATGCACCTGAATCACATTAGCAGAAGTGTTCTACATGGGGATATGCATTCCTGCAAAGATCCTTGTCTGTTTTCTGCATGTAGAGTGCCAAGAGTGGTGGGAACTTGCAACATCTACCACAATATTTGAACTCAAATAAATAGGGACAAGAAAGGGTTTGCTGTAAGGGTAAGCTGTAAATCAGTAGAAAAGAAACAAACATGAAACTGTGAAGTAAATTCAGGTTTGATGTTTTGTGGATGCAAATGACACCAAAATGAAATCTAATTTAACCAGAGGCTAGAAGAAAGGTAAAAATCAGTTAACAAAATAAGTTGTACCGTGTTTCTGGAAGACCAATTTAATTGAAGGCAATATTTTATGTGATTTTCTTGTTAAACTCATCTGTCCTTACAGTAGAAAGTAATTATTCTTTTAACATGCACTACTGTAAAAATATTTAGTGCAAATAACACTGCTTTCCCACATATATCTATTTTTTTTAATATTTTGCACCTGAGGTGCAATTTCTATTAGTACTGAAACTACTTCCTCACATTCTACTGGTGTTTGGGGTTTTTTCTGTCTATGAATGGTTAGCACTAGAGGCTCATGGGGTATAACGTATGAATATGCACCACACCGGTACTAAACTTCATTATCATGGGGTTTATTAAAGTTATCTTTGTATACCTGCTTGTTTTCATTAATTATTTCTTCAGTGTCAGCACCAAATACCAGTCATCTGACTCTCAACATTTCCATCACAGGTTTTCTTTAATAGAGGCTTCCCATCCAGCAGTAAATAAAAGGTCATGTATGCCCCTCAGCACTTAATACTAATGCCTCTGCATGCTACTCATCAAAAAGTAAATAGTCCGCTACTGATTTAGACCTTTTGGAAGATACAGTTTAAATTTATGATTCAGGATCTAGTCTACAAAACCTATCACCATTTAACAAAATGGTACAACTCTTCATGACCCCTGAGAAACTAATATTGGTACATTCCCAACTCTGACCTATAAGAAGAGTCCCAAAGCAAGGGAGGCTCAAGGCCAGCTGTTAGTTTTACTGAGGATTGGTTCTTGAAAAAGTACCACATGTCACCTCCACAGCTGGGGACTGAGGCAGTGAACTTCAGCTGCCCCCTGGGAGACCTGTAAGGTCTGGCAATAAATACTAATAATACCAAAAAATTTCCCACATGTCAGTTTGAGACCTCAGTGAGGTCTGGGCAAGCTGTGTTTAAAATCCTCTCCCATGCCAGAGTGCCCACTGGAGTATCCCTGCCCTAAAGCATCAGAAACATCTGTACTAACAGCCATCCTGTGGGTTTGCTAGGAATTCAGTGCTCCTCTGTCTTCCACAAAAGAAGGTAAGCAGCTGTAAGGCAGGAGCCTAAATATCCTCTAAAAATATTTTTTCTTTCCACTGCAACTGAGATACACTTCTTTCCAAATTCTCTGTGCAAGGCCAGAATATATATTATTGATTCTTTATTAATAGCTTTGCCTAGTGGAGTTTTTCCTGTCCTGCAGGATGAAAAATCCAAAAAGTGGGGCTTAAAGATGGTAGAAGATGTTTTCTTTCAAGAAAAAGGTTATAAACAAGCTATATGCTATCTGTAACACCTTATTTTCTCATTTATGTCTGATTCCTTCCTCATGGGAAAATTAGAGAGAACTTTGCTACCATATTTGTGGTGAAGCCACAATAAATCCAACCGGATATTCTGCTCAAGGGAGAGATCCAGGGGGGAATGATATAAATTGCCAGCAAAAGCAGAACTATTTCAGGGTGGTCTACTTAGAACTAGCTTCTCTGCTTGTTGATTATGTTGTTGACAACTGGCCAAGATTTTTTTCAGAAGTACCTAAAGTTAGCTCAAAAGGTCATATTTGGGAATGTGAATAAATGGCCCAAATTACACACATTCTGTGCTCCAGCAGCTCAGACAATTATGAAGGAAGCATGTTGCTTATTCATCTTCCTTAACGTTTTGAAAATCTTGACCTTCGATTTTCAACCAACTGTGATGCAGTCTCTGCCTAATCAAAAGCTCATAGTCTATTCCACCAAGAAAAGAAGTAAAACTCTGTACACGTGAGATGGTAAAAGGCATAAAAAGAGCAAGATTAAGCTTCTTTCCCCAGAATGGCCAATCCAAGCGCAAGCTGCCAACATTCCCTCTTTTTGGATGGTGGCCTGCCAAGACAGGAGAGGCTCTTTCAAGCCTTCCTAAAAAACCTCAGCGTGGAGGGTGTTAGCTTCACTCCTTGGTATCATGTTGTTGAGAGAGCTCGCCAGAAAGCAAGTGCATAGAATCAGATAGCGAAGGAGAGACCGAGGGATCTGAAACACAAGTGATGGGATCACAGTGGGATAGCACTGAAGAAGCTGGCACAAACCCAGTGAGCTCTTTGCAGTAATAGAGAAGAGAATTACTACAAAGCCTCATCCTCATTCCATGAGAGCAGTTGGTAGCTGTTAACTACATGCAGACTATAAAAGGAGAATGAGAACTGGCTACCTTCAGCCAGAAGAAGAATGAATAAAATGCATTAGGTCTCCAACATATGAAGAATCAGAAACCTATACAAATAAACTATTTCTGCAACAAGGCACAGTGCCAGCAGCAACAGTCTGAACTACTAGTCTGCTCTGACAGCAATGAGAAATGGCAGCTACTCAGAAGACATCACCTTAAAATCATAACAGCAAAAAGTGCCACAGATCTGCATATGTCTGGCTTTTTTAGGAAGAGAAATATTTTGGCTGTAGATAGATTAGTTTCTGGGTTTGGCTGTTGAATATTTGAAGGAATCAGGCAGTGATTTAAGAGAAGTGGATCACCTAATATCTGCACACAACTTGGCTGTGTTAGCAGAGCTTACTGCTCTTATCTCATCTCTCTTGATTTTAAAAAGACTAATCATCAACACAGCAGGACACTTGCAGAGAACCAAAAGGCCCAGTCCCACAGTTCTGTTTGCATGTGCCTGCAGTAACTCACTCAGCTGAGTGGTCAGTAGAAAACTGATAGGAGACGAGGATCTGACCCCATCTGGAGAGTCTCAAGGCAATTGAAGGGCAGAAAAGCAGGGCTTCCATTAATGTTAAAAGTGGTTGTAATAAAAAAATTCCCCCTTCTCCTGTGAAAACATGTTTAGACACATCTGTGTGTTAAAAATAGAGAAGAGACTCCCTATAAAATTATACACACTGAGCTGAACTTTGTGGTGGGGTGCAGTTAAAGTAAACAGTGGAGATGGGAGAGTAGGGAAGAATGGATTTGACCAGAGTCTCCAGTTAACTGTTCTAATTCCTTACTTCCTCTTACATTTTATTTTATTCCTTCAATCAGCCTGTGTATTTTTCTTTTGCAAATTAATCACTAGGGAAAGAGGCACTTTTTAGAAAGTTTAAAATGGTGCTGTCATTCTACTATAAGGCAAAGGAAAATTGTCCAAATTCAGCACCAAGAAGTCCTGATTGCTCTGATGAGCACTGGAAATACCATCATCTTCATATGAAAGGGGTCTCCATTTCCCCAGTGCTATCTTTGAAATTAATTTCATACAAAAGGCTTCATATAGCATGAATAATGCAGCTGTCTGCAAGAAGAGCAGCATTGGCATCAACCACTATCATTAGTTTCTTTCTCACTCCCTGTGACTGTAGATTGGTTAATCAAGATTCCTGTCCAACTGAGTACATCTTCTACTTTGATACTCCTAGGAGCACTGTCAATCTACCTTCCAAAGAAGGCAACACATGTAAGGTTAACTTTTATAAGAATTCTCTGTGAAATTCTCACAAGCAGCCAAGGGACATTTCAGGCTTGGCACTTGCAGATCAAATATCCTATGATTTGTTTGGTGACACTGTTCTGAATGTTGTCCTGTCGTTTATGGATCAAATATAAACATTTCATCATAACTTCTCACGTGAAAAGCTCCTGCCACTTCCTCCTCCAAATCCCTACTTAAATGCATTTCCTTTGAAAGGCTTCCAATGTTCCTCTGCTCACCAATAACATCTGCACCCACTTTACAGTAAAGTAATATCAGAAACTTGAGCCTAAAGTAGACTTTATGCTGCCTGTAGCAGGACCCAGTCTGTTTGCAGTCTATATGTATCTTAAGATCCTCCCCTTTCCCCCAAAAAGCAATCAGAAACTGATATAATCCAGGATGAAACAGTGATGGCTGGGCCAGCTTCCAGCTGGGCCCTGCCAGTGGAACAGGTGAAGAAAACAGCACAATCTTCCAACCAGTTTCTAAAGAGAAAACAGAAAGGAAATATTTACATTATCCTATATTTATATATATAGGAACACTTTGAAGCCTTGCAAGTACACTTCTCACACAAGCAAACCTCATAGAAAAGAAATAGCAAAAATTAAATGAGTTTTCATTATGCTCCCTGTTCTACAAGGTATACTTTTCCTAGAAGCTTAGGACTTGTCAGCATAAGCTTTCTGCTCAAGAACAAGTTTTTCAGCTTACCCGTTTAAATTTAGAGTTACTTCATCCTTTCAGTATACATTTAACTCCCTGTCTTCTCCCCACAAAGCCCCACAGAATTATAGTTAGCTTATTGGCAAGGCTGGCCTGGAGTTGTGCCACAACACCTGATAGCTGCTGACCCAAGTGAAAATACCAAATGTTATCACGCAGTGTGTGTGTCTCTTTTACCAAACTGATTACCATCTGCCTTGGAACTTCAGACCCCCACTCCCCACATCTCAGGCCTGCCTCTCATGCTGCTAGTGCTGTCATGGATCAGTGCCTTGTTTCCTATAGATGCAGCAGCCAGAGGGTAGCTGCCAGGCCTCCCTTCCACACAGGCAACAAGTGGGATCTGGCAGCAGCAGTGATGGAAACAGTGGAGGAAGTCACAGCACAATGTCCCCTAAAATGGCACTTTAAAGAATATGCATTTGTTTTAGGTATATCCATAGGGAGGGTGAGGGTGGAGCTAAATGAACAGACAGTTGAGCCTGACTGGGAATTTAGATACTTATTTATATACTATTCTGGACTTTTAATTCTATATATTTAGATACACAAATAAATGGCCTCTTTTTCTGCAATACTGAGAACTGCATTTACTAAATATGGAAACAGGGTATCTAAAAATAAACACACAAGTATGAAGACATTAGCCTTATTCTATAAAATAGGAGGAAGAGAACTGCAATGATTTAAATGTCCAAAATACTCCTAAAGAGAATCCCTTCTCCCACCCATCCCTCAAATAACCCTTAGCAAAACAGAAGAAAACAAAAAAAACTTCACAAAAATTCCCAAAGTTTAGTGAATGTGTCAAGAAAGGCACAGAGAAAGATTGTTAGTGATAAGTGGGCTCCCTGCAGATGAATAACCATGTATGTTGCCAAAGGACAATACAAATTTGACATTGTTTTACTAATTTTCACATACTTCATTTTATGGCAGCAATCATCATAAGCTAGCAGAAAACAATACTATCTGATGGCAAATGACCAACATAAGCACTCATGGCACCCCAGTCACTGTGCAGGGTGATAAAGCCACACAGCAGCTGGAGTTTTGTTACAGTGACAAGCAAATATAAACGTATAAATGGAGTTTTCAGTTAATCTTCATATTTTGGAAGACCTTCAGCAGAGCTCCAGTAAAAGCTTTTCTAACACCTTAGTTTTGAACTGGAATTACCATTAAACCTATCAGGTTTCTTCCTAGACATAGACAATCCCCTCACTTGGATCCCAGGTGCATTTCTAATTTCTCTTTTTAATTACATCCCTGAATTTTAATTTCATTTTATCCTGGAAGGTTTTTGACAATATATGTTGAAGTCATATTATCAAGCGGGCTAAAGTCTTCCACATACACAGACACAGACCTTTTTGTTACCCAAATCCCAGCAGTCATTATGCTAGATCAGAGAAGTAAATTCCTGGGTTAGTAATTTCTATCAAACTAAAAGGCAATGCCTTTTTTAAGTGCTAAAGTAGTCCTCCCAAATTACTGCAAACTGTGAGTTAGTGTTTCACTCAACACAACAGTCTTGTACATATTCCTGTCTCAAATTTCCCCTCTAGATGCCTAAAAAAAAAATAAAGAACAGAAAAGTGCCATGGCTCAGTCTGGGCTGAAGTACTTCTTCCTTCGTTTCAGTCTCCCGCACTGCCGGGTGCATTCCACGTACAGCAGCATCTCCTAGTGGCTGTCCTCCTTCGCTCCGTGGGAAAGGCAGCCGAGAGGGAAATTTGCGTATCCCACCGTTTCACTACCTTTCTGGGTGTTTGTGCAGAAAAAAGGAATCAGCTGGGACCAGGTGTTGGTAACAAAAAGCAGTATTTACCTTTGTTGAAGTGTGGGTTGCCCCTGAGTTACAGGACCTAGCAATGCGAGGGTCATAATCCTTCCTGACGAAAGAGGGAGGATGGATTTCACTGAACAGCCCTGTCCAAGGGTTTCTCCAAGACTTGAATCCACTATCCAATCTAATTTTGTGCTAATTTATACCAGTGTAACACTACTGAATTCCTGTCTTTTATCAGATTAAATGAAAAAGGTGTCTACTTACTTTCTGAGCAGTTAATAATGAAGAGTCAATTCCCTGCTGGAAGAAGTGCTACATGAAGTTGTAGAAGTACTGAGGATAGTTTCCAGATAGACAGAGAATTGGGGGAATGCTTCAGTACTTTCTGTGGAAAGGACAGAGAGATGCAGAGGATTTCAGTACAATAAGGTGGCAGAGAGATGAGAGATGCTGTTAACATTGCAGCTCTCATCTGTAGCTAGCAGGCTGGAACTGGATTCACCAGCGTGTGCAGAACCAAGCACAGCATTTCCAACACTCACAAGATGGGGGTAATCACTGAACATCCACTGCATTCCCTGTTGCCACTGCCACTTCTGGGCACAGCGCAAAAAGTCCATATTCGAGAGACAGTTGCTATTCAGAGCAGCTTAAACACCCACTTAACTTGTTGAAGTCAAGATAAATGTTGGACACATGTTTCAGGACTTGCTGGAGTCAAGTCAAGTCAATTATTTGGAAGCGAACTTGCCCACTGAATTCACTACTAATTCTGGTCATTATATCCATGCTTGCAATACCCCAATCTGCAAATGTTTAGAGCTTTGGTATTGTTTTCTCTGAAGTCTGCTGAAGAACATTAAAACAGACTAAGTATTCAATCTCCAGAAGTCAAAAAAGAAGCAAAGAAGTAACATTGAAATTGTGCAGGAGTGCGATCTTGCACAGTTTCCTGTTTTCTGCACAGATAAATCAGACTACTTCTTTTTTTATTCCATATGGTTTGATCTTGGCTCCACTGCAATATCTCTGGCCAGGGAAACATCATACAGCAGTAACAAAACCATTATTATTCATTTATTGAGCACTCTCCATGTGATTGACATTTACAATACCTGGAGGGAGACATAGGCTACGTCTCAAGAGTCTTGCAGCCTGGAAGAACAACACAGCTTAAAGTCATTGGCCAGACAATCAGAGCCAAATATGTAAACCTCAAAAAGTTCACCATTTACATTTAAAAGTTGCATGCTGGGGTTTTTGGGTTTTTTTACAGATAGATATAAAAAGTCTTAGAAGATGAAGAGTGTTGGGGGAAAACTGCAGATTGATTTCACTGCAAAGAAGAAAAGGCAGATAAAATGCTTTTTCCATTGCACCCAGAAAGACTAAGTACTCTTGAAGAACCAGGGGATGAAATCTGCAAGAGGGCTGGATGTTGGTGCTCCTTAAATAAGTAGAATTAAAAAAAACTTCCGGAAAATAACTGAATATCTGATCAGTCTGAAGTGCTGATATGTTAAAACCACAAAAGCTCTTCATCCTCTCTGCCTGTCTCCCTACCTGTATTGTATTCTTCCAGGTAGGTAACTTCCATCTAAATCTAAATCTAAACTGGTTCTCTTGTTTTTATTCAAAGCCCAAAGAATGCAGTGCAGCACAAAGGGAGCAGGATTATCTCTGGAGTCTTTATGAAGTGGAAGGAAGCTGCTGCAGAGACTGCAGGGCAGTCAGTTTTTTCTGAAGTATTGTGCAACCTGTCAAACAAGACAAATAAAAGCCCCTATATAATATTAGTAACCAGTTTCACTGGTGATGTTGCTTCAGTTCAAATATTATTTCAAATTTGGGACATCTTATTGATTCTCCTCTTATATGATTGTCAGTAATCTTGCCATGTACACTACTTCTGACATTCTGTACGCTAAAGGAAGGAAAAAAGCCCAGTAAACTGCACATTATCTTTTAAATTCTGAAAATAAATTATCAGCTTAAAGAATATATATATTTTAAAAATATTTAGTATTATTCCCTGCCGTTTGTTGAAAATCAGTGCATTTTCTAATTGAAATCCTTAAGAACTAATGACCTCAGTACATTAAACGTGAATCCTGCGGATAGATTCATGCCCAAAGCTACCAGAATCCTTGTTGGTAACAGCTCCTGCATCTGTGAAATGCAAATGCCTGGAACTATTCTCATAGGGCAGTTTATTTATGGTCCCCACTGTGCTTGACCAGATCTCTTCATGAATATGTTTACTTGGGGAATAGTAAAATAAAATCTTCGAGCACAAGTTTCTCAGCTGCTTACGGGTCTCCAAGGAGTAGGGAAAAGAGGTTCCTCAATTTCTCTGCTTTCTCCACGCCACATGTACATTAAGGTTTTGTTCCTGTGGCACAATATCGATGCATAAAAGGTAAACACCGTGTAACACGAGCAACAGAAGTTGTCACAACTATAGGAATCTAACAGCATGAAATTTTGAACAGGAAGGCTAAGTTTAACACCAGTTGCCCTGTTTGAGTCTAGCCTAGAGCTGGAAAGAAAATAGCTGGAAAGAAAAAGACACTCTTGTACAATGGCATTTGCTGCTTCCTGAACAGCTCCAGACTCTCAGGGACAAACATGATTACTCCCACTTTCAAAGACCTCAGAACATACCAGGTTAATTCATCTCCTATAGACATAATCCCCCACTCTTTGGAACAAGAAAACTCAGGGAATGGGGCCTGTCCAGTTTATTTTTCTGGCAGTATTTTGCCCTCAGAAACTACACAGGTTTACATATTCAGACATATGCTTAACATCCTTAGTCTAGAGGGCACGTAGACACATGGTTAACTTTGGACACATGTTTCTGAAGCAGAAAACTTGTTTAAATACAAATAGGAATTCAAGAAAATGGCTGGTTTGATCATCTGGCCAAAATGCAAATAAATAAACAGATCTTTTGAGTCACACTGGTATGGGGGCAAAAAAGGCTTTTTGATATCAAGGAGAAAAAGGGTGAGGGGACCTGAACTCAATATGAATAATTGAGTTGCATTTCACATGTTACCATTGCTTTCATCACCTTTCCTTATACTGCATTACACAGCAGGCAAAATGCTAAAGAACATACTTTTGAAACTGAAAATATTCAATCACATTTCTAAGAGCTGTCAGGCCAAAGCTGTTTTGTTTGCAGCTAAGTAAATAATTTGTCAGAAAATATTCTTCTCCTTGTAGAACCAATCCCAAACTGGGACCTCAGTACAATGAAAGCAATTTGACAGAGGTCAGAAGGAGGCAAAAAATGGACACAGTTCTCACTATGGACCAAGAAGCAGCAATGTCTTGCTGACCCAAGTCATAGCAAACATCCACAGAAAAGTAGTTTGCCTTAAAAAATAACGCTCAAAAATTGTGCTACTTGTTCTTCTGTAAATAAAATGCTTCCCGCAGGTGTGATTTGAATCTACCACTATTTCTAGTACAAAGTGAAACCACACAGCACAAGCTGCTCTTAAAAGATAAGGTAGCAGAGACCTACTTTCACTTCTTTTTAAAGCAAAAGCATCACACCAGAAGTAAGTTGTTCTTTGTGTATGAAAATTTACATTCTATGTTAGAAAAAATATTTAGATGTAGGCACTTTAGTGCTGAAGGGAAATCATTGACTTTCATTGCTATTTTTATGATTTTGTGTTGTGGGGTCATAAATGTTGCAGTCTTAACAAAAGATGTGCTAAACAGAGGTGCTTACCCCACTGCTTCCTGTTTCAGTGAATTTGAAATTATAATGCCACCACCTATTTCAACAGAAGTCAGTGGTGTGAAAATAAAACGTGAATTCCACCCACTATGAAAAATGAAATTAAATTAGGAGGCAAAAGCTGGGAACAAGCTACAAATAGTAAAAAGACACCATTCAAAAAGCTCAAAGTAAGACTGAGCTGGTAAGGCAGTCAGAGTAACTATAAGCACAGAAGTATTTTTTCAGACAGGCAGTTTACATGTCTGAAAAGTTTATAGATATACGTGCCTTTCTCCATGAATTCTACTACTTAGCTTGTGCTTGAAAATGAAACTGATCACTGCTGTTTAATTTTTTTCATGCATACAATGTTATATGAAGCGATCTGTAAGTTTTTTATGAATTATATTTATTTATTCATTCTTCTGCACATTGAAAATCACTCTCTGGGTTCCCTTGGCAGAAAACAATGCACTGCTACACATAAAAATAGTCTGACCATAAATAACTATTACTTAATGGGGTACGGCAACTGTAGAGGGAAAATATGTCACTTTATGTGATGCCTTTGAGCAATGTTTTTTCCACCAGTGTGCCTCCTCCAGCTGGCCGCAGGAGAGGGCAAGGCAGTCAATGCAGAATTTGGCCTTGGTTGGCCACTGTCCATGATACTTAGTTGGCATGACAAGCTTCCCAAATTGTGCCACATATTGTGAGAGGAATTTTTCAATTAGTTTCAGAGGACAGTAGTCTCTTCGGGTAAGGATAGATGCAATTTCAGCTTTTTATGTTGTTTCAAATGCACACAGAAACCCAGAGTTCATAAAGTGTTACTGCAAAGTCCTTGAGGTTTACAGCATTAAGCTGCTAATCCACACCATGGGACTCTTAAGTGTGCTTCAATGGTTTAATTATCTTCCATTTCAGTTTTGGATGGTTTGATCTACAGTTCACATGAGCCTATCTCATTGCCATCATTCATATGAGAAACCCTTTGAAGCTACGGTTGTTACCATGTGACTGAGCTCCGCAGGACCTGTGATGTACATAAACAGTGGAGCCTGTGCAGATAATGTAAAGGAGGAACTAAGTCTTCTGGTTGGGTCAGTTGGTTTCTTACTGACTATGTAAAGAAAATACATTGGGGACCAGTGATGTACACATCCAGAAAAACTTTCTTTGGACACAAGTTCCCATATTTGGAGTGTGTTTCTCTTTTAGAAGTAACGGCAAGATTTGCTTTGGGAGCAAGTGGCACACCTGGAGCCACAGGAAGAAGAATGGGAGCTCCAGTGGTTTAGATGAGTCATTGTTCCCTCTTAATGGAAAACCTATAAAATATCAAACTGCCAGAGAGTAAAAGATCTTACAGGGGCTTATTAGTTTTACAGGTCTTATAAAAATTACTGGAAAACCATAAAACTTTAATAGCTGAAAACTGAAAAGGTTTCATGTGCTTAAATCAGCCTGTTTGGATCACAGCATCACTATACCACTACAGCTGGGATGTGGCACATCAGCTGCAGAAATTTCCCAGACTGCCTCACTGTTGTTTAGCTGTGCCCCAAGGTCATATGAAAGCTTGTGGCTAGTGTTTCCCTTTGAACATAATTTCATGAAAATATGTAGATCTCAGGATACAGCTGAGGTTCTTCCTCAGTCATTGCTTGACTAATGAATTCTAAGTACTGTTGCCATAGACTGAAGTTTGCAGCTGATGAAACCACCCAGGAATATTACAAGTCTAGATATGGATGTATGTGTTTATATACCCTGTATACTCAAGAGGCTTACCAGGCATAATTGCCAATCAGGAGCACCAATTTAAGCAAGGGTTTATGTAACATCCAGATTTGAAGAGGTATCACAGAAATTATGGACTAGAGTATGAACAGAGATGACATCCATCATTAAGGGTTACAGAATGGAGCAACTACTCTGACTTTTAGTCCAGACACAGAGGCCATAATAATTAACTATATCCAGCAACTATCAGCTGTAGCAGTCAGCAGAGCTCATTGCTTTGGTCCAGCAAAGAGCTAAATCATTCTTTTACATCATTTACAGCCACACTAGGATGATGATAACTAGACGGTTGCTGATGCCAAGGTAGTCAAAGGTCACTATTATTATGTTGGTAGTAGCAGACTCCTTTAACCTATAATTTGTATAATGATTGGTAAACATGATGCCCAAATAGAGTGTGCATGTGTAAGATTTTCCTTAGAGCTGGTGAAACCACAGCCGGGTAGATCCTGCTGCTTTTTGAGCCTTTTCCATTACAGGTATAAATACCCCAAGGAAAAAAGTACCGGGGGGGGGGGGGCAGGGGGAAGGAAGGAAAAGGAAAAAAAAACTCATGAAAATTAAGCACAGTTCAGTCTTGTGCACCCAGCCAGAATATACATCAAGTGCTTCAGGCAGACAAACAGAAGTCTTGCTCATTGGCGAGACACAAAACTCCTCTGCAGTTATCTGGATAGTTTAAAAAATTAACTATATGGAAAGTAAATCTGTACATGTGTAAGAAAACTGAGCAGCATCACAACTGATATCTTGTTCTTTGGTATGTTTTAGAAGTTTGAAAGATTTTTATTTTAAGTGGAGCATGACTGCCCTGGGGCCTCTTCTACTAATTAGCCAGCTGCAAATGAAGTATAGCATAGATCTCACCCGGCGGATGCAGGGATTTATCCTTTGGCCAGATGCAGAGGTCACCCAAGCAGAGGCACACTTCACAGTGACATCAAGAGTCTTGATTTGCCTTTCTCATTCTGGAAAGCAATCACACTGCAGTGACTAGAGGCAATTTACGTAAATGCAATGATGTTAACACAATCTTATTGTGGGAGACCCTTATTGTGAAAATGTGGAGCCTTATTATTTTGCACTGAAGTGGCCCAGCTCCTATTAGAAATACAGGATAATAATTAGAAATTTATTAGTGAGATAGAGTGACCCACAGCTATATTTTGTTATTGGAGGTTATAAAAGCACCTAATTTTGTCATTCTCCTTCTGAAGTGTGTGACAAAGTGGAAGAAACTTGGTTTAGTTATGCTAAAGCTCAAAATTATTTCTAACTCAAGATGCACTTTCACTTTTATTCTGCAAACCCAAATGGCGGAGGGACTTTTTTTTCATTGTTTGTTCCACCAAAAGTCAAAATAAATCTATTAGTAATTAAGTTTCATCAACTGGCCAAAAAATTTATTACTCCTGTAATATGCTTGTTGCTAGACTAGATGGAAGCAATGGCCTAGGTGAGATAGCTCCTGTGTTATTTGTTGCACGGTAGCATAAAAAGCAGACATTAATACTCATTTCTTGCTAATGCTTTCAGATTCATTATAAATGAGGAAAACAAAATTAATGGGTTTGAGTTTACGGTGAATTTCCATTAGGGGATTCTGTTCTAGCTGCCAACTCATCTGGATTTCCTGCGAATTAATGGGTTTAACCACAGTGTCATTGCTGTTTGTATAAAATAATTGATTAAGCTGTGTTAAAGGTTTTGTAAAAGCAGTCAAAAAATGGGAAAATTCCCAGTTGCCTCCTCTTGCTTTTAGCACAATGATCTATAACTACTTCTGCTTGATCACAAATTGATGCGCAATTTTCAAAGATTGTGATACAGGATATATTTATGGTTTCACAGTACCAGGAGTTAGAAAAACAAGGCTTTGGAAAGTGAAAATCTTTGTCAAAACACAGATTCATATGCGCTGCATGCTGTGACAAAATATAATTGTAGTACACGGAAGCAGTTACACACCTTCTAGAACAGGACTGAGAATGAAACAACAAATCAACTGGTTGTCCGTATTTCTGAATTATTTTGCTGTCATGCATTCATTTCTCACAAGTACTTTGTGTGGGATGGAGTATGGGTTACAAAGCAAGGAAAGCATGGGTTACAAAAGACGGAAGAACAACTTGACCAGCAGAATTTGTTAACCCTGAGAGAGCAATACAGCCCTGGAAGTGACTTCAAGTGGTCACTTGCACCAAAGCTGGTTGACAGGCTGATTATCAAAATATTTGTGCAACCCCTGCTACAACTCTTTCAATTATGGCAATGTCACACCGCTCCATGCCACGTAGTCTTTTAGTATAAGATAATGTTTCTTTCTTAATAGCTCACCTGAACATTGCTGCATTTGAACCCATTATTTCTTGCCCTAGCTTATTATGTCATGGAGAACAAACTATTTCTTTCAGATATGGATCTACAATCCATCAAAGGACTAATGGAGGCCTGTGCAAGACACCTCTACATAGTCTGATAGGGTGTGAAGGCTGAGAAACATTCCAATACAGTCAGTTCCTGCAGTATTAAAAGATGCCTTGCATGCTTTGTAATAACTGTAACAATTAGAGCTGGGCCATATGCTGAGTATAAAGGAAAAGTAATTTTAAAAGTATTTAAGGACAGACGTGCATAATAACCAGTAGGAAGAACAGTATACAAACAGGGAAGGGACTGGTCAAATGGATGCAACAAATAAAGATGACTCAGTGTCGTTGAATTTAGTGTTGACAATATAATCACCAGTATATTATCATGCTTTTGACTTTTTTAATAATTCATTAAATAACCTGAGCAATTAATTCAGTCCTGAGTAGTGTCTGAGTGAATGACAGTCAAAATTAATATGGTTTAGTGTGTGATTGAGCGAGGAAAGTGCTAAATTGAACAGAAATCCCTTGTCAATGACAGCCAACAGGGGAGGATGTGTTGGTTTTGGCTGGGATAGAGTTAATTTTCTTCGTAGTAGCTGGTATGAGCTGTGTTTTGGATTTGTACTGGAAACAGTGTTGATAAAACAGGGATGTTTTTGTTACTGCTGAGCAGTGCTTACGCAGTGTCAGGGCCTTTTCAGCCTCTCACACCACCCCACCAGTGAGGGGGCTGGGGATGCACAAGAAGCTGGGAGGGGACACAACTGGGACAGCTGACCCCAACGCACCCATACCATGTGGTGGTGTGCTCAGAATATAGAGATGGGTGAGGGAGAAGAAGGAAGGGAGAGACATTCGGAGTGATAATGTTTGTCTTCCCAAATAACCATTACACGTGACGGAGCTCTGCTTTCCTGGAGGTGGCTGAACACCTACCTGCCCTTGGGAAGTGGTGAAGGAATTTCTTGTTTTGCTTTGCTTGCATGTGGAGGTTTTGCTTTACTGATTAAACAGACTTTATCTAAACCCATGAGTTTTTTCACTTTTATAATTCTGATTCTCTTCCTCATCGCACCTGGATGGGGTAGAGGTGAGTGAGAGAGGGGCTTTGTGGTGCTCTGCTCAGTTGCTGCTTGGGGTTAAACCATGGCAGAGGCTCTCCAACACTTGCCTTCCTGTTTAGAGAACATGTAGTATATATTCTGCACACAGACTGGAAAGTCTTGCCTTATCTCACCTCGCTGTTCCTTGTGAAGGCCTGTCTCTATAGATAGCATATATCCACACTGGAGACAGACAGAATACAATGTGCACTCCTAACACTGAAAGAAAAGCCTTGCCTCGGCTCACCCCTTCTCACTGAGGATTTTCTGTCTGTACAAGAATAATTACAGAGGGAGAGTTTTCACCTCGCCTCACCTTGTGAGGCCTTTTCCACTGTGCAGAACATAGCCATTACCTTTGTGTGTTCCAAGGTACATATATACCTAAAGTAGCATATATTACCTATTCCGAGAAAAATGTCTCACTTAAGCCAAATAATGAGGTGTATGTATTGTACATGTACATGTTTGTGCCCTGAGGCAGGGACACAGAGCAGCCTCACAGAATCAGTCAGATCGAAAGGTACCACAGGGGCTCACCTGGTCCAACCTCCCTGCTCAAGAAGGGTTATCCCAGAGCACATGGCACAAGATTGTGTTCAGATGGTTCTTGAGTATCTCCTGATAGTCAGGTGAAGGAGACTCCGCAATCTCTTTGGGCAATCTGTTCCAGTGCACAGTCACCAGTGCAGTAAAGTTGTTCCTCATGTTCAGGTGGAACTTTGCAGGCGTTTCTGTTTGTTGCCTTGTGTCCTATTGTTTAGCACCACCAAGAAGAGCCTGGCTCCATCCTCTTGGCACCCCCACTTTAGATATTTATACACATTGATGAAATCCCCTCTCAGTTGTCTCTTCTCCAGGCTTAATAAGCCCAGCTCCCTCAGCCACTCCTGATATGGAATGCTCCAGTCCCTCAATCATCTTTGCTGCCCTTCGCTGGACCTGCTCCAGGAGCTCCATGTCTCTCTAGTGCTGAGGAGCCCAGAACTGAACATAGCACTCCAGATGTGCCTCACTAGGGCCGAGCACTGGGGCAGGATCACCTCCCTCGAGCCTCCCCCTGTCTGTCCACAGAGTCACAGACTAAGCAGGCCGGGCCGGGCGGTTTGTCCCTGCCACACGGGCGCCCATCGGGATCGGGTGAGGTGAGGTGACTCCCTCGCGGACTGCGACGCCCCTCCTCCCCGCTCGGCCCCTCCTCCCCGCTCGGCCCCTCCTCCCCGCTCGGCCCCTCCTCCCC
The DNA here is from genome assembly GCA_036630365.1 of Acanthiza pusilla. NCBI lineage: Eukaryota > Metazoa > Chordata > Aves > Passeriformes > Acanthizidae > Acanthiza > Acanthiza pusilla. The sequence goes on from JAXCHO010000164.1 coordinate 18,600,137, forward strand.
GCTCGGCCCCTCCTCCCCGCTCGGCCCCTCCTCCCCGCTCGGCCCCTCCTCCCCGCTCGGCCCCTCCTCCCCGCTCGGCCCCTCCTCCCCGCTCGGCCCCTCCTCCCCGCTCGGCCCCTCCTCCCCGCTCGGCCCCTCCTCCCCGCTCGGCCCCTCCTCCCCGCTCGGCCCCTCCTCCCCGCTCGGCCCCTCCTCCGGGCCCGCGGCCGGGCCGGCAGTGCCGGGCGGGGCGCGGCCTCACGGCGGAGCCGCCTCCAGGGGGCGCTGTGGGCGGCGGCGCTCCGGGCCGCGGCGGCGCGCGCGGCGCTCGGGCCCTCCCGCGGCTCCCGACCCTCGCTCGGCGCCCGGCTCTGGATCGGGGCGGCGGCGGAGCAGGAGGAGGAAGAGGAGCAGGAGCAGGCGGGTGCAGGACGCAGTGAAGAAGCGCTGCGAGGAGCCATGTCCGCGCCCGCCGGGCTGCCGCCGCGGCCCGCCGCCGCGTTTTCCCCGGGCGGGCCCGGCAGCTCCCTGGAGGCCGCGGCCCCTGCGAGCGGCGCGCCGCGCTGCCAGAACGGTGAGGGGCCTGCGCGAGGCCCGGGCGGGCGGGGAAAGGCCGCCCGCGGGGTCCCCGGGCCGAGCTTCGCCGCTCCCGCGGGGGTGAGGCCCCTGGGGTGCCGGGGGCTTGCGCGCTCTTCCTTTCTCCGGGGGGGGCGGGCGTGGGCCCGGCGGATCCGGCACGTAGCGAAGCTGTGGCTGAAAGGCAGCAGGACCCGCCGGAGCCGCTCGGGGAAGGTGCGGGCCCCCGCGGCGGTGTGCGGAAAGAACTTGAGAAGGCTCAGCCTCTTCTCCCTATGCTAAAGGGCGCGGGAGGGGGTATCTGCGCCTTTTCCTCCTGGCGGATTTGGATATGCCCAGTGTTGTGGCGCCTGTTTTGTGGCGTTTCAGGAAGGCTCTGGAGGCCGAGGCACCTCCAGGCCTTGACGCTGGCTGTCGTGCATGAGAATGGGCAGAAAATCACGTATTGTAGGTGAGAGTACTCGCTTTGTAGCTGTGTATGAACTTAAAAGTAATAGGTGGGTAGGCATTCACACAGCTGGATCTCGGGGTTTGAGTTGAACAGCCAACATTGAACCAGTGAAATGTGGGTCACTGAAAAACAAAGGCAGAATAGTTTAAAGTCACAAAATACTGACTCTCAGGTGGAGAGGTAGTGAGACTGACTGTACTATGAATGAAAGTAATGAGTGTACACTTCCGCATTTTTAAATTGGTGCGCTGTAAAATCAGTTCTTTATTGACACACCACGTTAACTCTTCAAAATCCCTGTATAATCATCTTCTCCATGTAATGTTGGTTTGGTGTCTAAATTTGGCCTCTTATTTGCATAGAGTTCTAGCTCGTACTGTTAAATGTTTTGTAGTCAGACTTTTTTCTGCACAGGTTTGTTTTCTGAACAGATCAGTACGCAGGGTAAGGACCTACAAAATATTATACTCGTGAATTGTGACTTTTTCTTATGTCCAAAGGGGTAGTTAAGTGCTAAGCACTTGAATGCCTGTTAAGTAGGTGTTGAGGCAGTCACTGAAGAAAATGAAGGTAACTAAACGGTAGATTTTAAGGAGATACTGATGCCTCAGCTGTGTCCAAACTGGTATTGTAATGCTGGGGTTTGTAAAAATTGTTCAGGAAATGCCAATTTACATGGCTTTTAATCAAAAAACCTGCCATTATCAGGACGTAGTGCTACAGCATGAATAACCTGGAAGTGTGTTTTACAGAAACAAAAACTGACATCTTCTCCTTTTGTTCTTAGCTGAATGAAACAGTCATTTTAAAGAGCTATCGTTACTGTTTGTTGTTTTAATTAAGTAACTCCGTGTTGCTGCTAATATTGTTAGAAGCAGCTTATGTAAAACCAGGGCATAGACCATTTGTTTTTTGCTAAACACACTTTAATTCCAAGAAATTTATACACTGTTCAATAACAGACTTGAATTTTTATTGCATGACTTTGGTTTCTGTGTTCCTTTGAATGTCTTTGATGACTTTAGTCAATAACTCTGAATTTTTCATTTTGTGGCATTTAGCAATAGCATTCCAAAATTTTTCGATTGGTCTGTCCGTTGTCTGAGTCCTAATCCCCTGAAGTTATAACACAGGATTTTAGGTTTTGTGGTTTTTTTAAATGGATATAGGAGGGGAAGTAGAGGGGAATAGCAACAGAAAAAGACTAGTGGAAATTTGTGTCTAATAGAAACTAAATTTCGCAAAGAGGATTGTCCCTGCTTTAAAAATTAAATTTTATGTTATTGTAGTGGAGTTTAAGATACTGAAGCGAATTGAGCTATTTCTGTATTGGCTGAAAGAAAACACCAGTGTATCCTTTCAGATGTTTAGAGTGCTCTGTGCTTTAATTTAATAAAATGTGAATTTTTCAGGTAGAATTCGGTAGTTGCTGTGATCTGATGAAAGAAGGTCTGCTTTTTGCAGAAAGCAAGCAACCAGTTGTACACATGGTGATATTAAAAAGGATGTTCAGCTTTGTTATTAGTAAGTTTCGCCTCGTTGAATGACCAATTCCATTTGAGATCCTTGGGGACCTTAGTTTTTGTTTAACTTAGGGGTGATTGTTTTGTTGGGTTTTTTAAAGTAACTTCTCGTATATATGGTATTATTTTCTTGCTTCTCTCTCACAAGTTTGAGAAGACTTTTTTGTAGGAGTCTTACAAGTGGCTTTGTATCTTAGTGGAAAATTACCTATTTCTTAATTTCGGCATAACAAAATGGTTCTTGTTAAGTCAGTACCAAAAGATGATGTATTTCTTCAGTAGTGATGGAGGACTTCAGAGCTAACTGGAAATACAGCACTGAAAGGATAATTGTATTGAATTCCTGTGGCTCTTCTGAAGAGTTTTGTCTAGTGCTATCTACAGCTGGTTTGAAAGGCTGCCATTGGTGTCTCTACTGGCATTTTGGAAGCAAAAATTTTATCATTGTGTTATTTAGCATTTTCATCCCTCCTCAGACTTTGGGTGTTTGGATAGTTTCCATCAATTTGAAAAAGAGAATAGAGGTGTGAAAGATGGAAAACCCCTGAATATTTTGTGAAAATGGGAAGCTGTGTGAATGAAGGAGGAGACATAAGTTCTGTGACTGAGCTGTTGTTAGAGCTCAGGAGAAGCTTGATCTGCTGGTTTGTTTACTAGCAGTAAACAAGGGCCAGTGGGGCTGCCCCCTCCCCATGGAGTTAAGGACAGGTGAGGAAACTGTGGGAGTCTTCTCTGGAGGTGTGTAAAGGGATGTTAGAAGTTTTGGAAAGCTCACAGGTGGTTTTGGATAGAGAGGAAGTTTGGTGGTGTAGCATCCATAGATTCCATATAGGTAGGGTATATGGCAGGTGGCTGAATTATGCAGCTGAGGGAATGCATGGACATAAAAACCAAACGAGGCATTAGCAAGCAAAGCTTTATTAATTCACACAGTGGCATAGCCATACCACTGCTGCTTTTGGTTTTGGTGGGAGTTTGGAATTTTTTGTGTGGTGGCTCCCCCCGTCCCTTAAAAAGCATTAAGATTTTGGGGTTCACCTGTTAATGTCTGTGTAATTACGTGTTATAACATTATGTAAAGTATTAATTTTTCCATAGAAGGAGAGGTTCCCTGCTTTCATTTTAGAGTTGATGTCTTAGAAATACACCTTCTGTGTGCAGCCGAGGTTTTCAGCTCCTTTCATGGATTTTTTTTTTATATTTGTCAGGTGTTTTGGAAGGAGCATAGTACCTGAGAATTCAGGATAGATTGTGCAATTAACCAGATTTCAAAATGACACTCAAGATGTATTCCAATTTCCAGTGATGAAAACTGTCCAGTTACCTAGTCGCCATTAGTTGCTTCAGCTACTAATTGCAGTACAAAAATTACCTTCTACTCACATTCTTTGTAATCAAATGGACAAAAGACTCACTTCAGATAATGGGAATAATCTTTCATCTGTAATTGTAAAACTTGCTTTCAAAGGACTTGCAGTTAGCAATCAGAAATACAATTTTTCAGATGTTGTCTGTCTCAGTGAGGTTTTCATGTGTGTGTTTATAGATGTTTCTGCTTTAAAATGTGAATAAAAATTACTCTGCATTCTATAGTACAGAGACTGATATCTTGTGTTGGTAATTTAATCTCTATTTATGGTGTCTGTTTTCAAACAAGAGCTAGATACTGGAAGACTTTGCAGTAGATGATCTGATATGCAACCTTTTATTTAGAAGTCAGGTGCTCCTAGACCAGTTTCTAAATTACACCTGTTTAGTTAGTTGAATCTGAATATATTAGTAGAACAGATGCACAGACTTTTCAGATAAACTGTCTTTCCTGCCACCTTAAGTGACATAGCTGCTTAAAGCAGTAAGCCTTGACACATGTAAGTTATTGTTGTGTTTTTCGGTTTGCTTTTTCAGACTTTAAAAAGCAGGTCAAAAGTCTGGCAAAGTTCATGTAACTGTTAATGACTTGCTAAATCAAAATCATTTTCCTTTAAAAGAGAAGCAGCTACAGAGCTCTATGAAGCAGCTTCCACTTTTTCAAGAAAAAGGTGAATCTGAAGCATAGTTACATGCTTTCCTCAAAACTCAAGATATAATTTTTTTAAGCTCTTTATGCTTTTCTCCCAAGTGCTTCTCTGTGTTTTGACCCAGTTCAAGTCCAAGTTACTGTTCTGCATTTTTTTAGCTCCTTTCTCTTCTGTTCAACTTCGTGTCACTTATGAAAGGGGATTTTTAATTTCACCAGCAATTTTGGGCAGTATGTTCCTTGCTTATAGGGGTCTGTTAACAAATTAATTATTAAAATTGCCTTGCAAGTTAATAATGGGATAGCTGGGTGTTACTTGGAGAACTGTGATTTTTCAGAATTTCAAGGCAAGTGAAGTAATGCTTAAGTTTTGTAATCATTGTAAATAATAAGTATAAGTAGGGGAATCAACTATTCATTATTACCTCAGCTGCCATTTAATTTGTAAGTGGGACAGTGCTGTGTTTGTATTTTTACTGACCAAGGAGTGGGAAATAACAGCATAGTCATTCTGTGTGATGTAAGCAATAGACTGTGATAATTTTAAGAAAGTAAGTTATCCAGACAAAAGCGTTTGTGATTCACTAAAAATGAAAGTAGGCTTAAGGAAAAGAACGTGAGGAAAAACTTCAAGATTTCCTGTACAGCAGTTGGTGCTGAGAAAATCAGTTTGGTCTCGAGCAAGCAAGCACTTGTTTGGCCTTTGCTGGGCCAGTATGTAATTAGCCTCTCATGTTGCAGAGCCAGTTGCAGTGATAACAGAAGTCAGTTTCTCTGATATCAACATCTCTTGCACCTGATGTAAGTATCAGGCAGTAAATGAAAATTATGTGCCTTTTCAAATACTCTGTAGTTTCATAAAAACTTCAGTTTTCCTGAAAGCATGATACCTAAGATTGTAGAAGACAATTATAACTGTCCTGCGACTCTTTATCTAGGTCACTATATTGAAGACTTGTAAAGAAGAATTCCTGTATTGTTATGTATTGGCATACTGACTGCAGCTTTTCAGTTTCCATATTCAGGCAGTTTCTGTAAGGTAAATTCTTGTGTTCAGTCACTTAGAAACATCAGTTTGGTGCTTACTGTTGCTCACCTTTTAAGTACTAGCCTCCTAAAAACTCTTAAAAATATTCAAAATACAAACAAGAGGCAGACAATCTTGGCATGGAAACTTCTTTCAAGAATGGAAGCAATCAATTTTTCTGCTACTTCCATGTGTGCTTGGAAATTACTTGGAATACTGTATTTGCATGTGTTATACTTGGTTTATTCTCTCTCTGCTGACGGGAATGAAACTCAAAAATAGTGACAGACAAGAACAAGAAAGCAATTGTTTGTTAGTTCAAGGACAGAGTCCATTTGCACTACTAGCAGATGCACCTTTAATATATGTAACATTTTCTCTTTTCAGGTCCTATGCAGAGTCAGATGCAGGCCCCCTCTGGCTATGGCTCACATCTTCCAAACTACAGTGCGCCTTCAGGACACTATTCCCAAGTGCCCCATAAAGCTGCTGCTTCACACCTGGATAATCAGTATAGAGCCGGTTACTACCCTAATTACTATTCAGCACCAGCACAAAACGTTATGACATCTGTGGGTAGCAATGTGTTGAATGCACAGGAATCACAGCAGTTGTACAACAACACTCCTCCCCATACAGGGGGGTCCAGTGACAGACCAGTTCAAGGAGCAATATCAGCTGCATCCTACTTGCATATGAGTGCTCAGCAGTCATATTCAGCATTTGATAATCACTACAGCACTTCTGTCAGCTCTTCAGTTGCATCTCAGGGATTTCCCCTTAATGCTGATCACTACGCCATGCCCGTGGTTTCTGGTGCCATGTATCCTAATGTTTCCTATCCTGCCGTGGCTGCTGGTGGCATGTATGGGCAGACGTATACCTCTCAGAGTCTACCTGCTGTTGGACAGTTCAAAGAGACAAATGCGTTTTCTAGCCAGAGTACATCAGTACCTCATTCCCTTCAACAGCACATTCCCTTGGGATATAATACAACATTATCAACTGTTTCATCTGCTCAGTCTGTGCAAGACAACCTCAGCAGGAATCTCATTGGATCAGTTGCTAAAGTAAACAACCAAATAAATACAGGTATGGTATTACTTGAAAGACAGTGAACTTCCAAATCTGTCTGGGAAACATAAGTAATCGTGTGCTCTTGTTGGCTTGTGTTTGTTTACTGTGTGGAGTTCTGTAATGTAATGATGAATTCTGTCATTCCTTCTTGTAGCTTTTCTAATTTGGTTATCACAGTCCTCACAATAGCAGCTGCTTGTTTCTATTTGGAGATACAGAAAAATACACTATTTAGGGGGTTGTTTTAGTTTATTGGTGTGTTTTTCATGTAAGTGGCCTCGGAAGGAAGTTTTTTCATGCAGTTCTGAAGTAATGTCTAATTTCTGAAGTATGTCTGTTAATCACAAGGATACTTTTTTCTTTTCTGGCTAGAGAATTTTTCTAAGTCATTGTTTAAATTGTCACTTTAAATTTTTCCCTAGTGACACGGTGAGAGACTGAAATGTAAATGGTAATGACTCAAAACAGTCAGCCATTTGTGGAAGGCAGCAGGGTGCTTTGCTGAGGCCAGGTTTGCAGACTTTCCCCAGGAGGAGGAGGAGGAGAGTTTTTGGGGGTGTGGTGTGTGATGGCAAAGCCTTCATTCCACATAAGACAGAGGGGGTGATCACCCACCACCAGAGGCTACAAACTGGGTTTTGAGCCAGATAAACAGACCCTGTGGAGGCAGGATGGTGCTTTCTATTATGCCAAGTGTCCTTCCTTACACAACTGCCACAGTTAGGCCTGAGGGTGTTCATCCGTTCCGATGGGCTCAACTGGCTCAACTGCACTGATGTGAGAGGCAGCTTAGAAGGGGTCAAAAACCATCAAAGACCCCCGAGGTGCCCCTAGACCCATTTCTGAGGCCTTCCACTGAAGGACTGGGCATGATCTACAGTGTTGCAAAAGACAGTGTAAAACTTCCCCCCTACATCTAAGGGGAAGCGCTTAGACATTCCCATGTATAACTGAATTAACCCATTGAACTCTATTGTGGGGGACTGCCACCACCAAGAAGACCAGAAGAAGAGGACCACCAGGACCCTGTCTGGATCGCCAGGTGATGATATCTTCCGAACACATATATAATTTATATATGTTCCTTTTCTAAGTTAAGTATAAGTGGGCTGTCCACCTCAGTGAAAATCAGTAGAATTTTGTCCTGTTTGGATGGTATGAGACACCTCATGATATAAGTCCGTTATCCCTCTGTGCTATCTATGCCTGGTGTCAGCTGGCTTGCGGCTGCCCTCCGCCTGTGGCATTTGCTGAAACTTCTTTGTGAGTTAAGGTGATAAAACAGCACATGCTTTACTCACAAACACATGTACCATGTGTACACAAAGTACAGAGTGCTCTGGAGGCCAGGGCCCAAGCTGTCTTCTCCTGCCTCGACTTGGAGAAACCCAGGGCCCTCAGAAGTTCTTGGTTTCTATGGTACAATTTCTCTCATGCTCCATGGGGAAAGCTCACAAATACAATGTCTGCCACATTTGCAAGTTCCCGGATGTGTTTGTGATCGTGTTGGTATTTCTTCATTTTTTCTGTGGTGGCCTCTTCTAAAGATGTGTCAGTACACTTGTATCACAGTCACATCCACCATGAATGCTTGGATTTCCTTCACAAAAACCAAGTCCAGTTTGTATAACTCGTTGCTGTCATCTCTTGTATGTGGTTCCTGAAACACTGTCCAGTCTTGCTTTCTTGCTTCCTTTGATGACATTTCACAAATGTAATTGTGCCTTTTAATTCTTGCATCCTGCACAGTTGAGCAGTTCCCAATGATATGGGAGCATGTTTCATTCTCAGCCTGGCAGTGCCTGCAGGATTTGAGGTATTTTTCTTGTCTACCCCTTGCCAGGTACTCTTGATGGGTCTTAATGTATCACTTGTTACTCTCTTTCTTTCCCCTCCTCTCTCTTTTTATTTTATTCTCTCTCTATTCACGTTTTCTGCTAAATAAAATTCATACTATTGACTTTGGCATGTGATCTCGTTTGCGCCTTAATTCAGGCAGGGGCATCTCTCTAATAATCATAATAATTGGATCTTAACAAACACACATGCATTTTCTCACGAAGTTCAGGAAAAGAGTGAAACCCTACATGGGTTTGGAGTCCATTGGTGTTTTTTTAATCAATGTTTTTGATAAGCATTTGAAAGAGGAAGTTGTAGCTGATTTTGGTAAGCAAAAAACTTGATGGTTTTAGTATGGCTGTAGCTATAAAGTTGTGAAGATGCCAGTTGAAGGCAAGTTCACTCAATCCTCACTAGTACTTGCAGCTTCTGTTCCATAGAAAAACTGAGTACCAGTTCATGGGATTGTTCTTAGTAGGAGGCATGGAAGAGATTGGAGATGTTAGGAGAACGTTCTCATTGAAACATGCTGTTCTGCAGATGAGAAAGCCATAGTCTGTGCAGGAAGATTCTGATTTTCTTTCTAAACTGGGAATTTTCTGACTTCATGCAGCTTTGACTTGTAAGCAGTGCCAGACTGTGGCTTGCTTTCTCTACTAAGTAAAGACATATATTAGATAACTGTAATATATTAGATAACAGGTTTCCTTTTTTAATGCTAGATTTTTCAGATAATAGTGTAACATTGAAACTGTTTTAGGAGTCCTTGTAGCTGAGGTTTTCTAAGACAAAGGACTTAAGAATATGGCTTTAGTAAAGCTTTGTTTGGGAAAAGCAGTTAAGCTTAAATGAAGCTCATCCAGTCCACAGTTTGAATTAAGTTTCAGTATTGGTCTCTGCCCAACCGCCCCCCCCACTACAGTGTAGGGTGTCATCCTCAGCTCAGTTTTATTACTTTTAATATTAGTAAATTTGAATTCTGTGCTGATGTGTGCTCTGTGTAATTTTCTCCAGTATTTTAAAACCATGAAACAAAATACTGTTCGAAAAAGAAAAACAGGGAGCTCCTTGAAAAGCTCCCGAAGTTACTGGCATTTTGTGGTTGAGCATAAAAATGAATTCTTTCAAGGACTGGCCAAAAAAGTTGACTCTGTTAAGGACAGAATCTGCAGGTGGACTTGACAGAATAGTGCAATAATGCAGTAGGCATATAAAAACAACTTATTGTTTGTTCAAACTGTTAATGTTTTATTTACAGAAGTTTTTCATTTCAGTGCTTGTTAATTTCACTTCCTGTGGAGGTGTCTTGAAATGAGTTGTTTATGGCAATTTTTCTTTGTAATTAGCAGCTGTTTTAAAGGTGGAACAGTTGAGCTGACCACTGGTCCATTGGTGAAGAGCAATATGAGCAGTAGTTTTATTTTTGAGCCATTCAATGCTGCTCTTAAGTGGTTGATTGTGTTAGTACATGGTCTCTAGAAAAAGTAGTAATATTACACTTGAATTTCAAAGAACTAGTGGTAGAATTGGCTGTGGTAGTGCTGTGTCATGGATACTTGCTTTGCAGTTATGAAAATAAACACTGATCCACTGTTTCTGTTACACTTGGCTAATAATGCTGCAGTCCTTGGTTGGTTTGCCAGACTGTAGCATCAATAAGTAAACCACATTCAGACTCTTTCTGGGCTTGTAAAGCTGCTGATAGAAGCGTGCCCTGTGCTTCATTGCAGTGGACAGGTGTCTGGAAGTGAATTATCTGGAAAATAATTTTTTTCTCTTCCTTCTGAATCCTGGTTCAACCTCAGCACACAAATTATTCTGTATTTGCTGACTAGGAAAAGCACATAAAGATAGAAACTGATACCTAGGTTGAAGGAAGAGCTGGACAATTTTATTACTAAATCTTGAACGCTTTAAACCATTTTTGATGTCTGGGGCTAAACAAACTGTCTCCAATGATATCTGATTTCTTTTAATCTAGAATTCAATGTCTTTGGCTAAAATATATTAAAAATTCAATTGCTTCAACACCTGGATAGTAAAATATTTATATAGACAATTACAAATAAATGCATAATAATAAAATTGTAAAGTAATTATAATAATTGTTTGATCCTGGCTTAATTGGTTTGCTTTTGAGATGCTGAGATGCTTTCTAAATTTCCCAGTGCAGTCTTATTGTTATCAGATGGAGTAATTTTATATATAGTATTCTAATTTTTTTCAGCCTTTAAAAAAATTAGTTAGATTTTGAAAACTATTTGGCAATTCTCATACATCCTTGGAAAGTGTCTAAATACAAGGAGCATAAGGAAATAATGAAAGATCTGTTGGAAGGAAATTTTCTGAATATTTTATCCTCCTTGCTTTCTTCAGGAAGGAACAATGATGGGAAACAGTTGCCATCTATTCTGTACATAGTTTTTAGCTAAATTACTTGAAAAAATATTAAAATATACTGAAATTCATAAGAGTGCTTTCTGTGACTGTTTGTGTGAAGAAACTTGGATACAGCATCCTCCTATGCATCAGGGTGCCAGTGCGACAGTTTGCTGTCATTGCCCTTGTGCTGTGAAGGATGACCCTTACAATCTTTGAATTATAAATAAGCAAATTGCTGAAAGACTGTCAGTCAGGATTCTACAGTTTTAATGTATTTTTCAAAAGTAGTTTTGTACAGTCAGCACTGAAAGCTCTCTGTGATGAAAATGAAATCTTTATGTAGGAGAATGATGTGTTAATAAAATTTGTGTTGAAGCAGGATTTACTCAGGAAACTTATGCTGGCAAGAGTTTTTCAGAAGTTGTTTTATTTCTGAATTGTTTTCTACTTGAATCAAAAAAAGTTGTCACCACTGGACTTAAAAATCCAATTTTATGTATAGCCTCCTTGCAAGGCCTCCAGCATGTTGAATTTATTAAGGTCAAAACCCTGAACTTCTGTATGTCATGTACTAAGGACATAGAACTGCAACAAAGTCATTTCCTAAAACTTTAGCAGCCCCTCTCTGAAATAGCTGAAGTATTTTCAGCAAAGCTTGCTGAGATATCACTAGAAAAAAATAACTTTATTTTAAGAGGATTTATTTTTTGCTGGTAGTTGACTGCTCTTGAAAAATAATAGCCAATGAGAATAATTTTCTTTGCTTTAGAAAGTATAAATAAAGTAGAATATAGATATCTCTAATTCAAGATTTTCCTCCTTGGAGGTTTCAACTAGTTTAACCCTGCAAAATCACCCTCTTCTAGCTTTAAATTCTGTATTTCAGCAGAACAGTGTTGGTAAAAATCTGTCCAGGAGTGTTATGCTATGTAAATGACATACTTTGTATTATTTAGGCTTTTTGTCTTTCTAGGTCAGTATCTTTCTTTAATGTTTTTCTGGCTTATTTAAGCTGAAATTGGAGCACTCTATTTTTCCTTGATGCTTTCCAAGTTTGCATGGACGTCAGCCAGGATGCCTAAATTTTACTGGTCTCCTCCTTGAGGAGAGGGAGCTGGAGAGCTCCTTCTGTGGCTATGTGGCATGGGTTTCTTTGCATCCTGGTATGGACAGTCTGCTTGAGCAGGAGACACTCTAATTTCATTATCTCATGCGCATACTTCCCCTTATGTCAGTCAGGATGTAAAGTCCTTGCTGCCCCAGTTCCATAGGAATGTAGGCTATAATCCTGTAAATCTGCTAATATAGGTGTGGTTGAAAAAAGGGGAGTACTGCAGCCAGTACTGAAAGTCAGGGGCAAAGGATGCTGTTGAAAAACAAGCTGCAGGGAGGTGGTACATCTGTCCTTAGAAATTGTTATGTTGGGTGCAGGGCGATGTGTGGGGATGTGAGGGCAGGAAATCAAGATCCCACCTTGAGCAACTCAAGAAAGATGATGCTTGCATCTCTTCTGAGGTTTTGAGGAGATGCTGCGGTGGTACTTTTTAACTAAGACCTCTATGTCTCAAGTTAGAAATTAAGTGACAATTTCACAATAATGTATAGGGAAATTGATGAATTACACTGCTAATTTGCCCACTTCTGCAGATTCTTTCTGTAACATGCCTTTTAGTTGTAGATGTTTTTACTTGATCATGATTAGTGGAAGAGGGCTTCATGATTGAGAGACATGAAGGGAAAACTTCAGTGCACAGTCAAGGTGAGAGGAGTTGAATGTGAAAACCAGACAATACAGTGTCACTGAGAATGGAGTTTATATTTATTGCAGCCTGACAAAACTCCTGACCTTTCATGACAGCAGTTGATGGGAATGTTATGTAGCCTGATTGTGTTTGTCCTGGGTAAGTTGATTGGAAACTTGTGCGCTAAACTGGTGTCTAGTCCAGCTTTGTCTTGAGCTAAAATAAGCAATCCTAAAATGATCACTACTTATATTACAGAAGGCAGTCTTCTCCTTGGCCAGAGGAAAAAACATGTGATAGCATTATTTCTTTAAGCACAGATTGTTTCATGTGATGATAGTTACCAACAATGTGTTTTTAAATATTAACTTTGTCCAAGTGTTTCCTTTGGTCTTGTTTACTTATGGCTTTCAAAACCTTTACAGAGTCACCAAATAAAGTTTAACATTTAATTTTGCAGGTTGGATTTTTGTACAAAGAAAAAGATACATTTTATTTCTCAGAGTTTAAAAATTTTTTGTTCCAGTGCATTTATAGGATTCACATAATTTTTAAGGTTATTGGATAACCTTTGTTTGATAATAGATATTAGTACTTGGCAGGAAGGTATTACATCTTAGCTAATCCAGGTGTAAATTGGTTTTGGCTTTGAGCATGTGACACAGACATTGCGGCATTTAGCACTCTCTACAGCAGTGCTTGATGCTGCCAGTATTGCTGTATTGACTTGAAACGTGGAAGATACTGTCATCCTACAAACAACTCAGCTACAAAACCTGGGTAAGCACGTGAATGTGTCAAAGAACTTCCCATGTTGTCTTGCATATCTTGCTTGAGGACGTTGTGTAGCTCCTGTAAAAAGAAAATTCCTGCTGACAGGTGCTGATGCTCCCATGGGGAATCTTCAAGACAGTGTGTAGGAGCAAAGATTATAGCAAGTACAGTGCAATAAAAAAATGCTCTGTATGTACATTGGAAAAAGACATAATTTTGATTTTGATAAGACTTGTAAAAAAGCCATATGTATGCTCAACATTAGATTCAAAAATTGCAAAATATATAAAAGTTCCCTTAAGATAATAAAGATGCGTGCTGTTAATTTTGACTGTAAATAAGAAAAACAGAAGAATCATTTAAAGCCATCTCTTCTTCTTCTCCCTCTAAAGGAAACCGTAACTTGCCCATAAAGTTCTTTGATATATCACCTCTGTGGTTGCACTGTTTTAGAATCATCCTGTTCTTTCTCATGGAGAACATAGATAAGTTGCATTCTTTCACTTTTCTAATCTCTGTGTTTGGCACCGGGTGTCATTTGGCTGTGGTCAATAGGCTTGGGAGGTGGACTTTTCACTGACCAGTAGTTGTTGGAGTATGTTAGAGTATAAAAACTCTTTTCTGTAAATAAACTGCCCTTCTCCGCCATACTTGGTCTACTTGGTTTCTCTCAGCAAGCTTCTGCGCCAGGGGGATTCGAAAACCACACACCTCCATTATTCAAGGAAGAGTCAGGGACTGTATGAGCTACACAGTGTTATGTGCAGAAGAAGCAAAGTTAGTATTACCTCTGCATCCTCTAGCAAATTCTGTAACTTAAACAAGTACTCTACAAATGGTGAAATCTGTTTTTGCTTAATTTCTGTGTTTATTTACTGAGTATTTTTGGTAAAACCATTTCCATTATCTACTTGTTTTTAGCAACTTGGTCTCTCAGGGTTATTTTAGAAAGAATCATTATACAGATTTTCTCAGTTTATAAGCACTGAACAACCCTTAGTTAAAAGCTAACTTAATTGAAGTTATGTTGTCCTTGAAACAGGAGTTTCAAGTGACTATGTCAAATCTTTCAAAGCATTAATCCGGCTTTTTTTTTTTTTTTAAAGCAGAGTATATCTAGTCCAGATGTCTAAAACACATCAGAAGTTTTGTGGAATATGCAGGGTTTATTGAAACAGATTGCTTGGGTACCCAAATTGAGTACCCAAATTGCAAAGTGCCAGCACCGCAAGGGAGGCATAATACTGGTCTGCTGCACAAGGTTTCCTCCTGTGGGAGGAATGTGAAGGGGGGCTGTTTCAAGTGGACTACATTCCACTTATCAGGGAAGAGTAACTTGTAAAAACACAGAGTTGTGGGGATGTATCAAAAATAAGCTTCACCTTAGTCTTGCTCTTACTACGTCATGCTTTCCTTTCTTTACTGCTGACAAGAGTAATTTGTTTATTACAGTGGAGTTTTAGCACTATAGGTATTTAATTTTTTTAAGCAACCAGCCTATCTGTAGATACTTGTTTGAAGGCATCTCTCTTTCAAGTACTGTATTGTTTTTTGTAGTTACTGTGAAATTGAATGTGATTGCTTGTGTTGTGTAATTGTCTGTGCAAGTACATACAAAGGGTTCCTGCTTTCTGCTGTTGTTTTCAGGTGGCATTGATTCTTCACAGCCCGTGCACTCAGTGAGCCAGAATGTTCCGTTTACCAAGCCCGGAGTTGGAACATCTGCTTCCTCTGCTGCAGTGTCGTCAGTAAGGTCACCTGCTTCAAGCCTGTCTTCACAGCCACCATCTTCCTCATCTGTTACACAGTCACCAGAGCTGACCCTTCAGGAAGGTACTAAAAGGGAATGGGAAGTTACAGTAGAGACTTCTGCTCTATTCCACATGCACACATGAATGCTGGAAGTTTTATTTCTGCTTTTCTATGTTTAACTGGAGCACATCTCTTGCATCTCATCAGGCTCCCTTAGTAGTGGTGTTTTATGTCACCATATACCTTCTCTTAGTGCTTGTGTTTGATTTCCTTTGACCATGTGTTGTCTTTGGCTTGTTTGTCTTGTTGGCAGTCTTACACGTCCCTTGCTCAAAAAATCCATTCTTTTAGTACCGTTATTCTTCTAAAAAACTGCTCACTGCTTTAATTTCTTAGAAGAAGGTCTTAAAATTAGCTTTTGTAATAGTCTGTATTGAAAAATGAAGTGTAAGCTAGAAATTTGCTGTTTTGTTTGCAGAAACACTGAGTTTGAATGTTAAGTTCAAACTGGTAGAATTGTTTCCTTATTGCCTAGCTTCAAGTGCCCGTGGAAAGCTGCTGCAAGAATTCTTGTGGGAAAACAGGAGTTTTTGTATAAGGTCCTTCCTATTCTGATGTTGTCAGCATCGTGACAATCAGTTGGTTCTTGAACCTTCTTCAGTTAAATTTAATTTTGCACTGATGTTTTGACTTGCCTGTTGATTGTTACATGTTTCTGTATCTAGTATTCAAAATCTAATAGATTGCATGCTTTTTTTTTTGCCATATTTTCTCATAGAAATTTCAGAATTTTAAAATCTTAACGGATAAAGAACTCTGATGGGTGGAAGTAGGCATTACTTTTGTCCAGAACAATGGGATAACTCTAGTGTTCAAAATAATTGTCAACACACGGGTTGTGATTGTCACTGTGTATTTTTTTATTCTTAAATTACAAAATCCTCTGACGTAAATAACTAAATACCCCTTTCCCTCCATTTCCTCCTTTTTCTGGTGCAATGGAGAATACAGGTCATCTTTGAATCATTTCCATGTGTCTTAGAGGCAAAAAAATTATTGTTCATTGCTATAAAGTCCTATGCACAGTGTATCATTTTAAGGGAAATATGTCAATTTTTGGAACTGTGGCTCTTACACAGTTTTATAATTGATTTTAGTGCTAGATAGGTGTGCTATTGTAGGTGTGCTTGCTAGAAAAAAAGCGTTGCTTCTACTTCCAAAGAAATTGCAAGCCGTGTTTTTAATGAGAAAAAGGATTTTAAGCTGTTTACCTGTGATTGTCTTGATGTGCAATATGTGTGTTCTGGAAGTGATAACCTGTGAAATGTGTGAACACCTGCTACAGCAGCTACAAGTCAGTGCAGTGGCTGCTGAGCTCTTCCCTACATTCAAATGCTTCCACTGAGTGAAGGTCAATGCTGTAAGTAGCTGAATGAGCACGCTGTACAAACAACGTGTTGGCAGTATAAAGATAAGTTGTCGGGAGTTTGTATTGATCTAATTTTGTCCATTTACGTGTCATCACACACGTCAGTTTCTATGTTCAGATGATGGTTTCGTGAGCATTGGAAGACTTCAAACTCTTCATTAGTTTCATTTGAGGAGTCTGAAATAAATCATCTTGCTTTTTTTATCAACAACCTTTTTATGAACAATTAAATGTGGTAACTTTATTTGTGGAAGAGAACCTAGTGAAAAAATAGAACACGTGTACTGAATGTTTGTGTCGGTTAGAATTCCAAGTGTGTTTCTCAGATGGACTGGGTTTTTTTTAAATGTTTTTTTGAATTATAGAATACCATTGTCTACATGAAAGCATTCTGAAAAAACAGTTTGAATTAATTTTTAAAGAGGATTTAATTGTTTTATGCTCCTCTTGGGGCATTCCTGTAAAAACAAAAAAATTCTAATTGTTTACTTGGCTATGTTCTAACAGGACATAAACTTTAAAATGTATTAAAGCCTATTTAATCTTGCATAACTATTTGTACAAATTTAATGTGAACTTTATTTTTCAAAGGCTTTTATGGTATGGGTGATTGAACTTAAAATGCCTAAATAGTTGGTTTATTTCACAGGCAAATGAGTTGTTATCCCCGTTTACCTTCTGTGTCCTGCTACCTACATGTCTGGGTGTCTCTAAATTATAGTGGGATAAAGCCTTGGACTGCAGTATTATTATATCACAGGTACACTGGTTGCAGGGTTTCAGTCCAATTTTCAGTCCAAGAAATTTGTGATGATTTAAATTATGTAGTTGCATTTTAGGCCAGATTTATGGAATGACCTGACTGGAAATAAATAATTATTTCAAAATTAGCTTTTGCAGTTTTCAAAGTGGGCGATTTTAACATCATTATCAAATCTGTAAAAGATACTAAGCAGAACTGAGTTGTCACAACTGAAAACATGATTAGGCACACTTGGAACTGCTGTCTGCAGACACCCATTTCTCTCCTCAATTTCTCTTTTCCCTGTGTTGGCCTACTGTGGTCATTGCTGGACAGTGAGCTAGAATGGGAGACCTTCTGCCCCATGAAAATGAATTTTTAAATTAGGCTATTTTTTAGCCAGATCTATTCTCAGGAGGCTTTTTTTTTTTTTGCTGGATAATTGTGCTAGCACAACACAGGTGATTCTTGCAGGCAGAAATGGTAGTACTGTTGGCAATGAAAATTAATCTATGCAAACTCCTAAGACTGGTAAGAATCAAACCAGTCCTGTTTTCACAGCATTCATAGTGACATAATTCATGACTCCTAAACTTCTGTGTGACTAGCATATCTTTTTCAGTCTCTTTTCTACTGTATTCTTTCCGAACACCTGCATTCTTAATGTATGTGACCAATAATTGGAAAAGGCGGAGTTTTAGCCACAGAAGCTTGTTTTGGTTCTTTTTTTTTTTAATATTCTGAAGGCTTCAAAGGAACATTGATAGAATGACTAATTCAGTCCTTTTCTCTCATGTGCGCATGCTTGGAATTTTTGCATTGGCATGCACTTCCCAGGTAGATATCCTTCCTTTCGTTCTTTTTCCTATCCATGTACGTTGTTTGTTAGAGGTCTGTCTTTGCACTCTCACACTGGGCATATCTACTTTTACTTTGGCTCTCACTGTTACAGTGCAGCTCTTCTTTTCATCCACTTTTTTTCACTTTTACTTGCATGTTAATTACTTTAAGGTGTTTTTTTTCTCTTTCACAATAATACAGTTGTTTTGTTCTGCTCCTCAGTAGTTCTCCCAGGCCTGAGAAAACAACGAAACATAGATGGTTTGCTTTAGTCTTTTCTTGCACAGACAATGATTTTCTTATATTCTCCTTATTGAGTGCATCCAGTAAACTTCATAAAAGATGGGACTAGAAATTACTCAGATTAGCCCTGTGTTTTAGCAGTTTGGAAAAATTGAAGCACTGTGTCTACACAGTTGCGCTTGCAATGATTTTTCCTTCATTGTTGTGACTACTTGAATTATGGAAAAAATTTATTGGAATTGTACAAGTATCAATGCACTAGATAAAGGAATATAATGCCAGCCTTTTCTTGCACTAACCTCTGTATGAAAGTTCACCTTCTTAAGAATGTTGTTATATAGTTTTGCTTTGTTTTCTTTTTACTTCCAGTGTTTGAGTAGATACACTTCACCTTGATTTGTTGGGGTTTTTAAGTGAAATTAAAGTGTTCCTCTTGTGTTCATTTGCTAAAGCTTTTTGAAAAAGCCATGAAACTAACAGCATTTATAGCCCATATTTTAAATAAAATATAGGTTGATACAGTTGATTGAAGTCATGGATGAGGATATTATTAGTTACCATGAAAGGTTTCAGATTATGTGTAACATAACACTTCTCTAGTGCTTTATAGTATTAAAGGATACTATACCACTACTCAGTGGTGCCACTGTACTTCTACAGGGGAAAGAAACCCCAAACTCCCAAAAACGTGAAGAGTTTTGAATGATTAGGATATTTCCTTGCTGTAGCAATCCGTTAGGTTACTAAGAGAGAAACAGAGATCACTTGCATTTATTTAGGATCTCACTGCCTGACTACATATTTAAAATCCTTGCTAACCCTGCCTTGTCACAAGAGAAACATAAGATTTGTTGGAGATGCTGAAATTGCATCAATAACAAGTAATATAGGAAATTAATTATAAGCCATTGCTGCATGCGTTACTCTGTTTTAAAACACTATGTTTATGTGTTGCTTTTGTGTTTTGTTCACATATGTTTAGAGTAGATATTATAAAAGCAAACAAATAAAAAACAAAAAAACTTAATAGGTTGTACTGTGGAGGTAATAGCAGTAATAGTTGTTGCATTGTCACCAGATACTAGAAGTGCATGGTGTAATTATGCTTATGAGCCTGAGTTTAGGCACTCATGTAAACACAAGACAAACCAAATTCTCAGGTTTACCTAGCTTTAATTTCACTGATTGTGTTGGGCTCAATGTATGCATGTTTGTACTTTCGCATGTGGCAACAGCAGTATATTTTACTCACATCTGACAGAATTCCAACATGAATTATTCTCGTCTTGAAAGGAGCAGGTGTGCCAAGCAAAAGTAGCAAAAGTCAATACTAACCATATTCATAACATAATTTTGATTTATGTGGAAATAACTCCAGAATTACTGTGTACTTATTTATGAAACTACTCCACTGGACAGGATGATGCAGGATGCAAGAAATCTGTGTAGGTTTAACTTGCTGATACACATGCACATACACACTAAAAATTTTCTGCTAGCTTCCATGTGCTACTAATACTTAGCTGAACTAACCCACTAAAACTGCTTCTAGGGTTGTAGATTTAACTTTTCGCTTGTTGGGATTTTCTCTGGAACAGCTAATTTCTCTCACTTTTAATGCAATGATTTGTGACTTTCGTTTCTCGTCTTTCCTGTCTGTCTGACTCTGATGTTTGTGCTTTCCACTTCACAGGCATGCAGTATGGTGGATATGTTAATAATCAAGCTAGCTCTGCACCAGCTCCCTTGTCATCAAGTTCAGATGATGAGGAAGAGGATGAGGAGGATGAGGAAGCAGGTTGGCTTTAGCTTTACACCAGTATCTTGTTCTCTTCCTACTCAAGGTTTTCTCCATATTTCCATCCCCTGAAACTTTATCTTTCTTTAAGACAGAGCATCACTCTGGCTCATCAAGTTATCTTGAAATTTCCCAGCTGATATTAGTAAACAAAAAGGACTTGTTAGTAAATAAAAAGGACTTGTTAGTAAACAAAAAGGACTTCAGTAATGACCAAAAAATAGGTCCTTTTTTTTGGTCATATTAGTATCAGGTGTTTTATGAATATAATAAAGTAATATTCACAACTTGCAAGACTCCCATATTTTTAATATTTTTATTTGTACTGATTTCTAAGTGAAGATAACTAGCTGTAGAACTTAGACTGATAATTGCTCAGGTTAAGCAACCAGAAGCCATTTGTATCATTACATGAAACAGTGTTTACGTTGTTTCTCATTTTATGAGTAAGGAACTCATACAATTAAGGTAGTAAAGTAAATCCTGAGAGGTAGTGAGTGTGCTTTTTAAGACAGTAAATTAATCTGTGCTGGTTTTTTTTCTCCTTCTAAGGTGTATATCTCAATGGTCAGGCACACAGGTTCAGTTTTAATCTGCTTGCCTTATAGGAAAACTTACAAAGTTTGTTGATAATTTTTTTAAGGAGCAGTTTGTCTTGATTGATTGAAGTGTTACACAATTGGTTGCAAGGATTCTGCCTGTGTTTTGTCAGAATAACCCGGTTTTGTGAGTTTAATGATTCTCACTTTTAGTTTCTTGAATTACAGTAACTCTTTTTCTTCAAACTTAGAGAAGTTTTTACTGCCTGCATGAGTGATAACAGTATAAAAGGTTTTTTGAGATAAACATTAGACCTCTACCCTTGTTGACAGATGGAAGTAACAGCACATACCTTGTGCTGATATACTACTGCTGGCTTTTAGTATTGATGGTGAATAGGAAATTTTTGTAGCTTTTTCTTTAATTTTATAATTCATGTTGTAACTAGTCAGAAAAAAATCAGTGCCATATAGTTCATTTTTATTTAAATAATTAAATCATCACTTAGAATACTCTGAAAATAGTGTAGTGTACTCATAATAATTATATGAAGAATGGAACAAACCAGTGATGACATTGGTCCAGGTCATAACTAAGAACAGTATGTTGTGTTTGCATACCAAGATTTCTGTCAAAGGATGTTGATTGGGTTTTTTTACCAATTGTAACCTTTCTTTCCTTTGTACCCTAAACAAAGTTTCATACTTCCTGTGGTCATTCCCTCTCAAGTTCTGTACTTCACTAAAACCTGTAGCCTTGGAGGTATCATTACATTTAAATTTGTCTTATGGAAAGGAGTGAAAGGGCACCCAGGTTCAATACGGAGGCTGCCTGATTAATATAGCCGTGTTCTGTTTTTGGCCCTGTCACCAGGAGCTAATACAAATCCTGAATAGATTTCAGTAGACAGACTTCTAGCTCAGATTGTCACAGTGGTTTTAGGAAGAACAGGTGTTGGAAATCTGGTTGCATGTGTTTGTGTAACTGCTCAATTGTTTTGTTGACCTAACAAAAGTATATTTTGACTTTTCTGTAGTAAGACTTCGCAAAGCTTTAAAAAACCCAGTCCTGATCAGGGTAAAAAACGTAATGAATTTTGTTTCCTTCAGCTTCTAGAATAGAAAATAAAATCTTGCAATTATGTTCTTTTATAACCTCCAGGATTGAAAAAAAAATACAGTGAAAATCTGAAAACTGAGATTGTATGAATGCCACAGCATTAATTTTTCCTTGAAATAATAGATTATTGTTAGTGTTCTGGATTTTTTTAATAGCTTTTTGATTTCTTAGTTGAATGCTTTAAAGGTAAAATGCTTAAAAATTATCTATACTGTCAGGATGGTGCCTGGGTGTTGTTGTGTCCCAAATGTCAGTGATGTTGTGTTTTCATATGCAGGAGTCTCTTTACTTGCAAATCTCAAATGTTCCACCATTGAAGTTCTCCCTTGAAATACTTTCAGCTTTGCAGTAGATGTGTTGTGGTCATGGTTGATCCGTCTGAGTAGAGCAGTATCAGTGAATCTTTTGAGTCTGTTCTGCCACAAAAATGATATATACAATTTTGGGTTTTTTTCTTAGTTCTTAAATAGACTTTTCTATCGCACTTCATGGCTGGGTGTGTTTTAAGGAGCAGATATATTTAACCTTCTTGGCCCTTTTTTATTTGGAAATTTGTGTGAAATGGCATTGGAAGAGATTTTTAAATGATTTTTTGTTTGCAATATGTTTTATAATAAGATATTCATGATCTGTGTATAGGTTGAACTAAAAATTAAGTAATATTAGTCTCTTCAGTATTAACAGCTATTTATGTGCTAATTGTGGGTTTTTATATCTGTCTAGTTAGCTTTTGGTACTTACTTTTACATAGCTACTTTTTACTTAGCTACTTTTGGCTGAGCCAAGAGTAATTGTTAATTCCGACTGAAGCTGAGACCTCTTGTCAATGATAATGGAAAATAGAATCTTTAGACTGAGAGGAAAACAAGCTGTGAATTAGAACAGTACAGAAAGGAGGGAAGAATTAAAAACTTGTCAGTTTGGCTTGAAGGTGGGGATGGTGGGTAATCACGCTGAAGACTATGGGAATCTTCTGTTGTTTGCAGTTGTAAAGAAAGTAATGAATGGACTATTTTTAAAATATGCATGGCTTCAAATTATGTAGTCCAGAAAGAACTTTTGGGTTAATAGAAAAATCTTTTTTTATTTCAAGAAACAACTTTTTTCGTTGTTTTTGTCTTTTTCCCATTGATCTCTCTTGCTGTTTGTTGGGCATGTGCTTGTTTGTTTCTAGTATCACGTTGATTAGACTTTCTCCCTCTCCTCTTTACAATGGTAATAGTTTTCAAGTCTTAGGGCTGAAGTGGTATGGGTTTTTACCAGGATCTTTCTTAACAGTTTCTTATCAAAGGTTTTTTTAAAAAAATCTCAGTCTCTTAGTTATCAAAAGTTTGCCATTTCTGACATACCTAAAGTTAAATTATTTTTCTTCCCCAGCACTTGATAGTTCCTCTACTACAAGCAGTGCCTCTCCTGTTCTGAACAATTATGATGCCCTGGAAGGAGGTGGCTATCCAGGTAAGCAGTTTGTTTAGAATTGTTTATTTACATGCTTTAATGTGGGTTTTTTTTATTATTTCTGGTGTTGTTTATTGTTAATTAACAAGTAGATGAAAGGCAGTACCTATGAAAGGAACGGGGGAATCATCAGAGAAAACATACATGCCTTTTTTAATCACTTTTCGCAGTTTTAACACTGAAGTTCATATAACCATTTAATAAAACTTCCCCGAATCACGTCATACTTCTCATTGTAGTATTGAGGGTAGTGCTGTAAGTATGCTGAGTGTGAAAGCAGCATCTTTTTCTAGATGATACTGTATGCCTGATTGTGTTGCTGACATTAGGAGCTGACACATCACAGAAGTTTTGGGAGACCAACAATATCAGCTTGCAGAGATGCTTGGATCGGGTTATTTTCTTCTATTTTTCTTCATCTAAAAAAAATGGCTGCTATTTTGCTTAGTCTTAGCTCTAAAAGTATCAGGACTGTCAGGTTGGTTCAAAATGAGCCTACTGGCTGGCTGCCTTGGCCTTGAAATCTGTAGAGCTGCCATATTGAAAGCAAGTGGAAAAAATTCTATTGAAAGTATTTTAGCCAGTATTTTAAATGATAATTGGATTAATTTGGAGGGCCTGCCCTTCTGGCTCTTTTACCTTGTTCTGGCCCCTGGGGCTGTCTCAGTAGTTTGTTTTAGTTTGATGGGTTCCTAATTAAAGTGAGATCTCTCTCACTTAGAAAGCTGATAGTGTTATCCACATAGTCTAGCAGGATTACAAATTCAGACTTCTGGCCTAATAACTAAACATTTTGGTTCTGCCAAAGGCATATTCTAAAACTAACTTGCTCCTCCTTTTTTTCCTTAAACAGAGTCAACATTAAGTTTCTTAAATCTGTTGGGGTTTTTTCTGGCTTTTTTTTGTTTTTGTTTCAGTTGGGTTGGTGGGTTGGGGTTTTTTTGTGTGTGTTTTTTTGTTTGGTTGGTTGGTTGGTTTTTTTTGGTTGGTGGGTTTTTGGTTTGGTTTTGGGGTTTTTTTTGGTTTTTTTATTTTGTTTTGGTTTTTTAATTGTTTTATTGGGCTTTTTTCCCTCGTGGAATGTTCATGCGAAAAATAGTTTGTTGGCAGTTCGCTTCTGGAGTGCTATGTTTCTTTGCTTGCACTTTTCTCAGTGGAATTTACCAAGCTTAAATTCTTCTGCAACTTAGTTCACATTTGTAGACATTTCTAAAGAGTAGTTTCATCTCTATTCTGCTGTTAAGTTGACTGTGGATTTAGGTCTATGTCTTACTTTCAATTAGACCTTTAAAAATAGTGGAACTAAACTGTGCTGCAGGGATATACAACAGAAACTTGCATCCGATATAAAGTTTGAAAGATACCGTGCTTAGTTTCTCCTCTACCATTTATGAATACTGTCAAAACATAAGGTTAAGCCAGCTGAACCATTCTCTAACTGTAGACACAGCTTTTCATGAAGTAATCATAGAATCAGAACGATTCTAGTCATTCAGAAGTGCTAGAGGGGAGACTAAGCATGAATGGTCTCTTTTGTGGTTTGTATCAAGTGTATGTGTTGGAATAAAATGTGGTTCTAAGGTTCTAAGTCTCTGGTCATGTTTCCATATACATTGTCTTTGTTAGTATTACTGAAGTAATCTGCCTTGCGGTTTTCTTTTTTCAGTGCAGAAAAATAACTTGATGGATAATGAAAAAACTTATAAACTGAAATGTTGCTTGTAAAGCATTTGGGAGATTACATTTAAATTAAGAAGGAAATAATAAGTATATTCAAGACCTGTGGCATTGTTTTGTCCTTCCAGAGACACGTTCTGTGACCAGCAGCCCAGTTCCTGCTCCATCAGTCCTCCAAACATCAAAAGCTTCTAAGCCCTTTGGTTATGGATATCCAGCACTGCAGCCTGGCTACCAAAATGCAACACCACCTACTCCTGTACAGCCCAGTAATCCAGGACACCATCCTGGTTTTCAGCACTATCCACAGGCTTGTATTTTTAATTTAAAAATTATTTCATGAAGTAACTTCTCAGGAAAACCCTTTTTTGCATGATATAGTTCCCCTTTATTTTCAAATATTTTTCAGATATTTTTATAATTTCTGAGACAATACATGTTAGGTATAATATTGGTGTCAAAGCTCTGGTTCTAAACTTATTGGAAGGCTTTTGAATGAGCAAGGCATGGCATAGGGTCCAGATAAAAGAGTTCTGTAGAGCTTGTGCTGAGTGTGTGTAGTGGAGCAGACTGCCTGCATCTTCCTGGTAAAGAGAACCCCCAATACCCAAGAAACTGTACAATCACATGATTCCTGTTGTACATGTGAACCCCCCGAGAGCAGTGCTGAAGAAGTGCAGAGAAATGAATGTGTGAAGGGGTTGAGAAAAAGAAACGTACTGATACACAAATCCTGCACTCTGAAATAGGGGCCAGCTGGCAAAGATAGTGAAACTGCAGTGGTAGGTGATCAAAATTCCTTACTGGATTTAATACCCAGGAATGCTTTCTCTGTCACAGATGTAATGTAAAATGGGACTTGGAAGAAATGTTTCATTTAATTTTATTTTCTTTTAATTGAAGGGTTGGCTTCATATTTACTACAGTGCGAGATGGAGTTAGGTTGTTTTCAAGAGCACACAGTTGCTTCAAGTGAATTCTGGTTGGACATACAAGGAGAAAATTCTTCAGGATGGGAGTGGGGAAGCATTAGAGCAGATTGTGCTGTGAAATTGTTAATCCTTAGATATTTTCAAAACAGCTGGACAAGTCTCTATGAGCAACCTAAACTAACTTTTAAGTTTGCCTTGCTTGAGCAAGGGGTTAGACTACCAGACCACAAACGTGCCTTCCAACCTAATCTTTTGTCCTCCTCTATGGTGTTTTGTTTTAATTTAAAAATAAATATTTAAAGGCAATGTCTGTAACTTGGAGAAGTTTATTGTAAGAAAAATTAAATTGCAGAGGAGAGTGGGAGAGAAATTCTGTCAGTCTTTTTAGTAACTTGCTTTCTTATGCCTGGAGAGATTGAAGGATTATGTGTGACTTCCATTGTTGATCTGTGTAATGAATTTGAGTTTTGTCTAATGATACGCATTTGGAAGGTGTGTCACATTTGTCTTAGCATTTTTGTATTTCTATAGTACATTCTCTTTTTGTTCATTTGGGTTTGTTACTAACTGCTGCTGTATCTTTTTTTAATACGTGTCCAGAAGGGAGGGGACTACTAGAAGATTGAAGGTTGTTATTTTAACATGACTGTTTACCTGTTTGCCATGCTTTTACCTTTTTCAGCAATATCCAGGCGTGAACCAGCTGTCCTCTTCCTTAGGAGGGTTAAGTCTACAGCATTCTCAGCAGCCAGAAAGCTTGAGACCAGTAAACCTTACACATGATAGAAATATTTTACCGGTGTCTTCAGTTCCAGCACCTGTGCCTAACTTGAATTCTGATCTTAGGAAATTAAACTGCAGTCCAGAGTAAGTTTACTCTGCTAGGAACAGTGTCTTATTTTTCAGTGGCCAGTAATTACTTAAAGTTTCAAAAAGTGTCTAAACTGACTTCTGTCTTTAAATCTTAGTCATGAGCTAATAAAACCCCTTTCAGTTGAAAATAAGTTTATCCTCTGAATCCTTAGACAGATATTGAAACTGTCCTGCCATCAGAATACATTATATGGAGTGTGAGTGTAGCTTGTTCCATAATATTTTAAGAATTTTGCTTTATCTTTGCTTTGTTTTATCCATTAAAAAAGACCTTTTAATAAACACCTTAATGTTATGTAGTATGTTTCATAGAATATTTTTGTAATATTGCATATCCGTTTTTCCACAAAAGTATTGTGATTGTGCCTGAATACATTTAATAAATTACATTTTACTATGGTAATTCTGCAATCATATATCCTCTTACCTCTAATTAACATTAAGTAGTATTATCAACTATCCCAAGTCAAGTGCAGGTAAGTACAAGGGAAAGTGCTATTCCCCAAAGATTTTATTTGTAATTCCAAAATAAATACTCTTCATTACCCCAGAGTGACTCAGCATCCTTATTGCTGTAGTGACAGTGCATGGTCCTACCAGAAAACAGAAATCAGAAAACTGAGGGCCTAGAAATCATTCTTAGGTGTGGAACACTTTGGGTAGCACTATTTGTGCATGGGGCTTTTTTTGTGTCCCTTCATAACATAACATGAGATTTTGACTCTCAGTATTTGGGGTCCTTTTCTACTGTTTTCTTATATAAATATGACATTCTGGGAACTAGTAAATAGTGTGTTGCTTCTGTAGTTCCTTGGCTGGAAAAATCTTTCTAGTGAGCAGAAAAATACATAGTTTGCATTGAGTGTTGTACCTAAAGCAGTTCTGTCTCTTAATTGCAAGCTGGTTTTGGTGTACTTGCATTGCTGAATTACTAAACTGGGGAGCAGGGGAGTATTTTTTTTGTTTCTTTAGGAAGACCTTTTTAAAATCTCTTTGCAATTTTTAATTAAATCATCTTTGTAAAACATAGGATTTCTCAAATTTCTAAGTTCTTTAAAATCAGGTGTGAACACAATATTTTCAACATCTTTTAAAATTCCATTTTTAACATAATGTTTCTATTTCCTTTCAGCTCATTTAGATGTACATTGACAAATATTCCACAGACACAGGCTTTGTTAAACAAAGCTAAACTTCCTTTGGGTTTGTTGCTGCATCCCTTCAGGGACCTAACAGTAAAGTATCTTTTTTTTTTTTTTTTTTTTTTTTTAAGTGCGTTTATTTAATATATGTGTTCTATTTTCATTCAGACAATAAAATATAATGAACTTAAAGTCCTAAATTTAACAGAAGTACCAAAAAATCATTTGGAATGTAAAGAGGAGGAGAGGAAAAAACCTTGAAATTGCTACTTTGTTGAAATTCATAAGGGCGAAGCTTTGGAGAAGTTCTTCAAAATTCTTTTCTTCTTGTTGGAAGTCTTTGCGTGCCTCTCTGAAGAATTACTGCTCTGTGTGTTGGGCTCACAACTGTCTGATATCTCTTAAAAAGGGGTTTACAGAGCTCTCCTGAAGAGAGGTGCTCAGTTTGAATGTATGACTGGCCTGATAATTGCTGTCAATAGAATGTAAGCACAATATAAAATTGAAGCTATATTCATAACTGTGCAGCAATCCTCTCCGTCTAATTTATTAGTATTTATGTAAAAGGGTGAATAACTGTCCGGTATAACTTCGTTTTATAAAATATAATTATAAACTTTTTATAAAAAGTTCTTTGTGTAGGGCTTGCTGTCTGTCATATTTCATATTTAGTCACTCAGAGTTGTCTTATCTTTCATAATCCCTTTTGCCATAATAGCTGTAATTTAAAGTAATTGCATTTAACCTCTTACTACATCTTTGGTTTTGAGATTAGATTAAGACAATAATTAAAAGTTATTTCTTTTGATTTAAGGGGGCAGTTGTTTTTAATAGACATTATAATTATGCTATGAAAATTAATTAAACAGCTAAAAGGCAGATGATTGAAAATGTAGTGTTACGAAGCTTTTATGAACTGTACTGCACAGTGATGTTTTCCATAAAATGTATTATATACCTTTGTGACAGCTTTTCGTTGTTCATTTTAGCAATTACCAGTAATAACATCAAGCACAATAGTGAGATGCAGATCCTGCAGGACTTACATCAACCCTTTTGTTTCTTTCATTGATCAAAGGCGGTGGAAATGCAACCTGTGCTATAGAGTTAATGATGGTAAGTGACTGTAGCAGGAAATGTTTGCATTTATAGAATCTCTTTCAAGTATTTGCAAGATACTTTAGATTAAAACGTCAAGTGACAATGTTCTTATGACCCAGAGATTTTAAAGAACATCTTAAGTCAGATGTGCTGCGCATTTTCTTGAAGCAAAAGATTGTTTTGCAGTCTTCTGGGAGATGAAGAAAATGTATTCGTATTATGCTGATTACTTGTCTAATGAAATCAGCTAATCCCACTGACTGCTGCTGCAATATGCAAATAGAAATCTGATGACAGCTACAACTGCAATCCAGGCCAGAGGTTATGAGAAACAGTACAGATTGCTGCTTGTTTTGAAACGCTCTACTTCCATTGCTGTTTATAGTTGGGGATCTATTGTTGTTTGAAATAAACCTTTTCTTTCCAATTACTTAACTTTGATGTTAAAGATATGCTGGAGATATTTGAAATGTTCCTTTGTTTTATGTGTCCTTAATGTGAATTTTTTGCTGTTGCAGTAATTGAAATGTGCCCACATTACTTTGCTTGTAGCTGCAATAATGGCTTTATTTTATTTGCTGACAAAAATATAATCTGTATTTGGGGGGAATTTTTTTTTAATAGTTCCTGAAGAGTTTATGTATAATCCTCTGACACGGTCTTATGGAGAGCCTCACAAGCGGCCAGAGGTGCAAAATTCTACAGTGGAATTTATTGCTTCCTCCGACTATATGGTAAAAAAAAAAATTCATGGTAACTTCAACAGCAATTGCATATTAATATAATAGTGCTTGAAATTAATGTTGCGTATTGCTCCAGTGGTGTGTATTAATTTTCCTGTGAAACTCCATATTTTGGATTTTGGCTGATGTAAACAGTCAGAAGCTTTTCAGCTAAAGGTAATTCAATATGTGTTGTCATCCAGTGTAGTTTAATGTGGCACAGTCAGATTTGAATCTAATGCAACGTAATTTCTGCCTTTCTCCCTCATTTTGAGGAGGTTTTGAAAGATCAGTAATGGAATAATGAGCAAATTAGCTCAGCTTCAAATTTCTAGTTAGTAACTGTGAAGAAATGATTCTTATTAGGAGTCAGCTTACAATTGCTGTGATGCTGGTCCTGTCTGCCTGGGAAAAGGCCTAGTTCATGACATTACTAGCAGCAGCAAAATTAAATTATTCTCTTGTCTTTGAATTAAAACATTGTGGCAGAGACATTTACCAGTGAATAAACAAAGCTTGTTACACAGTTGGGGAAAGGATGTAGGTAGAATGCTTTAATCCTGTTCAATGGATCACATTGTCCATATACTGAAAGAACAGTGGAATTTAGAAGATGGAAGTGCATATCTTTCATCATGTTTGAGTTTACAGTTAGAAGGAGGGACTAAAATACTCCTTTTTTCTCTGAAGTATAACACTCTAAATTTATTACAAATGGCAGTTATTAACCCCTGGGGATTGTGGTTAAGTCTATCCACACACTGCTTAGTAAATTACTTTTGTATGTATACTTTGCATTTTTGTAAGTAGTCCCTTTTCCCACTTCCCTTTCTAATGACTAATCACTTTTAACATTTCTTTGAATATGTTTTTTGAGTGTTTTTTATTTTTTTTTTTTTTTACTTTGTAGCTTCGTCCTCCTCAGCCTGCGGTGTATTTATTTGTTTTAGATGTGTCTCATAATGCAGTGGAGGCTGGATATTTGACAATAGTCTGCCAGTCATTGCTGGAAAACCTGGACAAGTAAGAGTATAAATAAGTCTTTCAAATCAGATAACATGTTGTTATGAAGAATAATAACTTAAAATTTTGGAGGAAATTTCAAAGTGTCTAAACATTCTATCCCTAAAGGGCAGAAGTTCCATTGCCTGGAATTTCTTCCCTGCATATGTATCTGCATATAATTTACCTATTTATCTACAAAGAAGATTTAGCTTTAACTTCTTGTAACATGTTCATTGTACAGAGATTTTTATATTCCATTCTTCTTCCCAGCCAAGACCAACAAAATAATAAATTATAGATGTTGAATTGTTTGGTTCTTGTGCTGAAATGTCTGAGGTGCTGCAAACTGTAATGTTGTAACTATGAGTTTGAGACTGTCTAGGTGAATTGTGTTGTCAGTTTGGTTTTTTAGATCACATTTACCCAGATCTACCAGTTGCTGTCTTCATTTTTGCATTGAGACATCATGTTTGGGATTGTTGCTGGTGCTTTTTGAGTGAGGGTTAATGACCTTCACTGTGCTCCTGCATTTTGACAATTAATCCTTGCCTTGAAAATTCCTTTTTACGACGTTTTCTTGGGGAACTTGGTTTTCTCATGAAGAAATCAACATGAACAATAAAAATCTTCACTTCTGTGTTTTGGTTCAGTTTTCCTTTGTTCTGTTTTTTATGGCTACTTTGTCAACAGATTCTCAGAAACATGCTTAATTATTTTAGGAAAGTCCGTTAAATCCCATGCAAAGTATACAGGAAAATCAGTGCATCTGCTTAATTTATATACCCAGATAGTAACAACGATATTTGCCTCTATTGCTTTTGGTCACTGTCACAGTTTTCAGCACTTCATGATGTTATTTATATTTTATTTGAGAAATCCCATGTAGTCTTTAGTTTTGTATTTTTAATGCCATACATTGAAATATGGTCCACATGAGTAATAAGTATATTGCATTGTAGAGTCTTTGGATTTTGGTTTAGAGGTGTAAGTACTCTGTAACCACATTAGCAAATGGGGGTTCTGAATTAGGAAAGAGCAGAAGGCACTGTTTTTTATTAAAGAACTGAGAAGGCTGCCGTCTTTCATGTGTAATGTTTAAATGCACCTATTAAGTTCTCTTTTGGAGCAGAACATCAATATGTTAGTTACAGTGCTTATCTGTAACAGTTGGTCTTATAAACTGTATCATTACTCCAGCTTTTCAGAAAATGGTGAGGGAATATTGCTTGTATTCATGTTTCAGATCTCCCTTCTTATGTTATCTCTTCACTTCTTTACACATGAACTGAGTTTCTGCCAACATCAGTAAGAGCCCTGAGTATTTGTATGTCTTGAGAGAGAGATTTAGGGCTTAATAGTTTATTTTTTAATGCTTCAGGCTGCCTGGAGATTCACGAACAAGAATAGGGTTCATAACGTTTGACAGCACTGTTCAGTTTTACAACTTGCAAGAAGGTTTATCACAGCCTCAGATGCTGATTGTCTCAGATATTGATGGTAAGTAAAAAGAGAATGGAAGCTGAATTTTTGAGTACCTATTCTTTCTTTTTTCCCTAGAACAAAGGTATTTGGTATTAGGTCAATGTTATTGAATGAGAATTTTTTTTGAAAAGTAGTCTTGCACTAACTACAGAGTAGGTGATGTTTAAAATGTGAAATTCAGAAGTTAATTTTGCTTTGAATAAGACATGCTTTGTATGGACTGTACTGCTCTCTAACACACATATTAGAAAAGTAGACTGTTGCATAGTGTGTGTGTAGCAGTGGGCAATGAAATGTTTTGTTCTATTTTAGTGTTAACTTTAATAAAATGTTTATTTTTCATTCTCTCTACAGATATTTTCCTACCTACACCAGATAGTTTACTTGTAAATCTCCATGAAAGCAAAGAGGTATGATTTCTCAAAATACATCATTAAATTTAAGGTGTTAAATATTCAAAATAGATATTCCTGTTAAATTTGGAATTCAAGCTTATCTTCATAATATGTAGTTCCAATGCTAGTTTTTAATTATGGAAGCATTACATGTTTCTTTGATTCATCATAGCTTTTAAAACTACAGCTTTGTTTTCCTTAGTGTGTTAAAACTAAACTGAAATGTTTGGTATGGGTTCTGTCACTTCAGTCATGGCAATACAGCTTTTTTGAAACAGTAGAAAATCTCAAGCTTGCAAAATCTCATAAAACTCATTTCAATCTGTTCTGCAGCTGATAAAAGATCTACTGAATGCACTACCAAATATGTTCACCAATACAAGAGAAACACACAGTGCATTGGGTCCTGCTCTTCAGGCTGCATTTAAACTGATGTCTCCAACGGGTGGTCGGATATCTGTGTTTCAGACTCAGTTACCATCTTTAGGAGCAGGGCTTTTGCATTCCAGAGAAGATCCCAATCAAAGGTCAAGCACAAAGGTAAAAAGCTCCCCTTACTGCTCATTTCAAGAGACTGGCCATGTCTTTCTGACGTGCATAGTTCTGCAGATCAATGCTTGGTCTTTGTTTATAGCAATTCACTAGATTTTAATTATGTCTATGTTTATGATTTAAGATCACTAGTTTATACATGTATGTGCAGTATTACTTGTTTTGAAGTGTATGAGCTGTCTTTTGGCCTTTTTGTTCATAATTTTTCTTGGCAAGCAAAAGAAGCTGCAAATATTTGTGACTCAGATGCTGCTGAATAGTATGCTTTTGTTCCATGAAGTCTAAAAAGCATGATTGTTGTCTTAACTCTTCCCTGTATGGTTTATTCACTAAAGGTGGTCCAGCATCTTGGTCCAGCAACAGACTTTTATAAGAAGTTGGCACTGGACTGCTCCGGCCAGCAGACTGCTGTGGATTTATTTCTGTTAAGTTCACAGTACTCTGATCTAGCTTCTCTTGGTAAGGAATATGTCATTCCCTTTTTCTTCTCTCTTGTCTCTCTTCAGAAGCGCAGGCTACCTCAGGAATTCTGATATAATGTAAATATTTTAGGACTTCGGTAATTGCAGCTCATGTTGCAAAGGAATTGACCTTGAAGGATGTAAAGAACAGAAGTATTACATTGGTCATATCAGACAACTTATTTTAGGATTTCTAAGTTTTAAATGAGAAGTATTCTCCTGCTCAAGAGCAGGAAACAGAAACATGGCAAGGAGTAAATGAAGTTTAATTATAGGGGTAGAACAGAGTTTTTGTCTTTTGATAATCATGCAAGATTTGTCTCTGCACACATACTTGATTTTGCCTCTGCACCATTAGATATTTCTGCAGGCACTTCAATCTTAGTTGCCAAAGGTAGGATGCTTATTGAGCTTGCTGTAGAATTAGGTCTTTGTGTATTGGGGTGATTAATTTCTGTCTTCAGTGGCCTGAGTCTGGGACAGTTCTCATTGTCTCACATCTAGATGCCGATAATATCGAGAAGGTGAACACAGATGTGATTTGTGGAAGTCTGGACATGATTTTTATGTCCTGACTTCATGTTACAGTTTTACTTCTTAACTATAACTTATCTTCCTTCACAGCTTGCATGTCCAAGTATTCTGCTGGATGCATCTATTACTATCCGTCTTTCCATCGTAGCCATAATCCTGCTCAGGCTGAAAAGTTGCAAAAAGACCTGAAAAGATACCTTACAAGAAAGATTGGATTTGAAGCAGTTATGCGCATAAGATGTACAAAAGGTATGTCTTAAATGCGGATTCATATGGAAAGGTTGGTATAAGTGTGTTAGCGATCATTTTGAATGTGCGTCTTTAGCAACATTAAATTGAATGTTCTTTCTCTTTCTTTGAAGAGTAAGACAGTTACCTTCTTTTGTTAAGTTAGCTTTTGGTGTTTGGGTTTTTTTGTTTGTTTTTTAGTTGATGGTATCATCTCACTGTAAGGTGGCATGTGTAGTGTAGGGGCATCATTCACTTTGGAGTGTTCAGAATTGAACATGAACTCTACAGGATCATGCTGAAATGTCTAATGATTCATGTAATTGGTTCTATATGACAGAATTTTTACTGTTTTCTTAAACCTAGCCTCAGGGCTGTGGGTTTTAGTTACTGGTAAGTGTTTTCCATGCTATTTTAACCTCACTCTGAATTGTTTAATCTGTTTCTAGGTCTTTCAATACACACTTTTCATGGGAATTTTTTTGTACGCTCTACTGATTTGCTGTCCCTTGCCAATGTCAATCCTGATGCTGGATTTGCAGTACAAATGTCCATAGAGGAAAGTCTGACTGACACATCTTTGGTTTGTTTTCAAACAGCTCTTTTGTATACTTCCAGCAAAGGTAAATAAACTCAAATTAATTGGTCAGTGGGCTTTTTTTTTTCTTTTTATTATGTAATGTTTGTGTAATTAGTTCCACAGCTTTTTGTTGTACTCTATACCGTAAGAGGATCTCGTCAGAGCTAGTGAGCCTACTTAGTAGTTAATCACATAATGAAAATCCCTATAAATGCTGATTTGATGGGAAAATTTCATCTCCATCTAACAGAGTGCTGGTTTAGCAAGACTCTTTTACTTAAAAATCTGGCCATTGTTACAGGCAGTAATATGTTTGTCAGGCACTTTGTCCAAATACACAGACCTGTTATGGATTGGAATGAGTTGCTACTACATTGGGTGGGCATGAAGAATGGCAGCTAATTTCTGTGGTGCAAGATGCCACAAAATTTTGGGATGTGTATCAGTGTACTTCATTTGTAGGATCAAAACACTTACTGTGGATGTTGCTGGTTTGTGTTATCAATTTGTGCTGCTTTAGAGCAGAATTTGAACAGGTTGACGCAAGAATGGGAGACAGTGTTGCAACAATTTCATGACTGCTGTGTTTTCTAGAATGGGTGCATCTTAGATGGGAGGAAATGCTGTAAGGACTGAATTTGTTCACTTCTACCAGGACAGAATGCATAATGATTTCCACTTACTTCTCGTAGGTGAACGTCGAATTCGAGTGCACACACTTTGCTTGCCCGTAGTGAGTTCCCTGTCTGATGTGTATGCAGGAGCAGATGTACAAGCAGTCGTGTGCCTCTTAGCAAACATGGGTGAGTACAGACCAGATTCAAATGGTTTTTTGTATGTTCCTAATTTTACCAGCCATTTAAATGAAGTAGTGAACAAAGCCTGGATATTATAAAAAAGGTTGGAGTGCAGCACACTGAAGCCTTACAGTGCAAAAGATGACAAAATCAAAGTTATACTGAAACTGTGAACTGAAATATTCCTTGTTCTGAATACTTAGTTGACTTCAACCTTTTAAAAGAAGCCCTCTTACCTTGTTCTCTGTAAAGGGCAATGAATCATAATACACTTGGATCAGAACTCTCATATTTGTATCATCACCATCATTGCTGTTCAGTCAAACTTTAGCATTCTAGGATTACTTAAGAAACAGAGTGCTTCAGTTTTGTGAGTTGCTGGAGACTAAAAGGGAACTTCTGGCAGCAGTGCGTCTGAGATACTGGTTTTCTATCCTTCTGTCCTGTTGCTGCATGGTTGAGAATTCTTATTATCCCTTACTTGTGTGTCATAAGCAGCCATTTCATAGACTGATCTCTTCTGTTAAATGTGTATGGCTGCAGCATTTTATTATGTGCTGTGTTGTATGTTAATAATAGAATCAGTTAGAAGAAATAAATAGTACTGTTTGGGGTTGGAGCTAGATGATCTGTAAGGTCCTTTCCAATACACACTGTTCTGTGATCTCCTGTTAAATACACATTCAGTCCAGCAGGTGGCTTCCTCCACCCAGAGGATTTGCAGCCCTTGCTCAGCAGAGATGGATGAAGCTGCATTTACATTAATCACAATTACGCCACTGAAGTAATGAAAGAAATTTCTTGGGGGGGAATCGAAATTTATTGCTGCAAATCTTACCTTGGAGGTTGGGCAACAGAATTTCAACAATAGCTAAATTATCTGTATAAGTTTTAAAGCAGGATTTATATTTAGACTCAACTATATATGTTTACTTTCAAAACTTCTTTTAATTCTCCAAGAGTACAAACTATGGAACTGAAATTAGCTACACTGTATTTTTAAGCATTGTGAAAGAGAGCTTCTGTATGGATAATCATCTAATTTACTCCTAAAAAAAATTAGGACCCCACATGTTGTTTGGGGGATTTTTTAGTCTTAAAACATAACCCAGAAGTGCAACTAAAATTTTCAAAATTCAAGGGAATGAGTGAGGGTATCTCTATTAACTACTTCTATCCTTATAACCCAACAGCTGTGGATCGCTCAGTTTCATCCAGTCTTGCAGATGCAAGAGATGCCTTAGTCAATGCCGTGGTGGATTCCTTGGCAGCATACATGTCAACTGCCTCAAATCTGCAGCAGTCCATGCTGATAGCACCAAATTCCCTCAAGCTCTTTCCACTCTATATTTTGGCCCTTCTCAAACAGGTATCTGTAATCTAGGGGATTACTGTTTGTTATTTAGTTCGTTTTTCTGTTTGAGGAGTTCTTCATTTCTAGGTCAAGCAGTGTCTGAACTTCTCTGAAATTATGAAAATTGGGTTAGCATCTCTATGCTGACAAGACCTTAACGTAGAAGATGGCTATAGTAGCTTATTTTGAATTATTAATGTCTGAACCATCTATTAGTTTCCTTGATTTTGAATTTCTTATGTTTTGTGTTATATTGTTTTACAATGAAAATAAATATATAATTTACAATTAGCGTTTCTCAGATTTTGGCAGCTAATTAGTGTAGCCAATAAAGATTTTGGAAACTGTTTATTAGTACTTCTTCATTCTTACTTTATGAAGCAAAAAACAAGTATTTTTCAATATACATATTTTGTACTTTAAAGTTCAAAGAAGAAAACTGAGTTTCTATGGAGATACAGTGAAATTTATTACAGAAACTCAAGTGATATAGTTGAAAGTTCATGTAGATGTAGTTAGTACTTTTTTTCTTTTTTCTTTTAATTTTTTTAATGATACCTTTTTTTGGATTACTAAACATCATACTTACAAAGAGAGAACTTCCTGCAGGGTTTTGTTATGAATAAATCTCATAGCTTAAAGGTTTTCATGTCTGGCAGTTCTTGGTTCTCTTATGATGAATAGACCTTTATGTAAGTTTTGTAAGAGATCTAAGCATAATGATTTCTTTTCTTTGGCTTAGTGATTACTTCAATCTCTTAATATAGTGATTATGATTTTTTGATACTGCATAACAAATGCAGTTAATGGTGGGGAAAAAGACTATTTATCATCAAGAAGATCTGTGTAAAAGACAGAAATAAGAGTGGCTGGGAAAAGTTGTTTAGGTTTGGGTTTTTTATTATCTTTATTAACAATAATAAAACCTGGAATATAGAGAAACCAAAATCAAAATACTTGTGGCAGCCAGGGAGCAGTGATATACTAGTCTTTCTTGTAGACGTGAATATGAACTTTGATTATTGGAATATTCTCCATTGAGTCAGAATATGATGTTTACTTCACAGCAATTGTTTACCAGTTGCTTCTAAAGGAGATCTGAAAAATTCAGTAGGAAAGAGTTACAAAAGAAAGTTTATCCTATGAGAGCCTAGTTTCTGCTATAAAACATGAAAGTATGTTTCCCTTCCAAAGCTTTTCCTTAACACTGTTATAAAATCAGAGTTAATCTTGTGCACATAAGTATCTTACCTGAACTCTGTTTCTCTCATATCTTCTCTATGATAGCTTGCATTGGTGAGTTTCACAGACCAGTAGCATTTGTCAAGAATAAAAATGAGAAATGCTGGCCCAATTGCATGCAAATTTTAGACAAACTGAGGGAGAAATTTGTTCTCCATCAGTAAGAAGGGACAGTGGAATATGTTTCAAACATATTTTGCTCAAGCTCTGCGATTAAGATTGTATCAATAAGATACATTTCTGTACAAAATCTTTGCCTCCTTTGCTTGACACTTTGAAAAGTCTGAAATGCACTCTTACATGTGACATAAAATACGGGATTTGTTTGAGTGGTAACATTGTTCCCTTGCAGAAAGCCTTCAGAACAGGCACAAGTACACGCTTGGATGATCGTGTCTATGCAATGTGCCAGATGAAGAGCCAGCCTCTTGTTCATTTGATGAAGATGATACATCCCAACTTGTACAGAATAGACAAGTTGACTGATGAGGTAATGTATGAAGCCTGGTTATAGCATTTTCTAGTTTTAATGGCCCATTGAACTTGGTGTTGGGCTGCAGTAATTTTATGTTATTGTATTGTAAGTGAAACATCTTCCATAAGTTATAAAAAAGTCAGGGAAAACACATTCAAGTTTTGGGTTGCAAGTATGGTAGAGTGGCATGAGCAGAACTGTTGTTTTCCTTAATCTTGTTTCAATGACCAGAGTAATTCCGTATTTTTTTTACTATACAAAGAAAGCAAAGAAAATTGTATGTATTGGAAACATCTTCAGTGTGTTTT
Organism: Acanthiza pusilla; assembly: GCA_036630365.1. Classification (NCBI taxonomy): domain Eukaryota; kingdom Metazoa; phylum Chordata; class Aves; order Passeriformes; family Acanthizidae; genus Acanthiza; species Acanthiza pusilla. Next base: position 18,639,305 of record JAXCHO010000164.1, read on the forward strand.
TATTATTTAGAACTGTCTGGGGTAAATGGGTGTAGAAGATCTGATGGATGATTCAAGGTTTTGTATACGGAAATCAGATACACTTGCCTGCAGTAACAACTTCCCAATGGTTTCTCAGACTGAAGTGGGTAAAAAAGGGTTGTGCTTCTAGATGGCTATGATCAGACTGAGAAAGTACTTCATGTATGAAACCAGGTTTTATTAATTTGTCTTTTACAGATGTAGCCTAGGAAATAGATGCATTTTTTTAATAGTAAGAAACAAGATGAGATTTTACTTAAGGTCAAAATTAGTTATAATTGCAAAAATAAGGTGTTTTATAAGTAAGATTTTATGAGTTTTTCAGTACCTGATTTTGGAAAAGTATATGTAGGAGTTTGTTTCTAAGTGATACAAGATCATGTGGTAAACTAAGTAGTTTCTCTGGCAGTCGTATTGTTCAGCATAACCTCTGAGCTGTTTGTAGTCTTAAAGTTTCATTTAAGGTATTCCGTAAACTCAAATAGGTAAGTTTAAACTCAGTATTCTTCAGTGGAATTGATTAGTTATTCTTTCTACACTCCACCCCTCCCAGTCTTTGAGACCCCAACTTCAACTGGCCTTGTGCAGTTCTTTTTGTGGCACTGAAATTGAAACACTCTGTTCAGTGTACTTGTGCTGTAAAGAATCAAAAGTGTCTTTAGGAGATCAGTTTTATTAGCAAAGGCTTTCAGATCAGTTATTTCAAGTACAATAATACAAAAAATAGGGCTTATTTTACCTACTGAAATTGACAAACCAGATTTTAAATCATAGCACAATTCTAATCTGCCATTTAATACTACTTCAGTATAAAGTGTTTGTGACACAGGCTGCTCTTCAGTTTCTTGTTTCTCTAAAAATTCTATGTGATATATTACAGAATTCTTTTTAAATGTTTTTGCTGGTTTTCTTTTCTCTTAACGCCTGATTCTTGAGAGTATTGAATAAAGCCTGGAACTTTCCCAAGTGGAATTCAGGAGCTTGATTTTCATAATTGTGTATAAATCCCCAAAAGCTGCTAATCTATGGCATTATAGTATGAAATTTTTTAAATAGTGATTTTTTTTTTAAAATAATCTTTTACTGCATGGATGTGTGCTTAGTTGGTAAACTGTTTTTTCCCTATATTATTTGTAGAATACTTCAGAGATTCTTGAGATACCTGGCCTGGTTTTGTATTGGAGGGGTAGCAGCTTTAATCTGAAAATACTGGGGGGTTGGGTTCATTTTTTTTGTTATCATTTTCGGTTGGTTTATTGCTGGAGGAAGGTGGAGTATTTTTTAATAATGTCAGTGCAAACAGCCAAATTCTTTAATCAGAACAATCATAGTGCTCTGTGGACAAATCCAAGGATCACTTCAGGCAGGATGGTAAATCAGGGGACCTCCTGTTAATTGAATGCAGTAAAATACTGAACCCTTCCTTATAAGGAGTAGAATTTGATGGTTTTCTGCTCTTGCAACATTTCTGGTGAAATTGAATGCAGTGAAAAAACAATAGAAGTTGTTTGTAGAAAACTTAAATGTCAACCCTAGAATTTCATTTGAAAATTTGACATCTGTAGCGTTAGAAATGTTACATAAGCAACTTAAATTAACTTGCATTATTATGTTTTAGGTATTAAAGTAGTCTTTAGGACAAGTAACATTCTAGAACTGTTTGATGTACATAATCATTCATAACATAGTATTTTGTTATATGACAATCCTCAAAATTTTAGTAGAGATTCACAGTGTTTTTTCTGGTTTGTTTTATATTTAAAGGTAAAATTCTAGTCTTACTGAGTATTATTTTTTTGTTACAGAGTACAATACATGTAAATGACAGAGTTGTTCCTCAGCCACCTCTTCAGAAGTTGTCTGCAGAGAAGTTGACAAGAGAAGGAGCTTTTCTTATGGACTGTGGTTCAGTAAGTAAAAATTTTACTAATTCCTTTTTAAAAAAATTTAAAAAGGAAAAGAAAGGGTAATGCCTGCTATGTTACTGAAACCAGTTAGCTCTCAGCAATAACAGTGTTGTGAATCAGCATTCCAGGTAACCTGACAGTAATCTGTTCCAGTGAAAAGCTTTCATATTTTGATCTGAGAAGTATCTTTGAGGCTATAGAGGTTGATTTTTTTTTTTTCATTCAAGACTGATCACAATATACCTAGAGTTAACATCAAGGTGTTTTTTCTGGAATTAATGTATTTTTATTTTCCAAAATTTCTTTTAATGGCAATTAAATTGCATATACTAGAGTACTTAGCAAAACACTTGATGCAAAAACCTTCTCAGTTACACACAAAGAGTGGGTTTATGATTTGTGCCCTGTGTTATGTAAGAGTTGCAAGTGTGAGGGAATTGGAAAAGTGAGCAAAATCTGTAGATGCAGCTTAAGGTATTTGTAGAAATTGCACAAAACCCCATTCAATTGGTTAAAGCATTACGCTACTCCAGTGGCAGTATAGAAGGTGCTTTAAACCTTGAATGGGTTCAGGGCTGAATGTGAATATCAAAGCTTTTGTCTCCAGACCTCTGAAATAATTACTACAATAAGCTTTGATAATCAACGCTTTACTACAACTTGTTTAGATTGGAAAGTCAGTGTGCAGTAACCAACAGAGTGCTGTGACTTCAAATAATTTGAGGGGTTTCATTTGAGAAGGTAACGTAGGAAGTTACTGCATTAACTGTTCCATTATAAATGTGTCCTGCAACCTCATTCTTTGAATATGTGAATTCTACCTATATATATTTTTTTAATATTTATTGATCTTACTCTAAGTATTACCAATGTACTGATTATTGACACACTTACTTATGAATATAAACATATATGTATGAAGTGCAGCTGGAGCACTCAAGTGATTCATTTGCATGAAAGTTACTACTCTGGTATTATTTGTATTGTGTCACCACTTGCCTATTTCTCTAGAATGTGTGCAGGGCCTTTACTAAAACCGATTCTGACATCTTACAGATTTTTTACCTTTGGATTGGAAAAAACTGTGATAACAACTTCATAAAAGATGTCCTCGGATACCCAAACTATGCATCAGTGCCACAGAAAATGGTAAGCATTTTAATGACTAGAGCTGTATTGTTCTTGCACTTGGAATATGTGTTTAATCTATGTATTTCTGCATTTTCATTTTTTAATTATGTAACTATGAGTCAAGTTGGGGTTTTTTTAATTAGATAAGTTCTAACTTCTTGTCAGCTTCATAGGAGCCAGATAGAAGTTGTCAGATGTTTTCAAGGAAAGAATATAAACATGTAAATTTTAGCATTCATGAAGTGCTCTATAACATAACTGCTTTTATTATTTTAATGGAAGTACATGTGCACTCAAAAGAATAGGAAGTAATTTCAAAGGATGAATACAAAAGTTATCTATTGAGATGTGTTAGTGGTTAAGATTGTTTTATTGATGCCATAGTTTCCTGAACCTGGTGTAAGATACCAAATCTGTAGTACAACACAATAGGCCTGTAAGTAAGCGTAAGAGTTAAGTTTCGTTCAGCTTCCAAGCCTTGACTCAATGTTAAGAAGAGAGACTTTTAGCTATTAGAACATCAAAGACTCTTGGATGTGTGTTTTGGTGGAGGGCTTTTTATGCTGCAACCTGTACCGATAGTCTAGTGAAACAGCAGCAATTAAAGAGAAGTCTCCACTTCAGTGAGTAGTGATTCCATAATGTCAACAATTGGCAGGTAAGGATGGACCCTTTAAAGACACTGTACAAAAGTACAGAATCAAGTGGTTATATCCAGTTAGTACCAAGAAAATGTTTGTATAGAAACACCTAGGTGATATTTTCTGCTTATAATTGCATAGTATCAAGGAAGAAAGTGACAAGAATAGGTTAAGAGTGGTAAGCTATGAGACTACTATAAAACTGGACTGCTTGTTCAGAGTTTTGTGTTTTGCAGGTATTAGCAATTTAAAACTGTCCCCTATGATCAGCTGGTGGTAATATTAGTTAGTAGAGTTTCCAGGAAGAACTTGGATAAAGGAGGGATGATAATGTTTTTCTAATGGTTATATAGCATCTATTATAAAGAAAATGAGACAAAAACTTAGTAAAGTTATCTTTGCTTTTAAATTATGCCCTTATTCTACAAAGGTAGCTGTGGAACTACTTTAACTGAAATAAATTCCTTTATGTCATCTTAATTGTTTTGAAGTGTCATATTGGCTGAAGAGTTGGTATAATGTCATATTGGCTGAAGAGTTGGTATATTTAGCTCAGTGAATTGCTGAAGTCTTTTTAAGTCCATTATTTTCAGCTTATTCCCTAACTAAATAGTCCACTAGCATCTCTCCACTGATATTTATATAAAATTCAGATTTCACCTCTTGTTTCTTCAGTAATGTAAAGTGCAACATGTAGAAACTTGATTGCCAGAGGAAGATACAGGCAAGAAGACTGCAAAAGCAGCATTTTGAAAAGATGACCTTGCTGTCCAAAATCTTTTGCACTTAAGACACAACTTAAGTTAAAGATACACTCCTTCCTAGATAGCAGTGCACTGCAGATATTATGAAGTATTGTCCTTTAAGCTGAAGAAAAACATCTGTGTATGTAAATTCATGATTGGTAATTTTTTAATAGAAATTGTGGCTTGAGTAATGTTAGGACTTTCAGGATCTTTTTTTTAAAATAGTTTCGATAATAAAAGGTTATGGTTTCTTTCAATTGCCTTCAACCAGACACAGCTTCCTGAGGTGGATGCCCCTTCTTCAGAAAGGACGCGATCTTTTATATCTTGGCTTAGAGATAGTAGACCTTTAAGTCCAGTTCTTCAAGTAATAAAGTAAGTATTTCTGTTATGTACTGAGCTGTTTCCTGCAACTTGTATTTACAATTTCTAATTAAGACTAATGGAAAGTGGGTATATCTGTCTTGGAAGAAACTGAATAACATCATCTTCCCAGCTGATACAGTGCTGTTATCTAAAACTTACTAGTGACAAAGGTTATCTTTGTATCTAGTGCAAATTCAGTTGCTAATAGTTTTATTGCGAGGAATTAGTTGCATATATTTATTTTAGGAATATACTGAACCGCAGTGGATGTCCTTATGATCAAAGGTGTTACCCAGGTTAATTTCTGGTATAGCTTTTATAATTTCATTATATGCATATAAAAAAGATTTAAGTAAGTAATCTGTAGATGGTTTAATAATTGTGTGTATTTGTTACCAAAATTTATAGGACAGCAGTTGATTTATGATAGATGAGGCAAGTTCTGAAGCCTTTTCAAGCCATGGCCTGCTTAAGGAGGTTTAAATTCTATAAACTTATTCTACTTGAGACTACATTTCACTTGTAGAGTACTCCTTTTACTGAGCTGGATGGGAGATCACTTTTTAGAGACTAAGATGACTTACTCAGAGAAACTATGCTGAAATATAGGACTGAAGCTCGTGAGCTGTTGGCATTGTGGCTGCTGCTTGAGTTGCAAGAAGTTCTGAGAGCCTTTAATGAATAGGAGAGCTTTTGCTGCATGCTGCACAATACCAGAACAGAGGACTGTGTCCCAGCAAATTTTTATAGGGGCAATGATCTTGGATATTAGGTCTTTGACATGTTTACCTTTTCTGTTCTGTTGCCAAGTAAGAAAGTGTGGTGAGGGGATTGAGATTACATGTAAGAAGAAATGTAATTTTGGCATTTTTTCATTGTCACCAGCACATTTCTTAGCTTCAAAAACAAAAGAATTTTTACATTTCCTTTTTTGTGTTTCTACAAGGTATTTTAAGTACTGTATTTCACCTGCCTTTCTACCATTTTATATACTTGAAAAGATACTCTTGTTTGATAGTGTTTGCAAAAAAAAAAAAAGTGTTTTTCTAGACTTTGGATTATTCGCAGTTGTAGTATTTTTTGAGTGATTTTATAGTGCAGATTACAGTAAGCAATTTATTAGAACTTATCCCTTTATTTGAATTTGAAGTGGATTTTTTTGTTCAAAGTTTGATTTTACTCAATACCTTTCTTTTTTCTTTCAGAGATGAGAACCCTGCCAAAACAGATTTTTTTCAGCATTTAATTGAGGATCGGACAGAAGCAGCTTTCTCATATTATGAATTCCTACTTAATATTCAACAGCAAATTTGTAAGTGACCAAGGAATAGGTAGAGGAAAAAGTCTGACTTCAGACAGAAGCATGGGCCAAGAGAAGCATATGGGAAGTTACAGAAGTGGATGCTTGTTCTTCACGATATACAGTGACCAGCACTGTTCTGGAAGCTTTACAGCTAAAGGAGTATACATTTCCAAAAGAATTTTGCAGATTTCCTTCGGTCTAAAATGCTACGAGTGATGAAGCTGTTCCACTAGTAAACTTTAAAATTGGTTTGTACACGTTTCCAGTTGTGCAGCAGTATGGTGCTCTGTTTATTGCAAGCTGGTGAATTTATGTAGCTATGTGGGATGATATTTCTTAACAAAATGTACAATTAGGTAAAGCCTTTTTTCTTACATTTATTATAGTAGCCTTTCCAGATCCAAATCCTTAACAGAGATGTCAAAGGGCAGTGATGTATGTTGGTTGTTTATATGAATTTCTTTTTAAAAGGAATGATTCATATTTACTAAAGACTTCAGCAAATTCCCTGTGAAAGTTGTAGAGTTTCAGTAAAGTAAATCAATTGTAGAAATAAAATATATAATGTACATAAGTATTACATTTGTAAAGAAAATGTAAAAAATGTAACTAAAAAAAAAGACCTAGCTCAGTGTGCAGAATTGTTGAGTGCTTGATGATGATGAATTGTTTTGTCCCAGGCTAGACAATGAAGTTGATTATTAAAACACGATAAAAAAACGTATCAATGTAGAAGGAATACAGCTGCTGCTTCTGTTAATTTTAGGTGAATTTATTTATGATTGGCTTACTAATTAAAATATTTTGCTTTATCATGTGGTTTTATATTTATGCAACTATAAACATTTTGCAGCTAAATTCTTACGGAACTGAATATGGAAGAGAACATGTTTACCACCTTATTTCACAGACCTGTGGAAGGGAGGAGAAAACACCGCATAATCTGAAATTAGCTTTGATACAGACTTCCTAAACCCCTTCTTATGTATCATCCTAAAGCAGGCATATCTGTTAACCTTTTTTGCATTTTGTAACTACTATAGTCTTGGTCCACGTTTCTGTAACTTGTGTTGTCTGCCATTTAGATTAAGTGTGGGTAATCACTCACACTTGAAGATTTGAATTCTGCTGTGATCTAAAGAAAAGCAAGAAGGGGTGTAAGAATTAATTACCTTACATCAGTGAAAGTAAAGGCTTTAAAATGACAAAATTCAAAATGCATATTTCAGAAACCTTGTTCTTGCTAATGTTTTGGTAAGTCAATGGTTTGGGCTTTTTGATAGATTTATGACAGATTTTTAAAATTTGGTTGTTAAGACTTGAGATGGTTTTGTTTGGGTTTTTTTTAGACACACATTAGAATTAATGCATAAAGCACAGTCACTCATACTTAGTCTTCTGAACTTTGTTTATCTATTTGGTTTAATGAAATGTGACTAAAATGGAAGAATTAGGTGCAAAAAAGTAAATTATGATTAGTATGATTACAATTTAATTTAAGGTAGCCTTGAAAATGCTAACAGTGTATTTTAACTGCTATAGCCCCTGAATCGAATAGCCAAGGAGAAAATGTACTAGCTATGGTTTGCAAGTGCTTTAAAAGCTACAACAGTTAAATTGCGCAAGTAGTGTTACTCTGCATGTTAGCACAAACTCATTGTTTGGAGAAGATACCTTATAAGTTATATTTGTGTGTTGTCCTTAACTAAATGTGTTTAAGTTACCCAAAGAATTACATAAGAGAAACTTTCCATTTAGTAAATTAATTTGTCATGTAATAAATGTCTGAGGCAATGCTGAATGTTGTCCTGAAATCAGACCTTCAGGATTTCAGTGCTTGTTTGTAAATTAATGTGCACTGGGTGAAAGCTAAGTGCTGCTGAAGAGTGGGGCATCTTAAAAACCATTTGCATTTGCAAAGATGCGATGAGCACGTTAACATTTTAAATGCTCCTTGATAGATGCTTCTGATTTGTGAGTTTGGTTTTGTTATCTGGGAACACGTTATGCCATGATTAATTGCAACATACTCTGTAAAATCATTTCTTAAAGCTTTATTCTTCTAGTATAGTTTTTGTATATAAAAAGTATGAAAAGTACATCTTGAGAGCTATTTGTTCAGTAAAATTATTACACAGCACAGAGAATATAGTTTTTTTTTTAATTGTAGAGCACATCTCCATTCTGACTGATATTTGATTTAAATTTTAAAAAGACAGTCTCATGAAAATATCTTGAATTTGAAGCAGCTCAGGATTCAGGGTACTGATTGTAGTCTTTTGATCAATAGAATATCTGTAGGCATGGCAAGAGTATCTCTGAGAAGAACCTGGGGGTCCTGGTGGACAACAAGCTGTCCAAGAGCCAGCAGTACCCTTGCAGCCAAGAATGGGATCCTGGGATGCATTAGGACAAGCAGTACCAGCAGGTGAGGGATGTGATGCTGCCCCTCTACTCAGCCCTGGTGCAGCACATCTGGGGTGCTCTGCCCAGTTCTGGGCTCCTCAGCACAAGGGTGACATGGAGCTGCTGGAGGAGGTTCAGCAGAGCCATAGGGGTGATGAGGGGATTGGCACATCCCTTATGAGGAAAGGCTGAGGGAGCTGGGCCTGTTCAGCCTCGAGAAGAGACAACAGAGAGCGGAACTCATCACTGTCTGTCAGTATCTGAAGGGAGGGTGACAAGAGGACAGAACCACTCTCCTCAGTGGTTCCAAGCAATAGGACACAAGGGAATAGGCAGAAACTGACGTTCAGCAAGTTCTACCTGAACATGAGGAAGAACTACTGTGTAGGTGACCGAGCACTGGGACACATTGCCCAGAGAGGTGTGAAGTCTCCCTCACTGGAGATAGTTCAAAAACCATCTGGACGCTATCCTGTGCAATGTGCCTTGGGATGACCCTGCTTGAGCAGGGATATTAGACCAGAAAGGCCTGCTGGTGGTCCCTTCCAACCCTAAGCATTCTGTGATTCTGTGATCTAAAAGGCAGTTTTTCTTAGAGTGGCTTGGATCACGCCGCTGTACCAGGAGATACACATCAAAAGATTAATCCCACCTGGGGAAGTACTGTGAAGCTCAAAAAGCGTGTTACTTTACTTAGTGAGGTTTTGGAGAAGAGAGAAAAGACATGCTTTCATATCTGCTTAAATAAAGTGCTGAACTGTCCAAAGCAGCTCTCTAGCCATTCCAGGGATTGAACTTTTCCCAAAGTGTCTTCCACATTGCATAAATGTAAATCATGTCTGTTTCATTAAAAACGCAAGATTTCCCAGGGAAGCTGTTACCCAGCCCCAGCTAAGTAAGTCTTTGGGCAATCAGTTCAAATTCTCAGTATTTTAAATACTGACAGTGGGCATCCCTTTCCATGTCTTAGTTCTAAACGCAACATCTTGTAACTTTTACCAAGCAGTATGGAAGTTCCTGTAGGAGAAATTAGAGCCCATGAAGCTCTTAAAATGGTAGGACATGTGATGCTGCTCTCTGAGAAGAGTTACTGAGCTCGATTCTTTATTTTGTTCTTAAGCTTATTGGAAATAAACCTATTTATTAATCTTGGTGTAGGGCTTCGTGGCAATAGAGGAACGATGATGGGGCAGGTAATTTTGTTTTGCCTTGGCTTTCTGTAAATCTTGTCAGATACTGAAAAGATGGGTTTGTCATGGCTGGTGTTCGTAAAAAACCAAGATCAGTTGTTAGTAATCCTGAGAGTGAAGAGCTCTTCAGTAATTCTAAATGTGGAGTCAAGTTTTTTCAGAGCAGGTAAATTTTAAGAATTTTATGATGAAGTTTCAAGGTATGGGACACAAGTGAGTTAATGAGGAAGTAATTACAACCTCAATTACTGACTTCTGTAGTTAGAAGTATTAACTTACGCATTAGAGTCTGGAAAGGTCTTTTTTTGATTTTAGTTTTGAAGTGTATTTTGTCTCTGCATTGTCCTCTGATAGCAGGCAGGATGTAACCCTGCAGAAATTCAGCAGCCAGTTTCAGGAGAAGGGAGCATGCAGGTCTGAGACTTAGCTGGCAATGAATTTATGCAATACCCCAGATATGTGTCTGTTACTATGTAAAAATTACTTAGATGATGTTTTGTCTAAAAGCATTTTTTCATATTTTAATATGTTAAATTTTTATATAGTATTTTCTGATAGTTTTTTCAGTTCTGGAAAAGGGTGGAGGGGATTTTACACAACCTATTGCATCTCAGATTTTTATAAAGGCAGTAGGATATAATCAGAATCACAGATATTTCTGATTTTTAGTATACCAGGATCTTTGGTGGACTTGGGAATTTTAAAGGGAATGGGGAAACTGTAATGATTTATTGATGCAATTTCTTTACATCTCTAAATTAAAAAAAGAAAACCATTTCTATCAGTCTTCCATGTATTTACTTAATCTGATGTTATGTTATATTCAGATTTAGTAATCTGGAAGAGTGTGGTTATTTTTGCAAATCACTGAGATTGAAGTCTCTTTTGGGAACATTTTTTCCTCATAACATACTGATGATTCCTGTCCATGGAAAATTCAGAGGCATTTCTACTTTTTTTGAGTGTAGTGAGAGAATTTGCACATGATTAGCATTGTGTAAAAGATTATTACAACAGCAATGACAGTTCAAGTAACTACATAATAGATCTTTCTTCATTTTATTCTTCAATCCACTTGCAGGGCCTTTGATGTCTTTTCCTTTACAGTTTTGATAACTAAAAAAATCAAGTATTTCTTACTTTCCTTTGACAGACCTTAGCAGAAGGTCTGCCTAATTAGGAGTACCACTCATGCACAGGATTTTAGTCAGTGCACACTTGTACAGAAGATAAATAGGGGAGGTGGCAGAACTTCTGGAAATATTTCACGACCTTGTGGGTTTTTCGGGGTTTTTTAGGTGTTTTGTTTTTGTGTTGGTTTTTTGTTGTTTTGTTTTGTTTTCTTATTTGGGTTTTGCGGGGGGGTTGTTTTTGGGCGGTTTTTTTGTTTTCTGTTGTGTGGGGTTTTTTGGGTTTTTTGGTTTGGTTTTTTTTGTTGTTGGTTTTTTTGTTTTGTTTTTTGTAAAGGAGAGAGGATTAAAATTTCATTTTCTTGCACCACTTTACTGCTATGATTTTCTGGTTTGTATTTACTTAAAGCTACATGTGTGGCTTTTATTTGATTTTTTTCAGATGTTAAAGAGAACCCTACCCTAGAGGCATCATCAAATATAGATCTCCAATTACACCCTTAATCATGTTACCATTAAAAGTGTCAATTTTACAAAGGTCAAGAGTGTTGGAAGGAAGTACCATTTGGCTAGCAAGCAGTATAATACTTCTTTTATCAATGTGAGTAGAAAGTCTCCACTTGTAAGACACTGAGGCCTGGGGGATTCTTGAGTAGAGTGCTTATTGGCATTAGAATCCTCCGGTATGAGAAAGAGTTGGTAATAATTAACCATCTTGGTAATCTGCTAGCCATAGGAAATGTTACTCTCATATTGTTTGAAAATATGTTTAAAAATTAACAAAATATTTTAATGTTAACATTATTTGGGTGGAGAAGTAACATTTCGGAAAATACTTCCTTCTGTTAATAGCTTCTATAGATACAATGCTTTCATAAAGTTCTGCAGGCTTTAAATCTCAACTTCTATGAATACAAAATATTACTAAAAATTACTTGATGACCTAATGCTGAAGGAAATAAAAAAAGAATAAAATATGTAGTAGTTGTAGCTAAGGAATTCTTTTTGCTCTTTTCTTTTTGGTGGCAGAATACGATGCCTTCATTATCTGAAATAGAGCTTAGGAGCTAAGGCAGAAATAAAAATAAAACTGTAATCACTGCTATATGTGCTGGATGTCTTCATCCAGCTTACTGAGCATATGCAGAGCTTCTGAAAGATTGGTGCTTTTCCATCCAGGTGATCAAGTTTAGCAATTTCTTACACTATGGCTGTATTTCAGAGTCTTCTATGTTTGTTCAAAATAAAAAGCCATTTGAGTTTCCAAGCTTCCCCTTTTCACTCATCCAAGCTATTATTTCTAATTACCAAAACTATATACGTGGAAGTGTAATTTTTTCTTGGACAGCAACCATGAAATCTTTGAGCCTTCCGAACACTTTCTGAAACTTTTTGAGCTCCTGGAAGAAGAACAGAAACTGCCTATGCAACAAGGACTGTGGCACCTGCAGCAGTGCGGATGGATCGGTTCCGCAGGAGGACTGCACCTGTTGGGAAAAGCAGTTCACAAGGGGTCTGTCAGCTGCTCCAGCACTGCTGAGCTGCAGCTGGATCATCAAGCCCATCCACCTGCAGAATCCTGTCTCCTTTAAGAGTGGCTGGTAGCCAGTGGTTGGGGTGAAACATGAGCAATCCCTCGAGTGTAAGTTGTCCTACCCTGAGATGCATCTCTACCTCACGTATTTAGAGATCAGCTGAATGTGTAAAACCCTGTCAAGCATTTTTGCTCATCGGAGTAACTGAGTATTGCTGACCTTAGACTGAATTAATTTATTCTAATGAAAAGTTTTGCAATCTAATTACCTGTGGAGAAAAGTATAATTTTTTTCCTCTTTCTGAAATATTCCAAATGTTCTGTAGCTTCCTGAACTGGGGAGAACAGGAGGTAGCAAGCTGCTCTGTACCCTTCTTTCTTTAGTACACTGTTAGGTCATCTCCTTAATTTGCTCTCTATGACTTTCAGTTTCTCAATGTGTTTAAATTTCTGATGGCAGGTTAATTTCTTTCCACACCACCTCTCAAGATTATATTTGGGATAAGGTGTCTGGTACTATACAAGGTCTCAAAACAGTATTGCATGGACTGATGTACATAAAGGTGGGTATCACCAGCCTTTTCCTTTTTCTACTCTTTTTCATCCTAACTTCTTGCTACCACAAACTTCATTAACCAGTAATACCCATGTCTTTATATAATGAAGTGTGTGTGTGTGTGTGTGTGTGTTATAAAAAATAAGTTCTGTGTTACAGGTTCGTGGAGAAGTTTAAAAAAAACCAAACCGAACCAGAAACCTGTGAACTGTCAGCCCTCCTCAGGGGCAGTTTCATAAAACTGGAGAAAGAATTTTTCAGCTCCTTCAAAGTTTAGAACTTAAAAAAACCAACTGGAAGTAATTGAAATCTTGTAGATACTTACAGAAACTGCATGTTGTGGAAAAGGTCTAGGCATAACTGCAACACTCCTTGAAGCAAGAGTTAGGACTTCTGGGAATGTCCTTCAGCTTCAACTTGTGAATTTTACATGAATCAAAAGTAAAATGGCTTAGGAGCCAGCCTTTTCTCAAACATGTTGCTGTGCTTATGGCAGCCTTTCTTCCTTAGCCTAAAACAATAACAGGGCAGACAGCATATCACCTTGAAGGGAGGGAGGACTGTTACCCAAAGAATATTACCACAACAACCTGTGCACAAACATGCTCTGCAGAACAGGCAGATGGAGTACAGTGTCCTGGGAAGGGGTGGGGGTTGGAGCAGATGCTCAGATCCCTGGGTATTTGCATAAAACAGGATGTCAGAATTTTTAGACAATATGATTGTGACGCATGGAGTTTGTACTCAGCTCTGATGGTCATTTGCAATGACTAGCGTGAAAGGACTTAATGCAAAGTAACAAAAAGAACCTGCTTATGTGGGTGTGCATTACTTTCCTTAGTATAATGAATGTTTACGTTTGCTTGAGGAGTGATTTGTTACTGTTTTTTGCAGGTTTGGATTGTAAAGTGTTTATTTCAGTTCCCCTCTTTCCACTTCCTTCCTTCCTTCCTTCCACGTTGTGTGTATTTGAGTGAAGTGTGTTGAACTGTGCAAGCCATTACTCACTCTCAGTTCCTAGCAATGAATGCTTAGCAGAGGTTTCACTGAGGAGCCCTCACCACAAGGGTTGTGCTCTGTTCTGAACAGTCGTTGCTTCCTATCCAGCACCAATGACATTAAATTTGCATGTTCTCACATTTTAAGCCATCAGTCTTTCAGGTGTAGTGTAGGTCATTAAGGCTGCCTGAGTGGGGAAATCCACTTTCTATGATCTCTTTAATACTGTAGGTGCCAAACGAAAGACTTGAGCTCTGTCTCTGTGGCAGCGTGGTGCAAAAGGAAACAGAGCCTGAAAACAGCCAAAGCTCTGCCTGATGTGGATGGTGTATCCAGGGAAAAGGAAACAGCTGAACTTTTCCATCGTGCTACTGCTCTCTGATGACAGATGCCTTGAGCACAGGCTGAGCCTGGAGTGGCTCCAGAACTGAAACTCTAAATGGGACATCACCCATATCTTTCTGGTGTGTTGGTTGTTTATTTCTCCCTGGAGCTGTGGCTCCCTAGGCAGATTAGGCTGATTTCCCTGTGCAGTGGTGTCCAGAGGGGAAGTTCTGCCCTGTCCCCATAATATTCCACCAGCTCAATCCACAATTGTGCAACCACTACAAAGATACATCTACAAGCCAGAGAAAACATATAAGAAAGTCTAAATGAAAGAGAACATGCAGTAAAAAAACTCAGAAGAGAGGAAAAAGCAATAACTGTGAATGATGCCCTCTCCCTTTAATTGCGATTCGGGTCTCTGCTGTACTGATTTAATACTCCAGTTCAATTTAGACAGCCTGGCATCTCTGTAATAGGAGTGTAATTTATGATCCTCCACCTCTAAGCACTTCTCATGCCTTGAGTAAGAATTTCTCTCTGTAATTGGAGTCCAGGTATTTTCCCATGTGATGTGATGCCATGTCAACAGTTTATTTAGGAAATCTTACTGGCATGATCCCCTGCTCTATAAAAAATACAGACCTTTTGTTTTTGTTCTATGCGAGGCAGTGATAGGTCTCATTTCAATTTTTCTTTACTAGGGCAAGAGGATTAGGTTATTAGTACTGGAAGAGCTAATATTTTGCAATGAGCACTTCTTTTATACCTTGAAGACAGATTTTTTGCTGTATGCCATGCGAGGTAACATAATATTTCTTGGTGAAAAAGTTTGTCTTTATGTTGAATGGCACAGTGCTGATACCATGTCCAGAAGGAGCAAAAGAATATATATGTGCTTCCCTCTTCATGCCAACATAGGCGTTTGGGTTTAATTTTTGTGACTTTTGGGAAAATTCAGGCTGTTTACTAATGACTTGTAAAAGACCTTACCTGGAGTTCTGCAAGCAAGGCTTGACATCTTAGCTCTGCTGCTGAAGTGGAGAGATTTTACAGCAGCTTTTCAGCACCAGATGCAAGATAAATCTGAGTATAGTAAATTTTTTTTTAAGATATATAAAATAATTTTATTCCATACCATTATATTTTCTGTTTTGAACTGCAGTGTACAAGAGTTGGAAAAAAACCCTGTAGCTGCTTGTTTTCAAGTAAGTTGCCCTGGAGTATGCTGAATTGTGCTCACTGAAGGAGGATAGCATAGAACTGCCTTAGAGAGAGAACTTCAAGCTGTCTGCTGTGGTTTTGGTATTGTTGGGGGACATTTAACTTCTGTCATCAGATTTTTTCTGCTCTCTTTCCCTTACCTGCCAGCTCTGGAAAGGTATCTGTGAACAAAAAATGAAGCATTTAAAGAACTGTGATGAACTAAACAAGTCAGAGGATGAGGAAAAGGGCTCTGGCTTCCTTGTAATTATGGCTGAAGTTACATCTAAGCATACTTGTTTCCTTGAGTGGTGGGAACATCATCCTATAATTGGGGTCCTGATTAAATTTGTCATCAGACTTCTCTATAGCTGGCTAATGAAGGTGATCACCTAGTAATTAGTCTGTGTGCCTTTCCTTTCTGTACATATTTGAAATATAATGCACATCACCTTCAGTCATGTTCTTCCCAGGGGAGAGGGTAGAGATCTCTGCTCTTGCAGGTGTGTTTCTGACAATCCAGTTGGCAAGACATGTTTGGAGTTAGGTGCCCTTCTAGAGCTTGATATTTGGCCCAGGGAAGATGTTTTTAATTCAGGAGATTATTTGTGTCCTTCTGTCCTGTCTTAAAGTTTACTTTGAAATGAATGAAACTTACGAGACAGACCCTTCGGCACTTGGAAGCACTGTAGGCAGGGTCCCTCTTATTTCTCCTTCGTTTCATGCTTCCCTAGAACTCCCTTTAAAAAGTGCACCTGAGAATATAACTTGAGACACAACTCTTAATTCTGTGAAAATCTGTTTTCCTAGTAATTTTCTTACTGGAACTGGGGTCAGCCATGTCTGCACGATAGGAAGAGAACCCTGATGCTGTGCATGCCTAAGTCACTTCCCCTGAAGTGCTGTTTCCTGTTGGCAGAGCACACAGATATAAGAGGGGAAGAGATAAATCTGTATCTCACAGAGCAAGAAAACTCATTCAAAGATATTTGCAAGTTAATATAATTCAACTTCTTGTTACCAACTACACTGTAAACATGGGAGGGGGAGTGGGGAACAGGTAAATATTGGGGAACTAGCAAGTAATTCTAAAAGTTGTCCCCTTTGAACACACTTCGAGTTGAGACCCTGTTTTAGCAGTTGCACTCAAAAAACTTTGCCTTACACTCCACTGTATAGGCATTTTAATGGTATCTGTGACCACAATAATGTTTCACAGCATTTTTATGATGTGTATTCAGTGGTTTTGAACAGATAAATACAATGACAGTTTTCTGTAGAATTTTCTTTTTCAAGTTATGGTTATATATAATATCTATATATATGATATTAATTTAGAAGTGAACTACAAGAAAATGCATTTTAAGATATCATTTGAAAAAACCCAACTAAGTTACAGTGAACAGTGAGTGGTTACAATGGAAACTGTAAGACACAAAACATGTTGCTTAGCCAGTAAAGCAGGTGTTGCCTCATGAGACAATTGTACAGGGGTGAAAGGTAAATTTAGGATAGGTTTTTCAAAGAGTCAAAGTCACCTTTTTAAACTTGGCAGTTACTAATGTCTTCTTGTTTCTCCTGCATGTATATAAAAACATTAGCCTTGATTCCCAGTCCCCTGCATAAGCTAACATCCACAGGTTGCTGTGAGCATCAGTAGTCCTTTGCTCCTTATCAACATTTTAAAACAAAGCACAAAAAATAAATATAGCATTGAACAATGACCACAATTAAATTATCTGTTTTCTGATACTGCTTTTTCCTCCCTAAAGAAGATAATTTTGATAAAGCCATCATTCTGTGGTAGAGGTATTAAAAAAAAAAAAAAAAAAAAAAGCCAGTTGCTAGGACCTAGTTACCTCTGCTTGATAAAACCATAAATATTACATCTTGAATTAATATATTTAACCATTTAATCCTTATTTCACCTTTGGGAACTTTGTGGATCATATAATTTACATAATAAGGCACACAAGGTTGAGAAATTAACTCTTTTGTTAAAGGAAAATTACTCCAACAAAATTTTGAGCAATTTTTGCTATGGTAAATACTAATAGCAATTGTATCACAAACTGTTGCCTTTGGGAGTCACTGCCTGCTAACAGTGCAACTGCTCTCCTACTGTTTCCTGGGATCACATTCACTTTAATAGACCACTGTGACCCTGAAATATGAGCCAATGTCTACACGACCTAAGGTCTAAACTGCTGAAGGTTTCTATTCCAGAGCTCAGAAGATGAACATAAGAGGGGGTCTTCTTTAGTCTACAACAGCCCATTTTCTGAGCTCCTTTTGTCATCACCAGGCAAAGTTTTGTTTTGTGCTGCATTGCTTTGGAGGAACATCATACAGGGTGGAGAAAGCAGAGGAATACAACAGCACTTCCCTGTGTGTTTCCCTAATGAAGTGCCACTGAACCATGTGCTTCAGTGGTTTGTACTGAACATGAAAACCTGTGTTTGTGGGCATGGAGGTGATACCCAACAAAGAAATGAATACAAAAGGGTTAAGCCTTGCTAATTGCTCTATTGCTGTAAACAAAACTCTCATGAAAACTGACGAACTATAAGAATGTCTTTCTTTTGTTGCTTTGCTGTTCATTTCTGTGATACCTGGATGTGTTTATTTCACTGAAACCCAGGAGTAGCGGATAGTCCCGTTCCTCAAAAAAAAGGCACTACTCAGCGACAGAAAAGCCAGGTGTTCTGGTAAGACAGTTATTAATGGCTATTGTAATCTTTTTTTATAGAAATCTGGTTTCAATTACAAGAAGAGGAACGACGCGGAAGAGGGGGCCCAGCACCTGTAACCAAAGGACGGTGGGTTGGGCACGGCGGGGCGAGAGCAGCTCCCGGCCGAGCACCGGCGCATCGCTGCCGCCGGGGATCGCCCCGGGCCGCGGGACGGAGGGAGCAGCACGGCACGGCCCAGCCCAGCCCAGCCCGGCCCCTCAGGCGGCGGGCGGGAAGGAGCCGAGGGAAGGCACACACACCGCCCCGGCCGCCGGCGGAGACGCCCTCCGTGCGCTCGGGCTCGCCCACGCCCAGCGGGGCAGCGGCGCTGCCCGCCCCGAGGCTCGGCCGCGGCCGGCGCGTCCGCAGGGGCCGGAGCCCGCCGGGGAGCAGGAGGCGGAGGAGGTGCAAGACCATGCTGGCAGGGCTGGGGCGGGCGGTGAGCCGCGGCAGGCGGCAGCTCCCGGTGCAGCTGGGCAGGCGGGGGGGCTGCCCGCCGCCCTCGGCGCCTCAGGTAAGGCGGGGAGCGGGCGGGGGGCACGGCGGGACAGCGGCGCGAAGAGAAGGCATTGCCCCTCGCGGCTGCTGGCGCCTCTCCCCGCTCTGCCCCGGGGGCGCGGCGGGGCGGAGAGGGACACAGCCTGGGACAAGTGTCACCCCGGCCGGGCTGGGGCCGGACAGGCTCCGGCGCTCTCCTCGCTTGCCCGGGGCGGCTGCGGGCGGGGCGCGGTGCCTCACGGGCGGCTGCGGCCGCAGCGCCGGCCGGGCCGGGGGCCTCTGCCCCCGGTGACTCACGGGCTGCTCTTGTAAACAGAGCGCAATAAAACGCTCGGGCAAAAAAAAGTTTCCCCTGCGGTCTGTCGTGGTGCTGCTGCCATGTACGTGAAGTGCTGAAGTCTCTCTGCCTCCGAGCTTCTCCAGGCTTTAAGAAGTCCCAGAGATTCTGTGAGTAGGAGCGATGAAGGCAAACATGAACACAGTAGCACAATGAATTTAAAAATCTGCTGGCATGTAGGACAGTGTGACACTTAAGAGTCCTGAGCGACCCTTAACTGTTGGGAGAAGAGCCAGTTCAGTCCTCTTTTATTGTTCTTACTGATGGAGATGCCGTGTGTGTGCTTGGAAACACTGCTGTGATGGAGCACGACAACACCCCCTCCTTGCGTCCGGGGCCCACCCACAGCAAGGAAGTTGCTGGGGTGTGTGGTGACATCCCAAAAGGAAGTCCAGGGCACTCTGGGGCTTGTTACTGAGCAGCGTCCACAGCCCGAGTCTCAAAACCTGCGCCGATGGGTGGAGTTGTGCAAAATGAACTCTCTACTTTTTCCCAGTATTTTTTTCTCGAACTATTTAAAAAGCCTTTTACAGAATTCCGTTGCATTAATTTGCCCCGCATCGGTTGGTGCAAATAGCCCTTCTTTGCTTTGTCATGCATGTAGATGAGGACGTCTAAGTAGGGAATTTAAGATAAATATTGACTTAGCCTCCTTAATCTTCTGAGGTTTTATAGAGCGGGGCATGCTGAAAACATCTTGCACCTCATTGAGAGCATTTACACTGTCATTCAGCACACACTGACGCTCCTATTCAGTTTGCCACCTCTAACTTTTCCAGGGTACTGCTTTGCAGACAAGCTTCGTGCTTTTCTAAGGCTCTAAATCGAGACTGAATGCTGATAAAGCTTCAAGAAGAGACACCAAAAAGGAGAGGAGGAGGAGGAGGAGGAAAAGCTCTTACTTTGGCAGCACTGTCATAATAAGAAAGAGCAGAAAAATGATCGTCTCTGTTACTTCGTGGGATGGAATGACAGTGATGTACATTGGGAATTAAATTCTTGCACCAAATAGGTGAAGCAGAGAGATGTTGTAATATTAAGGAGAAATATAATTGGGAAAAGTGTTTGATACAAGATTTTGTTTATTTATTAAGTGGGAAAATTGGAATAAATTAATATACAATGCTTTTTATATATGCAGTTGATAGATATGGTTTTCCTACAGTGTTGAGGGCGTGATGGTTAATGAAGCATTTTTACTGATATCCCCACTTCTGATTTCATCTTTGGCTTCCTTTCAGTTATTTTCACTATGTGGCCTGCAGAATAGTCCAGGCAGTTAAAATATTTATTCTCATAAACTTTAAATGAATGGGCTGTAGCTGGAATTTAAAGATAATAAAATAAAAACGAGTCCCAATGGTTATTGCAGTCATTTAGCTCTTTATGTCTCAATGTAATGCAGAACATCAAATTGCGTACACCTTGTCCAGTGGAAGTGCTGTTGTGATTATTTCATTTTTTCCCCTGTTACTGGTCAGTGTTCCTAGCTCTGCTGTTTGCCACTGCCATTTGGTTGAACAAATACTGTCCTCTAGCTCTGGAAGGGATGGTTGGGGTGCTTGTGTGGGGCTGAGGGAGGCAGGTCTTGCTGGCTTGTTCCCTTAATGCTTGGTATGGTCTCTGCACCTTGTTTCATGCTGTGTTAGGTGATGGGAGTCAGTTCCCTATGTACCTTTTGGGGCCTTGACTGGAGTTTCCATTTGTAAAGCTGGAGGTGGTACTAGAGTGGCCACACAAGGAACATACCCTTGGTCATTACATACTGCAGGATATTCAGGTGTTGATGGGCACCTGTGTGAATGCACAGTGTATTTGTGTACTGTGTTTTTGACTAATAAATCCAATGCTGTGGGGGTAAATGACCTGTTATTGCTATTTTGCTGTAATATTTTTCAGGATTACAGCAGGGATTGCTGTCCTAAAGAGCCGTATGCTTAATCATTAGCTTCTCGACTCCACTTTTAAACAAGATCCACAGCTCTTCCTATGGCTGTGTTCCAAAGCTGCTTTGCCTTTGGAGTGATGCTTATACAAATTCTTTATTTTTTGAGCTTTTTGTTATGTGGGTCTTTCTGGATTTAAAGTGGTTAGTGCTGAGACAGACTCTAGATGCCTGGGATGTCCTGGGATTGCTTCTTTGACAAGAATATATTAGAAATCCGGACAGCAGACTATGTGCAAAAAAGAAAAGGGCTTAGCAGCATAGGGCTTCGCAGTTTTTCAAACTAAGTGAAGCATATTACATTATATTCTTTGGACAAGCATTCTTATTACACATAGTTTTGCTCCCAAAAGGCTGCAGTTCATTTTGCTACAGTCCCAGCTCTGTAATTCTGCAGTTATTTTGCATGTGGTAAAACCTAAAGTTTGCCAGCTCTTTTGCTTCCTCTTCACTTGCACGTTTTAACTCCTGCAGCTCATATTGAAAGAAATGCCCTCCTTGCGCTGCTCTCCGTGATCTCTCACCGTATCTCAGAGAAGAATACATTCGTTAACACAGAACCAAAGCTTTAAATTGCTAGGTGGTTTGTTTTCTTTTAACATTCATGAATCTTCTAAGCCGTGAAACATTGAAGGGACTGGATTTAAATTTTTTTTTTTCAGATGGTCCTAATTAGTTTCTCTATAGTGCTGAATCCTACTGATCTAAAACTGTGTTTCTTTTTAGGGCCATTCATGTAAGTGAGATTTCTAGTTTAGTCTGTACTATGGAGATCTCTACCAGCCTGCCTATATTGCTTAGGATGGGTGGCAACAGTGGAAAATGAAGAAGTGTGGGTTATGAAGCTTCTCTTCACTTAAAACCAGGTTTTTTGCAGTCGCACAGCCCTGTGTCTTGCTAAAACTGTTTCTATCCTGTGTGAAGGTGCTGGGAGAGTGATACTTTTTCTGTGAAAGGCAGGGCTTGCTTTGAAGAAGTATTAGTGAGGGAAATGGGAAAACTTGAGTTGTTTTCAAAATTTAAGTTTATTTAGTGTCATTTATTCAGAATGTGTTCCATTTTGATGTGCAAAATTCTCTAAAAACTGTGCCCCTAGAATACATTGGCAAGGGGAAAGATCGTGTGTAAGCTGGCAAGAGCAAATTGCAAAGGCTTCTGTGAAAAACATTGTGGATTTATTTTTTCCTTGATTGGGATATTGCATATGCTTGTTGCTGAGGGGAATTTTCTTCCTAGGTGCAGGCTGCAGCCAGCAGGAGGGTTATCTGCAGAAAGCAGAGTAGTGAGGGTTTTATTTTGGGGCTTTTTTTTGGTCAGTTCCCAATCCATATCTGTCAAAAATGTTTCTTTCAGTGCCTTCAGCTGGTAAGTTTTTGACTACCCTGGTCCTCAGACTGGCTTGAACTTCTTTTCTGTCCTTACTGTTAGTTTTTATACTAATTCTTACTCCCAAATTACCATAATTCTCCCAGCATCACACCTATCCAGTTTGTCACTCAATTTTATACAGTCTTGTAAGCAAGAATCTAAATGTGTCCTAATAGCCACAGGATAATTCTATGGACGTTTTTAGTTTTGCCTCTTTCTCTTTTGCACATGATCTGCTGCCAGGATTTCTAAGAGACTGACAAAGCAGCAACCGCAGGACATCCCAAGCAACTACAGAGAAGCAGATTGTCCTTGCATGTCTTATGCAGCCAGATATTTCACATAAATGTGGTTTAAGTCCCTGCTTTGTATTTTCAGCCCACTCAAGTTCTTTGGAAATTGATATCTAATTGGAGTCAAGAACTGGGAGTAATTTGTGGCCGCTGGGCGTGTTTTCCTTTGTCTTTCCTCCACTTTGAAAGCCTTGCACAACAAAAGTGAGCTTGTTGATCCAAGTCTTGTTTTCTAAACAGAAACCTCCTGCTTATACTGGCATATGTCAACAAAAACATACAAACTGCTTAACTGTTTGTTTATGGAAGTACTGTTCACTCTTTCAGATACTAATTTCTAAATGCCTTAGAAAAACCGATTTAGAAAATCTCTGGTGCTTCTGCTGCAAAAAAAATGTTCCTGTCTCAGCAAGTTCATTTATTTGACTTTGATGTTGTGTTGGTGCCAGAGTAACAGGGTGGCATTGGGAATGGCAGCTAGTCATTTGCTGTTGTCTCTTCTCATCTGGCAGCTGTGTTTTCCCTGATAAATATACTTCTGGGAAGACATGTGATATATAGCACAGAAATTAATCTTCTTTTGTACTTTTGCAGGCAGTCTCATGTGCCGCTTTTGTGTGTGTTGTTTCTCCAGTACAGATGCTGTAGCAGTTTACTGGGCTGTGAGATACTCTTGTATGTGAGCGTACAATTACCTGCAAGACACTCATTCCCTTAGAGGTTTGGGAAATTGCTAATAACCAGCCTCACTCAGGGTTTGAAACATGCATCAGCAGTGAGACTTCACTAAATTCTTGGTGCTGTTTTCTGGTGGGGCAATTGACAGAAAAGCAGCTAATTGAGATGTGTAGATCAAATCAGCTTGTCTTGCATCGTGTGCTAGGATGCTTCTTGGCTGCTCTGAGTGTCAGCAGATGCAAGTCTTTGGTGGTTTTGTGAATATGGAAATTCCTAAGGAAAGGAAATGAAAACCAGCTCCTGCAAGGCTGGAAAACGTGCTGTCATTCTCTGCAGGATCACAAGCTTAAGGAAGTTGGAGCTTTTGTGTGGCTAGGTCGAGGCAGTGGGGTACTGAAGGAAATGTAACGAAAACTGAAATACTGGTCTAACATTATGTCTATAGCAGAATCTGTGTAATATATTAAAAAATTTCTCTAAGAGCTTTCTAATATTTGGTATAGGAGTAATAGGTACTGTGCTTCCCAAAGTTTGGGAAGTACATTACTCCAAATATATTCAACAGGTTTATTGTAAAGGAAAATAAAAATTTAAATAACTTACTGTCGATAGTGACTTTTTTTTAATATATAATTTAGAATGGGGATAGAAATAGTAATATCATAAGGTGATACCTGTATTGGGTGCTCCATGATTAATAAGGTAGATGACAGAAAATGAGGTTGTGATTTCATTTGCAGTAAATGCTGTGGTCATACCAACAATGCTGTAACTGTAATTTTTTTGTTGGTCATGAGATGAAGCTAAGTCTGGCACTATTCCTTCTAGCACTCTTAGCAAGGCCTTTACTCATAGCCTTTATGTACCTGCAGAAAAATAATACTAAACCTCTAGGGGATGTCTGAGAAAATTGCTTTGGATTGTCTTAGATGCTCTGAAGATTTACCACAAATCACTGAAGTGCTGAGCACTTAAGACTGTTGACAAACCTTGTTTTAAGAATATGAGTCTCCTCTGATATTTTTCTCTTTATGTTTTTATATTTGAAATCTTATCCTAGAGTTTATAATATCTTTATTTCTGAAGGAATAGGAGAAGAGGGAAGGGGAAATAGAGATGTTGTTTGTTTGGGTTTTGGTTTTTGCTTTCTTGTACTGAGGGTTTCTCCTCCTGAAATCCTTCTTACACAGTAAGATTTTTGGTGTCAGAGAGGCAGCAAACAGCACACCTGTTCTCAACATCTAGTTAAACAGTAATATTTTCATTTCCCCCTTCCCCTTGAGGTGAAATGAATTGAAGGAAAATGAATGGAGTAGCTGTGCTTGAGTTAGGCTTGCTTTCCCTAGGATCTTCACCCTGAAGACTTTCTTAGAAAACAGCATCAAAGGTAAATTTCTCATTGGGTTGCTCATGTCGGGGGAGTTCCTACATCCTTCTGAGAAGGCAGTAAACTCTTCTGAGCCTACAGGTGTTTCATGGTCACTTCAGTGTCTTTTTATAATATGATGTTAACTAAGTGTCAGTTAAGGGCATGTATCAGCAGCTCTTGCTCTGGGTTGATTTCTTACCTCTTTTGCTCTTTTCCAGAAAAATGAAAGGGAGACGCAGGTTCTCTGTGTTGCTGTCTTGTTCCCTGTCTTGCTGTCAAGATATTGAGTAATAACCTGGTGATTAGGTTTGCATAGGAAAGAGGTGGCTTTTTATAAGGTCACTTCTGCCACTCATATGACTGCTCACTCTGTTGTTTCTATATTCCAAACTAATCTGAGGAGCCCAACAAAAAAATTAATTTAACTCTTTTTTCTGTGAGTTTGCATAGGGAGGCTGAGAACAGGACAATTTTCAGGCCTGCAAGTTATTTGTTGTGACATTTTCCATTCTCAGCTCACGCATGAGTCCTGGATCATCTAGAAATACCTGCCATCCAGGTGCTGGGAAAGTGTGGATCCATACTCTGAAGATCAGATCCATCACTAGGAAATCAATCCCTCATGTCAGAATGACTGTGGCACAGCAGCTGAAGAAGAGAAATTAAAATTAACATTGTTTGGCTGCCTGCCTACTAAGGATGATAGCTTTTGTCCATAAACTAATTCTCCTTTGTTGAAGTGAGGCTGGGCGTAAGCAGGCGGCACTGTCAGCTGTCAGCAGTCAGGGCACGGATAAACAAATGGCTTTGTGCCTGTGTGATGAGGAATGGCAAGCACCACCTCCCCTCAGTGATCAGGAAATACTCAGTACTCCCTCAAACGGAAATGGAAGAAAGATGTTTACTCTATAAATGTGACATTTATGCCTTTAAAAAAGCTGAATTTATCATCACGAGTGCAGGCAATGCATCTTCAAAGGGACATAAAAATTGAGTACATTATACACAGGCAAGATATAATTTACTTTTTTTTCATATTTTGAACAACTTTGAAAACTGTTTTGAAGCAGTTGCTTTCACATTTACTATTGGCTCCTTTTAGATCAAAATTCCTTCAGTCCTCTCATTCTTGTCAGATGGAGAGAAATAAATTGTCTTCTTTAAAAAAATATTTTTTTATCTGCAAAGTAGGCAGCGATTTCAACTTCCCAGCATCTCCGCATCGTTACCTAAAACTAAAGTAAAGAGACCACAAATTGATTTAGAGATCACAAAAGCATCCTTAAATGTGTTGTGTGTTTGCCAGAGTGGAGGAAAAAATTACATTGCTTTTCTTCCTGGCAAATCAAACTCAATATATGATGAGGATATCATTTTGTCCAGAGTGCTGCGGTGAGGAGAAGATCACAGGCTCACAGAATTGTTCAGGTTGGAAGGTGCCACAGTGGCTCATTGGTCCAACGTCGCTGCTCGAGCAGGGTCATCCTAGAGCACATGGCACAGGATTGCATCCAGACAGTTCTAGAGTATCTCCAGTGAGGGAGACCCCACAGGCTCTCTGGGCAATCTGTTGCAGTCTTCCACCCCAAGATGTGTGTTACATGTATGGTGTAGTCACTGGTTCTGCTTGAAGTGCTTATGCCGCACTGTTCACAGAATAATGTTTCTGTGGGTTTGTTTGAGGTTTCTTTTTTCTGGGGCCTGACCTGACCCTCTCTGTACCTTCTCATGCAAACTTTTTGTTATTTATACTCTGTACTTGCTGTTTGAACCAGCTGCTCTCTCCCTGTGACAGCACAGCTGCGAGCATATTCCATTGTGCTGTGTGTGGAAGGAAGACTTCTGTAAAACACCTTTCTGTGTTTGCTCTAAATAGAAATACAAAGGTGCCAGCCCCCTCAGACACAGCAGCGTCTATGCTCCTAGAGAATTCTGTGGCCTCAGCTACTCCTCATCCAAGCCCTCTAGGCTGGAGTCCCTCAAGTAAGGCGTGGTCATGACAGGGTTCCTGATCCAGGGGGCAAACCTAGCACAAGTATGGGTTTGCAGCTGGGGCCCAGGTGAAGGATGCAGTGACAGGAATGGAGAGAGGGTTGATGCAGCAGTAGGATAATCTCCAGGCTGAGCTAGGTAGAGGCTGGGAGCTGAGGTGATGATTCAGCTGGGAGTGGGGCACAGGTTTTGGCTAGCCTGAGGTATGTGGTTTTAGCAGGTTAATTGTGATAAATATGGGCTAAACTGTCTGAAAGTGTTTTGAGAAGGTGGCAAACCCAGTGCCTAACCACAAGTAGCTCAGCTTCCTTTTCTACAGATAATGTCTCTGTCTTTCCCTAGACAAGGAAATAAGCTGAAAGAATTATTTGCAATACAAAAATATAAGCCAAATAGAAGAAATATATCTGTAGTAAAAGAAATGTTGTGTGAGAAGTTGAAGTTAGAGGTCTTGCTGACCTGAATGCTGGACCCAAGGCTGGTGACACGGAGTCAGCTGAGTGTTGGAAGTCAAGGATCTTGACCAGTGGCTCAGGTAAAGACCTGACACTTTTAACATAGATAAAACAGTTGAAGCTTAAAGGCAGTTGCTTTTCACAACTGTATTATAGGAGCTGTATATCTGATCTGCATAGCTGACGTGTTTTAGGTAGAAGGGATATTTGTGAAGTGGCAAGGTGGGGAGTTTATCTTTGCTTCTCAGTGTATAAGCTTCAATTTACTGGCCCCTCTCCCTTCTCTCCCTGCAGCTTTTTCAGAATTTTAAAATTCCAGATAAAACTACCAGGAAGCTGTTAACAACATACCAGTTTCTAAAAAGACAGTATCAGTTTTTAAAGTTTACAGAGATCATGACTTACTCCAGCTCTGTAAATACTTTTCCAGAGCAATACGCATGCTAGTATTTTTAACTAAAGGCAGGAAGTCTCTTAAATTTGGGAAGGGAGGGAATGCAGACACAGCAAATAGTGATCTTGAGCAATCACTTTTATTCTGCAGCCAGTGTGAGTATGTCTTTCCTGCCTTCCCGTTTTGATTTGTCTGCTGGATGGCCACAGCTGTGTTGAAACAGGAAAACTGAGTCAAGTCCTCGCAGCTCTTTTGTGAGGAGCTTTTTTGCTCAGTAACCAAATACAGTGAAGGGTTGAGTCGTGGCATCTCTGTTAGATGGGACTGCTTTTAGTTTACACGTTCTGTTTTAATCTCATATGCTGCTGGCAGTATCCTGGATTCCTACTAGTGCCTTTCCAAAGTCTGCTTTTAAATGGGTCCTGAACTGTTAAGGCATTCTGTTACATATGCTTGTGGCACACCTTTTGGCAGTTTGCCTGTTGGTTTGGAAAAGACTTTTAAAGCCATAATGTGTTTCCTGTAATATTGCAAAGCCTAAGCCTTGCTAAAGGTGCCACACAAAGAGGCCGTGAAGGTCCAGAGTGGGGAGGTTCCTGGGGGTTTTGCACTTGGTTGACTTGGGAAATGACCTGCTGCAGGATGAGTTGAAACTCATTTAAATGAAGAAAATTACAATAAAAATCTTGAGATGAGATTCCTGCCAGAATGTGTTCCCAGGCATTGGCACCACAGCAGTATCTTTTGCAGTCAGTTGTAACTGGTACACTTTCTCAGGTAGCTGCAGTGGATTTCAGTCAAAAGGAGTTTTTTGTGAGGCAGGTAACACTATGATTTTTTGCAGAGCTGGGGCTAGCCCCAGTTTAATGTGCAGGCACTGAAATTTTCTGTACTGAATTCTCTGCCATTTTTTTCCCTTTTAATCTGTTGGTTGTAAAGTCATCCTTCAGTATTCTTTATTGTAGTGATTTTCAATAACATTATTTATCTGAAGCCATAGAGTTTGATAGGCTGTAGGATATGAAACTATAATTCATATTTACATCTGTGTGCTTTAATCAGAAGCCAAAGGTGTGTGCTCAGTGTTTGTAGCCTTTCTGGTATAATAAAATCAGGAATACTTAGAAGATTGCAGTTTGAAGGCTGACGTTTCAGGCTTGGTCTTGCAGTGCCCTGTGACCTAAAGCACACTGGAAATATGATTGAGCTGAAGTAATTTAAAGAGATGTCAAATAACGCAGGCTCTAAAACTGAATTATACCTATTAAACTGTGTATGCTCCTTGGAGTACTGACCCCAAGCTGTGGGGCTTGGCAGTGGAAGTGTAAAGTGAATATATTTTGCTTGAGATCGGACCCTGATACGACTTTAATCTGTGCAAACCATCACAGTGGTGCCATTCTTCAGCATTTCATAATGGTGCACAATCAGTAGCTTGTTTCCTCCTGAGTTCCTGGTTACTTTTCCTTCTGCAGTGTCTGTGTTACTCTTCTCATGAACAGGGATGCAGCTGTCTTTGGGGATTCCACTGAACCAGCAGATGAAAACCGTGATCTCCCTGACATTCTGATACAAGTACAGCCTTTGGGTTGTTGGGAAGTAAGAGCTTATAACTGTGCGCTCTACTGCTAACAATTACAGCTCATCTTGTCTCACTTGGCATTAACTATCAGTAATTAATACTTTTTCTTGGCGTATGATAAAAGATTTTGTGGAAGTTAGGAATACTCATAACTGATGAAAGAAGTAACTGCATAAAGGTACGTAATAAGGTAGAAGCTATCAAAAGCTATTAACAGGTTTTTAAAAAAATGCTGATGTGGAATATTCATATGCTGCTAAAAACTTTGAATGCCACATAAAATTTTGAATTCAAACTCCTAGATACTGCTGTTGGCCTTTGTGGTACCCCTAATAGTTTCTAGATTTTGGGTGAGTCTTTGCAGTAATGTGTAATCCCACAACTCAAAGACTTGGGCTCTAGAAAAAATACAGGACAGCTTGTGGCAGCAGTCAGACCAGTGAGACCCACCAGAAGGAACCAGGAGCAATGTGCTGGGTCACAGGTCAATGCATGCTGCTGTGACACAAGTTAATCTTATCTGCAAGCATGCAAGAGAATAGTATTTCCACGGCACAAATGTGAAATACTCCATGTGCACAAGCAATGCAGAGTTCTGTGAATGGCCATCATAAAAACAGTCAGCAGCTATTCCTAGGCATGGAGCCAACAGGGAAACCATCTTATCTGCTGCTTTTTTATTTCATTTGCAGCCAGACTCAAAACTCAGATGGCAGGTCACACATTCTATTTAAATCAGTTGGCTGCTGCTGTCATAGGGGCTCCCTTGCTGCTGTTAGAAGTTAGAGTATGTGTCATTTAAAATTTAAAAAAACCAAACAAACAACAGTTTATCACACTTTAAAACTTAAAAAAACCAACAGTTTATCACACTTACTGTTGCTGAGCACAGAAATAGCCCAGCCCAATGCAGCTGGCCCTCAGTGTGCCTCTAGCTCCTGCTCCAGGAACCTCACTGCTCTTTCACTCCAGAGGTCACCACAGTATAGAGCAGCTCAGAACTTTGCAGAGAGGTGAGGGTCACACCCCTGCAGTGCTGCTTTTTCAGCCTGTGTGGGGTCATGGTGTGGTTTTCAGTGTTCTCAGGGGATCTGCTTCAGGGAGAAGCTGTAGTTGGAGGAACTTTTGTTTTGTTCCCTGCTTTTCGGGTTCTCTCCCTGTCTGCTCTCCACTGATGGAAGCAGAAAAATCCAGTGTGTCTGACTTCAGGGACATATGTTTGCAGCCCAACAGCACATATTCAGAGAGAGAAAATGTTGAACAACACTTATTCCAAGGCAATGGTGAAAGCACAGAATTGATGGACTTGTGTGTTTAGCCCAGACTATCAATATTTAGTGAGCAGTTTACCTACATATTTGCTGATTGGTTGTAGCATGCTCTGTCTAGTGTAACATGCACTCTGTCATATTTATAACCTCTGATCAGTGCAGAACTAACTATTCAGACTCTCCCTTCTTATTTTAGTTATTGTTTGAGAGTGTTACTTACTGCCTTTGTTTAAATTTCAGTAGTGTTTGCATGGTGCCTCAGAGCCTGCAGCTGCAGCAGGTAAATATGGCAGTAGGATTTAAACTCATTGAGAGAGTGAAAGAAAATAAACTTAAGGGGGAAACAACCTACAGAGACTCATTAGTCTCAAGTGAGGAAAGAGTTTTTTCATTATGTTTATTAATCCATATCAAATCCAGAGTCCTGGAACTGGAACACTGAGAAAGCGTATCGCAGTGAAATCCTGTGGAATCAAAGAGATTGTGACTGTGTTTTCCCTTGTACTTTCTTCCAGGATAAAATGTTGCAAAGATGGTTATGAGTCTCTATTCCTTACTTCTTGTTGATCAGGTATTTTTTCTAATTTTCTAGAGTTTTAGTAAACCATCCAGACA
Organism: Acanthiza pusilla; assembly: GCA_036630365.1. Lineage (NCBI taxonomy): Eukaryota > Metazoa > Chordata > Aves > Passeriformes > Acanthizidae > Acanthiza > Acanthiza pusilla. The sequence continues at coordinate 18,670,291 of JAXCHO010000164.1, forward strand.
CTATTTTGCATGCCAGGAAAATGCTCATCATAAAGACCTTTAGGACTCAGTAAGCTACTGTAGCTTCTGCAGACTGCATTTTTCTCCAGAAGTTTTATAATGTGAGAAAGATTTACAAGAATCCTTTTACTGTGTGCCTGTGGGGAACTCAGGTCAGCTCCCACTGTCTGTCTTCCCGACAGCAAAGCAATAAGACAGTCTGAGAGCCTGGCCGATCCCATTTTCTCTGTTTCTCTGAGAAGGATGGTGCGATGGAATAGTCCTGCGTATCTGCTTTCATATTGCAGATGGTCTTGGATATGCAGATTGGGCTCTGTGGGCATGATTATGCTTTTCACTGTGTCTCGTTCTGAGTGGGCTGCTATATCCAGAAAAAACTGTCCATATGGAGAGGCTAGCTGGGAACCTGGAAGCAGTGTATAGCTGCTCAGTGTGATGGTGCACCTGGAGCAGAAAGCCCTTCTGTATTGTGTGGGGGCATGGAGTGGGCACCTTGTCACTGGCTAGGGAACAGAGCAGTGATGCCAGAGCTTGTTTGAGGCTCCTGCCTCAGGATGCAGCTTTTTGTCCAAGTGTCAAATTCATGAGGTAATAGAAACAAAAAAAAATTCCTTAACCAAACCAGGTTATAGCGTACAGAAGACCTTTTCCTCTCTGTATTTCTAGCAATGAATATCCTCTGTGTCTACTTCAGTCACTTGATGGCAAGCAGTTCCTTGAATACTTCGTGTGTGTGTGTTTTTTTTTAATGTCATAACTTCTAAGAAACATTAGACACTTATCTGCTAAACAAAATATTAGGGTTCTCTGTACTCGCCTTCCACTGAGATTTGAGCCTTTGAGATGGATTTGAGTAGTGGTGTCTTTTTCAAGCTTTTTCACAATCAAGAGGATAATACTTTTTTTTATAAAAACTGAGATTCTTATCCTGTAGACAAGCAATGACAGAAGCTCTGACATAAATAGCACAAGTATTTGGAGTGTGTGTGTGTGTGTGAGAGTGAATTGTTGATGGATATATTTTACTCTCTGGGATTGGACTTTTTTAATTTGATTTTTTTAACTTGGGCAGGAGTAGTGACCTAAGTTAAAGATTGACTTGACTGAATGTGAATGGTGTTGTTTCAGAAGGGAATGGTTTTCAGCATCAAATGGATTTTACAACAAAGGAAGTTTGATTATTGCTTTGGTACTTTTTCAGGTATTGTCTGTCAAAGTATTTTTGGTCTCATTCAAAAACTAAAAAGTACTTTCAATTTTAGTGTTCAGCCTCTCCTACATAACAGAAGTCAATAAACTGTACTAGCATAATTTAATATAAATTTAAAAAGTGAAATTTATACATTTTGAAAGCTAACTAACAGCCAAAGTCCAAGATTTGGTAAAAGCCAAGAAACTGGTGTTAATCTTAGTTTGAAGGCAAAAACAATTAGTGTAATTTTTTACCTGTTTTGCACATATGAAATGTTGCTATACTCATGCTATAACTATGCCATAAATCTTTCTCATGGCCACTTTGACATGCAGGAGACTTTAATATTTATTTGTTTACTTTGAAAGTTCTAAGCTTAAAATACTTAAGCTTAGTATGATGATACGTCCTATCATCCTAGAATCATAGAATGGTTTGGTTTGGAAGGGACCTTAAAGATCATCTGGTTCCAACTCCCCTGCCATGGGCAGGGCCACCTTCCACTACACCAGGTTACTTAAAGCCCCATCCAATGTGGTCTTGAACACTTCCAGAGATGGGGCATCCACAACTTCTCTGGACAACCTATTCCATGACTATTCATTGATCATTTTCTGTATTGCAGCTGATGGCTTTAATTATTTGGAAAGAAAAGTTGAGTGGATTTTTTTTTTTTAAATTAGGTACTTCAGAGCCAGTAATAATAGCTGAAGCACTCACATAGAAATATGCCCTGTGTCTTTGTAGAGATGTTTCCTGATGATAGCTATATCAGTAAGTGCTTTTTAATGCTTACAATGCCTTAGCAGAGCTAATGTGAAAACATTTAAAAAATATATAACTGCATCTTTAAGTTCTTAATTACAGAGGCAAGAGCCAAATCCAGTGTTGAGCCAGCTGGACGCTAACCATTAGTGTTCACTAGCCACGTCTGTTCAGCGATGATGGGAATCAAGGTGAGCAGCTTGTCAAGAATAACATGTCAGGTTTTCCTTTGACAAGTCAAATTGTCTTTTTCTTTTCTAAAGAAGAGGTTAAGAATTCTGATGGGTACCTAGTGGAAGCCAGAGGTGCTGTCTCTCAAAGAAGAAAGATGCTGCCAGCCGTTTAATTGGCAATATCTTGCCTCTGCGTGAGGCAGTAGCTCTTGGTTTCTGTTCAGTGCAGAGCTCTGTGAGTCAGGAGCTGGGAGCTGGTGAGGACTCTGGATGCACTGGGATGCTGGCCCTGTGCCAGCCTGCCGGCATGGTCTTCAGCACTAGCCATAGCATTTCTTTCTGCGCCAGCACCTGGGATGCTGATGTTTGCTTCGTAGAGAGGGTCAAACTGGAAGCTATTTTTCCTTGCCCACTGCCAAATGCAACATAATCATCTGTTTTGTTGCTGCTAATGCTAAAGCAAATTTAACTCGTGCTCATTAAATGCCTGCTGTGTGAGTCCTGTATTTTTACTGGAGTACAGCAGTGAAACAGCTGCTGTAATAATGAGCCCTGCTGCTTACCATGGATCTGAAGGTATATTTGGGAGTGCAATCCTGGCATTACTCATCTAATGGTGCTGGTGACAGTTGAGCTGGAATTACAGAAATAAATGATGTTTGAAATCCTCATTAAAAAAACCAAAACAATCAACATTTCCTCTGCTGGAAGCAGTCTAACTAGAGTTTTTTGCGGCCAATCAGAGATATCAAAGAAAGTTGCTTTGTCCTGTCTTTGCAGTGGCACATAGAAGGCATAAAAAGAAATTGCAATGTTGCTTATACCCACAGATGTGTCCAGAGCTGTACTTCATATTGGCCCTGTGGATCTGATGCCTTTGTAGCATTCTAATCCTTATGAGCGTAGTCAATTTTCTTAGCAAGTAGATTTACATATTGGGACCCTGTGACTCCAGCTTTAAGGCTTTTTAGTGCCTGTTCTTTTCTGTGAGCTGCTCCAGTGATCCTCTTTCAGTTTTGAATGCTGACAGGAGAACCAGAGCTTTAGAGGATTCAACTGACTCTTTTTCCTGAGGACATCTGAATGGGCTGGATATGCTTAGTGTAATTTTAACAGGCTGAAGATGTAAGAATGAGGAAGAGAAGAGGGAGAAGTGGTAGTTGTAATGACTCTCGTTCAGACTCCTCAGAGAAGGCGGTGTCTTTGTCCTGTAGTTCTTGCTGTGCGGAGGAGCTGTGGGCACTGGAACAGATAGCTGGAACGGAGGGTGGCCAGGACTTGCTTGCATCCTCAGAAGGGTGCAAAGATTGGGGTTGCTCTGCACTTGCTACTGGCCTTTTCCTCCATCTGCAGGGGCCTGGAATTGTCTCATGACCTTTTCCACATCCGCCCTTCCCCACCCTGATCTGTGCCCAGCTGGAGAACACTTGTTCTCTAACTCTGAAATGCCACCTCTCTGTCTCCGAACAATTTCAGAGGCTAAGCATTGTTCTCTCCCTCTGCTAATAGTTGGGAAAAATTTTTCTAATCTGTGAAGCTGAAGGTCATAAAGCAGCAAGTGTAGAACAAACATTCAGGTGATTCTTTATCTGAAGAGATAGGAGTGACTGAAATTCATTTCGGAGTCAATGCTATCATATTATATTAGCAGGATCCATTCACATCCTAGAGGAGTATTCTTACATTGCTAAATGTGATACGCTCTCAGCTTCAGGCCATAAGGGATGATGAAAGCATGATTCTGAAGTAAAGTTAAGGAGAATCAAGCTGAGAAGTATGTTGGCACAGTTCTAGTAGTTAAATATTTACCAGAAGCAGACAGCTCTTAGAGTCTCATTTTTCTTCAGCCATTGGTATAATAAGGTAATAAACCATGCATAGATCATAGTTTTCCAGGGAAGTGGCTGCAAAGGCTCCTGCTTCTTGAGCAAGGAGAGTTAATATCCAGCTCCTTTTAAAAAGGAACTAGAATGCATTGAGTATTTATTCAGAGTCACCAGAAAACAAAGTTTCTGAGCTGTAACTTGGTGTAGCACAGCATAACGGAGTTGTGCTGGTTTCAGGTGGGGTCGAGTTAATTTTCTTCACAGTGGCTGGTACAAGGCTAAGTTTTGAATTTGTGTGATCACTCAAGCCCTCCCTCTGTATCATACATCACTTTGCATGAGTTTGCCTGCCTGATTTGATGTTGTCCTCCTTCCCAGCCCTGGTCATTTTGGCTTATCCCTCTAGACTGCAATCCTTAATGTGCCTGCAGAGGTCCAGAGTCTGTGTGACATGGAAGGGGAAGAGCAGCAGCAGTAGAGCAACACCTGCTCGTGCCTTAAACAGCTGCCAACATCACCCTGCAACTGCTGCTACTGAATAGAGAGACTGTGCTTATGTGTACCTTATGTTTTGCATAGGCGGAATACAAGACGAATTTCTGAAGTGGCTAGTGGGTTTGTTTTTTTTCCAGGCCTCACTGTCTGACTGGTGCTGAAAACAGAGCCATCTGACAAAAGAAGTTAATAACTGTAAATGCTTCTTGTGTCCCAGTGAAATCCAATGGCATAGATATTGAGAGAGAATCTGAAAAGCACCTTTCTGAAGAAAAATGTAAAAGTGAGAGGCAGTATGGAAATTAATATAATGCTTATTTTGGAATTTTTGTTGTAATAAATTAAACTTGAAGTCACTGGATATTCCATTTTACTTGGCATTATCTGAGTGCTAGACAAAAATTTATGGACAAAAGAAAAAGAGCAAATGTAATACCTTTGTCATGCTCTTCCCCATCTCCCTGTGAGGAAACCCACTGAATTTTGGCACTCCTGAGAAGAGTTTCAAATGAGGAGTCCCTGTAAATATGCTATGGTGGTGGGAAATGTCAGTGTAATTGTGTTGCATGTGAAGGAGGAGTTGTTTCAGGGGACAAGAGAATAAGAGCACTGGTATAACAGTACTTGAAATATTATATTAGCGTTCATGTTATAAAGATAGTGGTCATTGAAGGGAACTCTGAAGCAGTAAATGGGTAGAAGCAGTATAGATTAATTTATGAGGAAAAATGTAAGAATTAAATATGTATAACTTGCCCAAGCAGTGACGGCTGGAGTTCATAAATCTAACAAGCATGAGAGGTGTAAGCACAGAAAGAAAATAGTTGGGGCTATGTCTGAAATGGAAACTTTGGGTATCCTATACATGATGTCTTAGGTGGATATCTAGTAAATATGTAGCAATGAAAATCTTGTCTTTAGGGTGATTAGAGGTATCTATTGAGCCTGGCTTCATCCCATGACGTGAGCTGTCTGCGTGATTTGAATCTCGTCTTCATCTAGAGTTAACTGTGCTGTCTTGGGGCCTAAAGACAAATGCTGATATATAAACCTGACAAACTCCTCACTCTCTTCTCATCCTTGAGCACCATGCTGGGAGAAAGAGTGTCACAATCCTTTTCAATCTCTCAAATTTATGGGACAATGTACTCTATAAACTAAACTTTACTTAATGAGCTTATTGTGAATGAAAGCGAACAAATATGTCAAATGAGCTCAATCCCCTTTATACAGACTAGTCTAACATGATTTCATTAATTTACCACTTCATTCATGAGTGATTATCTTTTCGAGCCCTTCCAGCTAATTTGATTTTAAGTCTCTTCTTCACAGTATAATTGAGCATTTCTGTCTCTGATCCTCAGACAACTGCTGCAGGCAGGAAAGAACAATTACTTCTGCATGTACTTTGAAAAACCAACACATTTTAAATAATCTAAGTTACTTAAAGGTAACACAGGTAACATTCTCAAGTTTTCTGATTTGTAACTTGTGCACCAGTGAGCAAAGCAGTGACCTCACTGGTGGTGATGATCCTTCTCCCATACAATGTGGGCATCCTGGTGTCTCACTGAGAAGCACAAAAGTGTCAGCAGTCCGGCTGCAGCTGGATCTGTTTCAGAAGCTTTATGAGTCAGCTAAGGAAGTTGGGTCTATACCATTTCCCTAGGATTCTGGAAAAACTGCCAGGCGATCATAATGTGAAGGTGGTGGCTGCAGGAGACAGCATGCTACAGGTGATAACAGCTCCTCCTCCTTTGCCAGGGACTCTTTCTTAGACTTTCGTTGCCTTTCCTTGGTGTTCATCTTTGAGAATGTGCCTGTTGCATTTTCTGCTGCTTGTGGTCACTGAAGCATGCAGGGACCGGAGAAGTCCACCTGAAGCACGCCAGAGTCTGGAGTAGAGGTGGCTGCAGTGTGTGCAGCCCTTCTGTGCTACACTTGTTGCTTCTGTTTGCTGCAGCTGTTTTCTACATTTGGCAAAATAGCTGAAGCCTCTGCAGTTGGATCTCCTAAAACCAAGTTGCTGAACATCTTTAATACATGTGATCTTTGCAGTGATAGGTGTGAGACAAAGCAGAATCAGAGTGTGGCAGGGAGGTCAAGCTGCTGCATTTTGTGAAACGCACTTTCAAGGTTTTTGTATTTTGCTTTTTCAGAGTAGAGACCTGTAAAAGGGAATGAAAAGGAATGAAAACATTTTTTCCTTGTTCTCATTCCTCCTTGGGCACCCCTAAGGGATTTATTTCCCGCTCACAGTTGGGCGGGAGGATGTTGACCTAGCTGGACTGTTGTTGGATCATGAGGGCCATTTGTAGAGTTTAAGAGCAATTCTTGAGTTTAGTGTGTTTGTTTTTTCTTGATAGCTGATCTGCTATGCCCTCAAAATACAGGCAGCGGATGTGACAACACTCCAAAAAAACCAGGGGCCCTTGATAAAAAATACTTAAGTCAACAAAAATATGCACTCACAAAAGAAATAATTTAGACATAACAGATTTAAAATAAAAAAGTTGTATGTGGGTAGTTTAAAATGTAATGTTTATCTTGGTAGGATTGGGTTTGTTGTTTTTCTTTGCTGGGTCCTGGGGCAGGGAAGCCCACAGCACTCTTTCACATGTAATGCAGAGATGATACTCAAATAGAAAGGGTTTGTTCTTTGCTCTATCATAACTTTTCTATGTTACCTTTAAGTAACTTAAATTATTTAAGCTGTGTTGGTTTTCCAAAATTGGTAAAGAAGTTAATTGTTCTTCCTTACCTGCAGCAGTTGTCTGAAAATCAGAGGCAGAGATGCTCAATTATACTATGAAGAAGGGACTTAATAATCAAATTAGCTGGAAGGGCTCTAAAAGATGAGAACATAATTCCTGCCTCCAACTCTCCCTTTTGTGCAAAGCAATTTTTTCTAAAACATCTTTTGGTATCATTTGCTGCTCCGTGGTTGAGCGGCAAATACTGACAGCTGCTATGTTCTGGGCAGAGGTGCTCTTTGCTGTCTGTGCCTGAACACCCAGCAGTTGCAAATAAAGCACTGGAAAGGATCAGGATGCCAGGTGTTCATTCTGTGTCCTATTTCAGACAACTGTGACTACCACGTGGGGTCAAGCTGTTGAAGCAGAGGCATCTTTGAGGGAACATGCAGTGAGGAGCTGCAAAGGGCTGTCTTAGGGCAATCCTTTATTCTTCCTTGGCAGGCGTCAGTCAGCTGCTGTCTGTCACAGGCTGAAAGTGCAGGACCTACCAGAGCAGCTGCTCTTCAGGCATTGGCAGTACTGGGACAGGAGTGTGACTTTTTCCATGACAGGAACTAAGCAGCAACGTGGACTAAAGCTAGTGTTTAGCATAAAGAAACAGCATTCCACTCCATGGAGACCTAGGAAACCTGCAGCCTTATAAGAATTTTTGCTCTTGTTCCAGTTTAATTTTCAGAAAGCTCTTCTTTTCCGCATTTGAGCTGTTTTCTTTTTGTTTAAATGCAGCTCATGAAGTACATTGTAATTTAGTCAGATACTTTACAGTTACTTTATAAAATCTGAATGAATTACACAGTGCAAAATAAATACAGGATTTCAGCACTTGACTCATACAGGTTTGCAATTAGCTATTGGACCGTGGCTAAATCTTCATGCTCCAAGCTGAGGGATATTGTTGGTAGTTGTTCCAGTTCAGTCATCCATTAAATATTCACAGATTTATAGTCAACATAGAAGTGAAACTGTCAAAACAACTTGCCTGATAATGACAAAGAAATATCTATTAGAGGAGTGGCAGGCAGCTTCTGGGCTGGTGTTTCACTTCAGAAATTTCAGTACCATTTGCATTTTGTATAATTTCTGAGAAACACAAGATGTGCAAAAAGCATTTGTGTTTTTTTAAAGAATTTTGAGATGTCCAAATTTGTCATCTGGCTATTGCTTTTCATGGTATTTTTCTTCAGGGGAAAAATTATTTGCTACATGTGTTATAAAAAATACATGGTGATGGGTGAATTTATACAGCTTAACTGACTGACCCCGTGATCTGCAGGAAAGTGGTTGAATCACATTTTTTAAGTTTTCAAAGGAGACTGTCATATTAATAATAAAATTGGATAAGTACCAACAAGTAGAAACACAGCAATTGAGGTCAGGTGTTTCCCATCTGATTTCTTAAACACAGGTCTACTTTTTAGATGAAGAAAATGAAGGGAAGTGGTGCTATTATATCTGCTTGGCTCCATGTGGAATGAAAAAAGAAAAATAAGAAGAAACCCAACAAAAACAAGAATTAAATCAAAACTAAAATCCCCAAATCAGCTCCAAAACCAGCACCAGGACACAGCTCCTGGGGAAGACATGTGGAATGTCTTCCTTTCACAATCCTGATAATAGGAACATGATGTGGAAATGGTCTCATCTGGCATATGAGTATTATGAGAGAATATGGAGAGATGGAAATACGTTTGTGAGCACCACCATACGTTAGGTGAGCTAAGAGAGCTGCAGGAGTATTGAATATTAACAGCAGTGCTCCCAACAGCTTCCTTGAAATCTTTCTTTTCCTGCCCCAGGCGTCTGTCCTTCCTGCCCTGCAGCGCTTCAGCAGAAAGGTTGCTTACCCTTATTATTGAGGGCTTGCCTGGGTTGCTATGAAGGGTCAAATGTTAAGTCTAGAAACAAAGAAACGAACCCCATAATTTGCAGTTTATTTTTGTTGACAACCCCATAATTTGCAGTTTACTTTTGTTGAAATTTGCAGTTTATTTTGTTGACATTATATTGGTTAAAGAAAATGCAGGCTGTACAGAATACCTGTAAAATTGAGGTGGTAATAGCAAAATATAGATGGGATCTCTGGGTCACTAAAATGCAAATTGAGAGTGAGAGGAAGGTGTCACTATAGGAAGGGTGGCAATGGTGTAGGAGGCAAGGCTAAGGTGCTTAAGGGGCTGTGGATAGAAAAGCAGCAAGTCTGTGTTGCTAAAGCTTGGTGTTGTGATGCTGGTCACATCTGTCCTGCTCAGCTCCCTCTGAGAGATTTAAACAGTACAGACAAACCAAACATCATTTCTGGAATAACGTACTTTGATTTTGTATTTTTAGATCTGTAGCATGTTGTGAAGGCTTGAGCCTTTTATAGCTACAGCAACCTCCTTCCCTTCTCTGTTTACTATGCTCTCACTGAAGTATCTGCTTTGTTTTAGGCTGAACTGCTTTGGAACACCAGAAAATGAGAGTCTTGCCTTACGGGAACTCTGTTATGTGTAAATTTAAGTTGTGTGCAAAACTGATGCAGAGCTAAAAGATCCCTTAACAGCCTTTTTTGATGTGTATATTCAGGTAGCCTGTAATAACGTGATTATAGGTTGCATGGGACACGCCATCGACGTTAGATGGCTCACAGACCTAACAAGGCTGCTTTTCTGCAGGCAGTTGACAAATATTCCCCAAGTCATCCTTGCCCTTGCCCACAGGACATGCCATGTTGAGCTGAGAGTGGGGAGTATCAGTGGGTCCCCAGTATCAGCTGGTAATGCAAGGACTGTGTGCCTGCTCTGGGAATGGGTGACCCACTGCCTTTCCCTCCCTGGGGATATCAATTTGCATCTCTCACATCCTCCCAGCTTCAAATTTTTCCATGCAATATGCAAGAGCATCAAAACCTTCAGACCTTAACCATCTCTCAAGGCTGAGTTGAAATTTGCTAGCAGGTTCAGGAGCTCTAAGGGTAATTCTATGTTGAGATTATTTTCTGCCTTTTGTCGACTTTGTATTTTGATGACTTTGGCCAGGTGGATTTGGGTGAGTGCTGGGATACATGATGGATCTCTCCCAAAATGCACTTGTTCAGCATGCTGATAAGTGTGTAAGAGACTTCCTTTAAAGTAAAAAGCAATCTTTAGGGCACTGAAGCCCTTTGGGAGCTCCGTGAATGTGGTCTTAAAGCCTGTATTTGTATTCCTGGTCAGGATGAAAAAATGCTGTGGTACTTTTGGAAAACTGAATGCCACATTTCCAGGAGTTACAGATTCCAGATAGTGAGGATGCAATGCAAATGTTAATGTTCTGAAAATAACGAGCATGGTTTAGCAGCAAAACAGAAATAGATCAAGTTGAATCAAGCCAAAGTAATATTTTTGTTCCTTACCAGAAGAGAATTCTGAAAGGAACTGGGGAGCTCACTGACCAAAATCCGCCTGGTTTTCAGGCTTTTCTAATTTAATCTAAGGAGAGGAAAGCTATATATATATAGATATATGTATGTGTGTGTGTATGTATGTGAAGATATATTTATATATTTATATATAGATATAGGTATCTATATATAGGTATGAAATAGCTAGTTGAAGTGCCTCTGATATCATTTTCCCAGAGCTCAGGGTCTGGATTGGCTTATCTTGGCTCTAGGCAGAACAGGAGTATGAGTCTAACAGTGTGAACTGTCATTTACCTTTGACAGTTAACATGAATCTCTGGATAACAATAATTTTATAGAATAATAAAGAATAAGTATTCTTTGATTTGTTGCATTAATCTTCTAGAGATAACACTTAGCTTTAGACTGCCCGCCTTTCCTTGGAAAAATAGTTGTTAAGTCCCTTAAAGAGGGTAAATGGTTTACTTCTGATTCTTTTCACGTACAGGTGATTGCACTGCTTTTCTTGTAGGACATTAATTATGAAACAAAAGTGAGATTTTTTTCTTAATTATGTGCTAGAGACATTTTACTGATTAGCTTGGAAATTGCCTGTGCCTGGCAGCTTGGGATTTCAAAACAGAAAGGAAAGAAATTTAGCTATTCAGCATTTGACAAAAGCTGGGCTCTGACTGGTGTGCAATTTTGTAAGGAAATAGGTAATCACACATAATGTAACGGAGGTATGAGATGGCAGGTTAGCCTGACCGTAAGAAAGAATGATGTTTTTTTCTTTCTGATTGCAAGGGATTCTTGAGCAGTCATTATGTCTGCATGGTGTGAAACCTTTTGCTGTTGTGTCTACGGCATTTCTTCTGTAATTTACATCCTTGAAGCCAATTGTCCTTGTAAAACTCACTTGAAAGCTTTCTCCTTTTTGTAAAGGAGTATCCCTGACACTGTGAAAGGTACGGTAATCCATTTCAATTTCTAAAGTTTGACAAACTGGAGGTGGGAACAAGTAAGGCCTAACTGGGCTCCCAGCATACTAACACTTCCTAAAATGTACATGTCTTTAATTCATAAATAAAATGGCAGTAAAATGAGAGCACAAAATAAACTGTGAATGCAGTGATGCCACATGTTTGGTGTGGTTGTGTAAGATCTCTTACCTGCTGTTTATGTTTCAGTATCCTGAGCATCTAGAGCAAAGTACAATTACTGGTAAGATGCGCAGGTTACCTAAACAATATGTTTTACCAGTTGCTTTGCTGATTAATGGAGACGTCAGTGGTAGGAAACTCTGGGTGCTTGCTGAAATTTATTCCTTTTTATTCTTTATAATATGTAAAGGTGAGTAGAAGTTAAGTGTCATTATTTCCATCTTAGAGGTGTGGTAACAAGTCCAAGGTTTTCCAGTAAGCTGTGACCAAGTAGTGCCATTTGAATATGATTAAAAAAATAAAAAAGAAAATTATAGGATGTAAAAAATAAGGTCCACCATCTGGAAACAGAAAATATAAATGATAGAGCATGTCCTGTAAAGTAGCTGTTGTGAAAGAGGCATGAGGATGCTGATGGCTGTGTTTGAACCCCACTGTAAGCTGTAGTCAAAAGACTTTGGGGCAGGTGAGTATGGGGAGTGTGCTGTGAGTTAGGAGTGTTATTCTCCCAATGTTAACTTTAGTGAGTCTGGAATTCTGAATGCTGGAAAACTGGAAAGTTTGAGTTTTCTTCAAAGAAACAACAAGAATTGTTTCCAGAGCAAAAAAAATTATTTTGCAATGAAACGTGAAAGGTTTCAATCTAAGCAGCTTCTTGTAGTCTACAGACACCTACAAACAAGAGACATTTCTGTGCCCAGGGAGTTGTTAATCTTAGTGGGTTAAACTCTACACAGATTAACTGGCTCAACTCATTGAACAAAAATGCAACACCTGGGCTTTTTTGATTATGCTAGTTTATAATTGTCATCTCTGATTTATGGAGAATCCACAACAACGCTCTATTAAAATCTTTTAAATCAAGGCAAAGATACTTTCTGGGAAAAAATGGCATTTCACCTTAGGCTGAGCTTTGTGAAGAAATTGCCATGCTGTACATGTGCAGCTCATGAGATAGGATCAACCTCTCTGCTCCATTCTGGCCTTAATATCTTGGGGTGTGTTTGCTCATCTGTGCTGCTGTTTTGATTGATGAGCTATATTTAATAGCTGACCAAAATGTCCCCAAACCAAACAAAAGCCCTAAGGTTCTTCCTCTGCAACTAATACGTTTTTGTGGAAGTAAGTGCTTGCCTTACTGTGCTTGCTTTGATTGCTTGTGAGAACCCTAAGCTGAAACAGTGTTAATGCAGTTTAAACAAGATTTTGTCCTAAGGAGTCTTGGCTGCACTTGTGTACTGGAAATATAATACAGAGTATTAATGTGTTGTGACACTTCTTCACAATTCTTTTTCTAACAAAAATGTGGGAAGATAAAAACTGGAAACAACCAGAGTTCTTTGCTGTCCTGCTTTAGCTGATCAAATCAGGTGTTTGATTATATTCAGTTTTTATTACTGAAATGACATGGGTCGGGTTTTTTTTGTGTGGTTGTTTATATTGTCTTCATGTATATATAGGTATATATATATTTAGGCACTGCTGAAACAAATTAATTTGTGTACTTGTTGGCCGTTGAGGTTTCAACCTGAACTAAAAAAGTAAGTTTTATTCATGGCATTTTAAAAGTGGGCAAAAAAAGAGAGAATTAATTCAGATGTAGCTACGTGTTGTGTCACTCCCAGGCATACTGAGGGGTACCTGTGCATCTGTATGCCATTTGTCCTCTGCTCTCTGGTTTATCCTCTAAAGTGACCAACATTTTTTTTGTGATAGGCATTTGTAACTAGGCCTTTTATTGTTTTGCATCCTGCAGTTCCCCTCAGCTCGCCATGAGCTATGTATAGAGTTCTGTATGTGTACATCTCACTGATATAAAAACATGATGCGTCAACGTACACTTTCAAGCGAGTCTCTTCATCCCATGAGTTCTGTGTGCCCTAAGGAAACGTAAGCATTTTAGGTGATGAACGTAGCACAGATTCCTGTAAGGGTCCACATGGAAATCCCTTGTTCTGATTACTACAACCTGAGCTCTATGCTAAGCCAAAACCTGTGAGACAGATCTTGTTAAATCCTATCCTCACAGAATCACATAATCATTCAGGTTGGCAAAGACCTCCCAAGACCGTCATGTGCAACCATTCAGTGGATGTGTGTTACAGATTATGGCATGTTATGGCTGGCTCCATGGTCTGCTGAAAGTCTTACAGCTGTATTTCAATGTGAAGCTGAAGTTTAGAAACTGAAAACCCCAGCATTTTACGATGTGGATGCACATTTGGGATGCACAGTTGGAAGGCACGTGTGACTGAGTTTGAAGTCTGTTGTAACGTAACTCTATTGTGCTTGATGCCAGGCTTAAACACCTCAAGTGTGAAACACCTTGAGGGTACTGCTCAACCTTAAAACTGGGATGTGAATGCCTTTGCCTAGATGTGAAAGTCTAGACAGTGAGACAAAACCAGAATTACCACTTGGTCTGACTTCCAGCTCACCTGCTTACATTGCCAGCAGCAAGAAAATTGCTGCACTGTAAAATGGCAGAGAATACGTCAGCATGGTTCTTTCGCTTTTATGGATGTTAAAATTGGTACCTTTGCTGAGATAAGAAAGATACACTCCTGTAATAGACTCCTGGAACAGTCTGTGCTATCCTTGTCCGAGGGCAGATTAAATTGGGAAGAGCTTGCAAAAGGACTCTAGGAGAAAAGATTGGTAAGTGCAGCAAAGATGAAAAATACATTAAGCAGTTTACTAAGCCATTTTCTTACAGAACAGTGGTTTTTCACTGTAGGTGGCACATCTTTTCCATGCTTCTGACAACACCTTTGTTACAACTTGATTATTCCGCGAAGGGCATGTCTTTGAGCATGGTGCCCACAGTTCACTTACTCTACCAGCAGTCAGGCTTTGTGAGAGACCACTGACTCTGCACAGTGATATCTGCAGTGCTCCAGTGCCCATTCTGGAGGCCAAGCTGCTGCTGACCTTTATGGAGCATGACAGTCTTTCCACATGGACGGAGACATACAAGTGGAAAGTGCTTTTTTGTTTATTTGGGGGTACTTTCGTCCATATGCACAGAAAAACAGGTTAAATCTATTTTACGTAGAAATTAATTGCTGTTAGAAGGTGCTGAGTATACACACCAAGGTGGAACAGCTCAGCCTTGCTCCTGAACAGCATTGCTCCTTCCTCTTGTTTAGGTGGTGTGGAGTGACAAGTGTTCTGTCAGGAGTGAGCAGATGTTAAGTGTCAGTTTTGAGTAGCCTCTCTAATAATATTTAATTTAAAATTAACATTCCTAATGTGCTAAAGTATCGTGTGTCCTAGTAGAGGCCACGTAGGCTGTTGGATCATTGAGCACTTGTTAACTGTTTCTGACTGTGAATGATTGATAGCTGTGTAATTAAATGGTCTTAAATCTTAGTGGAAACTGACTGTGGTAGACAGATGTGCAGTGTGATTGTGTTTCTTTTTCCTCCAGGAAACCACACTACCAAAGCAAAACAAAACCAAACCAGGTCATCCATAGCTCTGCATAATAGTCCTACCTTCAAGTGAGACGTTAAATGATAAGGAGTTTTCCTATTCTTCTGTTGGCACTATTAGTAAGGCTTTGAGTTGCCCCTGATGAACTGAAACTTCACCTGGAAAATAGGTCACTTGGAAATTCAGAAGGGCTAGTTAATGAGATAGATAACACGGAGCTGCCTTGCTAATGAGTTCAAAAAGGTAAAAGTGAAGACACTTTAGATTTCTTCAGAGCAAGGAGTTCTCGCAGGTGCTGATACAACCTGTACTTTGCATTTTCATTCAGATCAAAGCTGATAAAAGGGAGAAACAGGATCAATAATTTTTAAGGACTAAATGTAATTTTGAATTCTATTTTATATTTTTTTTCAACTTGCAATTAATAGCTTCTAGTAGTAGCTTTCTAGCTGGCTTAGTTGATGTACCAAAAATGTAGCTTGCCTCTCAGTATTTTAAGGATGAATTTCTTTGCTATTTTCCAGAGAAATTGGATGCAACATGTTGGCTTCCCCTGGCTTTTTTTCCTTCACAAACCAGATATATATAATGCTTTACAAAATAAGACTGACTTGATATTCTTTGATACTTAATGTCAAAATATAGTGGCAGTATATTTTCCTGATAGGAAATCTCCTTGCATATACATGTTTGAGTAACGGAGGAAACTTCAATTTTCCGGTGATCCCGTGTTAAAATTCCAAGATTAAGAACTAAGCAGTTTTCAGGTTCTTTGAATGCAAATATGTTCTACTGCTTGCTCTGAGTAATAAAGCATTAATGATGAATATGTCAAAACCCACAATTCTAAGTTTTTTGAAACTGGACTTTGCGTAGAAATCCTGTGCAAGTTTGGGTCCATGTTGGGAGTGAGGTGAAGATAAATTCAGTGACCACAGTCCATTCATTTTCTAGGATAGTTTTGTGGCTTGTTCAGGAGTACAAGCTATAAACACAACAACCTGACATAGAGCATTCTGTGTGATTTATTTGTCTTATATTAAAGTTTTCCTCTAGTAGTACTTTCCCTGAGTAAGATGCTTCCACTCAATTAGGAGCAAGTCTAGGGACAACCTGAGAGGATATATTGGAGGTAGCTTATAAAAAACTTGCCACCATAAGAGACTTCTGTCAGTGCTGCATGCTAGAGGTTCCGCTCTCTGCAGAAGTCTGATTCATAGATGGCACCTTCATTTAAATGTATCCCGAAGATGGAGCTGGGTAAGAGGTTTTGCCTTACATTCACTGCGTTATAGCAATCTGCTTGGGTTGGAAGATGACTACATCCAGTATATATATATACTGGTGTTACTATAGGCTTGAGGAGAAAAAGAGCAACAGCTTTTGGCTACTGCCTGCTTGTTCTCTGTGGCATTAAATTCTTGTTTGCTTTAGCATTAAACTCCTAAAAAGATGTGGTAAATCTTGCATTTAGAAGACCCAGATTCTTGCCCAGTCTCTTGCATCAGTCTTTCAGATACACGTCCTGAGTGAATTAATGGAGGAAGACGAAATAGAGCAACTCTTTAATTGGCCGGAGTTCAAAGGCTTTGGGGTGAAGAATGAGCAGCTAACATGCAGTTTTGCTAACTTCCCCCCTGGGAGGCACAGCAGGCACATCGGAACACAGGTTCTGGTCCATCCGGGGCACACAGAGTCTTTCATCTTCTTGTACTGGTTCTAATTGTTTTCCTTGTGATAATAAGCTTTAGAAAAAAACACTAGAAACCTCTACAGGAAAACTTCATTTTTGTTTGATTTGCCTGCACTGTAGAAAGGGATAAATGTGTAGGCATACTGTACAGAGTAAAATTGAAGGGCAGAACAATAGCTCAGTGTATCACAGCCAGTATTGGTTGTTGATTTCAAAATGTCATTGCTGTCTGTATGCTTTGTGATTTTGCTTCTTCAGGAAGAAGGTAAAAATCTGTCTACAATGGATTTGGTGTTGCAAATGACTTCACTAAGTTGCTGGTTCAGCTAAGTTATGTTTTTAAAACACTGATGCCAACAGCTGAAACACGGAAGTGGATAGTATCACCAAAGCCACAGCCATTTGATGGTTTTAGATTAAAATAGCTTATTGAACAGCAGTGGGAGAACATAGATTTCCAAAAGAAAAATAAAAAATAAAGCAAAAATTTTTTCTTTGAAATCTGACAACATTTTGGTGTTTCTCTTCGGGAATGACAATGCTGAGACCTCTGTCCACAAGTATTTGGGAGTGATGGGTCCTTAGACACAAGTCGTAAAGTGCCAGGAACATGTGTGCTCATTGGGACCTTTGCTGAACTACTGGGCGAGCAAGGCCTCAGCAATCTGGGCAGCACATGTGTGTTTCATTCCCCGGTGGTTGGATTTTCTAGGTTCCTCTGCTGTGGCTCCTCTTCTGTCAGGAATGTTCTTGAAGCTGCTTTTCCTGGCAGACCTCTCCTTCAAGAAAACAAATAGATGTTTTTAAACTTGCCCACTAGATGAATTTCATGGTTTTAAAAATATTTATGTAGATCTCTGATAAGGACTTTGAATGAAGTTGTCTTCTCCAGTGAGGTGTTGGTCTTGCTGTGACAATCTTGCTAAACCCAGTTTGTTGTAACTGCTCTGCAAAATGTGCATGGAGATTGCAGGTTCTTGAAACTGGTGCATTTGTAGTTGCCTCTTTGATCTTATTCCTTAGAAATGTTTGCTTCCTTTGGTTTTGTGTCATTTTTTAATTTGTTATTTTTCTGCTGTCAGGCTCTATTAAATGACAGCTCTGTGGTTTCTGACAACGCCTGTTGAAGTTTCTGTGAAATTGTGATTTTAAGTTCGCAGTTGGTTGCTCACTAGGATGCTCTCATAGTGTCTGTCCTATTAAAAAAAATACTCATCAGAAACTATCGAAAGGGAAGGTATTAGCCTTCTCTGTTTACTTCAGTTCTTGTTCCTTTGACTTCTTCAGTTACTTTCTAACGACAATAAAAAGTGTGTTCTGTACTCCCTGGAAGTAATTTGAGCATCCACAGGAGTGTAGCAGCATATAAACCAAGTTCCATTTTAAAATTGCATTATAACTACCTATTATGAGGGATACAGGTCATTATATCTACATCCTAATGCCAGCAGCTAACAGAGGAATGGATTTGATTTGATCTGGTCTGTCAGTTTTTCAGTTGTTCTTTCTGTTCCTACTTTTTTTTTTTTTTTTTTTTTTTTTTTTTTTTTTAAGCAGTCAGAAGAAACATGTGTTTTCCTTTTGGAAAGGTACCTTTTTATAGCTGCCTGCAAAAAACACAGGTTTGTAAGTGTTTGGGCTAGTCTAATTGCAGACCTTGAAAGAAAAAGAAAAAGGAAATATGATGGTGTTTCTAAAAACATCAATTTATGATGTGCTATTTTAGAATAATGATATAGACAAATAATTTCTATATTGTTTTGGTAAGAGAAAAGGAGAAACCTCTCTAATAGTGCAACAACTGATAGTCCCAGTATAATTTACAGCAAATCTAGGTGTGACTAAGCCAGACATGGACAGTTACTGTCCTCTGTTGTCTTAGATCTGATCCCTAACATTTTCCTGTCCCTCCAAATAAAAATTAACAGCCTTCATTGCCAAGAAAAGTTCTGCCTTTGGGGTGATGGTGTTTGGGTAGGAGAAATTGCTAGCTGTGGGAAAAGCTCTTCAAGAGAGCAAAGTTCCACTACAATTACATGGAGTAGTGCAGTTAAGGTTTTAGAGAGTGGAAGAAAAGAAGTGGTGCAATTGAACAGGTAGATGCTGTCAGCTGGTGTTTGTCCTTCTCATCTCCTCAGCACTTCTGGTGTTGCCTCTTTGCAGTGAGGAGTCACTATTATTGAAATTATACTTTTGGATAGAGGAGGGAAAGGTTTAATTACAGCCTGCTTTAAATGTCAGTGTTTTCAGCATCTATTTTTATGGCTTGTGGAACTGATATGGATCCAAATCCTGGTGCTTCCCTAGAGCTCTGCATCCACAGGTGCCAGGTGGAGAGTCAGATAACCCCAGTGAGATACAATTCAAGAAGAGGGACTTTTCCCCCTGTAACAGTCCCTGACTTGCAGGGGCTGCACAATGGATTCTCTCCCCTACGTGCATGTGCCCAGTGGAGTGGGGTGTGCATGTGGGGAGGGAGAGTCTGGGCAGGGAGTGGGTGAGAGAACACAAAGGAACAGTGAGGGAGCAGAAGGCAGCTGGAGGATGCATACCTGCCCAGCGAGAGATTAGGTGGAAGGTCTCCCTGGCAAAAGCCCTCTGTAGTGGTGGGTTTGACCTGCTGGACCTTCATAAAAGAGGTTCTTAGTGGCCAGTTGCCTCAATGCACTTCTTCTCATAGCTGTCATTTTGGTCATTGGTAATGCTTGGCTGATTCAATCTAGTGCTAGCTGTTCTTGGAATCTGAACAGAGGCAGGAAATGAAAGATCAACAAGATGATAGCGGCACAAAGAACAACAGGCACATGAAACCAAAATTTTGATTGTGCTTGGGCTCTTTCATTGGGTTTTAACAGTTCTGTAAGGCAAGTGAGTTTTGAGGATAAGCCATATGAATCCTCTATTGCTCTTGCTTCTTCAAGATCACTGAAATGTACATACTCATGTTGAAACTACTGCTTTGCTGGAAGAGACCTGCTGGTTACTTTCTTAAAACTTGATTTGTACTGAGGAAGGGATTGAAAATATTTCAGATTTCAAAATAGCTGCATTGAAAGGACTGACATATAAATGTTGCAGTGCAGTTCCTACAGTGCCTTGTGGAACAGCTGGGAGAAAGTATTCGCTGCATGGCCCATTTGAGACAGGAAAGCTGTCTCTCAGGAAAATAAAAAAATCTGTCCTCTTTTTTGTTTCTTTGTCCTAGGAAAGAGATATATATCTGGAATACTCCCAGGTGTCAGAAGTATCTTCCCTGGCTGAAACTGGTGTATTGGTGTTAGGGGTGTTATGGCAGAATGAGTGATGCATCTGCTGCAGGGATTTTGTTTGTTTACTTTAGGTTGGGCTTTCAGAAATCTGAGCGATTGCTAAATCTGAGCAATGTGCTCTGAAGCTGCTGTTTGCATTGAGGCTGTTCCTGCATGATCATCTAAATCAGTTCTGGGACCAGTGAAAATACAATGACAATCCTTTCAGTGTAAGCAAAGACAAATGAAAAGTTAATAAGAAAGATGTTTCTATAGCTCAAGTGGGCACTTGCAAGATGACTGTAGGCAGTTGTTAGGACTCCATATGTCTTATTTTCCTGATCATGTGGGATTGCTTACAAAATCAGCACAGAAATTTAACAGCAGATATCTCCAAAATGGCCTTAGTGACTCATTTTAAAAAGGGAAGTACCTTATGTGTACTTCTTGTAAACCTGATCTGAAGAATGATTCATTTTTGTTAGCTTGGTTGTGCATGATCTGCAAACTCAGTAGACTGTGGCAGCACCTGCTTTTTTCCTCCTTTCCCTTGGTTTTAAACCATTCTGAATGTCTGTAGATTATTCTGAAATTGCAGATTGTTAGTCCGTAATTAATTAATCTCAGTTTGTTTCCCTCGGAAAATCAGACTGGAGCCGATATCAGTCATATGCAGAGAAGTTCTAAGTGTGTTTATAAGAAACAGAGAAACTTTTAAGTCAATATGGAAAATACACAGAGCTACTTATGGAACGTGCCTTCACTGAACAGTGGCAAACATGAACCTGCCTTCATTTTTCTCTTGCCCATAGAAGCAGGCAGCAGCCAGGGAGGTGACTTGTTCTGCCCTCTGCTTAACAAACTGGGCAAGATCAGCATGTGAGGAGATCGATGGAGACTGGGCATGTTGGTTTATCATTTACACTTGGAAAAAGAGGCCCCAAAATTCACTCAGCTGTTGCAACAACTTTCCCCCATGAATTGTCTCCCTCCTGTTCCTTTCCCCACATCCTTCTCTGGTAGCTGTGTGGAGGGAGCTGTAGCAGGTGTTGGACGAGGACTCCAGGAGATAACTGAGCTCTCCTCTTCTGCCTGTAACACTATATTACTGTTGAAAAGCACACTGCAAGATATGTTTTAATTAGATTGTGTTTTGCTGCAGTGTAATTTAAGGGTAAAAAGCTTGTGCTTTGTGGAGTAGAGCATTTTATTATTGTGCTTTTCTATATCAGATTCTCATCATTGCCTTAGAGAGAAGGAAATGAGAATATGGGAGACCACTCACATAATAGTTTGCATAATAATTTTTCTGAAGGGTACTTGTGAGTTTGATTTGAGACAGTCTCGTAAAGTGCTCACATTGAAGGAATGTAATACTTAACTGTGTAGTATTGCATGTCCCTTCAAGAAGAGGGCAGACAGAGCTGAGCTGACTCTTTTTTTGGTTGCTTTCTGTAATAAATGCAAATTATTTGGGACTTGAAGGAGCATTACAGTATTTTTGCTGTTGAAATAACAAACAAGAACTACCGTATCTTCCAAGATGTATATGAGCAAAGACAAAACAATTAAAAAAATATGATTGGTGGCTAGCTGCATTTTGATTCAAATTTGTTACAGTATTTTGATGTAGTAGGTCAAAATTAAGTAAGCAATAATTCAATGTTCTCAGGAAGTGTCCTAATATCTTCTTGTAGAATTCCATTTTCAAGATCACTTTTCATGTGAAAAATATTTTTATTTCTATGCTTTCTCTCTTCCCACCCACATTACAATTTTCTACAGAAGTTATGGTTCCTGATGAGGTTACTATTTGCATATGAAGTGCTGAGGAAGATCAGAGGCTTTCATGTCAACTCATACACTGGTAATGACACCAGCTTCTTGGACATAACTGGTCACAAGTAAATTTGAGCTTAAGTTCGCAGGAACAATCACTCAACATCATAAGAGGAAGATTATTTGGAACAGCTAACTCCAGAAACTGCAGTGTAGGTAGGTTCAGTCATTTGCCACTTTCAAAAGTGAAAAATACAGTATTTCTATTCCAGTCTCTCCCACTTGTCATCTCTGGCTGCCTCATTTTCCAGCTCAGTTATGCTACTACATTAGTCCATAAAGCTTTGCTGTAAACCAGCAGATTGTTGAAATTTCCACTCTTGACTTTAACAGTGGCAACTTCTTTGCTGTTAGAGACCGGAGGCGCCTTTAGCAGAGGAGGAAGTACTTCTTTAAACTGTGTATATTATCTGTTTTATACCAACTGGTATTTTTAACAGAATATGTTGGATTATTTTTATCAGAATTAAGAGTCTTATGCCTTAAATTCTCATGAGTTTTTACTCCCAAAAGAGTTCACACCGTCAACCATTGAACCAATGGATTTTGCTTTTCTTGTTCTTTGCAGGTGATTTTAATGGGTAGTCTGCATTAACAGTGTAAAATAAATTTTAAAAAAGCTCCAGTGTATAGAGATTCTTTCAGTGGGTCATGAATAGTAATGTCAAAATCTAAAGAATAATAGAATGAACTACCTTAAAGATCTTACTTCAGTAAATGTAATTTAATTTAATAATATTTTTAATTAATATATTAAATATATCTATATATTTCAATTTGTATTAATTGTTGAATGCATTGTTTCTTCTATAAGTAAAGCAGACGGTTCGTTTCTTTTGTTGTGAATTTGCGCAACCTTCAAATACAGGCAGGGTGCAGTTTGTTGCCTGGGTCATGTTGGATGATCAGTATCTCAATATTGATTGCAAAGTTACACATTAAGTGTTTGTAAAAAAATTAGTTCCTTATTATCCCCTGTATATCCCCTGAAGAAACAACAGCCACTGTTGTGTTCAAAGCTAAGGAGTTTTCCTGTGCGCTCTTCCGAAGCAGATCCTGTGCTGAGGGCTGTCTCCCTGCTCTGGGCTGCGTGTTGCTCGGTGTTTTGCGGCTGCAGGTGCCCCTGTGAATGGGGTGAGACCTGGTGACAGGGCTGGGTCCTGCTGCACCCCGGGGAAAGTCTCTTGCTCTGCTGAAGAAACAGACAAGTTACTGGATGGATCCTAGCTCTTGGTGGCCTTGGCATTCCTGCACTCCTACTGTCTACCTTTTTTTGAACAATACTCTTGTGTTTAACGTATTCTGCTATTTAGTCTAGGCTTCTGATTGTCTTTCATACCTGAAGATTACAAATTTCTCAGTGTTGAAAACTCCCAGAATTACTTTCTTTAAATCTGGAAAAAGTGCTTGTTCCTGAAAAAGTTAGGGCAACGTCAGCATCTTTGAAACACACAGATTCATTTATAGATGATCTTTTTATTTAGTCTGATAGCATACTCCTATCCAAACAGCCAAGCTTGTGTTTCTTTAAAAACAAATAAATCATGTGAATGTGGTGAGCAGTGCTCAGCATACTGAATGGCCAGGGCCTCTTGCATTTGTAGCTTTGTTTTGCTGCCTTGTCAAAGAATATTATCTTGCAGACTCTGAAATGTTTTGGCCTTCAGAAAGATGAGCTATAAAGCTCACCAGACAGAGAATCGATCCTTATCATCTCTCTCCACATTGTTTTTCACCTTCCCCTACTATCATATTTCAAATCCCATGCCTTGGTCCAGCCCATGTATGGTTTTTTAAACCAGCTTAGTCAGAGAGGTGATTTTCCTTTTTTTTACCTGTTACACTTAGTTTACAGCAGTAATGTCTGCTGTGTGGAATTGCTGCAATAAAGTTGTCCCTCTCCTTGTGCAGGGGGATTAGCTGTAGAAGCAAGGAACATTCCACCTTCCACGGCGTGGGTGGACAGCTTTAAGTAATGGGTCTAATCAGAGCAGTTTCTCTTCTGTGTCTCGATATGACTCTGTTGAAGTGTACTGATGGTTCTCACCCATGACTCTGGGAGAGACAAGCTTTGGAGTGTAACCATGCAGGTTTAGAAACCTGCTGTCATCCCTGTCCCAGGGCAGAGGGGATACTTACTGCATCTGGCTGTGCCTCCTTCAGTGTGGTACCAGAGGATGGTGGTGCAGGTACTTGCAGCAGCATGTCCCAGCATGGAGTTGAAACAGCCATTGATATTTAAAACATAAAAGATCTTCAGTGTTTGGGCAAACTGTATTGTTTTAGCAGCACAGATGTCGACAGCTAGCTTTTGGTACCTGGTATATAATTATGAAGCAACAGATAGTGACCTCAGTCCCTTATTATTTTATTTGTGATTGTTGTTCACAATTCAGCAGTGAAAGTCTTCACTGAAGCCATGCCCTCTGTTCTGAGTTACACTATGGAGTCCTGCCCTCAGGCACGAGGAGGTAGAGGTTTTTCAAGCACCTGTTTTGGGGGGAAAGGAGAGGTTTTATTGCAAGAGTTGCATGAAGCACTTCAGAAACATTGCAATTGTTTTTCCTTTCCTTCCCCTTCCCTTTTTTCCTTGAGTTAATTAAACCACACCAGACAAAAAGTTTTTCTATGGGCAATATAGTAATACCTTTAGCAACAATTGTGTTCTCTATAGGGATGGTTTCACCTTTTACATAGAATTGCCAAGCAAGGGGTTTTTTCTTCCGGCAGACACCTGTGATGTCAGATCACACGGAAGGAGATCACTGTGACAGGCTGGGTGCTGCCTTTAACCAGGTAAATCTTGCATCCTAACCATTCTAAGGCAAGCTCCCTTGTGTCCGTGCTGCAGGTGGGGCTCTGGAGGCACACCAGAGCTTGGAGGGGCCGGGAAGGAGCACCTTATGGCACGCTGGTGCCATCTGATGGTAAGCTTTCACAGCAAGTTTTCCCCGTTCCCATCAATGTCAACAAACTTTTTATTTATTTTGTGAGAGTCGGGTGAGATGGCATTAGTTGTGTGGTTTTATATGTATCTTCCAGAAATAGAAGTACTATATTTTCTACAAGTGCTTTGTGTAATTTTCCTTATTTATCCTGTGTTTTAAAAACAGCTTTAAATTAAACTACAACCTCCAATGTGACTTTTTCACTTAGTATTCTTTTTTTACCCCCCAGAAGTAACTATTAATTACAGACATGGTCTTCCTGTGATAACTCTTACGCTGCCCACGAGAAGTGAACGCTGTCAGTTCACTGTTAAGCCAGTAGTGACCACTGTAGAAGCATTCCTGCAGGATGTGCAAAGAGAAGATAAAGGAATTGAGAGAGCAGAAGTCTTTGCAACAGGTATTTTGTATTTCTGTTATTCCCTGAAATAAATACATTCCTTTTCAAATTGACTGTACTTCTCTTCTGAAGCATGTGTTCAGTCCCCTGTCATGTTTAGCGCTGTTGCTACTGGAGTAGCTGTTGAATGCCTCTGGGGTCTCTTGGTGTTTCAAAGTTAATAACGGATTCCTCTTGAATGGGCTTATTAAAAATGCAAAATTGGATCTGTTACTGTAACTCTCATCCCAGTAGTGTCCTCTGTTACCTTTTTCAGTTAGCATCTCTTTGTAACGCTGTCTTTAAATAAGTATCTGTCTTCTCATTCCCTTGATGTCTCTTTCTTTCCATGTCCTCCATGATCATTCTTAAAAGACAACATGTCGAGCTATTGAATGTGATGCCTGCCAGTTGTTCAGTGTTTCCAAGAGTCAAAAGAATCCATGTGCTGTGCTACAAACTTGAACTTGTGTGAAAAACTCAAGAGATAAGCAACCAGATAATGTGTGCAATAGTAAAGGACAGCTTTTATGTTTCATTTATCAGCTGGAGTACAATGTTTCAGGGCCCTTGGGTTGAAAGGAAACTGACTGTTAGGGTTGAAGGGTAACTGATATTATAGCATTGGTGTGGACTTTCCTACTTGTAACATCCTGTTTATCCTGTTATCCTAAGTCTTCACATAATTTTCTCAAGCTTTGCTCACTGTTTTCTTCTGTTTCATCTCTTTGGTTTGCCTGTTGATACAAGCTAACATCGAGTTAATATCATTTTCCATGTTATTTCCAAGACAATTTGGTTTGTATTTTGGCAGTGTTTTTTTTTCCCCACAGCAATTCTGAAAAGTCTTGCAACCCCTGTTCTGATACTAGAGGATTCAATCTTAAAAGTAGAATTGGGATTTGTCTGAATCTGGTAGAATAGGTACTTGAATTTGGCTACCTAAAAACATGGATTTCTCCCCTTTCCCCCTCATGTCCCAAAAAAGAAAGAAATGAAAAGTAAGGATAGCTATGTACCTGTGGAAAGATTTATTTTACATCTGGTAACACATCAGCTGAAAAAAAGAATGGGCTCAAGGAAAGCTGGTCCAAAGTTTCGTAGCTGGGTGCATTCATAACATTCTTTTTTTTCTTTCTAGTTGCTACTACAGAGGGCTGCAGGGGCTTTTGAAGGAACTGAAAATAGATTGATGTTCCCAGAAGGTCAGGAAGCCACAGAGAAGCTCCTTTAGTTTCCTTTGTGGGCACATGTAGTAAAACAGGAAAATACCCCACAGAGCAATTTCTATGTTCTGGAGCAATAGAGATGTGATCTGTGTGGATCCCCGTGTGTGCATTAGCTCCAGGAGCTTCATGTACACAGGAACTTTGGCATTGGTTTTTTTAGGTCTTGTTTTTCTTTGTTTTGACAATGCGTGCTAGGGAGCAGAAGTAGAAAATTCTCTTGAAGAAGATAATTTCTTAAAAGACTCTTATCTACAGAAGCCACTGTAACAAATGGGTGTTTTAAGCAGCTGGCTTTCCCCTCAACACAGAAGTTTGTCCCTGCAGAGGATTTCTTAGTGGGGTGAGGCAGAACTTGTGCTGGCAGCAGTTAACCCTTGGCACTGCTGCTGTGCAGAGACATCCAGGACAGGAGTTTTTGAGATTCACTGCCAAATTGCATTCCTCCCTGATATGTCAGCAAAAGCTAACTACTCCTTCTGCTGCAATGCAAACATGGGTCACTTGTGAGGCATAAGATAATTTCTGTACGAAACCTACAAGTCTGGCATTTTTGGCATGGACAGGCAGCAGATTCCAAACTGGAAAGGAATTTGGGTGATTTTCACCTCATCTCATCTGTTTAAATACACACCGAATCCCCTCTGATTTGGGAATACTTTGATTAAAACAGTGACTGTCAAAATAGTTCTCTGCTCTGTATTTGTCAAGTGCCAGGCAAATGTAATGTTATAGAACAGGTGAGATGTTTAATTTATTAGAAAACTGATACTGTAAAGAGAAACTGTTGGTCAAGTACTGAGAGTTGAATTTAAACATTAATTATTAAACAAAGACATATGAGGTCTTGATTTAGTGTAGGCACTTCTGTTTAATTTGACCATTAAATGAAACCTAGCCTTAACTGAAATTATCAGTGCTCTGTATGATGACTTACTTTCATTTTCTGCAGATTGGACTTTGGTGCTGCAAAACTTCTGTAGATTAAAAAGTGACGCTTTGTCCACATTGGAACACTTGTATTTAGGTGCAGGATTGAAACTAGCCTTTGCTAGTTTGCCTGTGGGGAATTTTGTAAAATAAAATACCTCCCTTTCCTCCAAACTTTTCTTCTTTTCAGTTAATAAAAGGTTGCACAGGTTAATAAATCAGTGATTTATTCAGAACATCCAGAACAAAGAGCCTGTCTGGCACTTCTTTTTAAAAGCTTTTTTTGCTTAAATGTCTCTTTATAAATGTCACCTTAATAATGTACATGCAAATGAGCCTTGATGTTTTATTACACTGTGAGAGAAAAAAGAAATGAGTGGAAGGGCACATTCAAGTTTTAGATTGAAAGTGATAGGCTTCTGAGTTTGCTTTGCTACCCACACAGAGTGGGCAGGCGAGCCAGCTGAGGCGTTTGCAGAGTTCAGCAGTCTCAGCCTCAGCAGATGGGGCAGAGGACGGGGTTCTGGTGAACAAATAATTGCAGTTGTGGGGTTGTCTTTGGTGCCTTTCTGTAGTGGGTGTGTGAGGACAGATGGAGGAGCTGAGGCAGTAGCACTGTGACAAATATTTACATACAAAAATCCTGGTGTTTTGTTGTCTCTTTGTTATTTATCTTGGGAGTAAAGCTGCCTTAGTCTTGGCGGGGCCAGGGAAGATGTCCTTTGTATGTACAGGAAATGAGAATCAGCTCAAACAGGTACCACAGGGCAGCTGCTCTGTGGCTTTTCAAACCCCCATGCCACAGTGATGGGTCCAGCAGCAGTGATGAGTAGCTCTGGAGGCTCTTGGGCCATCTGAACCCCAGTGTGCTCCTGACAGCCACAATTACGTGTTATTGCTAATGAGCCCAGAGCTCCTTTTTGATAGGAGCTGTAAAATTGCATGTAAAATTCATGGGGTACCATTCATGTAAATTTCTGCATTTAAAAAAAAAAAAAAAAAAGGGAAAGGGTTCTTCAGAGCATCAAAGTTCAACTCCATTCCCTACACAGGACAGCCCCAAGAATCACACCATGTGTTCCTCCTGTTTAGTATTAGCTACCAGTTCTAAAAGTAGAATTCCCTTGCAAACATTATTCATGAAGAACCCTAGCACTTTTCTGCAGGGTTATCTGCTAATGTTTAACACTGCTTATGAGCTTATGATAAGTGATCAGGAACTGAAATCTTTCTTCTGCAGATGGTAGCAAGGTCTCTGATGCAACCTTGATGGAGGTCTTACTGATGAATGACTTTAAACTTGTTATCAACAACACAGCGTACAGTGTGTCACCTCCTGTAAAAGGTAAGAGTAAACCTTAATAACTGATTATCTCACTTCATTTAGTGAAAGGCTTGGGAAGTCTCAGAAAACTGGAACCTGTCTGGAGAAAGGTATTTCTCTTTGGTTTTGTTTTCCCACTGGATGGTCCTGCTTTTGGGGTTGGAGGTGAGGAGAGAATGAAGAAGGGTGTGTTCTTGAAATGGTTTATATGACAAATATTTTCTTTTCAGATAAGCTGAGTAGTGAGCATGCTACTGAAATGGAAGATATCAAATCCTTGGTTCACAGACTGTTTGTGGCTCTACATTTAGAAGATCACCAGATCAGGAAAGAGAGAGAATTGCTACAGAAACTGGACCATCTGAAAGGAGAGCTGCTGCCTCTTGAACAGGTTGGAAAGTGGGGCTGGTTTTTTTTGTTAACTCAAAAGCATTTCCTTTCATCAGAAGTAAGTCCTGTAACAGATGAAAATCAGCATGAATGGCTTGGGTGTGTCTGTTTTGCTTGGTATGTAAGTGGAGGTCAGCTCAAACAGAATTCAAATTATATTCAGTTCAGTTCTTTTCCTTTGTGTTATTGATGGGGTAGAAGCCACAACACCTAGAGAAAGCTGTCCTAAACAAGCCTCAGCATGGCTAGTATTGAGATTGAAAGGCCATTTAGTCACCTGTTGCTTTATGAATTCTGAATACCCATTAGAGTAAAAAAAACTACAGTGGGGTTGACATCATCTGTGGCTTGGGCTAGTGGACAGCAGGAGTCCTGCTTTATGAGGGCCAGCCTCAGTGTTACCGAGAACTGCCTTGAATGGTAAATGGAAATCCCACAGACACAGATCCCTAGTAGTGGGAAGGGGAAATTAAAAGCAGGATTTCTTGGTGCACAATGGCAAAAAGAGCCGGTTGCCCTTGGACTTCAGTGCTTTTATTCTCAGCAGGGTAAGTTAGTAAGAGGTGTTGGTAAGAGATCCTGAGAAAGGATCTAGCCCAGCAGGAGAAAACATAGTTGAGGAGCTGCTCATCAGAGGAGCACTCATGTTTATTTGACCAGGTTTCTGCACTTCTTTTCCTTAGATGAAGGCCAGAATCATGCACAGTGCAGATGCAAAAACCTCCAGGCTTTTATGGGTTGGCTTAGCTCTGATGTCAACTCAGGGGGGAGCGCTGGCCTGGCTCACGTGGTGGGTCTACTCGTGGGACATCATGGAGCCAGTCACGTACTTCATCACCTACGGGAGTGCCATGGCTTTCTACGCCTACTTTGTTCTTACTAAGCAGGTGAGTCCTTGCCTTCTAAATGTCTGGAGTGTTGAAAAGGAGGAAAACTGACTCTGTGAATCACAATGTTGAGCTCTAATGAAAACAGAATTCAGTAGGTAGCCTTGCCATCAGATGGGAACTTGTTTGATCCCTAATGCGGCTGGATACAAACATTACATCATGTAGAATCAAGCAGGTACTGTTGCACATGAACTGCAGACCAGCTACCAAGCATAGCTACTATCTGTAGCATTTCATAACCTAGGGAATGAAAAGCAAGGAAAGAAGTGTCTCCTTTAAAATGTTTGTAGATCACTTTGCATAGAATGGCACCTTGCTCACTGCAGTAACAGGAGAGCAATTGGTAGTGCTGTGCCAGTTTATGAGTGCTGCCTTACAGAAGCAAATCACCCAGCTGTAGCTTATATTGCCTGGAGTTTATGTATATGCAGTGCAGGGTACCAAACTGTAACTCAGTTGCATTACTGAAATATACCTTATTCAGTGCCTGAAGAAATGTTATTGCTTTCTCTTCATGATCTGACTGCTTTTCCATGACTTAGAATGAATGAAGGTAAATCTAGGACAGCTGAAATGGAGCAGGAAGCAGGCATTGTGTAGAAGAGAAAAGTTTGCTCAGATCTTAACTTAGCTTCTCAATGGACTTGTTCTGAAATCCTGTAAGACTTAGAGAAATGTTTCTTTTTCCTGTTTTATATCTGCACTTCAATCTCAAAGTGTTCAACATCTTGATGTTGAACTTTCTGTGATGCAAAACTCTATTTATTGTGGAGGTATGTGGAAGAATATCCAACACTTTTTTCCATTATACCAATGGATCTTGTGACCATTATACCAATAGAGGCCTTGAGAGATGTTAGGTTCCTTCAGTGAAAAGGGGAGACATGTCTGTTTTTATGAAGAGCTGGCTCTGAATGTGACTTTTACGCCTTCTTACTGGTTTTTAAGAAGGGCTAAGGCATTCCTGCTTTTTGTGAGTACATAAAGAGATTACTACTTGGCTTTTCTGAACAGCTGCTTGGGTGCCATTGTTTAATACTTTCAAGTAAGTCCTCAAGAAATAGTTCCTGAATTTTCTCTGACTCCTTGGAAGTAGACTCCAATGACTGAGGTGGCTCCACTCATGAAGATCACACTATGTCTTTGTTGTAACTGAAAATTCCTTCAGACAGGATGGCAATTACTCCTACCATGTGTAATTAAAAAGCCCTTATGACCTGTAAGGGCATAACTTTATATGCAGCCTCTTTACAAAACATACATGTGCATTGAACAAGGTAAGTCTTCCTGAAGCAGGCTGAGTTTCTAATGTGCTGATGTGTACTCAGTTTCGCTGCTAACCACAAATCTGTGTCCTTCCTTCCCCAGGACTACATTTACCCTCTGGCTAAAGACAGGCAGTTCCTCCACTACTTCTACCGCAAATCCAAAAACCAGCATTTTAATGTGGAACGGTACAACAAGCTCAAAGACGACCTAGCAGAGGTATTTAAATGCAGTCTTTCAATAAATGAGGTAGATTCTGACTTAAGACTTTTTCAATGAACTCTCAGCTAATGGAAAATTAACCTCAAGGCTTGCTATCAAAACACTGTATTGCTTATCAGCCAGTTTCAGCTGTTCAGATAGCCATACAGTGTTTGCCTTTGACATACATACTACTTCAGTAGGTCATCAGAAAGGGAGACCTTCATGAATTTAATTTAAAACAAATAAGTCGGCATGACACATTTTTTGCATGTTCTAATTAATGTTGCATTTTTGGCCATTTAATACACTAGTTGCATTTATTTTGGGCACAGTACGTTTGCTGCACTGCTGTGGTAACACACTCTCTTCCTTGGAAGGAGATTGTCTTGCAGAGTTCAGCATTTGACATCATAACCTTATTCCTTAGGTAAAAGACAGATTTACAGAATATGGGTGACTGGATGGAAAAGGTGATATATGCACCTAGGAGAAATTTGGTGGCCTTCTTTAAAAAGTTGTAGCAGATCTTTCCTCAATTATTACTCCTTCATCCTATCTTGGCAGCCCTGTGTTCAATGTCTCATGAAGAAAATGGAAACTATCCCTAATTTTAGTTCAAAATGCATCATTCAGGGTGTAATTTCATATGCTACATTTGACATAAGGTTAGAGTTTGATACTTTTTCAGTGGCCTGTGGGTATGAATTTTGTAACTGTAATTTCAGGAAAATAATACTTTGGGGTGTGGGTGAGTGGATTGAGGGGCAGGGTTCTTGCTTCTCTGTGGAGACTGAATGACCTGAACAGGTTTGTCAGTGTTCAGCATCCTCCACTTTATTGCTTTGGTTCCTTGCCTAAGACCAATGCCTTCTGAGAAAAGAAAGACAGTGCCTGTGTGAAAGTGGAGAAAACAGAGGGCTGCAGAAGGATGAACTCTCACTCTCTCTTGCACTGGCAGGCAGAAGAATCTCTGAGGCGTCTGCGCCAACCTCTGCGCCTGAGGCTTCCCATCCAGGAAATCAGTGACAAGGACTGACTTTGGTTTTGTATATATTGGAGATGCCCTTTCAAAGCTGATATGAACATTTAGTTACTCCCTAGCACCTGGGAGTAACTAAAGTTAGTTTAGTTTTTGACCACTAAAGTTTTAAAAGTTGCAATAAATAGCTACAAAAATGATTTGGTCGCTTGATGGCTTGGGTTTGTTTGTTTGTTTGTTTGTTTGTTTTTTTAAACCCTCTGAAGAAACTGCTGAAGCAAATTTCTTCACAATATTTGTCAAATCTCATTAGTACAATGGAAGCGTTCTTACTGCTAATAAAATGACAGAACGTTTTATAAACAAAGGCAGTCTTTTTAGTGCCACTTACTGTAACAGAGCAGTAGCTCACAGGATAATTAACTTCTGCATGGAGTAGTAAAGATTCCTTTCCTGCAATCACTGTTTCCTTTTCCCTAGTCTGTGCATTGACTCTGTGTAACACCACAGCTAAAGTTTAGATTAGCGTGACATTTAAGCTTTTTTAGCAAATAGTGCTGGAAAAGTAAGGCATCTCAAACACAATATATAAAATCATTTATGTTTTGCTGTTGCATTTTATTGGGAAAATTTATCAAAACATTCAAACATACGTGATTTTTTACAAAGCTTAATAGTAGGTGCAGTAAAATGTAACATTTATGATTCAGAGCATAGTATATGGAAAGACTTAACTAAAGAAGAGCCAGTATATTGATTATTTTATCCCCAGGAAAGTGGATTAAGACACTTTGCTCAGTTTGAGTTTTCCATTGTCCCCTAGAGGGGCATATAATAATGTAAACAACCCCCAAAAAACAAAGCAAAGAAGTACTTGCTTCAAGTCAGTACCACTGCAGTTACTGATGCTGCAGTAGTAACAATCCTGTGGTGACCATGCTCTATCACTTTTATGTACAGAATAATGTACATAAAAGTGTATATTTGTACTTCTCAGGGGCCAAGAGGAGGCTGATCAGCACCAAGGCCTAAAGTATGAAGATTTGCCTATGCTACATTTTGCAGAGCTGCCTTGACATGTTCAGCAGCTTTAGCTTTAGAGATCTGGACAAGGACAGCTCACCCAGACACCCTAAGCAAAGCTGAACATGGACTTGTCTCACCACTGTTTGCTTTTCACCTGAGGATGCAAAACACCAACAAGCTGTAATTGTGCCCCAGACATAAATGATACTCAAGCAAAAGGAAACCCTTTATTATCAACCCTATTTAATGACTCCTGTATTAATGCTACAGTTGTACTCAAGGAATTAAGTTCCTTTTTAGTGTTGAGAGAAAAAAATGTCTAAAAAGCTCAGTAAAGACACAAAAATTGCAAGCTGGATACTGCTGTCCACGAATTTAAAAAGATGTCCTGCAAACATATTCCCTGTAAACTGTGCTCTTGGAGCAAGGCAAGTTAATCTAATGAACATTAGAAATGTTTTGGAAATAGTAAAACATGCCATAGTTAGATGGCAATCAAGCAAAAGGCTTTTAAGAAAAAAGTAATCTAGAGTATCAATTTCAATAAAATCTGAGCACCTTCTAATAGTTTTGCACCAGTCAACTTTTCCCAAATTCCCTGAGATAAACTCCCTGCTGTAATTCTAGCTTAAACATTGCTTTAGGATTTTAGAAACTATTAGGTATACAAACTGTATGTTTGATCACAGTGATTTTGCGGACAATTTTGTAGAGTAGTAGTCTCTTCAACTAAGACGGTGTTTTTTCCTTCTGCAGCAAGTAATTGCAATGGTCATCATTGTTAAATAATCTACTTAGATTTTGGACGGAAATACAATTTTTTAGTTAACATTGAGGCAAAACAAGGAATCTGTTTCTTCCCTGTAGCATCAGGGCTTTGGCAGCGACCCACTCTGCGATGTGATACTTTCCTGTTAACAAGAGTGAGAAGTTCTGTGAACTCCAAGGAAGATCCGTGCTTCCTAAGTGTCTCACACAAATCTTGGATGTACCAGGAGCCATTTGAAGTGTCACGATAAGAATAGTAGCCTAGTGTAAAACAAGAACATGAAATTATATCCAAATGTAAGTAGTGATGCCTCTTGAAAAAATACTTATGAGAGTCCCTGTTTGCTGTTTGAAGTACTAATGGGTGTAAATCTTACTTTGCCAATTACATAATTTCACTGGAAATTGTAGATGGGAAATAGCTTTGATATCCACTCGTAGTGCTTATCTAAGAGAAACATGATTCAGGGATTGGCAGCTTACAGGACTGGATCTCTGTAAGAGAGATGGGACTGAGAACAAGATACATGGGGAGCACTGGAGAGAACAGCCATGTAGTGAAGGGAAATTCATAAGCCACCAGAATCCTACAGTCCTGGAAAAGAGAGGAATGCTTGCTGTCAGGAGGCAGCTCAGCAGCAAGATTGATGAGAATGCTTCTGTTTGGCAATTTAAACACACCTTGATAGTTTATTTTCACTTTTTTTTTAGCACATTTTCCTTAGTTCTTTTCCAGATAAGTTGTTACTTATCAGACATGTAAATCAGATGACCTGGAACTGTTCTCGTTTTTTGATTGCAAAATGAAGACGTGTCCAGGGTTGTTACAGACATTGGATGTAAAATATTAGAACTTACCTTTCGCCACAGAGTAGCACATGATAAAGTCTGCACCAGCAGGCAGAGTATAGATACCAGCTGCATCCACTTCTGTCCCATTGACAGGGGATTCCTTGCTGTCTGTTGAATCGTAAGCAATGACTGCATCATCATGTTTAGCAATGACTGCATCATCATGTTTAGCAATGACGTGATCATCATGTTTACCACCTCGAGAAGCCTGTTGGTGAGAAGGGTTATTATGTTCCACCTCTGCCGAGCTCACTGTTAATATTCTGACACTAACCAGAGGGATTTCTGTTCAGCTAGGTGTGCCACATTACTGTGACTCTGCATTCAGAAAGACCCATTTGCTTCTCCATCACTTAAAATATGAGGGACAAAGTCCACTGAAAGCTCCAAGATGATCTCAGAACCACCAAGACTGAAGGGATCTCTTGAGATCATCTAGTCCAACCCCCTGAGTCAAACAGTGTTAACTACAGCAGGTTGACCAGGATTATGTCCAGTCAGCTTACAAGGAACTTCATAGGAGACTCCACAATCTGTCTGGGTGAGCTCTTCCAGTGTTTGACCAACCTCACAGTAAAAAAAAGTGTTTTCTTATGTTGAGATGGAATTTAGTGTGTTTTAATTTCTTCCCATTGCCTCTTATGCTGTCACTTGGGTACCACCGAAAAGAGCCTGTCTCTCTCTTGTTTATTCCCTCCCACCAGGTGTTTAGAACATTGATAAGATTCCCGTAAGCCCTCTCTTCCAAGCTGAACAGTCCCAGCTCTCTCAGCCTCTCATATCAAACATGCTCCGCAGTCCCCTAACCATCTTAGTTGCCCTTTGCAGGGCTCACTCCAGTAAAACTGTTTTTCTTGTACAGAGGAACTCAGAACCAGACACACTTCAGATGCAACTTCACCAGTGCTGAGTAGAGAGGAAGAACACCCTCTCCTGGACCTGCTGGCAAGGCAGTGGTGAATTACAGTTCTGAAGCACAGCCATCACTGCATGATGTTACACTGCTGCTATTAGTGCAATCTCAAATGTGTTAGTTGAGGGATGGTTTTTTTGTGAGAAACCAGTAGTGATCCCAGTATTGTCAGTGATGCATAAAGCACATATGGAGGATAAAAAGGTGAGAACACAGTCAGAAGATATAAAGGGGCATTACTTCAGAACAACCACTAAAAAAAAAAACCCACGAAGAATCTTCTTTACAGTGATAAAGTTTCATCTTGATGTTTCTTCTGTTTTCCAGAGGTAAATGCTATGCCAATTGTGCTGGAAAAGAACTCAGCCAATGAACTAAGTTAGCTTTTTGATGACTATGTATTATAAATATTTCCAAGTGTTACTTAGATCTTAAAATTGAATTATGAAAATGTTTTTTCATCTTTGGCAGCAGGTTAAAAGAAAAAAGAATCTGAATGAGTCCAAACGAAAAGTCAATTAACAATAGGTTGCTCCTAGCGGCAGTCCTGTGCCTTAAGGAAGCTTTCATTTGGAAAAGAAAAGGTAATACTTGGAATTACTCTGTAAACCACTACAACTACAATCTGCGGAAGGCCAGGTTGATATATGAGTTTGCTAACTGCAATCTGGATAAAGATGGGATAATGCCCTGCATGACCTGGTTTGACCTCATGACTCTGCTTTGAGCAGGAGCCTGGACCAGAGACCTCCTGAGGTCTCTCCAAATTTGCATTCTGTGAACCAAGGAAAGAAACAGGAGGTTACATATGGTCTTTATCTGACCACTTAGCACAAATGGTATTCCTGAGACAATAAAGTCTTAGTTTGATTCTTTAGTTTCTACAGAGATGCCAAGTATAGGTCATAGGAAAAAAACCAACCAACCAACAAAAACAAAAAAAGCACTACCACCACGAAAACCAAGCAACCAACCAAAAAGTCCACAAAAAGGAAAACAAAAACCTATAACACAAAACCCAACTTTGGCCGAGGATCAGGTAAAGGGACTTGCCTGGAAGGAAGCAATGAAGATACAAGGGTGTGACAGCTTATCAGCTTAGCCTAGGGCTGTGAAGTGTGAGCAATAGGAACTGAGCTGAGGCTGTACAGAACTTTCACAAAAAAAACCCTGGTACTGGCTTCTCTGCCATTAAATTACAGTCAGACAGTCAGTCTGACATGGGCCTGATTTGTGTTTCCATTCATAAAATTACTTATTAAATACAGCTAGAGTAATAATATTAACACTAGTACACATTATGGTTTCTAAGAAAAAGAGAAGAATCCTTGTCTTAAATGCCTTGTGGAAAGAACGACTGTATCAGGAAAACTGACATCTGTATTGCAGGAGAAGATGCAAGTCAGTGTTAACTCCACTGAATTTAGAAACAGACATCTTACCTGAATGATAAATATCTTTGGTTTTCCTACCAAACTCTGGCACTCGTTTCCTCTGAACATGTCTGTGATTGTCTGAATTTTGATTTTGTCATCATGTGCATAAATGTGATCATCCTCACCGTGGCTCAGGAACACACACACAAAGCAGTCAGCATTACTGTGGTCTTCCGTAGAAGCTGAAATAGTCAAGTGGTGTTTAAATGACTAAACAGTCATATTCAGGTTTAAACAACATTGTACATTTGTATCATATAATTTAATGCCTAATCAGTCCTTTTTCAAATGAATGCTATTTTCACATAGAGCAGTACTGTAGGGATTTGAAGGTGCATTGATTGAACCTGGCTGAAAGGCCACTAACCATAAAAGGGAGAATGTCATTAACTTCTCCCAGCAGCATGCACTTTCTTTCAGCTTTTAGTGACTTCATTACTTCTCTTCATAGAAGCTCCACTTACATTGCAATAAAACAATTTGTAGTCTAACCTTTAAGTCCTTCTAATGTTAAACAACTTCCTTGTGCACAAAAATTTATTTCAAGTTAAATGAACAGAATGATTGGAAGAAAAGATATCTGGGAATTCTACTGCAATAATTTAGACATAACCAATATATAGTCTCCTACCTTCATGGATTTTCTGCTGCACTTCATCTGCTTTCAGATTATCAAAAGATCTGACTTCAAACCCAAGGTCTGTCAAACTGTTGTTAGAACAGATCCATATTAATAAAAATCTTGCTGCAATTATATATCAATTGCTTCCAACTCACTTTCTTTCCCTGGGGGAGAATGAATACTCTTATGCATTATGTATGAGCGAAACTACTAAAGTTCATTTTGAATTCAAACTGGTGTCAAGTGCAGGTCTATTAAAAGTCACTTCCAAGAGTTTGTCCACAGAAGGCTCAGGACTCACTGAAATCATAGGACTTGTACCAGGAGTTTCTGTGCCTTGAAGCTTTTTTATTATGGCTTTCTTCACCCAAGTTGCATAGGTGCTATGTCTGCAAAATCTTCTGTCTCTACTCAAACACAAGATTTAGGTAACTGCTTAATTTGACCATGATTTCTAAAGTTCAGGGGTTTTTTTAACTGTTAGTAGAGCAACCAAGTTTCATACCTGCGTTCCAGATTGTGTTT
Source organism: Acanthiza pusilla (assembly GCA_036630365.1). NCBI lineage: Eukaryota > Metazoa > Chordata > Aves > Passeriformes > Acanthizidae > Acanthiza > Acanthiza pusilla. Next base: position 18,708,915 of record JAXCHO010000164.1, read on the forward strand.
GTCTGCCGTAGTCCCAGGTCTCCCTCGCATCATTAAACGCCAAAAAAAGTACTCGTGATTGAAGATTAATGCAACTCCTCTTCTTTGATGGTTCATTTTGTATTCCGCTGCAGGATCAAGTGATTGTCTGCTGCCACAGATGGAAAATATTCTTGGTAGATAAGGCTGTTCCATTAGTTAAGGCACATAACAGTGCACTTCAGACATGGCTCCAATTCTCCATGTTATGTGTTTAGCTAAATATTAACATAATTGGATAGTACAAATGTACGTATTTGGAGTTGTAGCTGTCTGTGATTTGCTTCAAGTTCTTCTAAGTAAATCAAGTGCTGCATCGTAATCAATAGACTATAAACTGGTGATGAGGTGCTCAGTGTAGTGTATCTTGCAAAAGGAGAACAAATGTTTATTATTTACCCTAACAAAACAAAAGCTATGACAATACAACTGTTCATCTAAGTTTTTCGCAACCAGCCCACAAAATCCTAAAGCTGAAGGACAGAGATCTTCTTAAGGACAGAATAAATGACCTACCCAGCTTCTCTGCAGAGGAGTTTAAACGATCATGGCAGCAAACACATGGAGTACTTGTGTGTGTAGGAATAGCATGCAGCAATTTTAGTGATTTATGAGCAAAACACAACATAGGATGTGTGACAGCACACTCTAGACTTGGCTAAGGACCCAGAGTCATGCCAATACTTGGATCCAAAAGATCCTAAGTGTTGACATGGCTGTAAATGAAAAGACAAAGCAGACAATCTTTCTGCTTTTGTAGTTAATCAGCGGAGAAAACAGAAACTGAAACACTTCTGGCAACAGCGTCGGCAATAGAAAAGTCCAGAGTTCCAGGCACACAGAATGACAGTCCAGGTCATTCTACCCTAGGATTGGCTCTGGTCAGAGCTGCCATTTTTGCCATGTTAATGGTTTATTTCATGCTATGGAATATTCAGGTTTGGTGCAATTTCTGGAGAAAGCTGCTTAGAATATTTGCCTGCAGATGTTTGAGATCAGAGTTTCGTTGGCAGATGCTTTTGTTTCCCAACAAAATTACCATCATTACGCATAGACAATCTCTGCTTCTCCACTTTGTTTTGAGAATCCCCTTAATGAAACACCTTTCTGTGACATCTACATAAGAATTCAGACAGAGAACAGGAATTCGGGATGACTGCTCAAAGCCTGGGCTTTCTACAGTGTTGGCCGGATAGCCAATAAGAGAAGGTGGGTGCTTTATCACATTCTTCCCCATCTGAGTACCTAACATGATAAAATGCAAAGATTATAAATTTTAGCCTTGTAATTATGAACATTATTTCACCTGTACCAATACCAGGATTTTTTCAGATTTTAACAATTTCTCTTCCTGAGAATTTGGCTAGGTGCAGAGCTAGTAGGGATTTTGGACAGTTAGGTCCCTTGATCCTGTGAATGACAGGAATCGTCCTGTTTAGGATGATTCCCTAAACAGTTCTTTCTCTACTCAGCTTTATTCTCTAAATGGATGAGGCAAATAAAGTTATCAGGCAGGCAGTTTACTGTTTTCAGGGCTTTCATGGAATCACTATTCCATGGTCCATTTCCCCTCCTTCCGGAGGAATAGATTCCTGTGCTACAATCTACCACTTAGTCTGCCCAATGGCTCCTTAGATTGTGATGGTCTCTGCACATTGCCTAAAGTAAAAAGAAAACACTCCTACTAGTCCCTTTCACATGCCTTCATGATAAGGGTGCTTCTGCATCTGGTGTAGCTAAAACTAGAAACATGTTTTATAAGTGGGTAGAGTTGAATTAAATAATTCTGTCAAATTCTTAACAAAAATCAGAAAACTCCACTGCCCTCAATCCCTTGGGCCATCTCTGTCACCCCCACCAGAACTTTACCTTATATCGAATGCAACTACTTCTGTGACGTTCTCATTTCCATCTGTTAGAGAGATCAAGAAGTGATTTAGCCACAAATTCATTCATTAAACAAAACCAATTTGAACTTAAGCATTCAGCCGTAAAGTTTAGCTGCTAATGTGAACCAAAAGCTCATTCACACATCAGGGAAGTAGGCATGCAGTTAAACAGCTTCCATTTGTCTGCACACACAGCTTTTGGAGGCTGTTCTGGAAGTTCTGACTCCAACAGTCTCAATTTTAGGTGGTCAAGACCGGCACATTTTCTATCTGTGTATCTGTATGTATATAAACATGTTCAGAGACCATGATTTTATATAACTAACTGCTGGCTGTACTTTTTTAAAGATACAATTTTACAGTTACAATTTTACAGTTACAATTTTACATAACTTAAAAATACACTGGTGGTTTTTTATTTCAGTAGTGCTGCTGATAGAAAGCTGAGCATTCCCTTTGAGGCTGGATGCAGCACATGAGCCACAGTAGGTAGTGTAACAGCTATTAACAACTGAGAAAATGCAAGATTCAAACCTTTTCTTCAACTGAACTACACCGAAAGTAAGTACCTCCAGTAAAAGAATGGACATAAAAGTAACAATGTGGGAACAACAAGGAACATGCACATCTTGACAATGTGCAGAACTACAGACTTGCAGATGGTTAGGCCAAAATACTTGTTACTTTCACTTAAGCATCTTAATAGGCTAATAAATCTACTGATAGAGACTAACTACCACATTATGAGAACTGTATACTACACTGTACCTGTGGTGGGCAATATAGGTCTGCTATCCAGCTGGACTTGGCCTGCAATTATAAGAGAAGAGTCACATGTACATGTATTTTACAAACTACTTTGCATATACAGTACTACCTTTTCACATCCATTTTTCCCATGTTATTAATGCCTTTTACAAAATTAACATAGTATTGACAGAGGACAAAATTGCAGATAAAGGCATCAGAATAAACTTGCAGAAATCTGGATTTGGCTTTAGAAGCATTAATGTTGAAAATCACAGCACAAGAGAGCAGCAGGATGGCTCAAAGGAAGTCATGTGCTTCCCAACGTTACTATTTACACCTAAGCTTCCCACTGGCAAATATCAACCAGGTGTTGTGTCTTCTAGTAACATGAACCACAAAAAAAGACATTTCACTTTGCCTGAAACATAGGTCAGACTAATGAGAGAAGTGCTAAAAAGTAAGTGTTGATACAACATACCAACCCCATCTGTGACTGTCGGTTACTAGAAGGCAGAAATCTTAAAGAGTTCATCTGAATGTTAAATTTATGCTTTTTTTTTTTTTGCTGCTGTAACTGAGATCTGGCTGATGCTTTTGCCTCAACTGAAGGGAAGGGGGGCAATCCACTCCGCCCAAAAAACAGATCATAAAATGTTATAGTCATCCAACTTTACGACAGAAAACACTGTCACGTAGATGAAGGAGGAACAGAATTGCCGGGCCAAAGAAAACTAGAAAAAGATGGTTTTCCTGTTAATTTAATCCTGTTTAGTCACTTTCTAGTCTTCAGCTTTTCATTGCCACTCTCATATTGCAGCTTCATTCAGGTAAACCCTATTTGAATTACAATTTATGAAAAGTTTTCTGCTTGTCTTACACAGGCACAGGCTTGTTCTAAAATCTGATTGAGAGCAACGGGACTACTTGTCTTTAATTTCGCGAAGACGGATTGTTTCAAAGGAATCAAAAATCAGGTATGCACTGGAATCTCGCGGCATCTTTCCCTGGATAGGTTTCAGTCTCAACAGGTCTGCCACCGGGACGGAAGGGCAAGGCACTTAGAAAATAACCGAATGGCACACAAAAGAACTCCCTTTAAGCCTGGCTACACCTTCTGGGACCCAACTCAGTGCTGCTGCCCTGACTTCTCCTGCCTTCTGGTTAGGCGCCGGGCACCTTCCACACTTCCCTGCCCCGCGGCCGTGCCGGGGGCTGGGGGGGCTTTCCCTTGGGCGGGGTGCGCTGGATTTTTTGCAAATCCATTTTCGCGCTGGCCACCGCCGTCCTTCGCCTCGCACCTTCCTCGCTCCCTTCCTCCTCCGGAAGAAAGGAAACAAAGGTCCCATTGCCCACGAGCGCGGGCAGCGCCCCCGGGCAGCGCTCCCCGGCCTCGGCCCCGCTGGGGCGCTTCGGGAGGGCAGCCCCTCTGCCCCCGGCCCCTCTGCCCCCGGCCCCTCTGTCCCCGGCCCCTCGCAGACATTCCCATCCCGTCCCTGCTCCGCCGGGAGCCCAACAAGCGGCGCGGCGCTCCCCGGCCCTTCCCCGCCGCGTCCCCTCCGCACACGCAGCCGCCCGCGGCCGCCGCTCCGAACCTGACATCGCTGCGGATCAAGGCACCGGCTGCACACCGAGACAAACCGAGCCGAGCCGAGCCGAGCCGAGCCGAGCCGAGCCGAGCCGAGCCGAGCCGAGCCGAGCCGAGCCGTGCCCTGCCGTGCCTTTCCCGCTCTTCCTCTCCGTGCCTTCCCGGGCTCGGCCCGCCCCTCAGCCGGGGGCGGGGGCTTGTCGCCCTTCGGTCCCGCGGCCGCCGCCTCTGCCAGGAACCGGGCGGGGGACAGAGCCCGGAAAGCCCAAGGGTGATGTGATAAAGTCAACCATGTACCAGCTGTGCTGGTACTTCTGCCGCGTTCGAGTAACTGCACCGTCTTATCCCAAACCACCGTCCTGAGATAAGGCGAGAGCCTCCGGGATTTACTTAGTTGAAATTTTTCAGAACCGCACTCAAACTCCCTTTACAGTTACATCCTGTTTCCTTTCCTGTTCCTCAAAATGCGTTTTCGTTCGGGCACCAACACGCAACTCTTGAGAGGTTTGGATCTGTGGATCATTCTGTAGCTTTGCTTTATTCTCTCGTCAGGTCTGTGATGATTTCAGAACTGTGAGGGGAGCGGTAAGGTATTGGAGGGAGTGCCCAGGTGCCTTAACGAGTGCTGATATTCCCAACCGGGAATTATGCAGCACTTCACTGGTCACTGATCAATTGCATACCAAACAAGTTTCTAAACCAAAGCCAATGGAAAAAAAAAAAAAAAATTCTTCTCTATAGGAGGTTTACAGATTGTAACCTAGAGAGATCTGAATTTTCTATCGAGCCTGCTTTTAGAGAAGCTCTAGGATAAACTCGGGTATGCATGTGCACTTAAGAGAGTGCTGCTACAAGGACAAAAAGCAGAAGATTGAGAGTGGAATTATTGGCATTTTTACCCAGTCTGAGAGATTCTGGTCTTACACAGCCTTTTGCACGGGTAAAGCTTTTAGACAAGATGTCTCTCTTTGGTTAAAGGATCTATGGGTATTTCTAATTCCTTGTGCTTGTTTTTTCCTTGTTTGGACTTGTTGCCCTCAGACTTCTCCTACTATCATATTTCAAATCCCATGCCTTGGTCCAGCCATTTGCGGTTTTTTTAACCAGCTTAGTCAGGGAGGTGATTTTCCTTTTTTTTACCTGTTACACTTAGTTTACAGCAGTAATGTCTGCTGTGTGGAATTGCTGCAATAAAGTTGTCCCTCTCCTTGTGCAGGGGGGATTAGCTGTAGAAGCTAAGAACATTCCACCTTCCACGGCGTGGGTGGACAGCTTTAAGTAATGGGTCTAATCAGAGCAGTTTCTCTTCTGTGTCTCGATATGACTCTGTTGAAGTGTACTGACGGTTCTCACCCATGACTCTGGGAGAGACAAGCTTTGGAGTGTAACCATGCAGGTTTAGAAACCTGCTGTCATCCCTGTCCCAGGGCAGAGGGGATACTTACTGCATCTGGCTGTGCCTCCTTCAGTGTGGTACCAGAGGATGGTGGTGCAGGTACTTGCAGCAGCATGTCCCAGCATGGAGTTGAAACAGCCATTGATATTTAAAACATAAAAGATCTTCAGTGTTTGGGCAAACTGTATTGTTTTAGCAGCACAGATGTCGACAGCTAGCTTTTGGTACCTGGTATATAATTATGAAGCAACAGATAGTGACCTCAGTCCCTTATTATTTTATTTGTGATTGTTGTTCACAATTCAGCAGTGAAAGTCTTCACTGAAGCCATGCCCTCTGTTCTGAGTTACACTATGGAGTCCTGCCCTCAGGCACGAGGAGGTAGAGGTTTTTCAAGCACCTGTTTTGGGGGGAAAGGAGAGGTTTTATTGCAAGAGTTGCATGAAGCACTTCAGAAACATTGCAATTGTTTTTCCTTTCCTTCCCCTTCCCTTTTTTCCTTGAGTTAATTAAACCACACCAGACAAAAAGTTTTTCTATGGGCAATATAGTAATACCTTTAGCAACAATTGTGTTCTCTATAGGGATGGTTTCACCTTTTACATAGAATTGCCAAGCAAGGGGCTTTTTCTTCAGGCAGACACCTGTGGTGTCAGATCACACGGAAGCAGATCACTGTGACAGGCTGGGTGCTGCCTTTAACCAGGTAAATCTTGCATCCTAACCATTCTAAGGCAAGCTCCCTTGTGTCCGTGCTGCAGGTGGGGCTCTGGAGGCACACCGGAGCTTGGAGGGGCCGGGAAGGAGCGCCTTATGGCACGCTGGTGCCATCTGATGGTAAGCTTTCACAGCAAGTTTTCCCCCTTCCCATCAATGTCAACAAACTTTTTATTTATTTTGTGAGAGTCGGGTGAGATGGCATAAGTTGTGTGGTTTTATATATATCTTCCAGAAATAGAAGTACTATGTTTTAAAAAATCTACAAGTGCTTTGTGTAATTTTCCTTATTTATCCTGTGTTTTAAAAACAGCTTTAAATTAAACTACAACCTCCAATGTGACTTTTTCACTTAGTATTCTTTTTTTACCCCCCAGAAGTAACTATTAATTACAGACATGGTCTTCCTGTGATAACTCTTACGCTGCCCACGAGAAGTGAACGCTGTCAGTTCACTGTTAAGCCAGTGGTGACCACTGTAGGAGCATTCCTGCAGGATGTGCAAAGAGAAGATAAAGGAATTGAGAGAGCAGAAGTCTTTGCAGCAGGTATTCTGTATTTCTGTTATTCTCTGAAATAAATACATTCCTTTTCAAATGGACTGTACTTCTCTTCTGAAGCATGCGTTCAGTCCCCAGTCATGTTTAGCGCTGTTGCTACTGGAGTAGCTGTTGAATGCCTCTGGGGTTTCTTGGTGTTTCAAAGTTAATAACGGATTCCTCTTGAATGGGCTTATTAAAAATACAAAATTGGATCTGTTACTGTAACTCTCATTTTATCCCAGTAGTGTCCTCTGTTACCTTTTTCAGTTAGCATCTCTTTGTAACACTGTCTTTAAATAAGTATCTGTCTTCTCATTTCCTTGATGTCTCTTTCTTTCCGTGTCCTCCATGTTCATTCTTAAAAGACAACATGTCGGGCTATTGAATGTGATGCCTGCCAGTTGTTCAGTGTTTCCAAGAGTCAAAAGAATCCATGTGCTGTGCTACAAACTTGAACTTGTGTGAAAAACTCAAGAGATAAGCAACCAGATAATGTGTGCAATAGTAAAGGACAGCTTTTATGTTTCATTTATCAGCTGGAGTACAATGTTTCAGGGCCCTTGGGTTGAAAGGAAACTGACTGTTAGGGTTGAAGGGTAACTGATATTATAGCATTGGTGTGGACTTTCCTCCTTGTAACATCCTGTTTATCCTGTTATCCCAAGTCTTCACATAATTTTCTCAAGCTTTGCTCGCTGTTTTCTTCTGTTTTGTCTCTTTGGTTTGCCTGTTGATAAAAGCTAACATAGAGTTAATATCATTTTCCATGTTATTTCCAAGACAATTTGGTTTGTATTTTGGCAGTGTTTTTTTTCCCCCACAGCAATTCTGAAAAGTCTTGCAACCCCTGTTCTGATACTAGAGGATTCAATCTTAAAAGTAGAATTGGGATGTAGCTTTTTTTGTCTGAATCTGGTAGAATAGGTACTTGAATTTGGCTACCTAAAAACATGGATTTCTCCCCTTTCCCCCTCATGTCCCAAAAAAGAAAGAAATGAAAAGTAAGGATAGCTATGTACCTGTGGAAAGATTTATTTTACATCTGATAACACATCAGCTGAAAAAAAGGATGGGCTCAAGGAAAGCTGGTCCAAAGTTTCGTAGCTGGCTGCATTCATAACATTCTTTTTTTTTCTTTCTAGTTGCTACTACAGAGGGCTGCAGGGGCTTTTGAAGGAACTGAAAATAGATTGGTGTTCCCAGAAGGTCAGGAAGCCACAGAGAAGCTCCTTTAGTTTCCTTTGTGGGCACATGTAGTAAAACAGGAAAATACCCCACAGAGCAATTTCTATGTTCTGGAGCAATAGAGATGTGATCTGTGTGGATCCCCGTGTGTGCATTAGCTCCAGGAGCTTCATGTACACAGGAACTTTGGCATTGGTTTTTTTGGTCTTGTTTTGCTTTGTTTTGACAATGCGTGCTAGGGAGCAGAAGTAGAAAATTCTCTTGAAGAAGATAATTTCTTAAAAGACTCTTATCTACAGAAGCCACTGTAACAAATGGGTGTTTTAAGCAGCTGGCTTTCCCCTCAACACGGAAGTTTGTCCCTGCAGAGGATTTCTTAGTGGGGTGAGGCAGAACTTGTGCTGGCAGCAGTTAACCCTTGGCATTGCTGTTGTGCAGAGACATCCAGGACAGGAGCTTTTGAGATTCACTGCCAAATTGCATTCCTCCCTGGTATGTCAGCAAAAGCTAACTACTCCTTCTGCTGCAGTGCAAACATGGGTCACTTGTGAGGCATAAGATAATTTCTGTACGAAACCTACAAGTCTGGCATTTTTGGCATGGACAGGCAGCAGATTCCAAAGTGGAGAGGAACTGGGGTGATTTTCACCTCATCTCATCTGTTTAAACACACACTGAATCCCCTCTGATTTGGGAATACTTTGATTAAAACAGTGACTGTCAAAATAGTTCTCTGCTCTGTATTTGTCAAGTGCCAGGCAAATGTAATGTTATAGAACAGGTGAGATGTTTAATTTATTAGGAAACCGATACTGTAAAGAGAAACTGTTGGTCAAGTACTGAGAGTTGAATTTAAACATTAATTATTAAACAAAGACATATGAGGTCTTGATTTAGTGTAGGCACTTCTGTTTAATTTGACCATTAAATGAAACCTAGCCTTAACTGAAATTATCAGTGCTCTGTATGATGACTTACTTTCATTTTCTGCAGATTGGACTTTGGTCCTGCAAAACTTCTGTAGATTAAAAAGTGACGCTTTGTCCACATTGGAACACTTGTATTTAGGTGCAGGATTGAAACCAGCCTTTGCTAGTTTGCCTGTGGGGAATTTTGTAAAATAAAATACCTCCCTTTCCTCCAAACTTTTCTTCTTTTCAGTTAATAAAAGGTTGCACAGGTTAATAAATCAGTGATGTATTTAGAACATCCAGAAAAAAGAGCCTGTCTGGCACTTCTTTTTAAAAGCGTTTTTTGCTTAAATGTCTCTTTATAAATGTCACCTTAATAATGTACATGCAAATGAGCCTTGATGTTTTATTACACTGTGAGAGAAAAAAGAAATGAGTGGAAGGGCACATTGAAATTTTAGATTGAAAGTGGTAGGCTTCTGGGTTTGCTTTGCTGCCCACACAGAGTGGGCAGGCGAGCCAGCTGGGGCGTTTGCTTGCAGAGTTCAGCAGTCTCAGCCTCAGCAGATGGGGCAGAGGACGGGGTTCTGGTGAACAAATAATTGCAGTTGTGGGGTTGTCTTTGGTGCCTTTCTGTAGTGGGTGTGTGAGGACAGATGGAGGAGCTGAGGCAGTAGCACTGTGACAAATATTTACATACAAAAATCCTGGTGTTTTGTTGTCTCTTTGTTATTTATCTTGGGAGTAAAGCTGCCTTAGTCTTGGCGGGGCCAGGGAAGATGTCCTTTGTATGTACAGGAAATGAGAATCAGCTCAAACAGGTACCACAGGGCAGCTGCTCTGTGGCTTTTCAAACCCCCATGCCACAGTGATGGGTCCAGCAGCAGTGATGAGTAGCTCTGGAGGCTCTTGGGCCATCTGAACCCCAGTGTAATCCTGACAGCCACAATTATGTGTTATTGCTAATGAGCCCAGAACTCCTTTTTGATAGGAGCTGTAAAATTACTTGTAAAATTCATGGGGTACCATTCATGTAAATTTCTGCATCAAAAAAAAAAAAAAACACAAAAAAAAAAACCCCAAAAAAACCCCACCAAAAAAAATTGAAAAGGGTTCTCCAGAGCATCAAAGTTCAACTCCATTCCCTGCACAGGACAGCCCCAAGAATCACACCATGTGTTCCTCCTGTTTAGTATTAGCTACCAGTTCTAAAAGTAGAATTCCCTTGCGAACATTAATAATGAAGAACCCTAGCGCTTTTCTGCAGGGTTATCTGCTAATGTTTAACACTGCTTATGAGCTTATGATAAGTGATCAGGAACTGAAATCTTTCTTCTGCAGATGGTAGCAAGGTCTCTGATGCAACCTTGATGGAGGTCTTACTGATGAATGACTTTAAACTTGTTATCAACAACACAGCGTACAGTGTGTCACCTCCTGTAAAAGGTAAGAGTAAACCTTAATAACTGATTATCTCACTTCATTTAGTGAAAGGCTTGGGAAGTCTCAGAAAACTGGAACCTGTCTGGAGAAAGGTGTTTCTCTTTGGTTTTGTTTTCCCACTGGATGGTCCTGCTTTTGGGGTTGGAGGTGAGGAGAGAATGAAGAAGGGTGTGTTCTTGAAATGGTTTATATGACAAATATTTTCTTTTCAGAGAAGCTGAGTAGTGAGCATGCTACTGAAATGGAAGATATCAAATCCTTGGTTCACAGACTGTTTGTGGCTCTACATTTAGAAGATCACCAGATCAGGAAAGAGAGAGAATTGCTACAGAAACTGGACCATCTGAAAGGAGAGCTGCTGCCTCTTGAACAGGTTGGAAAGTGGGGCTGTTTTTTTTGTTAACTCAAAAGCATTTCCTTTCATCAGAAGTAAGTCCTGTAACAGACGAAAATCAGCATGAATGGCTTGGGTGTGTCTGTTTTGCTTGGTATGTAAGTGGAGGTCAGCTCAAACAGAATTCAAATTATATTCAGTTCAGTTCTTTTCCTTTGTGTTATTGATGGGGTAGAAGCCATAACACCTAGAGAAAGCTGTCCTAAACAAGCCTCAGCATGGCTAGTATTGAGATTGAACGGCCATTTAGTCACCTGTTGCTTTATGAATTCTGAATACCCATTAGAGTAAAAAAAACTACAGTGGGGTTGACATCATCTGTGGCTTGGGCTAGTGGACAGCAGGAGTCCTGCTTTATGAGGGCCAGCCTCAGTGTTACCCAGAACTGCCTTGAATGGTAAATGGAAATCCCACAGACACAAATCCCTAGTAGTGGGAAGGGGAAATTAAAAGCAGGATTTCTTGGTGCAAAATGGCAGAAAGAGCCGGTTGCCCTTGGACTTCAGTGCTTTTATTCTCAGCAGGGTAAGTTAGTAAGAGGTGTTGGTAAGAGATCCTGAGAAAGGATCTAGCCCAGCAGGAGAAAACATAGTTGAGGAGCTGCTCATCAGAGGAGCACTCATGTTTATTTGACCAGGTTTCTGCACTTCTTTTCCTTAGATGAAGGCCAGAATCATGCACAGTGCAGATGCAAAAACCTCCAGGCTTTTATGGGTTGGCTTAGCTCTGATGTCAACTCAGGGGGGTGCGCTGGCCTGGCTCACATGGTGGGGCTACTCGTGGGACATCATGGAGCCAGTCACGTACTTCATCACCTACGGGAGTGCCATGGCTTTCTACGCCTACTTTGTTCTTACTAAGCAGGTGAGTCCTTGCCTTCTAAATGTCTGGAGTGTTGAAAAGGAGGAAAACTGACTCTGTGAATCACAATGTTGAGCTCTAATGAAAACAGAATTCAGTAGGTAGCCTTGCCATCAGACAGGGACTTGTTTGATCCCTAATGCAGCTGGATACAAACATTACATCATGTAGAATCAAGCAGGTACTGTTGCACGTGAACTGCAGACCAGCTACCAAGCATAGCTACTATCTGTAGCATTTCATAACCTAGGGAATGAAAAGCAAGGAAAGAAGTGTCTCCTTTAAAATGTTTGTAGATCACTTTGCATAGAACGGCACCTTGCTCACTGCAGTAACAGGAGAGCAATTGGTAGTGCTGTGCCAGTTTATGAGTGCTGCCTTACAGAAGCAAATCACCCAGCTGTAGCTTATATTGCCTGGAGTTTATGTATATGCAGTGCAGGGTACCAAACTGTTTGTAACTCAGTTGCATTACTGAAATATACCTTATTCAGTGCCTGAAGAAATGTTATTGCTTTCTCTTCATGATCTGACTGCTTTTCCATGACTTAGAATGAATGAAGGTAAATCTAGGACAGCTGAAATGGAGCAGGAAGCAGGCATTGTGTAGAAGAGAAAAGTTTGCTCAGATCTTAACTTAGCTTCTCAATGGACTTGTTCTGAAATCCTGTAAGACTTAGAGAGATGTTTCTTTTTCCTGTTTTATATCTGCACTTCAGTCTCAAAGTGTTCAACATCTTGATGTTGAACTTTCTGTTATGCAAAACTCTATTTGTTGTGGAGGTATGTGGAAGAATATCCAACACTTTTTTCCATTATACCAATGGATCTTGTGACCATTATACCAATAGAGGCCTTGAGAGATGTTAGGTTCCTTCAGTGAAAAGGGGAGACATGTCTGTTTTTATGAAGAGCTGGCTCTGAATGTGACTTTTACCCCTTCTTACTGGTTTTTAAGAAGGGCTAAGGCATTCCTGCTCTTTGTGAGTACATAAAGAGATTACTACTTGGCTTTTCTGAACAGCTGCTTGGGTGCCATTGTTTAATACTTTCAAGTAAGTCCTCAAGAAATAGTTCCTGAATTTTCTCTGACTCCTTGGAAGTAGACTCCAATGACTGAGGTGGCTCCACTCATGAAGATCACACTATGTCTTTGTTATAACTGAAAATTCCTTCAGACAGGATGGCAATTACTCCTACCATGTGTAATTAAAAAGCCCTTATGACCTGTAAGGGCATAACTTTATATGCAGCCTCTTTACAAAACATACATGTGCATTGAACAAGGTAAGTCTTCCTGAAGCAGGCTGAGTTTCTAATGTGCTGATGTGTACTCAGTTTCGCTGCTAACCACAAATCTGTGTCCTTCCTTCCCCAGGACTACATTTACCCTCTGGCTAAAGACAGGCAGTTCCTCCACTACTTCTACCGCAAATCCAAAAACCAGCATTTTAATGTGGAACGGTACAACAAGCTCAAAGACGACCTAGCAGAGGTATTTAAATGCAGTCTTTCAATAAATGAGGTAGATTCTGACTTAAGACTTTTTCAATGAACTCTCAGCTAATGGAAAATTAACCTCAAGGCTTGCTATCAAAACACTGTATTGCTTATCAGCCAGTTTCAGCTGTTCAGATAGCCATACAGTGTTTGCCTTTGACATACATACTACTTCAGTAGGTCATCAGAAAGGGAGACCTTCATGAATTTAATTTAAAACAAATAAGTTGGCATGACACATTTTTTGCATGTTCTAATTAATGTTGCATTTTTGGCCATTTACTACACAAGTTGCATTTATTTTGGGCACAGTACGTTTGCTGCACTGCTGTGGTAACACACTCTCTTCCTTGGAAGGAGATTGTCTTGCAGAGTTCAGCATTTGACATCGTAACCTTATTCCTTAGGTAAAAGACAGATTTACAGAATATGGGTGACTGGATGGAAAAGGTGATATATGCACCTAGGAGAAATTTGGTGGCCTTCTTGAAAAAGTTGTAGCAGATCTTTCCTCAATTATTACTCCTTCATCCTATCTTGGCAGCCCTGTGTTCAATGTCTCATGAAGAAAATGGAAACTATCCCTAATTTTAGTTCAAAATGCATAGTTCAGGGTGTAATTTCATATGCTACATTTGACATAAGGTTAGAGTTTGATACTTTTTCAGTGGCCTGTGGGTATGACTTTTGTAACTGTAATTTCAGGAAAATAATACTTTGGGGTGTGGGTGAGTGGATTGAGGGGCAGGGTTCTTGCTTCTCTGTGGAGACTGAATGACCTGAACAGGTTTGTCAGTGTTCAGCATCCTCCACTTTATTGCTTTGGTTCCTTGCCTAAGACCAATGCCTTCTGAGAAAAGAAAGTGCCTGTGTGAAAGTGGAGAAAACAGAGGGCTGCAGAAGGATGAACTCTCACTCTCTCTTGCACTGGCAGGCAGAAGAATCCCTGAGGCGTCTGCGCCAACCTCTGCGCCTGAGGCTTCCCATCCAGGAAATCAGTGACAAGGACTGACTTTGGTTTTGTATATATTGGAGATGCCCTTTCAAAGCTGATATGAACATTTAGTTACTCCCTAGCACCTGGGTATTTTTGACCACTAAGGTTTTAAAAGTTGCAATAAATAGCTACAAAAATGATTTGGTCGCTTGATGGCTTGGGTTTGTTTGTTTGTTTGTTTGTTTGTTTTTTTAAACCCTCTGAAGAAACTGCTGAAGCAAATTTCTTCACAATATTTGTCAAATCTCATTAGTACAATGGAGGCGTTCATGCTGCTGATAAAATGATAGAACGTTTTATAAACATGGGCAGTCTTTTCAGTGTCACTTATTGTAACACAGCAGTAGCTCACAGGATAATTAACTTCTGCATGGAGTAGTAAAGATTCCTTTCCTGCAATCACTGTTTCCTTTTCCCTAGTCTGTGCATTGACTCTGTGTAACACCACAGCTAAAGTTTAGATTAGCGTGACATTTAAGCTTTTTTAGCAAATAGTGCTGGAAAAGTAAGGCATCTCAAACACAATATATAAAATCATTTATGTTTTGCTGTTGCATTTTATTGGAAAAATTTATCAAAACATTCAAACATACGTGATTTTTTACAAAGCTTAATAGTAGGTGCAGTAAAATGTAACATTTATGATTCAGAGCATAGTATATGGAAAGACTTAACTAAAGAAGAGCCAGTATATTGATTATTTTATCCCCAGGAAAGTGGATTAAGACACTTTGCTCAGTTTGAGTTTTCCATTGTCCCCTAGAGGGGCATATAATAATGTAAACAACCCCCAAAAAACAAAGCAAAGAAGTACTTGCTTCAAGTCAGTACCACTGCAGTTATTGATGCTGCAGTAGTAACAATCCTGTGGTGACCATGCTCTATCACTTTTATGTACAGAATAATGTACATAAAAGTGTATATTTGTACTTCTCGGGGGCCAAGAGGAGGCTGATCAGCACCAAGGCCTAAAGTATGAAGATTTGCCTATGCTACATTTTGCAGAGCTGCCTTGACATGTCCAGCAGCTTTAGCTTTAGAGATCTGGACAAGGACAGCTCACCCAGACACCCTAAGCAAAGCTGAACATGGACTTGTCTCACCACTGTTTGCTTTTCTCCTGAGGATGCAAAACACCAACAAGCTGTAATTGTGCCCCAAACATAAATGATACTCAAGCAAAAGGAAACCCTTTATTATCAACCCTATTTAATTACTCCTGTATTAATGCTACAGTTGTACTCAAGGAATTAAGTTCCTTTTTAGTTTTGAGAGAAAAAAATGTCTAAAAAGCTCAGTAAAGACACAAAAATTGCAAGTTGGATACTGCTGTCCGCGAATTTAAAAAGATGTCCTGCAAACATATTCCCTGTAAACTGTGCTCTTGGAGCAAGGCAAGTTAATCTAATGAACATTAGAAATGTTTTGGAAATAGTAAAACATGCCATAGTTAGATGGCAATCAAGCAAAAGGCTTTTAAGAAAAAAGTAATCTAGAGTATCAATTTCAATAAAATCTGAGCACCTTCTAATAGTTTTGCACCAGTCAACTTTTCCCAAATTCCCTGAGATAAACTCCCTGCTGTAATTCTAGCTTAAAAATTGCTTTAAGATTTTAGAAACTATTAGGTATACAAACTGTATGTTTGACCACAGTGATTTTGCAGACAATTTTGTAGAGTAGTAGTCTCTTCAACTAAGACGGTGTTTTTTCCTTCTGCAGCAAGTAATTGCAATGGTCATCATTGTTAAATAATCTACTTAGATTTTGGATGGAAATACAATTTTTTAGTTAACATTGAGGCAAAACAAGGAATCTGTTTCTTTCCTATAGCATTAGGGTCTCGGCACCCATCCACTCTGCGATGTGATACTTTCCTGTTAACAAGAGTGAGAAGTTCTGTGAACTCCAAGGAAGATCCATGCTTCCTAAGTGTCTCACACAAATCTTGGATGTACCAGGAGCCATTTGAAGTGTCACGATAAGAATAGTAGCCTAGTGTAAAACAAGAACATGAAATTATATCCAAATGTAAGTAGTGATGCCTCTTGAAAAAATACTTATGAGAGTCCCTGTTTGCTGTTTGAATTACTAATGGGTGTAAATCTTACTTTGCCAATTACATAATTTCACTGGAAATTGTAGATGGGAAATAGCTTTGATATCCACTTGTAGTGCTTATCTAAGAGAAACATGATTCAGGGATTGGCAGCTTACAGGACTGGATCTCTGTAAGAGAGATGGGACTGAGAACAAGATACATGGGGGGCACTGGAGAGAAGAGCCATGTAGTGAAGGGAAATTCATAAGCCACCAGCATCCTACAGTCCTGGAAAAGAGAGGAATGCTTGCTGTCAGGAGGCAGCTCAGCAGCAAGATTGATGAGAATGCTTCTGTTTGGCAAATTAAATGCACCTTGATAGTTTATTTTCACTTTTTCTTTAGCACATTTTCTTTAGTTCTTTTCCAGATAAGTTGTTACTTATCAGACATGTAAATCAGATGACCTGGAACTGTTCTCGGTTTTTTGATTGCAAAATGAAGACGTGTTCAGGGTTGTTACAGACATTGGATGTAAAATATTAGAACTTACCTTGCGCCACAGAGTAGCACATGATAAAGTCTGCACCAGCAGGCAGAGTATAGATACCAGCTGCATCCACTTCTGTCTCATTGACAGGGGATTCCTTGCTGTCTGTTGAATCGTAAGCAATGACTGCATCATCATGTTTATCACCTCGACAGGCCTGTTGGTGAGAAGGGTTGTTATGTTGCACCTCTGCCGAGCTCACTGTTAATATTCTGACACTAACCAGAGGGATTTCTGTTCAGCTAGGTGTGCCACATTACTGTGACTCTGCATTCAGAAAGACCCATTTGCTTCTCCATCACTTAAAATATCAGGGACAAAGTCCACTGAAAGCTCCAAGATGATCTCAGAACCACCAAGACTGAAGGGATCTCTTGAGATCATCTAGTCCAACCCCCTGAGTCAAACAGTGTTAACTACAGCAGGTTGACCAGGATTATGTCCAGTCAGCTTACAAGGAACTTCATAGGAGACTCCACAATCTGTCTGGGTGAGCTCTTCCAGTGTTTGACCAACCTCACAGTAAAAAAAAGTGTTTTCTTGTGTTGAGATGGAATTTTGTGTGTTTTAATTTCTTCCCGTTGCCTCTTATGCTGTCACTTGGGTACCACCGAAAAGAGCCTGTCTCTCTCTTGTTTATTCCCTCCCACCAGGTGTTTAGAACATTGATAAGATTCCCGTAAGCCCTCTCTTCCGAGCTGAACAGTCCCAGCTCTCTCAGCCTCTCATATCAAACATGCTCCACAGTCCCCTAACCATCTTAGTTGCCCTTTGCAGGGCTCACTCCAGTAAAACTGTTTTTCTTGTACAGAGGAACTCAGAACCAGACACAACACTTCAGATGCAACTTCACCAGTGCTGAGTAGAAAGGAAGAACACCCTCTCCTGGACCTGCTGGCAAGGCTGTGTTGAATTACAGTTCTGAAGCACAGCCATCATTGCATGATGTTACACTGCTGCTCTTAGTGCAATCT